>CM063171.1:16132500-17382500 GCA_031835075.1 Saguinus oedipus
TCAGAACCCTTCAGCCACTTACGTATCACGTTAATATTCCCAAGTGGTTTTATTAAAAGTGCCAGCATTGCTCCCCATTAGAAGTTGTCATGCAATGTTTTATTTTGATATTTTACTTCACTGATTTTCATCATAGTTTCCTACCCAGGTTCCAGACACTGTGACTGCATTCATAAACTTGCGTATAATATGCATGTGAAATCATATTTCCTTCTTGGACACATTAGCAAAATTCCATCTGTCTGTTCCTGTTTAAGTTGTTAAGTTTTCCACATTGAAAACAGAATTGGGTTACAATTACCTACTATGACTTCTCATCAAAATAACATTTTAAGTTGTATATAATATTGTTCCACATTATCCCTTCCCTGAGGACTTTAAAATAGTTCACACACCCAAATATTTTTACAAGAAACCTAATAGCATATTAAAGTATTTTAAAGTTGAAAGGAACTTTTAGAGATTTTTCTAATCTAACCACTTCATTTTAGCAGATAACAAATCTCAGCTTTAAAAGATTGGAGGAACAGGAGGGCACAGCGGGTGTGAACATGAACTTGGGGGCCAGACCAGACTGACTGGATACAAAGGCTGTTTTCACCATGTCCTTACTGGGGGACTTAGGCAAGTTGTCTGTGACACTTCTCTGTACCTCTGTTTCTGTGTCTGTAAAATGGTATAAGACCAATTTTATAAAGTTGCCATGAGAATTACTAATAAATGAGCAAATACATCCATTACCATGGAGAAGGGTTGTTCCCCATTCAGTCACCTTAAATATTCCTGGTTAGTGATTCTGAAAGATGAAGCAAGCTTCATCTTTCTCCCTATAGCCCAGCTTCATCCTCTCCCTCTATCCCACAGAATCTGCCCTTTCCTCTTCCTCTTAGATCATCCTTCATATGGAAATTCCCACTTTTCAGACATCTATATAATACCAGGATTCAGCATTTGGAAGCCTGTTGTTGCCACATTGTCTGATATTAGATCCATTAGTCATAAATAACATTTTGATTCTCCATATAACCAATTTTGTTATTCCTCTCATTTGGTTCAAAACTCTGGCAAGGACAAGTTATTGTATTCATCTAAGTGTCCCTCAGCGGAATAACGGTTAAAGAAAATGTGGCATATCTACATAATAGGATACTATTCAGCCTTAAGAAAGAAGGAAATCCTGTCATTTGCAACAACATGGATGAACCTGGAGGTCGTTATGCAAAGTGACGTAAGCCAGGCATAGAAAGACAAATAGCCCATGTTCTCACTTATATGTAGAATCTATAGCAATCAAACTCATAGAAGCAAAAGAGAATGGAAGTTACTGCAGCCTGTGAGCCTGGGGAGAATGGGGAGATATAGGTCAAAGGACACAACATTGCAGTTAGCCAGGAGAAGCAAATAACAAGCATTTCAGGTGCTGGATATGTTAATTGCTTGATTCAGTCATTCTGCACTGTATACATATATCATTACACCACTTTGTACCTCATAAGAATATATATAATTATAATTTGGCAATAAAAAATAATAAATAACAAAAAGAATTCTAGTAAAGAAAACCATTAGTGAAGCCCTTAAAACACCAATGTAAGGCACAGATTTCACATAGTACCCAGCACAGGTAGGCACTCAATAGACATTAGCAGTGGCCTTTCTTATTTTGTCTTGCTCCAAGTCCCCTATCACACTAGCAACAAAATTAATATTACAACGCAAATCCCTTATTCATAGGACTAAAATCTCATCTGTGGACAGAAAAAGGAGCTTGGATTAGTTAATACCTAAAGACCACACTGTGTCTATCTCAAGCTCTTCAGGCCAACTTACCAAACAGTCACTAAGCCCCAATGTAAGACAAATGTTCACTGTAAATATTCACTAAATATTGTTCAGGACCTACAATTCAATTAGCAGTAATTTATGTTCTTACAGAGAGTGTTAAATCATATCTTTATATTGAGACATTAAAATATTAAAGAAAAAACTTAATTTAGCCACAGCTTTTATTTCTCAGATAAATAAAGTGTGTTTCTTTGATATGAGTGTTCAGTTTCTAAATGCTATATTTCTCTTTTAACTTTTCAGGCTATAATTTTCCATTTAAATTTGCTATTTGCCATTTCCTACAATTACCCATCTATATATGCACTCTATAGTGACCATACACAGAGCAGATTTTTTATTATTCCTAGTAGATTCCTTTTTTAAATTTTCATAGTTTTATACACATGTCTATGAACGTTTGTGTGGTGTAACTTTCAATAATAAATTTGAAGTCTCTTTTGTGCAGTTGGATCATTTTCATTGGTCTGGTATCACATATCATACCACATCAGTCCCCTACTCAGAACGCCCAATATCTCCCCATCCCGCATAAAGTTAAACCCTTGAAAGTCCCCTGTGGACTGGATCTGCCTCTCAATCTGACCTTGCTTCCAGGGAGCTCTCCCTGTCACTCAAGGCGTTCTAGCTGCAGTTCGTCAACCTGCTGTTCCTGGGACACACCAAGGGCACTCGCATCTCAGGCACTTGCTGTTCCCTCTGCCAGCAACTTTCTCCCCTCAGGGTTATGCTTGTCTTTCTCCCTCTCTTCACTCGGGTCTCTGCTCCAATGCCATCTTCTCAGAAATCTCTCCTGAACACCTTCTTTAAAACATTCTCATTCTACCCATTTTTCACTCCCGATCACTTGGATTGTTTCATTTTCTTCATGGTCCTTATCATTACTTGATAAAACATATGTCTTCGTTTCTTTGTTATCTGTCCCCCTACTGAAATGTAAGGCCCATGAACCCAGACATTTGATTTGCTTTATACCTGTATTTCAGAAACATGGTACATACAAATGGGTTGAATTAATAAATAACAAACAAATCCCAGCATACCAAGAACTTAGCACAATCCCTGGCTTATAGTGAGTACTAAGTAAGTGGTGGTTGAATAAAAGAAAAAAATAATTTGTTCAACAAATCATACGCTAATGTGCACTCAGAACAGAAAGTGTGACTTGCCTTCCTTATACATCTTAGAAACTAATGGGAGAGACCATTGTATGCACTAAAAATTAAATAACTATATGTAGTACTGTGTGAAGTTGCATGTAATCAGTTCTGAACAATTGTGTCTAAATCAATGAAAAAGCTAATAAGCATGTGTCTGCTTAGGAAGCAGAGTTTGACACAGGCTGTACATTTTTGCAGTGGCTGGTACTGATTGTTCCTTTCTATGTTTAGTGCTTCTTTCAGGAGCTCTTGTAAAGCAGGCATTGTGGTGATGAAATATCTGAGCAATTGCTTGTTCATAAAGGACTTTATTTCTCCTTCGTTTATAAAGCTTAGTTTGGCTGGATATGAAATCCTAGGTTGAAAGTTCTTTTCTTTAAGGATGTTGAATATTGGCTCCCACTCTCTTCTGGCTTGTGGGGATTCTGCTGAGAGATCTGCTGTGAGTTTGATGGGCTTCCCTTTGTGGGTAACCCGACCTTTCTCTCTGGCTGCCCTTAGCATTATTTCCTTCATTTCAACCCTGGTGAATCTGATGATTATGTGCCTTATTACTGCTTGTCTTGAGGAATATCTTTGTGGTGTTCTCTACTTCCTGGGCTTGAACGTTGGCCTTCCTTGCTAGGTTGGGGAAGTTGTCCTGGATAATATCCTGAAGAGTGTTTTCCAGCTTGGATTCATTCTCTCCGTCACATTCAGGTACACCTATCAAACATAGATTAGGTCTTTTCACATAATCTCATATTTCTTGGAGGCTTTATTCATTTCTTTTTATTCTTTTTGTATAATCTTGCCTTCTCATTTTATTTCATTGAGTTGATCTTCAATCTCTGATATCCTTTCTTCTGCTTAGTCAATTCAGCTGTTGAAACTTGTGTATGCTTCACAAAGTTCTCGTGTTGTGTTTTTCTGCTCCATCAATTCATTTATATTCTCTATGCTGTGTATTATCCGTAGCATTTCGTCAAACCTTTTTTCAAGGTTCTTGGTTTCTTTGCATTGGTTAGAACATGTTCTTTTAGCTCAGAGAAGTTTGTTATTACCCATTTTCTGAAGCCTGTTTCTGTCAATTCATCAGACTCATTCTCCATCCAGCCTTGTTCCCTTGCTGGTGAGGAGTTGTGATCCCTTGGAGGAGGAGATGCATCCTGGTTTGGGGTGTTTTCATCCTTTTTTCATGGTTTTTTTAGTTTTCCTTCTAACAGTCAGGCCCCTATGTTGTAGGACTGCTGGAGGTCCACTCCATGCCCTGCTTGCTTGGGCATCACCAGCAGTGGCTTCAGAACAGTAAAGGGTTTCTGCCAGTTTCTTCTTCTGTTATCTTTGTCCCAGAAGGATACCTGCCAGATGTCAGCCTGAGCTCTCTTTTGTGAGGTGTCTCTTTGGAAATATGGGGGTCAGGAAGCTGCTTGAGGAGACAGTCTGTCCCTTATAGGAGCTCAAGAACTGAGCTATGAGGTCCGTAGTTCCATTCGGAGCTGCTGGGCAGGTATGTTTAAGTCTACTGCAGTGGAACTTATAACCGGCTTTTTTTCCAGGTGCTCTATCCTGGGAAGGTGGGGCTTTATTTCCAAGTTCCTGACATGCTGCTGCCTTTTTACAGAGATGCCCTGCCCAGTGAGGAGGTAGCCTAGTCACATTCTGCCAGCAGAAGCATTGCTGAGCTGCCCTGGTTTTTGCCCAGCTACTGTGTGAACTTCCTTGCGGTTTTGTTTGTAGGGGTATAGTTACAACTACCTTGGTAATTGTGATCTGCCAGTAATAGTGTTCACCATAATTTCTGTAATGGTGAACTGCCTCAGTAATTGCAAACGCCCTTCCCCCAACAGAGCTGGACCATCCTGGGTCCAGCTGTGTTTGCTGCTGTGAAACTCTAAATCCAGAGAATTTCATATTGCTGGTCTTTGTGGGGGTGGGACCTGCTGAGCCAGATCGCCTGGCTCTCTGTTTCAGCCCCCTTTTTTTCAGTTGAATGGGCAACTCTGTCTCCCAGGTGTTCCAGGTGCCAGTTGAAATAGAACCCAGATTTGTGTGAGTTTTTGTGTGGAAACCCACTGCACCAGCTGAAACAACTGTACTGGAGACTCATGGTGCTTTTCTGCCCAGGAATTTTCTGGTCTGTGGTCAGTAAATATGCATTTGGAAATGCAGTGATCACTCACCCTCTGCATTCTCGCTGGGAACTGCCCTCCAGAGCTGATCCCATTCGGCCATCTTGGATCCTCTCCTCATCTTATAAGGACACTCATCATAATGAATAAGGGCCCCACACTTGTGACCTCATCTTACCTTAATTGCTTCTTTAAAGTTCTCCAAATACAGTTCCAAGATATTAGGAGTTAAACTTCAAAATATGTATTTGAGGGAGGGGAATACAATTCAGCCCACAGCACCACCTAGGAGCATCTGTAACTCTGTCTTCCTACCTGTTGCTGTAGATGGGCACTTCATCCTTCTATCCAGAGCTGATCCATCCATTTGTGCACTTGATCTTTGCTCATTCACCTTCTATGGGCCTCACTGGCAATTCATCACCTCTCTCTGCTCCATCATCAATTTTTCCTCTCTAACTAACCACTCCCTTCAACATACAAACATGTTGGTTATCCCATCTTTAACCCCACCTTTCATCCCAACTTTGACCCCACATCCCCTTCCCCAAGCTATTATCATCTCTCTGTGCCATTCATAGCAAAACTTCTAAAGCAGTAGGATAAAGTGACTGGTTCCAATTAGCTTCCTTGCATTCTCCCTCATGTCACCTCTGACAACTAACTCTCTCCTCTACATAAAAAACCATTCTCATCAAGGTCATCAAAGGCCTCCATGTTGCTAAATCTAAAAATCAAAGTTTTGTCCTTATGTTGCTTGATCCCTTAGCAGCATTTGACACAATTGGTCAAACTGATAACATTTGATATTTGTGTGTGTGCACGTGTGTGTGTGTGTGTGTGTGTGTGTGTGTGTGTGTGTGAAACTTGGCTTCTTCTTTTCTCTGACCTCTCCACCCTGACAATCCCTGAAGTTTAGTCCTTGAACTTTTTTTCTCCATCTACTGACTCAGTGAGCTCAGTCTCACTGTTTTAAATACCATCTATACCACAGTACTCTCAGACTTTCTCTCTCTCCTGAACTCTAAGCATGAATATCCAATCATCTAGTCAACATCCTCTCTTGGATGTTGTGGTAGTCAGAATTCTAGAGTGGCCCCACAAGATTCCTGGCTCCAGGAAATCCCTAAGATTGTAAATAGAATGGGTCTCACTCCCGTAGTTGTTAAGTTTCATTGTATCTAAGAAATGGAGACCAGGTGTGGTGGCTCATGCCTGTAATCCCAGCACTTTGGGAGGCCAAGGCAGGTGGATCATGAGTTCAAGAGATCAAGACCATCCTGACCAACATGGTGAAACCCTGTCTCTACTAAAAATGCAAAAAGTTAGCTGGGCATTGTGGCACATGCCTGTGGTCCCAGCTACTCAGGAAGCTGGGGCAGGAAAATTACTTGAACCCGGGAGGTGGAGGTTGCAGTGAGCCAAGGTGGCACCACTGCACTCCAGTCTGGCACATGGTGACAGAGTGAGACTCTGTCTCAAAATAAAAAGGAAAGAAATTGAGATATTCACGTGGACCTAGCCTAATCACATGAACCCTTTAAAAATTGAGTTTTCTGATTAGTGTTAGGGATCGAGGCAAGATGACGTCATAGAGGCGACTCAGGATTGCAGCTCTCAGTGAAGGCGCAGAGGGTGAGTCCTAGCCACATTCTAGGATGTTCCTTTTATGTCCACAGAGCGTTGAAAGTCCCAGGTGAGGGAGAGACATGGCTCGCTAGCACAGCCGGCTAACGCCGGCTCCCACCGCCTCTTTGGCCGGCGCCGCAGCGGGACCCGGCATGGAACTCACTAGTCTGGGTGCCCTGTTAAACCAGCAATCGGAGATTTGGAAGGGCAGATTGGCATGTTCATCTGATTGAACGGGACTTGGACAATGAGCCAGACCAGGAGTTTCCTTGGAAGCGTGATCTGAGCCGGGGTAGTGGGCAGCGGCACGGGAGATCGCACGGATCCCAGTGCCCTATTGGCAGGCTACTGGGGCGCCAGTGAGAGAGTTGACTTTTCAGCTTGGGGAGAGGAAGAGAGAGAGAGAGGATGGACTCTGAGGCAGGGAGCTGGGTGATCGGGCTCAGCAGGTCCCACGCTCATGGGGACAAGCAGGGGCTGAGAGTTTTGCTGCCAGCATCTAGGACGGTGCAGCCCAGTGAGGGAGGGGTGTCCACCATTGCTGACGCAGTCCACCCCCACTGAAGTACCGCCCAGGACTGACGCAGCCTGCCGTTGCCGAGGCAACCTGCCATAACAGAGAGACTCCACGCTCCACAGCAGAAGGGAGCCCAGCAGCAACAGGGCGGACCTGCGCTAGCAGGTCAGAGCCCCGGCAGGCAAATGGTGAATAGACTGCCGCCTAGTGGGGCAGGACAGTGCAACAGATACTCATAAAGAAAGCCCCAACTCCCTGAGACAGGGAAAAAAAGGGGGGGGAAAGGGTGGTGTTTTATGAGTTCTATAGCAGCAGACATAAACAACCTCCAACAATGCTGAATGAACAACGGAGCTCACAGCTCAGCACTGGATGAACAACGGAGCTCACAGCTCAGCACTGGAGCTCCTAAAAAGCACAGACTGTCGCCTCAAGCAGCTCCCTGACCCCTGTATATCCAAGGAGTCACCCCAGAAAAGGACTAATCAGACTGATATTTGGCTGGCATTATTCTGGAACAAGGACAGCAGAAGAAAAAACTGGTATCATCCCTCACTGTTCCGCAGCTGCTGCAGGTATACCCCAGACAAGCAGGGCCTGGAGTGGACCTCAGCACTCATACAGCAGAGGGGATAGACCATTAGAGGGAAAACTATGTAACAGAAATACTTCATCATCAACAATCTCAGCATCCACAAAGAGACCCAGTTGAAAAATCAGCAACTACTAACACGACAGGCGGATAAATCCATAAAGATGGGAAGAAACCAGTGCAAAAAGGAGGAAAGAACCCGAAACCAAAACACCTCACCTCCAAAAAATAATCAAAACTCCTCACCAGCAAGGGAACAAAGCTGGACGGAGAATGAATGTGACAAAATGACGGAATCAGACTTCAGAAAGTGGATAATGAGAAACTTCAGTGAGCTAAAGGAACATGTACTAAACCAGTGCAAAGAAACTAAGAACCTTGAAAAAAGATTTGAAAAAAGATTCAAGGAATTGATAACAAGAATGGACAACTTAGAGAGGAATATGAATGAATTGAAGGAGCTGAAAAACACAACACGAGAACTTCGCGAAGCATGCACAAGTTTCAACAGCCGAATTGACCAAGCAGAAGAAAGAATATCAGAAGTTGAAGATCAACTCAATGAAATAAAATGAGAAACCAAGATTAAAGAAAAAAAGTACAAAAAGGAATGAACAAAATCTCCAAGAAATGTGGGACTATGTGAAGAGACCCAACCTACGTTTGATAGGTGTACCAGAATGTGACAAAGAGAATGAATCCAAGCTGGAAAACACTCTTCAGGATATTATCCAGGAAAATTTCCCCAACCTAGCAAGACAGGTCAATACTCAACTCCAGGAAATACAGAGAACACCACAAAGATACTCTGCAAGAAGAGCAACCCCAAGGCACATAATCGTCAGATTCACCAGGGTTGAAATGAAGGAGAAAATACTAAGGGCAGCCAGAGAGAAAGGTCGGGTCACCCACAAAGGGAAGCCCATCAGACTCACAGCAGATCTCTCGGCAGAGACTCTACAAGCCAGAATAGAGTGGGGGCCAATATTCAACATCCTTAAAGAAAAGAACTTTCAACCCAGAATTTCATATCCAGCCAAACTGAGCTTCATAAGTGAAGGAAAAATAAAATTCTTCATGAACAAGCAAGTACTCAGAGATTTTGTCACCACTAGGCCTGCTTTACAAGAGCTCCTGAAAGAGGCACTACACATAGAAAGAAACAACCAGTACCAGCCATCCTAAAAGCATACCAAATGCTAAAGACCATCAACAAAATGAAGAATGTACATGAACCAACGGGCAAAACAGCCAGCTAGCATCAAAATGGCAGTATCAAACTCACACATAACAATATTAACCCTGAATGTAAATGGGCTAAATGCACCAATCAAAAGACACAGACTGGCAAATTGGATAAAAAAACAAAACCCATCAGTGTGCTGTATCCAGGAAACCCACCTCACATGCAAAGATACACAAAGGCACAAAATAAAAGGATGGAGGAAGATTTACCAAGCAAATGGAGAGCAAAAAAAAAGCAGGAGTTGCAATTCTCATCTCTGATAAAATAGACTTTAAAGCAATAAAGATCAAAAGGGACAAAGAAGGTCATTACATAATGGTAAAATGATCGATACAACAAGAGCTAACGATTCTAAATATATATGGACCCAATGTAGGAGCACCCAGATATATAAGGCAAGTTCTTAATGACTTACAAAGAGACTTAGACTCCCACACAATAATAGTGGGAGACTTTAACACTCCACTGTCAATAGCAGACAGATCAACCAGACAGAAAATTAACAAGGATATCCAGGACTTGAACTCAGACCTGGAACAAGCAAACCTGATATACATTTACAGAACTCTCCACCCCAAATACACAGAATATACATTCTTCTCAGCAACACATCACACCTACTCCAAAATTGACCACATAATTGGAAGTAAAGCACTCCTCAGCAAATTCAAAACAACGGAAATCATAACAAACAGTCTCTCAGACCATAGTGCAATCAAGTTGGAACTCAGAATTCAGAAAATAACTCAGAACTGCACAGCTTCATGGAAACTGAACAACTGGCTCTTGAATGTTGATTGGATAAACAATGAAATGAAGGCAGAAATAGAGAAGTTCTTTGAAACCAACGAGAATGAAGACACACCGTATCAGAATCTCTGGGACACATTTAAAGCAGTCTGTAGAGGAAAATATGTAGCGATAAGTGCCCACATGATAAGAGTGGAGAGATCCAAAATTGACACCCTATCATCAAAATTGAAAGAGCTAGAGGAGCAAGATCCGAAAAGCTCAAAACCTAGCCGAAGACAAGAAATAACTAAGATCAGAGCAGAACTGAAGGAGATAGAGACAAGAAAAACCCTTCAAAAAATCAATAAATCTAAGAGCTGGTTTTTCAAAAAGATCAACAAAATAGACAGACCACTAGCCAGACTGATAAAAAAGAAAAGAGAGAACAACCAAATAGATGCAATAAAAAACGATAAAGGGGAAATCACCACAGATTCCACAGAAATTCAAACCATCATCAGAGAATACTACAAACAACTCTATGCACACAAACTAGTAAATCAGAAAGAAATGGATAGATTCCTGGACGCCTGTGTCCTCCCAAGCCTAAACCAGGAGGAAGCCGAAACTATGAATAGACCAATAACAAGGTCAGAAGTTGAGGCAGCAATTAAGAGCCTACCACACCAAAAAAGCCCAGGTCCAGATGGGTTCACAGCTGAATTCTACCAGACACACAAAGAGGATCTTGTACCTTTCTCCTGAAACTATTCCAAATAATCCAAAAAGAGGGAACCCTTCCCAAATCATTTGATGAGACCAACATCATCCTGATACCAAAACCTGGCAGAGACTCAACAAGAAAAGAAAACTTCAGGCCAATATCCATGATGAATATAGATGCAAAAATCTTCAATAAAATACTGGCAAATCGATTGCAACAGCACATGAAAAAACATATCCATCATGATCAAGTAGAATTCATCCCCGGGATGCAAGGCTGGTTCAACATATGCAAGTCTATAAATGTAATTCACCACATAAACAGAAGCAATAACAAAAACCACATGATTATCTCAATTGACGCAGAGAAGACATTTGACAAAATTCAACAGCCCTTTATGCTAAAAACCCTCAATAAACTTGGTATTGATGGAACATATCTCAAAGTAATAAAAGCTATTTATGACAAACCAACAGCCAATATCATACTTAATGGGCAAAAACTGGAAGCATTCCCTTTGAAATCCGGCACTAGACAAGGATGCCCTCTCTCACCACTTCTATTCAACATAGTACTGGAAGTTCTAGCCAGAGCAATCAGGCAAGAAAAAGAAATAAAGGGTATTCAAATAGGAAAGGTGGAAGCCAAATTGTCTCTATTTGCAGACGACATGATAGTATACCTAGAAGACCCCATCACCTCAGCCCAATAGCTCCTGCAACTGATAAGCAACTTCAGCAAAGTCTCAGGATATAAAATCAATGTGCAAAAATCACAAGCATTCCTATACACCAATAACAGACTTAAAGAGAACCAAATTAAGAACGAACTGCCATTCACAATTGCTACAAAGAAAATAAAATACCTAGGAATACAACTCACTAGGAATGTAAGGAACCTCTTTAAGGAAAACTACAAACCACTGCTCAACGAAATAAGAGAGGACACAAACAGATGGAGAAACATTCCATGTTCGTGGTTAGGAAGAATCAATATTGTGAAAATGGCTATACTGCCCAAAGTAATTTACACATTCATTGCTATCCCCATCAAACTACCATTGAATTTCCTCACAGAACTGGAAAAAACCACTGTGAATTTCATATGGATCCAAAAAAGAGCCTGCATAGCCAAGTCAATTCTAAGCAAAAAGAACACAGCGGGAGGTATCACGCTACCAGACTTCAAACTATGCTACAAGGCTACAGTAATCAAAACAGCATGGTACTGGTACCAAAACAGAGATATAGACCAATGGAACAGAACAGAAGCATCGGAGGCAACACAACATATCTACAACCATATTATCTTTGATAAACCAGACAAAAACAGGCAATGGGGAAAGGATTCCCTATTTAATAAATGGTGTTGGGAAAACTGGCTAGCCATGTGCAGAAAGCAGAAACTGGACCCCTTTCTGACACCTTACACTAAAATTAACTCCAGATGGATTAAATACTTAAACGTAAGACCTGACACCATAAAAACCCCAGAAGAAAATCTAGGCAAAACCGTTCAGGACATAGGAGTAGGCAAGGACTTCATGAACAAAACACCAAAAGCATTGGCAACAAAAGCCAAAATAGACAAATGGGACCTAATCAAACTCCACAGCTTCTGCACGGCAAAAGAGACAGTCACTAGAGTGAATCGGCAACCAGCAGAATGGGTAAAAATCTTTGCAGTTTACACATCTGACAAAGGGCTGATATCCAGAATTTACAAAGAACTCAAACAGATTTACAGAAAAAAAACAAACAAGCCCATTCAAAAATGGGCAAAGGATATGAACAGACACTTTACAAAAGAAGACATACATGAGGCCAACAAACATATTAAAAAATGCTCATCATCATTGGTCATTAGAGAGATGCAAATCAAAACCACATTGAGATATCATCTCACACCAGTTAGAATGGTGATCATTAAAAAATCTGGAGACAGCAGATGCTGGAGAGGATGTGGAGAAATAGGAACACTCTTACACTGTTGGTGGGAGTGTAAATTAGTTCAACCATTGTGGAAGACAGTGTGGCGATTCCTCAGGGACCTAGAAATAGAAATTCCATTTGACCCAGCAATCCCATTACTGGGTATCTCTCCAAAAGACTATAAATCATTCTACTATAAGGACACATGCACCCAAATGTTCATTGCAGCACTGTTTACAATAGCAAAGACCTGGAACCAACCCAAATGCCCATCGATGACAGACTGGACTGGCAAAATGTGGCACATATACACCATGGAATATTATGCAGCAATCAAAAATGATGAGTTTGTGTCCGTTGTAAGGACATGGATGAATCTGGAGAACATCATTCTCAGCAAACTGACACAAGAACAGAAAAAGAAATACTGCATATACTCACTCATAGGTGGGTGAGAAAAATGAGAACACATGGACACAGAGAGGCGGTCTACTATATACTGGGGACTCTTGGGGGAAATGGGGGAGGGACAGCGGGGGGTTGGGTGGGATAGCCGGGGAATGAATACCAAGTGTGGGTGAAGGGGAGGAAGGCAGCAAAACACACTGCCATGTGTGTACCTATGCAACTATCTTGCACGTTCTGCACATGTACCCCAAAACCTATAATGCAATAAAAATTTTTTAAAAAAAATTATTAGTGTTAATTTCCAAAAAAAAAAAAAAAAAATTGAGTTTTCTTCCACTAATCTCAGAAGAGAAAAATCAGAGAATTGAAGCGGGAGAGGAATTCAACAGGAAGGAGATTTTCCACTGTTGAAAATGGAGGGGGGCTTGGAGCAGGAACCCAAAGGTCCCTCCACTGCTGAGAGCAGGTGGGAACCTGACAGCCAGCAAGAAAACAGGGACCTCAGTCCTACAACCACAGGAAACTTTATTCTCCCAATGACTTGGATGCACACAGAAGTGGATCATTTCCTAGAGCCTCCAGACAAGAAATCAGCCTACAGCATCTTGATTTCAGCTTTGTGAAGTGCTGAGCAGAGAATCTAGCTGTGCACTGCTTGACTTCTGACCTAAAAAACTGAGTTCATAAGTGAATGTTGTTTTAACCCATTACGTTTCTGTTAATTTGTTGTACAGGGGAAGAAAAAGCAACTAATACAAATATGCAACGCCTTAAGCTCAACTTTTCCAAAATTGAACTCCATCTGTCCTTTAAATTTGTTTCATGTCAGTCCTCCCCATAGTCATTGATTGAGCCTCCTCCCTTGCAGTGGCTTGGGCCATAACACATGTATTCATTCTTGACTCCTTTCTTGCTCTTATAACTCACATTCAAACTGTCAGTAAATTCCGTTGGCTGTGTTTTCAAAATATATCCAAGCCTTAATACTCCTTACCACCGTCTCTGCTACCACTTCTGTCTAAGCCATCCAGCCACCATCGTCATCTCTCACTTAGATTGTTATAAGAGCCTTTAGTTTCACTTTTCTGCTTCATCTGACCTCAGTATCCATGCTCAACACAATTGCCAAAGGAGGCTTTTTTTAAAAGAAATTAGAGACAGGGCCTCACTCAGTCCTACAAGTGCAGTGATGCAGGCGTGGCTCACTGTAACCTCGAACTTCTAGGCTCAAGTGCTCCTCCTACCTCAGCTTTTGAGTAGCTGGGCACAGGCATGCAACATCATGCCTGGTTAATATTTTTTTTTAGAGGCTAGGTCTTGCTTTGTTGCCCACACTGGTCTCAAAACCCTGGTCTCAAGAGATACCTCAGCCTCAGCCTCCCAAAACATTGGGATTACAGGTGTGAGCCACTGTGCCCAGTCCAAAGGAGACTTTTGAAGATTACAAGTCAGATCATGTAACTCCTCTCTCACTAAAAGCCTTAATATTATCACTATGCAATACATACATGTAACAAAACTGCACTTGTACCCTTAAATCTATGCAAATAAAAAAAATAGTAAGCATTTGCACCAGAGAAGAAAGAAATAGGCCTGACACTGTCCCTGAATAGCTTCCAGTCTGGCTATCAGTATTCTAAAGACAGAAAAACAAGAGAAGGGGCATCTGAACATCGATTCAAACATATTATTACCTTATTTCCAAGACTACAGTTCTTCTCTCACTCAATATTATAAACAAAACTCAGTGAAAGGAAGTGTTATCCCTACACCCTCAAATTATCTGAGAACCACCAGAGGCCTAGATGATCTCTGCTTTGAAATCTTTCATTGAAAATTATTATGATAAAGAAAAGAAAAAGGAAAAACAGAAAAGAAGGGAGGGAGGGAGGGAGGGAGGAAGGAAGGAAGGAAGGAAGGAAGGAAGGAAGGAAGGAAGGAAGGAAGGAAGGAAGGAAGGAAGGAAGGAAGGAAGGGAGGGAGGGAGGAAGGGAGGAAGGGAGGGAAGGAGAAGAAGGAGAAGAACAAGGAGGAGGAAGAAGAAGAAAAAAAGAAGAAGGAGGCGAAGGAGGAGGAAGAGGAGGAGGAGGAAAGAAAACGAGAAAAGAAAGAATGAATGAATGAATGAACAAGGGAGATGAAGGGAGGGAAAGAGGGAGGGAGGGAGGGAGGAAGGGAGGGAGGAAACTGGAAAGTGGAATTGGTTTCCCATGGCCCTGTCACTTCCCAGCCATAGCACACTGGCAGATCAGTTGGCCTCTGAGGCTCAATTTTTCATATGAGATGGGAGTTAGTCCCTCCTGCCCTGCCTGACTCGTAGGGCTACCATAAGAATTAACTGAGATTCTCACATTGGGGGGAAATTTTATAGCTAAAGAGCTCTGTACACATGTATATTCTTATTATTAATAAAACTATTCAGCGTGCTTGCTGCTGACTGAGTGGCCTCTCAGCACCTCATCACTCCTCCCACAGCCAATGAACTTGCCTATGAAATTACAAAGATTTCTAGTCCTGCAGGTGACCCTTAGGCTTGGGTGCTCATTGCTTACGGGGTGACCAAGTAATGCAGAGCAAGTTACGGCTCGTAAATTTTCAGAGCTGTCTTTTTCCTGCAGAATCTGAAACTAAGGTGGAAAGGGGAATTGGGGCTATTTGGTAAATACAGTTGTTCCTTTGTCTGACACAGGAATCCCACTGATCAAATGTCAGCTAGTACAGTTGGCCCCCATGTTCGTAGGTTCTGCATCTGTGGATTCAGCCAACTACAGATTCAACCAACCACAGTTCAGAGGAGATTCTGAGTGTGGGGGGGGGGAGGTCAGGGAAAGGGAGATATTGGTGATTGTGTTCGTACTGAACACACACAGACTGTTTTTCCTTGTCTTTTTTCCCTAAACAATATAGTACAATAACTATTTATATAACATTTCCATTGTATTAGGTATTGCAAGTAATCTAGAGATGATCTAAGGTACATGGGAGAATGTACAATTAATCAGTCTGATTGAAGGAAGTCAGCCCCCCTGGTTCCTGGAATCAATACAGGTTCTATGCATTTGCATAGAACCTGTGCAAATACTGTGCCATCTTATATAAGGGACTCGAGCATCCACAGAGTTTGGTATCTGAGGGGTTCCTGGGATCAATCTCCCTTGGGTACCAAGGGATGACTGTATTATGACACATTTCAATTTCTGCCTTCCTTTATTTCAATATCCCTGGCCTTGCTGAGAAAAAAAAAAATTACAAAGCCACCCTAAGAAAGACAAGAGCAACTGTCAGGAGGAAATATGTCATTGTAAGAATGGGCATTGGTGCCTGGGTGACTGACCACACTTTGCTCAGATGTGAGATGTTTCTGGCTCATTGCATGCTGCAGGACGCTGTCATACATGCATAATTCCAACAGCATTACAGTAGACAGAGAGGAGAAAATGCAACCCATGAAAAAGAGAAGTCCGAATTCCCAAGCAGGAGAAATCTTGGAAGAAAAGGCTATTCCGTAGTATCTAAACACAGTAATTTTTACTCCATAACTCACACCATGCCACAGAGGAATTTAAAACTGAATAAATCTTCGTAAATCTTTTTACAAGGCTAACATTTCTCTTGCATTCCCTACAACTAAGCTCCACCCATAATAGGTGTTTTGTGTAGACATTTCATGAGGGGGACATCTTCCCTTTTTTCCCAAGATCATCGCTCCACCTTGTGGACTCTAATCTCTGCACTGAGAGGCCAACATGCATGAAATACATCATCTTTTGACTTCCAGTTGACTTCAGCCAGTAGAAGCTCAGCAGGAGAGCAGAAGGAAACAGTGAGATCTGAGGCTGTATTCCCCTGACCCTCACATTTGGGGGGTCACCTAAGACTCCTGTGTCTCTCAGCCAAGACCACTGCCCATCTTTCTACTGCTTTCTCCTTCCAGATTTTGGCAAGTATTCTCTCCTCCTTGCTCCCTTGGGCCTAGAGATGTAACAGCTCAAAAAAAAAAAAAAAAAGATGTAACAGCTCTGCTATTCCTGGCACCGGGAGTATGGCACTATCCCTGTGGTTTCCCTGCATCCTCACCGCACCTTTGCAAATAGTCCCTCATTAAACCACCTCAAGTTCCCCATTTTTCATGTAGCATCTCCTTCTTGCCAAGCTCCTAATGGATACATTTGCCAAATGAAATGAGCGTGTCCCAAATATTTCTTTATTTCAATTATCAAATGCAGGACCATAAAAGAGCACTATGGTAGAGAATTCTATTTAATTGTAGCATATCCTATATGTGAAGTGTGTCTTTCTATTTTATTAAGACAGGTTGAGCATCCCTAATCCTAAAATTCAAACTACAAAATGCTCCCAAATCAGAAACTTTTTGAGCACCAACACAAGGCCTGCCTCAAGTAGAAAATTTCACACCTGACCTTGTATTATGGGTTGCAATCAAAATTCAATCAAAACTTTGTTTCATACACAAAAACAGTACATTGTATAAAACTACTTTCACATTATGTGTATAAAATGAAACATAAGTGAATTTCATTATTAGACTTGTGTCCCATTCCCAAGATATTTTATTATGTATATTCAAGTACTCCAAAATTCAAACAATTTCAATTTCTGAAACACTCTGGTCCCAAGCATTTCAGATAAGGGATGCTTAGTCTGTGTATCCTTTATGTCTCTGCTTAACTGTCTTTTCTTCAGACCTGTAGTCCTGGACCTGCAGTTTTTTTCTCTTGGCGCCTTGTTTCTACTACTTATTGCAACTTCTTGTTACATACATACATTTGTTTTCATATTTGGTGTCTGCTGCCTGCTAGATCTTAAACTTCACTAAGGCAACAATGTTCATTGCCTTCTACACTACCTTCCCTTTCAAGGCACCTGGTCCATGGTGGATGCCCAATAAACATGTGTTGACTGAATGGCTGAGTTAAACGAATAGGTAAGAAGGAGAAGGGCTATCTAATTCTTCAGCTAGCTCCTGTTCGGCTTGGCCACCCCAGCATATGCACAGATCATTATCCTCCCTGTTCAGTGCCTATCCAAGTTTAGTTATTTCATAGCACCTCAAACCCTCATTGCTGTTCCCCTCCATCTCCTCCTATGAGTGAGCTTTTCTTTCCCAAAACAGCATATAAATTTTCTAGAATATAGAGTCTATGACTTAGATTTCCTTTGTATCCTCCGCAATGCACTTTAAAGAAGAAAATCCAAGCCTGAGTCTGCCCTAAGCCAAGTGTTCTCTAAGATTGCGTGGGATAGTTCTGACAGACGGGCTCGAAATAACTCATCAGAAATCATCTGTTACTCATACCTCATTTCAGTTAAAAATCCTTGATTGCATATAACCAAATATCATTTAGGCCATCAACCTTATTGCAGATCATCCAGCCATGTAATTCTTTACTGAAACAGAGATACCTCTCACCCATGTAAAACTCTTGAACAACGTTTGAAGTTGACTCTAGTATTTGGGACTGTTTGCCGTAAATGCAACTGCCAGAGTTCCACTGATGAGGTGACCATTTCTCCACCTTTAAATTTTGTCATTTCTCTTTCTCTATCCTCCAGTCAGGAAATTGTAGCAGCAGTTTTCAGATAAACGCAGTCTCAGGTAAAGCAGCACAGAAATCTGATAACATTGTATTCCCAGGTAGGTTCAGTTGTTCCAATGTAACTATATATTGTATTGACGTTTTAGAAACCCTCTTTTATTTGCATATCCCCCCACTCTCACTGAAAAATACATGAGCAATTTATAAAATTTTATTTATTTATTTATTTATTTATTTATTTATTTATTTATTTATTTATTTTTTGAGACAGAGTTTCACTCCTGTTACCCAGTCTGGAGTGCAATGGCGCGATCTCGGCTCACCACAACCTCCGCCTCCTGGGTTCAGGCAGTTCTCCTGCCTCAGCCTCCTGAGTAGCTGGGATTACAGGCACATGCCACCATATCCAGCTAATTTTTTGTATTTTTAGTAGAGACGGGGTTTCACCATGTTGACCAGGATGGTCTTGATCTCTTGACCTCATGATCCACCCGCCTCGGCCTCCCAAAGTGCTGGGATTACAGGCGTGAGCCACCACGCCTGGCCTATAAAATTTTAATCATCAACATAACTTTGAAGTTGATGACAATGTGTGAACTAAAGTAGGTGTCTAAATATGAAGATACCTCTCTAAAATAGAAACATACTGAGAAAAAATATATTGAGTTTGTTGCGTTCTTTTTTGTTTCCTCTTCTTTCTGTTTCCCATGAATGTGCACCTTTGGAAGAGAAATTCACTGCTTTAACTGCCCTTGGTATGATCTGGCTTCTTTCAGAAGTTTCTAGATAAGTAAGAATCACCGGGCTTTAGCACACCATTGGTTCTGCCTGGCCTAATTTGCAACATCCACAAAAACCATTTAACTTCTAGCATATTTATCAAAGTTAGATGCTGTTTAAATATTCCTTGGCTGGCCAGTTGTGGTAGCTTGTGCCCGTATCCCCAGCTACTTGAGAAGCTGGGGTGGGAGGATCTCTTCAGCCCGGGCATTTGAGTCCAGCCCAGGAAACACACCAAGACCTCATCTCTAAAATAAATAAATATTGTTTTTAAAAATTTAAGATAGGTATAAAATATCCAAATGTGTGCAAATTAAGCAATATACTTCTAAGAAACCCAGGTTGAGTAAGAAATCACAAAGAGAATGTTTAATATTTATAAATGTATAAATATATACTTATATTTCTATATTATATATATAATCCTTGGAATAAATTTTTTCTTACCCAGAATTAGAGAATGCCAAATGAATGTTCAGAAAACAAAAGATAAAACTGTGTCTAGCCTAAGAAAAAATAAATTTTACAGGTCTTTTTGCTTTCTAAAAAAGAAACAGCAGAATGTGTGTAAGCATGGTGACAAAGAACACAGGAGGCTCTCCCATTTAAAATCTGACATGTTCAAACTCAACACTCTTGGTGAACTTCCGGAAAGCTCTACCAGTCATAATTAACCACTAATGAAATTTTACTGGGAAAAACATTACAAGTTATATTTGAAATCTCTTTAAGTCTAAGGGAGCAAATTCTATGAGAATGATTAGCTTCCTATGTAAAAGACTGCCACAGAAAGGCTCAGAAACAAATCTGTCCCCAACAGCTAATAATTCACCTATTATCAAACCCTCCAGAATCATAATACCTCAGTCCCAACTGTGAGTCTGCGAATATGTGACAAAACAATTGATGAATTGCCGTGACCAGCCGAATTGGAAATGTGTCTTGGGATTTGGGAACTCCACCCACCCGATGTGTGAGAAGAATTTATGAAGATAACATGACACGCTAATATATTTTTACAGCTTAAACAAGATATTCCATGCCATTTTTGTGCACCACACATAGTTTATCAATATAACTCTTAAGACATTTATCCCCTTTTGTGTCTTTGCTGTTGCACATGATATAATTATCAGAAAGGTTAAGACTAACTGACCAATGGAAGCACTTGAACCCTAGGCGGAAGCTCTTTTTTATAACTTTCTCCATTTTTATTCTGTTAATTGTTTCATTTTCATTTCGTTGTTTTTGTTGCAAGTGTCTTAATACAATCTTTAGCCATAGCAAAAGCATGAAAACAACTTTGAATTGCTTAGGTGTGACTTATGAACAACTTATTCTTCTATCTCATTTTAGATGGGTCAGGTGGTGGGTCAAATCCTAAAGCAGCGTTGGCTAGAAGTCAGATATCTTTCAGAGAGAAATCAAGGTCACCACCTTTAAAGGATAAAGCTATTAGTTTGTAGGTAGAAAAGACATCAGTGCTGTCTGCTCCCCTAGCTGTTGGTGAATATCAGATCTACTTCTGAAAACTGTTCTGATTCTCTAATACAGTTTGTACAGTTGATTACAGAAAAGTACTTCAGGCTTCTCTGGTTAATCATATTTACATTTACAAAAATGTATTCTGCTATGTTGAGTAGTCAAGAAAATTTCCATATATTAAAATAGTTAATATGTACCCGGCCTGTCACTGCTTATGATAAAAAAGAAAGTAGCTAACATTTGGCAAGTCATTAGAGTGTCAGCCTCACACAGGGTGCTTTTCCTGAATTAGCTTACTAAGTCCTTATGCAACCTTAAGAGATAGGGACTATTATGGTGCCCATTTTCTAAATGGGGAAACAGGCTTCTGGAGTTTGCAAATTTTTCCCAAGGTCAAAAAACTAGTAAGTGGAAGGGCTGGAACTTGAACCTGAGTCCAACCTCCTCCAAAACCCACACTGCTGAGAGTTACTCTTAAGTTTTGATAAATTCCTATGTACTTCATGTTGCTCATATATGTGTTTGAAATATTTCAGGTATCAAGCAGGCACTGGAATAACATTTAACCGTATCACAAATCCCTTGAAATGAGACAAATTAGGATGAGATACTTCAACAATTATGAACAGTGTGATCTCAGAAAATTTACTCAAACTGGTTAAGCTGCAGTTTTCCCATTTGTATAAAGCTCACAGGATTATTAAAGGACAAGTGAGAGCACATATGTCAGATCTATAATAATAATCTAACAAATGGTAATGCCTTTCCTTTAATCCACTTAAAACTTGTCAATATTTAGTATAATCAACTTCAAAGAAATTGCCTTGCACCTATTTTCCCTCTTACTAGCTTGCATATAGCAGGCAATTTCATAAATATCTATTAAAGAAAACAGAACACTTTTAGTAATCCTTAATATGAAAATATTATCTGATTGAAACTTTAGTAAGTACTTTCTGTTATCACACTTTGTCAAAAAGATTGTGTACCTACAATGGCACTGAATCATAGTTTATCCTCTTAGGTCAGAGCCTATTACACTCTGAAATTAAAACTTAAAATAACCAACATATAACAGCCACCTGCAAAACTACTCACCTTAAAAAAAGATTTGCAAATTCATTGCAGGAGAAATGTGTCTCCAGCATGATGGAGAAACTTTCTCTGAAATCCTCAACAATAAGTCTAGAGCTGTGACATCCAGCACTGTAACCACTAGCTGCATTGACTACTGAGTATTTGAAGTGTTGCCAGTCCAAACTGAGATACGCTCTAAGAGCGAAATAAACACTAGATTTTCAAGACTTAGTATAAAAAAAGGATATGAAATTCTCATTAATGATTTTGTACTGACTACAGGTTAAAATAATTACATTTTGGATATATTATATAACATGTATTAATGTATATTCACAAATTATTGATTGATATTAACTCCACTTGTCTCTTTGTATTTTTTAATGTGGCTGGCTAGAAATTTTCATAACGATTCACATTAGGGTTTCGAGTTTTTGCCAAGTCTAGTAAAGGTAATTTAAAAACAAACTATTTAGTTAAGAAAATGTAAGAAGCAAGTAAGTAATGGAGTCTAGGAAGGAGACTAAAAATCATTCAGTGTATCTTCAGTACTGTTTAGAGAGGGTAAACTCTGACTTTTAATGGCCAACGTTGTTTACTGAAATAGAAATAATTCTACAGTAAAGAAAAATTTATCATTGTGTTAGTTTGCTAGGGCTGCCATAACGAAATACCACAGACTAAGTGGTTTATACAACAGAAATTTACCGTCTCCCAGTTCTGGAGGCTCGAAGTTCAAAATCAAGGTGTTGGCAGGGTTGTTTCTTCGAGGACTCTCCTTAGCTTGCAAAAGGCTTCCTTCCTACTGTGTCCTCACATGATCTTTCCTCTGTGTCAGTAAATGTTTGTTTTCTAATCTGGTCTTTCTGGTCTTTTTTTTTTTTTTTTTTGAGACGGAGTTTCGCTCCTTACCCAGGCTGGAGTGCAATGGCGCAATCTCAGCTCACCACAACCTCCTCCTCCTTGGTTTAGGCAATTCTCCTGCCTCAGCCTCCTGAGTAGCTGGGATTACAGGCACGCGCCACCATGCCCAGCTAACTTTTTGTATTTTTAGTAGAGACAGGGTTTCACCATGTTGACCAGGATGGTCTCGATCTCTTGACCTCGTGATCCTCCCGCCTCGGCCTCCCAAAGTGCTGGGATTACAGGCTTGAGCCACCGCGCCCGGCCCTCTAATCTCGTCTTATTAGGACACTAGTCATACTGAATTAGGTTCTCACTCTTATGACCTCATTTTACCTTAATTACCTCTTTAAGGGCCCTATCTCCAAATAGAGTCACATTCTGAGATACAGGGTGTAGTAGTTCAATCTGTGAATTTTGTAGGGATGCAATTCAGCCCACAACCATAATTCAGTTATAGCAGTTTAAAAAGAAATCCATGAAGATCATTGTTTCTTCATTCTGATTACAGAAAACTCTCTAACTGATTTAATAGACTTGCAAAGTGTATCTATCAACCTTCTATAAATAATCTATATTTGTGATCCTCTTTACAGAAGTAATTTGAAATCCCATTTTATAAGTCAACCTCTGTGAGTCTTGTTTATATGAATTTGTTTCCCAGAGCTAACTCAGGTGGTCGGGTGTGGGGTTAATACTTTTCTCTCAGGACCAATGAAGTCATTTTTGGCATTGTTGTACAGTAATGTGGAAGGTAGGACTACTGACATCATTCATACAACCTTTGGGCTTTGACTTGTTTCCATAACAAAATTCTTCTTATGATTTATTGCAGGTATTTTTAAATAGCTTGTCAGGTTGATGTAGTACGACAGTTAGGAGTACAAACAGTTCTTAAAATGACATGGACCTGAGTTCAAATCCCTGCTTCGCTAGTTCCTTTGTAATATAGGGAAGGTTATTTAACCTCTCTCCACACCTCAGTTTTCTCATTTGTTGTATAAGGAAAAGGATACTCTTATTCATAGGGTGGCAATAAGGGTCAAATTCCTTGACTATATTAACTTACTGCTCCAACAAACTGAACAACTAGTTTCTTCCTATCTTTCTTCAGTTCATCACCTGATAGCAGGGCAATCAAAGATGATAAGCCTTTTTAATTCCACAGCTTTCTTTAGGAACTGTGCACCTAGACACTATATTTGGCTTATGGCTCAGTAGCCTATATCCATTAAGAAAAATTAGAGTTATAATTGGAAGAAAAGTAGGAAAAAATGCCTATTTTGGAGACTGAGGTCTTTTAAAATGATACAATAATCTAATAAAAGAGACAGCAAAAAAATACTGTGTCATGAGTCTCATCAATAGATATGTTGGATATAGGAGAAAAAAACGTAAAGAAGAGGTAGATTATTAGAAACTTCTAGACATCCACATCCAAAGTGAATTCCAAGCTTGCTCAGTTCATATAAGAATTTAGAGGCAGATATGGGAAAAATTGACCCAAAAAGAATTCACTCATTAAGAAATCAGGGCTATAAGATGACTTCAGCTTTCCTGACATGTTAAGAAAAGGTTTTCAAGCCAAATCTAAACGAGTAAAAGCAAATGTCTAGGTTGATAGTGACAAGTAAAAGGTTTCATGCCCTCCAATTCCCTTAGTTGTTCCTTTGGATCCAAGGAGATTTTTTTAAAGTCTTGTCAACAAAACAAGCAATAAGGAATGACAAATTTTTATTGATTGACTTTCAGAACGATTAAAGTAACATATGGTTAGGATTCCATACTTATTTTATTTTATTTTATTTTATTTTATTTTTTGCTTTATAAATTGTGCTTTATTTTTATTTTTTATTTTTTTATTTTTTATTTTTTATTTTTATTGCATTTTAGGTTTGGGGGTACATGTGCAGAACGTGCAAGATAGTTGCATAGGTACACACATGGCAGTGTGTTTTGCTGCCTTCCTCCCCTTAACCCACATTTGGCATTTCTACCCAGGCTATCCCTCCCCAGCTCCCACCCGCTGTCCCTCCTCTATTCCCCCCAGTAGACCCCAGTGTGTAGTACCCCCCTCCCTGTGTCCATGTGTTCTCATTTTTCTCACCCGCCTATGAGTGAGAATATGTGGTATTTCCTTTTCTGTTCTAGTGTCAGTTTGCTGAGAATGATGTTCTCCAGATTCATCTATGTCCTTACAAAGGACATAAACTCGTCATTTTTGATTGCTGCATAATATTCCATGGTGTATATGTGCCACATTTTCCCAGTCCAGTCTATCATCGATGGGCATTTGGGTTGGTTCCAGTTCTTTGCTATTGTAAAGAGTGCTGCAATGAACATTCGTGTACATGTGTCCTTATAGTAGAACGATTTATAGTCCTTTGGATATATACCCAGTAATGAGATTGCTGGGTCAAATGGAATTTCTATTCCTAGGTCCCTGAGGAATCACCACACTGTCTTCCACAATGGTTGAACTAATTTACACTCCCACCAACAGTGTAAGAGTGCTCCTATTTCTCTACATCCTCTCCAGCATCTGTTGTCTCCAGATTTTTTAATGATCACCATTCTAACTGGCATGAGATGGTATCTCAATGTGGTTTTGATTTGCATCTCTCTAATGACCAGTGATGATGAGCATTTTTTCACGTGTTTGTTGGCCTCATGTATGTCTTCTTTTGTAAAGTGTCTGTTCATGTCCTTTGCCCATTTTTGAATGGGCTTGTTTGTTTGTTTCCTGTAAATCTGTTTGAGTTCTTTGTAAATTCTGGATATCAGCCCTTTGTCAGATGGGTAAACTGCAAAGATTTTTTCCCAATCTGTTGGTTGCCGATTCACTCTAATGACTGTTTCTTTTGCCGTGCAAAAGCTGTGGAGTTTGATTAGGACCCATTTGTCTCTTTTGGCTTTTGTTGCCAATGCTTTTGGTGTTTTGATCATGAAGTCCTTGCCTACTCCTATGTCCTGAATGGTTTTGCCTAGATTTTCTTCTAGGATTTTTATGGTGTCAGGTCTTATGTTTAAGTCTTTAATCCATCTGGAGTTAATTTTAGTGTAAGGTGTCAGGAAGGGGTCCAGTTTCTGCTTTCTGCACATGGCTAGCCAGTTTTCCCAACACCATTTGTTAAACAGGGAATCCTTTCCCCATTGCTTGTTTTTGTCTGGTTTATCAAAGATTATATGGTTGTAGATATGTTGATTTGCCTCTGATGCCTCTGTTCTGTTCCATTGGTCTATGTCTCTGTTTTGGTACCAGTACCATGCTGTTTTGATTACTGTAGCCTTGTAGTATAGTTTGAAGTCTGGTAGTGTGATGCCTCCTGCTGTGTTCTTTTTACTTAGAATTGACTTGGCTATGTGGGCTCTCTTTTGGTTCCATATGAACTTCGTGGTGGTTTTTTTCCAGTTCTGTGAGGAAAATCAATGGTAGCTTGATGGGGATAGCATTGACTGTGTAAATTACTTTGGGCAGTATATCCATTTTCAGGATATTGATTCTTCCTAACCATGAACATGGAATGTTTCTCCATCTGTTTGTGTCCTCTCTTATTTCGTTGAGCAGTGGTTTGTAGTTTTCCTTGAAGATGTCCCTTGCATTCCTTGTAAGTTGTATTCCTAGATATTTTATTCTCTTTGTAGCAATTGTGAATGGCAGTTCATTCTTGATTTGGTTCTCTTTAAGTCTGTTATTGGTGTATAGGAATGCTTGTGATTTTTGAACATTGATTTTATATCCTGAGACTTTGCTGAAGTTGCTTATCAGTTTCAGGAGTTTTTGGGCTGAGGTGATGGGGTCTTCTAGGTATACTATCATGTCATCTGCGAATAGAGACACTTTGGCTTCCTCCTTTCCTATTCGAATACCCTTTATTTCTCTTTCTTGCCTGATTGCTCTGGCTAGAACTTCTAGTACTATGTTGAATAGGAGTGGTGAGAGAGGGCATCCTTGTCTCGTGCCGGATTTCAAAGGGAATGCTTCCAGTTTTTGTCCATTAAGTATGATATTGGCTGTTGGTTTGTCGTAAATAGCTTTTATTACTTTGAGATATGTTGCAGTCCCACTTTTGGTGAAAGTCCAAGTTTTTGTCCCGCCTCGCAATGCCATCTTCACAGCAAAGTGAATGGCAAGCCGAAAAATGTCGTAAAATGCGACCTGGAGCCATAAGGCAAGATGGTCCTCCAATAAGCTTGGAGTCTCGTGTTCTCTCCATACTTATTTTAATCTTTCTTTAATTTCAAAATAGAAACGGTTCACTTGCTTTAGAAATTGAAAACATTAATTGATATATAATTATTTAGCTTTGTGGAATTTTTAAAAATATACCCAACTATGTAAATATTGATTCTTAATGGTGAAACCAACTAATTAAAGTGTTCTAGATTTATATGTCTTTTCTATGAGAATATTTCTTCCTTGTACTGCCTATAAGTTTAAAGTCATCTAAATTACATGTTATGAAATTTTCAAAAAAACAACTATACCCTTCTCACCCAGACTTCAAAGAAACTATTCATCTTGGTTTGTCACATATGACATTGTCTCATCACCTAAGCCAGAAATCTTAAAATTATTATAAAATAGTAACACATTGAGCCTCTGACCTCACTAAAATTTAAAGCTGTGTTCAAAATAGATGTTTAAGCTACCTAGGATGTGCCTATTTGTGAAGGCCACTGAATATAGAAATACTTTCACTGGGGCTCATTGTTTAATTAGTTTGTGCTTACATCTTCATGGATGTTTATGTGTCAAGTGGAATTTTATGACTATTTATAAGAGGCATCTATGGACCAGATACTTTAAACTTCTTTAGATGACAAATAAGTAGGTGATAGATAGCTTGATATGATATGATATGATATGATAGATATAATAGGATTTATAAATTACAAGCTCTCAGTAGATATTAAAAGGAAAGGGGGCCACTTTGGTCAAATACAGGAAGGGCACTGTTGAAAATAGGATGAAAATCCTTGAGAATTATGGCACATGTTCTAGCTAAATATTCTAACAAGTTCTGATATCTGCTGTGAACCTGAAAGAAACTAGTCACTCCAATTTCCAATACACAAAAATATTTGTGTAATTACAGCAGGAGGCATCACACTACCAGACTTCAAACTATGCTACAAGGATACAGTAATCAAAACAGCATGGTATTGGTACCAAAACAGAGATATAGACCAATGGAACAGAACAGAGGCCTCAGAGGCAACACAACATATCTATAACCATCCAATCTTTGACAAACCTGACAAAAACAAGCAATGGGGAAAGGATTCCCTGTTCAATAAATGGTGTTGGGAAAACTGGCTAGCTATGTGCAGAAAGCAAAAACTGAACCCCTTCCTGACACTTTACACTAAAATTAACTCCAGATGGATTAAAGACTTAAACATAAGACCTAACACCATAAAAACCCTAGAAGAAAATCTAGGCAAAACCGTTCAGGACATAGGAGTAGGGAAGGACTTCATGACCAAAACACCAAAAGCATTGGCAACAAAGCAAAAATAGACAAATGGGACCTAATCAAACTCCACAGCTTCTGCATAGCAAAAGAAACAGTCATTAGAGTGAACCAGCAACCAATAGAATGGGAAAAAATTTTTGCAGTTTACCCATCTGACAAAGGGCTGATATTCAGAATCTACAAAGAACTAAAACAGATATACAAGAAAAAAACAAACAAGCCCATTCAAAAGTGGGTGAAGGATATGAATAGACACTTTATAGAAGAAGACATACATGAGGCCAACAAACATATTTTAAAAAATTCTCATCATCACTGGTCATTAGAGAAATGCATATCAAAACTACATTGAGATACTGTCTCATGCCACTTAGAATGGCAATCATTAAAACATCTGGAGACAGAGGACTCGGCAAGATGGCATCGTAGAAGCGACTCAGGATTGCAGCTCTCAGTGAAGGCACAGAGGGTGAGTCCTAGCCGCATTCTCGGATGGACCTTTTTTGCCCTCAGAGCGTTGAAAGTCCCAGGTGTGGGAGAGACACAGGACGCTAGTAAAGCTGGCTAACGCAGCTGGCGCCGCAGCGGGACCCGGCATGAAACTCACTGGTCTGGGTGCCCTGTTAAACCGGCAATCTGAGATTTGGAAGGGCAGATTGGTATGTCCATCTGATTGAACGGGACTTGGACAGTGAGCCAGACCAGGAGTTTCCTGGGAAGCGTGATCTGAGCCGGTGCAGTGGGCAGCGGCACAGAAGATCGCACAGATCCCAGTGCCCTATCGGCAGGCTACTGGGGCGCCAGTGAGAGAGTTGACCTTTCAGCTTGGGGAGAGGAAGAGAAAGAGACAGAGGATGGACTCTGAGGCAGGGATCTGGGTGATCGGGCTTGGCGGGTCCCACCCTCACGGGGACAAGCAGGGCGGTGACTAGAGGCGCCTGGGGCTGAGGGTTTTGCTGCCGGCATCTAGGACAGTGGAGCCCGGTGAGGGAGGGGCATCCGCCATTACTGACACAATCCACCCCTACTGAAGTACTGCCCAGGGCTGATGCAGCCTGCCATTGCCAGGCAACCTGCCATAACAGAGAGACTCCGCCAGGAGCGGGGAGCGCTCCACAGCAGAAGGGAGCCCAGCAGCAACAGGGTGGACCCGCGCTAGCAGGTCAGAGCCCCGGCAGGCAAATAGTGAATAGACTGCCTCCTAGTGGGGCAGGACAGCTACAACAGATACTCATAAAGAAAGCCCCAACTCCCTGAGACAGAGCATCTAAGGGGGAAAAAAAAATGGTGGTGTTTTATGAGTTCCATTGCAGCAGACATAAACAACCTCCGAACAACCCTGAATGAACAACGGAGCTCACAGCTCAGCACTGGAGCTCCTATAAAGCACAGATCATCTCCTTAAGCAGCTCTCTGACCCCTGTATATCCAAAGAGTCACCTCAAAAAAGGACTAATCAGACTGACATTTGGCGGCCATCATTCTAAAACACAGACAGCAGAAGAAGAAACTGGTATCATCCCTCACTGTTCCACAGCTACTACAGGTATACTCCAGACAAGCAGGGCCTGGAGTGGACCTCAGCACTCATACAGCAGAGGGGATAGACCATTAGAAGGAAAACTAAGTAACAGAAATACTTCATCATCAACAATCTCAGCATCCACACAGAGACCCAATTGAAAAATCAGCAACTACTAAGACGACAGGCAGATAAATCCATAAAGATGGGAAGGAACCAGCGCAAAAAGGAGGAAAACACCCAAAACCAAAACACCTCACCTCCTACAAAGGACCAAAACTCCTCACCAGCAAGGGAACAAAGCTGGATGGAAAATGAGTGTGATGAAATGAAAGAATCAGACTTCAGAAAGTGGATAATGAGAAACTTCATTGAGCTAAAAGAACATGTTCTAAATCAGTGCAAAGAAACTAAGAACCTTGAAAAAAGATTTGAAAAAAGATTCGAGGAATTGATAACAAGAATGGACAACTTAGAGAGGAATATGAATGAATTGAAGGAGCTGAAAAACACAACACGAGAACTTCGCGAAGCATGCACAAGTTTCAACAGCCGAATTGACCAAGCAGAAGAAAGAATATCAGAAGTTGAAGATCAACTTAATGAAATAAAATGAGAAACCAAGATTAAAGAAAAAAGAACAAAAAGGAATGAACAAAATCTCCAAGAAATGTGGGACTATGTGAAGAGACCCAACCTACGTTTGATAGGTGTACCAGAATGTGATGAAGAGAATGAATCCAAGCTGGAAAACACTCTTCAGGATATTATCCAGGAAAATTTCCCCAACCTAGCAAGACAGGTCAATACTCAACTCCAGGAAATATAGAGAACACCACAAAGATACTCTGCAAGAAGAGCAACCCCAAGGCACATAATCGTCAGATTCACCAGGGTTGAAATGAAGGAGAAAATACTAAGGGCAGCCAGAGAGAAAGGTCAGGTCACCCACAAAGGAAAGCCAATCAGACTCACAGCAGATCTTTCAGCAGAGACTCTACAAGCCAGAATAGAGTGAGGGCCAATATTCAACATCCTTAAAGAAAAGAACTTTCAACCCAGAATTTCATATCCAGCCAAACTGAGCTTCATAAGTGAAGGAAAAATAAAATGCTTCACGAACAAGCAAGTACTCAGAGATTTTGTCACCACTAGGCCTGCTTTACAAGAGCTACTGAAAGAGGCACTACACATAGAAAGAAACAACCAGTACCAGCCATCCTAAAAGCTTACCAAATGCTAAAGACCATCAACAAAATGAAGAAGCTACATGAACCAACGGGCAAAACAGCCAGCTAGCATCAAAATGGCAGTATCAAATTCACGCATAACAATATTAACCCTGAATGTAAATGGGCTAAATGCACCAATCAAAAGACACGAACTGGCAAATTGGATAAAAAACAAACCCATCGGTGTGCTGTATCCAGGAAACCCACCTCACATGCAAAGATACACAAAGACTCAAAACAAAAGGATGGAGGAAGATTTACCAAGCAAATGGAGAGCAAAAAAAATCTGGAGTTGCAATTCTCATCTCTGATAAAATAGACTTTAAAGCAGCAAAGACCAAAAGGGACAAAGAAGGTCATTACATAATGGTAAAAGGATCGATACAACAAGAAGAGCTAATGATTCTAAATATATATGGACCCAATGTAGGAGCACCCAGATATACAAGGCAAGTTTTTAATGACTTACAAAGAGACTTAGACTACCACACAATAATAGTGGGAGACTTTAACACCCCACTGTCAATAGCAGACAGATCAACCAGACAGAAAATTAACAATGATATCCAGGACTTGAACTCAGACCTGGAACAAGCAAACCTGATAGACATTTACAGAACTCTCCACCCCAAATCCACAGAATATACATTCTTCTCAGCACCACATCACAACTACTCCAAAATTGACCACATAATTGGAAATAAAGCACTCCTCAGCAAATGCAAAACAATGGAAATCATAACAAACAGTCTCTCAGACCATAGTGCAATCAAGTTGGAACTCAGAATTCAGAAAATAACTCAGAACCGCACAGCTTCATGGAAACTGAACAACTGGCTCTTGAATGTTGATTGGATAAACAATGAAATGAAGACAGAAATAAAGAAGTTCTTTGAAACCAATGAAAATGAAGACACAACGTACCAGAATCTCTGGGACACATTTAAAGCAGTCTGTAGAGGAAAATATATAGCAATAAGTGCCCACATGAGAAGAGTGGAGAGATCCAAAATTGACACCCTATCGTCAAAATCGAAAGAGCTAGAGGAGCAAGATCCAAAAAGCTCAAAACCTAGCCGAAGACAAGAAATAACTAAGATCAGAGCAGAACTGAAGGAGATAGAGACAAGAAAAACCCTTCAAAAAATCAATAAATCTAAGAGCTGGTTTTTCGAAAAGATCAACAAAATAGACAGACCACTAGCCAGACTGATAAAAAAGAAAAGAGAGAACAACGAAATAGATTCAATAAAAAACAGTAATGGGGAAATCACCACAGATTCCACAGAAATTCAAACCATCATCAGAGAATACTACAAACAACTCTATTTACATAAACTAGTAAATCAGGAAGAAATGAATAAATTCCTGGACGCCTGTGTCCTCCCAAGCCTAAACCAGGAGGAAGCCAAAACTATGAATAGACCAATAACAAGGTCTGAAGATGACGCAGCAATTAAGAGCCTACCACACCAAAAAAAGCCCAGATCCAGAGGGATTCACAGCTGAATTCTACCAGACACACAAAGAGGATCTGGTACCATTTCTTCTGAAACTATTCCAAATAATCCAAAAAGAGGGAACCCTTCCCAAATCATTTGATGAGACCAACATCATCCTGATACCAAAACCTGACAGAGACTCAACAAGAAAAGAAAACTTCAGGTCAATATCCATGATGAACATAGATGCAGAAATCTTCAATAAAATACTGGCAAACCGATTGCAACAGCACATTAAAAAACTTATCCATCATGATCAAGTAGGATTCATCCCGGGGATGCAAGGCTGGTTCAACATACACAAGTCTATAAATGTAATTCACCACATAAACAGAAGCAAAAACAAAAACCAAATGATTAGCTCAATTGACGCAGAGAAGACATTTGACAAAATTCAACAGCCCTTTATGCTAAAAACCCTCAATAAACTTGGTATTGACGGAACATATCTCAAAGTAATAAAAGCTATTTATGACAAACCAACAGCCAATATCATACTTAATGGGCAAAAACAGGAAGCATTCCCTTTGAAATCTGGCACTAGACAAGGATGCCCTCTCACCACTCCTATTCAACATAGTATTGCAAGTTCTAGCCAGAGCAATCAGGCAAGAAAAAGAAATAAAGGGTATTCAAATAGGAAAGGTGGAAGCCAAATTGTCTCTATTTGCAGACGACATGATAGTATACCTAGAAGACCCCATCACCTCAGCCCAAAAGCTCCTGCAACTGATAAGCAATTTCAGCAGAGTCTCAGAATATAAAATCAATGTTCAAAAATCACAAGCATTCCTATACACCAATAAGACTTAAAGAGAACCAAATCAAGTACGAACTGCCATTCACAATTGCTACAAAGAAAATAAAATACCTAGGAATACAACTCACAAGGAATGTAAGGGACCTCTTCAAGGAAAACTACAAACCACTGCTCAATGAAATAAGAGAGGACACAAACAGATGGAGAAACATTCCATGAACGTGGTTAGGAAGAATCAATATCGTGAAAATGGCTATACTGCCCAAAGTAATTTACACAATCAATGCTATCCCCATCAAACTACCATTGAATTTCTTCACAGAACTGGAAAAAACGACCATGAATTTCATATGGAACCAAAAAAGAGCCCGCATAGCCAAGTCAGTTCTAAGCAAAAAGAACACAGCAGGAGGCATCACACTACCAGACTTCAAACTATACTACAAGGCTACAGTAATCAAAACAGCATGGTACTGGTACCAAAACAGAGATACAGACCAATGGAACAGAACAGAAGCATCGGAGGCAACACAACATATCTACAACCATATTATCTTTGATAAACCAGACAAAAACAAGCAATGGGGAAAGGATTCCCTATTTAATAAATGGTGTTGGGAAAACTGGCTAGCCATGTGCAGAAAGCAGAAACTGGACCCCTTCCTGACACCTTACACTAAAATTAACTCCAGATGGATTAAAGACTTAAACATAAAACCTGACACCATAAAAACCCTAGAAGAAAATCTAGGCAAAACCGTTCAGGACATAGGAGTAGGCAAGGACTTCATGAATAAAACACCAAAAGCATTGGCAACAAAAGCCAAAATAGACAAATGGGACCTAATCAAACTTCACAGCTTCTGCATGGCAAAAGAAACAGTCACTAGAGTGAATCGGCAACCATCAGAATGGGAAAAAATCTTTGCAGTTTACACATCTGACAAAGGGCTGATATCCAGAATTTACAAAGAATTCAAACAGATTTACAGAAAAAAAACAAACAAGCCCATTCAAAAATGGGCAAAGGATATGAACAGACACTTTACAAAAGAAGACATACATGAGGCCAACAAACACGTGAAAAAATGCTCATCATCACTGGTCATTAAAGAGATGCAAATCAAAACCACATTGAGATACCATCTCATGCCAGTTAGAATGGCGATCATTAAAAAATCTGGAGACAGCAGATGCTGGAGAGAATGTGGAGAAATAGGAACACTCTTACACTGTTGGTGGGAGTGTAAATTAGTTCAACCATTGTGGAAGACAGTGTGGCGATTCTTCAGGGACCTAGAAATAGAAATTCCATTTGACCCAGCAATCCCATTACTGGGTATATATCCAAAGGACTATAAATCATTCTACTATAAGGACACATGCACACGAATATTCATTACAGTACTGTTTACAATAGCAAAGACCTGGAACCAACCCAAATGCCCAACGATGATAGACTGGACTGGGAAAATATGGCACATATACACCATGGAATATTATGCAGCAATCAAAAATGATGAGTTTGTGTCCTTTGTAAGGACATGGATGAATCTGGAGAACATCATTCTCAGCAAACTGACACAAGAACAGAAAAAGAAATACCGCATATACTCACTCATAGGTGGGTGAGAAAATGAGAACACATGGACACAGAGAGGCGGTCTACTATACACTGGGGTCTATTGGGGGGAATGGGGAAGGGACAGCGGGGTCGGCTGGGGAAAGATAGCCTGGGGATGAATGCCAAGTGTGGGTGAAGGGGAGGAAGGCAGCAAAACACACTGCCATGTGTGTACCTATGCTACTATCTTGCACGTTCGGCACATGTACCCCAAAACCTATACTGCAATAAAAAATTTTTTAACAAAATCTGGAGACAACATATGCTGGAGAGAATCTGGAGAAATAGGAACACTTTTACACTGTTGGTGGGAGTGTAAATTAGTTCAACCATTGTGGAAGACAGTGTGGCAATTCCTCAAGGACCTAGAAGTAGAAATTCCATTTGACCCAGCAATTCCATTACTGGGTATATATCCAAAGGATTAGAAGTCGTTCTACTATAAGGACACTACTATAAGGACACATGCACATGAATGTTCATTGCAGCCCTGTTTGCAATAGCAAAGACCTGGAACCAACCCAAATGTCCATTGATAATAGACTGGACTGGGAAAATGTGGCACATATACACCATGGAATATTATGCAGCAATCAAAAACGATTTCGTTTCCTTCGTAAGGACATGGATGAAGCTGGAAACCATCATTCTCAGCAAACTGACACAAGAACAGAAAATGAAATACCACATGTTCTCACTCATAGGCGAGTGTTGAACAATGAGAACACATGGACACAGGGAGGGGAGCACTACACACTGGGGTCTGTTGGAGGGGATAGGGGAGGAACAGCATGGGGTGGGAATTGGGGAGAGATAGCATGGAGGGTAATGCCAGATATAGGTGAAGGGGAGGAAGGCAGTAAATCACACTGCCACGTGTGATTTACTATGCAACTATCTTGCATGTTCTTCACATGTATCCTAAAACCTAAAATGCAATAAAAAAAACACAAAATTTTTTTAAAACTTTGTGTAATTAAAATGACTTCTTCATCTTTTTTAAGATAGCAGCTTTTTTTTCCATTTTCGGTAAATCAAATGACTCCCTCAGTCAGACTTGATTTACCCAAATCACACTTGAGCTTTGTGAGTAACAATCTATTGATTTTGATTGATACAGAATCAGTCAAGATAGTTAAAAAAAAAAAAAGAAAAAGGATAAAAGTAAGCTAGGGATTTAATTTTCACATTTGTTAGGTAGACATGGCCTTTGAATCAACAGCTAAGATATTTTCAGAAGCATTCTCAGTAAACATCTAAATGTCTGGACACATTCTAGAACTCTAACAGGATCCATGCAATGTACAGAGCTACCTGACTTATATTAAAATCCTTCTATTATCATCAGAGTTGTGTGATAAGTACCTTCAACAAGGAACATAGTAATATTTCAAAGGCTTACTTTCAGGAAATTAAACACACCTTTTGTCAGAACTTAGAAAAACTGGTAAATCTGTTTAAATATAGTTCCTCTGGTGGAGGTTCACATGAATAACAAAAGGCAAAGCTCAATATTTTACCATTAAAGAATAATGCTATTTGATAATCAATTAACTGCAAATATTTATTATGCATCTACTGTGTGTCATGCTGGCCTTTGGGGAGTAAGTTAGATATGGGAAACAATGACAGAAAAGGACAGTCAGCTGTTCAAAATATACTTTGTTCTGGAAGTCTGTGATTATTCATTCCCATGTGAGGTAATAACCATTACCAACCACCTGTAAGTACCAGACACTGCTACTCACTGGTGGTACAAAATAAATAAGATGTAGTCTGTGCTACAGATGAGATCACAGCCTAATGGGAGAGAGAACACAGTGCTTACCACATGCTATGCTATATAGCAGTGTGATAATGAAGATTAAGAGGTTAAAAAACACACATTTCATATAATCACTTTAGTTTGAAAGTCAGGAGTTGAAGACTAGCTTCAGAAGTTTTGGAGTGATAGAGCTTCATTTCAACTTCACCACCCACATGGAGCTCAATCTCTCCAACTCTAGAAGGGTTGTTTCTTCCACAGTTGGTGTTTGCAGTCTCTAGTTTTCAGCAATGGAACACCCAGATATGTGTTCCCCTTTATGAAAACATGTGAAAGTTGCTTTTGACCGTTTTGAATGTCTCCTTTCAACTGAAAGTTTTCCATTTCTTAAACCTAAAATATCACATTCAAATCTCCCAGTCATAATTCTTTCTCTTTACAGATTTTCCACTCCCTGCTGCCATTGCCACCTAAAGTCACCCTCAAAGAAACTTTCATTTTCTTCCTCCCATTTCTTTTCTGTTTGGCCCAAGTCTCATTGTGTATCACTTCAAATATTCTTTGCTCAAGGACAATTGTCCTTAAAAATAGAAATAATAAAAACCACTGGATCAATCTTGCCATGGCTGTGCCCCACTTCTGCACCTACATTGTATGAAGAGAATCATACAGCCATGGAATCTGGCACCAAAAAGAAATATCATTTCTGGCTTTGGTCAAGCCTTTGGGGCTGATCAGCAGTCCTTTTATGTGTCCTTAAGCTGCTACTTTTGCCTTTACCACAACAAGCTTTACTATTTACATTTACAATTCTTCAGACTCCTTTTTCAAATGCCATTTTACCCATTCATATCAGATTATCTTACCCTCTTCATAACATAGAAAACACATGTTATTTAGTGTATTAGTTCATTTTCACACTGCTATAAACAATGACCTGAGACTTGGTTATTTATAAACAAAAGATGTTTAATTGACTCACAGTTCTGTACAGCTGGAGAGGCCCCAGAAAACTTACAATCATGACGGAGGGTAAAGGGGAAGCAAACACCTCCTTCACAAGGCAGCAGGAGAGAGAAGAAGGGAAACCACCAAACACTTTTAAAACTATCAGATCTCATGAAACTCCCTCACTATCACAAGAATAGCATAAGGGAAACTGATCCCATAATCCATCACCTCCCACCAGGTCCCTCCCTCAACATGTAGGGATTATAATTCAGGATGTGATTTGGGTGGGGACACAGAGCCAAAACATATTATTCTACCCCTGGACCTTCCCAAATCTTACATTCTTTTCACATTTCAAAATCAATTATGCTTTCCCAACAGTCCTTTAAAGTCTTAACTCATTCCAGCATTAAAAAGTCAAGGTCCAAAGTCTCATCTGAGATAAGGCAAGTCCCTTCCACCTGTGAGCCTGTAAAATCAAAAGCAATTTATTTACTTCCAAGACACAATGGAGGTGCAAGCATTAGATAAATGTTTCCAATCCAAATGGAAAAAATTGGCCAAAACAAAGGGGCCAGAGGCCCCATGCAAGACTGAAACTTGGCTGAACGATAAAATTTTAAAGATCCAAAGTCTCTTTTGGCTACATGACTCATATTCAGGGCATGCTGATGTAAGGGGAGGGCTCCAAGGCCTCAGACAGCTTTGCCCCTGTGGTTCTGCAGGGTCCAGCTTCTGCAGCTTCTTTCACAGGCTGCCACTGAGTTCCTACAGCTTTTCCAGGAGCACAGTGCAAGTTGTCAGTACATCTGCCTTTCTGGGGTCTAGAAGAAAGTGGCCCTCAGTGGGGACTCTGTGTGGGGGCACCGACACTACATTTCCCCTCTGCATTGCCTTAGTAGATGTTCTCCATGAGAGCTCCACCCCTGAAGTAGACTTCTGCCTAGACATCCAGGTGTTTCCATACATTCTCTGAAATCTAGACAGAGGATCCCAAAATTCAAGTCTTGTCTTCCGTGCATCTGCAGGCCCAATATTACATCGAAGCCATGAAGTCTTGAGGCTTACACCCTCTGAAGCAACAGCCCGAGCTGTACCTTAGCACCTTTCAGCCACAGATGGAGCTGGAGTGGCTGGGATGCAGGGCATCAAGTCCCAAGGCTGTACAGAGCAGTGGGGCTCTGGGCACAGCCCATGAAACCATGTTTCCCTCCTAGGCCTCTGGCCCTTGATGGGGGGAGCTGCCATGAAGATCTCTGACATCCCCTTGGAGACATTTTCCCCATTGCCTTGGCTATTAACATTTGGTTCCTGGTTATTTATGTAAATTTCTGCAGCTGGTTTGAATCCCACCCCAGGAAATAGATTTCTCTTTTCTACCACATGATCAAGCTACAAATTTTTCAAAACTTTATGCTCTGCTTCCCTTTTAGACTTAAGTTCCAATCTCAAATCACCTCTTTGCAAATGCATGTAACTGAATGCCTTCAGAGTAAACTAGATCACATCTTGAATGCTTTGCTGCTTAGAAATTTCTTCTGCCAGATATCCTTTAAAGTTCAAAGTTCTGCAGGTCTCTAGAGCATAGGCAAGGGGCACCAGTTTCCTCACTAAAGCATAGCAAGAGTGACCTTTGCTCCAGTTTCCAATAAGTTCCTCATCTCCACCTGAGACCACCTCAGCCTGAATTTCATTGTCTGTATCACAATCAATGTTTTGGTCAAAACCATTTAGCAAGTCTCTAGGAAGTTTCAAATTTTCCCACATCTTTGTATCTTCTTTTGAGCCCTCCAAGCAATTTCAACCTGTGCCTGTTACCCAGTTCCAAAGTCACTTCCACATTTTCCGGTTATCTTTATAACAGTGCTCACTGCTGGTACTAATTCTCTGTGTTAGTCCATTTTTACACTGCTATGAAGAATGACATGAGACTGGGTAATTTACAAACAAAAGAGGTTTAATTGACTCACAGTTACCATAATTGGAAAACTGTGGAAACTTCCAATCAGAAGGCAAAGGGGAAGTTAGCACCTTATTCACAAGGCGACAGAAGGGGTTGGAGGAGGGACCTGCCAAACACTTTTAAAAACATTAAATTTCATGAAAACTCCATCACTGTCATGAGAACAGCATGGGGAAAACTGCCCCATGATCCAATCACCTCCCACCAGGTCCTTCTCTTGAGGGAATTACAATTCAAGATGAGATTTGGGTAGGAACAAAGAGCTGAACATTATTTAGGGAGGATATTCTGAAAGCCCTATTTTCCTCTGTAAGTATATCTGAATTCCTACACACCTTTAATCTCAGAGAATGGGATGTCCAGCCTCCTGCTCAAAGTCCACATCTCTTACTTACATAGGGTCTCTGCCTCACCAACCGGCAGTCCACATCTCTTACATAGGGTCTCTGCTTCACCAGCCGGCTCTTCTTTCTCCTACGCTTCAGCTTCTTCTACTGTTTTGGATTTTACCACTTGCACTTAATATATTTGAGCCTTGTACAATGAGCTTGTACAATTTTTTGAGACAACTTTTTAAAATGAATATCCCATGTGAGAAAACAAGCCACTCCCAACTCTATTCCTCTCTAGAACAATCTCCCTAGCTTCCTCCGACCTTTACATTCAAGTTTCTTAAGAGTGGGCTTTACCCACTAACTCTTCACTCACTATAGTTTGTTTCTGTCTCTACTGCTCTACAAAACTGTTCATAATGAGACCAAATGGCTATTCAGGCTGTTCCAAAATTGTTACAGCCAGTGAGTAATTATCCATCTTATCTTACTTGATTATTCTATGACATTTGACACTATAGACAAATTTTTCCATGGTTTTTTTTTTGTGCATTTTATAGCATCAAATCTTTTTTGTTTTCTTCTACCTAAATAAATACTTTTGGGGATGGGGGGCCATCTATTTCTCCCATTCCTTAAATGCTTAAGTTTCCCTTAAGGCTCTATCTCAGGCCACAATGATTCTGCATACTAATCCAGTGTTACTTCTTCAGAGTTTAAATTTAAACCTGGACAATAACATGGCTTGCATCACTATCTCTAGCTCTGATCTCACTGTAAATCCAAGACCACAAATTCACCTGACTAAAGGACAATTTCATATGAACGTTCCATAAGCATCTCAAATACTGAATTTTAAAACTGAACCTGAGTTCATAGAATAATGTTAGAAATATAATGTGTACTTAGAAAACCAAAATGGCTCTTGATACATTCTATAATCTTTCCCCTTATCTTGAGAGGATACTTTTAGAAACTATTATTCTATATAGTGAAAAACTGTTCATCTGAAGTTGAGTAAATCCTGCAATTTATCTATCTTTCTATGTGTATTTTTTTTCCATAGAAACATGTCTGGGATTAAGTGTACCAGAAATTAACAATAAATGTTTCTGAATTCTGAGATTTGGGATAATATTTAACTTTCATTTATGACCTTTCTGTATTGATCTAATTTTTATAATGAGCTTGCACAATTTTCAAGATAATTTTTTTAAACTAACATCATTTCCTTCTCTTTCTATATTCCCATTTACAAATGACATCAAGTGGAACTTCAAACTAGTTCCTCAATAAGAACTTCAAACGTCATCTTTGACTTGTCATTGCACCCACCCCTCATGAATATGTCTTAAATTCATTTACATCTTTCCATGTCTTAAGTCAAGACTTCATCCTCTCCCACCTTAACTTCTGCAATGGCTCCCTGCCTCGAATTTCATCCCATCCACGACATTGTCCATTACTATCATCAGAGGTTTCTCTCTCTTAAACTCAAATCTTGATTTGCCTTTTGCTGTTTAAAGTCAGTGGCTTTCAACAGCATTCAGAATAAATGCTAAACTACTTGACATGTCCTAAAATGATCTATATGATCTGGCAGGTAGGTGCTTTTGTCAAAATTCTTCATTCTAGTAATCCCACCTTTGCCATCTGAACCCAATCATAAGGTAAGTTTTATGTCTTCATGCAGTAAAAGAGTACAGAAAGTCCTTCCAGCTTGCTCCCTCCACCCCTTATTTACAGGGTTTATATAGATTTGGGTTTTACATTTAAGTCTTTAATCCATCATGAGTTAATTTTTGTAGGTGGCATAACGAATGGGTCCGGTTTCAATCTTCTGCATTAGGCTAGCCGGTTCTCCCAGCACCATTTATTGAATAGGGAATCCTTTCCTTGTTGCTTTTGTCAGGTTTGTTGAAGATCAGATAGTTGTAGACGTGTGGACTTATTTGAGTTCCATATTCTGTTCCATTGGTCTATAACTTCTTCTTTTATTTTGTATTGTACTTTAGGTTCTGAGGTACATGTGCAGATCATGCAGGATTGTTGCATAGACATCTTCTTATTCTGCAAATTTTAACATTCATTTTCTTGGATTCCTGCAATTAAATTGAAAACTCCAGTTTCTGAAGTCAGTCAAGACTCATCAACCTATTTGTATTTTGATGTACATCCCTTAAATTTACAATATATATATATATATATATATATATATATATATATATATATATATATATATATCAAAGTGCTTCAAAATGCAAACCAGTTACAACTTCAGGCAGTCATTAAGGTAAGTAAGGTGCATTGTTTTGACTAAAGGAAAAAAGCATTGTCTTTGTAAATTTTTATGGAGTGCTCCAAAAGCAGGGCTTTCTCATCATCTTCTGAATAAACAAAGTCTAGAATTCCACAGACCAGAGTAAAATAAAAACAAAATTAAAAATTGACCGCACACACCTGGCTGCTTAGCTCTAACTTACGTGATTAATATCATGATTTAGTACCTAGAGAATAATCAGGCATCCAAGGAGGACAGTAACCCTAAAGTAGCAGCAGTTTTATTTTTTAAGATTTTTTAAAGATAAAATAATGTTCTAAGGAGTAAATACCATTCTAAATAATAATAAAAGTGTCTCTGTAGGCATGGTCTTCCCCTTTAATAGTATAAATTCAGTTTGCACCAAGACTAATTAATGAGCTAATCACATCAATGAGAGATATGTCAATGAATATAACTTCTAGAATTAGTAAAGTGAAATAATTAGAAATCACCATACCTTTAACATATCTTGACATTCCTGGCCAGCCTCCCCTACCCTCTGTCAAACCACATTGTAACTCAATGGCATGCAAAAAAAAAAAAAAAAAAAAAAAAAAAAAAACTGCAGTAACCTTGTGGGGATAGTGAATTTTTAAATGTGCGGCCTCTGATTCTAGTGGACATGGAGTGATGGAAAATCTACCTGGGTAATTTGAGATCATTATTTTAGCAAAGAGTGGGAAATTACACTTAGCAAAATGTGAGCATCTAAATGCATAAAGTATAGTGATTATTAATAATAATATTATACCTGCTGTGACCATTTCCATTATTTAATAAAGTACACTTTGACAACTTTGCATTAGAAAACTTGAAAGAAGAATTCACTCAGAAAAAAATCTATTAAATAAACAATCAATCATATAAAAATAGTACTTTTAATCTTATACAGAGATTTTCTTTTAGATAATCCAGATTCACAAACATTCAGCTTGGATTTTTCAATCAGAATATAGGAAATAACTTAGCTGTTTAGGGTCAAGACAGTGACAAAAAAAATGATACTTACTACTTTGAAATGTACTCAATGTAATAACATTTCTAAGTTCACATCACCAAGAGCTACATTACCTACTCATAATGGTGACACCTCAACAAACAGGGCAGTCAGCCTGTATCTTTTTCCTTTCAGTTTAACATAACAAAGGTGCCTAGTAATAAGTTGCCTACTCAGGTTCACAGATCAACATAAGGAGGAATAAATCTCAGAAAGTATGCAATAGCCTGCAATATCTTCTTGTCCACATTTTATCAAAGAAATTACTCCTTTTGATAATGAACTGAATAGTTCATGTTTTAATGAACTAAAAAGAACTGTGCTAGATGCCAATGAAGTCTAATTACTTTACATTTGGCTTAGAAATAACGAATTAGTGGACAACAGAGATAGATTGTGTACAAGAGCTGAGAGCTCTCAAAGAATGCAAGAAGCGATGAAGTGTGAGATGGAGTGACCAGAACAGGCTAAAAGGTGATGATATATGATGAAGTGCAGCTGAGAATCCCAAGAAATGATACAGTGAGGTGGGCAGTGGTCATGTGGACCTGGACATCTTTCCATAATGTAAAAGACTTTATCTGAGGGATTATTCAAATGACCAGGAGGAAACAAAAACTCATTGGGCTGAATTTTGATACATGAGTATTATTAAGAGTAACACTTGTCAACTAAATCTTTAAACATAGTATAGGTGTTCTGTCTTTATATTATCTCCTGTTTTCATATAACTGTAGTGATACGTTGTCAGCAAGCAGTCCTCAAAGACTGTAATCTGCCATAATTTAACTTTCATATATGGTTGGTTTTGACACTCAGTAATCCCATAATTCAACTTTAACAAATCCTGGACTGCAAAGATTATTCATGTGTTTCTAAATCTGTGTTGGTTTGTTTGAAAGACACGATATCAGGTTCCATGAGGATATCTAAAGCACTCGGTATAGGATCTAGCACATGGCAGGTGACCAAAACATATTGAGCGGATGAATAAATGAATAAGTGGATGAAGTCAATATAAATCTGTGAACAGAGGCAGAGCTAAGACCACACCATAATTTTCCACATTGCAAAGGAAGGCCAGAATCAATCAAAAAGTAAAAGGTACCTGGTAAGTTTTCCCATACCATATTTGGTGCTGCTCATGAATTCACTGGACTACAGGCTGCTTAAGATGCAGAGACTTCATCCTAGTCACTGTGGTACTGTCAGCATCCAGGATAGGGCCCATGTATAAAATGAATTAAGAAAGTCCAGTGATATATCCAAATTCATATTTTTAATAGTGTTAAATAAGAGGATTTCATCTAATTCATGCCTCTTTATTGATGTGCAACTATTTTTAACTTTTTTTTTCCTCCATATCTTAGCTGCTGGACAAAACTGGCCATGTTAACTCAGTGTATATTCAAATGCAAATTCTACACCTATATGAATACATCTATTTTATTTTGAAGTGTGTAAGTAAACCTGTAAAGATATAATTACAAGTCCATCTTTGGCCTTTCTCCTTACCTTAGTCTTCCATGTCATTCTCCATGCCAGTCTATCTAAGGTATTTTTGGTCCAAGTCAACATTGATTTAACATTCATCGGAAGTGAGAGTTAACGTGGCATTAATTATCTATTCAAATAGGCATTCCTTGAAATCTAACATTTCAAACTGAAACAGTAGTAGGAACTTCTATTAAAACTACAAGCTTTTGGCAGGGCTCAGTGTCTCAAAACTGTAAACCCAGCGCTTTTGAAGGTAGAGGCAGGGGGATCATTGATCCCAGGAGCTAAAGACCAGCGTGGACCACAGAAGGAAAATCCTCTTTACAAAAGATAAAAAATTAGCCAAGCCTGGTGCCACATGCCAGAGGCTAAGTCTGGAAAATCTCTTGAGCCCAGGAATTTGAGGTCACAGTAAGCTATGATAGTACCACTGCACTCCAGCCTGGGTGACAGAGCAAGATCCAGTTTTTAAAAGGAAAAAAGAAATAGAAACTTCCGGATAATATGCAAATTTGCTTCTTTTTCAATTTGTCTGAGTTTAGGTAATCATAACTTTTATTTTATTTTATTTTATTTATTTATTTTTTGAGACAGAGTCTCACTCTGTCACCCAGGCTGGAGTGCAATGGTATGATCTCAGCTCACTGCAACCTCCCTGTTTCAGGTTCAAATAATTCTCCTGCAAGAGAGTAGCTGGGATTACAGGCATCCACCACCACGCCTAGCTATTTTTTTTTTTTTTTTTTTTTTTTTTTTTAGTAGAAACAGGGTTTCCCCATGTTTTCACCAGACAGGTCTCGAACTCCTGACCTAGTGATCTGCTTGCCTTGGACTCCCAAATATTGGAATTACAGCCGTGAGCCACCACGTCTGGCCGATCATAGCTTTTCTAATTGATCAACTTTGTATTTATCATTTTCAGATGCTTTACCACCGCCACCCCTTCACTAAAATCAAAAGAATCCTAGTGTCACTCCTTTGCTTTTGTCTACTTTGTTTCTCTTTTTTTAAGAAAATCTCACCTTAAAAAAGCTTCTGGTTATTTTTATTTATTCTTCACTTACAGTATAAATAGCCAAGGGGCTGCATTTTTTAAAAAACATACATAGAAGTAACGTTAGAAAAGACATCCATGCTTTCTGCTGATGGAAGAGGATGTAGGAGAGAGTGTTATCAAGGAAAAACTTTCAATTACTTTCTAAAAGTGCTCAAAAAGTTTTTAAAAATATGTTTTGGCATAACTCATTCCAGCATCATAAAACACAGGTGCTTTGAAAGAAAAGTGAGTGGATAGGCCAGAGTGCAAGGGCCAGTAAGGAAATCCACAGTGGACTAGATGCAGAGTAAAATTGGTCAAAGAGGTGGTTTTCAGAGAGGCCATATCAGTTTCATTCATTCAAATTTTATACTTTGCAATGGAAAAGTAAACTGTCATGAAGATATCCTTTGGCTTGTTCACAGGATGTGTATAAGAAAAGAGGTGGGGAGGACTCCTGCCAAGATGGTCAAATAGGAACAGCTCTAGAGCGCAGTACCCAGTGAGAGAGACACAGAAGGAGAACGATCTCTGAATTTCCAACCTAGGTTCCAGGTTTGTTTCAATGGGACTGGTTGGACAGTGGATGTAGCCCAAGAAGGGTTCCGTGAGGCAGGACCAGGTGCTGCCCCACTCAGGAAGTGCAACTGACTGGAGGATCAGGGACTTTACCCCCTCGGCACACCCGTTCAGATACTGTGCTCCTCCCATGGCCTTTGCAACCCTCAGTCCAACAGAACACCGCCAGGCTAAAAAATGCTGCGAGTTACCAACACAGATCTGAGCGACAGCTCCAGCCAGCCAGGCCCCACCAGTTGTCAGCACAGTTCTGGGCAGAAGTTTTGACTAGCACCGAGATCGACTGTGGGATGGATCTACCCACCCCCGAGAAAGAGAAAGAGCTGAAAGCAGGGAGACGGGTGATATGGCTTGGCAGGTCCCACCCCGAGAAAGACCAGCAAACTGAAGCCCTCTCACTTGAGAGTTTTGCAGCCAGCACATCATTTCAAGCTCCACCCAGGACGACTGAGGTCTGTGGGGGAAGGGCATCTGCGATTCGAAGGCAGGTCTAATCTCACCAGTGTAAACAAAAGCCCAAGGATTGATTTTGTATCTTGAGATTTTGCTGAAGTGTTGTGTATCAGTTTAAGGAGATTTGGGGCTGAGATGATGAGGTCCTCTAAATATGCAGTCATGTTGTCTACAAATAGAGACAATTCAAATTCCTCCTTTTCTAATTGAATATCCTTTATTTCTTTTTCCTGCCTGATTACTCTGGCTAGAACTTCCAATACTGTATTGAATAGGAGTGGTGAGAAAGGGCATCATCCTTGTTTAGTGTCAGATTTCAAAGGGAATGCTTCCAGTTTTTGCCCATTCAGTATGATGTTGGCTGTGGGTTTGTCATAAGTAGCTTTTATTATTTTGAGATACATTCTGGTGACACCTAGTTTATTTAGAGTTTGTAGCATAGAGGGATATTTAATTTTGTCAAAGGCCTTCTCTGCATCTATTGAGATAATCATGTGGTTTTTGTCTTCGGCTGTTTATGTGATGGATTCCATTTTATCCGTTGTACCTACTTTCTTACAGCATGCATCATGCTGTGCAGGGCACGACAATCACTGAGACCTTGATGGAGATGTCACACTACCTCTTGGAATGCTTCTTGGCTGATAGTATCTGTGAAATCCGCCTTTCAGTTGAAAAAAGGAAGAGGGGAAGAGAAAATTTCACCATCCGCAAAGAAAAGGTGGCAAGCTGTGCCTAAATACAAAAAGAGAAAGCAAGTATTTAAAATTTACAACTCAAGGCCAGGTGCAGTGGCTCAAACCTGTAATCCCAGCACTTTGGGAGGCCGAGGCTAGTAATTCGCCAGAAGTCAGGAGTTCAAGACCAGCCTGGGCAACATGATGTAACCCCATCCCTACTAAAAATACAAACATCAGCCATGTGTGGTGGTGCACGCCTGTAATCCCAGATACTCAGGAGTCTGAGGCAGGATAATTGCTTAAACCAACGAGGCAGAGGTTGCAGTTAGCCAAGATCTCAGCCCTGCACTCCAGCCTGGGCAACAGAGCAAGACTCCATCTCAAAAAAAAAAAAACTACAACTCATGCCAGCCACTTTTATTATTTACAAAAGACTGTTTTTGAATTTAAGAATACATCATCTTTTAGAACTAGGAAGCAAATGATTTCTTTGGGAGGTGATCCTGGGAAGCATCTGTACAGAAGGAGGGAAGTGAAGCCAAAAGCAAAGTAGAGTATGTTTTGGAGCAGGTCACAACCGTGGGCAAGTGGAACTCCATTCTCACTCAAGAACTTGGGGAGATAACACAGACTATTTCTCAGAGGCATCTCCGTCAAGGGATATATACCCTCCAGATCCATCAGTTGTTGACTGAAGCCTACTCCCAAGGGAACTTAATGCCACAGAATTTCCAGCATGCCCTACCCACAAGCCAAAAGCATACCATGGCCAGAGAAATCTTAGTCTCACATGTCTGCTGCAGGAAGCAGTAGAGTGGACATGCATGGGGACCTGAGTGCCAAGCTGGTATGGGGAGGGTAGCAGCTGTGTTTCCTACCCTTCATTCCCCTAAGATTAGATTCCAAATGCCAACGCGTTTATGATCTGACCAAACCATGAGTGAAGGGAGAAAATGTATGCTTTTATGTAAAGAAAGCTACAATTAAGAGAAGACTAGAATAACATTCTGAAAGACAGTGCCCCTACTCCAAACTTCTGGGACTTCAGAAATACTTAGAATTTAGAAATAACTAAGAAATAACCTAGAAATTAATATTGTATTAGTCCAGAGAAAAAGTTGGCAACGTGGGGCCCTCTGGCAAATTCAACCTGCCAACTGTCTACATACGGCCCCCAAGCTGAGAATGGTGTTTACATTTTTAAATGGTTGGAAAAAAATCAAAAGACGGCTGTTTCATGACACATTAAATTTATAGGATATTCAAATTTCATTGTTCATAAATATTTATTGGAACACAGCCATGCTCATCTGTTTACATAATGTCTATGACTGTGCTGTCAATGGCAGAGTTGAATAGTCATGACCGGGACCATCTGGCCTGCAAGACCGAAATGCTTTATTTTCTGGCTCTTTAAAGAATGTTTGCCAACCTGTAATTTAGAACCAGGCTCACTGTTTGGGAATCTTAGTGATAGTAGCATGTAGTACAAGGGAGGGCAGAATGGTCTCTTCCTTTATTTAAGAGGAATCCAAACCACTGATTAGGCTCCATCAGGCAGTTCTCTGAGCTTCTTAGATAAGGAGAACTCTCTGTGATTCTTCCCCTCCCTAAATTCATCAGAGCAGAATAAATATTAATAATTCCCCAACAATGTTGGTGTAAAACTATAGTTTCTTACTGGCAAAGTGTGTACTAAGAAATGAGATTCTTATATAGAGAGATGAAAATGGAATAAATGTTCAGAGTTAGAATCACTGTTTTCTCCAATACAAAATATAACACTTTGCAAACACCTGCTCTGTTTTTGAGTGTTTCCAGACATAAATTCACACTGGAAACTAATGTTGGAACTCTTGAAAAGGAGCGAATTTTGAGAAAGGAGATCAAAAGGTATCACACCAAAAGATAATACTAGGGAAAAAAGACAGAAGTGTGTGGCAACAGGTGAGCGAGAGCTTAATTAATTGCATTTAATCATCAGGTGTCAAGCTGATAAATTACTGAAGTCATAAAGATTTATATAAACCATTGGACATAGAGCTCAAGAATTAAAACTGGTAACCTCAATCAGATCCCAAAGGAATCCAGTGTGCCAAGTTTAATCCAACTCCTAGCCACGTGGTTGCTGGTTCAGTCATGGAATGGGGGACTAGATATGTAAACCAGGTCTTTTTTCCAAGGAGTGCTACAGTGATCTATGGGTGTGCTTATAAATCAACACTTCATTCCGCAGAATGCCAAAATCCATTCCCAAGGCCTTGTTTACAGGAGAACATCAGTATTCTCTGGGCACGCACGTCAGTTGGAAGGGAACTTTAATAGCACAAGAGAAAAGTGTTCTTGGTAGTAACACAGACTATGATAAACTTTGAAGTCCAAATGAGAAGTGGAAGTGAATGTTAAACGTATGCCTTGTCCTAAAACTTCATGAAAAATGAAATGTACAAGAAAAGCTGGATCCCTGCCATGACACCCATTACAGTGTAGACGAAGGCTCTGACCTTTCATGTTATACTTACTGTGTTTTTGACACATTTAGTCAATTAAAACGGGTGAAGTGTAATTTGTTTTTCTTAAGTTTAATACAGCATGTCAATAGAAGTTAACCAAAATTTATAGTTTGAACACTAAAGCTGCCACATGCACTTAAACAAATGAACACAATTTATCATGGTTGAAATAAAGAGAACATCACGGGCATTTGACTTTATACTTCACATAAGCACGTTGCCAAATATAGGAAAGCAAGCTCCTCTCACACTTCCAATGAAAAAGACATTTTAGTTCACATTAAATATCGGTGTGGAAAACCTGGCAGGTATCCAGTCCTAAGGAGTGTTAACGTTGGCACTTCCACTGTGTACTTTTACTATAAATTGTTGTAGCGTTTATTTGACGTGGAATACCCAAAGGATTGATGAGCAAAGAAAGGAAGATTTTTTTTTATTGTGCCATATTACCTTTTTCAGACATCTATACTAAGCGTTTACATCTTCAAAGTCTAAACAAGTAGCCACCTGTATTCAATCGGTGCAAGATATTTTTCATGAAACTATAGCTTACCTTTTTATAAGCCCATAAAAGCACACATTTTCCATTTTATTAGTCAGCAAAGCAGTGGTGGATTTAATAATAAAACTTATAAAATGCAGTTTCTTTATAGACAGTTTAACTTTTTTGCTTGTTTAAAATGCCACAAAGACAACCACATTTATATCAGTTTCTGTCTCTATCACACAAAAACAAGTGGCTACAATTTTGTATATCTTTACATAAAAAAAATCACCTAGTGCTCCTCTTCATATAGTAGCCAACCCTTTACAAAGCAGCCAACAGACCCCTAAAGTTTTGACAGAAACATGATACCACTAGGGGAAAAATTATCTATTATTATCTAATACATGTATTGAATTTTGTATCTATAATATGTTTGTCAATTATATACAGCTACAGTAATCACAAGCTTCAATTTTCTAAGCGTGTTTAAAGTAAGTTTGTGTCTTTTTAACATATTAAATAAAATGTTTCCAATTATGACCACAAAATTAACAAATACTACCTACATAAAAATATGAGTAGGGTATTCTAATACATTTTAAAAGTTGAGAGTGGCATAACTGTATCAAGTGATATTTTGAAATTAATATGGTGACATAAAAGGAAGTCTTGTAACACTTCAGATTTTAAATAGAAGAAATATGTCATAATACATTAATAACTCTAATGGAAAATTATCTGATCTGATAAGCACCTGACCCAAGACTTTTACACTCTCAAACATTGATTTTAATGTTTAACAGAATTACTTATGTTAGCATAATCAATTGTTTCAATGTTGAACCTAATCAAAGGTGAAGTCTTTAAACTGAGATTGTATTAGTCTAATAAATCTAATAATAAAATTACTTGTCTTAGACTTTAAATCTATTCACTCATTTCAAACTTACAGGACCAGAATCTTAGCCTCCTAAAATGGGCAAATTGCCCTGTATAGACCCATGCAGTTCTAGAAGAGTTTGCAATCAACCCTTATCAAACTTAACTACCAATAAATTTAAGATCAAAATTACTTTTTTAAAGTTTAAACAAAAAATTACTTTTAATCTTAAATTTGTTGGTAGTTAAGTTAGATAAGGGTTTTTTAAACACTACAAAACTACATATGTTTACTGTGAAATAATGGGATGCACAATAAATTCTTGTCTGGTGGTAGAAGCCTACCAACTTTTTAGTCATCTGCTGAGTTTAAACAATAATAAAACATCCAGTTAATTCAGCTACTTACATTTTGAAGTTGCTTCTGAAATTAAAAAGGTAAATTAGATAACTACTTTATATCACAAAAAATGTTGTACATAGAATTTTTATTTCTCAGACAGTTCATGTGGCTCGTTACAAACAAATGTATAGTGTAATATGTATCAGTAAAATACTAAAAATGTCATGGATGTTTTGTTGTTGTTGTTGTTTGCTTTTTGTTTTTGTTTGTGTTTTTGTTTGAGACAAAGTATTACTCTGTCGCCCAGGCTGTAGTCCAGTGGCACAATCTTGGCTCACTGCAACCTCCACCTCCCAGGTTCAAGCGATTCTCCTGCCTCAGCCTCCTGGGTAGCTCTGATTACAGGTGACCACCACTATGCTCACCTACTTTTTTGTATTTTGAGTAGAGACAGGGTTTCACCATGTTGGCCAGGCTGGTCTCAAACTCCTGGCCTTGTGATTCACCCACTTTGGCCTCCCAAAGTGCTGGGATTACAGGCATGAGCCACCATGCCCAGCCAACGTCATGGATGTTTATGCTACTTTTAAATAGTCTATAAATACTAAATACATATACAGACAAACTCAGTGGCTATATGGTGAAAGATTAAAGTAGTAATGAGATTATTACTAAATATATGATATTAGTAGGAATTAAAAGTTATTACACCTGTTGCTGATTGAAATGTGGGTAAGTACAAACCCATGTGTTGCTAGAGGAAATGGGATTGTTTCAGTCTTTTGGGAAAGCAATCTGGCAGTACCCACTAAGATTTGAAAATGCATATACCCGGCCGGGCGCGGTGGCTCAAGCCTGTAATCCCAGCACTTTGGGAGGCCGAGGCGGGTGGATCACAAGGTCAAGGTATCGAGACCATCCTGGTCAACATGGTGAAACCCCGTCTCTACTAAAGATACAAAAAATTAGCTGGGCACGGTGGCACGTGCCTGTAATCCCAGCTACTCGGGAGGCTGAGGCAGGAGAATAGCCTGAACCCAGGAGGCGGAGGTTGCGGTGAGCCCAGATCGCGCCATTGCACTCCAGCCCGGGTAATAAGAGTGAAACTCCGTCTCAAAAAAAAAAGAAAAAAGAAAAAAGAAAAAAGAAAGAAAGAAAATGCATATACCCTTCAAATCACATCCCCATTACTGGGAATTGATACCAGAGAAATAAAGCACTAGTACATAAGAATGGTTCATGCGGCTTTTAGGGCAGAGGGAAAAAATGGGGTAAAAGAGTGAATGCTCATTGGGGGTAAAAAATTTGAATAACTTGCAGTAAAACCATACCATTCAATAACATGCAGGAATTACACAATTTTAACCTATAATCAATAGTGTAAAAAATTTTCACAGCATGCTGTAAAGTCAGAAAGATAAAAGATACAGAAATAATGTAATATGATCCTACTTCTCTAAAGCGAATACTACCAAAATGTTTAAATATATACATAGATAATGTTATGTTTTGTTTTGTTTTGTTTTGTTTTGTTTTATCTTGTTTTGTTTTAGGATGGAGTCTCACTCTGTCACCCAGACTGCAGTCCGGTTGCAGGATCCCTGCTCACTGCAACCTATACTTTCTTGGTTCAAGCAATTCTTTCTCAGCCTCCCAAGTAGCTGGGATTACAGGCATGCACCACCACGCCCAGCTAATTTCATACTTTTAGTTGAGATGGGGTTTCAGCATGTTGGCCAGGCTGGTATCAAACTCTTGACCTCAAATGATCTGCCCACCTAGGCCAATTTGATTGTCTATTTATTCAATTAAACATTAAAATTGTTACTCAGTTGGAAAGAGAAAAGAAAAGAAAAAAACTGCATATTTTAGAAGTTTACTCAATAAAAACAGCATAATTACATGGTCATCTTTAGATAAAATCTTTCAAACATGTCTATGTGTATACTTCTATAGAAGTATGTGATAGTCATTGAAATAATGATATTTTTCTAAACGTGAGGAAATTTCAGATATTTTATTTCTATTACATTAGCTTACTTTTTAAAAACAATCATTATTACGTATAAAATATACAATGAAAGGACTATCCTTCATAAGAGGAAAAAACCTAAAACCTAAAAGAAACATTATACGAGCTTAAATTTTTCTCAATAAAAATTCTTACTGTAGTGGAAATTTTGAAGCATTTAAATCCAAGGAAACACCTTAATTTTAAAAGAAAGAAAAACAGGCAGCATCATGAGAAAAGGGATGTGAGACACACCAACAGCTGACCTCACCATTCATTCTCCCCTTCTTCCATTATAAGATTATCTCTGAATTTTATCTGAACAAATGGGCACTGAGAATAAACACTATGTTTTTCAGTCTCCCTCACAGGTAGGAATGCAGAGATGCAGGACATACCTAAGTTCTGCCATGCTGGTTGCAAGCAGAGGGTATGTATGCAGCCTTAAGGCATGGAGCATGACAATACCAGGCTGTCTGCTACCACACAGACCAGTGCAACCCCCAGGGACTGTGACAGAGCAACAGAAGATAATAAAGCTGTCATATCATATTTCTAGTTGGCTTATGCCTGGATTACAAGAGAGACAAAAATTTTTACCTTTTTAAAGTCACTGTCATTTTTTTTTATTTTGTTAGCATTTTTTTTTAATTTTGTTACATACTCCACAGATACAGAGTTTGGTACCTAGAAAAGGGACTACCTTAACAAAATTTAAAAGATGAGATATTAATGTGGTGGACAGGTGGTGATCAGCAAGGAAACAGATAGTGCAGACTGAAAAGTTGGTGATTCCAATGCCATGGTACATTATTTGTTTAGCTGTAGGTGATAATACCTTACAATACAAATCACATGTAGATAGATTCCACTGGTAAGACAGATTGGATGAAAATAATCAGAATATCAGTGAGAGCTGGTTTTCCTTTGCCAAGTTTAGCAGTTCTACAAGACAGGTTAATTCAGGAAAATTATAAGATGTAGCTGAATATAAAACTGACCCTGTCCTCTCAAGAACATCACTGACACAATGGGGCCAGTCTAATGGCAAAGATCAGATAAAAATATGGCCTTTTGCCTTCTCACTCCAGCCTGCTGTTTCAGATGACCTAAAGATAGCCATAAACAAAAAAATCTGCTAACTTAGTTGAGGAAAATAAAGTACAAATAGACAAAATTATAAGTGACAAAGGAGAAATAACCACTTAAAGAGATGAAACTTTGAGAATCATGAGTCCATGCCAGGTGCAGTGGCTCACACTCGAAATCCCAGCATTTTGGGAGGCCAAGGCAGGAAGTTTTCTTGAGGTCAGGAGTTTAAGACCAGCCTGAGCAACATGGCAAAGCCTCGTCTCTACTAAAAATACAAAAATTAGCCAGGTGTTAATTTTTTCACACACCTGTAGTTCCAGCTACTCGAGAGGCTGAGGTACAAGAATCAATTGAATCTAGGAGCCAGAGGTTGCAGTGAGCCAAGATTGTACTACTACACTCCAGCCTGGGTAACTGAGCAAAAACCTGTGCCCACCCCAAGAAAAAAAGGAAAAGAAAAAAATTATGAATCCATATTGCATAATTCTATGAAAGTTAATTGAAAATCTCACAAGGAGATAGTTTCATAGGAAAATACATTTTTCAAAATGGGCTCCATCTTCCAGGTAAGAATTAGTTTTCTATGGCTGCCATTAAAAGTTACCATAAACAATGTCTTAAAACACCACAAATTCACTATTTTTCAGTTCTATAGGTTAGAATTTGAATATGGGCCTCACTGAACTAAAATCAAGGTGTCTGCAAACTGCTTTCCTTTCTGGAGGTTCTGGAGGAGAATATTCCCTGCTCATTTGTGTCGTTGGCAGAATTCATTTCCTTGTGGCTGTCCCTGTTTCCTTCCTGAGTGTCAGCTGAGAGTCATGTCAGCCTCTAAAGTACATTCCTATTCCTTGGCTGGTGTCACCTTCCTCCTTCTCCAAAGCCAACAACTAAGGGTGCAGGTCAAGTCCCTCTCACATTGCATCCCTCTCACCCAGAAGGTAAAAATTGTCTACTTTTAAGAACTTATATAATTAGATAGTTCAGAATAATCTCCCCAGCTCAAGGTCCTTACCCTTAGTCACACCTGCAAAGTCCTTTTAGACATGTAACTTAACACACAGGTTCTGAGGACTAGGGCATGGATATTTGAAGGGCCTTTATTCTCCTACCACAGACCCCAATACAAATTTCTTAAAATGAAACCAAGCAAAAAAAAACTTGTATCAATTTTCCCAGGAGAAAAAGAGAACTAGCCCTCAAATTTGACTATATGCAGAAGATTTTAAGAGAGTATTTAGCCAAAGCTTCGAAGGTTAGGTAATCCAATGTCACTTAAATTTTTCCAAGCCATACAAAAAGAAGACGTTTTCAAATTGTTTTAGACTTTTGTCAAAAATTTTATTATAGAAATGAGGCTTCCAAGATGGCGTAGTAGAGGCAACTCAGGATTGCAGCTCTCAGTGAAGGCGCAGAGGGTGAGTCCTAGCCGCATTGTTGGATGGACCTTTTTTGCCCACAGAATGTTGAAAGTCCCAGGTGTGGGAGAGAAACAGGACGCTAGCACAGCCGGCTCACACAGCCGGTTCGGCCGGCGCCACAGTGCAGCAGAACTGGGCACAAAATTCACTGGTCCTGGTGCCCTGATAAACTGGCAATCTGAGATTTGGAAGGGCAGATTGGCATGTCCATCTGATTGAATGGGACTTGGACAATGAGCCAGACCAGGAGATTCCTGGGAAACGTGATCTGAGCCAGTGCAGTGGGCAGTGGCACGGGAGATCGCATGGATCCCAGTGCCCTATCAGCAGGCTACTGGGGCACCAGTGAGAGAGTCAACCATTCAGCTTGGGGAGAGAAAGAGAGAGAGAAGGGGACAGACTCTGAGGCAGGGAGCTGGGTGATAGGGATCGGCGGGTCCCACCCTCACAAGGACAAGCAGGGCGGCGATTGGAGGTGCTAGGGGCTGAGAGTTTTGCTGCCGGCATCTAGGATGGTGCAGCCTGGTGGGGGAGGGGCGTCCACCACTACGGACGCAATCCTCCCCTACTGAAGTACTGTGCAGGGCTGATGCAGTCTGCTGTTGCTGAGGAAACCTGCCATAACAGAGAGACTCCACCAGCAGGGCAGAGCACACCACAGCAGAATGGAGCCCCGTGGCAACAGGGTGGACACGCACTAGCTGGGCGGAGCCCCGGCAGGCAAATAGTGAATAGACTGCCTCCTACCTGGGCAGAACAGTGCAACAGATACTCATAAAGAAAGCCCCAACTCCCTGAGACAGAGCATCTAAGGGGGAAAAAGGGGAAGGGTTATGAGTTCTGTTGCAGCAGACATAAACACATCCTCCCAACAACGCTGAATGAACAACGGAAGTCACAGCTCAGCACTGGAGCTCCTATAAAGCACAGATGATCTCTTCAAGCAGATCCCTGACCCCTGTATATCCAAAGAGTCACCCCAAAAAAGGACTAATCAGACTGACATTTGGGGGGCATCATTCTGGAACAAAGATAGCAGAAGAAACTGGTAGCATCCCTCACTGTTCTGCAGCTGCTACAGGTGTACCCCAGACAAGCAGGGCCTGGAGTGGAACTCAGCACTCATACAGCAAAGGGGCTAGACCATTAGAAGGAAAACTATGTAACAGAAATACCTCATCATCAACAATCTGGGCATCCACACAGAGACCCAATTGAAAAATCAGCAACTACTAAGACAACAGGTGGATAAATCCATAAAGATGGGAAGAAACCAGCACAAAAAGGAGGAAAACACCCGAAACCAAAACACGTCACCTCCTACAAAGAACCAAAACTCCTCATCAGCAAGGGAACAAAGCTGGACCGAGAATGAGTGTGATGAAATGACAGAATCAGACTTCAGAAAGTGGATAATGAGAAATTTCAGTGAGCTAAAAGAACATGTTCTAAATCAGTGCAAAGAAACAAAGAACCTTGAAAAAAGATTTGAAAAAAGATTCGAGGAAATGATAACAAGAATGGACAACTTAGAGAGGAATATGAATGAATTGAAGAAGCTGAAAAACACACCACGAGAACTTCGTGAAGCATGCACAGGTTTCAACAGCCGAATTGACCAAGCAGAAGAAAGAATATCAGAAGTCGAAGATCAACTCAATGAAATAAAATGAGAAACCAAGATCAAAGAAAAAAATGCAAAAAGGAATGAATGAAATCTGCAAGAAATGTGGGACTATGTGAAGAGACACAACCTACTTTTGATAGGTGTACCAGAATGTGATGAAGAGAATGAATCCAAGCTGGAAAACACTCTTCAGGATATTATCCAGGAAAATTTCCCCAACCTAGCAAGACAGGTCAATACTCAACTCCAGGAAATACAGAGAACACCACAAATATATTCTGCAAGAAGAGCAACCCCAAGGCACATAATCGTCAGATTCACCAGGGTTGAAATGAAGGAGAAAATACTAAGGGCAGCCAGAGAGAAAGGTCAGGTCACCCATAAAGGGAAGCCCATCAGGCTCACAGCAGATCTCTCAGCAGAGACTCTACAAGCCAGAAGAGAGTGGGGGCCAATATTCAACATCTTTAAAGAAAAGAACTTTCAACCAAGAATTTCATATCCAGCCAAACTGACCTTCATAAGCAAAGGAAAAATAAAATCCTTCATGAACAGGCAAGTACTCAGAGATTTTGTCACCACTAGGCCTGCTTTACAAGAGCTCCTGAAAGAGGCACTACACATAGAAAGAAACAACCAGTACCAGCCATCCTAAAAGCATACCAAATGCTAAAGACCATCAACAAAATGAAGAATATACATAAACCAATGGGCAAAACAGCCAGCTAGCATCAAGATGGCAGTGTCAAATTCACACATAACAATATTAACCCTAAATGTAAATGGGCTAAATGCACCAATCAAAAGACACAGACTGGCAAATTGGATAAAAACCCAAAAAGCATCGGTGTGCTGTATCCAGGAAACCCACCTCACACACAAGGATACACAAAAGCTTAAAATAAAGGGATGGAGAAAGATTTACCAAGCAAATGGAGAGCAAAAAAAAGCAGGAGTTGCAATTCTCATCTCTGATAAAATAGACTTTAAAGCAATAAAAATGAAAAGGGACAAAGAAGGTCATTACATAATGGTAAAAGGATCGATACAACAAGAAGAGCTAACGATTCTAAATATATATGGACCCAATGCAGGAGCACCCAGATATATAAGGCAAGTTCTTAATAACTTACAAAGAGACTTAGACTCCCACACAATAATAGTGGGAGACTTTAACACTCCACTGTCAATATCAGAGAGATCAACCAGACAGAAAATTAACAAGGATATCCAGGACTTGAACTCAGACATGGAACAAGCTAACCTGATAGATATATAGAGAACTCTCCACCCCAAATCCACAGAATATACATTCTTCTCAGCACCACATCACACCTACTCGAAAATTGACCACATAATTGGAAGTAAAGCACTCCTCAGCGAATGCAAAACAACTGAAATTATAACAAACAGTCTCTCAGACCATAGTGCAATCAAGTTGGAACTCAGAATTCAGAAAATAACTCAGAAGTGCACAGCTTCATGGAAACTGAACAACTGGCTCCTGAATGTTGATTGGATAAACGATGAAATGAAGGCAGAAATAAAGAAGTTGTTCGAAACCAACGAGAACGAAGACACAACGTACCAGAATCTCTGGGACATATTTAAAGCAGTCTGTAGAGGAAAATATATAGCAATAAGTGCCCACATGAGAAGAGTGGAGAGATTTAAAATGGACAACCTATCATCAAAATTGAAAGAGCTAGAGAAGCAAGATCAAAAAAGCTCAAAACCTAGCCAAAGACAAGAAATAACTAAGATCAGAGCAGAACTGAAGGAGATAGAGACAAGAAAAACCCTTCAAAAAATGAATAAATCCAAGAGCTAGCTTTTCGAAAAGATCAACAAAATAGACCACTAGCCAGACTAATAAAAAAGAAAAGAGAGAACAACCAAATAGATGCAATAAAAAACGATAAAGGGGAAATCACCACAGATTCCACAGAAATTCAAACCATCATCAGAGAATACTACAAAAAACTCTATGCACATCAACTAGTAAACCAGGAAGAAATGAATAAATTCCTGGATGCCTGTGTCCTCCCAAGCCTAAACCAGGAGGAAGCCGAAACTATAAATAGACCAATAACAAGGTCTGAAGTTGACGCAGCAATTAAGAGCCTACCACACAAAAAAAGCCCAGGTCCAGATGGGTTCACAGCCGAATTCTACCAGACACACAAAGAGGATCTAGTACCATTCCTTCTGAAACTATTCCAAATAATTCAAAAAGAGGGAACCCTTCCCAAATCATTTTATGAGACCAACATCATCCTGATACCAAAACCTGGCAGAGACTCAACAAGAAAAGAAAACCTCAGGCCAATATCCATGATGAACATAGATGCAAAAATCTTCAATAAAATACTGGCAAACCGATTGCAACAGCACATTAAAAAACTTATCCATCATGACCAAGTAGGATTCATCCCAGGGATGCAAGGCTGGTTCAACATACACAAGTCTATAAATGTAATTCACCACATAAACAGAAGCAAAAACAAAAACCAAATGATTAGCTCAATTGACGCAGAGAAGGCATTTGACAAAATTCAACAGCCCTTTATGCTAAAAACCCTCAATAAACTTGGTATTGATGGAACATATCTCAAAGTAATAAAAGCTATTTATGACAAACCAACAGCCAATATCATACTTAATGGGCAAAAACTGGAAGCATTCCCTTTGAAATCTGGCACTAGACAAGAATGCCCTCTCTCACCACTCCTATTCAACATAGTACTGAAAGTTCTAGCCAGAGTAATCAGGCAAGAAAAAGAAATAAAGGGTATTCAAATAGGAAAGGTGGAAGCCAAATTGTCTCTATTTGCAGATGACATGATAGTATACCTAGAAGACCCCATCACCTCAGCCCAAAAGCTCCTGAAACTGATAAGCAACTTCAGTAAAGTCTCAGGATATCAAATCAATGTTCAAAAATCACAAGCATTCCTATACACCAATAACAGACTAAAAGAGAACCAAATCAAGAACGAACTGCCATTCACAATTGCTACAAAGAAAATAAAATACCTAGGAATACAACTCACAAGGAATGTAAGGGACCTCTTCAAGGAAAACTACAAACCACTGCTCAATGAAAGAAGAGAGGACACAAACAGATGGAGAAACATTCCATGAACGTGGTTAGGAAGAATCAATATCGTGAAAATGGCTATACTGCCCAAAGTAATTTACACAATCAATGCTTTCCCCATCAAACTACCATTGAATTTCTTCGCAGAACTGGAACAAACCACCATGAACTTCATATGAAATCAAAAGAGAGCCCGCATAGCCAAGTCAATTCCAAACAAAAAGAATACAGCGGGAGGCATCACACTAGCAGACTTCAAACTATACTACAAGGCTACAGTAATCAAAACAGCATGGTACTGGTACCAAAACAGAGATATAGACCAATGGAACAGAACAGAGGCATTGGAGGCAAATCAACATATCTACAACCATATAATCTTTGATTAATCAGACAAAAACAAGCAATGGGGAAAGGATTCCCTGTTTAATTAAAGGTGTTGGGAAAACTGGCTAGCCATGTGCAGAAAGCAGAAACTGGACCCCTTCCTGACACCTTACACAAAAATTAACTCCAGATGGATTAAAGACTTAAACATAAGACCTGACACCATAAAAACCCTAGAAGAAAATCTAGGCAAAACCATTCAGGACATAGGAGTAGGCAAGGACTTCATGAATAAAACACCAAAAGCATTGGCAACAAAAGCCAAAATAGACAAATGGGACCTAATCAAACTCCACAGCTTCTGCACGGCAAAAGAAACAGTCACTAGAGTGAATCGGCAACCATCAGAATGGGAAAAAATCTTTGCAGTTTACACATCTGACAAAGGGCTGATATCCAGAATTTACAAAGAACTCAAACAGATTTACAGAAAAAAAACAAACAAGCCCATTCAAAAATGGGCAAAGGATATGAACAGACACTTTACAAAAGAAGACATCCATGAGGCCAACAAACATGAAAAAATGCTCATCATCGTTGGTCATTAGAGAGATGCAAATCAAAACCACATTGAGATCCCATCTCACGCCAGTTAGAATGGCGATCATTAAAAAATCTGGAGACAGCAGATGCTGGAGAGGATGTGGAGAAATAGGAACACTCTTACACTGTTGGTGGGAGTGTAAATTAGTTCAACCATTGTGGAAGACAGTGTGGTGATTCCTCAAGGACCTAGAAATAGAAATTCCATTTGACCCAGCAATCCCATTACTGGGTATATATCCAAAGGACTATAAATCCTTCTACTATAAGGACACATGCACCCAAATGTTCATTGCAGCACTCTTTACAATAGCAAAGACCTGGAACCAACCCAAATGCCCATCGATGATAGACTGGACTGGGAAAATGTGGCACATATACACCATGGAATATTATGCAGCAATCAAAAATGATAAGTTTGTGTCCTTTGTAAGGACATGGATGAATCTGGAGAACATCATTCTCAGCAAACTGACACAAGAACAGAAAAAGAAATACCGCATATTCTCACTCATAGGCGGGTGAGAAAAATGATAACACATGGACACAGGGAGAGGGTCTACTACACACTGGGGTCTATTGGGGGGAATGGGGAAGGGACAGCGGTGGGGGCTGGGGAGGGATAGCCTGGGGATAAATGCCAAGTGTGGGTGAAGGGGAGGAAGGCAGCAAAGCACACTGACATGTGTGTACCTATGCAACTATCTTGCACACTCTGCACCTGTACCCCAAAATCTATAATGCAATAAAAATTTTAAAAATAAAAAAAAAACAGAATAGAAAGTGTAAAGGTAAACCAAATTACATATGAAAACTTAAAATACAATTGAGATAGTGTCTCATATCTATGAGAACAGGATAGACTTTTTAATAAACAGTTTTGTGACAACTGGAGAGCCATTTGGAAGAAGATACAATTGCTGCCCACACCTCACATCAAAAGCCAGGATAAACTCTGTGTGAATCAGAAACCCAAAAATATGAAAAAATTGATTATGTACACATTTTGAAATACCACTCTGTATCTCAGAAATGCACACATTATGTGCCAACTAAAGATAAAAGGGGGAATTTCTTGATACAAAAATTTTAAATATAAAAGAAATTAAGTCCTACAAGTTCTAGAATAAAATATCAGCAAATCCCTTTATAATCTGGGTCTGACTAAAACGTTTCCAAATAAAACTCAAAATCCAGAGGAGGAAAAAAAGAGATTGGAGGAAATTAGGCTTTTACATGTAAGAAAAAAAATAACAATTAAAAGGTCAAACGTAAATGCCAATCTAGGAGAAAACACTTGGCAACACCTATCAGAGATAAAATGCTAATCTTCCAAATAAACAAGGAACTTCAGGGCAAGAGAGCATGTACTTATGCTGCAAGTGTTTACTGAGAACCTACTTAGTGTAAAGACCTTCAGCTGAATCTGAGACACATGATAATGCTAGACAAGCACATTTCTGTTCAAAGTAAGAAAATCCTATTGAAGGCTTCTCCACCTCAGTAGCATCCCTTTTGGCAGATGAGGGCTACTGCTATACTAATTTCCTGCACATGTTTTTTCATTTTGCTATTTGCCTTCTTGAAAATCCTGGAATGCAAAATAACTCATGAAAAAGACTGTAAAAAATCTTTGATATTCTAAGATAAGAAAAATATTCCTATTCATCATATTTATTTGAAATTTTTAAAAATGTATTTACTTAAGATATTTTTATTAGACTATCAAGTCCTAATGTTAAAAGTAAGTTTCAGTGCTATCTTTTGTTCGTGGTCATCAATGGAGTCGCTTACATGTTTATTTAACTGTGATTCTAATTTGAAATATCTAATATGACAGTAATTGCATTGTCTTCAATCAATAGTTGGCTCTTCATTTTACCTCACTAATAGCTCTAACTACAGCTGCCTAAGAATTCTGAGCTTTCTGTCCCCCATTATTTCCTACTCAAACATACAGAGTTTAAGTTTGTTCAATATTCTGTATAATAATTTTTGTTTAAACAAGACTATTTATTTGCATTGAAGCATAATTGTTGTGCTTTTTCTCCTAATATGTTATTCTTACTGTCATAAAGAGAGAGAACTCAAGTGGTATGTGTTTCCCATATGACAAAAGAACTATACCCACTTTTGTATTTTTTACACAATAATGATCAAGGCCCAGGGCATTTCCTGGGGATTAATGGCTGACTGGGAGATTGAAGACCATTAACCTTAGGCAGTCATTAATTTTCTCAGAAAACCTGGTTGAAGTCATTATTATTTCTGTTATAAGATCAATAACACACATCTCTCACCACCACTACCCCAAGGAAAAAAACATTGGAAATAACTTTTCTCTGGAATTTTTCTTAAGTGCATTAAACCTGTAAGTTATATTTTAAGAAAAATGTCAATAATATTCTGAACAATTCAATAAGTAACATGACATACCTCATCACTTAGACAACAACATCATGAATATTTGTTGATTGCTTTCTCTCTGCCCTCCTACTCTTGACTTAGAAGTCAAGCTAAAAATAAAGTCTCTCTCTCCCCTGGCTCTCACTCTCTTGCTGTCACTCTTGCTCTCTCACTCTTCCCCCACTCTTTTCTCCACCCTCATTCCCTCCCTCTTCCTAAGGGCTTCAATATTCAAGGTGTAAATCTGCAAAAGCAGCATGTGGTAGATCACACCATATACAAATTGTTGGAAAGCAGGTTGAGCTATGAATCTACAATGTTTTCATTAGTGGCATTTTCTCTGAAATAAGTGTCAGAAATAGCTACTTTTTCTCAACAACTTAATTGAAATGAATCTAAAAACTAGAATTCACATGATTAAATAGGATGTCATTTGCCTGACATTGTTTTAATGCTCCAAATACTAAGCTTGGCAAGAGGAGAACCTGGACACAAACAATATTTCAGGAATCAAAGATCTCCAAAAGAGCAGCAGCAACATTTGAAGCCCTGAAAGGAAGAAGAGGACATACAAAATAAACATTAAAAAGCCTCAGGAAACGTATTTCAGTTTGTGAAAGCATGTGGTTAGGAGAGAGCCACATCAAACAGAGAGAGCTCCCTTAATGTATTCTCCAGTTTTCAGATATATTTATCAATATGATTTTCCTCATCTTTAAAATGGAGATAATGTGAACTACTTTCTAATCCTCTATTCAAGGGCAAGATATTACGTGATGTAGTAAGAATGGTTGCTCATCTAGGATGCACCAGAAATAGCACATCAATAGTAATATGAAATCAGAGTCCCTACCTACCTTCTTTTCATTGATCTCATTTCAAGCTCAGTCACTTCTTACCCTTAAAATAACAAGCAGAGATATTGACATCTTCTTGCCCATCAATGTGTTTATATCACTTTCTTGTATATCCACTGGGGACTATAGCCTTACGCACTGAAAACTTCCCTTGCTTCCTTCTTTCATCTTGGCTCCTCCCACCCCCACTACCACCACCACCACCACAGGTAGGGAGAAACAATGAGTCATGGAAACAAAAGAAGAAAATCTTAGAGAAGGAAAAGTAAAAGTAATTGGGTTGGTGCTGAAGAACACATGGGGTTCTTAGACATCCATCCCTCCCACAAATAAGGGCAAACCAGAGTAAATGACTATGTTGGTGAGAAATACACAAGTAAATTTAAAATAATCCCTATCTCTGAGAAGCTCACCATCTGTTAAGGAAAATAAAATATATAAGAGATTCAAATAAATATTTTCTTTCATTTCATTGGTTGCCTTTTCACTCTATTGTTTCCCTTACTGTATAGAAGCTTTTTGATTTGATATAGTGCCACCCGATTTTTTGTTTTGTTGCCTGTGCCATATTCATGAAATCATTGCCAAGACCAATGTCATGTAGCTTTCCCTTAAATTTCCTTCTAGGATTTTTATAGTTTCGGGTCTTAATTTTTTTTTTTTTGTATTTTTATTTTATTTTTTTGAGATGGAGTTTCACTCGTTACCCAGGCTGGAGTGCAATGGCGTGATCTCAGCTCACTGCAACCTCCGCCTCTGGGGTTCAAGCAATTCTCCTGCCTCAGCCTCCTGAGTAATTGGGATTACAGGCATGCACCACCATGCCCAGCTAATTTTTTGTATTTTTAGTAGAGATGGGGTTTCACCATGTTGACCAGGATGGTCTCAATTTCTTGACTTCGTGGTCCACCCGCCTCGGCCTCCCAAAGTGCTGGGATTACAGGCGTGAGCCACTGTGCCCGGTCCAGGTCTTAATTTTAATTCCTTTTTTTCCATTTTGAGTTAATTAGGATGTACGGTATAAGATAAGCATCCAATATCATTCTTTTGTATGTGGGGGAAAAAAAGACTTTTCTTTTTCCTTTGTGTACCTTTAGTACTGTTGCCAATGATCAGTTGACTGTGTATTGTGTAGGTGTACTTTTGGTCTTGTATTCTGCTCTTCTGGTGGATATGCCTCACTTTATGCCAGTACTTTACTGTTTTGATTACTGTAACTTCGTAACATATTTTGAAAGCAGGTTAACAGGATGCCTCCAGCTCCATTCTTTCTCAACATTAGCTTGCCTATTCATAGTCTTTCATTATTTATTCTATTTTTTACTATTATTCCTGAATTATTATTATTATTATAATGGTATCAAATAAAAAACCACACAAATAAAAGATGACCATGAACGAACCACAGATGAATGTATCATGAGCCAAGAATGATTTATATGATACTATGATTCTGAGACTTAAAAAACAATAATAGTAAAGGTTCTTCAAGAGACAAACTTTATAGAGAATGTCAGCATCTCCTGGGGGATATAACTTACAAATTAGGAAAAAAATGGACTTGGGATACAAATAAACCTGGTCTTGAATTATATCTCTTTTTCTTATGAACTGAGTAACACAGCCATCCATTTAACTTCTTTCAGCTTTTGTTTCCTCATCTGGCAAACAGGAATAATAGTGCTTTCTTTGAAGTATATTATGAGACTTAGATGATATAAGGCTTCTGGCAGATACTAACTGCTTGATAAAAGGTAGCTATAATGAGTGACTAATTAAAAATATACAGAAAGAGAAGAAAAACATTACTCCAAAGCTTTGACCCTAGTCAGATGACTATAAATATAATAATGGTATAAATGGAAATATAATAATGCTATAAATGGAAATATAAAAATTAGGGAGTATAAGCAGATTTTAGGAGTGGGATTTTTCTATGTTAGCAGTTTTTGTTGTATATTTTATATGTAAGTCCCATGTCATCAGTAAAGCAAATTATAGGATAGAGACTTTCTCCCTGATATCCTGTGACACTTAGGCCTTGTGGTGACTCTACCTCCTCATCATTGCTGCTGCTGTTGTTTAATTTCACTTGTTTTTCTGTTGTTTATTTCACAATAAAGTTATGAGCAAAATGAAATACAAGTAAGAATTCAGCCTAGCTAAGTCCTGAAAACTCAGAGTAAGCAATGTCACAAATGCTCAACACCATACCTAATGCTAACCAAAAAGTACAATTGTTTGTAATCTACATGTATAATTCAGTATACAAGAATTCCTTAAAGATGCTCATTTCTAAAGCTCATATATAAGCATAAAAAGTTAGCAACCTAAACAGCCAACTAGATTGGGTAATTTTAGAAATCTTCTAGGAAAATATATTATGCCTGTGGAATCAAGTTGTGTGTTAAGTAAATAGATTTTCAGCATCAAGTTATGACAATTATTGTATCTGTTAGAAAGAACCTGAAGTTAAGATTCAATTAATAAAGTTTTACAATATAAGTCACTGCAGATTTTTTAGGTGTGCAAAATTTCCAGTTAAAATTTAAACATTAAATCAAAATGACCTCCTTTCTTTCCAGTTTAAAACATACCAATTATGATTTCATTATGTGAGCTTATATGACCCATGAAATATGTGTAAGTTGTAAATTTTCATTTAAGTATGGGAAAAAATGGGACTACTCGTTAACTGCCTTGTATCCAGCACCAAAATCTTCCTGGTGGAGTAAGATAAACACCCATTCAGCTACCCTAATTTTTAAGAATACCAAATGACATGACTTAATTTTGCATGTCAAAATATAGGCAAACTTCTGGGCATGGTGGTACATACCTGTAGTCCAAGCTACTTGGGAAGCTGAGGCAGGAGGATTACTTGAGCCCAGAAGTTCAGGCTGCAGTGAGCTAAGCTATGATTATGTCATCACACTCCAGTCTGAACAACATAGAAAGACCCCATGTCTATAAATAAATAAATAAATAGGCAAACCCTTAAAGGACTTTGATGATCATCAGTTAGCTAAAGTAAATGATACTTTTAATAGTGTTATGTGTGACAATTATAAAGCAACAGAGAACTAAACAAGTACAACAGAAGTATAAATGATATAACACTTAACAGAAACATCATTATAGACCAATTAAATCAGAATCTCAGAGACAAGTTAATATTTAAAAGCTCTTCACCTGATTTTAATACATGCAGAAACAGTTAGGTCTACAACCTTGCATTAAAGAAAATAGATACTCAGGAACTTATGCTTCTTGCCAAAACAAAGTAATAAAGACCATATATATTGGTTATACCCCTGAAACAACTAAATCAACAAAATTAAGAAAACAATTTTCAAAACATTAAAATTCAGGCTACAAAAAACATTGATCACTGAGAAATGGGAATAATGAACAAAGTGAGTTCTGTGATTGCCTTGGTATTATATAAAAAGAATTTCCAGGCTATGACATAAAGAAGAAAAACATAGGCAGAGTTCAGTAGTCACCTTGAGTAGAGAAGATGTAGCTGGGAGCCAAGGAATATCACAGCAAGTAGACTCTGTAGAGCAGAGATACAGAGAGGTAAGAGCTTCAGAGATCTGCAGTGTCCACATCAAGCCTGCAACTAAGTACTAACCAGCTTCTGCATGTAAGAAAAATAATTGAGACCAGGAAAAGAATGAAACAAAAAGATAATAGGGAAGAACACTGAGAGTTCTCACATAAGAATAGCTCCTATTCTCATCAGCAAAGTCTAAAATCTGATCATTTCAAAAGAATTGTATAAAGTACATAGAAGGGTTTTGTATCAGTATAGTACTAGGGAAAAGTTAGCCCTAGACTCAATTCTACTTTGGTGCCACTTCAAAAAACTATCTGCCAAAATGAAACTGTTTCCAAGTAACTTAAGTGCTTCAAACAACAAAATTTGATATTTGTAGGAATAGAAGGATACCCAGAACACAACGAGGCAACATTCACAATGTTTGGCATTTAATTAAAAATTAAGTCATGCAAAGGAAGAGGAAAATAAAAACAATAATGAGAAAAAGTAATCAGTCAAAATTGACATAGAAATTATATAGATTATAGAATTAGTGAACATGGGCACATATAATTATTATAACTATCATGTTCAAACAAGAGATAATGTTGAACATATTAAGCATAAATATGAAAAATAAAAATATAACATAAATCTAAACATCTAGAAATAAAAAATTAGAATGTTCAAGAAGAAAAATACACTCTGTGAGCTTAATGGCAGATTATTCATTGCAGAAGAAAATATTAAATTGAAGACAATAGAAACTATTCCAAATAAAACACAACGTCTAAAAAATATTTATCAGCATTATCATTAAGCTAAGTGATGGATTTGATTTGTCTAATATGCATGTAATTGGAGTTCTTAAGAAGCAAGGGTTAAGATACTGTTTAAAGAGATAATGGTCAAAATATCTTCAATTTAATGAAGTACAAAAGCCCACAGATCTGAGACGCTCAATGAACTGAAAGCACACACACATAAAAATAAATAAATAAAAAGACACCAAGTCACTAAATGATCAAACTGCTTAAAATTTTGATAATAGAGAAACAAAATCTTAAAAGTAGCCATAAAGTAAAAAACATTACAGACAAAGAATTATCAGTTGTCCTGAGTGAAACAACATCAGCTCTCACAGCCTGGGTGACAGAGTGAGACCTCATTTCTTAAAAAAAAAAGTGGGGGGGGTCCAGATTCAAGATGGCACTGTAGGAGCAGCTCAGGATTGCAGCTACCAGTGAAAGCACAGAGGGTGAGTGGATGCTGCATTTCCAGACAGATCTTTATTGCCCACAGACCAGGAGATTCCCATGTGGAGGAGCCCTATGGGCAGCCAGTGCAGCTGTTTTGGCTGGGGTGGCTGTTTCTGCTGGCATGGCTGTTTTGGCCGGCACCACAGCGCAGTGGCTCTCCATACAAAATACATTGGTCTGTTTGCCCCATTAAACTGGCAATTGGAGATCCAGGAAGGCAGATTAGCCCATTTATCTGATTAAATGTGACTGAAAAATAAAGCCAGGACAGGAGATTCCCAGGCAGCGACATTGTTCTAGCCAGCACAGTGGGTCACCACACGGGAAATCACACAGATCCCAGTGCCCTTTCAGCAGGCGACTGGAACACCTGGGAGAGAGTCAACCATTCAACTTAAAAAAAAAAAGGGCTCTGAGACAGGAAGCCAGGTAATCAGGCTCGGCATGTCCCACGCCCACAAAAACAAACAAACAAACAAAAGACAGCAATTGGAAATGCTCGGGATTGAGAGTTTCATGGCAAACACAGCTAAACTCGGGACAGCTCACCTCTGTGGGGGAGGGGCGTCTGCCATTAATGAGGCATTTCACCCCTATGGAGGTAGTCTGCCACTGCTGGCACAGCCTGCCATTCCTGAGGCAAACCACCATAACAAAGAGAGTCTGCCATTACAGAGGCAGGCCAACATTACCAAGGCAGTTCTAACCACACACATACAAACAGGAATGCAGGGAAATACACACAGCAGCAGGGCAGAGCCAGGAGCAGGGTAGAACCCACAAAGCCTCTGCAAAGCTTCAGCAAAGCCTCTGCAGGCAATAACTAGGCTGCCTCCTTGCTGGGCAGGACAGCCCTAAAGAAAAAAAAAAGGCAGCAATGCAATGGACACTTATAATGAAAACCCTAACTCCCTGAGACAGAGCACCTGGGGGGAAAAAAGGGGGTTTATGAGTTCTGCTGCATCAGACTTAAATGTACCGGCCTAGCATCTCTGAATAAACAACAGAGCTCACAGCTCAGAACTTGAGCTCCTATAAAAACAAACAGTCTCCTCAAGCAGCTCCTTGACCCCCATATATCCAAAGAGTCACCTCACAAAGGACTGATCAGACTGATATCTGGTGGGCATCATTCTGCGACAAAGATAGCAGAAGAAGAAACTGGTAGTAACCCTCATTGTTCTGCAGCTGCTGCAGGTGATCCCCAGGCAAGTAGGGCCTGGAGTGGACCTCAGCAGTCCTACAGCAGAGGGGCCAGACTGTTAGAAGAAAAACTAAGAAACAGAAATAACTTCTTCATCAACAATCTGGATGTCCACTCAGAAATCCAATCTGAAAATCAGCAACTACACAGACAACAGGTGGATAAATCCACAAAGATGAAAAGAAACCAGTGCAAAATGGAGAAAAACACCCGAAACCAGAACACCTCACCTCCCACAAGGGATCACAAATCCTCACCAGCAAGGGAACAAAGCTGGACTGAGAAGGAGTGTGATAAAATGACTGAATCTGACTTTAGAAGGTGGGTAATGAGAAACTTCCGTGAGCCAAAAGAACATGTTATAACTCAATGGAAAGAAACTAAGAACCTTAGAAAAAGATTTGATGAAATGATAATAAGAATGGACAACTTAGAGAGGAATGTGAGTGAATTAATGGAGCTGAAAAACACAACACAAGAACTTCGCGAATCATGCATAACTTTCAACAGCCAAATTGGCCAAGCAGAAGAAAGAATATCAGAAGTCGAAGATCAACTCAATGAAATAAAATGAGAAGGCAAGATTAGAGAAAAAAGCACAAAAAGGAATGAACAAAATCTCCAAGAAATATGGGACTATGTGAAGAGACCTAATCTACGTTTGATAGGTGTACCTGAACATGATGAAGAAAATAAAGCCAAGTTGGAAAATACTCTGCAGGATATTATCCAGGAAAACTTCCCCAACCTAGCAAGGCAAGCCAATATTCAAATCCAGGAAATACAAAGAACACCATAAAGATATTCTGCAAGAAGAGAAACCACAAGGCACATAATCATCAGATTGACCAGGGTTGAAATGAAGGAGAAAATGCTATGGGCAGCCAGAAAGAAAGGTCAGGTTACCCACAAAGGAAAGCCCATCAAACTCACAGCACATCTCTTGGCAGAAACCCTACAAGCCAGAAGAGAGTGGGGGCCAATATTCAACATCCTTAAAGAAAAGAATTTTCTTTCTTTTTTTTTTTTTTTTTGTCTAACTTTTTTTTTTTAAATTTTTATTGCATTATAGGTTTTAGGGTACATGTACAGAACGTGCAAGATAGTTGCTTAGGTACACACATGGCAGTGTGTTTTGCTGCCTTCCTCCCCTTCACCCACACTTGGTATTCATCCCCAGGCTATCCACCCCAGCCCCCAAGAAAAGAATTTTCAACCCAGAATTTCCTATCCAGACAAACTGAGCTTCATAAGTGAAAGAAAAACACAATCCTTTGTGAACAAGCAAGTACTCAGAGATTTTGTCAGCATCAGGCCTGCTTTACAAGAGCTCCTGAAAGAGGCACCACACATAGAAAAGAAGAACCAGTAACAGCCACCCCAAAAACATGCCAATTGGTAAAGAGCATCAAAAAAATGAAGAATCTGCATAAACTAACAAGCAAAACAGCCAGCTAGCATCAAAATGGCAGTATCAAATTCACACATAACAATATTAACCCTAAATGTAAATGAGCTAAATGCACCAATCAAAAGACAGACTAACAAATTGGATAAAAAACCAAAACCCATCAGTGAGCGTATCCAGAAAACCCATCTCACATGCAAGAGTAGACAAAGGCTCAAAATCAAGGGATGGAGGAAGATTTACTAAGCAAATGGAGACCAAAACAAAGCAGGAGTTGCAATTCTCGTCTCTGATAAAATAGACTTTAAACCAACAAAGATCAAAAGAGACAAAGAAGGACATTACATAATGGTAAAAGGATCGATACAACAAGAAGAGCTAACAATTCTAAATATGTATGGACCCAATACAGGAGCACCCAGATATATAAGGCAAGAAGTTCTTAATGACTTACAAAGAGACTTAGACTCCCACACAATAATAGTGGGAGACTTTAACACTCCACTGTCAATATTAGACAGATCAACCAGACAGAAAATTAACAGGGATATCTAGGACTTGAACTCAGACGTGGAACAAGCAAACCTGATAGACATTTAGAGAACTCTCCACCCAAAATCCACAGAATATACATTCTTCTCAGCACCGCATCATACCTACTCTAAAATTGACCACATAATTGAAAGTAAAGCACTCCTCAGCAAATGCAAAAGAACTGAAATCATAAAAAACAGTCTCTCAGACCACAGTGCAATCAAGTTAGAACTCAGAATTCAGAAACTAACTCAGAACCGCACAGCTTCATGGAAACTGAACAGCTGGCTCTTGAATGTTGACTGGATAAAAAATGAAATGAAAGCAGACATAAAGAAGTTCTTTGAAACCAATGAGAATGAAGACAAAACATACCAGAATTCCTGGGACACATTTAAAGCAGTCTCTAGAAAAAAAAATATGGAGAAATAAGTACCCACATGAGAAGAGTGGAAAGATTTAAAATTGACACCCTATCATCAAATTGAAAGAACTAGAGGAGCAAGATAAAAAAAAAAACTCAAAACCTAGCAGAAGACAAGAAATAACTAAGATCAGAGCAGAACTGAAGGAGAAAGAGACACGAAAAACCCTTCAAAAAATCAATAAATCCAAGAGCTGGTTTTTTGAAAAGATCAACAAAATAGACAGACCACTAGCCAGATTGATAAAAAAGAAAAGAGAGAAAAACCAAATAGATGCAATAAAAAATGATAAAGGGGAAATCACCACAGATTCCACAGAAATTCAAACCATCATCAGAGAATATTACAAACAACTCTATGTACAAGAACTAGTAAACCTGTAAGAAATGAATAAATTCCTGGACACTTTTGCCTCACAAGCCTAAACCAGGAAGAAGTCGAAACTATGAATAGACCAATAACAAGGTCTGAAGTTGAGGCAGCAATTAAGAGCCTATTACACAAAAAAAGCCCAGGTCCATATGCATTCACAGCTGAATTCTACCAGACACACAAAGAGGAACTGTGACCATTTCATCTGAAACTATGCCAAATAATCCAAAAAGAGGGAATCCTTCCCAAATCATTTCATGAGACTAACATCATCCTGATACCAAAACCTGGCAGAGACTCAACAAGTAAAGAAAACTTCAGGCCAATATCCATGATGAACATAGATGCAAAAATCTTCAATAAAATACTGGCAAGCAGATTGGAAAAGCACATCAAAAAGCTTGTCCACCATGATCAAGTAGGATTCATCCCGGGGATGCAAGGCTGGTTCAACATATGCAAGTCTATAAATGTAATTGACCACATAAACAGAACCAAAAACAAAAACCACATGATTATCTCAATTGACCCAGAGAAGGCCTTTGACAAAATTCAACAGCCCTTTCTGCTAAAAACCCTCAATAAACTCAGTATTGATGGAATGTATCTCAAAATAATAAAAGCTATTTACGACAAACCAACAGCCAATATCATACTTAATGGGCAAAAACTGGAAGCATTCCCTTGAAATCTGGAACTAGACAAGGATGCCCTCTCTCACCACTTCTATTCAATATAGTACTGAAAGTTCTAGCCAGAACAATCAGGCAAGAAAAAGAAATAAAGGGTATTCAAATAGGAAAGGAGGAAGCCAAATTGTCTCTATTTGCAGATGACATGATATTATATCTACAAGACCCCATCGTCTCAGCCCAAAAACTCCTGAAACTGATAAGCAACTTCAGCAAAGTCTCAGGATACAAAATCAATGGGCAAAAATCACAAGCATTCCTATACACCAATAACAGACTTAAAGAGAGCCAAATCACGAATGGTCTGCTATTCAAAATTGCTACAAAGAGAATAAAATACCTAGGAATACAACTAACAAGGAACGTAAAGGACCTCTTCAAGGAGAACTACAAACCACTGTTTAACGAAATAAGAGAGGACACAAACAGATGGAGAAACATTCCATGTTCATGATTAGGAAGAATCAATATCATGAAAATGGCCATACTGCCCAAAGTAATTTACAGATTCAATGATATCCTCATCAAGCTACCAATGGCCTTCTTCAGAGAACTGAAAAAAAAAACATCTTAAACTTCATATGAAACCAAAAGAGAGCCTGCATAGCCAAGTCAATTCTAAGCAAAAAGAACACAGTGGGAGGCATCACACTACCAGACTTCAAATTATACTACAAGGCTACAGTAATCAAAACAGCATGGTACTGGTACCAAAACAGAGATATAGACCAATGGATCAGAACAGAGCCATCGGAGGCAACACAACATATCTACAACCATACAAACTTGGATAAACCTGAGAAAAACAAAAATGGGGAAAGGATTCCCTGTTTAATAAATGGTGTTGGGAAAACTGGCTAGCCATGTGCAGAAAGCAGAAACTGGACCCCTTCCTGACACCTTACACTAAAATTAACTTTACATGGATCAAAGAGTTAAACATAAGACCTGGCATCATAACAACCCTAGAAGAAAATCTAGGCAAAACTATTCAGGACATAGGAGTAGGCAAGGACTTCAGTACCAAAACACCAAAAGCATTGGCAACAAAAGCCAAAATAGACAAATGGGACCTAATCAAACTCCACAGCTTCTGCATGGCAAAAGAAACAGTCACTAGAGTGAATTGGCAACCATTCACTCTAGTGACTGTTTCACCATTCAGAATGGGAAAAAATCTTTGCAGTTCATGCATCTGACAAAGGGCTGATATCCAGAATTTACAAAGAACTCAAACAGATTTACAGGAAAAAAACAAACAAGCCCATTCAAAAATGGGCAAAGGATATGAACAGACACTTTACAAAAGAAGACATACATGAGGCCAACAAACACATGAAAAAATGCTCATCATCACTGGTCATTAGAGAGATGCAAATCAAAACCACATTGAGATACCATCTCACGCCAGTTAGAATGGTGATCATTAAAAAATCTGGAGACAGCAGATGCTGGAGAGGATGTTAAAAAATAGGAACACTGTTACACTGCTGGTGGGAGTGTAAATTAGTTCAACCATTGTGGAAGACAGTGTGGCAATTCCTCAAGGACCTAGAAATAGAAATTCCATTTGACCCAGCAATCCCATTACTGGGTATCTATCCAAAAGACTATAAATCATTCTACTATAAGGACACATGCACACGAATGTTCATTGCAGCACTGTTTACAATAGCAAAGACCTGGAACCAACCCAAATGCCCATCGATGATAGACTGGACTGGGAAAATGTGGCACATATACACCATGGAATATTATGCAGCAATCAAAAATGATAAGTTTGTGTCCTTTGTAAGGACATGGATGAATCTGGAGAACATCATTCTCAGGAAACTGACACAAGAACAGAAAAAGAAATACCACATATTCTCACTCATAGGCGGGTGAGAAAAATGAGAACACATGGACACAGGGAGGGAGTCTACTACACACTGGGGTCTATTGAGGGGGATGGGGGAGGGACAGCAGGGGGGCTGGGGAGGGATAGCCTGGGGAGAAATGCCAAATGTGGGTGAAGGGGAGGAAGAGAGCAAAACACACTGCCATGTGTGTACCTATGCAACTATCTTGCATGTTCTGCACATGTACCCCAAAACCTATAATGCAATAAAAATTTAAAATAAAAATGAAATAAAATAAACCATCTCTTCCAAAAACAAACAAACAAAAAAATTAGTGTAATTCACCATATTAACAGCCTAAAAAAGAAAAATCATATAAGAAAAGAAGGAAGGAAAGAAGGAAGGAAGGAAGGAAGGAAGGAAGGAAGGAAGGAAGGAAGGAAGGAAGGAAGGAAGGAAGGAAGGAAGGAAAAAGAAAGGAAGAAAGAAAGAGGAAGAAAGAAAGAAAAAGAAAGGAAGAAAGAAAGAGGAAGAAAGAAAGAAAAAAGAAAGAAAGAAAGAAAGAAAGAAAGAAAGAAAGAAAGAAAGAAAGAAAGAAAGAAAGAAAGAAAGAAAGAAAGAAAGAAAAGAAAGAAAAAAGAAAGAAAAGAAAGAAAGAGAAAGAAACCAAAGCCACCAGGAAGTTTGAGCCCACCACAGCTCAGCAAAGCCACTGTAGCTAGTATGCTTCTCTAGATTTCTCCTTTCTGGACAAGGCATCTCTGAAAGAAAGGCAGCAGCCCCAGTCAGGTGCTTATAAATAAAACTCCCATCTCCCTGGGACACAGCACCTGGAGGAAGGGACAGCTGTGGGCACAGCTCCAGCAGACTTAAACATTCCTGCATACCAGCTCTGAAAAGAGTAGCAGATCTCCCAGCACAGTGCTCAAGCTCTGCTAAAGGACAGGCTGCTTCATTAAGTGGGTTCCCAAACCCTATGCGTCCTGACTGGGAGACACCTCCCAGCAGGGGTTGACAGACACTTCATACAACAGAGCTCCAGCTAGCATTTGGTAGGTGCCCCTCTGGGACAAAGCTTCCAGAGGAAGGAACAGGCAGCAATCTTTGCTGTTCTGTGGCCTCCACTGGTGATACCAAGGCAAACAGGGTCTGGAGTGGACCTCCAGCAAACTCCAAGAGACCTGCAGAAGAGGGACCTGTTAGAAGGAAAACTAACAAACAGAAAGCAATAGGATCAACATCAACAAAAACAGCATCCACACAGAAACCCCATGTGAAGGTCACCACATCAAAGACCACATGTGTGGCCAGGCATGGTGACTCACACCTATAATCCCAGCACTTTGGAAGGCCATGGTGGGTGGATCATGAGGTCAAGAGATCGAGACCATACTGGTCAACATGTTGAAACCACATCTCTACTAAAAATACAAAAGTTAGCTGGGCATGGTGGTGCATACCTGTAGAACCAGCTACTCAGGAGGCTGAGGCAGGAGAATTGCTTGAACCCAGAAGGCAGAGGTTGTAGTGAGCCAAGATCACACAGTTGCACTCCAGCCTTGGTAACAAGAGTGAAATTCTATCTCAAAAAAAAAAATGACCACATGTAGATAAATCCACAAAGATGAGGAAAACCCAATACTAAAGGCTGAAAATTCCAAAAGCCTGAACACCTCTTCTCCAAAGGATTGCAACTTCTTGCCATAAAGGAAACAAAACTGAATGAAGAATGAGTTTAACAAATTGACAAAAGTAGGCCTCAGAAGATGGGCAATAACAAACTCCTCCAAGCTAAAGCAGCATGTTCTAACCCAATGCAAGGAAGCTAAGAACCTTAGAAAAAGGTTATAGGAATTGCAAACTAAAATAAGCAGTTTAGAGAAGAACATAAATGACCTGATGGAGCTGGAAAACACAGCACAAGAACTTCATGAAACATACACAAGTATCAATTTTTGAATCAATCAAGGGAAAAAAGGGATATCAGAGATTGAAGATCAACTTAATGAAATAAAGCATGAAAACAAGATTAGAGAAAAAAGAATGAAAAGGAATAAACAAAGCCTCAAAGAAATAAGGAACTATGTGAAAAGACCAAAACAAGGTTTGATTGGTGTATCTGAAAGTGATGGCAAAAATGGAACCAAGTTGGAAAACACTCTTCAGGATATTATCCAGGAGAACTTCTTCAACATAGCAAGACAGGCCAATATTCCAATTCAGAATATACAAAGAACACCAAAAAATACTCCTTGAGAAGAACAACCCCAAGACACATAATATTCATATTCACCAAGGTTAAAGTGAAGGAAAAAAATGTTAAGGGCAGGCAGAGAGAAAGGTCGGGTTACCACAAAAAGAAATCCATCAGATTAACAATGAATCTCTCTGCAGATACCTTACAAACCAGAAGAGGGTGGGGGGCAATATTCAACATTCTTAAAGAAAAGAATTTTCAACCCAGAGTTTCATAATCCAGCCAAACTAGGCTTCATAAATGAAGGATAAATAAAATCCTTTACAGAGGAGCAAATGCTGAGAGATTTTGTCATCACCAGGCCTGCCTTGCAAGAGTTCCTGAAGGAGGCACTAAATATGGAAAAGAAAAACGGGTACCAGCCACTACAAAAACATGCCAATTTGTAAAGACCATCAACACTATGAAGAAACTGCATCAATTAATGGGCAAAATAACCAGCCAGTGTCACAATGACAGAATCAAATTCATGCATAACAATATTAACCTTAAATGTAAATGGGCTAAATGCCACAATTGCAAGACACAGATTGACAAATCAGATAAAGAGTCAAGAACCATCAGTGTGCTGTATTCAGGAGACCCACCTCACATGCAAAGACACACATAGCCTCAAAATAAGAAGATGGAGGAAGATTTACCAAGCAAATGGAAAGAGAAAAAAAAGCAGGGATTGCAATTCTAGTCTCTGGTAAAAAGAATTTTAACCAACAAAGATCAAAAAAGACAAAGAAGGGCATTACATAATGATAAAGCGATCGATGCAACAAGAAAAGCTAACTATCCTAAACATACATACACTCAATACTGGAGCACCCAGATTCATAAAGCACATTCTTAGAGACCAACAAAGATACTTAGACTCCCACACAATGATAATGGGGACTTTAACACCCCACTGTCAATTAGACAGATCAAAGAGACAGAAAATTAACAAGACTATTCAGGACTTGAACTCAGCCCTGGTCCAAGAGGACCTAATAGACATCTACAGAACTATTCACCCCAGATCAACAGAATATACATTCTTCTCAGCACCACATTGCACTTATTCTAAAATTGACCACATAATTGAAAGTGGAACATACCTCAGCAAATGCAAAAGAAAAGAAATCATAACAAACAGTCTCTCAGAGCACAGTGCAATCAAATTAGAACTCAGGATTAATAAACTCACTCAAAACCACACAACTACATGGAAACTGAACAACCTGCTCTTGAATGACTACTGGGTAAATAATGAAATTAAGCCATAAATAAATAAGTTCTTTAAACCAATGAGAACAAAGATGCAATGTACCAGAATCTCTGGGACATGGCTAAAGCAGTGTTTGGGGGGAAATTTATAACACTAAATGCTCAAAAAGAAAACAGAAAAGTCAATATCCTAACAAAACAATTAAAAGAACTAGAGACTGGGTGTGGCTTCATGCCTATAATCCCAGCACTTTGGGAGGCTGAGGTGGGTGGATCATGAGGACAAGAGATTGAGACCATCCTGGCCAACATGGTAAAACCCTATCTCTACTAAAAAATATAAAAATTACCTGGATGTGGTGGCACATGCCTGTAGTCCCAGCTTCTCAGGAGGCTGAGGCAGGAGAATTGCTTGAACCCGGGAGACAGAGGTTGCAGATCAAGCAGAACTGAAGGAGACAGACACATGAAAGACCCTTCAAAAATCAATGAATCCAGGAGATGGTTTTTTGAAAACATTAACAAAATAGAGTGCTAGCCAGACTGATAAAGAAGGAAAGAGAGAAGAATCAAATAGCCACAATAAAAAATTGTAAAGGAAGTATCACCACTGATCCCACAGAAATACAAACTATCCTCAGAGAATGCTATAAACACATCTATGCAAATAAACTAGAAAATCCAGAAAAAATTGATAAATTCCTGGACACATACATCCTCCCAAGACTAAATCAGGAAGAAATTGAATCACTGAATAAACAAATAACAAGTTCAGAAATTGAGGCATTAATTAATAGCCCAGCTACCAAAATAGCCCAGGTCCAGACAGATTCACAGTCGAATTCTACCAGAGATAAAATGAGGATCTGGAACCATTCCTTCTGAAATTATTCCAAGCAATAGAAAAAGAGGGACTTTTTTCTCTATCTCTTTTTGAGGCAGCATCATTCTGATACCAAAACCTGGCAGAGATACATACACACAAAAATTTCAGGCCAATATTCATGATGAACATTCATGCAAAAATTCTTTTTTTCTTTTTTTAAATTTTTTTATTGCATTTTAGGTTTGGGGGTACATGTCCAGAATGTGCAAGGTAGTTGCATAGGTACACACATGGAAGTGTGTTTTGCTGCCTTCCTCCCCTTCACCCACATTTGGCATTTCTCCCCAGGCTATCCCTCTCCAGGTCCCCCCATCCCTCCCCTATTCCCCCAAATAGACCCCAGTGTGTAGTACCCCCTTCCCTGTGTCCATGTGTTCTCATTGTTCATCACCCGCCTATGAGTAAGAATATGTGGTATTTCATTTTCTGTTCTTGTGTCAGTTTGCTGAGAATGATGTTCTCCAGATTCAACCATGTCCTTACAAACGACATGAACTCATCATTTTTATTGCTGCATAATATTCCATGGTGTATATGTGCCACATTTTCCCAGTCCATTCTATCATCGATGGGCATTTGGGTTGGTTCCACATCTTTGTTATTGTAAACAGTGCTGCAATGAACATTCGTGTGCATGTGTTCTTATAGTAGAACGATTTATAGTCCTTTGGATATATACCCAGTAATGGGATTCCTAGGTCAAATGGAACTTCTATTTCTAAGGCCTTGAGGAATTGCCACACTGTCTTCCACAATAGTTGAACTAATTTACACTCCCACCAACAGTGTAGGAGTGTTCTTATTTCTCCACATCCTCTCCAGCATGTGTTGTCTCCAGATTTTTTTAATGATCACCATTCTAACTGGCGTCAGATGGTATCTCAATGTGGTTTCGATTTGCATCTCTCTAATGACCAGTGATGATGAGAATTTCTTCATGTTTGTTGGCCTCGTGTATGTCTTCTTTTGTAAAGTGTCTGTTCATATCCTTTGCCCATTTTTGAATGGGCTTGTTTTTTTCCTGTTAATCTGTTTGAGTTCTTTGTAAATTCTGGATATCAGCCATTTGTCAGATGGGTAAACTGCAAAGATATTTTTTCATTCTGTTGGGTGCTGATTCACTCTACAGACTGTGTTTTTTGCTGTGCAGAAGCTGTGGGTTGGATTAGGTCCCATTTGTCTATTTTGGCTTTTGTTGCCAATGCTTTTGGTGTTTTGGTCATGAAGTCCTTGCCTACTCTTATGTCCTGAATGGTTTTCCTAGATTTCTTCTAGGGTTTTTACAATGTCAGGTCTTACAATTAAGTCTTTAATCCATCTGGAGTTAATTTTTGTGTAAGGTGTAAGGAAGGGGTCCAGTTTCTACTTTCTGCACATGGCTAGCCAGTTTTCCCAACACCGTTTATTAAACAGGGAATCCTTTCCCCATTGCTTGTTTTTGTCAGGTTTATCAAAGATTGTATGGTTGTAAATATGTTGTGTTGCCTCCGATGCCTCTGTTCTGATCCATTGGTCTATATCTCTGTTTTGATTACTGTAGCCTTGTAGTATAGTTTGAAGTCTGGTAGTGTGATGCCTCCCGCTGTGTTCTTTTTGCTTAGGATTGACTTGGCTATGCGTGCTCTCTTTTGGTTCCATATGAAGTTCATGGTGGTATTTTCCAGTTCTGTGAAGAAATTCAATGGTAGTTTGATGGGGATAGCATTGATTGTGTAAATTACTTTAGGCAGTATAGCCATTTTCACGATATTGATTCTTCCTAATCATGAACATGGAATGTTTCTCCATCTGTTTGTGTCCTCTCTTATTTCATTGAGCAGTGGTTTGTAGTTTTCCTTGAAGAGGTCCCTTACGTTCCTTGTGAGTTGTATTCCTAGGTATTTTATTCTCTTTGTAGCAATTGTGAACAGCAGTTCGCTCTTGATTTGGTTCTCTTTAAGTCTGTTATTGGTGTATAGGAATGCTTGTGATTTTTGCACATTGATTTTATATCCTGAGAATTTGCTGAAGTTGCTTATCAGTTTCAGCAGTTTTTGGGATGAGGTGATGGGTTCTTCTAGGTATACTATCATGTCATCTGCAAATAGAAACAATTTGGCTTCTACCTTTCCTATTTGAATACCCTTTATTTCTTTTTCTTGCCTTATTGCTCTGGCTAGAACTTCCAGTACTATATTGAATAGGAGTGGTGAGAGAGGGCATCCTTGTCTAGTGCTGGATTTCAAAGGGAATGCTTCAAGTTTTGCCCATTAAGTATAATATTGGCTGTTGGTTTGTCATAAATAGCTTTTATTACTTTGAGATATGTTCTATCAATACCGAGTTTATTGAGGGTTTTTAGCATAAAGGGCTGTTGAATTTTGTCAAATGCCTTCTCTGTGTCAATTGAGATAATCATGTGGTTTTTGTTTTTGGTTCTGTTTATGTGGTGAATTATGTTTATAGACTTGCATATGTTGAACCAGCCTTGCATCCCCGGGATGAATCCTACTTGATCATGATGGATAAGGTTTTTAATGTGCTGTTGCAATTGGTTTGCCTGTATTTTATTGAAGATTTTTGCATCTATGTTCATCATGGATATTGGCCTGAAGTTTTTTTTCTTGCTGAGTCTGTGCCGGGTTTTGGTACCAGGATGATGTTGGTCTCATCAAATGATTTGGGAAGGATTCCCTCTTTTTGGATTATTTAGAATAGTTTCAGAAGAAATGGTACCAGCTCCTGTTTGTCTGTCTGGTAGAATTCGGCTGTGAATCCATCTGGACCTGGGCTTTTTTTGTGTGGTAGGCTCTTAATTGCTGCCTTGACTTCAGACCTTGTTATTGGTCTATTTATAGTTTTGGCTCCCTCCTGGTTTAGGCTTGGGAGGACACAGGTGTCCAGGAATTTATCCATTTCTTCCTGGTTTACTAGTTTATGTGCATAGAGTTGTTTGTAGTATTCTCTGATGATGGTTTGAATTTCTGTGGAATCTGTGGTGATTTCCACTTTGTTGTTTTTTATTGAATCTATTTGGTTATTCTCTCTTTTCTTTTTTATCAAGCTGGCTAGTGGTCTATTTTGTTGATCTTTTCAAAAAACAAGCTCTTGGATTTGTTGATTTTTTTGAAGGGTTTTTTGTGTCTCTAGCTCCTTCAGTTCTGCTCTGATCTTAGTTATTTCTTGTCTTCTGCTAGGTTTTGAGGTTTTTTTTTTATCTTGCTCCTCTAGCTCTTTCAATTTTGATGATAGGGTGTCAATTTTGGATCTCTCCACTCTTCTCATATGGGCACTTATTGCTATATATTTTTGTCTGGAGACTGATTTAAATGTGGCCCGAGATTCTGGTATGGTGTGTCTTCATTCTCGTTAGTTTTGAAGAACTTCTTTATTTCTGCCTTCATTTCATTGTTTATCCAATCAACATTCATGAGCCAGTTGTTCAGTTTCCATGAAGCTGTGCAGTTCTAAGTTAGTTTCTGAATTCTGAGGTCTAACTTGATTGCACTATGGTCTGAGAGACTGTTATGGTGTCCGTTGTTTTGCATTTGCTGAGGAGTGCTTTACTTCCAATTATGTGGTCAATTTTAGAGTAGGTGTGATGTGGTGCTGAGAAAAATGTATATTCTGTGGATTTGGGGTGGAGATTTCCATAAATGTCTATCAGGTTTGCTTGTTCCAGGTCTGAGTTCAAGCCCTGGATATCTTTGTTAATTTTTGTCTGGTTAATCTGTCTAATATTGACGGTGCAGTGTTAAAGTCTCTCACTATTATTGTGTGGGAGTCTAAGTCTCTTTGTAAGTCTTTAAGAACTTACCTTATATATCTGGGTGCTCCTGTATTGGGTCCACATATATTTAGGATCGTTAGCTGTTCTCATTGTATCGATCATTTTACCATTATGTAATGACCTTCTTTGTCTCTTTTGATATTTTTTGTTTTAAAGTCTATTTTATCAGAGATGAGAATTGCAACTCCTGCTTTTTTTTTCTCTTTCTCTCCATTTGCTTGGTAAATCTTCCTCCATTCCTTGATTTTGAGCCTTTGTATATCCTTGCATGTGAGATGGGTTTCCTGTATACAGCACACCAATGGGTTTTGGTTTTTTATCCAATTTGCCAGTCTGTGTCTTTTGATTGGTGCCTTTAGCCCATTTATATTTAGGGTTAATATTGTTATGTGTGAATTTGATACTGCCATTTTGATGCTAGCTGGCTGTTTTGCTCATTGGTTGATGCAGATTCTTCATTTTGTTGATGTTCTTTAGCATTTGGTATGTTTTTGGAATGGCTGGTACTGGTTGTTTTTTTCTATGTGTAGTGCCTCTTTCAGGAGCTCTTGTAAAGCAGGCCTGGTGGTGACAAAATCTCTGAGTACTTGCTTCCTGGCAAAAGATTTTATTCTTCCTTCACTTATGATGCTCAGTTTAGCTGGATATGAAATTCTGGGTTAGAAATTTTTTTAAAAAAATAATTTTGAATATTGGCCCCCACTCTCTTCTGGCTTGTAGAGCCGAGTGATCTGCTGTGAGTCTGATGGGCTTCCCTTTGTGGGTGACCCGACCTTTCTCTCTGGCTGCCCTTAGTATTTTCTCCTTCATTTCAACCCTGGGGAATCTGACGGTTATGTGCCTTGGGGTTGCTGTTCTTGCGGAATATCTTTGTGGTGTTTTCTGTATTTCCTAGACTTGAGTATTGGCCTGCCTTGCTAGGCTGGAAAAATTTTCCTGAATAATATCCTGAAGAGTATTTTCCAGCTTGGATTCATTCTTTTCATCAGGTACACCTATCAAACGTAGGTTAGGTCTCTTTGCATAGTCCCCCATTTCTTGGAGATTTTGTTCATTTTTTTCTGTGCTTTTTTTCTCTAATCTTGGTTTCTTATTTTATTTCATTGAGTTGATTTTTGACTTCTGATATTCCTTCTTCTGCTTGGTCAATTCGGCTGTTGAAATTTGTGCATACTTTGCAAAGTTCTCGTGTTGTGTTTTTCAGCTCCTTCAATTCATTCATATTTCTCTCTACATTGTCCATTCTTGTTATCAATTCTTTGAATCTTTTTTCAAATCTTTTTTCAAGGTTCCTAGTTTCTTTGCATTGATTTAGAACATGTTCTTTTAGCTCTCGGAAGTTTCTCATTATCCACCTTCTGAAGTTTTATTCCGTTATTTTTTCACACTCATTCTCCATCCAGCTTTCTTCCCTTGCTGGTGAGGAGTTTTGGTCCTTTGTAGGAGGCAAGGTGTTCTGGTTTCTTGATCCATGTCCCTTCAAAAAACATGAAGTCATCTTTTTTATGGTTGCATAGTATTCCATGGTGTATATGTGCCACATTTTGTTTATCCAGTCTATCACTGATGGGCATTTGGGTTTGTTCCAAGTCTTTGCTATTGTGAATACTGCAGCAATAAACATACCTGTGCACCTGTCTTTATAGTAGAATGATTTACAATCCTTTGAGTATAAACCCACTAATGAGTTTGCTGGGTCAAATGGTATTTCTGGTTCTAGTTCCTTGAGGAATCACCACACTGTCTTCCACAATGGTTGAACTATTTTAGACCCCATCAACAGTGTAAAAGTGTTCCTACTTCTCCACATTCTCTCCAGCATCTGTTGTTTCCTGCCTTTTTAATGATAGCCATTCCAGCTGGCATAAGATGATATCTCATTGTGGTTTTAATTTGCATTTCTCTAATGACCAGTGATTGTTAGCTTTTTTTCCATATGCTTGTTGGCTGCATAAATGTGTTCTTTTGAGAAGTGTCTGTTTATATACTTCACCCACTTTTTATGACGTTGTTAGTTTTTTTCCTTGTAAATTTGTGTAAGTTCTTTGTAGATTCTGGATATTAGCCCTTTTTCATATGGATAGATTGCAAAAATTTTCTCCCATTCTGTAAATTGCCTCTTAAGTCTGATGATAGCTTCTTTTGCTGTACAGAAGCTCTTTAGTTTAATTAGATCCTATTTGTCAATTTTGCCTTTTGTTGCCATTGCTTTTGGTGTTTCAGTCATGAAGGCTTTGCCCATGCCTATGTCCTGAATGGTATTGCCTAGGTTTTCTTCTAGGGTTTTTATGGTTTTAGGTCTTATGTTTAAGTCTTTACTCCATCTTGAGTTAATTTTTGTATAAGGTAAAAGAAAGGGCTAAGGGAGGAATAGCATTAGGAGAAATACATCATGTAGATGACAGGTTGATGTGTGCAGTAAACCACTATGGCACGTGTATACCTATGTAACAAACCTGCACATTCTGCTCATGTATCCCAGAACTTAAAGTATAATTTTAAAAAATACATTTTGAGGCTATAGCAACCAAAACAGCATAATATTGGTGTAAAAACAGACACATAGACCACTAGAACAGAAAACAGAATCCATAAATAATTCCACATGGTTACAGCCAAATGACTTTTGACAAAGGAACCAAGAACGTACAATGAGGAATGGATATCCTCTTCAATAAATGGTGCTGGGGAAACTGGATATCCACACACAGAAAGATGAAACTGGATCCCTATTTCTCACCATATACAAAAATCAACTCAAAATAGGTTAAAGACTTAAACACAAGGTCTAAAGCTTTAAGACTACTAGAAGAAAACATAAGGAAACACTTCAGGTCATTGGTCTAGGCAATAATTTTATGACTAAGATCTCAAAAGCACAAACAGCAAAAACAAAAATAGAAAAATGGGATGACATTAAACTAAAAAGCTTCTGCACAGCAAAGGAAACAATCAACAGAATGAAGAGACAATCTGTCTACTGGGAAAAATATTTGCAAACTATTAGTAAAGGACTAATATCCAGAATACACATGTAACTCAAACAACAGAAAACAAGTAATCCCATTAAAAAGTGGGTAAAGGACATGAGTAGGCATTTCTCAAAAGAAGATATACAAATTAACAACAGGAATATAAAAATGCTAAATATCACTAATCATCAGGGAAATGCAAATCAAAACCAGAGTATTATCTTACCCCAGTTAGAATAGCCATTATTAAAAAGACAATAAATAACAAATGCTGGTGAAGATGTAGATAAAGGGGAGTGCTAGTATATTGCTGGTGGAAGTGTATATTAGTTCAGCCAATGTGAAGAACAGTTCAGAGGTTTCTCAAATAACTAAGAGTTGAACTACCATTCAACCCAGCAATCCTATGTCTGGGTATATACCCAAAAGAAAATAAATTCTTCTACCAAAAAGACACACATACACCTGTTTATTACAGCACTGTTTACAATAGCAAAGATATAGAATTAATTTAAGTGTCCATCGATGGATAAATGAATAAAGAAAACATGGTGTATATGTACTCAGTGGAATACTATTTAGCCACAAAAAAGAAATTATGTCATTTTCAGCAACATAGATGGAACTGGAAGTCAGTATGTGACATAAACCAGGCATGGAAAGACAAATATTGCATTGTTCTCACTCATCAGTGGTAGCCAAAAATGTTTATCCCATGGAGGTAAAGAGTACGAAGATAGAAACTAAAGGCTAGGAAGGGTATGTGAGCAAAAGGGGGATAAAGAGAGGTTAGTTAATGGGTACAAACACACAGTTAGACAGAAGTTCTAATGCCCAATAGCAGATTAAGGTGATTATAATTAACAACAACGTATTGCATATTTCAAAATAGCTAGAAAAAAGGACTTGAAAAGTTTTCACCACACAGAAATGATAAATACTCAAGGGCATGAGTACCTTAAATACCTTGGCTTGACCAGGACGCATTCTGTACAGGTACTCCATAAATATGCACAAACATATCAATTAAAAATAAAAATAAAATAGGCAGGGCATGGGTGCTCCTGTAATCCCAGCACCTTCGGAGGCCGAGGCAGGAGGATCACCTGAGGTAGGGAGTTCAAGACCAGCCTGATCAACATAGTGCAACCCCGTCTCTACTAAAAACACAAAAATTAGCTGGACATAGTGATGCATGCCTGTAATCCCAGCTACTTGGGAGGCTGAGGCAGGAGAATTGCTTGAACCAGGGAGGTGGAGGTTGCTGTAAGCTAAGATCACACCATTGCACTCCAGTCTGGGCTACAAGAGCAAAACTCCATCTCAAAAAATAAAATAATCTTGAAGTGAGGAATTTCTAACTATAACACAAAAACCGGAGCTATTTAAGAAAAAGTGATATATTTGACTACATTTAAAATTTTTCAAATGCAAACATAGCATAAACAAAGTCAAAAGACAAATTGGGCTAAAATATTTTCGACTCATATCACAAGCAAAGTCACCCACCTGGGGTTCGGAAAAGCAGGACTGGATGACTAGGAATTTGGGGGAACTCAGAATTTTTCCATATGAAAATGGTAAAAGGAGTTAGAGATGTTTGGCTTGAATAAAATAAAATAAAATCTCAGGAATTAATTTTTTTTTGCCTTTCTCAAAGGCCATTACAGAGAAAAAAAATAATAGCATTTTTTTCTTCATGGAACCGATATTAAAAGGTAGTTGTTACAGGGAAAGATCTAATGTTTAAAATTAGCTCAATTAAAAAAAAAATCCTTTACTCATCAGAGACCAAAGGTGGCATATGCCACCACAGTATGTGGAGAGGTCCAAAGCCCACACATAGTGACTTTCTAACTTGGGTACTTAAGGGTCTATAGGACAAATGACACCTTACAAGCAAGTATCCAATAGCTCACAAGTGACTCCAAAGGGGAGTTTTTTATTTTTGTTTTCCCTGATGTAGCCCAGGGATATGACAGACTATACATTGTTTAGAAAACAATTTTATTGATGAATTTGACAACAAGTCCCTTCCCTAACTCCTGGAGACCAGTAATCCTGTGACAGTCAATCCCCAGGAATAAAGCCTCCTGTCAAACCTGAGACAACATTTACTGGGGAGCAATGTCCTCGTGAGTTTACATTTCAGATGGAAAGGAGCAGGTAGATAATTCAGTGACAGAAACACACACTATTATTCGGGGCTGCTTTTGAATAGAAATGGTCCAGTTCCTTTGGTTGAAATAGCAGAAAAACTGTGAGGTGGTTTTTCAGATTAATTGCTAAGGCTGTGCCCAGCCACAGGATTCTATTACCTCATGATCATCTTCTATACATTTACAATAAAACCACTTCATTTCGGTTTGCTTTATGGTTTATAAAACACTTCTGCATACATCATTCCACATGAATTTCACAATAGCCTTGTGACATAAGCCAGGCAAGGGTTACCATCCCCATTTTACAGAGAAAGCTCAAAAAGAATCTCATAGCTAACATGGAGTGTTGTCTGATCCACAATTCAGGTCTCCTAATTCCAAGTCAAAGGTATTTGAAGTTTTTCAACGATTCTCAACATTCTCTTGCTAGTTTTCAGTCCATGGCAAAATTTTCATTCAAACAAGAAAATGGAGTATGAAATTACTTCTGCAAAAGTTAAATTGACTCCATTAAAGTGCTGTTTTTCATTCATTCATTATAACTGTCTTTATTTTGGTATTAAAAGTTATTATCATTTATTAAGTGATGAAGTCTATTTTTTTCATGTCTGTAATTGGCAAAATTGAAAGTTGACCATCAGCTAGGTTTTCCTCCCCACAAATTGCTGGAGATTTTTCTGCTTATTTATTCCAAAATTCTGGAAACCACCTGAAGGAGAGATAGGGATAAGGTAGAGTTCATGGGACTGGCCACAGAATTTATGACTACCTTTGTATTTAGTAAATATAACACAGTAGATGGCTGTTCTCACCCTGGAGAAGTGCAGACCATTCCAGAAGCTCTCAGACAAAAGTCTAAACACAACCTCACATAGACATCCCTGCCCCACCCAGTGGTTTTTGGGAGATAATTCCCTGAAGCCAGAAAGTATCTGAAATCTGCATCCATGGAAACTTGCTTGGTGAATACCCAACATGTCCTGAACGTGATTTAGGAACTATCTAGAAGTTAAAAACAACATAATTGTGTGAGAACAAGCCACACAACAGACATTAATATTAAAAGTTAATTGTTATTTACACATAAAACATTGTTCCTGACTGGAATTTATACACCCTAAGTACATTGAAACATTTTTAAAGTAATGATGCCAAAGTAATCCATCATGCACTATCAGAGCCATGTGTGGTTTTCATAAAGCAGAGCTCTTATAATTCAACTTTTACCCAGTTTTAATTTTCTTGAGGTATAATCTGGCAATGTGTGAAACCACTTGACTCCTCTATTTTCTTTCTAATTTCAAGCCACAAATCTCTGGAGATGCACTACATTTATTTTCCCCACTGTACCTACAAAACAAATGGACCAGAGCACAACTTATTTTAACAGTGTGGCTTACAGAATGGTTAAGTCAATCACCACAATGAGAGGTGATCTCAAAGATGGCTGAAATAAGGAGATCAGCTTGCCCTCCACATATGGGCACTGTGAGACTTCAACTGCAGGCGTAGTTAAACCCTGCCGCGCTGAGTGGACTGAAACCAGAGCCCACCTCCACACTCCATTCACAAAACTGAACTGATGGTAATTAATTCATGATTAGTTCATTTCAGCTTAATACATGAACCTAAGCTTTTGTTGAGTGATGTAATATTTCAAAAGTGAGACTGTGCTATGGAATTTATTGGACTTCCTGAAATCACCAATGTAATTGTTTTTGCTGTTCGCATATTAGGCACAGTCTCAGGAGGAAAAGCTGATTCTTCTCATGTAATACTCTTTCCCCGAAGTTTGAAAGTCTGTCATCTTTCTCAATATACTCACTTCGTTAAACAGTTTACGGCTTGCAAGAGGGTCACAAAGTCTGAGTAACAAAATGACTGTCCTGACAGATTTAGACAATAAAACACCAGATTGTTATATAAATGTTTTTCTCAGAGGCTGTTTCTGAAACACATACTAAATGCAAATATTGAAACACCTGCATGCCAAGCACAACTCTTTTAACAGATGTTAATCCCTATGCATTTAACCAATGGATTTAGATCACATAAATATAACTTACCCCCTTTAGACTATCTTGGAAAACTACCAATTACCTTATTTCAGTTTGACAAAGAAACAGTCACTCCCTATATTATAATTTTATTTTATATTAAAAATGGGAAGACCTAAAAAGCATGCAAAAAATATGAAAAGCCAACCCGAAACTCAGGCAAAGCCTTATATCAGAAGGGATTATGTAAATTGTCTACCTTCAGCATGAAAAATTTACGAAGATTGATAAGTTAAGAAAGTTGTTTCTTTTTTTTTTTTTTTTCTTTTTTTTTTTTTCTCCGTGGTCCTGGAGACTGAAAGGTTTGATTTAATTCATCACTAACTGGACAACCGTCTGAAAAGCAGTCATCTTTTTTCCCTCCATTTCTGAGGCCTGGTGGGTACCCTTGCTTGTAGTTAAAACTTACGTCAACACCTATTTCCTACTTTGGATTCCTCTAAGATGTCTTTTTAATTCTTCAGTCTTCCAGCCATAGATCGTTTCTGTGAGTCAATTGCTTAATACTGATAGATGCTATCATTTTGGTGCCAGACCCTGCACTGAGCATATGATATACATTATCCCATTTAATTCTCAAATATCTCAAGAAGTGGGTTTCATTTTCCACATTTACTAATAACTCAGCAAGTCCACACAATTTAACCAGACACACAAACTGGATAAATGGTACAGTCAAGATTTCAACTGAGTTCCAAAGCCTATGCTTTCCTCTTGGCCATAATGCAACTCACATATCTATCTATAAAATAATGTTTCATGTGGGTTTTTGTTTTTTTTTTTTGAAATGGAGTTTGGCCCTTGTTGCCCAGGCTGGAGTGCAATGGTGCGATCTCAGCTCACTGCAACCTCCGCCTCCTGGGTTCAAGTGACTCTCATGCCTCAGCCTTTCACGTAGCTGAGATTACAGACAGGTGCCAACACAACTGGCTGGGTTTCTCCATGTTGGTCAGGCTGGTCTCAAACTCCTGACCTCAGATGATCTACCTGCTTTGGTTCCCCAAAGTGCTAGGATTACAGGCATGAGCCACCGCGCCTGGCCTTCCATTTTTAAACATATGTTTTTCTTTCCTTTTTAAGAGAAATGGAGGGGGCGGGAAAGAAGAGTATTTGTGAGAGTGGCCAAGATAGTTTAAAGTCACATGCTGGTCTCATTCTCTCATGTCGGAACCAGACTGACATGATTTGCACAGTGCAGATACTTTGTGGTAAATACGGATTTGTTGCTGGATGAATTCAAATCTGTGTGGATGAAGCTGTCCCAGAATTTCATCCTCCACCTTGTTGCAACTTTTCTTCTGCACATTTGCATGATCCTATTTGTCCAAGCAACTTCTGAATAAAAAAAAGAGCCAGCCTCACCTCATGAGAGTCCCTTTCATCCCCTATATTTAATCAGGGATAAATCAACACAAGTCTCCAACACACTGAGATTAAACTCCAGTAAAGTCAAGCCAGGAGTTAGCTGTGGAATCCTGTCATGCTATAGCTATGAAGTCATAAAGACCTTCAGATTCTTAGTCTGGGAATTCCATTTTTTTGGTCACTATTGCATGACAAATAGGAAACTATGGCCAGTTTTTCATTTTGTTACCATGGATAACCTTTCCAATTGTCGCCTTTTCTCACACCCTCATATATATTCTCTATATAGCAACTACAGTATTGAGGATGATAGTGGATACAAAATACAAATTTTTTATTTTGTTGCCATGGACAACGTTTCCAATTGTTGCCTTTTCTCACATCCTCATATATATTCTCTACATATCATCTATGGTACTGAGAATTATAATGGATACAAAATAGCTCTTAAGGTGGTTTCTTAAGATCTTAGACACTTCTTGAAAAGATAATACTCTTGTGAAACCATAAGAAACAGGGAGGTGTATATTAGATGATTAATATAAAACATTGGTAGAGACTATAACACAATGAAAAGTCAATGGGGAGAAGATTCCTCGAAAACATAGGCACCAAGAAGGTGGAAGGAGGTAGTTCTTAAAGTGTTGATTTTCTGGGATGAATAGCATTTAAGAAGATGAAAAGTAGTTAGGATATTGTTAGGAGAATTTTCTTACATTTTGCATTACGTTTTTTCTCTTTTTCTTTTCTTTTTTATTTCTGATGAGCAATCAAACTGGGTGTTTCCGAATTTCTTGCAAGCAGAGGCATGAACTGTCATTGTTCCAAACTGTCTTTTCAGAGATGTTTGTATAGCTAGCCACCTTGGAAGGTAGAGAGAATATCTCTTTTTGGGGCAATGGAGCAGACATGCTAACTGCCCATTATAAAGCACTTAGTTTCCATAAGCACAGAGTTCCTAGCCTGCAATGCAACCCACCGCGTGTACAGGTGTCACCTGGCCCACTTTATGTCACTCTGTTGGGTGGTCATGGAGCTTGGGGTACTGACATAAATGCTAATACACCAGCTACCATTATTGTTTTGGGTCATGAAATCATGGCAGGTTAACTTCTTAGCTAGCAAGTAGGATAATGTATCAGACCCCTCATGGTTACTAACAGGTATATTTGAGACAAATGTCAAAGACTAAATAAAAGCCTAGAGACAAAGAAAACACTATCTCTCCAGGTAGTTTTAAATAACATCACTGGATTTGGTCTTTATAATTGAACTAAGAATACGACCGGCCAGATGTACCAAATGAATTAATTATACTCCAGATTTAAATGACCTACACTGTAAAAACATTTTATTTTTCTTTCCAGTGCCTTTTAAGGTACAGGAGCAATACATTTATTTATTTATTTGTTTGTTTGTTTATTTATTTATTTTGCTATTAATCAGCCTGTAAGTATAAGTTAGAAATGTGTGAGAGATGACGTAACAACTGCAATGTAATGTATCAGGATGGAAAAATAAATAAACTCTGGGATTCTCTTTTTCTTTCGGTCATATGCTACACAACATTTCCATTTGTCTCTACTATCTACAAATGTATTTACCTCCATATAATCATATTTACCTAATTTTCTCCTGCCTCATTTAGATAAATACACCTTATTTTCTCAAAATATTTTGCCAGGCATAGTGGCTCACACCTGAATCTCAGCTACTAGAGAAGCTGAGGTGGGAGGATTGCTTGAGTTCAGGAGTTTGAGGCCAGCCTGGGCAACATAGTGAGACCCCCATATCTAGGGGAAAAAATGACTTTTTTTCCAGTACTTCTGACTGAAGTGAGAAGATACTCAGGGTAGACCCCAGACCCAGGTCTTTCCTTCCTCCCTCTCTGCAGGTTTTCAGTCTAGAAAAGAGTTTCGTGCAAGAATTTGTTGTTTTTTTTGTTTGTTTGGTTGGTTTTTTTGTTTGTTTGTTTAGAAAAAAATGAGAGAAGGATAGGAAGAAAAAGAGGGAGAGAGAACAGGAATATTGCTTTATTCTAAAAATGGGTATTAATAATGGCCAAACAATATTTTGTGTATTTAAAGTGGATAATGTATATTTTGTGTATTTAAAGTGGAGACCTCTATAAATACTTATTAAGTTTACTTGTTCCAGATCTGAGTTCAAGTCCTGGATATCCTTATTAATTTTCTGTCTCGTTGAGTCTAAATCTCTTTATGGGTCTTATGTATCTGGGTGTTAGGATCGTTAGCTCTTATTATTGCATTGATCCTTTTACCACTGTATCTTTGTTGCTTTGAAATCTATTTTATCAAATGCGAGAATTGCAACTCCTGCTTTTTGTTTATTTATTTATTTTTGCTCTCCATTTGGTTGGTAAATCTTTCTCCAACCCTTTGTTTTGAGTCTTTGTGTATCTTTGGATATAAAATGGGTCTGGATGTAGTATACCATTAGGTTTTGGCTGTATCTTTTGATTGGGAAATTTAGTCGATTTAAATTTAGGGTTACTGCCATTTGATGTTAACTGGCTATTTTATCCATTCGTTGATGTAAATTCTTCTTTATGTTGATGTTCTTTACTTTTTGGTATATTTTTAGAAAGGCTAATGCTGGTTGTTCCTTTCTATGTGTAGTGCTTCTTTCAGAAGTTTTTGTAAAGCAGGCCTGGTGGTAATAAAATCTCTGAGTACTTGCTTGTTCATAAAAGATTTTATTTTTCCTTCAATTGTGAAGCTTAGTTTGGCAGGATATGAAATTCTGGGCTGAAAGTTCTGTTCTTTTTTTCCCTGAACATTGGCCCCCACTCTCTTCTGGCTTGTAAGGTTTCTGCTGAGAGATCTGCTGTAAGTCTAATAGGCTTCCCTTTGTGGGTAACCTGACCTTTCTCTCTGGCTGCCCTTAGTATTTTCTCCTTCATTTCAACGCTAATGAATCTAACGATTATGTGCCTTGGGGTTGCTCTTCTTGAGGAATGTCTTTGTAGTGTTCTCTGTATTACCTGGGGTTGAATAGTGTCCTGCTTTGCTAGATTGGGAAAATTCTTCTGGATAATATCCTGAAGAGTATTTTCCAGCTTGGATTCATTCTCTCCGTCACATTCAGGTACACCTATCAAACGTAGATTAGGTCTTTTCACATAGTCCCATATTTCTTGGAGACTTTGCTCATTCCGTTTTATCCTTTTATCTCTATTCTTGTCTTCTCGTTTTATTTCATTATGTTGGTCTTTGACCTCTGATATCCTTTCTTCTGTTTGATCAATTCGGCTATTCAAACTTGTGCATATTTTACTAAGTTCTCGTGTTGTATTTTTCAACTCCGTTAGTTTATTTATATTCCTCTCTATATTGTCCATTCTTTTTAGCATTTTGTTAAACCTTTTTTCAAAGTTCTTAGTTTCTTTACATTGGGTTAGAACAAGTTCTTTTAACTCCCAAAAGTTTATTATTATCCACCTTCTGAAGCCTACTTCAGATAATGGAACACAGTCCTTTTCCATCAGGGCTTGTTCCGTTGCTGATGAGGAACTGCAATCTCCTGTAGAGGGAGAGGGGTTCTGATTCTCGGCCTTTTTAGGCTGGTTTCTTCCCTTTATTATGAATTTATCCATCTGTTGTCTTTACAATTACTGCTTTTCTAATTAGGTTTCTGAGTGGACATCCAATTTATTGATTCCCAGTGCTGGAATCCGAGCAACCCACTGCGCTGGCCAAAACAGCAGTGGTAAGATTGATGGTGCACTTCTGCCTGGGAATCTCTGGTCTGGCTTGCTTCTTGAGTTCGTAACAAGCAGCTCTGCCTTCCCAGAGCTCCAAGCATCGATCAGTAGGGGAACCAGTCCCATTTACTCTGCACGAAGAGCAATACATTTAGTTAGGCTATCTGTGGCAGAACAGAATGAATCAATTCCCTTCCCTAAAAATGAGTGACACGTCAAGGTGGGACTTACAAAAGCCCTAACCCATTGTCTTAGTTGGTTTGGTCTGCTACAAAAAAATGCCATAAACTGGATGGTTTATAAACAATGGAGGCTGGGCGTGGTGGCTCACAGCTGTAATCCCAGCACTTTAGGAGGCCAAGGCAGGCTGATCACCTGACACTGGGAGTTCCAGGCCAGCCTGACCAACATGGAGAATCCCTGTCTCTACTAAAAATACAAAATTAGCCTTGCATGGTGGCACATACTTGTAATCCCAGCTACTCAAGAGACTGAGACAGAAGAATCGCTTGAATCTGGGAGGCGGAGGTTGCAGTGAGCCAAGATTGCACCTTTGCACTCCAGCCTGGGCAACAAGAATGAAACTCTGTCTCAAAAATAAATATATACATACATACATACATACATACATACTTACAAAACCCAGGAGACTGCAGATTGTGCCACTGCATCCAGTCTGGGCAACAGAGAGAGACTCTGTCTCAAATAAATAATGGGGACATATTTCTCACAGTTCTAGACACTAGAAGTTTGAGATCAGGGTGCCAGAGCTGTCAGGTTCTGAAAAGAGAGTATGAGAGCTCTCTGGGGTCCCTTTGATTAAGGGCACTAATCCCATTGCTGAGGGCTCCACTCTCATGACCTAGCTACCATCAAAATCTCCACCTTCTAACACCATCACACTAGGGGTTAGGATTTCATCACATGAATTTGGGGAGAACACAAACATTCAATCTATACCACCCATTGTGAGTTTTAGTGTTCAACATAATGGGTGATAAAAGCGCTGAAATGTTTGCAAAGTTTATTTTCAGTGAATTAAATTTAGGCTTCACCAATCATGTTTTCCTTTCCACCTGAGTCACCAGGAAGTTAAGAGCCAATTGAACTCAGCTTTACTCCCATTGGTCTGAATAGTTCTAATTCTCCCTAGCTTTGACCTTCACATGATGTTTCTGCTAGCCTTGACTTTCTATTCATGCATGCTTTATAACTTATTTCACATATTGATACATAACTCCTCAAGTCTTTTCTGGAATGAAGAGACTATTTATTAGTTAATAATAGATCATTGATCATTTATGTAATTGAGTTTTGATGAATCTATCAACTGTTTGCCCAAAATCTCACCTCCTATTCTCAATACCTTTCTAAAGGCAGAAGTAAAAATTCCAGCCTGATGTGCCTTAAGCAGTCAGTGTGGCTACACTCTTCAACCTCTATATGCTGCATAATTATTTTCTGCTCATTCAGCGAACAGTCCAGAAGCTGGGAGATGGAGAAAGGAAGTCCAATAACTTACGTTTTTTTTTCAAAGAGTCACAAGGATTCCCGTGATCATGGAGGGTAAAGGTGCTATCCAGATTGTGTCTAAATACTATACTGATTAGCTCTACATAAAAGTGTACAAAGAATGTGCTTGTAGATCAACTCGGCGTATTCAGGCTGATGGCATCGTATCAGCAATGTGTGTTTCTGCTAAATTGCACTTTTTTTATTTGTGACTTGATGGTTTCCCTTTAAGCCTGTTCTGTGGGCAGAAGTCTACTCTGCTTTCCAAAGTGCTGAAGTAGATCTGATTGTAATATGTTTACAGAGACAATTAACTTTTTCAGATCAGTAGAGTTGCATTTAATACTAAAAATGTCACATGTCCCTGCATTTTCCAATAAATCTATTCAAAGCCTTCATTTGACACTTTGTGTTGTGCTGAAATGACAAATATTCTAAGTATAGCCTTCCTAGAGATTATCAAATTCAGATAACATTCTGAAAGCTTCTCAAATGTTAAACAGTACTTAATTTTGATTAATTATCACAGATCTCGATAGGCATTTCAGTGTAGTTTATCTGGATATTCCAAAAATAGAACATTAAATCTATAGATGCTGTCTGTGTTTTAAGAAAAGCTAGAAAGCAAGTTGTTTTTAATAAAACCTGTTGTAGTGACCAACTTAACCACAGCAGAGGTCCTCAACTCCCAGGCCTCTGACTGGTGCTGGTCCATGGCCTGTTAGGAACTGGGCCACACAGTAGGAGGTAAGTGGTGGTCGAGGGAGCATTACTCCCCAAGCTCCACCTCCTGTCAGATCAGCAGTGGCATTAGATTGCCATAGAACCAGGAAACCTATTGTGAACTGCACATGCAAGGGATCTAGGTTGCTCACTCTCATGAGATGGAACAGTTTCAACCCAAAATCATTGCCCCCCACCATCCGTGGTGCCAGAAATGTTGGAGACCACCAATCTGTATCATTATTGCTACTTAACTTTCCCATTGTAACATAGTTTTACACATTTTTATATTTTTAAATATATATTTTTATATATTTAAAGATACATGATTTTATCTAAACTAATCACTGTAACAGGGCTCACTTTCAACAAATTTTAATCACATATTAAAATATACACATTTGAAACAGGTAAATTAGTGTGTAATTTGTGTTATAAAATGCAGTACTGCTTATGGAATAGCACTTGATCTAAAAAACTGTAAAATAGTTGCAAATTAGTAGCAGAAGTCACTGTTACTTAAAAATCAATCCCAAACTAAAATGAAACAGTTCTGAATGATAATATGTCAATGAGAATAGTTTTATTTAGTAAGTTTATATTTACAAATAATGTAACAAATCTGAGCAATTGTATAAGTTGAGAAAATATGTAACTACAAATTAATTAAGAATGGAGTAGCAATTCTCTGGATTATCAAACACTTTTGTTTTAGCCTACCATATGACCCAGCAATTCTAATGCTGTATATACACCCAAAAGAAAGAAAATCAGTATATCAAATAGGTATCTGTATGCCAGTGTTTGTGGCAGCACTGTTTACAATAGCTAAGACTTGGAAGCAACCTAGTACTCCAATGACTTAGAGTGTTCTTGGATTGTTAGCAACTCAGCTGGTAAATGCTTTAGGGGAGGGACACCCCATTCTTCATGATGTGCTCATTTCACATTGCGTGCCTGTTTCAAAACATCTCCTATACCCCATAAATATATACATCTACTATGTATCCACAAAAATTTTAAAAAAAAAAAATCCAGTGAAAAAGACGTTCCGCTCAAAACAAAATCTCAGGCATGTGCTACTCATAATGAGAACCTTATGTCATTAAGAAAAGGTTAAGTTACATTTAGTATAATTTATTTAAGAAAACAAGGAAGTTGGCCAGGCACCGTGGCTCACACCTGTAATCCCAGCACTTTGGGAGGCTGAGACAGGCAGATCACAAGGTTAAGAACGAGACCATCCTGACCAGCATGGTAAATCTCATCTCTATTAAAAATACAAAAATTAGCTGTGTGCGGTGGCACATGCCCGTAGTCCTAGCTACTCGGGAAGCTGAGGCAGGAGAATGGCTTGAACCCAGCAGGTGGAGGTTGCAGTGAGCCGGCATTGTTCCACTGCACTCTAGCCTGGGTGACAGAGTGAGACTTGGTGTCAAAATAATAATAATAATAATTCTGTACAATTTTTTCTTCTCTAGGCAGACACCTGTACATATCTTAGGCTTCTGGTAACTAGTTTCAGCTGTCTCAATATAACTGATAAGGCAGTATTTTAGTTAATATGTAGTAAGCTCTGAGAGTTCTAGCCTCCTCCATGTGGCTACCTGCCTTTCCACTGGCCTTCCCAACTAGAATTGGTTATAGTCAAATGTCTAGGATCCACAGTTGTTTTCATACAGGACCAGGCAGCAAATATGTTAGGCTTTGAAAGTCATATGATTTCTGTCACCACTACTCAATTTAGCTGTTTTAGCATGAAAGTGAGCATAGACTGTATGCACAGTCAACAAATTACAAAATGGACATGGCTGTGTTCCAATAAAACTTTATAGAAACAAGTGGTGGGACGTAAATGTTGACTCCCCATCCCCAACTCTTCCTCCTTCAGAGAAAAATCTCGTTACTCCCTTTACTATGTCAAAGAAGAAAAAATAAATATATGCAGTTATTGACCACCTGACACAAATGTTCTGTTAAATATCTGAAGATCAAGATGAAGAATTGAGTTAGAAATGTGATCACACGCCTCAATTATTAAAAGCAGCCCTAATCTAATGAGCTGTCACCACTTAAACAGGTCTTTTCTCTTAGTGTATGCAGATTACACAAAGATACATTTAAACGTTATTCTGAGATGTTTCCTTAAAGGGAATATTTCTGGAAAGCTTGAAGAGTTTTTACGTTCTAGTACAAGTACCTCTTTTGAAAACGTGAGAAAGGTCAGAAATTACTAAACTTGCCCTCAATATTTTCTCTTAAGCTAGAAAAGACAAAATTCAAACACTGAATATCATGGTCTGTAACAAAGAAAACACCAGTTGCAAATGTGGAATTGATTCTCTCTGCTCAAGTGAAAACGAAGTGTTGTTCTAACTAAATTTTGGACTGGAACTAGAGTATTCTAAGAAAAATAATATAAAAAGTAAGCCCTTTCTTTTATACATTTATTTATTTATTCCTTCAACAAATAATACATATGTTTACTGAAAGATAAATATATAAACTATATATACATATTATTTGTCATCAAATATATGATGAGGATACATTAGCTTGTAATGGTAAGATATAATTCTTGCACTGTATTTGTACTTTATTGAAGCAAAAGAAGCAAAGTAAAATAAAATCTATACCTGATGATACTATTTGCCAGCACCATTCAGGAACTGGGGACACAATAGTGAGAAAACAGACAAAAATATTTCACAAACCCTACATAGTGTAGTGAGAGACAGAGAATAGACAATGTAAACATTTTAAATATGCAATATATTCGATGACAATCAATAACATAGCCTGGGAATGGGATTAGGAAATGTAAGGCCTGGGAGTTACAATTTCATATGAAGTAGCCCAGAATAATTCTCACTGAGGATGTTGACATTTCAGTACAGGGACACTGAGGGATAGAGCCCAAAATAGAGTGAAAAGTGGTCCAGACAGAGGGAAGAGCAAGTGTAGGCACTCTGAGGTGACAGCATGCCTGATGCGCTGGAGAGTCAAGAACAGAAACAGGTAAACCAGTTAGAAGAATATTGCAATAACCAGGCCTGATACAGTGGCTCACATCTGTAATCCCAGCACTTTGGGAGGCTAAGGTGGAAGGATCATTTGAGGCCAAAAGTTCAAGAGTAGCCTGGGCAACATAGCAAGATGCTATCTCTACTAAAAAAAAAAAAAATTAAGCTTTAAAAAAATTAGCCAGGCATGGAGAGGCATATCTGTAGTCCTACCTACTTGGGAGACTGAGGCAGGAAGATTGTTTGAGCACAGGAGTTCGAGGTTACGATGAGCTATGATTGCACCACTGACTCCCGCGTTGGTAACACAGCAAGACTCTGTCTCTCAATTCGTGTGTGTGTGTGTGTGTGTGTGTGTGTGTGTGTGTGTTGCAATAACCAGGTGAGACATGTAATGACTTGGACTAAGGTGGTAGTAGTAGAGATTTTTCTACTTCTAGCTTTTCCCAGAATTAATACATCTTAGCAAAAGACCTGGAAAGAAATGGGGCATGGTTTGCATATAATCTTGCTGCAATTCAGCAGCCTTTCCTTGGGGAAGGATCCATAATAGTTGGGCAGGGAGAATGAGGTCAGAGAGCCACATGCAGTATCTCTTAAGGGTTCCCTCTGGAGTATCAGAAATTCTAGACTGATAATGTTAAGTTTGGGCATGAACGTAAAAGAGTAGCAGAGGAAAAGATCCATTACAGTCACTACCAGTCTCTGGAGTAAGGTACATATTTCAACCTGAGTTGCTAAATCTGCCTGTGCTCATCCCTACATTTTCACCACTTGATCTAGGCTAATTACATGGTTGACGGGCTTTGTATGACTTTCCTTTGCAGGACAGTGAAGTTATAGGAAGGTTGCCTTTGGATATTGAGGCTAGAGGGAAGGATGGGAAATTCTCCATTCTCTGTTTCTTCAGTACAGAGAACATGGGTTCACAATACACTAACAAGTGCAGAGGGTAGACGGAGTGTTTCATGGAAAGCTTGGCGTGCCCCACAGTGCCTAAGACAGGTGCCAGTAATTATTTGCTCTATCAAATTTAATTGAATTACACAACAAGTTCTATTTATTTCTAGAAAATGGGCCTATTTGATTCTTACCATTTTGATGCTTTCTTATTTGTGGTTTTAACATTCTTTAAAAATGATATGTTAGCTTATATTGATAAGATGTGATTTTCTTTGGAGGGGGGAGGTTGGTGTCTCATTCTGTGGCCCAGGCTGGAGTGTAGTGGTGTGATCTTGGCTCACTGCAGCATCTGCCTCCTGCATTCAAGCAATTCTCTCAACTTAGCCTCCCAAGTAGCTGAGATTACAGGGGTGCACCACCATGACCAGCTAATTTTTGCATTTTTAGTAGAGACAGGGTTTTACCATGTTAGCCAGGCTGGTCTCGAACTCCTGACCTCAACTGATCCACCCGCCTCGGCATCCCAAAGTGCTGGGATTCCAAGCATGAGTCACTATGCCCAGTCAGATATGATTATTTTACTGTACTTACACGTTATTGAAACAGAAGAAGCAAAGTACAATAAAACCATATCTTGCATAAAGCCCTCAAATATTTGGTATGTAAACATTTATGAAAGAGTTACAAAATTTAAGGTAAAGATAAACAAACTACTACACAAGCAAAGTCAAATTATTTCCCAATAGATTAATGCATGACATAATGGTTATATGGTGCCTTGCTCACAACAGATACTCAAAAATTTGACAATTGATTAGTTGGTCTTTTCATAGACTCCTGCATTCAGACCTTCATGAATAGTTCATCCACATCAACAAGAACCTGGCTGTTTCTACAACTCTGTAATTCAACTGAAGTCATGGAGAAAAATCCCCATTCTGAGAAGAAACACACCCATTTTCCAGGATCTCTGTTGAAAAAGCAGAAAGCTGAGTTTAGGCTCTCTGATGTCATTCTCTGTTTTCATAACCAAGAAAGTTGTGATGAAGAGAGTCATTTAAGGAAACTCATTTGAGAAGCACAGTAAGAGAGATGGGACTGAGGCCAAGTGTAATAATATGTGCTGAGCAGGAGAGGTATGGCATGATTTCAGATGGGTGGGTGACAAGGTTAGGCTGCAGAGCCATCACTTTGGTGGTGCAGGATGGCCCCAGCATGCCAGACACATGTGTCAGCAACTCACTGGACTCTGTGACCTCATACCCCTGTGCTTCTGTAAATGGCCTTGCCTCTGATGGGAACGACCTCCCCTTCTATGCCCACCAGACACATCCTTCAAGTGTCGCTCCTCATTGAAGGCTCCCCTGCTACCAGACCATTGTTTTCATGCTTACTCAGTAATTATCTGGGACCTGGCGCAAAGATTGCTGGTATATCTTATTCTTCTACTAGGCCAAGAGTTTTTTAAAAGAAGGGACTGGCTTTACTTCTTATATTTTCAATTGTGAATGCCTAGCACAGAGCCTAATACACTAGGTTCTCAAGAATTGCTTGGCATTGCATATGGGCATAGTCATAAAGTGGCTAAGGTGCTGCCTTCCTGACTCCTTTCTCTGCATCACATACGCCTGGATGTTGCCTTCTCCCTGCATCTTTGGTTGCCTTTAGGATGCCCAAACTTTTTAACATACAAATGAATATTCTATATATTTATGGTGTACAATTCGATGTCTTGAAATATGTCTCTTTCATAAATGAAATGGCTAAGTCAAGTGAATTAATATACATATTACTTCACATATTTATCCATGGTGAGAACACTTAAAAACTCCTGGCAATTTTCAAATACGCAATACATTATTATTACCTGTGGTCACCACCTGGTAAATAGACCTATTGAATTCATTCTCTCTAACTGAAATGTTTTATCTTTTGACCAACAACACTGTTTCCCCCCACCCTCACAGGGCCCTGGCCACCATTTCAACTCTCTGCCTCTATGGGTTCAACTTTTTTGGATTCCACCTATCAGTAGGATCATGCGGTATTTGTCTTCCTGAGCCTGGCTTATTTCACCTAATTTAAGGGCCTCCACATTCATCCGTGTTCCTGCAAATGTCAGCAACAGGTCATGGCTGAATAGTATTTCACTGTGTATGCGGATGAACACTAAGACTGATTCCATACCTCGTTTATTCTGAGTCCCCATTTGGGTGCCACCGTGAAGCTTGTTCTCCAAACATCTCAAGGTCTAAAGCTGTCCCCTTCCTCTGCTGCTCAAGACGCACGCTTTCGCTTTCGAAGTACTAAAGCTGATCACTGGTAAACTAGTTCATGTGGAATCGCATGAAACAATTTTTCTTTTAGAAGAAAGTTTCTAAAATCCTCAGGAAAAAAAAAATAGCTAATGGTTGAATTTCAGACACAGTTACTGAATGGCAGGGGCAGAAAACAGAGGTATGTCTCTATTATGGGTGCAGCCAGAAAACCCTAAAAATAATATTCTGAAGGCAGCTGTTATACCATCCATATGTGGACACATAAGAAAGGATTACAATTTTTTTCATTCAAAAAAACATGGCTATTTCCGCACTGTTTCAGCACGTATTTTTAAATGTACATATCAGGTTTTTCTTTTCAACATGACTGTAATTTGATTGATTTGTATGTGTGTGACTGAAATCTTTTTATGTTCAAAGAAAAAATCAGATACACATGTCATCATGGATGAATCTCCAAAACATAAGAAGGAAGAAAAAAAGGAAAAGTCACAGAATATATCCAGTATGATTTCATTTATTTAAAGTTCAAAAGCAATCAAAATAAAATGATTTATGGTTTATGGTTACATTCACAGCTGGCTAAACTATATAAGAAAGCAAAGGTGTGACTGGCACAAAATTCAAGCAAGCAGCTACCTCTATGACAGAGGCAGAGGCAGAAGGAGAGCTTGCCTTCTACAACAGAGTAATATATTACCTTTTTCAGGTAAGCAGTGGGTATTCACTATTTTATTATTATTTAAACTGTACATATGTCTTCTTTCACGTGTATTATACCTTTCATAACAACAAAAGAAAATTGTGTACTGTTTTAAAAAAAACTTATACAAAGAAAATAACAATTACTTAAAATCCACCACCCAGAATTAACTATTAACAACTTTAAAAACGTAGCTCTTTTTATACACATGTGCACACACACACACACACACACACACACACACATGATCCTTATGTGTATATAGGATCATATATAATAATACTGTTGCAGCCTGCTTTTTATTCAATGGTACACAAATGCATTGTAGTGAGATGAGCCCCAGAGCAAATAAGTGAGAAAAAAAATAGAACCTTGATAACTCCTCAATTCACACCAAAAGAAATATTCTCACCGAATGTGATTAAGTACATTTTCCTCAGACCTCTAGAATTTATACAAAAGAATTTTATATGTCCCAAACAAATTTTCAGAAAGTGACACACAAAGCCAACCTTTCCTTAGGAAGTAAACTTCATCATATAACATCTCTTTAATCCATGGTCAAAGACAGATGTTTTTCACTTGTAAGTTAAATACTTCTTTACTATGGAACAATTGTGCCAAGAACTATATTCATCATTTTCAACACAGAAAAAAAAACAACTGTGTTACATCAGAGCTCATAAAAATGGAAATTGAAGGAGTAGTTTTCTCACTACTGATATGCATGAGACCTAGACAGATACAGCATTTAAATTCTGTTCACTTAATAACAGAACTCTTTCCATCTAAGACCCTAAATCATGTCTCAGACATGGTAATGTTTATGAATCCTAATTGCCTATTACTACTATATTAGTAAACTATTTTTTAGCTGACATGCATTCTGGACCAAATCGTTCTTTGGAACAAACTGCTTGCAAGCCAGAGACACAGTAAATATTTTCTATGAACTTGAAATTTTCAATGCGGCAAGCCACAACTGGTAATCATACACTTCACACTCATGGCTTTCTATAAATGTTTGAGTTTGAAATAATAAATGCTTTTAAAAATACCTTCACTTTGATAGGAAAACCCTGTTCACCTCACAGCTCATTCCCACTTTTTAGTAATTTTTCTCTCATCAAGTTGACTCAAATTGAAAACATATCACCAAGAACTGAGCCACATAAGAGCCTAACATAGGTTCCAGAATTGAGGGCAAGGGCCAATGAATGGGACCTAAGAACTTGTGGAGAAAGGGATTTTTCTTATCAAAACATGATCATGAGCTTGGGAATGTGCTCACAAAAATTATTTTGGCTGAGGCAATTCTGTGAAGTTCCAACCATCCCCCAAACCAAATCATGCTGAAAGATTGTAAGATTTCACACCTACAATTCAAGTCTCTCGTTTCCTCCTAAATAAACTAAATTGAATTTCTGTAGCTATAGCTAAGCAGCTATAGCTGTTAAAATGTATTTTTTCCTTTTTAAGTGAATTCAATGTGCACAGATACTCCCAATTCATTAAACATGTCACTTACAAAGCAGAGACATTCATAATAGCAATAACATGCTGGGCTTCATGAGCCTGGAGGCAGGCACTGTGATCAGGATGGTAATCCCAGCACTTTGGGAGGCCGAGGCAGGTGGATCACAAGGTCAAGAGATCAGGACTATCCTGGCCAACATGTTGAAACCCCGTCTCTACTAAAAATATAAAAATTAGCTAGAGGTGGTGGTGCGTGCCTATAGTCCCAGCTACTTGGGAGGCTGAGGCAGGAGAATCACTTGAACCAGGGAGGTGGAGGTTGTAGTGAGCCAAGATCATGCCACTGCACTCCAGCCTGGCAACAGAACCAGAGTCCATCTTAGGAAAAAAAAAGAAGTTTCACTGAAATAAAGACAACTCTATTAAGGAATTAGAACTGGAATAGATTCATATCTCAACACAGGTGAAAACTGTAACATTGCGATGACTTTGGCTGTATCTGTATGGTATTGTTGACATGAGCCTCTATTCTCTGCCCTCAATGAACTAATGATACATTATCTAGAAATGATACAGTATCAAGGTGACACATTATGTAGAAAATGCAAGACAGTCTAATAATACATTATCTAGAAAATGCAAGACAGTTCCTAGAATCCATGTAAAGTAATTGTCCTGCTTAGATAAAAGACATTCAGGGTTGGACCCAAAGCAGGTAAAGTACTGAACAAAGTAGAAAGCAGGTAAACATCATATTATTATGGAATACCAGATAGCCTGCCTTCATGTCAATTTCCATCCCTGTTCATGTGTATGGCAAAAGTCTCTCATGACCAAGTTTTACAGATGCTGCATTCAACAATTACAGACTAACCACAAGTCTACAAGTTTGCTGGGCTTTAAATACTTCTCTTCCCCTATATGATTTCACAAGATTTATGCCACAATGAGATGAACACTAGCAATGGATCTTCATACCAAAAGGAAACATTGCATGTAAGTTGGAATTTGTGTTCAAAGAGATAAACACACCTGAATTATAACAGCCTTGAAGGCTCTGGCCTCAAGTCGTTCATGATGTTATATGAAAAGCCCACTTGGGAAGGTGTCAGCAAATCATGGCCCATTTATTCTGTTCCCCTGTCCTAGGGAAACATTTATGTTACCACGGTCATATCGAATTTTTTTACTTTAAAGTTATTTTTCCCATTAGATTTTTTCCATCATATGTTTATATATGACACATATCAAAATCTAGTCTCTTCTGAAAAAATAATCACTTCTTATTGGAAACATTTAAAGCACATGCTTAAGAACACTCTGCTCCTGCACACTGCTCCTGGCCAAGTGCAGTGGCTCACGCCTGTAATCCCAGCACTTTGGAAGGGCAAGATGGGTGGATCACCTGAGATCAAGTGTTCAAGACCAGCCTGATCAACATGGAGAAACCCCATCTTTACTAAAAACACAAAATTAGCCAGGCATGGTGGCACATGCCTGTAATCTCAGCTACTCAGGAGGCTGAAGCAGGAGAATTGCTTGAACCTGGGAGGCAGAGGTTGCAGTGAGCTGAGATCACACCATCAGCCTGGGAAACAAGAGCGAAACTCCATCTCAAAAAAAAAAAAAAAAAAAAAAAGAACACACTGCTCCTAACTGGTTTCTTTCCCATCTTCAACTTTGTCCTAACACTGGTATTGAACAGATATTCTTAAATTCTCCCTTTGTTCCTTCATCTGTGTGCTAAAAAAAATCTTCAGTGTTTTCCCACTGCTTATAGATTAAGGTCAATGTTCTTAATCAGCTATTCAAGGCTTTCGTAATAGGCACAACCTCTTTTTTATGTTCCTCTCCTACACAAAGCCCTAGCCTTGGCCAAATTAGATACTTGTTTTACTGTCTCTCAGACATGTAGTTTTCTGTCCCCACACATTTGCTCAGGTTATGTTCCCCTCCTGTATGAGTCAGCCATGGTGCAGTCACAGCCTTGAAAATCTCAATGGAAACAACAACACGTGTTTATTTCTTATTCACGTTATGTAAATAAAAGCCCACTTTTTAGTGGGCTTGAGCCCTGTTCCAGGTTCCAACTCTGTGCTATGCACTGCTGTATTCTGAAACCCACATTCCAGAACCTGCCACTAGCTGGGACATACTATACTCATGGAGAGGGCAGAAGCAAAACATGCAGGCACATTTAAAGCTTCCACTCTGATATGGCATATATCAGGATTCACTCATATTTCATTGGTCAGATCAAGTCACATAGGCAAGCTCAACATGAATGAGCCAATTAAATACTTTTCTGCTACAACTAAGCATTACAAATTACATTGTAGCTAGTAAGGGTATATAACCTTCTTATAGGAAAGGACAGAGATTAATCATTGCAAACAAAAATAAAACCCACCCCACCACCAGAATCATTTTCCCTACTCCTCTTAATACTCCGCCTTCTGTTCAAGCCTAAGTCCAAGTCCCATCGCTTATCCACCTGTCTGCCCTACTAACCATTTGCTCTTCCTGGAGTACCACTCATGAGTATTACACATTTGGCACGTACCTTATGCCACCATACACAACAAGTTCGCCTACCATCTACAGGTGTTGTATTCATTCCTCACTAGACCATAACCTTCCTCAGGGTCAGATAAATCTTATAGCTGTTGATAACCTCACTGATTGTACAAGCTATGTTCCCTCCTGCTGAAGAAGATGGTGGTTACATTTTTCTGTTATAGGAAACACATTTCAACTCAAAAGAATAGACTGAGTGCAAAGGAGCATTATTACCAAATTTTAATGTGTTCTCCCCTTGTTTACAGCATTATCAAAACCAATACATGGAGATGCACCATGTTTACATGCATATCTGGAGCCTAACCACTTATTAAATAAAACACGTGGCATGAAACAGAACCATGACTACACTAAAGGGGCCTGGGCACCTCCTGGACTTCACCAGAGTCCTGGACCTGCTGTGAAAACAGTAACCTCAATAAACAGAAATGGAATGATTTAGCCGGGCTCAGTGGCTCACGCCAGTAACCCCAGTGCTTTGGGAGGCTGAGGCAGGTGGATCACAAAGTTGGGAGCTTAAAACCAACCTGGCCAACATAGTAAAACCCTGTCTCTACTAAAAATACAAAAATTAGCTGGACGTGGTGGCACACGTCTGTAGTCCCAGCTACTCAGGAGGCTGAGGCAGGTGAATCGCTGGAACCTGGAAAGCGGAGATTGCAGTGAGCCGAGATCACAACACTGCACCCCAGGCTGGGTGACAGAGAAGACTCTGTCTCAAAAAAAAAGGGGGGATTGAATGATTTATTTTAATGAAAAGTAGCTGTGCTAAAAATGGGAATTTTAAAAGATGTCTTGGTATTTTTAGATAGTTCTCCTTCAAAAGAAAAAAATAGATAGTTCTCTTTCAATTCTTATTAACAGTTTTAGAGCCAGATTCACAATTCATACAATCAACGGGATTTACCCAAAAACGAACTCTTTGCAACAAACCAGCAGGAGGCATAGTCCCACCTTGACAGGGTGCTATTTCTACAAATTCTATTTTTAAAGTTTTATTGCCTTTCTTCCAGCTAATCAGTACCCGGTAATTATTCTTGGATGCTGTATATTCATTTCACTGTATTGCAAAGTAATGCCTTCCATATTTCCTTGTCAGCTGTATTATTCTTTAAATTACCACTCAAACACAACTCTGATGTCAGGAGGTGACTTCTGTCACGTGAGATACGGTATCTCCCTTCAACAGCCGATCAGAACCTCCCAGCACCTCCTCAGGCACACCTTCCTCAGGATCACATCTATTCTCACATTCCTGCATGGTTCTTTTTCCTTATTTGAAGTTATGCTCAGGACTCTGAGCAAGGGAGTCATTACCTCTTCTACCCACAAATAGAATCCATTAAGAGAAAATTCATTCCAAACTCATCTTCGGGTAGTGAGGAAGACTGGGTAAACCCTCAAAGGTCTAGAGGTTGAATTTCATTTGGAAAAGTCCCCAGGGGTTCAGCTGCTTATCCAGTCCTTATCCGAACTATGAAAGTGGACTAGGGAATGTGCTGACAGGGAGGAATTAAAAGTTCCACCAGGCACCAGTGTAACCCAGTTGCATAGCCCATTGCTGCACACAGCTGCTGAGAAGGAGGGAGGAGAGTGGGAGAAGATGCTGGGGAGAATGAGTTAAGAAACCTCATTCTTTTTCTTTCAGGAGCCTCGGAGAAGAACTGTTCATGCTGTATGTCATACTGGGAAGTCCTATTATCCTTACTGAGGTTGCTCCTGACAAATAGAGAGCTCATTTGTAAATAAGGTTGAGATGCCTTTCCTAAAAATAATATATTTTCTGATACGAAGGTCAAAAGCTTTGAAACGCAGTGAGGCACCATTATTTCCTCAGGCTTTTATTTTATTTTTTATTTTGTAGAGACAAGTTCTCATTATGTTGCCCACCTGGTCTCGAACTACTGGCCTCAAATGAACTTCCTACCTTGGCCTTACAAAGCAGTGGGATTACAGACATGAGTCACTGTGCCTGAAAAAAAATCCTTGGATTCTTAAAAGGTGATGTTTGGAAAGGAAGAAAATTATATTTGGAAAAAGAAATAGACATAGAGGGCTTTATTATGGAATTCTAGCTGGGCACGGTGGCTCACGCCTGTAATCCCAGCAGTTTGGGAGGCTGAGGTGGGAAGATCACTTGAGGCCAGGAGTTTGAGAACAGCCTGGCCGACATGGCAAAACTTCATCTCTACTAAAGATACGAAATAATTAGCCAGGCATGGTGGTGCACTTGTGTAATCCCAGCTACTCAAGAGGCTGAAGCATGAGAATCTCTTGAAACAGGGAGGCAGAGGTTATAATGAGCCAAGATCATGCCATTGCACTCCAGCCTGGGCAACAGAGCAAGACTCTCTCTCAAACAGAAAGGGAGACTCTGTCTCAAACAAAAAAAATCCAAGGGGGCCTATCAGATCAGATACTCATGCTGTGAGGGTAATGGGACTGAAATAATTCATCAATTTAGTCATTCACATTAAAGGTTCCTTTGCTTTTTCTCAATCAATGTGACTGGCATTTTGATCTGAGCTTTAATAAAAATAAAATTACTCAGATCACTGTTTGGTTGAACTAGGTTAATACAGGGAGTTGTAGTATTAAGCCTTAGAATAGTACCTAGAAAGAGAAGCTTCCTTTAAGACAGCTGCCAATCCACCTTTTCCTCCCCAGAGCCTGATTCAATCATTCGAGAGAAAAGACAGCTTTCCTATTTTTTAAGCACAGCCATAGGGAAAACAAAATGCTATCCTGTCCGATTGTTAGTAACACTCATCAGTGCTGGAAAATTGTTTCTTATGTGTGACCCAAAGAAAAAAATTAACGAATGCTATAGGCCATCCTTCATAGGGACTGACATCCTATCTCTGAGGTCTAATCCCTCTCACTGGCCTTTCTGGAGTCCAGAACGGGTGTATAAGGTGCTAAAGATAAGCTAAGGCCTTCCATATGTGTCCTGCTCGTCCTGGAAATCATTCTCTCCTAGAAGAAAAAACAAGGCTCTATTTCAATGGGGACATATCTTTTCAAATCTCCCAAAACTTTGAATAACATTCCCTTAAGGCCAGACCTGGCCATTTTGTTGATGAATAGCACTAAGAAAAAAAAAAAAAGACAGGAGATTTGATTAAAAGAAAAAGAAACTTATATTTTTATATATGGGTTTTTCTAGGATTTAAATACACTAAACACATCAGTATTACCCAGATCTCTTGGGAAAAAAAGGAAAACACTCCAAAAGAGGAAAATTTTTTAACTTTCTTTGAATGTAAAGCACTAAGTCATATAATGCCTGCTCACATTATATAATTGCCCACAGAAAGTTGACTAAATTTAAAAAAGAAAACTTGTACAGTTCTAAGGTTTTGTAAAGGTGTATTGAGTAAGTGGGATCCCATTTTGCTGGGATAATACTTCTGAGCATTAGATATCATTCTTATAGAAAACCAGGTATCTGGGGGGAAAAGGAAAAGAGAAAAGAAAGAATGAGAGAGAGAGTCAGAGAGAGAAAGAGAAAGAAGAGAGGAAGAAAGAAAGAAGAAAGGAAGGAAGAAAAAGGAAAGAAAGAAAATAGGAAGGAAGGAGGGAAGGAGGGGAAAGAGAGAAAGAAAGAAGGAAGGAAGGAAGGAAGCAGGGAGGGAGGGAGGGAAGGAATGGACGACAGAGGGAGGGAGGAAAAGAGGAAGAGGGAAAGGGAGAAGGGAGGGAGGAGGAAAACCAGGTGACCAGGTATCCGGAAAGTCACAATTTTGGCTGAAACATCTAGGAAACAGCTATGTGTAGGTGATGGGAAATTAGGGGTCTTTTGTACACTGACATTACAACTTTTATTATCCTTTCTTCCTTAGAATTACAGAATCATAAAAACCCTAGAAGCCATCTGGAAGGGAAGAAGAGAATAGAAAAGAACAGAAGAGTATAATGTTCAACATGGAGGGGAAAAGAATAACAATCCATACTTCAGGAATAGAAGCAGCTTCGGTGTAAACAGTGTCTCGGCAGTTTCTTGGAGGAACAGGACCCTCTCCCAACCTTGTCAGCCGCTCCAGCTAAGCAGCTGCTGCACCAGGTGCGTTGCTGCTGTCTTCCTAAGAGTTCAAGAAAATGGGCTCTGGAGTCACATGGTGTGCGTTCACATTCCAGCTCCATTCATAGTCTGCACGACCTGCAGCAAATGTCTTGATTTCTCTGCCTCAATTTCCCCATCTGTAAAATAGAAATAAACAAAACGTCAATCTCATAAAATTGTTGATAAAATTAAATTACATAAAGCATAGAAAACATATATAATACTGAATGAAAGGTAGTGAGTGTCCAATAAACATAGGCTAGTATTGCATTTCTTTTCATGTCTATAACAGCCCTGGGAAGTAATGAGCATCCTCTTCATTTACAGAAGAGGATACAGAGTCAAGGAGGCCACTTCACCTTCCTGGTTCACACCATTAGTTCAAATTCCATATAGTACCTGAGTCCCAGAACTATCTGGCTCCAAATTAATGCCCTTTCCCCTGTACCACACTGTTTCTCCACACTCTCAGGGCCCTCAATGAGAAAAATACTGACTTAACTTAGTGCAAATGGTCAATCAATAATATTTGACTGAAGACCAGGGCAGTGGTTCACTCCTGTAGTCCCAGCCTAGTCAACATGGTGAAACCCTGTCTGTACAAAATTTAGCCTGGCATAGTGGCATGTGCCTATAGTCCCAGCTACTCAGGAGGCTGAGGTGGGAGGATTGCTTGAGCGCAGGAGGTAGAGGCTGCAGTAAGCCTCATCACAGCACTGCACTCCAGCCTGGGTGACAGAGTGAGACCTTGTCTCTAAAAAATATTTTTTTAATAGCATTTCAATGAACAGCTATCATTCTACATCTTTGAAAGAATGGATACTCTTCCCAGAACATAAACTTAATACTAGATAGTAACATTCCTGGACTATGTACAGTCAATCCTAAGTATTCGATGACTCCTTTAAAGACATTTGTCTTTAAAATTTGTGGTAATCGGGCCCAAAGTGGCTCCGGCCGGATGTCGTGGCGCTTGCGAAGGCGAGGCCAAGAGTTCAAGGCCAACCGACCTCAGCAACCTTACAAGCTCTCAATGATTGGCAAAATAAAATAAAATAAAATAAAATTTGTGGTAATCCCACTAAAGTAGTAATTCTTAAATTTTATTGAGTCTTGGACCTCTTGGAGAATCAGATCAAAGCAAAGGACACTTTCCCCAGGGGTGGGAAATGCATGTACACATACTCACAAAATATGTATACAATTTCAGTGGGTTCAGAGACTTGAGAAGTTCATGCAATCCAGGTGAGCAATCCTCCATTCTAATGAGCCTGGAGATCTGGAATGCGGTTCCATTTACAAGAATGCATTTTCTCTGTGGCTATCATCACCCTGCTTGGTCTCTGCTTTGTTTCTTTTTGACTTTTTCTCTTCTTTCCCATTCTCTTTCCCTTTACCTCTCTTACTCTTCCTTTCTCAACTCTCCACCCCCTCCTACCTTGGCAACCAGATGGGGCCACTATCGGAATCTCCTCTCCCTTCCCCTTCCTCCCCTCTGTATCCTTCCTGACCAGCTGATTCCGGAGAGGAATCCGATAACTTATCAATAAGCATAGGTTGCTCCATAGGAATTTTGGCCAGCCTAGGAAACAGTCTTTCTTTGAAGGATAGCAGATCAGAACTTCTGGCTCCATTAAAAAGTCATTTCTCCTCTAACTCTCCGGTAAATGCAACCACTTTCCATTTAATATATGCAGATTCACTATATCCTGTTTTCAAGGAAACAGATTCACTAAGTTAACAATTCTGGTATAGATATCTGCGAACTCATTTGTTCTTTTATATCTGTGTCTTTTTCATAGTACCCATCAACTTAGTAGTTAAGCAGTCAGAAAAAGATATATTGGACACATAAAGCTTTACATAAGCAACTCTTGCATTAAAATGTGTCTGTCTCTATTAGGTTTTTTGTTTGTCTACAATGTGCAAGTGAATTTCATTTTTATCAGTTTTATTTTTTAAATAAGCTTTTGAAAACTCATAATGCAATCCTTTGGAATCCTTGGCCAACTATTATATATTCAACTGCCTAGAGTTGCCTAATATGAAAATGCGGTTAAGTAATTATAACAATGAAAAGCTTCAAACTGTAATGAAATGTAAAATCGTGAACTACAATATTGAAATGAAATCTTGTTTAAAAGATTTGTCTTGGCCAGGCACAGTGGCTCATGCCTGTAATCCTAGCACTTTGGGAGACTGAGGCATGTGGATCACCAGGTCAGGAGTTCGAGATGAGCCTGACCAACATAGCGAAACACCGTCTCTACTAAAAATGAAAAAATTATCTGGGCATGGTGGCATGTGCCTGTAGTCCCAGGTAATCAGGAGGCTGAGGCAAGAGAATGGCTTAAACCTGGAAGGCAGAGATTGCAGTGAGACGAGACCGCACCATTGCACTCCAACTTGAGTGACAGAGACTATCTCCAAAAAAAATAGATTTGTCTTAAAGTTTGACTTTTAATGCATTTGGTACCTCTAGAATATTCCATCATCAAGAAATCTGGAAAGTCAATATTTTCGTTTCTAAGCAAATCAAAATGTTTTGTCTAAACCCAAGAATTTTCTTTAAGGATGCTTTCAAAGGGAACTGTCCTTTGTATTTTCCATATAGAAGTTTCTGCAAAAACCAACTAAGATATGATGGCCACATTTTTAATAAGGTAAATTCACAACCATAAATGCCTTCGATTATTAATGGGATATTTTGTAAACTCTCAGGCATACAAAAATTAAAGGAAAGAGACAAAGGCTTTAAATATGAGCAATACATATTTACTTCACAGTTTTAAAAATATTTCATAGTAATTTCATCAGCATTTCCACTTACTATAATGATCATTTAAGATTCTGTTATGGTGAAGTCATTCACTGAATTGATACACTTTTTTTGTAATTTGGAAAGAAAAAAAACTGTACAAAATGAATAACATTGGCAAATGTTTCTAATCATTTCCTTAAAATACCAAACCACCAAACAATCTTTTTATTTACTACGTTTTGCTTAAGTGCATAAATCAAAAGACAATAACAAGCCTAATGTCAAAGAAACTTTTTGACACTTCATACATTTGAGCAAGCTTAGCCGATAAACAGTTTAGATGAAGTTATGGTTTGAAATATGTTTCCCAAGAGGACTGTGGTTCATAAATTGCTATCAGGCTACCTCTGTCATTATTGATTTGAGAAGTACTCAAGGTACCTACAGCTATTAACTAAGGCTAGCATTACCTGACCTGCTTTTCAGAGAATGATATTTGGTTTTACAAAGACAACAAACCAGCCATTCTATAAGAAGCATGCAGTTTGCTTGTCAACAGGCACATAATATAGTGCATTCTATTTGAAAATGTTGACTAACAATTAAAAGAGGAGGCAACATAATCTCAAATAGGCTTCCAACCATCTTCATAATCCTAAAAGGAATTAAATCAGTTGTTGCATAACAACTGTACTGGGAAAAGCTAGAAGAATGAGAGCACTTTTTAAAAAAATGCATCAAACAAAAGAAATTTGCATCTCAGTGTTTTGTAATTATATGATTATTTATTATACCTGTGCTCTTAAATACTCTTTGAAGACACATGTTTTCGATAAGCTTACTGAAAAATAAACTCACAGGCAAATCAAATAGTAGTCCCATAATGTATGTGTGTTTATTTCTTTACCTGCTAGCAAAAACTAGCTTGCCATTGCTCCTCAGTGAGGGCTGAGTATGGAACAGTTTACTCTCCAACCCCTGCACCATGCCCTCTGCCTTGTGGATTTGGGAAATGTCAGGAAAGATCAGAGCAAGGATCCTGCTACTTTTTTATTCAGATCCTCTGGTCTTAACCTTCAAGGAAACATTTAAAACTTAGTTATGACTTGATCATTCTGCATTAGGTTTGTCATCAGTGACCTGGCTTTACAAAAGCACAGAACCAAAGAGTTTCAGGAACAGACTTGATGAGTGTCATCAACTGCTAGAGATGTGATAAATTTATGAATTTTATCAGCCTTGCTTTTAAAAGTCCTGGTAAATTAAACAGTCAGAGGTGGAGGTTTCCTGCGAACCCTCTTAATCATCTGAGTGGCTGCATGACAGCATGTTCCAGGAGAGCTACACAAATAAAAACTCAACCACATCACTTTCACACAAAGAAATCTGCCAAACACAAAGGAAAATGTTTGGTGTTATTTTAAAAACAAAACAAAACAAAAAACTATCTCCCTGCAACTTATGATTTGAAGCCCTTTGGATAACTCATTCAAGGAAATACCTCTTATGCTACTGTCTCCTACACATTTGGTAAACTTTCTTAATGTTTCCACAGTAACCTTTGCTAATTTTGCACAACCATCTCTTCAGCTATCTGAACAACAAAATGGGTTTTGCCAAAGCTAACTTAAATTCACCTCAGCTATGACCTTTGTCTAGGACGGTTTAGGAGTCAGAAGTCCTAAGAAGAACAAAGATCATCTTTCTCATTCATAATTTACAGTGCTGCATGGTACAGAACTTGTAGAAACAGAGCAGATGCTGGTGAGCAATTAACAGGCTCTCTAGATCACGATCAGCGGCTTCACTCGCCCACCCCTTGCACTCCAAAGTGGAAACAAAACTAGCTTGTTTTGAACTTGTTTTAAATATGAAATACCAGGCCTCTTCCATAGTTTGTTGTTATTGCAAATTAAAACAGATTCTGTAATTACAGAGTATCTTTTAATTTTCTTTCTTTTTTTAGATTATAAACCATGGAACTCCTCTTTCCTAAGGACCTTAGGAAACTTCCACAGAATTGGTTTACTCCTCTAAAAAGTATCTAAAACTGCACGGTGCATTTTACTCTGATAAAACACTTCTGACACATAACTATTAACCTTCGAGCAAAGGGTCTCCATCTACTTTTTCTCTTGACCTCGTCTCCCACAATCCTTTGCAGTAGTTCTGGCCTCACTTCAAAGACAGCCAGAGCCAGGAGGGGCTGCCCTTATTCTATTTCCTTCTTCCTCCCCCACTTCTTCCCTTGTGCCTCTATTTTTTTTTCCCCCCCTTCACTTTCCTCTTACAACTTTCTTGCCTTTGGTAGAAAAATAGCTAATCTCTCTATCTTCCCACAGCTTTACAGTTTGCCTGACCATGTACCTAACTCTTTTCTTTCCTTTCTTGGAGAGAAGTTTCAGCACTGGCCTGTGGGAGTTTAAAATGAGAAACTTGGTCTCGATTTTGGAGCTATTTCTATTTTAACTTGGAATGATAATATTTTGGGAAGATTAAAGAAAATTTAACATCAAAATACTAGGTAAATTAGGTCATTATACCCAAAACACAGCTTCTTTGGATGAAAGAAAGATCTGGAAAGCCGTCCCCCTACTTTGGAAGGTAACAGGTCTACCAAAGCTACAGAATTTGTTCAGAGCCACAAGGCTTTTTGTTACAGAGAAAGAAACTCCCTCTAACACAGCACTTTCCATTTTGACGCCAGGATTTCCCTGTGGTATGAAGAAACTTACTGTTTGCCTTGGGTGATAGTTGCTAGAGGAACAATGCTCCCTCCTGTCTCTGGGGGACTGGGAGGACATAGACGAGGGGGTGTCTGCCTTCCTAAATCCACTCAGAGGCTGGACACTTTGAATTATACTCTCTACTTTCACATCACACTTCTTTCTGTTCCTTTTCTCCTCCATCTTGAGAAGAGAAAAACATAATCAAATGACTACACAAAAGATTAAACATATTTGTGGCCTGAGTCCATGAGTGAGAAAAAATATATAAATAAATAAATAATAAGATTAAATATATTAAAAGATTAACTTTAGGATCGTGGAGTTTCCCATAGCTAGTAGGAAGACTGAACTCCTGTAGTCCATGCGTTTCACTTTTCATGTGAGGAAACTGGGCCTCAGGTTACTTGGTGTTAGGAAAGAAGCTGGGAGCAGAAGGCCAGGTTTATGACTCTCCTTCTACTCACATATAATGGAGAATCTGAATACTACTCTACGTCACTAGCAATACGTTTAATTTACTGTGTTTGTGTGAATCTCACCTAATTACTTTTGTATTTCAAGGATCTATGACACATAAAAACCAGGACATCTCATAAATTTACGTTCAATCATTTAATTACTCCTAAAATCTTTTATAATTACAACTTTTCATGCAATGCCTCCAACGGTTTCACATATCAAATATCAAATTTATCAGTCTTCTGGGCAATGTCCTAAACATACAAAATTTCTTCTGTGCTGTATTTTATAGGAAAATAGCCACTTTGGCTTTGTAACTTGTTTTTTTCCTGTGCTAGCCATAAGCAATACTGATTTAGTTTTATTTTAAGAAATTTTCTGATAAATGGTTTCTGCTAACGGTTGAATTTTTAAGGAAAACAACTTGTGTTGTACTCATGTTTGTTTTCACCTTGGAGAACAAAGTCCCACAAGTCAAAGTTTATAGTCAATCAAAAAAGGGCACATTACTTTCCCATTTTAATGGTAGAACAGGGACCTTTAACTTTCCTGGAGGCTTTGCTTTGGGGTTTACACAGAGCAGAACTTCCTTAATGCTAGTAATCAGACCCACAGGACACGTGTTAATTGTTCCTGACATGTAAAACTATCTACAGTATCTCAGCTAATAACACCATTGCAAACATTTCACTTTTGAAAAGCACAGTATTGAAACCAATTACACGCCTGTTGATTTACCTTTCCCCACCTTCCCAAAACATTAGAATTGCTCATTCCAATAATGTCAAAGTTCAAATTCCCAAATGGCAGCACAAATTCTGAAAATACAGAATCGAGTTACCGTATGGGCCATCACTGGTTGATTTAGAGATGACTGCCAAAAGCAAATACATTTGGGCAAATTTTATTTATTATATCCTACAGAAGCATATAATTGATACAGATTCCAGTAGCTATTAGAATAGTTTCAAATAAAACATTATTTAAAGGTTACATCACCCTAAGACTGATTCCTATTGGTCGCCTTGGTAATTTCAGGGTAAAAGGATACAAGCGATAGAAATCTACTCTGATTATCATAAGGAAATAAAAGTAGAAAGAGCATTGAATGGAGGTATATGGAGGCTTGCAGAAATGATGAGAGGCTGAGGGACCAGGCTGGGAAAATAGTTTGGAACCCAGGAGTCCTCCAGAGCTGGGAGCTAGGCGGGCTAGGCAGGACAGCCCAATTCCATTGCAACACCAGGCCCTCCATCCAACCACTACCCCCTTATTCCTTCCTCAAGATTCAAAGTCCAAAAAGACAGTGGCTGATGGCCCAAATCTAAATGACACGGACATCTCAGGGAAGAGAGAAGGAGGATCTGTCCTATAAATGTGCTAGTTTCATTTGTTCTTTAAAAGACCTTTGAATTGGGGAAATAATTTTCTATTTCTGACAAAGTCCACTCTGAGCTTCAGAAATGAAATGCCTTGGATGGAAAACAAAGTAGATATGCCTCACACCAGTGTCTTTGCTGCAATAAGGAAAGTCATAAAATAATTGCTGGGTTTTACTTAACTCCAGTCATAGAGAGAGACATGGCTATAACAGAGAACAAAACAATCTATCTTGGGATCTTTGACCCTTAAGCCAGAAAACAAGATCTGGCCATTTCTCAACAAAAAAGAATACAGTATATTAAATTGAATTCCAACATTTGAGCTTTTTCACTTTTTTACCTTAGGTTATTCCCATAAATTTATAGTTTCAATTGCTTTGTATAAGACATAAATTTTAAAAGTATTATTTGCATATAAACATTTCACTAAATAAGGACAAAGATGCAATTTGAAATAGAACTTTACACGTGGTGATACTTTTACCAACTGAGCACAATAAAATCAACTTTTTAAAGGTCAAAATATTATTTGTGCATCCATAGGCATTACTTTTTTACTAAAAAGTGGAAACATTCTGTGCCTGTTGTGTTACAATCTATTTTTAAACACAGTAATACATTTTGAAATATTATTGTTCCAATAAATATTCATTTCCACCTCAAAAAGATCAAACTAATACTTCTTTGCATATGTGCTTACCAAAGTCCAGATACTGCTTTTTAAATTTTTTAAAGTGTTTATACTAAAAATTTTGCTACATCTGAGCACATTTTCATCAGATTCTAATTCTTCACTGTGGAGAAATAATAGTGAGAACTTGTAATCAGATTTACTTCCTTACGGAATTGTTGTCCATAAAAGATAATAATAATAATGTAGAAAGGCAATGTATATAAGTAGATGATAAAACATTAAATGCTTAATAAATATTAACTAATTAAATGAATAATAATCACATATATGTAACATTAACCATGCCACGCACTGTTCTTATCACTGGACATATGTTACTGCATTTAATTTACCGCAGCCCAGTGAACTAGGCATTGTTTTCAGGTCCATTTCATTGAAGAGAAAGCGAAGTGGCAGAAAAGTAACTTGTCAAAGATTTCAGAGCTAACATAAGAAGTCTGATTTTAGATCTGTGCCCTTCATAGAAAGTTATTATTTTCTGCCTACAGGTTTTCAAGAAAGGTAATGGAAGCTCATTACTAATGTAATTTAAAGACAAATTGTGTAATCATTGGGATCATTGAAATAATCTTCCGCCTACACAGAAGTTGGTATCTAAACGTATTGCAATTTAATCCCACATATTACAGCCCATACATCTAGAATAAAGGAGCCCTTTCCAACAAAAGATATATTTAGAAAACTCTCCCCAATGTAATTATACATTCCTTATACCACAACAAAGCATGCAGTTAATACTTCCATATTATACTGGTCAAGATAGGACCTGTGAAAGTTTTGCAGAGGTTGCACTATGCAATACAAAGTTACAGCTCCGGAAATAGATAAGCATAATTTGATGCCATAGGGTGTCGCGTGTACTTTTAGTGGCCTGAGAGAATAAAGCAATTTAGAGAGACATCTAATTTACACCCAGGAAATAGCTTAATGAGCGCAGGAATCCAATGCCTGAAGGTGCACTGAATTATATATTGAAGCGCCAGCATAGGAGTTTTCAAACAGCCAATCTTTGTGACAAGAAATGAGTGTGTTTTGAGAAGTGGATTGAACAGCATGGAAGAGCACAGCAATTACTAAAAGGGTTTCCAGACACACGAGAGTTATTGTACCCTGTTACAAACTCTAACTTCCACCATCAGTTACTGCGTTCATTTGTGCCATTGAAGCCTACATCATTGCAACTGGAACAAAAATGATGTTTACATTTTACCAGTGTTTTACTTTCAATTAAACATCACGGCTGCTATTTACATAGTTGAATGGCATGGCATTTATACCATGCAATTTGATGTTAATTCTTTGTAAATATTTCTCCAGCAGGAGACCTAAGTTCAAACTAGTTGTGAAAATGTCACTAAAAATAAAATAAACTTTAATTTAATCTTGATCACAAATTATTGTTAAACGAAAGCTAAAAACCTGTAAAAATTTTAAATGGAAGTCCAAAGGAATTAACTGAGATGCTCATGTCCCAGGAAGTGACTTGCTTTTACACTGCCTGAGCCCTTGAGGGCTTAGGTTGACTTAACTCCACGGAGGGGATGTCAAAGGCAGGAAAGAAAGAAGCTGCCAAGAGCATGGCTGAGAAGATGCAGGGAGGCTGCGGCTCTTCTCTGCACTGTCCACTCTCAAGCCTGCAGTTCTGTTCTGAAATAGGTCACAACTGGAAGGTTTCACGTTTCTTACACATACTTGCTGTTCCCCGACAAGCTCCTCCATCTGAGATCATTCATCATTCGTCATAGCTGGAAATCTCCACCCTATCTACATCTGAAACTCCCAGGGCCAAGCTGGTCAGTATCCAATACAGAATGAAAGTCAAAATGGAAGTGGGTCTGTGTAGCTTTTCTTTGCTTTCTGTCCCAAAACATCCTCTTCCCTTGTGGTGTCTTCTTGTGTGTTTTCATACACAAGAAGAGAAGTCTAAGTAAATAAACAATGTTATAGACTTACCTTTTTAAACATTTCCCTGTTGATTTTTTTCAATTTTCTAGATTCTGGTGTAGAAATCTGAATGGCCTTATAGAAATAGGGTTTAGGGTAAGGCTTGCCTTACATACACAGCGTAAAAGCCAATAATCAAAAATATATAATTTTATTTGAGAGATTACAATAATGCAAAATAAAAGTTATGTCCCTATAAATATCGCCACTGACTTGGCAGATGCCAGAGGTGAAGCCATGGTTACTATCTTCTTTTAAACTTCCAGGAGCTCTGAAGGGGGTAAAATGTCAAGCTGGTGCAGTCGTTTACATCAGTGTGGATTCCCTTATTAGAATACTCTCCTTGGAGGATGCCAACTGTAATAAAAAGAATGAGAATTTGATGAAGAAAGGGAAAAGAAAAAATGAGAATTTGATGGAGAAAAGGAAGAGGGAAGAGATCATTTTTTAGTCAGGAGTGAGACGAAGTCAAGGAAAGTCAACAATTCATCCATTTTGCTGACTTACCAAATTTGTCCTGGTTTGAAGAAAATAAAATAATCATTCCCTTCTCTATTTAACTAAGTAAACTCAAATGCTTCCAGTAGTGGTGCAGGTAACATCTATTACACAGAATCAACTCTATGTAAAATGATAGAAGGCAGCAAGTTCTATAGTAAACAAGGGAGCACAAACCTCATCACAAGAATGGCAAATTTAAAAACAATTATAAAACAATTTGGCTGGTCAATTAAGACCTATACAAAAGCTGCTACTTTTGACCCTTAAGTTAGCCAAATCTGAGTGACATTTTATGCAAGACTAATGTTAGTCAGGAATTAAAGTAAAACACTGGCTGGATACAGTGGCTCATGCCTGTAATCCCAGAACTTTGGGAGGCCAAGGTGGGTAGATCACCCAAGGTCAGGAGTTTGAGACTAGCCCAGCCAACATGGTGAAACCCGGTCTCTACTGAAAATAGAGAAATTAGCTGGGCATGGTGGTGCACATCTGTAGTCCCAGCTACTTGGAAGGCTGAGGCACAAGAATTGTTTGAACCAGGAGGCAGAGGTTGCAGCGAGCTGAGATCACACCACTGCACTCCAGCCTGGGTGACAGAGCAAGACTCAGTCTCAAAAAAAATAAATAAATAAAACACAAATTAACACCTAGTGAATGCTTATTAAATTGAGATGATCTAAGAATATCGCAACCCAGGGGCAATCACTAGTCCAGTTCTCTCTAGTTTTCCACATTTTTTTTATGATGGGGATTATGGTGACGAGTATGGTGACTTGAAGGAGTCTCCCATTATGCAGAATAAATTAGCAGTATCTTAGGGAGACAAAGTGCCAGCTTAGACGTTTCCAAACTCAGAACCAGGAAGCCAAGTGTTCATCAACAGCATTCACATAGACACCACTTTCAAGTCTCTTGTTTTCATATCTTCAAAAACAATACAGCACTTCCAGACGTCCAGTGCCTACCTCACAGTGGTATCACAAATATTAGTCATGTTAATGCCTCACAGGTACTTTGAAGATGAAAAGGACTAGTTAGTATCAAGCCATGAAGTGGCAGCCAAGACTTCCATAACAAATAGAGCAAAACAGAAAGGAGGCACCGCGGAGAAACTTGGAAGCAATACAGCCACGTATTTGTTTTTGCGCAAACTTTTTAATAATGAAAGCCCGTGAACTCCTCTTCAGATGAAAAGAGGCTCAACTGTGTCTTTAATTAGATCATCCTATTGGAGCACAATATAGTGATAAAGAAGATTTAATAAAGCATTTTGTCTTTTTATTACTTTGATTTGATGCAACATATCTGCTCATCCAAGCAAGATGTTTAACTTCAAAAGCAGTTCTGTCCACCCTCCCCCTGAACAATAAATAACTCCAAGGCGGAAAAAGAAAACAATATATTTGAAGCATCCCTAAGCTGCTGAGTGATGAAAAGATTCATCATTTTTTTTCTACTGTGGACACCGGTCTTTTAATTAGTCCTTTACTTTTCTCTTATAGCTGATAGGATTGTAAGAGTTTAAATGTTGCTAGTTATTGATTAAAACATATAGTAAAGTAATTTGGGGGAAAAAAATCTAATTACTCCACACCATGGTAAGACTTTCCTATTTGACATGATCCTGGATAGGCCCATTAGACTGGGAATTTTGGAAATAAACAAAATTAAGTCATAAAACTGTTGGCACAGAATTCTCCACATCATGACAAACTTACCCCAAACATCTTTTTTGTATGTAGATCTGTAATTAGATTCAGCACTTGAATTTAAGATTTTGGCCAAGCTAAGCCTGGAAACACAAAAATAGAATGTTTAGGAAGTTAAGGAATTGATTTTTGGAATGTGTTTACTTTTTTAAGGCGTCTTAACAGTAATATTAGCACAGATGATTGTATTAGCCAGAGAAAACTTCAGACAAACCCACCCAAATACACTGGTAGACACTGAGTGAGTAGACTAGATAAAGATGAGAGGGAAAAGATAGACAAACCAGAGGGAGGAAACTGAAAGACCATTAGCAAGGGCAGAGGGAGAATGAGCAATCCAGTCAATTCATTGTCGTAACTACATTAGACCTAAAAGCCAGACTTTTTGGCCTTAACAAAAATGTGGCTATATTAGTGAATTCACAGACTCTCGTGGATGCTGGCTTAAATTCTCAAGTAAGCAAAGAGAGAGAAAAACAGGAAGAAGTCTCTCAGATGAGCCTGCAGGCCACAATTGTTAAGTAACAGAACACAATTTCTAAGTGATTTTCTAGAACCTATGTTTTTCATGACATCAACAGATTTTTTAAAAAATGGTCATTCCCAACATTGCTTTTTCCCCAAGAAATCACTTGTTTCTATGTTTCCCTGTTTGGGTTTCTTACTATTACTTTCATACCTTTGGAAACAAAGAGACCTCAATTCAAACTCCACCTGCATCATTATCAGAAGCTTCGGTTTTCCTATCATTAAAATTGGAAATAATAAAACTACACTTATATCCTCTAAGTTTGGCCTTGTACCAGCATCTTAACTATCCTACTAGTTTTCTGCAATAATATGTATTCAAGATTGCTCTGATAAACTGCACATATCCAAGTTAAATTGCTTTTTTTATTATTCATAAATTTTACAAATGCAATTATCCATTTATTTGGGGAGTTTTAACTGGTTATTTGGAAATATATAGACACATCTTTAAATTGCAGATCTATACAGAATAAAATAAATATATCACATTGAAGAACGTGGCCTGAATATTTCTGTTTCTTGCAAGTAGGAGGGGATGAGACCGAAAAGCGAACTTACCCACTTACATTAGACAGCTCCTAGGAGTCAAGTCTCTACTAAACTAATGGGAAGGGGTCCTGCTGGCAGGCAGAGTGTGACATCCAGCAGTAGGCTGTATGCACTGCCTTGCCTACTGGTGCCCTGGAGAGAGCAATCCCAGACCCCCATGCAAGGAGGGCACCAAGAAAGATTCAAGGCAAGTTACCAGAAGAGATGCTTGGAAAATGGGCTCTTTGTCAAGGTCTTTATTGTTGCATGCAGCAGAAACCAACTCAATTCACTTTAAGCAAACAGAAGAACTTTTTGGAAGGAACTGAGATGTCTAGGAGAACCCAGAGATCTTTCCAGATCTTGAAAATCCATCAAGAACCCAGGCAGGTTCTCTCAATCTCTCTCTCCCTCTCTTCACTCTCCTCACCCCCCACCCCTCACCTTTTTTTTTTTTTTTTTTTTTTGAGACAGGGTCTTGCTCTGCTGCCCAGGCTTGAATGTAGTAGCACGTTCATGGCTCACGGCAGCCTTGACCTCTTGGGCTTAAGCAATGCTCCCACTTCAGCTTCACAAGTAGCTGGGACTACAGGCATGTGTCACCATGCCTAGCTAATTTGTACTTTTTTTTTTTTTTTTTTTTTTTTTTTTGGTAGAGACAGAATCTCACCATGTTGCCCAGGCTGATCTCAAATTCATGGGCTCAAGCAATCCTCCCACTTCAGCTTCCCAAAGTGCTGAAATTAAAGGCATGAGCCACTGCACCCGGCACTCTCTCCATTTCTCTCTACACCACCATTTCCTCTGGTAAAAGATGGCTGTCCAACAGCAACTCTCACAGTTACAGCACTGAGCTATAGCCACTCACAGATACTGATTCTGCACATCAATTTCAAATACCCTGGAAGAGATTCTGAAGGCCCTTGCCTGGATCAGACAATGCTAACATGTCTGCCAGAGGCCCAAGACTGAGCTGAAGGTAGAGTCCTCAAAAAAAAGAAATCATTGTGAAGATCATCACTCTAAATGTTTCAACTCCAAAAGAGATCAGAAACTGGAACAAATCAGCAACCAAAACAAACCAGTGGTAAGCCTCAGCATGTGGGCATGTAGCATTAGAGCCACCTTTGCATCATCTGCCTCGAGTAAAGATGAGCTCTTAAGACTGAGCCTGAAAGACGGAAATCAAGTAACACCCTCCATGAAGATGGAAGGATGCAGAGTTTTAAAAATCTAACTGGCAGGCCCATGGCTAACACTTGGGGGGTCCAGAGAAAGAATGCAGACAAATACCCACATACCCAATATCTACATATTTAAAGTTCTAGGCTGGGCGCCATGGCTCACGCCTGTAATCTCAACACTTCAGGAGGGTGAGGCAGGTGGATCACCTGATGTCAGGAGTTCGAGACTGGCCTAGCTAACATAGTAAAACCCTGTCTCTACTAAAAATACAAAAATTAGCCAGGCGTGGTGGTGGATGCCTGTAGTCTCAGTCATTTGGGAGGCTGAGGCAGGAGAATCACTTGAACCTGGGAGGCAGAGGTTGTAACGAGCCAAGATAGTATCACCACACTCCAACCTGGGCAACAGAGTGAGACTCAGTCTCAAAAAAATAAATTAAAATTAAAAATAAGTTTTAAATCTAGCTTGCTAACATGTTAACTAAAATGTTTTATCCTCTGACCTTGACAAGCACACCTTCATAACAACCTGGAAGGCCAGATTCCAATTTAGAATTCCCAGACTCCTCGGAGCTCCACATTGGAACATGGTGGCATGAAAATGCAGGACCAAGAGCCATTGTCCATGGCCCTCTCAAATAGCCACCCTATCAGCCCTGGTGAGGGGAGGCACAGACCCTGGAAATGGACTAACGGGGGGAGAATTTCAGAGTTGCTGGGACCCAGAGCATGATTTAGAGCAGGATTTTTCAATCTCTGGACTTATTCTCTGCCCTAAGTAAGTCTTTCCTATTGAGGGGAAAAAGAACTTTTTCTGTGCATTATAGAATGCTTAGCAACATCCCTGGCCTCTACCTACTAGATGCTATAGCACCATCCAAAATTATAAAAATCAAAGCCAGGCACCGTGGCTCACACCTGTGATTCCAGCACTTTGGGAGGCTAAGGCGGGCTGATCACTTCAGGCCAGGAGCTCAAGACTAGGCTGGCCAACAGAGCAAAACCCCCTCTCTGCTAAAAGTAAAAAAAAAAAAAAAAAAAAATAGCCAGGCCTGGTGGTGCACACATGTAGTCCCAGGTACTCAGGAGGCTAAGACAGGAGAATTGTTTGAACCTAGGGGGCAGAGGTTGCAGTGAGCCAAGATCGCACCACTGCATTCCAGCCTGGGTGACAGCATGAGACTCTGTCTCAAAAAATATATATATATTTTTTGGTGGTGGTGGAAGAACTGCTGCAAACTTAGAACCACTGACCTAGAAAAGAAAAGCTTGTGCTGAGAGAAGGGGCAGGGCTGGAGTTGCGGGGAAGGGTCGGGGCAGGGGGCTCTCTAAAGCATAGAGACCAGAACAGCAATAAGTCTCTATGTTAGCAATCTTCTCAGAATTATTTTCTATCATCCTCCTAAGATTCAGCAAGGGATATACTATTAACCCATCTTATAGATGAGGGAACTGAAGTTTACAGAAGTTAAGCAACTCGCTGAATTTTGCACTTCTAGAAACTGGGAGAGCCAGTCATCAAACTTAGGTCTATCCGTGCCAGTTCAGCCGGCGCTTTACTTAATATAAGCCCAACTAGAATCTCAGATCTTGAAGTGACCTTCGTAGTAAAATGATGCAACTTAATTCTCTGTCAGACATGAAGCAGATTCATCAATGCTCAAGAAATGGTATGTGATGATCACGAATATAACAGAAAGTGTTTTCCTCTGTTTAGAAAAATATCCAAGAGATGAAAAAAGGTTATTATTGACTTTAATAGCAACATTGACATTTTTTAAATTATATCTGTGTGGAAAATATTTCCTCTAGCCTCTAATACATTAGTTAATATAACTTTAGCTAAAATGAGAATCTACATTTTTGAAACCAGTAAAGATTTTGTATGTGCCATTTAGCAAAGACTAAATGAAGACACACATAAATTAATGTGCGTGTCTATGTTAGTAGGGCCATAAAATCACATAGCTGCAGTATTTTAAGGGCAGGGAGTGTATTTTCCTTATTTCAAATGTAGTATAGTATGTGGTACATAAAAAGCCCTTACAAACTTTTGTTGAATGAATGAATGGCTTTGGATTTCTCTAAATAATTTTAGTTCAAGAAACACACACTCCTCCACCCACGGAAAGATTTTGGATAATTGCCTCAACTTTTTATTTTACTTTAGCTTTATAAACATAATCTCTGAGAGAGGCTTGGAATGTGTCACATTTAAAAGTTTTAAAACAAATTTCATGCTTGGTGCACTGCAGTTCCCATGAAGCAAGGTATCCAGCAAAACTAAATGAGCATGTGGCATCAGAAAGCTAAAATGCATTAATAAGTACATTTGCATGCACTGGGCCAAGGGTAATAGTACACAAGGGCAAAGGTTAAACAGTTGGAGGCCCTGGTTTAATAGCAGACCTGAACTGTTATTTAAATGTCACAAATGTCAGTGTTCGTCTTCAAATGGTATTACAGTAGGATTAGTGTCCTAAGCCTTGCTCCAATTTATGGAGAATCAGGGAGAATGATTCTCATCAACTTGGTCCAAAGCAAAAGATTGATTTTCCTTTACCACTCAGTCTGCTTTTATGAGTTTTCCAGACTCTACCTTCCCAGTCTGCATTATGAATGGAAACTGCCAGATCTGCAGGCAGGCCATGTGTGTGCAGTGAATCTGAAAGAGTTATGGCTCATTGAGAAACCAACGAAGAAAATGCTGCCACTCTCAGCCACCTTCTCCCGGCCAGGGCTCCCTGCAATTGTCAGAACCAGCAGTGGCTTAAGCCATGGAACAGGTGTAGGACCAGTCAACACAATTCTTCCACCTACTTGCCAATGACAGAGGCCAGCAGAATCAGAGAGGGGAAACACACCTCATGTCTCCATCAACGTCATTTGTCTTTGCTCAGGTAGGAAAAGGTACATGTTTCTGAGGTCAATATTATTATTTTTTGTTTTTATTGGTTATTTTGTTACGATTAGCAATAAAAATGGGAGCACATACAATGTGCCAAGTGCAATTGACACAGCATCTTATTGCACTAAAGCTCACAGAGCAATGTGAGGTAGGTATTATTATACCTACTTTAAACAATAAGATGGCCAGGTGTGGTGGCGTATACCGCTAATCCCAGCCCTTTAGGAGGTCAAGGCAGGAGGATTGCTTGAGCCCAGAAGCTTGAGAACACTCTAGGCAATATAGTGAGACCTCTGTATCTACAAAAAATAAAAATAAGAACAAATTAGCCAGGCATGATGCTGTGTGCCTGTAGTCTCAGCAGGCTGAAGTGGGAAAATTTCATGAGTCCAAGACATGGAGACTGCAGTGAGCCATGATCATGCCACTGCACTCCAGCCTGGGTGACAATAGCAAGACCTGTCTCTAAAAAATAAAATAAATAATAAGGGTAAGACTAAAGGTCATACAACTTGGCAAGGATTCCCAGATTTCAAGCACCAGCCTCTTCACAATTATGTAAATGGAGTGACTTGCAGAGAAGGAAGAGGCAAAAAGATCTAAAGTCCCCAGAGCTTCGTCCCTTAAAGTACTGCCCACCATGGACAGAAATAGAGTGATGTAGCTCAAGCGGCTGCAGCATTTGAGGTCTCAGCCTTCACTGGGACACCCCAATCGGCAGGAGAGTGGCTTGAGTGCCTTTCAAGACAATCCCCTGCAAATTAGGGTGGTTTAAACAACCTCCAAATGAGAACCATGTCTATCCTTGACATAGCCCTTTCCTCTTCAGAGTTTTGGGCATATCATATAAGTGATTTCCAAACAGAAGGCAGAGCCTTTCTGACCACAAAGAGGACACAAGCGATGTCAGAGCAGGTCATGGAGACCTTACTATGAGCATCTTGAGCTCCGAGGGATGTGGCAGCCCAGGTGAGCAAAGGAAAGAAGCTGCTTCTCCCCTTCAGCCCTCTCCACCATCCAGGCCTTTGAGATTTACTGTAACATTAGAAAGGAAATGAACTGCATGACGTTCTGGGGGGTGTGGTGTGTGGGTGCTGTGAGGAGGCCCCCAGAGAGTCCACAATAAAAATATTTTAGAAAATAGCCACTGTACAGTAAGGAATCAGAAATGCATTTAGGTATCTCCAGAAAGAAAAAACTCAGGACAGCCAGACCCCTCTTCAGTAAGCTTTTTATAAGTGTATTCTCTATTCTTCTTTTCCTCAGTTCAGTTTATCAGATGACATTAATCAACAATCATATAAATACATGTTGTGGGGCCATATTGACAATTAATGAGATTAATGCAAAAATATGTTAAGATCTATGCTGGCTGGGTGCAGTAGCTCGTGCCTGTAATCCCAGCACTTTGGAGGGCCAAGGCAGGTGGATCACTTGAGGCCAGGAGTTTGAGATCAACCCAGTCAACATGGCAAAACCCTGTCTCTACTAAAAATACAAACATTAGCTGAGCACAGTGGCAGATGCCTGTAATCCCAGCTACTCAGGAGGCTGAGACTCAATAAATCGCTTGAGCCCAAGAGGCAGAGGTTGCAGTGAGTTGAGATCGTGTCACTACACTCCAGCCTGGGCAACAGAGAAGAGCTATTGTGTCTCAGAATAAAATAAAATAAAAACCACATCGCAAAAAACAGCAAAAAAATAGTTTAACGAAAAATCACTATCATTCATATTCTGCAAACACACAATATCCTTAATACCTACTAAGTGCCAGTCATTATTGGGCACTTCACATATTTAATTTTTGCCCTCACAACAGCCCTGTGAGGTAGGTGATATTATTCACCCCTTTTATAGAAGAAATGATTGCATCTCAGAAAAGCTACATGACTTTTCCAAAGTCCCCTAGAAATAAAACTCTGAACTGAGATCTTTGATTCTATAACTCTTGATTTTTCTCATGTCAGCATTTTGACAGTTCAGCACAGCAAACAGTTCACATGGGCAGTTAGAAAGAAGAGGCTAATGAAAAGGTTATTATTAAGTATAGATTTCATTCTTACAAAACATTGCCTAGGTGGGTTTAGGTTACCTACATTAGTAGTGTCCAGAGCCTACACACTTTAAGTTGAAGCTACATAGATGAAGTAAAGATTTATCATCATATTTTTTAAAATTATTGTGGAATTGGTATCAAGATCAACCATCATTTAATTCTATACAGCCTCAACTTGCCTGATAATTTGGTCTTATTCACTGTGGTCATTTCTGCCATTAAAATCTCTTATTTTCAATATTCATGCATACACACAAACCCTACACACACACACACACACACACACACACACACACACACACACCAACAAATTGGACTTCAGCAAGAGAAAGAAAAGATACCAAAATTGAAAGCAACTCTTCTTATGTCTCTTTGGGTTAATTTGTCCATACTTGATTTTTGCGGTTTTTTTTGGAAAATTATCTTCCAAGTTTAAACAAACTTTGAACCCCCTCTGCTAAAAATTTTCCACAAAAAGAGTTGAAAACAACAACTACTACATACAGTTCCCAGAAATGATTAGGCAAAAACAAATTTAAAAAAATAAATTTGATCTGGAATTTTTTTTTTTTTTTTTGAGACAGAATATTGCACTGTCATCCAGGCTGGAATGCAATGGCATGATATCAGCTCACTCTAACCTCTGCCTCCCAGGTTCAAGTGATTCTCCTGCCTCAGTCTCCCAAATAGCTGGGATTACAGGTGCCCACCACAATGCCTAGCTAATTTTTTATATTTTTATTGGAGACGGGGCTTCACTGTGTTAGCCAGGCTGCTCTCGAACTCTTGACCTCATGATCCACCCACCTCAGCCTCCCAAAGTGCTGAGATTACAGGCGTGAGCCACCGCGCCTGGCCGGATCTAAATTTTTATGTTAGATATGGACATTAGAAAATAACCTACTGTGTATTATCATCTCAATTGATTTTTCAGAAAAAAACGTATAAAAATCTTTTTAAGCTGGAGTTTAAATGTACGTTGTAAGTGACCAAACTTCAATTCTGATGTCTATGCAAGAAAATGTTAAACCCTAGTCACGTTTTCTCCTTTGCAATCATATTAAACATTTGCATCCTTACTAAAATGTTTGGGAATCGAATGGTCCTAAAATGGGAGCTGATGGGACAGAGTAGCTGCTTGACTGATCAGAAGTAGAAGTGAAGAAACAGGGGAGTCTCCTTTGAGGGCAATAGGGTCCTGGGGACGTGTTGGTAGGAGAAACAGAGTCCAGGGAAACAAATGTTCTTGGGCTACAAAAAGGCTTTTCAGTCTGTAACAAAAATCCAATTCAACTTACAAATTAACCTTTTCTTAGTTCACTAATAATCTGAAAATAATGTCTACATTAAGCTAGAAAGTAAAACCATTCAATGAAGGAATTAAAAATATCAATATGAACTAAGAACTTTCTGACCGTAAATGTATAATAGCTCTTTTGTTAATTTGTAAAATAAGTCCAGGAAATATTTTGATAGATTAATACTCCAATAAGTAGCAAGTTACATTTTTCCAGCACAGTAATACAGTCTGCTTTATTGAGCACCAAACAGAGAGTTGCAAAAATACCCACTGGATAACAATCTCTACACTGTTAAATTTTAGCAGGTGGAATTTCAGCTTGCCAAAGACTCAAAATTAGGAAACTGCTCTTCCAGCCATCTCCAGACTGCTAACCCTTCATTTGGTGAACTGAAAACTGTAGGAAAATTGTCCTTAAGTGTGTGATTAGATCTTGAACCAATCTTTTGTCTTCTGCTACATTCCAAAGAAGCCTTTATAGCAGGCAAATAACTCAATGGTACATTATAAAATGGATAAAGGAGGACTGATGCAACATCAGTAAATGCTGATCATAAGATCTCTGAAGCTGAATCTTACTTCTGCAAATTCATCCTGTTTACCCAAAAGTCAATAATAGAAATTACTGGACACATCAAAGACAGGAGGCCCCTTTATAGTAGAGAATAAAATAAAATAATTAAGCTACATGTGAAAATTTACTTCATTGCAGTTAGTTTCTTCTACTAAGGTGTCTTAACATGTTTTAAATTAAATATTACTTGCCACTAAACAATATAAGGAGTCTTATCCTGACTGAAAAGAAAAATAGTCACAAGCATTATATTAGCTCCGTGAGCTAGAAAGACATGAGATGTAAAACATGTAATATAGGACCTCAGTGGTTATTCGCAACTGAATAATGAATTGCATGTCACACAATGTATGATAGTTATCTGGGATGCTGAAGTTATAGCTAAGGAATTATTAGTCTCCCTTATCTGAAAGACCAAATGTAATATGAGATCAAAGGAAGTAATAATTATGCAGGAAACGACATCTAAAAAATGCCTCTGATGATGAAAAACTGATTTAAAAAGTCCAGGGTTAATAAATACTGAGTATCATTTTAGGTTACCCAAGTTGGATTCAACATTTTTAGCAATATTTCCAACTGACTATGTGCAGCAGAAATAAACACTAGAAAATTACCAAACTGCCAAACCAGAGAGTCCTTCTGAAGATGGAACGAAACAATATGTGAAGTTATTTTTAGCCATTAACATGGCATGAGAAACATCCATATAATAAAGACAACATGATTATGTGAGTCGGTTTCACTGAAAAGAGAAGGCCCTCAAAGTCTCCTCCAGAATCCCTCTAAGCAAAGGAGGAGACAGTAGGAGATTTCTGGTCTCTGCCAACTGATGACATCTGATGTTTTCTGATTGGCCCCTGGTGACTTAAGAGTGGGTACATGAAGCATTTGAAGAAGATTGATGGGTGGTTAAAATCAACAGCTAGTCATTGAATAAGGTACCAATCTAGGTTACCTTACTCCCTTACCAAAGTATGTCAACAAAGAAAACTGTAGGAATTCATTAACTACTGATTGCAAGATATAATTTACTACCTACCAAGACCTACAGAGGCAGAAAATACCACATGGCTTCCCCATCTTGCATAGGCTTCCCTAATAAAAATTCTTCCCTCAAAAATTTCTCCATACCAAACTCAATTAAGATTAAGTGAAAATTTTTCATTCAACACTCTATACAATATTAATTACCTAAACATTTAAAACTCGGTATTTGCAAAGAAGGGAAAGAAAGATGAAGGATAGCTATCTCTGAGTGGGATTAAGAGTGATTTTTAGCTGCTTTTTATCTTTTATTGAACACAATAAGCCTATATTACCTGTATAAAGTCAGGGGGGGAAAAAAAGTTGTAAGCACTATCCACAATAAGGACTTCAAGTATATGGAACAGATGACTTTTCATTCCCCCTTTTACTTACGTTTATGTCTCCCTTTGCAAACGCAACCATGTTTCTAATAATTTCCACTTCTCTCTGTTGACTCTGGAATGTTCTACGAGCACTTGGGTCTCATTTTTTATGCCTACAAATGGGAAAAAAAATCTCTGGAGATATTGTCATGTAGTGTTAGGTTAAGACTTTAGCAAGCCAAGTGAAGATATGATCTCCCAGCTATGCCTACAGGATAACAACAGCCATTAATTTTCTCCTGATTTAAATATATGATCTTTTGTGACCATTTACCTTACTGTGGTCTAATAATGTAACTGTAATGTTAATTAGTTCTATGCAATCACCATTCTACAGAAAAACAGTTCTGAAACAAACCACATTCTTTTCACATTTTTCACATTTTAAAATTCCAGGGACAATATAGCTGATTGTGGTGAAGAAGTAAACACATATAGTTAATACAGACAGCAAGAATACAAAACCAACTCTGGATAAGAAGTCTGCTTCGTATCAGCCACGGTTAAATTTGAATGATCTTAATGTCTTCTTTTACCTTCTGTCAAGCCTGTCCTATCACCAAAGCTCTCCCTGACCACTCTCCAGAGATTTCCCTAAATTTCCATGGCCCCATCTGGGGTTTGCACACCCTGTCCATTTGGACTACCTTGTACCAGTGACAGCCAGATATACAAGTGACACATATTTGGGAAATCCAATTGGGAAAGCTGGATAGATTATGTAGAGAGATAGATATAAAGATATATAATCTATCACTATCCTGTTTTTCAGAACGGATTCCTTATGCCATTTTCCAGGCCCTCCTCACCCCACCACACCCTCTCTGCTTATCTCAGTGTCTGGTACTATGTACAGCAAATATCCTTGTTTGGTTGATTCAAAAGACTATGTGCATGGCCTTGCTTTCTCAATCTGCCAACCCACCATCCTTACCTCAGTCCAGCCACAGCTCTGCTGTCACAACTGGGGAGACAGCATGTTGGAATCGAGTTCTAGCTGGGAGCTAGAACATCCAAATACCAGGTTCCAGTTCTGCCAATTCCTACTAGTGTGCCCTTGGACAAGGTGTTTCACCTTCTGGGCTGCCATTTTCCCACTTGTAAATCAAAGTTCCAGGCCAGGTAAACTTTAAGGTCTACTTCAGCTCTTAAGTGCTGTCATTTCCATGTTTAGAGCCCTGTTAGAGCTTCCCTGTCCACTACGGTAGCTACTAGCTCACGGGGGCGGGGGGTGGTATTTAATTAAATTTCACTGAAATTAAACACAATTAAAATTCAGTTTTCAGTTGCACTAGACCATTTCAAGTTCTCAGTGGCTACATGTGACTAGTAGCTACTGGTTTTGGACAACAGATATGGAACATTTCTATCATGGCCAAAAGCTTAATTGGACAGGTCTGGAGTAGAGTGATATATTAAATATCATATTTGTCCTTCTAGAGGTGTGCCAACATATCTAATTAACTTCAGTTAAGTATATTACTCTCATTTCATTGTCAGTTTTCATACTCATAATGCACATATTACAAATGCAACATGTACTTTATCTTAAATGGCAGTCACTTACAAATGCTCCTGCTACTTAGAAAAATAGAGCTAGGAGAATCACAACTAGAGCAGCAAGCTGAAAAACAGAAGCCGAAGATCCACCATTCCCATCCAAATTCCCACATTCAGCCAGGCTGAACTTTGTTCTCCCACCACTCACAGTGGGCAGTCTTTTGTCCACATGTCTTTGTTGTTCCGATTTCTTCCATTAGACGATTTGTCTTTCCTCTCACCTCCCTCCCTAGGTCCAAATTCATCAAGATCCTTTCCACAGTTATGCTGCGGCAAAGCTGGGCAGAACTGCATCCAAGTGCAGCCATCGTGGGTTAGCAACAGGAATCAGAATGGGCGATTTAAACAAGTTGCATAAAGGAAATGCACGGGCAGCCCAGTAGCATGTGACCTTGCCTCAGTTTGTACTATCAGAAGTGAGACAGCTACATGGTGAATTTGCCAAGGCTGGAACTGCCTGAGAAGGTAGTAGATCAGCTCACCAAAATACATCAAAAAATAAAATGAGGGGACAAGATAAGTCATGAAAGAAGGATTCTTTGGGTTATTAGCTGCTGAGGTGGTCTGTTCATCATGTGCATTTGGAGAAATGCCAAAATTCTCTGCCCGGCAGACCACCCAACCCTAGTGGACAGCATGGAATCAGACTATGTGAGCATGTGAAGTGTCAGCCCCAACACCAGGGAAAGGTAAACTGCTGGCAGAGGCAGGACTCCTTTCCTCAGCTCTGACTGACAGTTTCCAGTCACAAACTAACAGTCAAGGTGTCCTTTGTATGAATCACTGCACTGTAAAAAAAAAGTCTATTCTGTTGTGATTTTGCTACTCCAATTGTCTGGTACTCCAGGACAGATGCCACCATCCCTTATCTATTGAAAATCATGTCTTCCTCCTCAGACCTGCCAGAACACTTTACATCATTCTTGAGATACTTACAATGCACCCTTACTCTTTCTTGTCCATTTCTTAATTCCTCTACGAGACTGTAAGTTATAATTAGTACTTTGCAATTCTTCTACGTACCAGCATTTTAGTACAATGAATAACTTTCTAGGAGTTGAATAAATATGGAATCTGACAAGAAGTGGATGACTCCGTGAAGTGAATGAATGGATTTATGAAAGAATATCCTATAGCTAATCTGATTAATACAGCCCCAAAATAATCCAGGTCTTATGGTGTTTCACCTTTACCCAGTCTTTCACACATGACTTATTTGAATTCTCTTTCTTTAAAGAGACATATCATGCTGGTCACACATAAGAGTAAATATCCAGCAACAGTGTTAACTGCAAGGGTGTGCTATTGATGTGTAGAGTAGGTTGAACACTACTAAGGAATGCTATTCTGAATTAAACTGTACCTTATTTTCTGCTTAGTGCTTTTTTCATTTAAAATAATTATGGTAATTCTTTTGCATTTTTTTAAATTATTATGGGTACATACATGATAGTTGTGCACATTAATGGGTACATGTGATGTCTTGATAAAGGCATACAATGTGTAATGATCAAATCAGGAAAATTAGGGTGTTCATTGCCTCAAGCATTTATCATTTCTTTGTGTCAGAAACATTAAAATTCCACTCTTTTAGTTATTTTTAAATATACAATAAGTTATTGTTAATTATAGTCACCTTGTGTGCTACAGAAAACTAGATCTTATGCCTTCTAACTGTGATTTGTACCCATTTACCATCTCTACTTTATTCCCTCCTCCCCACTACCCTTCCCAGCCTCTGATTACCATTATGCTACTCTCTCCATGAGATCATTTGTTTTCATTTTTAGCTACCATATATGAGTGAAAACATGTGAAATGTGTCTTTCTGTGCCTGGCTTATTTTACTTAACATAATGTCCTCCAGTTCCATCCATGTTGTTGCAAATGACAGAATTTTATTATGTATTCTTTTTTTTTTTTCTTATGGAGACAGGGTCTCACTCTGTTCCCCAGCCTGAACTGCACTGGGGCAATCAGGGCTTACTGCAGCCTTGACCTCCCTAGGCTGAAGCATTCCTCCACCTCAGCCTCCTTGGATGCTGGGACTACAGGTGCATGCTACCATGCCTGGATGGTATTTTATTCTTTTTTGTGTATACGTACGTATTTTCCTAACCCACTCATCTGGTGATGAAAACTTGGGTTGCTTCTATATCTTAGCTATTGTGAATAGTGTCTCAGTAAACATGTGAGTGCAGATATCTCTTCAATACACTGATTTCTTTTCTTTTGGATATCTACCCAGCAGTGGGATTGCTGGATTGTATGGTAGTTCTATTTTTAGTTTTTTGAGGAATCTCTACTGTTCTCCATAGTGGCTGTACTAATTTACATTCCCACCAACAGTGTATGAAGGTTCCCCTTTCTCCACATCCTCACCAACATTCATTATTACCTGTCTTTCGGATAAAAATCATTTTAACTGAGTAAGATGAATTCTTATTGCAGTATTGATTTTATAATTTTTGATATCATTCTTAATTGGATTCAAACAAAATTATTTAGACAGTAAACTTACTTCTATACATATAATACATGCATAAAAGTTATTCATTATGACATTGTCTTTAAAAATAAAAAATTGGAAAGTCAATGACCATCAATAGGGAGAGAAATAAGTTATGGTATAGCCATTCAATTGAATGACATGCAAATGTTTAAAGAAAGAAGAATGCTTTCTACCTAATACATTCTAAAGTAATTCATTACATTGTTATCTGTAATGGAAAATCTTAGAAACTATATTAAGGTCCATCAATTGGGGGTAGACAAATAAAGTGTGGTACATCAGTGGAATGATAATATGATTATGAAAAATGAGGCTACTCCATCTATATAGAAAGACGTACAAAATATATTGTTAAGTGAAAAAAGCAAGATCAAAAACTTTTTTTTTTTTTGAGGCAGTCTTGCTCTGTCACCCAGACTGCAGTGTAATGGTGTAATCATGGATCATTGCAGCCTCAACTGCCGAGGATCAAGTGATCCTCCTGCCTCAGCCTCCTGAGTTATAAATGAGACTACAGGCACACGCCACCATGCTTAGCTAATTTTTTATTTTTTTATAGAAACAGGGTCTCCCTACGCTGCCCAAGCTGGTCTCAAATGCCTGGGCTCCATTAATTTTCCCACATGGGCCTTCCAAAAGGCTGGGATTACAGGAGTCAGTCAGTCACCTCAGCTGGCCAGAAACAAAACTGAGTGTTAATTTTGCATGAAAAAGGAGAGAGTTTAAGATATATTGGCATAAAGAAATTATGAAACAGTACACAAGAAACTAATAAAAATGGTTATACAAGGGCAGTAGAATTGGGTTCATGAGGGAAGGGGGTGAGCAAAATTTTTTATCATATACCATTTCATGTTTCTGTGTTTACCCTTGCAAGTGCATTACCTATTCAAAAAAGTTAATGGACATTTTCATTATCATGCTACATTTTTTAATGAATGAATTTTAAAAGAATCCCTAATATATCATTCTTCATCATTCTCTCAACAAGTTTCTTTGCTGTTCTCTGCCCCACCACCTCCTTCTAATCAAATGCCTTTTTTGACACTCACTATGACCCAGCAGAGGGAAAGAGCTGGGGCATAGCACTTTGGAAAGCGTTAGTTTTGATCCAATTTGAAGTCTAACAAGACCTAATGCTAAATTTAAAAAAAAAATGGGGGGGAATGCGTTTGCCTAAAAATGAAAGCTGGGATGTGTAGGCTGGGTAATATCTGAAAATTTCAATAATACAGAATTGTATTGTACTTGCTTCATGCTAACTTTTAATGGTCTCATTATCAATTAGTTTAATAATAATGTTTTTATCCTTGAATGAAGGCAATGATTCTCATCGACTCTCTGAAGAACTCATGAACTTTTTATTTAATTAGCCAAAACAGATTTTAATAAGGGAAGGTAACTGAATAGCCATATTCAACTTTTTTTTAATATCACACCAACTTCTTAAATATTTACGTCATTAATCTATATTTGGAAACCTTAATCATCCAAGGTCTTGTACAGCCTTCCATTTATTAAAAATAAATTCACACGAAAAACCAACAATGTTTAAATTTGGCATTCAAAAGACCCTCTCAGCAAGAGGTAATAAAACGTCAGCCCCATTTAAATGAGACATTATTGACCCCCATTAGTAGGACACGTGCTCAATTTGACTTTTTCTAAGGGTGGTGATGGATTTGCTCTTGCCCATCCCCACACTCCTGCCCTGTCTTCTCATGACCTGGGGCAGACATGTGCTAGACAGCTGGCTGCACCAGGTCTGTGGCCCCTGAACAAAGCAAACCTTGCTGGCCCACACAAAGACTGAAACTGTGACCTTGTTCTCATTAGCTCAATGCCCTAATCACCTGAGCTAAGTGGCCACAAATAAAATATATATATAGATTGAACTTTGTGTAGATACGTGTCTGGGTGTGGGTGTCAAGGCCAGAAATAAAATAATATATAACAACAAGCATGAAGCTGGTGCTTGGGTATTAAAGGAGGACATAGCCTCTTATAAGTTATGTATCTTTTATGCCATGCCCCAGTGGCATTTTCCAAGCTGAGAGCCAAAGTATAATCACCTTGGAAGAATTTTATTTCAGTTCTAAAATATAATTTAACATGGTTCTAACTCCAGAAAGTAATTGCTCATTGAAATTAGTAATTAGGCAGCATGTACTAGGGGATCCCAGGAAGCAATGGGTTTTACATCTTATATGTTCTGGGTTCTCCTGAGCCTTGGACTGAACAAGGAAGAAAAAATTAAGAATAGAGCTAGAGGAGAAAACAAGAGGAAAATTTTGTCACTAGAAGATACCGGAGCTGTTTATCTTCATGAAAGAAATACCTATGCTCCATCAGTTAATCTAGAACTTTTGGCAAGTATCCAGTGGGCTTGTGTGCCTCAGAACCTCTTGCTATAGAGATCTACTAACAGGAAAGAGACCTCCTCTCATGAAATTCATGATCATGGAGAAAGTCTCTGAGGACTAGATTCCCAGGATTCTACTTACCCCTGAAAAGACAGCTAGCTATTCCAGTACAATTTGTAAGGGTCACCAGGACTGTAGGTATAACGCAACACTCATTCAATGTGAAATGTCTCAGATTAGATGAGAAATTTAAACACAATTGCAATCTGAGTAGTTTCAATGCCATTGCTTTATTTCAGGAGATGAGATGAAGTTCAGCCCAGAAGCTCCTCCTCCTCACTCACTGGAATGGATTCTCTGTCAGGAATGATCTACAAGAGAATCTGGGTCACATCTCCAGGCACAGCATTAACCATCAACCACTAGGAGAAGGCAACTGAATGCATATCTTGGGTCACAAGAATCATATTCCACGTTAACTATCCAAAAATACTACATTCAAGCTCCTCCCCTTTTTGAAGATATAATTCTCCTCAGCATAAAGTTCCAACTCCTTAGCCTGACATTCAAGAGAAATCCAAGGCTAAGTTTTCTTTGTCTTTGTATCTCCATGCAGAGCAGAGTTCCCACATGAAAGAGCTTCCCACATGAAAGAGCTTCCCACATGAAGAACTCAATGAATTATTACATGAAGAAACAAGTGAATAGCTACAGCTAATCCTAATTTATCTTTCCATGAGATCTCACTCCACTTCTCTTACTTAAGCTTTCCCTCCCCTCCACTTAAAACAGTCTTCTCTTTGCCCCATGAACATGGCTGGCTGTCTCCTTATTCCAGGCTTGTTTAATGTTCTCTTCAACTAAAGGAATTACCATTTATCAAGTGCTTATAACACTTTATATATGTTATCTCAATCCTAAAAAATTAACAAAGTAGTTGCTATCATATCCATTTTATAGAAGATGTCCATAAAAGCTAAGTAACTTCCCAAGATTACCCAGCTAGAAAACAAGAGAACCAAGATTTGAACCCAGATCTGTCTGGCTCCAAACCTCTTCTCCCTTTCAGGAAATTATTCTTTCTATATATCTCCAAATTCTGCCTTTCTGAAATCGCTTTGCCTCTTATGGCTTAGTGCAAGCTTCAAGGAGAGGAACTCTTCCTGTCCACTCTATCCCATAATGGTCTCTCATTCTTTTAACTTAGCATTGTTAACTTGATATCTCAGATAACAATCACAGCTTGCCTCAACGCTTCATCTAATATTTCTTTTAACTGCTCACTGATCTGTCCCTTCTCAAACTAACTAAGTCAGACACTCACAAAGGGCAGATTCTACACATGGCACATCGCTGTATCTCTTTACAAGCATGGAAGAGACTTGTTCATGTGGTAGACAGTTAACAAATATATACTGACTGATTAATGTTGACACCTCCATCTTTCCACTAAAATCTGTGTACCAATTCCCATTATTATAAGGATACACCCCTTGAAGTGTTTACCTCCTAAGGTTATTGTAATAAAGGGAGAAAACTGGAAAGCTCCAAAAATTAACTGTGTTTTTAAAAAGATTGTAAAGTCTTTGAATATTTAACTTCTGGGGCATCTCTACTTCTGAGAAGTCTAACACGCTAGTGTTAGTGAGATCATCTTGTTAAGATGTTCCTTGTTTCTTTCGAGTACCCTCATTTTCAAAGGTTAATTACCTGGTTATAAAAGTGAACTCCAGAATGAAATTTAACCTATGAGTCCTATGAGTTCTCCATCTTGAGGTGAATATTCTTAGCAGTTTTTATTTTTTCAAAAATAGAAAGCCATCTGTTTAACCAATTTAAATACATACTTATAGAAGAATAAAAAAATAGGAATACAGAGAGAGGTTCATGGATTTTAAGCACTTCTGAGTATTTGTAAAACGCATTATGACTTTGATGCTTGGAAAAAATATGAAGTGGTGCTTTCTGCTATAAATCAGCACTGGCAAATAAAGTAAGGCTAGAAGTTGGGATATCTTAGAGACAAAATTGTTTTGATCATCCAAAATGTTGATCATTTGTGGGCCATAGAAAAGGAAGATTTATTATTTTTGAATGGCTCAATTTCTTAGGAAGATAAAAAAACATATCATTTGAGAAAACATCAAACGCAATGTGGTTCTTATTAATATCGCATAACCTTTCTCACAAAACTTTTCCCTTTTCCAGCCTAGCTCCCATTAGAACCAAACTAAACATGTTGACAGCTCCAAGTTAGGAAGGTGTTAGGCCAACAGTCTACCCTTTTGAGAAACTGAATCATTCATTCAGTATCACTTTACTAGTTTTCTTCATGAACCAAATACATGGCGACAGACTCTATTCTGCAGGGTTTAATCACACACAAGTGGCAAAAACCACAGAACACAGCGCCTAATCAGCCAGGCTTTCAACCATGGACTTACTCAATGCACATATGTCACTCCCATTATCATTAGTATCAATAAAACCTTGACATTTTGCACACTCAGGAGAGGCTGGATCTCAATGTTTATCGTTTGATATGTTCTCATAAAAATTATATCGCCTCATTACCAAATAAGTTTATGTGAATCAGTATGTTTTAAACTGAATATGCTCCTCCAGAGTAGAATAAATCGTAGATATTTTTAAATTATTTCTCTTCTAAATACTCACATGAAGCTGAAGTTAGCATTTCATATTTAGAATTTTTAAGACAACCAATGAATTCTAGGATCTCAAGTTTATTTTAGGTATCAATAAACATTTATTGTAGAATGTATGAATAAATTAAAACACCTGAACATGGGAATCCAACCCATAATCATAAAGTGGTGTTCCCTAGAGGAAATCCCAGATGAAATTCAAGATAAAACTTTTAAAACTTAAGCTCACATATACCTCATATAGTTGACTCCACATAAATCTCAGTCTGAATCCCAGCAAAAAGTAGTCTTAAGATCTGGACAGAATTGCTTAGGCAGAGGTGGCACAAACTGTAATCCCATCACTTTGGGAAGCAGAGACATAGATCGCTTGAGCTCAGGAGTTCAAGACCAGCCTGGGAAATATGGTGAAGCTCCATCTCTGCAAAGAAAATACAAAAATTAGCCTGCTGTGATGGCTGACACCCATGGTCCCAGCTACTCAGGAGGCTGAAACAGGAAGGTCGCTTGAGTCTGGAAGGCAAGGGTTGCAGTGAGCTGAGATTACACCACTGCCCCCTGTCTGGGTGACAGAGTGAGATCCTCTCTCTCTCTCTCTCTCTCTCTCTCTCTCTCTCTCTCTCTCACACACACACACACACACACACACACACACACACACACATATATAGCTTGAACAGTCCTTTATATAAAAGAGGAGAGTCATTGCTGCCATCTCCTAAATCCCTGGGCCATCCCCAAGTTGGTGAACCCAGAGTCATACTCCAGAGTCATATGGCTATACATCAAAACAAAACAAAACTGAGTTAACACCAACACTGCATTTTAAGATAACCCCATCCCCAACTCCCAACTTTGCTGCCTCTGCCACTGTGCAGAGTCACATCTATTGTTACTGCCACAGTCATATCCAGGTGCAAACCTGCTCATATAGCCTATATAACCTGAGACACTCAGCCAAGAACAGTGAAGGAGCCTGACATTGAGGGTGTGACCTTTCTACCCACTCTAATGGGGAGCAGAAGGAAGAAGACAACCAAGGCTGTGTGAGACCCAGGCTCCCTATTTTTATTACAGCACTTAATTTAAATCAACATACCATACAAACACTGACATGTCTCATCTCACAAGATCAAGATTTTTATACAGTTAGCCTATTAGCCTTTTTGCCCAACAAGCTATAAGCTCAAGAAGGCAGAGACATCTAACTGGCTTTGTTAAAGTATTGCCTGCATAAAGCCTAATGTCTTTCATATACTAGATGCTGAATAAATATGTGGTGAATGATAATAGATCAGAGAACACACTAAAGAGCCGATCTGCATGGGTTTCATTCCTGCCTGTGTGACGGTGTGATCCTAGTCACTTCTTTGTGCTTCACTCAGTTCCTTGTCTACAAAACAGGGATAATAATGGTATCTTAGTGGGTAATTGTGAAAATTAAATAAGTTAATATGAGAAATGCAGTTAGAATAGGAGCTGACACGTAGTATGTGCCACTATTCTCATCATCATCATCATCATGACCTCTAATTACTGATGTTAAAAAATAACTTCCATACACATACATAATTTGCACAAAATCCCATCGGTGCGATTTTGACAGGTGGGAGGAGACTCCTGATACTGCTAATTGTTCACTGGGCTTAACCTCAGATGATGATTCGGCTAAATGCTGTATTGGATTTCACCGTTTCCATTTCCCCTACCCCTGCAGTGACTCTCTGAGGGGTTTACGGTTTTCTAGAGTGGCCTGCATGCTTGGGTGTGTGCACTCAGGACACTGAGGAGGACCGTGTGAGTGGAACAGGAACGGGAACATCTTAAAACGAAACAGCTGCGTCAGAAGCGGTCAAGGCTCAGGCGCAATATGATAGCTGCTATTAAACCCCACTTTGAGCTCCTCGTGGCTTTGATGATTTCTTTCTTCCTCTCACAAATTTATAATTCTTTTCCTGACTTTAAGTCAGTCCCATAAAATCAGCCCGATTTTTGTTTTGGTTCATATTAAAGTTTTGGTTGTACTGTCCATTCATTTCAGAATTTTCGTTGTTTTTGTTTTTTGTTTTTTCTTTGTCACTTTGGTCTGAGGAAACTATAAAGTGAGGTGGACCAGCCATGACAAATTCTTGTAAACAGACATGGAACTAGGAATTCTTGTTTGTTCCCTAGCCTTCACCTGTCTCACAGCCCATGCCCTCCAAGGCACTTCCTCTCGGTAAGTATCTGAAAGTGTCCATTTGTGGTGTGGATTTGGTTTCATTTTGTTTTGTGTTTTCAGGATCTGTGGTACCAATCTCCCTTCCTGACACCTCTTAGTCCACTGCAAGCTAGTGAGGTAAACATTTTCATTTAAACATCTGCCAATGGTATCCTTGAATAAAATTTATTATTCACTACTGTAAGAAAATAAGAACTTAATTGCACTGTTGAAATTTAAAAATTTATTTTTCATTCTGACAGTTAAGTACTAAACGCACTTTAAGCTCCTTGAAGCAGTTCTAGGGCCTTCCAACCCTATTGTTAGAAAAGTCATTTAAATAAAATGTTACCTGGATTCATATAGTCAATTCCACCACTGTATTTAGCAGCCTTTTCTTGGGGCAACTACTATTAAGTCACTACTTAAAGACTATTTAACGATGTTGAAACGAAGCCTACGCTTAACCAACTTACTGGGATTTTTTCCAACGCCCAACCACCACCTGGGATTCATCTCAATTCTCTGATTCTGTATTTCAAATCAAAGATACTATTTGCTGTCAGCAAGTACCCTGATTTATTTAATCCTTCCCCAAAATATATCCTGAAATTCTCACAATTTAACCCCTATTTGTCATGACAGCAGCTCCTCTACAATGACTAAAACACTCTTCAGCATTATCAGGTGTTTGCAGAGGGCTCTGTTACTGCTCTGGTGGCCTGGAAAATCAAGACCAACCCCCTGTAACACATTGTTACTTTATCTTCTCAACAAATCACCAATAAATTTTTTAAATAACATTTATAATTTCTATTACTTCTCTCCGAAAATAAGAACACCCAAGCATACGGCAAGCATAGCATATGTGTTGGGGACTAAGGAATCTTCATAGTTCTCATATAAAGTGTGTCAATTACGAATTAATCAACAATATTCAGGCTTACTACTTTTTAGACTAAACAGTGCAATACAGGAAAGTATGGGCTTAAATAGAGTAGGATAAAGAAGAAAATAAAGTAAGACAGGAAAAATAGACAAGAAAGATGAAAACTCTGATTTTTAAAAGGAAGTGTGACAATGGAATCTAATATAATCAAGTTTCATCTTCTAGTGTATAAATTGGTTAACTGATAGATTTTTAAGTTGTATGTAGAGCAGAAGTCCTGTGATAGAGATGTGGCATTTTTTCCTTCTCCAAAATAGTAGGAAGAATGTCCTACAATCCATAATAAGAATCAAGGGGAAAACTCAGAATAATTTGAGTAGGTTGCTGAAAGTCAGTCTCAGAGTTTGCAGCTCCTAAATTTTCAACTGCCCTTCCCCTCTTTTCAGATCAGTTATGGAAAGCATGGAACAGAACTTCCTGAAGAACAGCTGGCATTTTTACTAAGCTTTTTTTATTTTGAGATAGTTGCAGATCCTCATGCAGTTGTAAGAAATAGTAGAGTTCCCATGCACCCTTTACCCAGTTTCTCCCAGTAGTAAAATCTTACAAAAACACAGTGCAATATCAGAGCCAGGATACTGACCTTGATACAGTTAAGATGCAAAACATTTCCAGTGTCACGAGCATCCATTTTGTTGCCTTTTTATGGCCACACTCACTTCCCTTCCACCCACTTTTCTCCATTTCTATAATTTTGTCATTTCAATAATTATATATAAATGGAGCCATACAGTATGTAACCTTTTGGGTTCGGCTTTTTTCATCCAGCATAATTCCCTGGCGATCCATTCAGGCTGTTGCACTTATCAATAATGTGTTCCTTTTTATCGCTGAGTAGTATTCCATGGTAAACCTGTGCCACAATTAACCATATATATTTAACTGTTAACAGAATAGGTAAGTTTGTCTTTCCATTGAAGGCTGAGTTGTTTCCGGTTTTTCACTGTGATGAATAAAGCCGCTATAAGCACTCGTGCACATATTTCTGTGTGAACTTGAGTCTTCATTTATCTGGGATAAATGCTGAGGAGTACAATTGCTGAGTTACATAGTACTTGTAAGTTTACCTTTTAAAGAAACTGCCAAACTGTTTTCCAGAGACTATACTATTTTACATTCCCATCAGTAGTATAGGAGTGACCTTGTTTCTCCACATCCCTGCCAACATTTCTTGTCGTGGTTGATTTTTAGTCAAAGCTAGAGATCCAATTTGGAACAAAAACTGACAGAAAATCTTTCACATTTAATACATTGTGTTATTTTAACATTACCTGGAATTTTTAAATACCAGATCCCTTTGGTTTAAACGCTACAATTTAAATGTTGTGTACTTTTGATAAATTACTTAACATCTCTGAACCTCAATTTCTCTAGATGTAAAATCTATAGTTCAAGTATAGAACTATATTAAAGGGATCATATGTGTAAAGAACATAAGATATGATAGATGCTTTGTAAATGCAAATCCCCTTCCTGCACATTATCTATTTGATTATTCTATTAATATTGTATTCTATTCTTTTGTTCTTTTAATAAAATATCTTTCCATCTAATTTACTTTATTCTATTGATTATTTATTCTATTAATAATATACATGCTTTCTCTTAATGCATTCCCAGCACCACTTGTTTGGTTTTATAGCTCTGTCTCGCCTCCATTCAGACGAACATGAATATTGTTTAAAAAGTGTGTTAACATGATAGAACAGAAGCAGGATGATATTACTTTCAAAAACAAATTCAAACCCAGCTCTACTGCTGTATGAACGTAGGCAATTATCTTCCATCTGCAGTCAACAATACTGGTGGTTTCATCTCTTCCATCTTTAAAATGGGAGGAATCAGACCTGAAATACCTGCCCTACAGAGATGCTGAGTTCAAGTGACAGAAATATGTGAACATTGATTTGCAAACAGTGAAGAGCTATACCACTACGTGATCAAGAGAGTAAATCTAGTTTCAGAAAATGAAGTCCACTGCACCTAAGGTCTCATTCATTCTGTCACAGAACATCAAGGTCAAGAGATAGCAGGAACCACAATGATTTCTGAGTCTAGGAGAGTGGTGCCCCAAGGAACGGGGTGCCGGAAGATCATATAAACAATCAGAAATGAGTTCACTAAATGATAGTTGCACAATAGGTAAAGTAACCATTGACATCAACACCCTTGGTTCATCCTATGTTGACAACTGCCTTGAGCTCATACGGTAACCTCAGGGAAGGGGGAGTTATTGACCACGGAGAGGTTGACAGTGGCCTTCTCACAAGCTCACAAGCACACACGGCCTGAAGTGTGTTACAATTTGTCTGGCTCAGTTAGATGGAAACAGATTATATAATCCAGTTTTAACTAGTCTTCGCCAAATGAACAAGGGGTTTAAAAGATTCCTGCAAAGAACTTTTCCTTAAATATGATTCCAAGAAGGCAGACATAAACCATCAACAGGAAAATGGCAGAAGTGACACTGGTCCTTCTCTTCTCAGCCACAAAACAAGATGGAAACACTGACAACATGAATCCAAAAGTAAATCAACCAGAGGATTCTTAAACCACCAAGACTATCTGAAATGTGGATTTACAACCACTGTTGATGATACTGAATCTTACCTTAAAACATTTCAACCTTCTGACTAATTCTTTTTAATCTTATCTCTTTTTAGCTTATTTTTGGCACAGGTTTGTAATATCAGTAAAGAGGTACAGATGTATAATTTGCAAATAAATATATTTAAAATGTTTTACTGTTGGGGTACATAATAAAAACAGTAAGGGAATCATGGACCTATTTCTTTAAGGTGTTATTTTTCCCACTCTAGACGTTTGTATCAGGCACCAATAGACTACACCACAAATGACAAAGATGACATTAAACTAGATTTCCACTCACAGACCAGTGGGTTGTCATCACTAGAACCATCGTCTCATATCTTTCAGGAACTCTAACAAAAGCCAGAAGCCATTACCTTCACTCTGTCAACCCTGAGGGCTGGGAGCCATTGCAGGCTCCTCATACAAATCTCCAATAATTCTGTGGGCTGCTAGCGTTCCCACGCTTAGTGGCTCTCAAGAAGGTAACTGTGGCATGCCACTCTAACATTGAGAGCTATGCCAAGGAGAACAGCTGACAATGATTAAGCACTTACGCTATGCTAGCCCCTCATGTGAGTTGCCTCACTAAATGTTCACCACGACAACCTGACAGAATCTACAATTATTATCCACCTTTTACAGCTACGGTAACGAACGTGGAGAATGGTTACTTTCCGAAGATCACACAGCTGATAACTTTTGTAGTCGAGACTGTGCCTCGGACTTCAAGGACCTGCTGTTAATCACTATGTTATGCTGCCTTCCATGCAGAGTAATAACATTATGGAATATCATTATGAAGATTTCTTTACAACAAAATTAATTTTTAAAATTTGTCACATTCTACATGTAATCTTGCTTGCTCTTGGGATCAAAATATTTACCAGAACACATAAGTGATTTGTAATATACATAAAAAGTAAATTATAATGATGTTTATGGAAATTATTTTTACACACAGATTTTGAAAAATGTAGCATACCAATTCTTAAAACAAGAGTTTTAAGTCCTTTCTGAAACAAAGCAGACATAATATAAATAACAATACAATAAAATATATACAGCTTACTATTTATGCAGTTGTGTCTGACATTATATGTTAAAACTTCCAGCACCCAAGGCAATGAGAAAAAGTCATTGCATGGTACAATTATTTCCAAATATTTAGATAGTTAACAATGATTAGAAAAATCATAGAGACAGCTGAGTGAACCTTTTGATCATTAATGTAGCTATATTAATACCACGTGATATTAACGGTTTTAAGTAGAGAAACACCCAGTGAGTTGCAGCAGCCACTCTTAATTTTATGACTTTTTAGTAAAATACAGCAAATGGAGGTACTAGATGAAGGAAAAGAATGGCAATGTCAGTAGAAAAATGCTTCTGAGGGCAAGTTCTTCTACATGGTTGTGTATTCTTGGCTGTGTAATTTGAGGACTCTTGAGTTTCTCTTCTCAGACGTTCCCCTTATAAATACCTAGGTCAAAGAAGAGTCCATACCGCATTGACTCAAATGCCACCTTGTTACCATAACTATTTTACCTTTAATGAACCATCATGTTTATCTTTATAAGCACTTCATTAAATAATACTCTGTCTAGAAAAAGAAAAATTCAGTGTTCTAAAAACTAAGCAATCCAACATTGCAATTAAATACATAAATTTTGTAATAAAGTAAAAATAGTCACTTGATTAGATTCCGTAATTTTATTACTGATATCATCTTTACTTGAATAGCACAAGTTGCATAGAACTTAACAATGTTTGGAAAAGCAGAAAAAATTATTAAAAATGTAGAGGCAGTTTCTGTTTTATTTAGTCTAGATTAATAACAGTTAAGTTGCCATATTACTTCCAGAAAAAGCTTTTTCACTTTTTTCTCAGCAAGTCAGACTTCACAGAAATCATCTCATGGATATAGTTTATTATTTCAATTTAATCCATTTGAAAAAAATCAGTGCTTTTTGACACCAATTGTTACACTATGCATTCATTTAGAAAAAAAATTATAGTAATAAAAAAGGTGCTTATATTTTATACTAGTATTAAAAATCACAGCAGCTGATATCATTTCATATAAAAGAATTGACATATATTTTCTTGGTTGAGTTTCTTCATCCAGTAAAAAAACCATTTAAAAGGCACTGAATGGAAGAAAATAAACAAGCAAACAAAAACAATTCAATGAGTTTGGATCCAACTCCTTACCTTCTAGTTTACAGACAAAGAGAGCCAGTTCCTGTCTAAGTAAACTTTCTTTTTCAGATTTTGTTTCTGTATTACTCCAGTCTTATTTTCTAAATTCCTTTTTAAGCCATCATTTCATACCTATAGTTAGAAAAGTCCTTGCTCATTTTCCTTTTTTTGTTTGTTTTTTGTTTTGTTTTGTTTTGTTTTTTTGTCATTTTTATATGTACCACAAGCAATCTCATAGGAAAACTCGACTTTTTGGTAAATTCTGTAGAGGGTAAGCATTCTGTCCAGGGCACTGTCCGTTTGTCACCCAGCACAAATAAAGAATCGCATTACCTACAAACGTATTAGGAAAGTGCTCCCAGCTGAAAGCATTTATCCAATTCCAATTGTTATTTGAAAGTCTAAAATATTGAAGAAGGCATTATTCCAGGAGCTACTGTTTAAAACAATGCCATGCCTATTCAGAGAAGAAAATCAATATTTGAAAATCTGAGTTGGTTTAAAAAATAATAACTAGGAATCCAAAAAAGAATTCCTAAAGAAGCACTTATATGCCAGGCACATGTTTTTAATTTTAATAACATTGGTTTACCTAAATAAATATGTAGAACCTAATAATTGTTCTCTGTATGTTCACATTTTTAGTACTATTCTATTTCAATGAGTTTGCAAAGAGGCTAATAAGTAATAACGTAGAAAAATATGTATTGGTCAGTACAAAGTTGCTATGGTTTATGGGCACTGCAAAATGCTGTGTTGAAAACAATTCTGTTAAAAAGTAATTCAAAACTGCTCCAATTTTAAAAGAAATAAATGTAGCCATACCATTATGGGATAATGTCAGATAAAAAGTAATCATGTTCTCTCTACAATTGTGTTTGCTGGCATTTATATGAGAATAATAATGCTTTAAGATTATTTTCATAGTTGTTCACTTAACATGGGATTAACATCAAAATCTGTGTAATTATCTCAGATCACCCATTTGAAAGTGGTATGGCAAAACACATTCATGGTTAAGACATGTTAGCAGTTTTAATACTAAACAGATTAATACACATGAAAGTGATATTATATTTTTTTGCATTGAATAATGCCCCAGACCAATTTTTCCCGTGAAAATAGAATTCTTATGAAATGATATCCTTGGTAGCTACTGCTTCCTATTTCTTGAAATACTAAAGCAATTGGTTAGCTAGAAAACTGTGTAAGAGCTATATACCTGAGCATGCTTGACAATATGGATTCAAAATATTCCGTGGCTTTACCATCGCACAATTTTATGGAAATGATTATTTCTAAGGTTTGTTTTACATAATATTGAGAACCAAAATATTGCAATAGGAGGGTGATACAGAATAGTGAAAATACAATTCAGGTGGGATTATAAACCAAGAACATTTAAAGTGTAAAGGAGATTGCTTATTGGCCACAATGGCTATGGATTTATTTTATGACCACCAGCAAACAAATCTAGGTCCATACATTACACATTCTCAAATAATAAAGAAGCACATTTTAATACGTACTCCAGAGTCTCATAAAAATATTTCTCTGCCTCAGCTTCCCATTTCCAGAAGTTGACATGAGAAGAAAATGGGTATTCATTTAGAAAGTAATATGAAGTTGTAACATAATTACCCACGTCTTGCCCATCATTCTTGAATTCTTGTGTAAAGTAGACTTCACATCCAAAGCCTTATTATTTGATAACACTTGTTACATATTACATGGGTCGGGGAGGGGCCTGAAACCTTAGAAATGAAATCGAATGTAGCCTATGCAAGTGCCTCCCCCGAGGGAGAGTATGTGTTAGAAGACAGAATCTGTACCACTTCTGCTGTGTCTGAAAAGGGGGTGGGAGTGCACGGATTTAAATCATGTTTTTTCCATTTATGCAGAGAGAATCCATAAAAAAAAAGATTTATTGTCATATTTTCTTTCTGAAATACAGTATTTGCGTTGTGTTTTGTTTCTTTTACTTTAAAAGTGCTCCTCGGTATAGAGCAGAGTAAATATTACAGTTTTGTTCAACAGCAGCCAAGATGTAATTGTCTGTGAAATATAAGGCTTACGACCTGACTTGAGATCACTACTGTACTGCTGATACAAACTAGGCTGGCCTAGAGGTGAGCAAACGCACCCAGTGGCTGATTTACACAGAAGAGCCATCTCCAAAGAATCAAAAGTGGGTCGGGGACAGCCACTCGCCGGCAGGATCCCATCCAGAGGGCCAGGAGCTTTATTCTTCCTGCAGCAGATTTAAAGTGACTTTGTACAAAAAGTGAAACAAGAATAAACAGCTGTGGAAAATGTAACAAATCATGCTAGCAGTTGAACAGCGAGAGAGAAGGGAAATCCAGCAAACCGCCAACATACTCTGGAGAAAAATGAAACGGAGGTAGAGGAGAGGGAAAAGGGGGGCAGGAAAGGAAGCTGGTAAGGACACGACGCTGGTTTCGATACGCGAAACACGCACTTTATTGTTGCGTATAGCTCAGTGGCTGTCGGGAGCCTGAAAAGTGTGTCCTTCAACACAGCTCTGCGCGCCCACGGCCCTGGGGTGCAAGCGAGGCCCCTCTGCCCTCCGCCGCCTGCTCCCCCCACCCCGCCACGGTCCCCAAACCCCAGCGCGTGCGCCCCCCTCTCCTCCCCGCAATGTCTCCGAGGGTCGCTTCCTCCACCCGCCCGGAGCGCAGAGGAGAAAGCCAAGGGCTACAGACTTGCCCCGGTGGCACCGCAGCCACAAGCCAACCCGTAATTGCAAAGCAAACAAGGCTGAAATATTGGATTGGTCTCCATCGTGACAAGATCTACGCTCTTGCCGCCAATCTGTTTGTGCAGCTCTATTTAAAGGCACTTGATTGAGGAAACGTTGAAAATAGCGGCGAGGGTTTCCCTAATGAGACCTCAGGAGGGAAGCGGCGGCCTTCGCCCGGCACCGGGGGCTGCGAGGTGAGGGTGGGAGGCTCGTGGTTAACCCCTTCCTGCTTGCTTCGGACGAAAGTTCCTCCGAGATGGAGCTGGGGGGCCACGCTGCCCGGAGTCGTGACCTCTTCCGGCCCGAGCGGCGGAGAACCCGCCTAGGAGGAGGCTGGGGGTCACAATGAGAATTTAACCAGGATGGAAGGGGCGCCCCAGTGGCCATCACAGTGACTGGAAAGCAGGCGGCCTAAATCCGGGATTCCGCTCTGGTCGCCTCGGGTGCCTGCTCCACCTCACTCCCGCGCCACCGGCCGCAAGGTCTGAGGCCCTGACGATCCCCGAGGAGCCGCGACTGGCAGCTCGAAGACACCGAGGAGCGGTGGTGCCCCCCACGAGAGTCGAGAGAGCAGCTGCCCTGGTGGGCGACGCGGGCTGGCACCCATCGCTGTCGGGCTGGGTCTTCAGGCAGCTAAAAGGAAACGGAAGAAACCAAAGAGGCAGGAGGAGAAAATACAGGAATACTAACTGATGGCAACCTGCTCTGGCTTGGGCTTTGATCCCCTTTAATCTAGGTACGTGTCATTATCCCCAACGCTCAGATGGGAAACTAAGACTTAGAGACGCCGAGGTGCTTGACCGAGATCACTCAGCAAACCGTAGGGCGTCTGGAGTTGGCTCTGCCCAGCTCGGACTTAGAGCTCAGGATCTTGTGAGTGGGCACCAGAGAGGGCAGGCTGGGGCTGAGCCTCCCTCTCAGAGCCAGGGGAAATTGATGCAGACCCAGTGCAGGCCCCACCGAGCCAGAGGATGGCTTGGAGATGGAGATCTCTTCCCTAGTGGGTGACAGCTAACTCCTCTACTAGTTCTAATCGTTTTCAAATAAAGGCAACTAATCTTATTGCAACTAGGGGAGACGGGATTCACCCGATTTCCCTTAGTCATTCCTTTTATATGGGCTGTCTAAACATCTCCTTGGTGCAATGCATTGATTGAGTTGTCAAGAAACCCACAGTCACAGAAGGTGACACATGCTTGCCTGAGATCTACCGCAAAGAAAATAAGTGACAGCACCAGGAAGGAATTGAGAAGAGAAGACTTCATTTGGGGGAAGGGGTGGGGAAAGAGAGGAGAAGCAATATCTGGAGAAGCTCCCTGGGGGAGGTAACACTTTGGCTGGACCTAGAAGGAATGAAGTGTGGATTCTCCAACATGGGAGAGAGATGGGTTGTTTCCCAGCATGCTGGCAAGTTGAAGAGTGCCAGACCCACAGTTGGGAACAAGATAGGAGTCATATTTTCATCCCCTGCTATCATCTCCCAGCTGCCCTCCTTATTTGAAGATTGCATTGACCAAATGTTGAGCCAAGGTTCTAATCCCTGTTAGTATTGAAATCCTAGGGCTTGAGAGTGGACACCAGCAAGTAGACTTCGACTGTCTAGAGCCCTGGATTTAGACCAAAGGGGACCGTCAAGGGCACAGATGGGAAAATGGCACTAGGGGCGCTCTCACCAGAGCTCCTAACTGCTAGAGCCAAGCATTCCCATGCTTTTCCCAGAGGGATCTCATCTGAGATGTACCTTGGCCAAACTGCAGTTTGTCTTTCTGGAGTCACAGGCAGCTGTAGACTGAGAAAGTGAAGACCCCCAGGGGGTGGAGAGGACTGGTTTCGGTTATACTTCCCCATGAATGATCTGCACCTTCTGTCAGCAAAACAAAAAAGCATCAGTCACACCAATTTAGTGAAGTCTCCAAATGTATTCTGAATGAAATTCTGCTTTTTTTCTTTTTTGTACATAACCCAATTTCTTCATTTGAAGTTGGATGCTTTGCAAGCAGAATGCAATTCCATTTCTCTTTCCTCAAAGTTGTGGCCTGTGTTAACTTAAGTGGGCACTCAAAGCAAGTATTAAAAAGAAAAACCATTCTCTTCTGGAAAATGGAACAAAGTAGCACCTCTCCAATCATGCTGCAGATACATAATCTGCAACAACAAATTAGACCCCTAGTGCTGCGCATTTCCAGCTAGCATCCTGCCTTCTCTGTTTATAACTTTGCTGCCTGCAATTATTTTTATTTTAATTTTCTGTCACTTTAACAGAAACCAGAGCCTTTTCTTTTAATGTTTTGTACACAACATGTTCATTTTGATAAGATGTTCTTTCCTATCCTCTTTAGCTTGCCTTCCCTTGTTTAGAGTTCTGTATCAGGCATTTCTAATATTTCTCTCTCTTTTTTTAAGAACTTGTCCCTGTCTTGCTTTATTTGTTTGTTTGAAATTTAGTTTGAAAGGAGATCAGAGAGAGCAGGAGGGGTTTGTAATAAGAGAATGACCGAATGACCCAAAGGCTGATTATCTATCATTAACTGGAGACTCGGTGTACCCAAATTACCAGGGAGGCCTCAGTCTGCCGGATTCTTACCCAGCCAGAAAGGCAAGCCTGGAATGCACACACTGAAACAGGCTCATGACATTGCAGTGGAGGACACAGTTCACACAACATTTTCTTAAGGACTTTTCCTGCAAAACTCAACTCAAGTTCAGTAGATAAATTTTTTCGTTTCTGATATGTTGTGTTCAGGTTAAAGTCTCTGCCAAAAGATTACCTATAACACTTCTACAACTAACTTTTTTGTGTTGTTTCGTTAACAGCAAAATTGAAGTTAATTGTCTAAGCTCCAGAGAATATTGAGAAATCAAACCAAGCTGCTTTTGATCTGCTCATACTGCTAAACCCAAGCCTTGTAAAAATCGAGGTTTGCCATTAATATTGACAATAAAAGTGTTTCTTTTTGTTAACCTGAAACCCAACCATCCTGGTGTAACTCCCCTGTCTATAAGCAAGGACCCTAGAATGATGTAGGAAAGGTTTGGAGGAAACTGTCAGAGCTAAAGAAATCCATCTATGTGAATTTGCAAAGGAAGCTATGGAACAGAACTTCCCAGGAATGCAACACTACAGTTAAAACTAGGAATGTGCCCGGGCCTCAAGTCAGAAGCAAATCGTTCAGTAACATAAATGTTTTCTCTCCCAAGCCCCATTTTAAATTGCCATTTGCACTTGTATTTTATTCTCAAACCCATAATACATTGCAGATTAGGTGAAAACCATTACTTACTATTTCCATAGAACACGTAGGCAAAACCACACTTCCTTATCTGAATGTTGAGTGATTTCTTCCCGGCTTGGAAGAAATCAATATCACTAATGTGTATGCAGTTTGCTTGAAACAATAATTTGAATGAGTATTTAACATAAATCCTATGGGATGTATGTTCTCACACTGGTTTTGCTTTAAACTCTGTATTTTACTACAAAGTAGCAAAGATCAGCAAAGCTTAGACTTACTGTACCTCTTAGCACTAGTATAATAACATTAATAATACCTTCCATGTACCTACATCATGCTGCTTCTTTGAGGCCTTCACAGGGTTATCTGATGGTCCCTTTAGTCTGAATAAGTACTCTAGACTTACAGACACACTTGGACACCTGGCAAAATATTTAGTTGTCCCTTATCAGTGAAAACCCTCCAGTGCAGCAAAATATCTCTCAGTTACTATGGGGATCTAGTCATTGATTATTTAAAAAGAAAGGAAAATTCTAATGACTGTAGATATTAAGATTTGTCTTAAAAGACTTCAGTGTGAACCAGCATTTCATTCTTCCACACTAGTTGCAGATTCAGTGATGGAGGGAAGAAAATACCTTGTAATCCCAAAGGCTGCTAGAGGGCGAATTACAAGGGAGAAATGGAGAGAAGAAGAGGAAGAGGGAGGGAGGAGGGTGGAGAGAGGAAAGAAGGGAAGGAGGGAGAGGAGAAAGAGGAGAAGGGAAAGTTCAGACACTAAGCAAGTCCCGATTTTCTCCACCTACTTAACTGTTTTCTAATCAGAGCTGGACTGAAGGATTCATAAGCAATCAGCCCCTCCACAGTCATCTTTCAGCTGAACTAGCCCCTCCCCACTCCATCTCTCTGTGTAGGAAAGAAAGAGGAAGAGGATCCACTCACTAAATATACCACCCCCACCCCAAAATCCAAAATCTGCTTAAAAGAAGAAGGAAAAATCCTCACGAGACCCAAGGGCAGCTTTCCTTGCCCTTCCTTTTTAAAAATAGACACACAAATCCAATAGAATTTGATTCTGCTCTGCAGATGTGTACTCTGAGCAGCACCACATTCCTAGAGCCACTTTCACTGGCTATGTCTGTAGACAACCATTTCCCAAAGGCAAACAAGAAAGGGAAGGATTACACAACCCCAGTTAGAGGGAGACCCTTGCCACCACTCAGACAATATGCCTTGTTCTGGGTGTCCTAAACATCCTGGGACTAAGTGGATAACATGTAAAATGACTCCTCCCCACCCTGGTACAGACAGGAATGCAGAGCCATCAGAGTGTCGCAAGAAGCACCGTCCTTGGAGCAGGTAGGCTGAGGTGACATCTTCAAGAACCTGTTGCTCCTTTTGTCACCTCCCAGGCTTGATGTTCTTTCAGAGGTTCTTAGCATGTTCTGAGGCTCATCTCATGTAAGAGCATTAAAGATTCTGAAGGGAATGGTCAGAGTCACTTCCACTATGTTGGTTGGAAAAACGAAGTGAAACGAGATTTGAAAGATGATGATGAGAATTGAGTCATAATTCCCATGAACATAAAATGTGCATTTATGACCCTCTGGCCTGATTCTTTTTGGGTCTAGTTTGTTTTGATGTCTTGTGAGCAAAACAGAGGATTAAAAACTGCCCTTGCCTTTGAAATAATAAATACCCTGAGACAATCTTTAGTTGAAACCTAACTAAAGATTTTTTAAAATCAATTTAAACCAGACTGATTTTTTAAAGTATAATAATATCTCACAAGACCAAAATGTTAGCAAGGGCGTGCTGAGTCCCTCTGGTGCTCTTCCGATCTTTTCCAGGGAAAACAGTAGCAGTGATGGCAAAGAGACAAGTGACATGAGGAAGAAAATAAATATTTGAACCTGAATCTATTTGGCCGAAGGTAGATGACATGAGCAGCACAGTAGGTACACCATCAGCTACAATGAAGACAGAGAATCCCAAACCCTCACTCACCCAAACCCAGGCTGCCTCCTTGTGAAGCAGCTTCTGGACCCAGATGAGACCGGTTTCAGCCAGCCCTCAGCCTCCAAGGAGAGACAGAGAAGCGCCCCTAGTTAAAATTCTTCCACAGGCACACAGAGGAGCCCCCAGTAGGCTAGTTCCCTGGGTCTTTGAGTACTTCGAACCTGTACACCAGCGGCCACGCTAGTGTAGCTCAGGTGTGTGGTCCCCATGCTGACCTCAAAATCAGGGACTGTGCCTTTCTCCCTTACTTCTCCCACTTTCTCTCTCATCACCAACACCACCCTCTCCCCTTCATCGCCACCACTACCACTACCTCCATCACTACCACAAGGATGCCCGGAAAACCTAAATTGGGGGCAAACGTGAGATGGCATCTTTTGCTTCACATCTTTCCAAAGGAGCAGGCTAACATAGTATCCTGGAAAACCTGGAGCAAAACAGGCCATAGGACATTGCAAGAGAAAAATGGACCTGTTTGTGCATTTAGTTAGGGTAGAGCTCAACCAGTCAGTGCCAGCCTGGCCTCCCTGAGTCAGCTACTCCAGTTGGGGATACCACTAAGGTTCACCCATTTGTCCCCTCTCATCAAGCCACCTTTCTAAGGCAGTGGCCTCTGGGTTTGAGTTTCTGAGTAATATCGTCTTAGGCCCTTGCACCACAGCAATTAACTGATAATATAGTTAAGTATTATCTGTATTGATAATAATGACACTGCCAGTGAGAACTGACGTTCAGATTAGCATCTTTTATGACTTCTCTTTTCTGTATCAAGTTGCTCATTTACTTTACCACTTCTAGTGCTATCTGGGGCCATGAAGCAACTTACTCATTTTTGTTTGTTTGTTTCAATTAAAAGCATGAGAAGGGCTTAAAGTGGCAAATTCTGAAGCCTTCAAAAGTGAGGCCACTCACCACTTGCCTCTGGTGGACAATACATCTCAATCCCCTCCTCTAGACTCTTCTTCTTCACTTCAATTCTCAAAACTCCCTCTGGGTCGGAACGCAGCCAACCAACTAATTTCCCTGAACTTTTATATGTTCCCAGCCCAGTGCAACCTTACTTTGTCTACTTGCTCCCAAGGCCTAAATGTGTTTTTATAAACAGACTTTTCAAAAACGTATCAAATGTCAGAGAATTGAACTACCAGTATTTACACATTCAGGGTTTGCCTCCGGGTGAAAATGTAAACAGAACCCCCAACCACACTACCTGTATTCTTTCCTTGAAGAACTAGGTCCTTAAAAAGCTCTCCTTGTGCTCAAATCTGCAGACCCACACAGGTAGGGGTTTTAGAGCTGGATGTAGGTCACTGTTTTGTTCCCAGCTCCACTGCAAGCCCCTGAGGCTTACCAAGGAGCCTGGTTTCAGTTACCCGCTATTCTGCCTTAAGGCATTGAATGCTTTGCGGGGGTGGGGGGGGTGGTAGTTCGAGAATGTTAACCCCTTACCTAGAAACAGAATGGACCCTACACGACTTTTATCCTGAGCTTTTAAGTCCTTCTCTTCTACCACGCAGCTGCAGCAAACCTAAATACATATCTTTCTCAATCCTGCTGCCTAAGACTCTAGGGCTAGTGGAGGGCAGGGCCCGAGCTCAGAGCCAACAGCAAAGTCGAAATTGGGCGCCCTCCACTCGCAATGATGTCGCCTTCCAGCCGGAACCACTTTGTCGGCTGCGGCGAGCAAGGAAAGGACTGTCCTTGTGGAGTCCTTCAGGTGGAGTTCGCCTTGCGGCCTGAGGCTGGACTCTGCCCGCCTCCAAAGGGCGATGCCCGAAGTGGAGTCTTTGGTCTCCCTCGGGCTACCCTGGCCTGCCCAACGGCTAGCCCCAGGCCACCCTGTCCCTCGCGCGGCGCCCGCACACTCTGTCCTCGCCTCCCTCTAATTTACAGCCTGCGGGCTCCTGTTGACACCGTTTTCCACACCGAAATCCTTTGGGTGGAATCTGTATGTACACATCAGCCTCCCCTCTCGGCTTGGGGCCAAGCCTAGGGTGATTTCAGCTCCTGCCATTGACCACCCGCCCTCGCCCCTCGCCGCACGCGAGCCTTCCCAAGAAGCTCCCACCACCTGGGCGCTGCTGCCCGGGTGCCCCGCGGCCGGTGACTTACAAGAGGACATCCATTTTCCGTTATAATGCGTTCAAGATCACCAAGGCCGGCAGTCTAAACATCCACGAGCCGTCCTCCCGGCCTGCCTCTTAAACTGGCGTTTAATGGTTCCCCTCCGATAACTAAACCTGCTTTCCACAGATGCCCGCTTTTATGAGGGAGGCAGGAATGCAGAGATATATTTATATGTTTGTTCATAAAAACTGGAAAATAAGCTCTGAACACGCTGTAAAAAATATTCGGTTACTTACCAAACAGGCTAGTTAAACCAGGGGAACACCAATACCAGCCACACTATAGATTCGGGGAATCGAGGTGCCCGCACTTTGTAATCGCCCGAGGTCTCCGTTGGGGCTGCTGTCCCTGAAGGATGTGGAAATAACAGGTTTACAATCAGCTTGATCGTGCGCCCAGAGGAGTGAGCCGTTATCTCCAAAGTTTGCTGCAGTAACGTGAGCCACCCCAAACAGCTCTAACCGGGGTAACAGGGTGGGTTAGTCAATAGCCACTGAGACCGGCGTTTCCAGCCTGTAAACAGGTCAAAGAAACACCCTTCTCCAGCCCCTCCCTGTCGCTGCCTCGGCCGGGGCAAGGAGACAGCGGGGCTCCTATCCGCACCTTAGTGGGGGCCCCCACCGCCCGACACTAGGCTCCCGGCGCCCCCTGCATAAAATTGTAAGAAGCTGCCTGCTTCTATTTTCTTGCGTCGATTACCTACGAAGCACTTGAAAAGCAATACCTGCATTTTCTTTCTTTCTTTTTAACCGGAAAAGAAAGCAGAGTGATACTGTACCTGGTTAGAGATTCTTCAATATTTGAGACTTGGGGAAAAAATAGTTTAATAGTGAAGCATCTGTTAAACACTTGCATTATCCTCTGCTGATTAAAAAAAAAAAAAAGTTTTTTTAACCCTGCCCTCCCCCCAAGTTTTAATTATCTTATGGTTATGAGGAGGCAGCCAATCCTGGAAGAGGATCTCGGCAATTAGCAACGTGAACATCAAAAAGTTTTATTGCGGAGAGCTCGAGGCACCGCCCCCGCCGCCCGGGGATTGGCGCAAGGAGCCTCTGACGACATATATTAACCCGAGCGGCCCTAAAGATGTAGCTGTACATGGAGCTCTTACTGGGAAAATCCGCTGACTCCCCACACGTCGCCCGGCTCAGGAGAACCACCGCCACCACCCCGGAGCTTCCTCGGCCACCGCGCAGAGCCCTCTGAGAGCCCGAGCCGCCGCCTTCGAGCTCCAAGGCACATTCAGGGCCCCAGATCCTTGCCCCGAAAGGAGAGGATCTGAGAAAATGGATGCACTGAGACCCCTCTGAAAACCCTCCGAGAGAGCCCGAGAGGAGCGAGGACACGTTACTCGCAGCTAAAATCACATTTAAGGACCAAACCAACAACAACCAAAAATTCCATTTAAACTATAAGTGCCCAAGAACCCAGACGGGCTGGTGGGGGGAGGGGAAGAGGCGGGACGGGGAGGGTCGCACCGAGGTAGCTTTGCAGTGAGCAGTCGACCCCGCCGCCTCCCGGCACAGCCAGACCGGCTCCTCCAGCTTCGGCTCAGACTCGCCCCTGGATTCCGGGTTAGCTTCGGGGCCAGGACCGCGGCCAGGGAGTGGATTCCCGAGACTCTGCGAAGCAGGCTCGCGGGAGCCCCGGCACCTTTGTATGAGCACGAGAGGATTCTGCCTCTGCGTAGCAGCCCGGGAAGCAGGAGCCGGAGCGCAGGCCGTGGAGCAAGGCGGGAGCCGGCGGCGGCGGCGGCAGCGGCAGCCAGGGGCGCACGGTGCCGGGACCAGCTCGCCGTGCCCCATGGGGAGCCGGCGGCCGCAGCGCTGCTGAAGCAGGCCCGGCTGGCCAGGCGCGGGGACGGGGCCCGGGCTGCAGCAGCCCCCTCTGCGGCTGCCGGGCGGGCCCGGGCGCCCGGGGGCTGGGGGGTGGGGGGTGGGGGAGGACGCCCAGCGCCGAGGCAGGGGCCCGGGCCGAGGGCGCGGCGGGGCTGCGCGCACGCTGGGGCGTGTGGAGGGGCACGGAGGGCGAAATGAGTCTGGTGGGCGGCTTTCCCCACCACCCGGTGGTGCACCACGAGGGCTACCCGTTTGCCGCCGCCGCCGCCGCCGCTGCAGCCGCCGCCGCCAGCCGCTGCAGCCATGAGGAGAACCCCTACTTCCACGGCTGGCTCATCGGCCACCCCGAGATGTCGCCCCCCGACTACAGCATGGCCCTGTCCTACAGCCCCGAGTATGCCAGCGGCGCCGCCGGCATGGACCACTCCCATTACGGGGGGGTGCCGCCGGGCGCCGGGCCCCCGGGCCTGGGGGGGCCGCGCCCGGTGAAGCGCCGAGGCACCGCCAACCGCAAGGAGCGGCGCAGGACTCAGAGCATCAACAGCGCCTTCGCCGAACTACGCGAGTGCATCCCCAACGTCCCCGCCGACACCAAACTCTCCAAAATCAAGACCCTGCGCCTGGCCACCAGCTACATCGCCTACCTCATGGACCTGCTGGCCAAGGACGACCAGAATGGCGAGGCGGAGGCCTTCAAGGCGGAGATCAAGAAGACCGACGTGAAAGAGGAGAAGAGGAAGAAGGAGCTGGTCAGTACGAGGGGGCGGCGCGGTGGGGCTGAGGGATCAGCGGACGGGTGCTCCCGGCCGCTTTCCAGTGGGGCTGGAAATGGCATCTCGTGCATCCCGCGCCAAGTTTGTTTGCACCAGGTTGTGTGAGGATGGTTTCCGGCAGGAGCAGGGAGATGAGGGGAGGGTGTCAGCAGGAGGAGGAGAAGGTTAAGGATGCTTTGCGCTGGTGATCTTACCTCCAGGTTATCGCTGCTCCCTAGGCACTTAGGACGGACCTAGAGAACTCTGGGTCACGATCAACCGCAATCACACTGGCCTAGATGCCTCATCCCATATCTGTTAGACCCTTCTTTTGGCCTCCAATCCGATCTTGATTTCAGATGTTTCCAGAATAAGTCTTGAAGAAGCCCTTGATCCCAATGACCACTGTTGATCGCACCCCCTACCCCACCCCCAGAAGGAAGCTGCCACTGAGACAGCACTGAGTTTTGTCGTAGTTCTCATTACTATCCCCGGAAGACGTAATGGTAAACATAAAATAAGTACTTTGGGCTTCAAAATACAGCTTCAGTTTTTCTTTGGCTATGACATTAAAATGTAATTTCCGAGATGAATATATTCCATGGGCATTTCTAGCTTTATTTGAATGAACCTGTACATTTTAATGGGAAAAAAATTACTATGGTCATTGTTATTTAAAAATAACACCAAAGTAAATGGAGCCTTTTACAGTTTTCTCAGATTGCTACCAAGTGCCCACAGGACGGTGGTGCATGATAGAGCTATGGCCACGAAGGGCCTGGAAAATAATTGCATTTGCCAAGTTTTTCTTCTTTAGCCCCTGCAGCCCTTTGGTGGCTGCATAACTGAGTGACCTCCCAAATAACCAGATATTTCAGAGGCCTTGGAGGAGAGGCACTGCTGAGCCAGGGACCGGGAGCCTCTGGCCGAGAGGCCCAGGCCGAACTAGAGGCTCCTTCTCCCTATTTTTCCTAGATGTGGATCTGGGATTGCTATTGAAAACAGAAAAAACAGACTAAGTGCTGACTCCAGCTCCCACTCCTACATCTGGAGTAAGAGAAAAGGCCCCCAGCTCCTCCATAAACGACCCGAAAACGGACGGTTGTTTATAAACTTGTGGATCTGGTAGTTGAGCACTGCAGCAAGGAGGCCTAGGAGCAGGCTAGGGTATCGCTAACCTTTGTAGATTCTCTGCAGGGGCTGAGGCTCCCCGCTAGTATCCTTTCCTCCCTGGCTCACGGTCTCCTCTGGCCCAGGAAGCACCGGGGTGGTGTGGGACAAGGTATGCTCTCTGAATTTCTCTTTCCACTTTTCTCGCCCTCGCCTTCCCTCTGCCCAGAACGAAATCTTGAAAAGCACAGTGAGCAGCAACGACAAGAAAACTAAAGGCCGGACGGGCTGGCCGCAGCACGTCTGGGCCCTGGAGCTCAAGCAGTGAGGAGGAGGAGAACGAGGAGGAGGAGGAGGAGAGCGCGAGTGAGCCTTGGCCAAGGCGCCAGATGCAGACCCAGGACTCCGGACGAGCTGTCCGTGCTCCGCTCTGAGGACTCCTTGCATTTGGAATCATCCGGTTTATTTATGTGCAATTTCCTTCCCCTCTCCTTGACCCTCTTTGAGGCATCCGCTCCCCATCTCCCCCTCCAAAAGAAAAAGTGGATATTTGAAGAAAAGCATTCCATATTTTAATATGAAGAGGACACTCCCGTGTGTGGTAAGGGATCCCGTCGTCTCGTAGATTGTGTGTGTGTGTGTGAATGTTCCCTCTTGGCTGTGTAGACAGCAGCGTTGCCCCCGCCCCACCTACTCAACCCCTTCCAGATAAAGACAGTGGGCACTAGTGTGTTTGTGAAGTGTATCTTTAATACTTGGCCTTTGGATATAAATATTCCTGGGGATTATAAAGTTTTATTTCAAAGCCGAAAACAAGGCCGCTAACATTTCCGTTGGGGTCGGTATCTAGTGCTGTCCCTTCATCTGTGGTCGTTCCCTCTTTGAAGATGTTTCCAATAGCCACTTGTTTTGTGCACTTCCGTCCTCTAAAACTAAATGGAATTTAATTAATATTGAAGGTGTAAACGTTGTAAGTATTCAATAAACCACTGTGTGTGTTTTTTTTTTTTTACAAAAACCCTAATCTTTTCATGGTTGATACCTCAAAAGAGTTTTGAAAACAAAGCTGTTATACTTGTTTTCATAATATTTAAAATATTTAGAAGTAAACTAAATTATCGTGATTGCCTCTAACTTTATTTTAAAGACTCAGTGGTTCCTACCAGTCAACCTGACCTGCGGTCTACGCAGGAGGAGGAGGTGCTCTTAAAGAGAAGTGTCCTTGTTGCAAAGCCTGCAGAGGTTCTGGGCTCTGTTGGCGTGCTGGAGAATCCAGTGTCCGGCAGTTCGCTCAGAAGGTGCAAAGGTACCCTTGCTTTCCTGAAATTAATCAGAAGCCGTTTCATGAGGGCGCCAGTTTTTGTTTGGAGAGTGCATTTCTGGCGGAGGAGATATGAGGAGGACCCTGGCGTTATTACTGCAGCGGGAACTAGTCTGGGGTGTTTAATTCAAACTATGGAACTTTCATCCAAGAAAGAAAAAAAGAGGTTTTGCTTGTATGCTATATAGGGGATTCTCATCTGAGCAGGCGGAAGGGGGATGGAAGGAGTTTCGAAAAAGTCCGTGATTAGGTAACAAGGAACTTTACGTCAAGTAAGAAATCGCGAACAAGACCACGGTTTTAAAGGGGGGCTAGAGGCGGGTTAGATTTACAAGGAGTTACAGGGAACTCAGTATTAACTGTGCGGTGTCTGAAGTCTTCCCGGCTGCAGCCCAGCGGAATAAGAGACACCCTCCCGGGACTACACCGGCAGCCCGGGACCCGGGACTTCTCCCTGTCGGGTCTTTGAGTTCCCAGAGTCCCAGCTCGTCCCAAAAGAAAGTCCCAGCAGCCTCCTTAGCCTGCGGCCTTGGCGGAAGCTTGAATCTCAGCTCTAGAAACCAGAGAAACTAAAGTGTCTGTGCAGGGTGGGGGAAGGGGAGGAGAAGGGTAGGAGAGGGGGTGGGAGAAAAAGAGAAAGGTGAACCATATTAAAAAGTGGTTTCTTTCATGAAATGTCGCGTATATAAATCTGGTGTTGGAGGGGCTTGTCAGAGGGTTTCCAGCCTGGAACCCATCCTCAGAGTGATGTTTGCACCTTGGCCACTGGCACAGACCCTCCTGCGATATCCCAAGGGTTCCCACGCCTCGCTCATGCCCACTATGACCCCTCCACCTGCAGCGGGCTGAATCAGACCAGGCGTGGGCGAATTCAGAAGTGCCCGGGGAGAGACAAGCAAGAGGCTCTGCGGACTTCTTCGGGCAGTTGACAACGCGAGGGCGAGGGGTTAGAACAACTCGGTCAAAGCGATCTGAACTTTCTCCCCTTGGGTCAGCCGGCGCTGGGCGGACCTGGTGGGCGCGGGGCTGTGTTTACAGACACTTGCCTTTGTTTATTGCATGGGGAGGAGGTGTGGGGGAGGCGCGCCCTGATTTTCTGTTGCTCTCCCAATCCTCCCACGTTTGATCGAGTGGCTCTCTCTTCCTCTCCTGCTTCCAGTTGTTTTCTGCGTCTTGATTTTAATCTGCTCAAGAGAAAGCCATCAGGTCCTAGACTTGGAAGAAAGGAACCTACCAAAGGGTCGGAGTAAACAGTGGTGGAGGAAGTGAGGTTTTAAAAACAGGAATCGGAGAGGAGTTATCTTCTCCGGACGCCTCTGTGCGCCTTGGGTAGCTGGTTTCTGCTATCTGGGCCTTAAGGCACTTCTGCAGGTTTAACACTTTTTCTGGCTTAATAAACACCAACAGAGGGAAACCAAAAGATGCCGGTGCACCATGGCTACGGAGAAACTTGCTAATACACGTGCTTTTTAAACCTGCGCTCCTCTTTGTCTGCCCCCGGCCCAGCGCAGCCTGTCTGCTCTTCCTTCTGTGCCACGGCTTCCTCAGGGCCAGCAGCACCAGACCTGGGCACCCCACCCGCCCTGCCATTTCAACTCTCCAGAAATCTTAACCAGGCAGACACCCAGCAGACCAGACACCCCAGACAGCAGAATACCCAGCTGCCTGACACTCCAGGCAACTGAACCCCGACTGACCAGATTCCGGCAGAACACCCCAAATTATCTGTCACCGCAGCCGCCTGGGCAACCAACGCTCTCACCCAACATCCCCGCCCCATGTTGTCAGGTCCCAGAAAGTGAAAGGCGTACTGGACAGGCGTTTCTTCTGCTTCCATGCTTTTCTCTTCCAACACTTATTTCTCTTTTAACTTTTTCTTCTTTGTTTAAAAATTTTTTCCAAGCCTCTACTTGTGGGACCGGCTAAAAGGCCTCTGTTTTAATTGCTCGGATAATGTGGTTGCTGCCATTTTGTTAAGAGCAATCACTCCTGCAGGGAAATCACAAGCGTTCTAGACAGGCCGGAGCCGACAAAAATGTAGGATTTGACGTTAAAAGCTAAATGGGAAGCTGCCGCGGCGGAAGGTAAATTGATGGTAGATCTGGCTGTCAGGGCTCGGCCCCAGACCCTGTGCAGGCCAAGCGCCTGATAACCCTGGAGCACCGGCGGGGCAAAGGCTCGGTCAGTTGTAGAGTGAGTGTGTGTTTCTGCAGACTCATTCTCAGCTTGGGAAGCAATTTGGGAAACTGCAGAGTGGGGGCCCTGCTCTCAATTGCCCGTGCACCCACAGCAACTTGAAGGGCTTTTTCAGGCCGAGACCCCAAGATAACAGCAAGATCACTGGGGATCCTGCTTGCTTTCTAAATCGTGGGGCCACCCTCTGGGGCTCGGTGGGAAGCTCCAGCTTTCTGGATCGGTTAGCCAGAAGGCCCAGGCATTTAGGAAGGGTGGGCCTGTGGCCTGGGCTGCCTCCTTAGGTGAAAGAGGACCAGGGCGCTTGGTTGTGATGAGGTGGGTGTAGCAGCAGTGCCAGAGAGCACAGTCTGTGAGCCTCTTAGGAAGCACTTGTGCGTGTGTCCCTGTGTAAGGAATGGAAGGGTGACCCAATTCCTTCCATCTGAATCTGCTGGTCGCTGCTTCAGCTTGGCGTGAATTGCAGAGCTAGTCTCCCACTTGGATTGGTGAAGCAGCAGGAGAGCAAGAGAGGTGGGCGCACCTGAAATTCCCAGGAAGGGGTGAGGAAGGTGAAGGTGAGCTCAAATGCAAAGCGGCAGGGAGTAGGAGACCTGGGAGCTGCTTCCCACACTATAGATATGTAGCGAGAACTAGGGCCAGTTGCAAGGGCCTTAGGTGTGTGTGCAAGGGACATAAGCGGGGCAAAGAGTGCCAGGAAAACTGGGACAGAATATACACTGCGGATCTGCAAAGCGCAAAAAATCGCTGTTATCCCTGAAGCTTCAACCAAAGGCTGCGCGGGCGGCACGCGATTTTGTTTTCCACAGCCGCCTTGAGTTCTCCCTACCTGTGAGTCCCAACTACGCTCCCAGATTTGGAAAAGGAACTGACTAGTGGGTGCCAAGCAGAGATGATCTCGAATGGGGCTTGTGGCGTGGGCCCTGTGGGGGGGCCGAATCTGGACCCTGGTGACCTGAGGGCACCCGTTCCCTCCATTGGGCCCAGCTCCTAAGAGTCCAGATCTCCAGGCGAGGAGGGGGTGCTAAGGAGCCTCCCGGACGCACAGGACTCCTGGTCCGTCAGAGCCTGCGGGTCTCTTGGAGAGAAAAACCCAGGAGTCACCCTCAGCCCCAGGGCCCGGGGCCCGGGGCGAGACCCTGGTTGGAAGCTCCAACAGCCCCCTCCCTGCGGAAGCTCCGCGGTGCAACGAATTGCTGTTGGGATTAAGTCTACCGGGAATGGGGGTTGGGAGAGAAGGATTACGTGTTTTTTAAATGTTTAGAAAGAAGGGGGAGGAGGGAACTCCGGGAGAGGAAACCAATCCCACGTTTCCGGGGGCCGGACAGTTCTGAGCGCGCCGCCTCACCACCCAGCCGCTGTTCCACGCGTGTTTCCCGCACAGCAACTGTGCCCAGCTCCGATCAGCCTGGAACCGCTAAGCGGTTTCGGTCGCGGGCTAATGGAGGTTAAAGAGCACGGGGTATCCGACTTACGTGCACAGAGCTTACAGATCTCTCGCCCTGTTCTCCCCGCTCGATCCTGCCGGAGCCAGTTCCCATCGGGAAGCGCACCCCTCACCTCCCCCCACCGCGACCCCCCTACACACACATTCCCTTCAAATGCTCCCGACATTTGGGCCGCTTTGATGATCAGATGGTAGAGCCCTGATTACAAATTTATTCCCGGCCACTCTGTCGGTCTTTATCTCCGCTATTAGGGACATCTGGGAGTGATTAGTGCCGCGCCCGCGCCCGGCCGCGCTCGCCTATCTCGCCGCGGCGGGGCCGGAGCCTCGCTGACGTCAGGGCAGACGGCTCGGAGCCATCCCAGCCCAGCTGGGTGTAATCGGCGGCCGCACGGCCAAGTCCTCCCTGGGCCAGGCCGGCAGCTGGAACGCGCCGCCCGCCTGCGCACAGGGACTTTATAAATATGTATTTTTAGCCCAGAAGACTTTGTGTTTTCCTTGTTTGGGGCGAGGAGGGGCCAGTTAACTTCTCTACTGCCCCCTCCCCACTCTAAATTTTCCAACTCGCTACGGCTGAAGCATTCCGCCTGGAAAGTCCACAGGCGGTCGCTTCTTTGCTGTGTTCCTGCACCAGGGCGCAGCTTCTCTACAGCAACAACAGCGGCCGGGATGGTGCCAGTGCAAGTTCCGGACGGGGTAGGGTGGCTCTTAGGGGTGCCCTCCTCTCACTGGCTCCCGCTCAGCCCTACAGCCCTCTGGCCAAAATGGTGGGAGTTTCTGTCTAGCAGGACGGCCTGGCAGAAGCTGATTACAGAATGCGACGTCTTTTAGCAGCTGCCTTTGCACCTGCTATTAAAGCCTAAAGGACCCAGGGATCTGAGGCGCCTCGCCCTTCCTCCAGCCCCCCAGGGAGTTGTCCTTGAAGCAAACACTGACATCTCGCAAGGGCGAGGACGGCTGGCGGCAGCTTCGTCCTTTACTCTCAGTGCTCACCGTAGAGGCTGCTTATATTTGTGTATTTTCTGGGCGCCCAGAGTGACGCCCCAGAACTCTGACCCCAGCGTTCTGCGGACTGACCTGGTCTCTCCTGAAGTAATCGGTGGAGGGATGAATCCAACACTTGAACTGTGCATTTCCCGGAGAACTTGATACAATGACAAATTCAACCCCGTTTTCACCCTACCTTCACCAGAAATTGATCCAGCGGTTCAGGGGCTGACTCGGAGCCTGCAATTTTCAAAATCTCCCCCAGAGAATGCCAAACCACTGTACTAGAGCAGGCCACACCCCTCCAACGTGTCTCCCACCCTGGGCACCTTCTCCACGACCCGCTTGAACTCCAGGACGGTGAGAACGGGGGATGGGTGAAACAAGGCCTGCATTATTAAGTCTTTACAGGGAGAGAATTAGCCATATTATAGATCAGTCCTACACCTTCGACTCACTGGGCAGCGCAAGTATTCAAAGCAAACCCAGAAGATGCTCTTTATCCCTGCAGGGCTACAGAGGGTGAGCGGAGTGTTCTGTCAGAAGCTAGGGTGAGAGTAACTATAGGAAAAGGAAAACAGACCGTGATGTGAGTGGAGTGACAAGAATATCTATTTGGGAAACAAAATTTCACAAACAGGGAATCCAATTGAGAGAAATTCCCAAAAGTTCATATCACCTCAATTCTTTGAGGAAACCCTATAGGCCAACTCCAGAGTGTCTTCACTTAATCTAGAACCAGAAAGAAACATTTCCTCTCAAGTCAGAGCAATGTCACATTGAGAGCCCGATCCCCTCTCCCATCCACCCCTATCTGTAGACAAGAGGGAAGGAAACAGCTCTTGGTTTTGGGGCTATGGGTAGGGAATGAGGCTTTTAGACAGTTGTGTCCTTAATGACTGAAGGATTCTGGCCTGTGCTTCTAGAAAGGGGAGGAACCGGCAATATCTGCACGAAGTACACAGTTTTCCAGAGTGCTGCTGAGTGGGTTCTCCATGATCTGACTGAATGGTGGAGCCAACTGAGACACATTCGTTTTCTAAATCATGCAGACTACTCAAAAGCAAACAAACAGAAAAAAAAAATTCCACATCGCTTGTGCCTATAATACTTGCTTGCTCAGAGTGTAAACAAACTTCACTTGAATTAAGTGGAATAAATCCACATGAGGCACAGACCCAAAGAGTCCCAGTTTATATTTTCAAACAAAGAAGACAGACTTGCAGGCAGCTAACCTGTTGGTGCAAAATATGAGAATATACTCACCAGATCGCTTCTGCAACTAACACCCTAGTCGTTTCCTCAAATAGTATTTTTAATGCATGACCAAACATGAGCAACCAGATCTAACCAACCTGACGTTCCTCCATGACCAGATGTAGTGTTTGAAAATATCGTTCCTTAATGTAGCCCCAAATCATCTTTCAGTAGATTGGTGACCCAGAACTGAAGAGTCCAGGAAATTTTTCTGTAAAGGCAGGTTGTTTGGAACTTGTTTTTTTCTCTCCCACCAGCTGAGATCCTTCACAACAAACAGTGCACTAACGCACAGTCAGTGAGAATGTTCAACCTTCATTACATACTCTATAGAGAAGAGGCCAAAATAGATATGATCCTAAGTTAAGATGGTAGTAAATCCATCCTTTGTAAAAAGATGGAAGCCAATGGCCCCTGATGACAGTGCAGGGTTGCCTTCAGTTTAAAATGGGTTGTTAATGTCGTTGCCTGGAGCTGACCTTTTTGTCTTTAGGATAAGGCAGAAAAGCATGAAAATAAGAATGTTGCTTTTGAAAAAGAAAACCTGAAAATGCAACCTCAGTTGGTAACTAGTATTTGGAGAAGAAGAAAAGCCGGTGCGTTTTTAATGGGAAAAAGTAACGGCCAGGCCTCTTGACCATCGCCTTCGCTTTGCAAATCTGGTTTTCATATTCCTGCTCAGTAATCACCCAAAGCCATAACTGTCTCTGAAATTATTCATTAAAGTCATTTTCAGGGATTCTCACAGGATGACTCTTTTACGTTTATGATCTTTCGAGAGCAATGACATCAGCCTCTGTCTCTTTTCCTCTTTTAATTAATATGCCGCGAAGACGTGAGGGGCCGTGGCCGTGTGCGTGGGAAGGGGGCGGGCCGGGGTGGGATCCGCCGGCCCTGGTCCTCCCGGCGCGGTCAGCTGAGCTCAGGCGCTCAGACATCCTTTGATTAAGGAGGGTATTTCGGGGAGTGCAGGCTGTGCAGAAGATCACGGCTGTGCCCTGTGGTGCTGTCAGTAGTGACAGATCCCAGATGGGGCCGCTACTGTATGGCAGATTGAGTTTCTCAGCAGAAAACTCACCCTCCCTCCTAAACGTCTTCAAAAACCTTCTGCAGATACTCCAGGTCTCTTCGTGTGAAACTGAAAAAGTCTAACTCCAAAGTTAGTTGTGAGTGCATGTGTGTGTGTGTTACGTGTTTTTTTTCTTCCTTCCTCTTTTTTTCTCTGCACTTCCTCCTCCTCCGAGCATCTTTGACCCTCAGGGCTACCTGGCTGCTAATAGCGTAGATGTGGCGAGCCTTGGGGGGTTCCTGTTCTCCTAGCTCACAGCGCCGCGCCGGCGACACAGCGCCGAAGGGCCCCGAAGGCAATACGGTGGGTAGGGGCGCGGTCGACGGGACGTGGGGGCAATTCCAGCGTACCCCGGGAAAACCAGGGTGCACCGCACGGGCCGCACACTCTTGTGCAGAGAAGGGGAGATGCTGGTGGTATGCGGGGAGCAGGGGAGCAGATGGGTGGGGGGGGACACAAAGGCGGAAACAGAGAATACCTTGGCCTGGCTCCAGACCCTGCTCCCGCCAGCCATCCGTCTCTGCTCCGCTGAGCGTGGATCCGACAGCCTGGGCACTTTCGAACCGCAACGAAACTGAAAAAGTCCAACTCCAAATTTGGTTTTGAGTGCGTGTGTGTGTCTGTTAGGGAGGCCAAAAAGGGGGCGCAGGGGCTAACTGCTGAGATTGGGAAACGGTGAAGGCGGGTCCCAGATGCAGCCGGGGCTCTGCAGAGTCTGGAATGGTGAGAAGGGGGACTGCGGAAGTCCAGACTGCGGCCCAAGCTTGAAAGCTGGACTGAGGCCTCTCCAAGGAGAGAGGGGCGCCCAGAGACCCGGTTTCTATATAAGAATTCGCCCACTTGGAGTTTGCTAGTCTGTGTCCCAATTTTCGCATTCCTGAACAAACTGTGTGTTGGAAACTCTGCTGCAGAAACATTTGGACTTATTTTAAACCTTTATTTAAAACAAATCAGTAAGTTTAAATAAATGTCCTGGGGTCACTGCCTCCCTGGAGACCATCGAGATTTCTCCATTCCCCTTGCCCCCCACCCTAGTTATCCAACACTGGCTTCCCGCGGGAAGCAACCGCGGCCTGGAGAGAGGCGAAAAGGCAGAGGAAGGTGCGCCGAACCCAGTTTCCGAGCTCATTTCCAGGCCCCACCCATTCCTGCCCTCGCGGTCCTCTTAAACTGTGGAACTTGGCACGTTCCTGCGGGCGAAAAAAAAAAAAAACCGAGAGCACAGAAGGGGAGCCCAGAGAGCGTGAATATTGTTTCAACATAAAGATAAGCAATTTCTTTTTTTCTTCGAGATACTAACGCAGCCTCCTCCACCCTACTCCCACAGCCCTTGGGGCGAGGGCAGCTTGCAGAGCCTCTGTTTGGCTTACAAAAGAGCCTCTGGGGAGCAGAGAGAAAGCTAAAAATACCTCCGACGCTAGACCCGAGGTCTGGGAGGAGCTCCTCACTTGCTCTGCTCCGGCCCTGCCCAGGAGGGCGCTTTCGCCCTTTCCACTCCGAGGTCCGGGGCCGGCGAGGCTAGGGACCCACACTAGTTTTGCCTTCACTTTGCGACCAGACCCGGGTCTTTTGCGGCCAAGCCGGTTACTCTTAGTTAAGAAGACCCCCAATCCAATCTCTGGTAAAATCAGATGCCACACTTTCGATGCTTTCAATAAGCCCCCTCCACAGACTCCGTTTTTAAAAAGAAAAGAGTTGGGATCACTAGGCCTCATTTTATACCAGAAACAATGCGGTCACGCAAGGATTCTTCTCAGGTTTGTGTGATGCGCTGTGTGGATGTACACAGTTACTTGCAGAACCGGTGAACCCCTTATTTCAGCCCTCTCCAGGAAAAAAAGAAGTTACTTCCCTCTCATTTTTCCCCTTGGTTATCCGTAAAAACGCAAAACTCTATATAAAGGCAAAACACACTAAATTTCAAAACTCCCGCTCGCCCCCTCTGGAAGGCAGCTTTTCTTTTCACTGCCCATGCTGAATAAGAGTAGTTTATTTTTATTTTTTATTTTTTCTTGTACCCACATGCCTTGTAAAAGGTTCCTGTGCACGGGCCTGGCCCCCCTCTGATGACCGCAGGGCCTTGCTTCCAGACTGCAGTCCCCGCCACTTGGTTTTTAAGTCCTCGCCTGGAGCCGAGGTGTAATTGTGACCCCGCCCGAGCCCCGAGCCTCCCGGGGGGACGGCTGGCCCGGCCTGCGCTGGGGCCGGGACCTCCCAAGTGGCGGCCTGGGCGCCGGGAGCCGCGTGGTCCTCTGCTTCCCTGCCTCCTCCCTCTCTCCCTCCCCTGCAGACTTTGCTCGTTTTCCCCTCGTTTCCCCAGCTTGCTAAGCGCTACGGCGCTCAGAATTTCTCTCTACTTTTTTTTATTTTCTCTTCTTTTTTCCTTTCTAGCACCTTATTACCGCTCCCTCGGCAGTCTTCACGTTGAGATCCCGGGCTCAGAGAAGCGAAGTGGGGCTTTGTCGAAATATGGGGGGAAGAACTGGGAGCCTCTGGCCCCCTCGGCGCCGCGGTGGAGTCGGACCCGGGGAGCCTCTGCGTAACGTCAGCGCGCGGGGTAATTTACCTTCCCTGGGCGTCTGTCAATATGACTAATTTCCACAGGGGTCAAAAAGCCTTTCTCCGGCCGTCCATCTTGGAACGCTCTCTTACGCAGTAGACGGGGTTGGTTGTTTTGTTTCCAGCCCTAGAAATAAATACTCTTGGGGCGTCCCTGCCAGGGCAGCCTGAGAGGAGCAGAGGAATATACATGGTGTCAATTAAAGTCAGTTTTCCTTGAACTATGAACTATGATTGGGCGTAAACGAGAGCGACCTGCTTGCCTGTTAATACACATTACCTAACTCGTCCTTGATACCAATGCTTTCTTTAGAAACAGAAAATCAAAAAGGAGGAAAATAATCATTGCTCCAGTTCTTCTCTGCCGCTTGCAGATGCCTATTGAAATATTTGCTCTGCATTTCAGTGTGGAACTTAAACGTAGAGTATGTGCGCGTGTCTTGCTAATCTGACCTAGACAAACAGTAAATATATTATCCGGGTGGTGTTTTACAATAATTTTTAAACTGCTACCAACTTGTAAGTGTGAATCAGAGCTGTGGAGTTAATGAAACATTCTCTGGGACTCACCAGAAGCGGCTAATTGATGCTGGTAGCATAACCCGGACACACTTTGAGGAGTGCGCGGACGGAAGCCTGAGTGGCTAGCGGGTCAGGACGATTCTGTCTGCAAAGTCCTCACTTGCATGCAGCAGGGAGTGGGGAGATGAAGAGCACTGGCCCCTGAGGGCACCCAGTTGGGTCCCTTGGGTCTTGGAGGAGGTAAACCTCTCCAATCTGGGGGATTGGGGTCCAGCAAGAAGTGAAAGTCGCCAAATAATCCATTTTTCTCCCACCCAAGTTCAGGCACTGAGGCCCCAACTAATATACTTCTCCGAGTTAAATTTTTAACAAACCCTCTTGAGAAAACACCTCCCCACCCCCACTTCTAAAGCAAGTAAATGCTTGGATTTGGAGCCAGTCGGAGCCTCAGGGAAACCCACGGAAAACCTAAGAGCTAAGATAACCAAGCAGAAGCCTAGGAAGCCTCACAGAGGGCCATCTGAACTCTTGGTCCCTGGCTGCTGCCCGCGCACGAAGGTGACACACAGCCCCACCACCTCCCCCCACAGCCCCACCTCCTTACCTGCTCTGCCATTCTGGCCACATGCAAGCGCGCGGGCGCACACACACACACACACACACACACACACACACACACACACACCCCTCTTTCCCTCTCTCATCTGTTAGTGCATTTATGACCTAATGAAAGTATATACTTTAGGGAAAAGACTGTCTATAAAACTTGAAATATGAAGAACCCATTTGGATATTCCCACTCCAGGCCAGGCCTGAACTTGAAGTTTTTTAGCACAAACACCTTGACTCCTTCTGTTGCTTCTATAATCACTGTGTTATTTTTACTAAACGATTAGAATTGGTTCTAAGTGACCTCTGCTCATTTCCTGTGGAAGGAGAAGTCTCCAACCTGAGAATATATCTTTATTTGTTGGAAGGCATTCTTCAGGGTGAGTGGGGAATTAATTTTATTTTCTATCCCTTGTCATCTTGGAAAAACCCTGACACCATATGTTCCAACTTCTGCAAACATCTGGGGAAACCAATGACTCTTTCAACTCCCTTCCATTTCCTTCCTGCCCCACCGTTTCCCCCAGTTGCCACCTTTTTGGGTTTTACAAATGTTAATCCATTCTTTCTGCTGGTCGATTTGTGAAATACGTACAAGTTTCCAACATAAATGAGTGCCCTTTGGAAATCCTATTGTTAACCATCCACCTTTGTGGGAAAAGGCAATCTGATTTTGTGTTTTGGGGAGGGTCTGTTTATTGCCACATATGAACAGAGCAGATATTATTTCCCTGTGATTTTACATATAGCATACCTTTAAATAAGACTGTTAAGTCTCTTCTATTTTGCAATTTGACCTTCACTGTAAGAGTGATTTAAGTTGTTCATTAGCTGGGACTATGCAACAGGAAAAGCTGCAGGAGAAATAAACAAAAGAATGAGCTGAAGAGCTCTGTCCTTTGGTGGAATTGATTTGTTTATTTGCGTATTTCTTGAAAAGGACAACAGTTCTAGCTTGAAATCTTTTGGCATCCAGGAGCCATTTAATGAACTGTGGGTAGAGGGGGTCGATTGTTCAACACCCTGCTGAGTTGATCCCTTTGTCTCTGAGTTTACATCATGAAAGGAGTTTACATCATTACTCCTCCTTGTTTCATTTAGACTTAAAGTTTCAATAGTAACAAGAACTTTTACACCTAGGGAAAGCCTTGGGAAGCTGGCAAAGTGCTCAGTCCATGCAGGTGTAAGAGGATGTGCATGAAGGGGAGCGCTCTGAGAGGCAGCCATTTCTAGGGAGAAAGGTCTTGTCCTCCTTATAACAACAACGACAAAAAAGCTATTTTCAAACCTCTATTAGACAATGTCAATCTTTCTTTTTAACTGTGTTCTAGCTTGGCCTTTCCACTTGGGACTGAGGGCTCAGCCAGTTCTCCAAGTCTAGGACCCTAGCCCTTAACTGTAGGAGCAAATGGCTTTAAACTGACAAGCCTCCCCATTAAGGAAGATGAGGGGGGAGAGGAATAGTATGCATTTTGCCTCACCTAAGATTTTATACTTCTGTGAACAAATATTATTTTTTAGTCTGATTTTCAACTTATGACCCATTGAGCAAAGCAGAAAGTTATTGCATGTTCTTCAATCCCGTATCTTCAGTAGGTAACATCCTCCTCCTCAATATGTGGCATTATGTGTAAATATATTTAGCATCTAGCCTCTCATATATATTCTAATCAGATTAATTTTTCATAAACAGGCAGTAATTCACATGGTTTAAAAATACACAAAATGTACATGTGGAAAGTCTCTCCAGTTGCCTCACTCACTGTGATTCATTTCTTATGCCTCTTCTCAGAGCTTCCTAATGAGTAGAAAAGCAAATGTCATCTCTATGAGACAAGAGTAGGGAGAAGCCCAAAGTGTAAGAAGAGAAATTTTTGGTATGCACGGAAGACATGGATACTTAGCAACTCTCTCTCCTGGCACTCAACTGCACACACAGAGAAAGTCATGGCTGTACAATAATGCCTATAGAATTCTAGAATAATGCAGGTTGCTCCAGTTTTATCTGTTCTACTGATACGGGGAGAGAAGAAGGAAGGTGTACTGGAAGCTTTGAAGAGCCTCATATCAAATACAATTTGGGCAAGTTGTGAGATTCCACCTGACTACAATTTCGAATATCTGGGAATGAGAAGATGGGGCACATGTGAAATTATTAATCCCAAGAGCTCCAAATGGATTGTCTTTTCTCTGTAGCTGAGGAACCAGAATAAGAAAAAAGGGAGAAAGATGTAAAAGAAGCAAGTAGGAAGAGTGAGATCAAATTGTCTAGAGTTGTAGGAATGTGGCCCCTCATTTTTTGTGTGTGTCCCCTCTCTCCAACTCAAACTGAAAAGGTCTAAATTGTTCTGCATCATATAAGTAATAGATAAACTTTCTCCTATTGTAAGAGAGGTTGTTTTGCCATATTCTAGTCCATAGATTGTTTATATGGGTTATAATGGAAGGAGGTGGGGGATTGGGAAATACACATTTATCATAAAACAATTGAGACAAATTTTGCACTATAATAACTATGTATACACTTGATAGACCCCAGACGTTTTGCCCTTTACCAATCAAAAAGTCATGAAGGTAAATCATTCCCTATACAGAGCAGATGACACCTTCATTTATATCAGTGTGGCCCATGGAGAGGCTGAAGGCTCTTGCTCTCCAAGTCTAATACAGACAGTGACTGACCTTGACTATCCTCTATCTAGGAGTTAGATATGGATGGAGAAGAAGACACACCTCGTAGAGAAAGTGCCATGCACAGGCTCCCTTGACAGGGATGGGGGCAGTTCTGCTTTCTGAGATGCTCTGTGACTTGTGGTACCTGGTCAGAATTACAGTTAAGTTGGATCAAGCCCATGCTTCCCCCCATCCCCCAATGCTCCTTCCCTTATCCTTGTAAATCCTGATGAAAGCATGCATTTTCAGCTTCTAGATGGACTACAGCCATGACTTTCTCGGTGTGTGCAGTTGAGTGCCACAAGAGAGGGTTGCTAAGGATCCATGTCTTCCATGCATACCAAAAATTTCTCTTCTGTCTCATAATAATATAAGATGCAGTAATAACAAAAGCTTACTGCTGATTCTTGTTTCCTCTGAACAGATATTTTTTCCCTGCCCTTCTTAGGGACCTACTACTAGGTTTCAGCTTTAGTTACTGAGGTTAAGCCATCCTATGAAAGGAGTTAGCTTTCATATCACCCACCTTATTGGCCTAATAAGGGCAATAAGGCATCTGCTGGGTGAAACAGGACCAAAGGGCATCTGCTGGGTGAAAAGAACCCTAAACCCTCTGCCCCCTGCATCCCTGGAGCTGTTCATCAGACTGGAAGCCAAAGGCCCACATAACTCTAATTAATGTGTGCATATGTTGGCCAGTCTTTTGGCCGATTTTAGCATTAGTACTCGAATTGGCAGGGTCAGAGAGTCTGGTGCTTGTGCTCTGATGAGGACTTACAGTCCTAATGAATCATGTGACCATGAGTGGACTTGGATATCAGCTGCGTTCAGGAGACCTGCCTCTCTGCCTCTTGTGCTTTCCACCCTGAGGGTCTCTTTCTGTTCCCAAAAGGGGTTGCTCATCTGGGTGGAACCAACCAAAGAGGGAGGGCACTCTTAGAAGTTTCAACTGTCCTCCTCATCTGCATCTCTGCATAGAACATTACTAAGCCAAGTGTATAGACATATACATGTAAATATATACACAAACACACACAGGAATATAAAAGAAATTTTTTCTTGAAAGTGTTGAATTTAAGCCTGGAAACGGGCCTTTAGAGTCCATCTGCTTTAACCTCTTTTTTTTACAGATAAGAAGACTCAGGTCTAAAGATCCAAAGATGCTCTTGGTACCTGTCCCGCCAGCATGTAGCTCTCATTCAAGAAATTGGGGGCGGGTGGAGGTTTCCTCTCCCCTCCTTAGGTAATTACTTCCAGGGATCACTTGTTTAAGAAAGATAAAGGCATAAAGAACAAGTTGCATCAGAAAATGTTTTGCAGAAAAAGAAAAAAAAACGGTGTAGAAGGTAGGCCAGGCAGGAAAAAGAAGTAGCCAGACAAATGACATCTGGGGCCGGTTAATTGAGCAGGCCTATCTCCACCACTTCCTGAAAGTCTTCACTCCAAGACTGCTAGTAAATGCTGATGTTTTCCACCGGGTGTGGTGGCTCACGCCTGAAATCCCAGCACTTTGGGAGACTGAAGTCTCCCAAATCATTCAAGGTTAGGTATACGTGACCATCCTGGCCAACATGGTGAAACCCCCTCTCTACTAAAAATACAAAAATTAGCTGGAGGTGGTGGTGGCTTGCGCCTGTTAATCGCAGCTACTGGGGAGGCTGAGGCAGGAGAATCGCTTGAACCACATTGTGCCACTGCACTCCTGCCTGGGTGACAGAGTGAGACTACGTTTCAAAACAAGAAGAAGCTGATATTTTCAGTCCACATACTTTGTCTTGGTTCTTTTTTCTAAGCCAGCCCAGGAGAATAGATTCTTCTCTGCTGAGGAGAGGAACCGTGTTTCCAAAAGCGCAGCAGCTGTCATCAAAAGCACTTGTAGATCTGGTGACAACATGGACAGGCACTTTGCTTGGATCCTGGACATTATCGACGGCGGAGGCAGGACGGAGAACAACTAGGTCTTCCGGTTGCCGGGGTGGGTATGGGGTTTTAGCGCACTATGTCACTGGGCTAGAGAGAGGCTATATCCCGAATAGCTTGGATTCACAGGGAATCGCAGGGGGAGTGAAGTTGCTAGATCACCACACTGGAGAGAAGACTGCAGAAGAAGAGAGACTACTAGCTCGAAATGGGGCTTCTGGATCTCTATAGGGCCACGCAGTCCCTCTGCAAAGAGCTAAGTCCGGTCCGGTCCCCTGACAGAGCTACTTGGATGTGCCTACCTACTTGTGGCGGGGTAGGCACCAAAGTGGCTCTTTTGCATTAGTTCTCACATATATATGCAGATCATATATACATATATGTTTTGGGGCTGGGTTTTAGTGAGGCTGAAGTTGCCCTGGTGTACTGGCTGGACACATTGTTTCGGGAGCCATCGGCTGTCTTGCCTTAGGCCTTAGAAACAGAACGGGACAAACCCTGAAATCAGCCAAACAAACCAAACCACAGCCCCCCACACGCCGTCCTTCTATTGCTGGGGAGCCGCGTTCTGGCTTCAGTGCTCAGGTTCGAAATTTGAATAAATGGAGCCAGATCCTGGATTACACCCCCGGGACAGCGTTTTAATGTAAATGTAAAATATGCTAGTAATAATCACTTGTGGGCCCTGAAGCGCCATTAGAATCTCTGTTTAATTATAGGGCATGAGAGAAGCATTACCAGCTAATTAAATCAATCCTATTTGTAATTCTCCCTCTGCTGCTGCCGACTTTAAAATGTAAAACTGCTTTTTAAATGGGCCCGCATATGAATTTTTAAAACACGAGTGAACTAAAGTAGGAAGCAGGGGAAAAAGAGAGTGAGAAAGAGAAGGAAGGAGACGCAGGCCCTGGGCCCGAGTCAAGAGGCGTGTGGATGAATCTCCCAGGCCGCCTAGGCGTCCTCGCCTTCCAGCCGGCGCCCTCACTTTGGCTCGAAAAGGAGGCCGTTTCCTCTCCTACCAGAGGTTTCCACTTCCTCCTATGGAATCTCTTTCAGCTCCTGGACATCTCCCCGCAGACCGGCCCGGGGGCGGGGAGAGGCGCGAAGCTCGCCGGGCACCCGCAGTCCCGCGCGCCCCGCTGCAGCCGCGCCGCGCCGCCCGGGAGCGGGTTCCGGCCGACGGAAGGGAGCGGCGCGGGGAGGAAGTGAGCTCACTCGGGAAGGAAGAAAAGAAATGAGGTTTTCGCCCGGCAGCTGCCAACCCGAGGCTTACAGCCCCGGGGAGAGGCTGCGAGCGCAGGTCCCGCCGCTGCCCTCCACAGAGGCCGGGGACAGAGGCTGGCTTTACCAGGCGCTGCGGCCGCCGCCACCAACTCCATCTCTTCCCGCGCATTCTGTCCTTCGTGCTCCCGGGGAGGAGGAGCGCCAGGCTCCACTCGCGAGGTTCAGCCTCGAGGACAGAAGTGGGAGGCTCGGAGCGCGCGAGGGCTTCATTCAGGCCGGTGCCGCCTCCAGTCCCCACGCGTCCCCTCCTTCCCGCGTGGGAGATTTCGCTTCGGACGTTCCCGCACGCTCGCGCGCCAGCCTCTCTTCTTTCTCCAGTGCTCCTCGCAAAAGCAGGCCCTCGAGCTTTGATTTACGATTAGAGCGTTCAGTGATTTTCACGAAAAAACAAGAGGGAGGACGACCACCTTTCTGGACTCCTCCTCAGTACTTGTGAAGTGGAATAATATGCAGGGAATATGGGGTGTTTCCAAACCTGGCACCCTCTGCACCGCTGCAACCAGTCGGCTGTACCGCACCCGGCTGCTCCTGTGCAGTCTGGTCTACGGAAATACTCCAAAGAAGAGGGAAGCTGGCTATCTCCCCTCGGCACCTGGCCCTGCACGCAGAAACTGGGAGTGCAAGGACCAGGGTTTCCAAACTGACCACGCTGCCCAACAAATGCAGCGACACTTATCCCAAGAGGAGGCATTCCCACGTCGGCCTCCTGGGCGGCGAGTGCTTCTCCTAGTGACTCGGCCCAGGATTCTGAGTGGTCACTTGGCGGCGGCAGAGGGCCTTCAAGTCTGGAATGAGGCGGGGATGTCCAGAACTTGGCCTGGGGCAGGGTGGGTAGGAGGTGGGGAAATGTAATTCTCCCCCGCACTGCGGGAGACCCGGGCGGGCGGCCTTCTCTAGTGAGTTTCAGAGGGTCCCTGCCCTCACCTGAGAAGAAGTCGTTTGGACACCCACCTACCGCGGTGGCCAGGACTGGGGCGGGGACTGTGGTCTGGCTCCATCTGTGTCTGGCCTATGGTTTGGGCGTCTTTCGACTAAGGACCAAAGAGGTCTGGAAGATGGAAAAGTCCAAACCCCTCCACGTGTGTTGGCGGTGGGGCAGGGGGTTATTGTCAGGCCGCGAGGCAGGGCGCTTGTGGGCAGGGCACAGTGTGGGCATATTTGTCAGATTTGTAGGCTCTCGATCTGGAGTCAGTTGGAGAACTATCCATCAATCTAGAACCTCGGCATTTCGCCCCCACCTCCATCTCCTGCACAAGCGCCCACGTACCTCTTTGTCATCTCTTCCCTTCATAAAATTAGTGAAGTCTTGTTCTCCATCTGACTTTCAACAAGATCGCTATTTTTTGTCTTCAAGTCTTGCTCTGAACATTTAGGGGGGCGTTCTAGGAAGCCGTCTCGTGTCAACTTTAGCAGCCAGGAGGAGGGAGTCGACAGTGCTTTTCTCAGGCTTTTCCCGTGCACTGCCAGCCTGACCCCCACCCCACTCTGGTCTTGTCAGGGCGGACGGACCGCACCCTCCACCCATCTCCCCATCCCCGGTATTCCCTCTGCAGTCCTCAGCCAGCAGTCGCTCCTCCCAGAGCGGCACTCGGGGCCGCAGGGATTCTGGCCTTCCAGGCCGGCCAGCGGAGGGGCCTCCCTGCCTGCTTTGGAAGCTCTCCATTTTCCCACAGTATTTCACATTCATATTACTTTTCACACCCTGTTAGGCAGTAATAGCACTGAACCTGCTAAATACTTCCATGCACCCAGCCAGCCCTCCCGCGACTGCTTCGGATGGTCTGTGATACAAAAGAGATTGCGCTCTCATCCTGCAGGGTCGTTGGCTTCTCTTCTCTCCTCCAATTGGCCTCCAGAGCCTAGTAAGGTGGTTCTGGTAGTGGCGGCTCAGGTGTAGAAGAGGTCTTAGCACTTCCTTTCAAGCTTGTGGGGGAGATGTGGGAAGAAGGAGCTTGCCGGCAGATCTGGCTTTTGATACTAGTATGAAGTTAGATTGGCTATTAAAATAAATAAATAAATAAATACAGGGTCAGGCCGGGCGCTATGGATCACGCCCGCAATCCCAACACTTTGGGAAGCCGAGGCAAGCAGAACTCCTGTGGTCAGGAGTTCAAGACCAGCGTGGCCAACATGGCGAAACCCCGCCTCTACTAAAAATACAAAAATTAGCTGGCTGTGGTGGCGGGCGCCTGTAATCCCAGCTACTCCGGAGGCTGAGGCAGGAGAATGGCTTGAACCCGGGAGGCGGAGGTTGCAGTGAGCGGAGGTTGCAGTGAGCGGAGGTTGCAGTGAGCGGAGATTGTCCCCACTGCACTCCAGCCTGAGCGACAGAGCGAGACTCTGTCTAAAAGAAAGGGGGCGGGGAGGCATGCTCCTTCTTAATTAGCACCATCTCGCGGCCTTCCTTTCTTGGCACCGACCGGATGAGTAGTGATTTGGGCACGAGGCTGCTGGGGGCAATGCCTCACCCTCCTCTGGCCGCAGCAGCTCTGAAAGCTCCAGGTTGCTCGGTAAAACTGGGGTTGCGGGAGGGGAATTGAGAGCCCTGCTCAGAGTTGGGTTCGACGACTGCTTCAGCGCGGCCAGGGAGAAGCCACGGTTCCCAGCATCTGAACTCGAGTCACTCGCTCCCAGTCAATGGAGGTGGAATTCTCAGAGAGCCCAGTTACCGTGGACCGAACTAGACACCGCCGACCCAGGAGACGCTGCCGAGAAAGCCCGTGAGTCCGCCAGCATAACAGGACTGACGGTGGCCCTGGGGCTTCAAACCCGAGAAGTGAAAGGAAGTTGGGGGTGGTCCTCCGTGGCTCCTCCACAACCCCCCGCCCCCCTCAGTTCTGCCATCAGGAAAAAGAGAAGTAATAAAATCTGCCCGCCCCCTACCCCCAGGACGCGGGGGAAGGAACTGACTTTTAATGATTGCCTGTTAAGTACCGAGCATTTTACAGGCTGCCTATTGTTTAATCTTCACAAACTGTAAGAAGGGCATTTCCGAACTCGGTGCCTACAATTAAATTGAGGCGCAAAGAGGGAAGACCTGGCTGTAGATCTCTGCACCCAAACAAACTCCAGGCATCAGAGGAGTTGATGAGGCCGCCGTTGAGGGGCCCTGCAGCCTGGGTCGTCTCCTGGTAACCTGGCAGAGGGGGCTACGCTGCCCTCCACGAGCCTCTAGCATACACTCCTAGGGGGATTTCAGTGATGAGCAATCCCTTTCTAAGGACTTGAAGCTTTGGGCACTATTTTAAGCTGTAGTGCCTTCATCCCTATTCTGAAACATCCACAGGAAAGTCAGTTTTACCAGGACTCTCTTACTCAACCAGAGGATTCCAGAGTCTACCACACAATGTGTCCCTCAAGTATCACCTTTCTTGCCCCACCCCACCAGGGTTTGAGATTTAAACTGAAATTCATTGAACTTCAGTTTCAGCTCACAACCTCTAAACTGAACCCAGAGCTCCCCCTTCAGCCAGGGGGGGCCAACACAGGTTAGGAGCATCGGGAAGCCTAGGAGAGGATTAACTTGGTTCCTAACTTCCAGGTGCCACCTCAGCCATTTCTCCACCCGTCAGAGCTTTATTTAGTGAGCGGAAAGGACCACCCACCCCTAAGCTGGGAAAGAACAAAGTGGGGGCTCTGGAAACCCACGTGCTAACCTTTGAAAGCGAAGCTCCGGGAGCTCCACCTCCCAAACGTTGTTAGCTGTGCCTCCAACTCCAACTCCCAGCCTTTGCTTCGCGTGTTGTGGCCTTCTTTCTCATCTAGAGAGGCTGTCTGATGACTGCTTGCTTACACTCTAGAGAGGATGCTTTAAGTTATGGATTCGAACATTTTGCAGAAGGTAGGAGGAGTACAATAGAACAGGCAAAGCTAGAAAGCAAAGAAAGAGTGTCTGGGGCCTGTGGCAAGGGGCCGTTGTCGTTTGGGAGTTAATGGGCAGACTTTTCCCCCTATTTCTTCTGCAAAGACACAATTCCAGCACAGAGCTTCTCCACTGTCCAGCTACTCTCCCTTTTCCCTTTTCCTTCACTCTCCCGATATACTGATGGCTGAACAAGAAGAATCAGGGAGAGGAACCCCACATCCCTGTCTTTTGGGCCATCAGTCATACAGGGCACTGACTCCAGGTGGGCATTAAGGACAAACTGTTGTTAAAGAGTCCTGGAAGCCACACTCATCCCGGCTGAGCCATCTATTTTCCTTTGGACGTGGAAGTGATGTTCTGGGAAGTATCAGGTGCATTTCCTGGGGTTTTGGGCCTCTGGGCCCTAATTGTCCCTGGTGGAGGGGGCAACTCTAAAGTTGGAGGTGGCTAAATAAGTGGTCATTTAATGGGACTTTTTAACCCCCACAAGGGTGTGTTAATTCAATTTACAGTTGTTACAGTGACAGAGGAGAGACTATGGTGATTTCTCTTCTTCAGTTACAGTTATTGATTGTCTAACTCAGTGGTGAAAATCAAGGCTGACAGACAAGTGGAAACCAAATTCAGAAAGTGGTACTGCATTCATGCATTTTTCTCTCCTCTATCTTCCTCTGCCATGGTTTCTGCTGCTAGCTGTGGCTGGGGACCACATTCCACCTTAGGAACCCCTAGAGGAAGAGGCTGACCCCACCAGGCCATGGGGTTGGAATTAGGCTGCCAATGCGAATTAACTCAGTTTTTCTTCCTCTGAGAAGGATGGTGTTGACCTGGCAGTGACATCTCCTCTCCTAGCAGGGGATTCCAGCAGTCTGGCAATTACTTTAAAAATCAAGAAATTCAAGAAAGAAATTAAAAGGTACGGCAGGAAAAGAGAATAAAAATAATCGTGCACAAAATTTGAAGGGCATTTGATATTTTGCAGCAACCATAGATAAAACTACTTGTCTCCATTACACTGGATTTCTCCACATTGTTTCTAGAATCTATTTCCTTTATTCAATATCTGAGCCTCTTTTGCCTGGGAGTCCCACATTTGCAAACAAGCAGGTCTAGTCTCCTGTCTTGTTCTACCCACTGGGGCTAAGATAGGGAAAGCTGGAGGCTGCGGTGAGGAGTTGGGTTAGAAAAGGTCCCCGGCTATGCTGGCAGGTACCTCATAGGTTCTCCCACACCCATCTACCAGAGGAGCAGCCATTTGTGCTGCACACAGGGAAGCCTCTGGGATCCTTGCCATCCCTGGTGACTTGGGCCAGAGTGATCTTATTACAGTTATTAATGACCAGAGTGATTTCTTAAGCCAAGACCAAAAAGAAATGGATTCATATGAGAAAACCAATGTAGTTCAGACTCCGTGGGAAGGCTGAGAACTGGGGACTGCCCTGGCAAACACAATCACAGTTGCTTCTTTTTTTTTTTTTTTTTTTTTTTTTGAGACGGAGTTTCACTCTTGTTACCCAGGCTGGAGTGCAATGGCGCGATCTCGGCTCACCGCAACCTCCGCCTCCTGGGTTCAGGCAATTCTCCTGCCTCCGCCTCCTGAGTAGCTGAGATTACAGGCACGCGCCACCATGCCCAGCTAATTTTTTGTATTTTTAGTAGAGACGGGGTTTCACCATGTTGACCAGGATGGTCTCCATCTCTTGACCTCGTGATCCACCCGCCTCGGCCTCCCAAAGTGCTGGGATTACAGGCTTGAGCCACCGCGCCCGGCCCACAGTTGCTTCTTAAGTGTTCACGGAGTGCAGGAGGAAGTGGTGCTCGTGAGTGGGTTCCGTGCTCCAGAGTTTTCAGTTGTGCGAGACTGAAATGCAATTACTAGAAGCAATTAGACTATCGCGTGCTTACGGTGGACAGAAAATAGAAGACACTCTATGTAGAGATCACTACATAGATCTCTTTAAAAACGGTTTCGTTTGGACCTTGGGAGGGTCAGGAACAGATCGGTTGGTGTCTGAAAAGGGAGCAGCCTGGATTCCCCATTTTGAGAAAGGGGGCCTTGGGGACACCTGTCAGGTGAAAGCTGGGGAAGCAACAAGTCAGTGAGCCTGTGACTGCCCCTGTTTTACCCAACCCTTGAAACCTCAGGCTACCAGGACTCCTCCCAGGGCCCACCATGTTAGGCCACCATTCATCTGGGACCTGGTAAAATCTCTTAAACTTGCAGACTTAGAAAGGAAAGGAGCCAGGCAACGGAGCAGCAGAAACATCCTCTCTGTCACGTGAACTTTATTGCAGATCAGGAAGTTATCCAACAGCTGCCAAAAATCTTCTGACTCCAGGGCTCCAAATGTTGACTGTTTCTCACACCTCAACACTGGGTATGGAGTCTGCTGCCTTTGGGGTCATTCAGATTTCCCATTCCCTTTCAGAGTCGATCTACCCCCACCTGCCTGATTGCATTTGGAGATGATTTTCCTTTCTTCCATTCGCAGACCATGTGGTTCACATACTTACCTGGGCTGGCTGTTTCCCCACCCCCCACCTCACCCCCACCATAAAGGGAATTCCAAATCTTCCTGAAGAGGGAAAGCCAGGTTGAGAAAGGGTCAGAAAAAGGAAGCTTAGTCTGAAATCCAGGCATGCAATATTATATTCTTCCCAGGATGCCTTTGGTTCATTCCAGAAAAAAAAAAAAAAAAAGTGCAGCACGAGAAGTAATTTTAGTGGGCGCCCTCCCTTCCTTCCATTAACGCACCAGTCTAGCTAGGTTCACGCGCAGGTACCTGACTTTCTGTGGTCTTGTATTCCCCAAAGAGCCTGGCAAAGATCTGAGCACAAAGTAGACGCTGAGACGACAGATCCTGTTTGGTAGAAGGGATGCTCCGAAGGAGAAAGAGCAATTATTGTTTAAGGGAAATTGGATGCAAAGGCGCGCGTGGTTTCTGTGTGTATCCAGTTCATTTCAGCCCCACATATAACATTACTTCAGGAGGATCCGCTCCCACCTTCAACCCAGCGCCCAAACACAACCTGAATTCTCCTAGTAACCCACGCCTCTGCATCGAGGGAGCCCGCTCCAGCTGACCAGTTTAACACAGGCAGAGTGTCACTGCCACCTCTACCCGACAGTAATCCTTTCCTGACCCTCGAGGGTCAGGGAGATCCGGGCCCACTCTTCCGAGTCCAGACTCACTCCAAATGACCCTGAGAAAGAGACCTCCGCAGAGGCCTGAGTGCAGAAAGGCCCTTCTTCGCGTGGCTACTGAGGGTCCGAGGGGAGCCGAGCTGTGCCCCATTGCCCGCAACCACAGGCGTACTGAGGAGGCTGGGGCTGCTGCGCCTAGACTCCAGGCTTTGCGGCTCCCCAGGGCACCTCAAGCCCCATCAAGAATCCCCCGTTTCTGGGGAGGCCGAGAGCAAACGCAGAAGTGCTTGAGCTCTGGGCCTTGACCACGGGGGTCCTGGTGTAGCCAACCCCGACGTCGTAATCGGCCACGGTGGTTTCTGTTCCCTTTTGGCGCCAATCTCCTTCACCATTTGTGATCATCCGTAAGCGCCGAGCGCGGGCCGCGTGGCGCGCACCCCGGAAGTGCTTGCGGAGACCCGGAAGCAGCGGGAGCTCGGACGCCCAGCTCTCCAGGGTCAACCCTCCTCTCTCCGCCCACTTTGGAGGGGCCCTGTCCGCAAAGCGTCACGGCGTCCCAGAGCAGGTTTCGTGTGGCGCCCCGCTCTTGCCCAGCCGCCAGAAGCCTCCCGCCTCTGGGTTTCCCCACTTCGGGCAAGCCCCGACCTCCCTGCTCCCCGGAAGGAGAGGGCAGTTCCCTGGAGAGACCTCCAGTGGATTTAGATCCCTTCTTTTAAGTTCGCCTTTTCTCCCGGCGGCGGTGGGTAGAAGGACGGAAAGGAAAGGAGAAATTTACAATCAGGGCGAGTGACCATTTAATAAACTCCCCAAGATTACAGTATAAATTTACTAAGGCCTGTAATCCCAGTGGATCGCTTGAGCTCAGGAGTTTGAGACCAACCCGGGCAACATGGGGAAACCCCATCTCTACAAAAAGTACCAAAAGAAAAAGAAAAAAAAATAGCTGGGCGTGGTGGCGGAGGCCGGTAGTCCCAGCTGCTCTGGGAGCTGAGGTGGGAGAATCACCTGAGTCCGGGAAGTCGACAACACAGCGAGCCTTGATCGCTCCACTGCACTCCAGCCTGGGCAACGCGCGTGAGACCGTCTCAAACACACACACTCTCTCTCTCTCTCTCTCTCTCTCTCTCTCTCTCTCTCTCTCTCTCTCTCTCTCTCTCTCTCTCTCTCTCAATTTATTAGGACTTCGTTTGTGATCCAGAATTCCACACGAAACAATTTCGCCCGTATTTCCTGAGCTGTTGGCCACTCGCGGGCGAACTGGGGTGGGCGCGAACCCAGGGAGGGCCGGAGGCCCTCGGGTGCATCCCGCAGCTCGCGGGGGTGCAGAGCTCGCTGGTGCGGCGCGGGACCTGTGACCCACCGTCGTGATAATGCTTCAGATCCAAACTGGGCTTGTTTCCGTGACGCAGGAAACATCTGGGGCGTTTGGAAAAGTACGTACTTCCGAACTTGGCGCTAAGGTGTTCTAGGAGACGCACAAACTTGAGTCTGAAAGGCGGAGGGAGCCAGAGGGGATGGCAACCCTGCTAGCTGCCTGGGTGCAAACTGCGGAGCTAGCCGGTGGCAGGCACTTGGGTGAAGGACAAATTAAACACTTAGAGCCAGGTCCGCGCGTTACGGCCGCATTGTTTTAATGTCTGTAGTACTTAGGCACAGTATGAGAAAGAATAATGCCTTTACATTCAGAAAAACATCAAAGACCAGGGGTTGCTCAATATGGAGCACATATGGTAGTCTCTGAAGGCCTGGCCTGACAAAACATGTTTCTCAGTATTTTTCTCCTTTCCTTTCTTTGAATCCCGCCCCCCACTTTTTTTTTCTCCCCAAATGGGAGGGAGACATTGGCTCGGGTTACCTAGGGCGCCTTGTGTTCACGTGAGGCAGTAGGCAGCTGCTTGGAGGCGATCAATGAGGCTTTTCAAGAACCGAATCTGTCCTGGGAAAGGACTTTGAAGATGGGCGGGAGTAGGGACCCGGCGGTACACTACTGTATTCCCAGGTCTTAGCACATTGCTCAGTAGTGGGTTGGAGAGACCCTTACTAAGTATTTACTGAATGAATATGCTGAACTAGGTGAAGTCAACAGCCTGTCAAACCACTTTTTAGATTTCAGTCTAAGCAAGATTCATTTGCAAAGCTCCTCTTCCTTATCAACTGCTTTTACTATTATTGCTACTACTGTTATCTAAACCACTATCCCAGTTTTTAAAATTACCTAGCAAACAGAGGCAGATGACAGTTGGCTAAAAGTGTAGGCAGTTTGTTCAGTAATTTCTCTAGGTGAAATCTCAGAATGCTAGGATTCAGTAAAGTGATCTAGTTCAAATTCTAAATTTTCCTGAAGGTGAAGTTATTTGTTCAGGGCACATGGATAGGATGGAGCTGGGAAGGTGCCCTCTTTCCCACATCTAGTGTAGGCTGGGTTCATACCCCACATTGCCCTCAGTGGGAGGACGGGCCAGATAATTTCATCTATTTTAGCCTCTTCGATTAAATGGACTCCATCACCTCTGACAAATGGTCTCAGGATATTATCCTTCAGCAAATTTACATGCAGAGTTAGTATTAAAGGCAGGGGTGAGTTCTTAGGGTTCCTATTTAAAAGAAGATCCATGCTGTCTCCAGAACATGCAGCTCTTTCTAAGGCAATATTGATGATGGTGGGGGAAGGAAGCACACCACACATGGAGCCAATTAAACGTGAATCTTACCAAATCTTCCAGCGTTCTAGCAGCATGCATGACACACATGGGGACCTGTGGGCAAATTACCTAACCAATAGTTAGAAAACCTGGATTTTAGACTTGGCTTTGCCATCAACTCACTGCTATCTTAACCAGTCAGTTTCTCTATATTTATTTCTGTCTCTGTCTCTCTGTGTATATGTGTGTATGTATAGATACACACATACACACACACACATATATACACACATACATATACAGATATGTTATTAAATTTTAATCTAGGTGATCTGTTTGGTCCATAAATCTGATTTCTATTCTCATGTTCTCTGATGCTGTAATGTATCAACATTCAATGAGCCCCTTACCCAGACCACATGGAAACAACAAAACCAACACTGGAACCCTTATCATTCTTATATTAAGTCCTCAGAGAACATTAAACTTGGAAAGAGCTTTAGAAATGCTTCAGCCCCTTCATCTCACAGATGAGTACACTGGGGCCCAGGGAACTGATTTCTTCAGGTCGCAGAGATGTGGCCCACAAAACTGGGTGACAAGTTTAGGTGAACACGGATCAAGTCGTTAAGCTACCTCCTCCCCATCCCCAACATCTGCAGTCCTCACCTGGCTTTCTCATTCACACCAGGGATATCTGGGCCAAATTGGCTTCAGGAGCATGAATTTAAAGCAAAACTTAAATGTTTGGTACCATTTCACTTGGGTGGTGCTTTAACCATCGCAGCTCTATTGTGTGAGACTTGGAGCTCTTAAGGGCCATTGGGACAAGGTTGAGGTTCCTCTAATAAGAAGTAGGGCAGCAAGTCTCATTTGTTTGTAAGAGTCTTGAATTCAATGTAAAAGAAAAATCTCTAGGCAAATTTAGCAGAGAGGCAAATTATGTAAGTAAATCCAATGTTCAGAATAGTATTAACTGATTGTTTCCCCTCACACAAGAAATTCCAAAATGATGGATATTGGAAGAAGGTGAAGAAACTACTAGGAATTATTCAACATTAAGAGTAAGGTAGTAAAGCTGGAAAGCTGGTGTTTGTTATTTTGTTTGTTTGTTTTGTTTTGTTTTGTTTTTGCTTGCTTGCTTTCAAGGAATGCCTTCTTGATGTGAGATGACTCAAAGACTGTCTACCATGTTGAAAATTAAGTTAAGTCTAGGGTACTTCCCCCTGCCTGCCTGGCCCTGGTTGACCTTGACTAGCCCAATTGATGCTGTCTGGGTGGAATCCAAAGTGTTTCAGAGTAATAGTTGTGATATGTTTTCCCTGGGTGTGTAGTGGAACAGGTGGTTTCTCTACGAGAAAGTAGTCTTTTCCTTTATGACCTTCAGGTTACTTGGAGGCTAAAAAAAACCCAGAAGTGACACCCAGTCTGAGGGACTGCAGGGAGGCAGTGAGGCAGTGTAGGAATGGGCCAGCTAGCTTTGGCAGTCACTCCAGAATGTTGTCCTAGGGAGGAAAACTGCAAGCATGGAGCTGACATTCAGCCCACTGGAGGTTGACATGTAGCTTTCTGCATTTAAATCTAGATGATTATGCTATAGCTCCACAATATCGTAGGAAGAGTTCTGCCATTTTCCTTAAATGTAATCCTCAGGGTCCTGTTTTGGACCTCTTATATGAAACCTTCTTCCTGGGCAATACTTAATAAAAAAAAAACTACTTACCTTGTGAGGTTGTCGTGAAGACTAAATGAGATTATCTACTAAAAGTACTTTGCACAGTGCCAGATACATAGTAAGTACTTGATGCCTGTTTGCAAGTATTACTATTAATCATTATTTGGCTTCAGTTCATACCAATGCTGTCTCTCTCTATGATTCAGACTTCTTGGAACACTAGATCTGAATATCCAACTCCCTGCTAGAGTACATTTCCATATAGATGTATTTAGATTTTTAAAACTCACTATGCTTAAAACAGAATTTATTTCTAGTCTCTGTTGCATACTAATAGTCTGTTCTCTTAGTCTTTGTGACAGGTACCACTGCTTCATCTGGTGCTCAGGCCAATAACCTAGCAACTGTAATGAGGTCCTCCTTAATATCTTTTAAATTCACCCTCTCTCTTTCTTTCTTTTTTCTTTTTCTTTTTTTTTTTTTATGAGATGGGGTTTTGCTCTTGTCCCCCAGGTTGGAGTGCAATGGCATGATCTCGGCTAATCGCAACCTGTGCCTCCTGGGTTCAAGTGATTCTCCTGCTTTAGCTTCCCGAGTAGCTGGGATTACAGGCATGTGACACCACGCCTGGCTAATTTTGTATTTTTAATAGAGACATGGTTTCTCCATGTTGGTCAGGCTGGTCTTGAACTCCCGACCTCAGGTGATACTCCACCTCAGCCTCCCAAAGTGCTGGGATTACAGACAAGAGCCACTGCACCCTGCCCAAAATCTTCTCTTTTTTTTTGTTCCAAATAGCCCCCTACTTTAGCAATGACAAATATTGAGTTTTGCCTGCATTGTTTCATCGTTTCTCCTACTGCTAATGTACCCTCAAGTCTGTCCTCACGGCAGCTGGGCTGATCTTTGACGCAAATGACATTGGATCATGTCATTTCCCACTTAAAATCTTTCATTCACTCCCCCATAGACCTCAGGAAAACCCCAATAATGCTTTTTCTTATCTTTCTCACCACTGCCTCTATATACATTTAGCCATGATTCTGAGCTGTATTGAATACTGTCATTTCTTTTGCCCTCATACATTTGCACATATTGTCTTTCTGCCTGGGTCACACGTCCCTTCCTTCTTCATCAGCAGGATTCTTGCCCTTCAAGATTCAGCCTGGGTATCTCCTCTTTTGGGAAGTCTTCACTAAGGCCCAGGCTGATTGTGCAGTATATATCCTTCAGGAGAGTAACTTTTCTTTCCCGTGGGTGTGAGTTTCTTGAAGACAGTGGAATATTTCTTTGATCTGTGTGGCCACCATGCTTTAGTGCTTGGCACACAGTAATTATCCATTATATGTTTGCTGGGTACCAGGATGACACAGAATTGAATAAATGGCTTTGGTGCTATAACTTCTAAACAAGATTTTAAGAAAGTTATTGTTCCATGCTTCAGTTTCCTGATCTGTAAAATGGGAATTAACAACGCCTCCTAATGTTGTGAGAACTAAATGAAAAGTGAATGCAAAAGTCTTTTGTAAACAGAGTAGCAATGTACATGAATCATTATAATAAATGCAAATCCATATTTCCCATGCATGTACACATTTTCATATGTGCACATAGTGTGCACCTATTATATGCATCCATGCATCTGTGTTTGTGTTCTTAACTGATTACATGGAAAGAAAGTTTCCAAACAACTTTCTCTAGATTTCACCCTTTAAAGGTCATGCCAAAATGGATAATTGCTTTTTGATAACTGGTCCAAGTTCTAGATTAAGCAGTTTGTGGCAGTGCCCTCCAATTAACAGTCACTGTGAATTAATTATATCCATATATTCGAATACAAACTCAGTGCAAATTTATAAGGCACTGAATGGATAATTATAACCTGATTACCATTTTCACTATGAGTATAATACGACGATATCGTAGAATAATAAAACAATAATATGGTAGAAATGGTAATGTTGAAGGCACTCTCCTGTCAGTTTTTCCTTTGATTTTCCAATCACTTGGAGCACTTACTGAAGGCACTGTTTCACCTATTTTGCATATGAACAAATGGGGGCTCGAAGACGTATTCATTTAACCTGACTCCTTTCCAACCAGAATCCTAGATGGCCTTTCTCCTGTCTGCTTTTTCTTTCCCCATAGCCTGTGTAGGAAGTTTACGCAGAATAAGTGATTAATAGAAACGAGCCAGAACTAATCAATGCGTAAATTGATAGGTGCTTGTTTAGAATACTTTAAGTACCGCAGTTATTTCTACAATTCACGCCTATCTTACACCAGTACCAAGGGAAGTTTCCGGATTTCTCGATTTAGGGAAGGGTAATTGCGTCTCTTCGCAGCGCGCGGTGGCCAACAGCCCGGCTGCTCTGGGCTCTGGAGCCAAGAGCGCCCGGGTCCTTCTTCTCACCCTCCTGGTGCCCACGGAGGAAAGTGGGCGCGGGCTCCTCTTAGTTCATCTATCCCCTGCCTCCTGTTCTTCTTTAAAAAGCCAGGTGGCGCTAACCCTCAACCCCTGCGAGAGCTGGAGGATTTCCTCGCTTGTTCAGAGAAGAACGAAGAGGTGGATGAAGAGCGCGCTCTAGGTTGGCGCTTTCTCTCTGCTTCCTCCGCTCTTTGGAAACATAGATTTGTTTTTTTTTTCTTCTTCAGCACCTCTAGCAGCATGACAGCAAGAGTAAAGGAAAACGGAGTGTCCTGTGTGCCACATGGAGCTTGGGGAAAGGAAATGATTAAAGCCTCTAGGCCTCCCGGTTCTTCACGGTATTTACGGTGGGTTTTGATTTGGGGGAGGGAGAACCAGAAGAGGTTAAGGTTCCAATCCACCCTATCCTGAATCTGACTGTTGCCGACGACCTGCGAGGTCGGTGGACACTCACTCCTGGGTGTGCAAGTACCTGTGGGTGCAGGATCATGTCTCCCTGTGTCGTGCGGGTGGCCTGTTCCTAAGTGACCAAGTACATGTGTGCTTATAAAGGAGAATAAATCCCCCCAGCTGTAAAATGCTGGCTTTGAGGGTCTCTCTTACGACATCTGAGGGTAGGAATCTATTCCAGAAGGCAGGCATTTCAGTTTTCAAATCTAATTTTTTTGTTCTTTAAATATTTCTGGTCTTTGAACTACTATTATTTAACTGGGACAGAGGAGAACCCCATTTTATTATTATATTGATTAACTGGATTTAAACCAACGTTATCAAACAAAAATGCTTGTTGAAACTTGGAAAAGACTTGGGTAATAAAAATGTAGCCATCCACATGCTGCTGTTGCAAATACCACCGAATCTGAAATTAAGATGAATTCAATAAAAGTATTTTTTTATTCACTGAAATACTGACAGAATAAAGGGAAATTTTAAGATTTTTATTGAAATGAAAGGAGCGCAGACACACAAACACATATAGCACTCAGCAACACTAACAGTGATGAAGATGTGCCACTAATGCTCCTTTTTTTTTCTTCTTTTTCAGAGTCTTTCTCTGTCACCCAGACTGGATAGAGTGCTGTGGCACAATCTTGGGTCACTGCAACCTTTGCCTCCTGGGTTCAAGCAATTCTCCTGCCTCAGCCTCCAGAGTAGCTGGGACTACAGAGGCACCCCACCACGCTCAGCTAATTTTTGTATTTTTTTTTTTTTTTTTGAGACAGAGTTTTGCTCTTGTTACCCAGGCTGGAGTGCAATGGCGCGATCTCGGCTCACCACAACCTCCGCCTCCTGGGTTCAGGCAGTTCTCCTGCCTCAGCCTCCTGAGTAGCTGGGATTACAGGCATGAGCCACCATGCCCAGCTAATTTTTTGTATTTTTAGTGGAGACGGGGTTTCACCATGTTGACCAGGATGGTCTCGATCTCTTGACCTCGTGATCCACCCGCCTCGGCCTCCCAAAGTGCTGGGATTACAGGCTTGAGCCACCGCGCCCGGCCTAATTTTTGTATTTTTAGTAGCGACAGGATTTCACCATGTTTGCCAAGATAGTCTCTATTTCTTGACCTCGTGATCTGCCCTCCTTGGCCTCCCAAAGTGTTGGGATTACAAGCGTGAGCCACCACGCCCAGCCTAATGCTGCTTTTTATTTAGCCCTGCTAGTGTGTTTATTATGGTGTGTACTTTAGATAATTGTTTTTCAAGCTGCAGGTTGCCAACCATTAGTAATTCATGAAATCAATTACATGAGATTTGACTAGCCTTTAAGAAATGAAATAGAATAGACAACATCGGAAGGATGATAAAAAATTCTTTCACTTTTTTTTCCATGTATATGTGAGTACTGGATTGCAATGTAAAATTTCTTATGGATGAAAAAGAAGTTTGAAAGCTGTGGTTTTAGAAAACTCTAGGCTTTTCTAACAAGGTCCCTGTGAGTTTTATGCTGTTCAGGTTTGGGGTGTGCGGCTGAGGACCCTGCTGCCTCCTGGTGCTCTGCACTGAGCTACAGGGTGTCTGTCTCCCTTGCAGACTTGACACTGAGCATGGCCCTTCGTGAAAATGAGGTAGGGAGGTAGGGTCTCAATTCCAAAATCTCAGCACAGTGAGTTTTTTCCCGATTATGAAAACAATACTGGAAAAAAAGAGACAACGTCAGGCTTCAGGCCCCAAGAAGAGGACTGGCAAGAAAGAATGACATGGAGTCCCAAGCCCAGGAGAGGAATGCTGGCAACAGGAACATGACTAGAATAGGAGCTCTGGAGCAGAGACCAAAAGCTGCTTTTTCAGGCTAGGAACGGGAGGGTGGGAGAAGGGTGGCTGGAGTTAGAGGGTTTGGGGAAGGGGGTCTATTATCTTAACAGGGAGAAGTAGCATAGTCTTGAACCATGGAGAGGTCAGAAATTGTTGCTGACAGTGAGGAATGCTTCTGTTTCTCCTCTTACCTGTCTGTCCCATTGCCTAAGAGGAACTGATACTACTTTTATTGGTCAAGTTTCAGGACACTGATTAAACCATATTTACTAGACAGCAGGCCTATTCTCCTATTTCCTGGAAAATAGACCCATGAGACCCTTTCATCAGGAAAGTCAACCATGTCCTTCTTTTTTTCCATTCCAGATACTAGGATTGGATAGCTGAGTCAATGCCCAGCTTGGGTGTGGCGTTTTTTCTCTCTCCTCACCTAAAGACGTGCTGGCCATGGCTTTGGGATCCTGTACCACATGGTCAGCCAGAGGGAAAGAAAGATCTGGATATGGACTTTGGGGAGGACAGACCCAACAGCATGCTCCATCTCAGCCAACTGAGGAGTATGCAGTTTACACCTCATCAGTAATCAAGCAGGCATTATTTCCAATATTCCACCGTCCCAGAAGTGTGTCCTTCCCTATAGCAGCTGTTCTCTAACTGTGGCAGGCATTGGAATCAGGTGGAGGGCTTGCCAAAACACAGGGGGCTTGGTTCCACCCGTTATCTGATTCAGCAGGTCTGGGTTGGGGCCTGAGACAAGACCTTCAGAACCGCTGCTCTATGAAGTCTTGTAAAGGGTATGTACTGGGAAGGTGACTGGCAGGGCAAGGTGAAAGTGCTCCTAAATTCTTCAATTCCCCACCCCTCCTCAAATGCCCTAAAGTTCAAGGAAGCTTGACTGGGAGTCCTCAGGAAACTTACAATCAAAGCAGAAGGGGAAGCAAGCATGTCTTACCATCGTAGAGCAGGGGAGGGAGAGAGCAAAAGTGGGGAAGTGATACAAACTTCCAAACAACCAGATCTCAACCAGAGAGTGAAACTCACTATCACCAGCAGCAAGGGGGAGTCTGCCCATGATTCAGTCACCTCCTACCAAGCCCCTCCCCCGACATGTGGGAATTACAATTTGAGGTCGATTTGGGTGAGGACGCAGAGCCAAACCATAACAGTGACTCAAGCAACCACATGGCTCTTGGTGGTTGGTTTTGAGACTTCCCATCTTGAGTGAGATTCCCGGGGAGAGGGAATTGGGAGAGCATGTGCACTGGGGCACTTTGTTCTTAGACAGTCCACTAAGGCCTGTGACTGTGTTACATTCCCTGTAGGAGAATGTGTAAGTTTTTGTCTATAGCACCTGGCATTCCTACGTTTCCCCACCACCCTGTATTGCAGGCCTAGCAGTTTAAAAACGGTAATTCTCAGTCACTTTGCTGTAAGAGATCAGGATGCAATTTCGGTTCTGATAATGAAGTGTGGTCATTAATGTGGGATTTGAAAGGCCATAAAGAGGAAGCTGCTCTTCCTCTTCAGCTGAGCAGGTGTACAAGAGGGCTCTGGGAGACATAAGTATGGGCAGTGGCCTAACTCCATGGCCCACTGTCTAGTCGCTGGCCTTGCGGGTGTAGGGGGTTCTGGTGGCTGTCACTGACTCTGCTCCTCCAGCCTTTCTGCTTCATACCTTCTATTAAATCCCTATGATCTTGGACAATCTAGAGTTTTCTGTTTCCTGTGTTGAACCATGACTGGTACCGGGAACAAGCCTGTTTGGGTGCTTCATGCCTGAGGTCTGGATTAGTGTGGGCATGGAGTAGTGCACACTCTGCAGGTGTGAAGATGGCTGCCTCAGCAGGGAAATGAGTCCAGCCCAGGAGAGGTCACCAGCAATCCCCAAATCAGGAAGCCGAAGGGACGTATATTCTGGATGGCTCTCATAATGCGTCTTTCACCATGAGGCCTCACGGATTCATTTTCTGATTTTCAAAGCAAAGCAAGAAAAACAGCAACTTTTAGAGTATTAGGCAAAATTTTTTGCTAAGGCTCAATGACCGACTATTCTGCCTGGTTTTATATTTGATTATATGTTGTCCTTTTTTTTTTTCTAGGCTGGAGTGTAGTGGCACGATCTTGGCTCACTGCAACCTCCGCCTCCCAGGTTCAAGCAATTCTCTTGCCTTAACCTCCCAGATAGCTGGAATTACAGGCCTCCATCTCTACAGCCAGCTAATTTTTGTATTTTTAGGAGGGACATGGTTTCACCATGTTGGCCAGGCTGGCCTCAAACTCCTGACTTCAGATGATCCACTCTCCTAGGCCTCTCAAAGTGCTGGGATTACAGGTGTGAGCCACCGTACCCAGCCTTGTCCTATTTTATGCTCTTATATCTGGACATTCGCTCCCCAGTGAGGCACTAAACTACTTAAAGAAAGATAGTGAGTTTTCATTTTTCAGCCTGAGGGTTGAATGACAAGTTACTGGGGAAAGTCAGCTTTGTTCGGTGTGAGCGGAGAGCTGGATGGGCATTGCATATCTCTGCAACATTAAGGTCATTTCCTCTGCCCACCTTGCTGTCTAAACCCCACCTTAGAACCTCGTACCTGCAGATATTATTCAGGAACTGATTCCTTGGCTCTTCAATTGTTCCTGAGCAGAGATAAGACTGAATATATACCACGTAAGTAATTTTTGTCCAGAGGGAATTGTTTGGTAACTGTTTGCTCACAAATATATGGTGCCCATCTCTGCAGGAGGAGTACACATTCCCGCTCTGTGGCAGGTGGTTGTGACCATCTGACTGGCACTCAGCAGTGAAATGTGACTGGGAACAACCGCCCTTGGTTTTTAGTCCCTCTACACTTGTCAGCAATGATGCAGAGAGGTGACTCATCAGCCCAGACCCCAGCGCAAAGACGGCAGAGCCTCACGAATCCAGGATGGGCTTGTTGCTAAAACTGTTAAAAGAGAGAAAGAGATAATAATAATTCTGTATTAGTTAATTTACTTCTGTGAAATAGTTAGGATTTAACAGGCCTAATAAATTGTGCCTCTCATCCTAGCCAGAGTGCGGTGCTAATTTACAATGTTAGGAATCAGATGGACAGATTAAAAATATCGGCTGTATTACTGATAAGAGCTAGATTGAAAGAGCCGCCAAATCCCTATGCAGACTCCACCAGCTGTTAGCCATCCAGGCCTTGGTATAGCAGGCCACTGCAGGCCTCCTCCCAGGGCAGGGAGAGGACAGATACGCTAGTCCAGAAGGAGCCACAGGAGGGACCAAACTGGGTGGGCTCCATTCCTGTGGAGTTAACTCTACAGCAAGACCTGCCCCTGAAAACTTTAGTCCAGGGCAATAGAGGATTCCGGAGGGATTCACATACAATAGAACTGTATTACTCTTTGTATCTTGGAGAACTTGACAGAAATAGGAATATGAGGAGAGGTCATAAACATGTTAATTTTTGTTTCATTTTTATTCTTGCATGTTTTAAAGCCTAGGGGGAAACAGTCAAATGACAGATCAAAGCACTGAAATAAAAGTTTAAGCAATGGTAATCCTGACCATTAGCACTCTGCTGCAACTGGGCAGTGACTCCATGTGAAATGGGAATTTGTGGCCTGAACATAAATATGACCAACTTTCTGCCAAGGTATCCATGGCCCGCTGGGCATGGCTGGTTGGTGTTCATTGGTGGCCTGTGGCTTCCAGTGCAGAGCTGTGTTCTGGTTTCGGGGCCTCAGAGGGAAATGGGGTTGTTTTGAAATCCACAATTCTTGAACCAAAAATGTGTGAGAAATTAACCTAAAAGTGAGACAAGCAACTGGCTATTGAAAAGTCAGTGACCCTTCCAGGGTTGCTTTTAAAATAATAGATTTGTTTTACTTGACACTTTGGTAAGTGATTTAATAAACCATGCATCAAAGAAATTATCCAGTGTGTTTCATGTCCTGCAGTCTGGAATATCTGAACTAAATCCTTGCAAGTAAGCTTCATTATTAGTGAAATTTTGTTGCAAAATTTGGCATGGGCAATTTTGACTTGTCAGACTTCTAGGCGCTATCACAGAATTGGCAAGATTCAAGACATTTTTCTGATTTAATGACATTTTCTTTATTGTCCCTATAATCACCTGCTTTATGAACTGTGGCTAGAACTGATGTTGCAACTGGTAATTTTCTTAGAACCCAAATGCATTTATATTTTTCCATCTTTTGACTTCCATCATTTCTGGGAATTGTTAGTAGATGGAATAAAAAGAAAATACATTATAAACAATTCAAAACACCAAAAACAAAATTCCTTGGACCTTTTACAGATACCGCCCATGCAAATAAATGTGGTTTTGCATTCCAATGGCATTCGAGTGAGGATTACATTTTCCTCATTAACCTCTTTCTTAAGCAAACAGTATTGTTTTTCAAGTATGTTTTATCTAAATCTAGTTTGACATTTAAATTAATTCACACTGACTCAGTTCAAGTGGAGAGGTAGAATGTCTTCTTCTTTTGATCCCAGCAATTGAGCAATCGTGGTTGAAGTGCACCAAAGTAGGAATGCCTACTATTTTAGGATGAAATCAGAAGATTGATTGTATTGCTTCCAAAACCAAAACAAATGAACAAACAAAAAACCATTAGAAGCATTGCATGTGTTTTTTTCCTGAACTACTGAAAGAAGTGGAAAAAGGAACTCATGACGTGTACTTCAGATGTGAACATGATTGCTCTCCTTATGACAAACTACTTATAAAATGAATGTCCTTATTTCTAATTAAAAGAAAGCTCTATCTGTTTTCAATCAGTCATAACCAATAATTCCTCTTCTAATATGCGAACCTTAATTTAAAGCAGTGGGAATCTTCTCTTTTCTCCAGGAAGTCAACAGAGTTGCTTAGAAAGACTTCACAGTTTTGGTAGGAGCAGAAATATAACTTGATTATATTTTTAGAACTTCTGTAAACACTTATGCATGAATCTATTATCTTTGCCCTGACACAGAACAAAAGCATACATTGTTTTCAGTGTTGATACTTGCCAGTGGATAAGGAAATGTTTGTGTGTATTTAGGGATGTCCATCTATGTAAAATGAATGAGACATTAAAATAACACTCAAACTGAATTAAACCCATCAATTTTGAGAAAAGTTGTATCAGCTGCCTTCACTGTGCTATTAGCTCTGTCTTGTCAGACAATTCTTTCTCATTCTGTCATCTTTTCATGCATTGTTTCCAAACTCCTGCAATCCTACCTCAAGATGGAATGAGTTGGATGTGGAGTAAGAACCAACGCTAGTTTCCTTAGTGTCCACAGTTTCAAAACACACCCATTAATGTTACTTGACACAATTTTTCTACATGTGCTTTCATTGGAAAGTGGAAAAATACGCTCCTGAAAGGGCTTCTCAGATGAAACCATATTGCAAAACATTTTCAAAAATGAATTTTTGACCAAATGAATTTCATTCCAAAAGGGCCTGCTTGATTGAAAGCAGTTAGAGTGTTTCAACACGTGCATGTGGCTTATCCTCTCTGTTGCCGATGTGTGTGTGGATTCTTTTATTTTTCTATTTCTTTTTTTTAATTGCATTTTAGGTTTTGGGGTACATGTGCAGAACGTGCAAAATAGTTGCATAGGTACACACATGGCAGTGTGTTCTGCTGCCTTCCTCCCCTTCACCCACATTTGGCATTTCTCCTCAGGCTATCCCTCCCCAGCTCCCCCCTCCCTGCTGTCCCTCCCCTATTCCCCCCAATAGACCCCAGTGTGTAGTACCCCCTTCCCTGTGTCCATGTGTTCTCATTTTTCCTCACCCGCATATAAGTAAGAATATGTGGTATTTCATTTTCTGTTCTTGTGTCAGTTTGCTGAGAATGATGTTGTCCAGATTCATCCATGTCCTTACAAAGGACACAAATTCATCATTTTTGATTGCTGCATAATATTCCATGGTGTATGTGTGCCACATTTTCCCAGTCCAGTCTATCATCAATGGGCATTTGGGTTGGTTCCAGGTCTTTGCTATTGTAAACAGTGCTGCAATGAACATTCATGTGCATGTGTCCTTATAGTAGAACGATTTAGAGTCCTTTGGATATATACCCAGTAATGGGATTGCTGGGTCAAATGGAATTTCTATTTCTAGGTCCTTGAGGAATCACCACACTGTCTTCCACAATGGTTGGACTAATTTACACTCCCACCAACAGTGTAAGAGTGTTCCTATTTATCCACATCCTCTCCAGCATCTACTGTCTCCAGATTTTTTAATGATCGCCATTCTAACTGGCATGAGATGGTATCTCAATGTGGTTTTGATTTGCAACTCTCTAATGACCAGTGATGATGAGCATTTTTTCATGTGTTTGTTGGCCTCATGTATGTCTTCTTTTGTAAAGTGTCTGTTCATATCCTTTGCCCATTTTTGAATGGGCTTGTTTGTTTTTTTCCTGTAAATCTGTTTGAGTTCTTTGTAAATTCTGGATATCAGCCCTTTGTCAGATGGGTAAACTGCAAAGATTTTTTCCCATTCTGTTGGTTGCCAATTCACTCTAGTGACTGTTTCTTTTGCCATGCAAAAGCTGTGGAGTTTGATTAGGTCCCATTTGTCTATTTTGGCTTTTGTTGCCAATGCTTTTGGTGTTTTGGTCATGAAGTCCTTGCCTACTCCTATGTCCTGAATGGTTTTGCCTAGATTTTCTTCTAGGGTTTTTATGGTGCCAGGTCTTATGTTTAACTCTTTAATCCATCTGGAGTTAATTTTAGTGTAACGTGTCAGGAAGGGGTCCAGTTTCTTCTTTCTGCACATGGCTAACCAGTTTTCCCAACACCATTTATTAAACAGGGAATCCTTTCCCCATTGCTTGTTTTTGTCAGTTTATCAAAGATTATATGGTTGTAAATATGTTGTGTTGCCTCTGATGCCTCTGTTCTGTTCCATTGGTCTATATCTTTGTTTTGGTACCAGTACCATGCTGTTTGGATTACTGTATTCTTGTAGTATAGTTTGAAGTCTGGTAGTGTGATGCCTCCCGCTGTGTTCTTTTTGCTTAGAATTGACTTGGCTATGCAGGCTCTCTTTTAGTTCCATATGAAGTTCATGGTGGTTTATTCCAGTTCTGTGAAGAAATTCAATGGTAGCTTGATGGGGATAGTGTTGATTCTGTAAATTACTTTGGGCAGTATAGCCATTTTCATGATATTGATTCTTCCTAACCATGAACATGGAATGTTTCTCCATCTGTTTGTGTCCTCTCTTATTTCGTTGAGCAGCGGTTTGTAGTTTTCCTTAAAGAGGTCCCTTACATTCCTTGTAAGTTGTATTCCTAGGTATTTTATTCTCTTTGTAGCAATTGTGAATGGCAGTTCGTTCTTGATTTGGCTCTCTTTAAGTCTGTTGTTGGTGTATAGGAATGCTTGTGATTTTTGCACATTGATTTTATATCCTGAGACTTTGCTGAAGTTGCTTATCAGTTTCAGAAGTTTTTGGGCTCAGGTGATGGGGTCTTCTAGGTATACTATCATGTCATCTGCAAATAGAGACAATTTGGCTTTCACCTTTCCTATTTGAATACCCTTTATTTCTTTTTCTTACCTGATTGCTCTGGCTAGAACTTCCAGTACTATGTAGAATAGGAGTGGTGAGAGAGGGCATCTTTGTCTAGTGCTGGATTTCAAAGGGAATGCTTCCAGTTTTTGCCCATTAAGTATGATATTGGCTGTTGGTTTGTCATAAACAGCTTTTATTATTTTGAGATATGTTCCATCAATACCAAGCTTATTGAGTGTTTTTAGCATAAAGAGCTGTTGAATTTTGTCAAAGGCCTTCTCTGTATCAATTGAGATAATCATGTGGTTTTTGTTTTTGGTTCTGTTTATGTGGTGAATTATGATTATAGACTTGCGTATGTTGAACCAGCCTTGCATACCCAAGATGAATCCTACTTGACCATGATGGATAAGTTTTTTAATGTGCTGTTTCAATCTGTTTGCCAGTATTTTATTGAAGATTTTTGCATCTATGTTCATCATGGATATTGGCCTGAAGTTTTCTTTTCTTGTTGAGTCTCTGCCGGGTTTTGGTATCAGGATGATGTTGGTCTCATAAAATGCTTTGGGAAGGGTTCCCTCTTTTTGGATTATTTGGAATAGTTTCAGAAGGAATGGTACCAGCTCCTCTTTGTGTGTCTGGTAAAATTCGGCTGTGAACCCATCTGGACTTGAGCTTTTTTTGTGTGGTAGGCTCTTAATTGCTGCCTCAACTTCAGACCTTATTATTGGCCTATTCATAGTTTCAGCTTCCTCCCGGTTTAAGCTTGGGAGGACACAGGTGTCCAGATATTTATCCATTTTTTCCAGGTTTACTAGTTTATGTGCAGAGAGTTGTTTGTAATATTCTCTGATGATGGTTTGAATTTCTGTGGAATCTGTGGTGATTTCCCCTTTATCGTTTTTTATTGCATCTATTTGGTTGTTCTCTCTTTTCTTTTTTATCAGTCTGGCTAGTGGTCTGTCTATTTTATGGATCTTTTTGAAAAAAACAGCTCTTGGATTTATTGATTTTTTGAAGGGATTTTCGTGTCTCTATCTCATCAGTTCTGCTCTGATCTTAGTTATTTCTTGTCTTCTGCTAGGTTTTAAGTTTTTTTATCTTGCTCCTCTAGCTCTTTCCATTTTGATGATAGGGTGTCAATTTTGGATCTCTCCACTCTTCTCATGTGGGTACTTATTGCTATATATTTTCCTCTGGAGACTGCTTTAAATTTGTCCCAGAGATTCTGGTATGTTGTGTCTTCATTCTCATTGGTTTTGAAGAACTTCTTTATTTCTGCCTTCATTTCATTGTTTATCCAATCAACATTCAAGAGCCAGTTGTTCAGTTTCCATGAAGCTGTGCAGTTCTGAGTTAGTTTCTGAATTCTGAGGCCTAACTTGATTGGACTATGGTCTGAGAGACTGTTTGTTATGATTTCAGTTGTTTTGCATTTGCTGAGGAGTGCTTTACTTCCAATTATGTGGTCAATTTTAGAGTACGTGTGATGTGGTGCTGAGAAGAATGTATATTCTGTGGATTTGGGTGGAGAGTTCTGTAAATGTCTATCAGGTTTGCTTGTTCCAGGTCTGAGTTCAAGCCCTGGATATCCTTGCTAATTTTCTGTCTGGTCTATCTGTCTAATATTGACAGTGGAGTGTTAAAGTCTTCCACTATTATTGTGTGGGAGTCTAAGTCTCTTTGTAAGTCATTAAGAACTTGCCTTATATATCTGGGTGCTCCTGTATTGGGTCCAGATATATTTAGGATCATTAGCTCTTCTTGTTGTATCGATCCTTTTACCATTATGTAATGACCTTCTTTGTCTCTTTTGATCTTTGTTGCTTTAAAGTCTATTTTATCAGAGACGAGAATTGCAACTCCTGCTTTTTTTTGCTCTCCATTTGCTTGGTAAATCTTCCTCCATCCCTTTATTTTGAGCCTTTGTGTATCCTTGCATGTGAGATGGGTTTCCTGGATACAGCACACTGATGGGTTTTGGTTTTTTATCCAATTTGCCAGTCTGTGTCTTTTGATTGGTGCATTTAGCCCATTTACATTTAGGGTTAATATAGTTATGTGTAAATTTGATACTGCCATTTTGATGCTAGCTGGCTGTTTTGCCCATGAGTTGATGCAGATTCTTCATTTTATTGATGCTCTTTAGCATTTGGTATGTTTTTGGAATGGCTGGTACTGGTTGTTCCTTTCTATGTGTAGTGCCTCTTTCAGGAGCTTATAAAGCAGGCCTGGTGGTAACAAAATTTCTGAGTACTTGCTTATTGGCAAAATATTTTATTCTTTCTTCACTTACGAAGCTCAATTTGGCTGGATATGAAATTCTGGATTGAAAGTTCTTTTCTTTAAGGATGTTGAATATTGGCCACCACTCTCTTCTGACTTGTAGAGTTTCTGCCAAGAGATCTCCTGTGATTGTGATGGGCTTCCTTTTGTGGGTGACCTGACCTTTCTCTCTGGCTGCCCTTAGTATTTTCTCCTTCATTTCAACCCTGGTGAATCTGACGACTATGAGCCTTGGGGTTGCTCTTCTTGTGGAATATCTTTGTGGGGTTCTCTGTATTTCCTGTGCTTGAGTATTGGCCTGCCTTGCTAGGTTGGGGAAATTTTCCTGGATAATATCCTGAAGAGTATTTTTCAGCTTGGATTCATTCTCTTCATCAAATTCTGGTACACCTATCAAACGTAGGTCAAGTTTCTTCACATAGTCCCACATTTCTTGGCCATTTTGTTCATTCCTTTTTGCACTTTTTTCTCTAATCTTGGTTTCTCATTTTATTTCATTAAGTTGATCTTCGACTTCTGATATTCTTAATTCTGCTTGGTCTATTCGGCTGTTGAAACTTGTGCATGCTTTGTGAAGTTCTCGTGTTGTGTTTTTCAGCTCCTTCAATTCATTCATATTCCTCTCTAAGTTGTCCATTCTTGTTATCATTTCCTCGAATCTTTTTTCAAATCTTTTTTCAAGGTTCTTAGTTTCTTTGCATTGATTTAGAACATGTTCTTTTAGCTCACTGAAGTTTCTCATTATTATTACCTTCTGAAGTCTGATTCCATCATTTTGTCACACTCATTCTCCGTCCAGCTTTGTTCCCTTGCTGGTGAGGAGTTTTGGACCTTTGTAGGAGGTGAGGTGTTTTGGTTTTGAGTGTTTTCCTCCTTTTTGCTCTGGTTTCTTCCCATCTTTATGGATTTATTCACCTGTCGTCTCAGTAGTTGCTGACTTTTTGATTGGGTCTCTGAGTGGACACCCAGATGGTTGATGATGAATTATTTCTGTTACTTAGCTTTCCTTCTAACAGTCTAGCCCCTCTGCTGTATGACTGCTGAGGTCCACTTCAGGCCCTCCTTGTCTGGAGTACACCTGTAGCAGCTTAGGAACAATGAGGAATGCTACCAGTTTCTTCTTCTACTATCTTTGTCCCAGAATGTCAGTCTGATTAGTTCTTTTTGAGGTGACTCTTTGGATATACAGGGGCCAGGGAGCTGCTTGAGGAGATGGTCTGTACTTTATAGGAGCTCCAGTGCTGAGCTGTGAGCTCTGTTGTTCATTCAGGGTTGTTGGGCAGGTGTGTTTAGATCTGCTGCAGCAGAACCTATAAAACCCCTTTTTATTTTTCCTCAGATGCTCTGTGTCAGGGATTTGGGGCTTTCTTTATGAGTATTCGTTGCACTGTCCTGCCCAGCTAGGAGGCAGTCTAGTCACTATTTGCCTGCCGAGGCTCCGCCCTCCTACCACGGGGTCCGCCCTGCTGCCACCAGGCTTTGCCCTACTGTGGTGGGCTCCGCCCTGTTTGCTGAGTCTCTCTGTTATGGCGGGTTGCATCGGCAACAGCAGCCAGCTTCCACAATGGGCGTGTTCCTCAGTAGGAGTGGAATGTGTCTGTAGTGGCAGACGCCCCTCCCACACCGAGCTGCACAGTACTGGATTCAGCTGAGCCCACAGTAAAACTCTCAACCCTTAGCGTTTTGAATCGCCATTTTGTTTGTCCCTGTGGTGGTGGGACCCGCCGAGCCTGATCACCTGGCTCCCTGCCTCAGAGTCCTTTCTTTCTCTCTCTTTTTTTTAAAAGTTGAACAGTTGACTCTCTCACAGGTGTTTCAGTCACCTGCTGAAAGGGCGCTGGGATCTGTGTGATTTCCCATGCTGCTACCCACTGCACCGGGTCAAATCACACTTCCCAGGAATCTCCTGGTCTGGCTCACTGTCCAAGTCCTGTTTAATCAGATGGATATGTTAATCTGCCCTCCCAAATCTCAGATTGCCAGCTTAACAGGCCACCCAGACCAGTGAGTTTTGTGCCACCATGCCACGGTGCCGGCCAAAAGGGCTGCGCTGGTGTCTTGTGTCTCTCCTACACCTGGGAATTTCCCTGTTCTGTGGGCAACAAAGGTCCATCTGAAAATGCGGCTAGGACTCACCCTCTGCACTTTCACTGAGAGCTGAAATCCCGAGTTGTTCTTACCGTGCCATCTTGGAAAATCCCACCTCATGTTTGTTGATTCTAAAGACCATACCTCTGAACTTCGACTGTCCCCAGATAGCAGTTTCTACACAGCTAACTCAGTGCAGATAAGAAAGAATTTTAGAATGCTCTATTTCTAGGCCTTTTGTTCTTGTAGTGAACATTCAAGAAAATCCTTTCCTCATGTTCTTCCATGGTTACCTCTAATTCATAAGAGGCTGATTTTCTCCTGCATGTCCATGGTTGTGGGAACGCTCCCATGTGAGACCCCCAAGTAGTGAGTCACACCATATGGTTGAGCTTGATTGCAGACACAGGCCCCCTGTTGGAGGTAGTCAAGCTATAGGAAAGAAGGACTGCAAGAAGTCTTATGTGATATACAAAAAATAACATGAGTTATTCCTCTATTGTGCTGAGGTGATGGGAGACACAGTGTCCACTTTTGGTTCTCACGGTGTACACTTTTGGTTCTCACAGTGTCTACTTTTGGTTTTCACAGTGTCCACTTTTGTTTCTCTACTCATTATAGTTTCTTCTTAAAGTTATGACTTAAATCTTCAAAGCAAGCTAATAGTAAAAATTGCTTTGTTTATGTCTTTCCTGCACCTGGACCCTTGATATGGTATTTACAATACTGCTTGTGACTTAATGGGTTATAATGTAGCCTGTGATTTTCTTGTGAAACTCCTGCCCTAGATAAATAGTTTCTTTTAAACTTTTAAACTTAGATATTGCACCCAGACTCTTGTGACTAATAATTGCACCCCCTGCTTTAACCTGATTATGTATCTCCCTGTTCCCAGCATATTTGTCCAAACTATGGTAACTTGTGATTGTATTATAAAACTTTCTGTTCCCACAGAACACTGACCCCATAATGTAAACACTTCTACTTGTAATGTATATAAGCAGACCCTGAGTTCAATAAAGCTGTTGGTGAAGCATCTGACTTCTCAACCCTCCAGACCCCATCTGTTCTTTCTTATTCTCTTCCATGCACCCCCCTCTCCAGGTTGGGACCCTCTTGCTGGCCAAGAGCCCCCCAGCAGATGTGCTGGCCCCCACACATGGTGTCCAACATCACCTTCCAAATTACATATCACGCTTGGCCAATCCTAGAGTGGACTGACATTTCCAAGATGCAGCTATGCCTTGTTCAGGGAAACTTGAAGTGATGCTCATTTTGAGTCATGTGACTGTGGAGAGGACTTGCCACTTATTCCTAAATGTTCCACTTTGGCCAACACTTAGCTCAGAAAATGACACCAAAATCAGCTCTGCCACTAACCAGAAGCAGACTATTTTATTTATTTATTTATTTATTTATTTTTATTTAGAAATGGAGTCTCACTTTGTAGCCCATGGCGCAATCTCAGCTCACTACAGTCTCCACTACCAGGGCTCAAGTGATTCTCGTGCCTCAGCCTCCTGAGTAGCTGGCCCTACAGGTGCACACCACCATGCCCAGCTGATTTTTTGTATTTTAGGAGAGACAAAGAATGGTTGTATTCAGCTGCATCTGCATTTATATGTCATCTTAAAAACTGTTCATTTTATGCCACAGAGTTACAGTTAATGATACACAACTATTCTTTGGTAGAACTGTACCTCTAAGCCAATGTTTCCAGTTCCTGCCCTTCTCAAATCTACCACAATCTTCTTACATTTCTTACATTTAATTATAAGACACCAAAAATCATGACCTTCATATATACCTCTGGTCATCTATCACATATTAAGATTGGGGTATTAAAGAAATCAAAAGATATCTCCACAAATAATGTCCCTATCTAAGATGGAACCATTCTTTTTTTAATTTTTATTGCGTTATAGGTTTTGGGGTACATATGCAGAACGTGCAAGGTAGTTGCATAGGTACACACATGGCAGTGTGTTTTGCTGCCTTCCTCCCCTTTACCCACACTTGGCATTTATCCCAAGGCTATCCCTCCCCAGCCCCCCCACTGTCCCTCCCCCATTGCCCCCAATAGACCCCAGCGTGTAGTAGACCCACTCCCTGTGTCCATGTGTTCTCATTTTTCTCACCCGCCTATGAGTGAGAATATGTGGTATTTCGTTTTCTGTTCTTGTGTCAGTTTCCTGAGAATGATGTTCTCCAGATTCATCCATGTTTTTACAAAGGACACAAACTCATCATTTTTGATTGCTGCATAATATTCCATGGTGTATATGGGCCACATTTTCCCAGTCCAGTCTATCATCGATGGGCATTTGGGTTGGTTCCAGGTCTTTGCTATTGTAAACAGTGCTGCAATGAACATTCATGTGCATGTGTCCTTATAGTAGAACGATTTAGAGTCCTTTGGATATATACCCAGTAATGGGATTGCTGGGTCAAATGGAATTTCTATTTCTAGGTCCTTGAGAAATCGCCACACTGTCTTCCACAATGGTTGAAATAATTTACACTCCCACCAACAGTGTAAGAGTGTTCCTATTTCTCCACATCCTCTCCAGCATCTGCTGTCTCCAGATTTTTTAATGATCGCCATTCTAACTGGCGTGAGATGGTATCTCAATGTGGTTTTGATTTGCATCTCTCTAATGACCAGTGATGATGAGCATTTTTTCATGTGTTTGTTGGCCTCATGTATGTCTTCTTTTGTAAAGTGTCTGTTCATATCCTTTGCCCATTTTTGAATGGGCTTGTTTGTTTTTTTCCTGTAAATCTGTTTGAGTTCTTTGTAAATTCTAGATATCAGCCCTTTGTCAGATGCATAAACTGCAAAAATTTTTTCCCATTCTGTTGGTTGCCAATTCACTCTAGTGACTGTTTCTTTTGCCATGCAAAAGCTGTGGAGTTTGATTAGGTCCCATTTGTCTATTTTGGCTTTTGTTGCCAATGCTTTTTGGTGTTTTGGTCATGAAGTCCTTGCCTACTCCTATGTCCTGAATGGTTTTGCCTAGATTTTCTTCTAGGGTTTTTATGGTGTCAGGTCTTATGTTTAAGTCTTTAATCCATCTGGAGTTAATTTTAGTGTAAGGTGTCAGGAAGGGGTCCAGTTTCTGCTTTCTGCACATGGCTAGCCAGTTTTCCCAACACCATTTATTAAACAGGGAATCCTTTCCCCATTGCTTGTTTTTGTCTGGTTTATCAAAGATTATATGGTTGTAGATATGTTGTGTTGCCTCCAATGCCTCTGTTCTGTTCCATGGGTCTATATCTCTGTTTTGGTACCAGTAACGTGCTGTTTTGATTACTGTAGACTTGTAGTTAGTTTGAAGTCTGGTAGTGTGATGCCTCACGCTGTGTTCTTTTTGCTTAGAATTGACTTGGCTATGCGGGCTCTCTTTTGGTTCCATATGAAGTTCATGGTGGTTTTTTCCAGTTCTGTGAAGAAATTCAGTGGTAGTTTGATGGGGATAGCATTGATTGTGTAAATTACTTTGGGCAGTATAGCCATTTTCATGATATTGATTCTTCCTAAACATGAACATGGAATGTTTCTCCATCTGTTTGTGTCCTCTCTTATTTCGTTGAGCAGTGGTTTGTAGTTTTCCTTGAAGAGGTCCCTTACATTCCTTGTGAGTTGTATTTCTAGGTATTTTATTTTCTTTGTAGCAATTGTGAATGGCAGTTCATTCTTGATTTGGTTCTCTTTAAGTCTGTTATTGGTGTATAGGAATGCTTGTGATTTTTGCACATTGATTTTATATCCTGAGACTTTGCTGAAGTTGCTTATCAGTTTCAGGAAGTTTTAGGCTGAGGTGATGGGGTCTTCTAAGTATACTATCATGTCATCTGCAAATAGAGACAATTTGGCTTCCACCTTTCCTATTTGAATATCCTTTATTTCTTTTTCTTGCCTGATTTCTCTGGCTAGAACTTCCAGTGCTATGTTGAATAGGAGTGGTGAGAGAGGGCATCCTTGTCTAGTGCTGGATTTAAAAGGGAATGCTTTCAGTTTTTGCCCATTAAGTATAATATTGGCTGTTGGTTTGTCATAAATAGCTTTTATTACTTTGAGATTCATTCCATCAATACCAAGTTTATTGAGGGTTTTTAGCATAAAGGGCTGTTGAATTTTGTCAAATGCCTTCTCTGCATCAATTGAGGTAATCATGTGGTTTTTGTTTTTGGTTCTGTTTATGTGGTGAATTACATTTATAGACTTGTGTATGTTGAACCAGCCTTGCATCCCCAGGATGAATCCTACTTGATCATGAAGGATAAGTTTTTTAATGTGGTGTTGCAATCAGTTTGCCAGTATTTTATTGAAGATTTTTGCATCTATGTTCATCATGAATATTGGCCTGAAGTTTTCTTTTCTTGTTGAGTCTCTGCCAGGTTTTGGTGTCAGGATGATGTTGGTCTCATAAAATGATTTGGGAAGGGTTCCCTCTTTTTGGATTATTTGGAATAGTTTCAGAAGGAATGCTACCAGCTCCTCTTTGTGAGTCTGATAGAATTTGGCTGTGAACCCATTTGGACCTGGGCTTTTTTTGTGTGGTAGGCTCTTAATTGCTGCCTCAACTTTACACCTTGTTATTGGTCTATTCATAGTTTCAGCTTCCTCCTGGTTTAGGCTTGGGAGGACACAGGTGTCCAGGAATTTATCCATTTCTTCCTGGTTTACTAGTTTATGTGCATAGAGTTGTTTGTAATATTCTCTGATGATGGTTTGAATTTCTGTGGAATCTCTGGTGATTTCCCCTTTATTGTTTTTTATTGCATCTATTTGGTTGTTCTCTCTTTTCTTTTTTATCAGTCTGGCTAGTGGTCTGTCTATTTTCTTGATCTTTTTGAAAAACCAGCTCTTGGATTTATTAATTTTTTGAAGGGTTTTTCATGTCTCTATCTCCTTCAGTTCTGCTCTGATCTTAGTTATTTCTTGTCTTTGGCTAGGTTTTGAGCTTTTTTGATCTTGCTCCTCTAGCTCATTCAATTTTGACAATAGGGTGTCAATTTTGGATCTCTCCACTCTTCTCATGTGGGCACTTATTGCTATATATTTTCTCTACAGACTGCTTTAAATGTGTCCCAGAGATTCTGGTACGTTGTGTCTTCATTCTCATTTGTTTCGAAGAACTTGTTTATTTCTGCCTTCATTTTATTGTTTATGCAATCAACATTCAAGAGCCAGTTGTTCAGTTTTCATGAAGCTGTGCGGTTCTGAGTTATTTTCTGAATTCTGAGTTTCAACTTGATTGCACTATGGTCTGAGAGACTGTTTGTTATGATTTCAGTTGTTTTGCATTTGCTGAGGAGTGCTTTACTTCCAATTATGTGGTCAATTTTGGAGTAGGTGTGATGTGGTGCTGAGAAGAATGTATATTCTGTGGATTTGGGGTGGAGAGTTCTGTAAATGTCTATCAGGTTTGCTTGTTCCAGGTCTGTGTTCAAGTCCTGGATATCCTTGTTAATTTTCTGTCTGGTTGATCTGTCTGATATTGACAGTGGAGTGTTAAAGTCTCCCACTAATCTTGTGTGGGAGTCTAAGTCTCTTTGTGAGTCATTAAGAACTTGCCTTATATATCTGGGTGCTCCTGCATTGAGTCCATATATATTTACAATCGTTAGCTCTTCTTGTTGTTTCGATCCTTTTACCATTATGTAATGACCTTCTTTGTCCCTTTTGATCTTTGCTGCTTTAAGGTTTATTTTATCAGACATGGGAATTGCAACTCCTGTTTTTTTTTTTTCTCTCTCTCCATTTGTTTGGTAAATCTCCCTCCATCCCTTTATTTTGAGCCTTTGTGTATCCTTGCATGTGAGGTGGGTTTCCTGGATACAGCACACCGATGAATTTTGGTTTTTTATCCAATTTCCCAGTCTGTGTCTTTTGATTGGTGCATTTAGCCCATTTACATTTAGGGCTAATATTGTTATGTGTGAATTTGATACTGCCATTTTGATGCTAGCTGGCTGTTTTGCTCATTGGTTCATGTAGATTCTTCATTTTGTTAATGCTCTTTAGCATTTGGTATGCTTTTAGGATGGCTGGTACTGGTTGTTTCTTTCTATGCGTAGTGCCTCTTTCAGGAGCTCTTGTAAAGCAGGCCTAGTGGTGATAAAATCTCTGAGTACTTGCTTTTTTATGATGGATTTTATTTTTCCTTCACTTATGAAGCTCAGTTTGGCTGGATATGAAATTCTGGGTTGAAAGTTCTTTTCTTTAAGGATGTTGAATATTGGCCCCCACTCTCTTCTGGCTTGTAGAGTCTCTGCTGAGAGATCTGCTGTGAGTCTGATGGGCTTCCCTTTGTGGGTGACCCGACCTTTCTGTCTGGCTGCCCTTAGTATTTTCTCCTTAATTTCAACCCTGGTGAATCTGACGATTATGTGCCTTGGGGTTGCTCTTTGTGTGAAGTATTTTTGTGGTGTTCTCTGTATTTCCTGGAGTTGAGTATTGACCTGTCTTGCTAGGTTGGGGAAATTTTCCTGGATTATATCCTGAAGAGTGTTTTCCAGCTTGGATTCATTCTCTTCATCACATTCTGGTACACCTATCAAACGTGGGTTGGATCTCTTCACATAGTCCCACATTTCTTGTATATTTTGTTCATTCCTTTTTGTGCTTTTTTTTTTAATCTTGGTTTCTCATTTTATTTCATTGAGTTGATCTTTGACTTCTGATATCCTTTATTCTGCTTGGTCAATTTGGCTGTTGAAACTTGTGCATGCTTCACGAAGTTCTTGTGTTGTTTTTCAGCTCCTTCAATTCATTCATATTCCTCTCTAAGTTGTCCATTCTTGTTATCATTTCCTCGAATCTTTTCTCAAGGTTCTTACTTTCTTTGCACTGATTTAGAACATGTTCTTTTAGCTCCCTGAAGTTTCTCATTATCCACTTTCTGAAATCTGATTCCATCATTTCGTCACACTCATTTTCCATCCAGCTTTGTTCCCTTGCTGGTGAGGAGTTTTGGTCCTTTGTAGGAGGCGAGGTGTTTTGGTTTCATGTGTTTTCCTCCTTTTTGCACTGGTTTCTTCCCATCTTTATGGATTTATTCACCTGTCATCTTAGCAGTTGCTGATTTTTCAGTTGGGTCTCTGAATGGATGCCCAGATTGTTGATGATGAAGTATTTCTGTTACTTGGTTTTCCTTCTAATGGTCTAGCCCCTCTGCTGTATGAGTGCTGAGGTCCACTCCAGGCCCTGCTTGTCTGGGGTACACCTGTAGCAGCTGCAGAACAGTGAGGGATGCTACCAGTTTCTTCTGCTATCTTTGTTCCAGAATGATGACTGCCAAATGTCAGTCTGATTAGTCCTTTTTGGGGGTGACTCTTTGAATATACAGGGGTCAGGGAGCTGCTTGAGGAGACGGTCTGTGCTTTATAGGAGCTCAAGTGCTGAGCTGTGAGCTCTGTTGTTCATTCAGGGATGTTGGGGGGATATGTTTATGTCTGCTGCAACAGAACTCATAAAACCCCCCTCTTTTTTTTCCCCCTTAGATGCTCTGTTTCAGGGAGTTGGGGCTTTGTTTATGAGTATCTGTTGCACTGTCCTGCCCCGCTAGGTGGCAGTCTCTTCACTATTTGCCTGCCGGGGCTCCACCCTGCTAGCATGGGTCCACTCTGCTACCACGGGCTCCGTTCTGCTGTGGTGCACTCTGCCCTCTTGGTGGAGTCACTCTGTTATGGCAGGTTGCCTCAGCAATGGCAGGCTGCATCAGCACTGGGTGGTACTTCAGTAGGGGCAGATGGCATCCCCAGTGGCAGATGCCCTTCCCCCACCAGGATGCACCGTCCTAGAAGCTGGCAGCAAAACTCTCAGCCCTGAGCACCTCCAATCGCTGCCCTGCTTGTCCCCATGAGGGTGGGACCTGCTGAGCTCGATCACTCAGCTCCCTGCCTCAGAGTCCATCCTCTCTCTCTCTCTCTCTTCCTCTCCCCAAGCTGAACGGTCGACTCTCTCACTGGCACCCCAGTAGCCTGCCGATAGGGCACTGGGATCCATGCAATCTCCCGTGCCACTGCCCACTGCACTGGCTCAGATCACATTTCCCAGGAATATCCTGGTCTGGCTCATTGTCCAATTCCCATTCAATCAGATGGACATGCCAATCTGCCCTTCCAAATCTCAGATTGCCGATTTAACAGGGCACCCAGACCAGTGAGTTTTGTGCCGTGTGCCGCTGCACTGTGGCGCCGGCCCGGCAAAACAAGCCACGCGAGCCAGCAGAGCAAGTGTCCCGTGTCTCTCCCACACCCAGGACTTTCAACGTTCTGTGGGCAAAAAAGGACCATCCGAGAATGTGGCTAAAACTCACCCTCTGTGCCTTCACTGAGAGCTGCAATCCTGAGTTGCCTCTACGATGCCATCTTGGGAAAATTCTCCAAGATGGAGCTATTGTTGGTATGTTTGACAGTGCCATCTTAAAGGCCATTGGTTTTTAGAGTATGACTTGAGGTTAGTCCCTGTGAGAAGTTTTTTTTTTTCTCTCTCTCTCTCTATAGATTATTTACTCCTAAATCCAGTTAAACTTCTAACTCTAATATCTATATATATTATTTTTTAATCCAAAATAAAAATTATCTATGAAACCTTCTGGCCAGTAGGAAGCAATAGTCTTCTGGGAGAAAGAAGCATCTATGGAGATGAAGTTATAGAGCCTATCATGAATTAAGGAAAAAAGTTATTTCAAATTGTAGGAAACAGACAAGAATAATTGCTTTATAAGCCCCTTTTGGGGTTTCATCACATTGCCCAGGATGGTCTCAAACTCCTGAGCTCAGCAATCTGCTTGTCTCAGCCTCCTAAAGTGCTCTGATTACATGCATGAGCCACAGCACCTGGCCCATAACAGACCATTTCTATGGAGAAAAGAGAAAAATAGGCTTATGGAAAATTGAGTTTGCATATTCGATGATAATTAACAACTCAAATTTAAAATTTTTAAAAAGCGCAAATGTGTGGTATAGATGATATGTCCTGAGAGGGAATTTTTTAAAATTCTAATATATTTCACATCTCAATCACCTTTTGACTAAGAATTTACAACCTGAACACTGACTAAAAAAGGTGAAAAAAAATTATTTTCTCATTTTAAATTTACTTCCTTGGTCAAATTACTCTCAACTAATAAGGAAAACCATCAAAAGCAACATGGTCCACCTTTATTTGGAATTTCAGAAAAGTTAATGTCCCAAACCACGTCTTCTGAGATTTTCAAAGGACTTTAGCTGTCTAACTTCATCTTGTTTAAAGACATTAGAGCTGTGTTGAGATTAATATCAGCAATCAGAAAGTAATATCACGGCTCTGGTTGTCATTATCCTGTTTAGACATGCTAGAACTAGATAGCATGTTACATTTGTGTTAAAATGTAATGGACTAGAGAAAAGCAGCATTCAAAATCTTCATGGTGAGAGCTTCAACTATCCAGCCATCTGCCAGATGTCTCATTTCCTAAATTCAGAACATCTGATAAATACATGATTTACCCCAATTAGTGTTCTCAGCTCTGCCTGCACATTAGAATAGCCCTGGAATTTAGAATAAAAAATTGATAGGCAGGCTCCATGCCATACTAAGTAAAGCAGAATATCTCAGGGTGGGGCCCCAGACTTTTTTTTTTAAGTTCCCCGAGTGATTTGAACATGCAGCTAGGGTAAGAATCAGTAACTCACATGATAATTTCATCTTTCAGAAGAGAGAGGGAGAGGAAGTGAGGAGGAGGATTAACACCCTGCTTCTAATTCTGGACAACAAGGAGGCTCTGAATAGAAAATAGGAAGTGACAAGAACCCTGGAAGAGGGCCACCTGGCCATCAGAAAATTCCAGAAGGATGTGGTCACTGTCAGACACACACTCTGTTAGTCTGAGCCTAAAAATATTTCAGGAAATTATGAAAGCTTGACTTTGACACCCTGGTCTGAGACTCCAAAAAGAAGCAGAGGAGATTCTTCAAAATAAAATTCTGTTGCTACTATTGTAAATGCTCCAACATAGGAGGAAAAAAAAGAAGAATAAAAGAAAAAGGAAAGAGGTAGCCAAAAAGATTTAATGTCTGGGCAGGAAGCTGTCTGCTGAGATCAGATATATTTTAAAATGCAAAAGCTGATCTAGAAAAACAAGCATAGATACAAAAAAAAAATCTGTCAAGACTATGTGAGAAGAGTCAGAAAGTTTAAAGGAGGTTAACATTCTAGATGATGAAGAGGGCTGTTCAAATCCAAAGCAAGGAAGTCTAGGATCCATGGCCAGCTGTGATGGCATTATGTCAGTGGTGAAGGATACAAAATGGAACACTCTCAGATTCTTTGGTAAGAAGGAATTGAAGGTTAAGACTACCTAGGAGCAGATTCTTACTGTCACAAATAAGTTTAAACAGTGGCCTGGAAATAACAAGCCGAAATGTAAATAGAATTTTCAGATGGAATTGCTTTAATCTTTAAAAAATTTGGAGAATGAAAGAGGTGCCCAAGCACTGCCCAGCTTATTTTTTTAAGAAGAAAGAAGAGAAATTCTCTAAAGGATAGACTCGAGGGTCTGCTGATTCTTCAGCTACAGAATTCTAGGATTTACTTTAAAATGTAGTTGGAATGCAAGATTTGCTAAATTAAATCATGCCTGTGACATAGATTATGAAGAGTAGAGAGACAAAGAATCATACAATTTTTTTTTTTTTTTTTTTGAGACAGACTCTCACTCTGTTGCCCAGGCTGGAGTGCAGTGGTATGATCTTGGCTTACTGCAATCTACACCTCCCAGGTTCAAGTGATTCTCATGCCCTCAGCCTCCCAAGTATCTGGGATTACAGGTATGTGCCACAACACCCAGCTAATTTTTGTATTTTTAATATAGGCAGGGTTTCACTATGTTGGCCAGGCTTGTCTCGAACCCCTGACCTCAAGTGATCCACCCACCTCCGCCTCCAAAAGTGCTGGGATTATAAGCATGAGCCACCACACCCACCTACAATTTTTAATAATCTAATTCAACTTCAGTAGTAGTTCATAATCTTTGAGAATCAGATAAAACCTAAATATTCTCCTGAAGTGGTTAGATATTACGGTATAACAAACATCTCAAAACTTAGTAGCTTAAAACAGCTACCATTAAATTGTTCATAATTCTGCAATTTGTGCTCAGCCCAGCTGGTGGTTCTTCTGCTGGCTTTGTCTGGAATCACTCAGGCAGCCTCAGTTATCTAATGGCTTAAAGGAGGCTGACTGGCCCAGATAGCCTCAGCCACATGTTTGGTGGTTGTTGCTGACTATCAGCTGGATCATGTGTGTCCAGCAAGAGAGCTAGGTCTGATTCACTTGATAGTGGCTAATTCACATGGTAGATCATGAAAGCAAAACTTGCAAGGCTTCTTGAGACCAAGGCTTAGAAGTCACATGGCATCATTTCTACCTCATTCCTTTAAAAAAAACTATATATATATGTATACACATACACACATGCGCACGCACGCACACACACACAGACATATAGTTTGTGTGTGTGCGACAGACAGGGTCTCACTTTGTCACCCAGGCTGGAGTCCAGTGGCACAATCATTCCAAGGATCATGTGGTACTCTGGCCTCAGCTTCCCCAGTAACTAGGATTACAGGCACACATCACCACACCTGGCTAAGTTTTCAATTTTTGTAGAGACAGGGTTTCGCTTTGTTGCCAGGGCTGGTCTTGAACCAGGGAAACAGACAATACGTTTAGATGGAAGTTACTGCAAAGACTTGTGACCACATCTAATTTACCACACTTTCCCTCAGAAAAAATGCTTCTACACTAATAAACATGATACATGTTAATTTCAGGGGAATTTGTGGATCCTTCCAAGTCAAGTTAAAAGTCTCTAATCTATTCTAACTGTGGATATATTTAAATGAGGAAGACACTCAAGAAGACTAAAGATTTGTCTCAAGAAGACTAAAGATTTGCCCAAAGTCAAACCGATATTTAGTTAGTTATACAAGCACATAAGTGTGACTTATATCATCTAGATTTCATAACCTCTAGTCCCATGCCATTTTCATTTTCCCAACTGATAATTACCTTATTATTACAGGAAATGAATTCCAGCAATTTTAGAATCATCACTCAACCACCAAATCAGGACTATGTAAGTCAAATGTACACAGTAAAATATAAATATATTATTTAATCCAGATACTCTACACATAATTCCAGATAGGAAAGTAGGCTGGTTAAAAATACAGTTAACTCTTGAACAGCACAAGGGTGCCAACACCCTTGCAGTAAAAAATCTGAGCATAACTTTGGATTCCCCAATCACTTTACTGACAGTCTACTGTTGACTGGAAGCCCTGCTGATAATATAAACAGTCAATTAACACATATTTTGTGTTAGAGGTATTGTATACTGTTCTTACAGTAAAGTAAGCTAGAGAAAAGAAAATTTTAATAAGAAAATCATAAGGAAGAGAAAATATATTAACTACTCATTCAGTGGAAGTAGATCATCATAAAGGTCTTCATCCATGTCCTCCTCAAGTTGAGTGGGCTGAAGAGGAAGAGGAGGGGTTGTTCTTGCTGTCTGAGGGGTAGAGGTGGAAGAGGTAGAGGATGTGGAAGGGGAGGCAGGAGAGCCAGGCATACTTGATATAATTTTACTGAAAAAAACCCACATGTAAGTGGACCCTCACAGTTCAAAGCTATGTTGTTCTAGGGTTACCTGTAGATGTGAGAAGTAAATTACTTTATTAATTTGCCAAATGGCATAATTATTTATAAATTGTGAACTGTTCCTTAAGCCTAGCTCTCTTTTTACTTATTGGTACTCACTATGCTTCAATTAACTCAAGTGGAGGAGTTCATTACGACAGATAATTTGGGATGACCAGGGTTGTTTTCACTTTTAAACCATCCACTTAAAAATCATTCATTGATATGAATGACAAGTAACCAATTTATATGAGTTTAAACACCAGGCAGTTACCACTGCAAATTTTTGTTTGTATCTCATAAGATAAAGAATATTAAAAAGAAATCAATGTGGTTTAGTTTGAATTGTTGCCATTTTGTTGCTGTTGTGGCCAATGGATTATATTTCACTTGAGTGCTTCAGCTGTGCTTAATTTTGAAAAATTATTAGTATGTTACTTTATTTTTAATATTTTTGCTCATTTGGCAGGTTGATCTGGTCCAGATGGATAGAGAAAAATAAATTAGTTTTGAAAGACTTGATTTTCATTAGCAACTAATAAAAGCTAAGATTTTTTCCCTTACCCTTTTAATCATGAAAATGTTCAAACATGCAGAGAAATAGAAAAAATAATACAATGCATACCCATAACCCAAAACCTTTAATTAATAATTGTCATCTGTCTGCTTTTTGTTTTGTGTGTGTGTGGTTGTTAGACCATTTTAAAGTCAATCACCCTAGTACTTCAGCACACATCTAAAAAAAAAAAATGAGGACACCATTTTTAATACAACCAAATACCAGTATATTCCACTTAATAAATTTATAGTAATTCCTTAATATCATATAATACCCAGTACATATTAAAATTATTACCATGGTTTTATAGGGTTTTCTTTGGAACATACAGTCTTAAAATTAATTTTTATTTATAATTGATACATAATAATTGCACATTCTTATGGAGTACGGTGTGATGTTTCAACACATGTAGACATTGTATAATAATGAGCTCAGGATATGTAGAGTTCTTTCTCCAATTTAGAATCTAATCAAGGAACACACGTAACAATTGTTATGTCGGCCGGGTGCTGAAGCTTAAGCCTGTAATCCCAGCACTTTGGGAGGCCGAGGCGGGTGGATCACGAGGTCAAGAGATCGAGACCATCCTGGTCAATATGATGAAACCCCGTCACAATGCAAATTAGCTGGGCATGGCGTGCCTGTAATCCCAGCTACTCAGGAGGCTGAGGCAGGAGAATTGCCTGAATCCAGGAGGCGGAGGTTGTGGTGAGCCGAGATCGCGCCATTGAACTCCAGACTGGGTAACAAGAGCAAAACTCCGTCTCAAAAAAAAAAAAAAAAAAAAAAAAAAATTAAATTAAATTAAAAATAAAAATAAATAAAACAATTGTTATGTCTTCCACCTTTTTAAATTCAATGCACAGCCACGTTTCCCCTTTTTCTCATGCTACTGACTTTTTTAAAAGACCAGGCCTTAAGAAAAAAAATAGTCCTGGTCTTCATCACCATTTTGTACTTTACGAAGCCTGTCTTATAGAAGGCCCCAGTTCTAGACTTTTTGATTCTTTCTTTAGAGTGGTCCAACTTGTTCCTCCATTCTCGGTATAGCCTACACATCTAAAGTCTTGACTTGATGCAGGTTACACATTTTGAAAAATACTCACAGATGAGGCTATCTCCTTCATACTGCGTGGCAGCAGCCAGGCATGGTGGCTCATGCCTGTAGTCTCAGCTGCTCAGGAAACTGAGATGGGAGGATCATGCTTGAGTCCAGGAGCTGGAGGCTGCAGTGAGCTATGATCACGCCACGGCACTCGAACTTGGGTGTCATACCAAGACCCTGTCTCTCGAAAACATTAATAAAAATTTTAAAAGCATAGTTCATGGCATTAGGATTACATCGAGCCTGGATTTTTCACTCTTAGTGATGCCAGGTTTGATTCCTAAATTAAGATAATGGCAACCACAACTCTCTTCACTACTGAGAGATATTTTCCCTTTATCAATTTGCTAGTCATCCTGGGGTAATAATTTGGTGCCATGCAAATATCCAGTTCCCTAAAGTTAGTTTTCTTTCAAAAAATAAAATAAAACAACAGGTCGGCTGGGCATGGTGGCTCACACCTGTAATCTCACCACTTTGGAAGACCGAGGTGAGTGGATCACTTGAGATCAGCAGTTCAAGACTGGCCTGGCCAACATGATGAAACCCCATCTCTACTAAAAATACAAAAATTAGCCAGGTATGGTGATGCAAGCCTGTTAACCCAGCTACTCAGGAGGCTGAGGCAGGAGAATTGCTTGTACCTAGGAGGTGGAGGCTGCAGTGAGCCAAGATCGTGCCACTGAACTCCAACCTGGGCAACAGAGTGAGACTCTATCTCAAAAAAAAAAAAAGTTGTGCTTTTGACTTTAATAAGGAATTGTACTCAGTTTTTCAAAGCTTTCATCAGCTGGGTATATTCAACCTAAAATTATGAAAATGAACCAGTGTCTACAATAAACCTTTACATAATTATTCATTTTCTTCTCATATATTTATTGGTTTTGGTACCATTCTGGTTTATAGAAGTCATGCATATTTGGACTAATAAATTGGGCATTGGTTTCTAGAGCTCTGCAGGAGTTCCTTTCTTTACTTATGTTATTTTATGGTATTACATGCCAAGTTCAGAACTGGAGCAGTATAGAATGCTGTGGAAGTGAATGTCATGCTGGCCTGCATAATAAAATTAGATCCGAGAAGCACCCAGTGTACCAAGAAACCAGGTTTATTGTAGGAATGATGGCCAGTAGACTCTTACTATAGAGCAATTGTGCCACACCCTGAAATTGAAATGTGGATCCCTTGAAGTGACCTCTTTGATTCCCTTTTTAAGCAGGTCAGAAGACATGAGTGAAAACGTATCAGTAAGCAAACATGGGGATAGGAAGCCTAATTAGGAATCGAACATCACTTCTAAAGTCTGTGTCTGTTCGTTTTCTTTATTTCATTTGTTTTTGTTTCTTCCTCATCTGTGAATCATTTTCCTTTCGTCATCTTCCACAATGGCTTCTGCAAGAATACCGGTCTTGAAATGTACAACATGGCTCGCACCCACTTCAAACATTGTTTAAAATCTCATTTATTATTTTGTACTGTGGTCTCACTTAAAAGCCAGTGTTACCGAGACTGCAGAGTACATGCCTTCAATTCCCAAGGTGAAGGGGTATGGGGTATGGGGTGTGGGGTGTGGGGGAATAGAGGGAGCAGAATCAAGCAAGAGGAAAAGCTAATACTGAGACAGTCCACGCAGAAATGTGAGGAAAACAAGAATATTCAGGAGTCTTATAGGCAAATGAAGTCTCTCTAGACATTAGAAAACTGGAAACTACCCAAACCCAGGCTTAGTATAGTACAAAAAAGTGATGAAGACCAGGACTGCTTCCCCGCACCCCCCACCCCCCACCCCCATCAAGAGGCTAGTTGCTTAAGGACCACATTCCCAGGATTACAAGGATTTGCCTGAATAGCCCAGGGAACATTTATCTGCAGTAGAATTGTTAAGATGATGAGATGGGTTTCCATGTGAGTCACCACTTACATGAGACTGCATTTTGAACTTAAAATTAACACTGGGGGGTAATCATAGTACCTTGAGATCAGCAGGTTAAAGCTATATTAATTTGGAATTATGTTTTTCCAATTAACCTTAATTTTCAGACACTAAAATCCAGGTGTTTTGGGGAGCCAAGCCCAGTTAAAACCCAGCTAGATCCCAGCAATTTAAGAGGCTAAGGTGGGAGGATTGTTTGAGGCCAGTAGTTCACAGCCAGCCTGGGCAGCATAATGAGACACTGTTTCTACCAAAATATCTAAAAATTACCTTGGTATGGTGAGGCATGACTGTAGTCCCAGCTACTCAGGAGGCTGTCGCGGAAGGATCGCTTGAGACTGGGAGGTCAAGCCTGCAGTGGGCTTTGATTATGCCACTGCTCTTCAGCCTGGGATACAGAGTGAGATCCTGTCAAGAAAGAAAGAGAGAAAGAGAGAGAAAGAAGAAAGAGAAAGGAAGAAAGGAAGGAGGGAGGAAGGAAGGAAGGAAAGAAGGAAGAATGGAAGGAAGGAAGAAGGAAGGAAGGAAGGAAGGAAGGAAGGAAGGAAGGAAGGAAGGAAGGAAGGAAGGAAGGAAGGAAGGAAAGGAAAGCAACTGGGTTTACAAGACCATATGCTGAAATATCTAATGCCAGTAGCTTCATCATATTTATTCAACTAACTTTCCACTCTCCTTCCTCCATTCCCAGATAGAAAATAGTCACCTACAATTGAAAACTGCTTAGATATGGGCTGCACTGCCTTGGAAGAGGAGAGTATCCCTACTTTCCATAGCGTGTGTGCTGTATTGATGCACCCCCACCCCAAAACATTTTAAGAATGACAGAATAAAAAGCATTTACCTAATAGGAAAGAGAAGAAGATGGGAGGGAAATTTCCCTGTACCTGGGAAAGTTCCTGCAGTGGATATTTTTTCTCTTTTTCTAAGAAAGCTATGAGTTACACCTTCACAAGAAGCTTAAATTTCTCCCATGTATTTCAGGCAATTAATTACCCTGCCACTCAGTGTGGCAGAATCTCTTCATTCTGGAAATTGCAGTAAGATATGAAACACGAGATAAATGAGCAGCAGGCATTGAACTAAAATTTTCATTCCTCTTGTTGAAGGGAGCTTGGCTGGAGGAGCCAAAGTGGGTGGTGTCCCAAGCTTCCACCTTTTATCTACTGATTCATTTGAACAAAATCCTCTTACTTACATTCGGTGCTGCCATTTCCAACATCAAATTCGCAAAAGTCCGGCAGCCAATTGCTTCCTTCTGTTCCAGGTAAAATAAGAAACCAACACACACACATCACCCAGATATGCTAATTGTAGTTACTTATGATGGAAAATCTCATACATGTGAAGAAATTATAGAATGTTATTATGAAGGCTCCAAGCATTTGGATAGCTTAGAGCTGAAAGGAATATAATGTTGGCTCTTTTTAATTTTTAATTTTTTTTTTTTTTTTAGAGTCGGGGTCTTGCTCTGTCACCCAGGCTGGAGTGCTATGATGCAATCATAGCTCCCTGCAGCCTCGACCTCCTTGGTTCAAGTGAGCCTCTTACCTCAGCATCCTGAGTAACTAGGACTACAGGCCAACATGTCCAGCTATGATGGCTTCTTATACCAGGCTGGAGATTCAGTATGCAAGAAATTTAACTGTGTGATACAATTAAAATTCTATATGAAGCCCTCATGCAGTCAGTTAAGGAACTTCCCCTCTCCATATGCTGTTACCTATGAATTCTGGGTGGCTCACATGGAACCAAGGCATTGAAAGGGCTCGTGTGGTTCTGTATGTTGTCCCTACTCAGTGGACACTGAGTTGCTAATCAGCCTGGGATGTCCGTGGTCACAAATTCAATTCTTATAAGGCCTCCTTTAGCTCCATCTGCCTACCTTTTAATTCCAATGCCTCTGCTATTCCCCCACCACTCTTGGGCACACAGCAGTTAGTCTGTTCTTATACTCACTGGGGTCTGGGCCTGGAGATTTCATGAGTCTGTTTAAGACCTGAATGGCCAAGACATAGCACATAGTTATTTATATTTTTCTCAGGGATATATCTAGAAAACAATGTCCAAGTTTCTTTTGTCTTAGATCTGTGAAGGTTTCTGCCCATTCCCCAAGAGCAGGGTGCAGGCCCTTGCCCGGCAGCCCACACCATCTGCCTCTCACGCTTGCCTACCATGCTTCTTCCCCCAGCCTCCTTCAATTTTGGTACCAAGGGCAGAACAGACTTGCTTTCAATGTCAGCTCCTCTCCACGAGTGAGTGGCATTCTTTATTTTTAAGCTGTGGTAAAATATCCATCATATAAAATTAGCCATTTTAACCATTTTAAAATGTATAGTTCATGGCATTAAGTGCATTCCTGTTGTGAAACCATCACCACCATCTGCTTTCAGAACTTTTTTATCTTTCCAAACTGAAATTCTGTATCCATTCAACGCTAACTGCCTCAGGCCCTGGCAACCACCCTTCTACTTTCTGTCTCTATGAATTTGACTATTCTAGGTACCTTCTATTCCTAAAAGTGGAATTATATATTTGTCTTTTTATTACTAGCTTATTTCATTAACATAATATCTTCAAACTTTATCCACGTTGAAGCATGTGTCGGATTTCTTTCCTATTGAAGTCTGAATAATATTCTATTGTATGTATACACCATGTTTTCTTTATCCTTTTATCCACTGATTGACAATTGGCTGGTTTCCACCTCTTTTGACTCTTGCGAATGACACTGCCATGAACATGGGTGTACAGATATCTGTTTAAGTCTCCACTTTCAATCCTTTTGACTGCAAAAGGATTAGACCCAAAAGTGGAATTGCTGGATCATATGGTAATTCTCTGTTTAATGGCTAAACTGTCTTTCACAGTGCTGCACCCTTTTACATTCGAACCAGCAACGTACAAGGGTTCCCATTTCTCTACAGCTTTGCCTTCCAGTGAGTTTTAACAGGGGTGCTCCTGACACTTGGGGCCGCCCTTTGTTATGCAGGACTGTTCACTACTTGCAGAACGTTGAGCATCCATGGCCCCACCCACTACTTGTAAGTAATGGGATATTTCCCAGTTACTGTGACAAACATCTCTCCAATCCCACGCAACACAATTCCAAATGTCCCCTAAGGGGTGGGAACAAGCTGCCTGGTTAGAATCCCTGGTCTGTACCATGAGTTCTTGCTGCTTCCTTAAGGCCTTGTCTCTGGAAACTCAAAATCCTAGTATAGGCTCTTTTTCTTTATTCAATAAGCAGAAGATGATATCGTTTAATTGAATGGAGGAGACACGAGTGGGTGAGAGATAGTACAGAGGGAAAGAGAGAGATTTCAAAATATTAACTCACCACACACAACGATTTTTCATCTTATTTACTTTCCTGTTGAGAAACTAAGGGTTTCTGTGATCTTTGCTTCCTTGACAGACAAATAGAGACTTTCTAAAAAGACCACAGGTTTACATCATATCCTTCAAAAAAGCATATGAGCTATATTAAGGAAATGAATGTAATGATGAATGCAACTCTGTGTCTCTCCCAGGATGTTACACTGGAGATGTCTCTGGCTGACTCTGACTTGCCTAGTCTCCTAACTTCTCCCAACCTCTGACACCTCCAATAGGAAAGTGAAGTTCAGTTAAATGGTTGTCAAGTGTCATCCCTTAAAAACAGTGTAATTGTAGGCAGTGATCAGTAAATAATTACAAAAACTCACATACCATTTGGAGGAGTCAAATTTCTGAAACTGTAAAGAATTTCTGACTCTTTTTCCATTTCATTTAAATGTTATGTTACCTTTTCAATTTTTATTTTCACAACTTCATGATGTTCAAATCAGCTGTCTCCCCATTCACAAATCTGGATTTACAGGGTGATTCAATTCCTGAAAAGTGAACACTAATGTTTAAATTGAAATGATTTTCTCATAAAAAAGACAAAAGCAAAGATGTATTCCAATCAATTGGAAAAATTGGCAGTTATGCTTCCTCCCCCATTTCCATATTGCATGAATGTGAAATTAGTCAATAGTCTAAGAGAAAATATGTAATCATTGAATTTTAAACTTTTTTTTTTGAGATGGAGTCTCACTGTCACCCAGGCTAGAGTGCAATGGCATGATCTTGGCTCACTATAAACTCTGCCTCCTGGATTTTCCTGCTTAGCCTCCTGAGTAGCTGGGGTTACAGGCATGTACTACCACATCTGGCAGTTTTGTATTTTTAGTAGAGGTGGGGTTTCACCATGTTGGCCAACCTGGTGTCAAACTCCTGACCTCAGGTCATCTGCTACTTCCACCTCCCAAAGTGCTGGGATTACAGGCATGAACCACTGTGCCTGGCCCTCAACATAATTTTTTAAATTTATAAAATAAAATGCTTATAAGTTAATAACAATGCCCTGTAGAGTCACAGATGACATTAGCCTCACCCCATTATCTAAAACTTCATTACAGAAGCCCTTGTTTACAAAGTTCTGTCACACTCTTTAATATTCTGAACCAAGATACTCTAATTTGTGGAGCTTTTTGCTGTGTTGTTTCTTGTATTTGTGGAGAGCAGTTATCTACTGAGCATCTTTTAATGGAACCTCTATTTGGACTTGGTTAGATAAAATTTCACTGCTTCTTTATCTGTGAAATCCTGAGTTAGCAAATCACATTTCCCAGTCATAATTTTATCTTAAATTAAAATATAAGTTTCCCCTGAAGAAGCACATGAATTCTCAGAACAAACTCTCAGAACGTTGGGATGGCCTCACAGGACACCAAGCAGCTTCCTGGGAAAGGTGTTACATGAAGGTGAAAAGGAATGATCAGTGAGAACATTAGAATCTTTCAGCAAACATTACATGTCCTAAGCTAAAATTACTGCTTGTATATTTTTTAAGGGTGAACATTCATTCATTCCCCACCCCCAAAACTCACTTGTCATGAAGAATTCCAGCTCATACTTACTTTGAAAGGCTATTGTGAGGATTGATTGGTGCAGTGTATGTGACTTGCTTAGCCTAATGCCTAGAACCTAATAGTCATTCAATAAAATCCTTTAAAATTGTGATGGTGAAGATAATGATGCCAATACTTTTACTTAACTGATTTTTGAAAAGTCCATTCAAATTGGCAAAGAGGAAGTCTCACTCTGTGGCCCAGGCTGGAATGCAGCAGCAGGATAATAGCTCACTGCAACCTCTACCTCCTGGGTTCAAGCCATTTCCTTGCCTCAGCCACCTAAGTAGCTGGGATTACAGGTGTGTGCTACCATGCCCAAATAATTTTTGTATTTTTAGTAGAGATGGGGTTTTACCATGTTGGCCAGCCTGGTCTTGAACTCCTAACCTCAGGTGATCCGCCTGCCTCAGCCTCCCAAAGTCCTGGGATTACAGGCATGAGCCACTGTGTTGGGCCCAGAAAGTCAACTTTGAACAGATGCATTTGTTGTTCTAAATTACAAATCTAACCTAAACCATTATCTGCGGTGATGGCCAGTGTGTCATATAACCGCCATCAGGATGTATTGAAGCTCTTTAGCACGACAGAGTGAGGCCTCCGGGATGTGGTTGCTCAACCCCCATGGCCTTATTGGCTCCCCAGCCCCTCCACACCCACTGCCCTAGCCAGGTCAGCATATTTACAATTGCCCTGCACCCAGGACTGAGCCCTGCCTCTTTGCCCTTGTGCATGGAGTTCACAATGCTTCTTCTCTTTTCTCTCTGTCTCTTAAACACCACCCTTATTTTTCAGGATTAATCCCAGGATTGAGGGCTCTACTTCTCCCACCCTCCAACAGGTAGATCGTCTGTTCCCTCCATGGGGATTCCTATTGTATCTTACAGGAACTTCCCTCACATCACCTACACCCAGTTGGCTGCATAATTTATTGCCCGACTTAGGATAGGTTTGCAAATGATAGAGAGCTATTAGACTGAGAAAACCGACAGAAAAGAGGACTGCTCTAAGCTAATAGGATGTGTGGTCAGGCCAGCCTACCATTAACGCTTTATTCCTAATTTGTTTATTTGGCTGTCCCACCTTGCCAGACGGTGAGTTCCTAGCTGGCAGAAATCAGGTTTCTTTCCTTTGGTATCCGTATGCCACGTGCCTGGCACAGTGCTCGGCATATGCCAGATACTCAACTGAAGTTTGCTTTCAGTTGAGGAACACATTCATGGTTAGATAGATGAGTTAATGAACACATTAAATGGTGGCTACATTTTTAGGATAGTTTATATTCCAACAGTAGCTTCGAAGATAACGTTGCAATGGCTAACTGATTTCGAAGATAACGTTGCAATGGCTAACTGATTTCAAACATAACGTTGCAGTGGCTAACTGATTTTTCCTTAAATTGGCTACGCATGTCTTTAAATCTTCTATGGCCAAATACTTGAGCTTATAATATAAGCAAAATTCTTTGCATGTAAATGTATTAGTGTTCAATCATATAATTATTAAAATTACTGAATCATGTGATTGAATCTCACCTGCTGTGATGGTTAATTTTATGTCAACCTGACCGCCCCATAGGGTGCCCAGTCATTTGGTCAAACATTACTTTGGGTGTGTCTGTGAGTGTGTTTTCGAGTGAGATTATTCTCAGCAAAAAAGATTTCCCTGCCTAATGTGGGTGGGCTTCATCCAAATCAACCTACTAAACAAAAGACCTGAACTGTCCCTCAAGGAAGAGGTAATTCCGCCTGCCTGTCTGCCTTTGAGCAGGGACACTAGGGTTTCCTGCCGTTAGACTCATACTGAAACATCAGCTTTTCTTGAGCCTTGAGTTGCCAGCTTTTAGACTGGAACTGTATGATTGGCTCTTCTGGTTCCCAGGCCTTTGGACTCAAACTAGAACTACACCATCAGCTCTGCCAGGTATCCAGCTTACTGAATGCAGATCATGGGACTTCTCAGACTCCATAATCACATGAGTGAATTTCTTATGATAAATATCTACCTATACATTAGTTCTGTTTCAATGGAGAACCCCGACTTGGTAAAAGAAAATCTAATTTTGTCAAGTTCATCCATAAAGTATCACAGCTTCACATAAAAATAAGGCTTGTAAAGTTAATATACTGGAGATAAAACTGTGTAGGGAAAATAATCTATGATAAAAGTAAAATATATGTAAACACACCTTGCATATTATTAGTTTACTCCATATTTTAGACATTGAATTTTATTTTTATTTGTTTTCCTTTTTAAAAGAAAGATTCTTCCATTCTATATTCAGTGCATAATAGCTAAAAAGCTTGTGCCTCAATTAAGGGAGAAACGGTAAGAAAAACAAGGCATCCAAGTGTTAAGAGGTCAGTATGGTTCTTGCTTTCAAAATTCATTTTCCGGCTGGGCACGGTGGTGGCTCATGCCTCTAATCCCAGCACTTTGGGAGGCCAAGGTGGGCAGATCACCTGAGGGCAGGAGTTCAAGACTAGCCTGACCAACATGGAGAAATCCCATCTCTACTAAAAATTACAAAATTAACCGGGTGTGGTGGCACTGGCCTGTATTCCCAGCTACTTGGGAGTCTCAGGCTGGAGAATCGCTTGAACCTGGGTGGTGGAGGTTGCAATGAGCCGAGATTGTGCCATTGCACTCCAGCCTGGGCAACAAGAGTGAAAAAAAAAAAAAAACGAACTCATTTTCCATCTTCCACCCTTCAGGACTTAGTACCCTCTCCTGGACTGGGAGTGCACGTAGGATACCAGAGTGACCGTTTGCCAATCCTTACCAGGCAAGTCAATCCAAAAACTGGTTTGCCTGAGTATTTTCTTTCACTTTGAAATGGTCATTTTTAATTTTTATTTTTTGTTAAATTAAATACTCATTTGAGTACAAAATGCTGTGTGTAGCAGGGTGACTGAGGTTGGTAGAAGCTTAAGATCAGACTATTCTAATTTCTATACTCTGAGCTGCCCCAGGATAGGGTGATACTTTGTAGAAATATTTTATTTTTATTTAATAAAAAGCCAAAGTTAAGATACCAATGATGTCAGCGGTAAGGCCCAGTGGAGGCTTGGCTATAATGAAAAAGCCTAGAAAAGTCCAGAAGGTTTTGCTTCTGTAGCCCAAAACTGCGTTGTTTTCTCACAACTGTACCCAGTATTTATTAAGAACCTCCCTACCATGTGCTTGTCATTATACAGGATGATTCCAATACTTCAAAGGACTTTTGAAATTATTCTCATAAATCAATCAGATGGTTTCTTTTTTCTGACTGTGACTACACTTAGTTTATATGTATTTGTAATCTCAGTATCCAGGAGTAATGGCTTTTAAAAATTCTTTGTGCAGTCACAGTTTTATCACATGAACAAAGTTTCCATGTTTCTTTTAATTTTCAAAAAGTGTATGACATTTTCAGTTTCTATTTCTTCTTAAATACTTAATCTTTAAAGGTTAAAAATTAGCAGACCTTTTGTATTTCGTTTTAATTCATGCCCTTTGATCTTTGGGGGAAAATGTGTTTAAAGTCTGTTGCTCACAGAGGAATTTTTTAAATGTTTTCTAGAGTCTGCTGATTTTTATGAAGTTTATTTATTTTATTTACCTTTTAGCACTAAACCATGAACATATCTAACTTTTCAAAACTGTTAAATAAACATGCATTTAATTGCTATTAATTAGAATGCTGGCACTTCTAAAAATTCCCACAATGGTGAAAAATAACACATCAAGGTACTTAATTTAGATAATTTTCTTGAACTATGTTAAAAGGGTCATATGTTTTCTTTAATGTTATGTAAGACAAAAACTGATTTTAGTAAGTAAATGTTTTATGAAGTACATTTAAAAATAGAAAACAGCAAATGATTCAATTTGGTCATCATTATTTGATTTGCTTTGGTGGAATGGTGATTTGTTTCTTCACAGTCTTTATAACCATGTACCCAGCTACCAAAGACTGCCTGACATGTCAGTATGACTGAAACACTCGGTTACCTGTGAGCTGACTTCAGTCATTTAGACTGCAAGCTCCACAAAGGAGGGATTATGTCTCATTAGTCTTGCATCTCCTGTGTGACCTGCTTGGTGCGTTGCACAAAATAGATGCCCAATACAGGTTTCTGTACCAATTAAAAGTCTTGTTGTCTTCTGTTCTTACAATAGTTTATACTACCTGGTAAATACATTTTGAGATGCTTACCAATGATATCTGAAACAGTAACAACAAAAACAACACATCCCGATCACCACCCATGCAAAAAAAAGAAAGAAAGAAAGAAAGAAAGAAAGAAAGAAAGAAAGAAAGAAAGAAAGAAAGAAAGAAAGAAAGAAAGAAAGAAAGAAAGAAAGAAAGAAAGAAAGAAAAGAAAGAAAGAAAGGGAGAGAGAGAAAAAAGAGAAAGGAAGGAAATAGATCACAAATATAAACTCTATCTCATGTCCCCACTCCCCCGACTCTGTCTGGGCATTATTCCTGAGCTAGAGATGCTCTGCCTCCCAGCAGAAGACAAAAACCCTGGAAAGGCTGTCATTCATTTGCTGGAGGGAGAAGTGGTTCATCTACACACACACACACTCACAGCCTGGCTAGCTACACAGCAGTGGTCCCTGGTAGGATGTGCCTCTTAGTGGAATAAGTGACCTTGAACAAACAATGGATCTAGCAGTAGCAAGCCTCTCCTGATGCAGACATAAATTCCAAAGGATCTGGAGAACAATTCTTCCCTTCACTTTATCTAAATTCTCTGAAGGATGAGTGGGATGATGGTTTCTTCTTCCTTTCTGAAGGTTGTTTTGTTGGTGCCTTATGCTAAGAGAACTCAGCAGATAAAAATTTATTATTTTCTCTTAGCATTTTCTCTGCAGTTAGAAGAAAACTGCAGCTCACATCCAGAAATATCTAATTTCCCAAAATACCTGATTCCAATAGGGAGTTTATAGAATTTGCTTCTTACCAAAGCAAAATCCTGAATACATGAAATCTGATATCTTGCCAATTAAATGAATGCCTCATAATTTTTAAATAGCCTATATCATTTTAATACTTTAAAGATTGCTGAGGTATAAATTGTCAGTCTCTATTTTTTAATAAAAAACAAAATTCATAAAAGTTAAATATTCTGCATTTATTTTATATTATTATCTTGGCAGTTTTATTTTTCGTGACAAAATTCTGAGTCTGCTATGTTGTCCAAATCTCAAAAATGTTTAATTGACTACAGAAAAATGTATTGGAAAATATTGCTTTGTCCTTTCTTTTTCTCTAAATTTCTGATTTTTAAAACTACTACTTAATTCATGGCCCATCACCAATATCCAGGATAGTATCCAATTTTTAAATTTTGTACCCTGTCTTAGTGACTTCCAAACTAAACGAAATGAAAAGGCCTCAGACAGTCTGTTTACACATGGTGGCAAAATTAATCTTAAGTTACTTGGATCACTGTACTAGGGACACATCAGAACCTCTCCTCAGGCTACTTCTGAGCATACTACCTATGTCCCTGTGCAGAAGCCTACCTCTTTCACTCTAGATGAAACAAGATTTTCTGAGCACTTACTCTGAGCAAAGCACGGTGCCGCAAGTACAAAGGTGGATAACACTCAGTCCTTGGTTTGATGGTGTTCATTGAAATAGGTTTTCAAACTGTGATGTCACTGTGTCTTCTGGGGCCAAAAAGTTTGCTTTTCTTGATGGGAATGAGTTTACTTATAAGTACACATTGTCATTAATGTACTTGACTCTCCGTGGTGCAAAACTTCTTTCTAATGCTGATCAGTTGCAAACATGATAGAACAATGAAATATGGTAGAGAGCCTAGCTTGGGACATGCAGTCGTCCTTGTCTGATATGGGCCTCTCTGAAAATGAAACTCCTCAAAAGGCCAGAGGGTGCTCTGTCTTCATTTCCCTTACACATGGGTATTATCTAATACTTATCTACAGTCATGCATCACTTAACAACTGGGATATGTTTCAAGAAATCTGTCATTAGGCTCTTTTGTCATTGTGTGATCACAGAGTGTACTTACACAAACCTAGGGTGGTAGAGTCCACTGTCCCATCAAGGCCATATAGGATAACCTAGGCTACAGTGTACCTAGGCCATATAGTATAGCATGTAGCTCCTAGGCTACAAACTTGTACAATATGTTACTATACTGAACAGCGTAGCAATTGTAACTCAGTGGTAACTATTTGTGTATCTAAACATACCTAAACACAGAAAATGTACTGTAAAAATACAGCAGTATGATCTTTTTCTTTAATCTTTTTTTTATTATACTTTAAGTTCTGGGGTACATGTGCAATCGTGCAGGATTGTTACATAGATATACACATGCCATAGTGGTTTGCTGTATCCATCCCCCTGTCACCTACATCAGGTATTTCTCCTAATGATAACCCTCCCCAGTCTCCTGACACCCTGCTGTCCCTCCCCTAGACCCCACCCCCCACACAGACCCCAGTGTGTGATGTTCTCCTCCCTGTGTCCATGTGTTCTCATTGTTCAACACCCACTTGTGTTAGTTTGCTGAGTATGATGGTTTCCAGCTTCATCCATGTCCCCACAAATGACATTAATTCATCCTTTTTTATGGCTGCATAGTATTCCATGGTGTATATATACCACATTTTCTTTATCCAGTCTATTGTTGATGGGCATTTGGGTTGGTTCCAAGTCTTTGCTATTGTAAACAGGGCTGTAATGAACATACATGTGCATGTGTTTTTGTAATAGAAGGATTTATAATCCTTTGGGTATATACCCAATAATGAAATTGCTGAGTCAAATGGTATTTCTATTTCTAGATCCTTGAGGAATCGCCACACTGTCTTCCACAATGGTTGAAATAATTTACACTCCCACCAGCAGTGTAAAAGCAGTCTTATTTCTCTATATCCTCTCCAGCATCTGCTGTCTACAGATTTTTTTAATGATCACCATTCTAACTGGCATGAGATGTTATCTCAATGTGGTTTTGATTTGCATTTCTCTAATGACCAATGATGATGAGCATTTTTTCATATGTTTGTTGGCCACATAAATGTCCTCTTTTGAAAAGTGGCTATTCATATCCTTCACCCACTTTTTGATGGGGTTGATTTTTTTCTTGTAAATTTGTTTTTGTTGCTTATAGACTCTGGATATTAACCCTTTGTCAGATGGGTAGCTTACAAAAATTTTTTCCCATTCTATTGGTTGCCAGTTCAATCTAATGATTGTTTCTTTTGCTGTACAGAAGCTCATAAATTGAATTAGATCCCATTTGTCTATTTTGGCTTCTGCTGCCATTGCTTTTGGTATTTTAGTCATGAAGTTCTTGCCTATGCCTATGCCCTGAATGGTTTTGCCTAGATTTTCTTCCAGGGTTTTTATGGTGTTAGGTCTTATGTTTAAATTTTTAATCCATCTGGAGTTAATTTTTGTATAAGGTGTAAGGAAGGGGTCCCGTTTCAGCTTTCTGCACATGGCTAGCCAGTTTTCCCAACACCATTTATTAAACAGGGAATCCTTTCCCCATTGCTTGTTTTGTCAGGTTTGTCAAAGATCAAATGGTTGTAGATGTGTGGCATTACTTCTGAAGCTCTGTTCTGTTCCATTGGTCTATATCTCTGTTTTGGTATCAGTACCATGCTGTTTTGATTACTGTAGCCATGTAGTATAATTTAAAGTCAGGTAGCATGATGCCTCCAGCTTTGTTCTTTTTGCTTAGGATTGTTTTGGCTATGTGGGCTCTTTTTTGGTTCCATATGAAGTTAAGGTGTTTTTTTCCAGTTCTCTGAAGAAGTTCAATGGTAGCTTGATGGGGATAGCATTGAATCTATAAATTACTTTGGGCAGTATGGCCATTTTTAATGATATTGATTCTTCCTAATCATGAGCATGGAATGTTTTTCTATGTTTGTGTCCTCTCTTATTTACTTGAGCAGTAGTTTGCAGTTCTCCTTGAAGAGGTCCTTTACGTCCTTTATTAGTTGTATTCCTAGGTATTTTGTCCTAGTGTAGCAATTGTGAATGGGAGTTCACTCGTGATTTGGCTGTTTGTCTGTTATTACTGCATAGGAATGCTTGTGATTTCTACACATTGATTTTGTATCCTGAGACTTTGCTGAAGTTGCTTATCATCTTAAGGAGAGTTTGGGCTGAGACAATGGGGTCTTCTAAATATACAATCATGTTGTCTGCAAATAGAGACAATTTGACTTCCTCTTTTCCTAATTGGATACTCTTTATTTCTTTTTCTTGCCTGATTGTTCCGGCTAGAACTTCCAATACTATGTTGAATAGAAATGGTGAGAGAGGGCACCCTTGTCTAGTGCCAGTTTTCAAAGGAAATAATTCCAGTTTTTGCCTATTCAGTATGATATTTGTGGGTTTGTGATAAATAGCTTTTATTTTGAGATAGGTTCCATTGATACCTAGTTTATTGAGAGTTTTTAACATAACGGGCTGTTGAATTTTGTTGAAGGCCTTCTCTGCATCTATTGAGATAATCATGTGGTTTTTGTCTTTGGTTCTGTTTATGTGATGGATTACATTTATAGAATTGCATATGTTGAACCAGCCTTGTATCCTCAGGATGAAGCCTACTTGATTGTGATGGATAAGCTTTTTGATGTGCTGTTGCATTTGGTTTTCCAGAATTTTTCTGAAGATATTTGCATTGATGTTCATCATGAATATTGGCCTAAAACTTTCTTTTTTAGTTGTGTCTCTGCCAGATTTTGGCATCATAATGATGTTGGTCTCATAAAATGAGTTAGGGAGGATTCCCTCTTTTTGGATTGTTTGGAATAGTCTCAGAAAGAATGGTACCAGCTCCTCTTTGTACATCTGGTAGAATTCAGCTGTAAATATGTCTGGACCTGGACTTTTTTGTTGGGTAGTCTATTAATTGCTGCCTCAACTTCAGATCTTGTTATTGGTCTATTCAGGGATTCAACTTCTTCCTGGTTTAGTCTTGGGAGGGTGTAAGTGTGCAGGAATTTATCCATTTCTTCTAGATTTACTGGTTTATGTGCATAGAGTTGTTTGTAGTAATCTCTGATGGTAGTTTGTATTTCTGTGGAATCGGTGGTGACATCCCCTTTATCATTTTTTGTTGCATCTGTTTGATTCTTCTCTCTTTTCTTTTTTTGTTAGTCTGGCCAGCAGTCTATCCATTTTGTTGATCTTTTCAAAACACCAGCTCCTGGATTCATTTTTTTTTGGAAAGGTTTTTGTGTCTCTATCTCCTTCAGTTCTGCTCTGATCTTAGTTATTTCTTGTCTTCTGCTAGCTTTTGAATTTGTTTGATCTCACTCCTCTAATTCTTTCAATTGTGACTATAGGGTATCTATTTTAGATCTTTCTTCACTTCTCATGTGGGCATTTATTGCTATAAATTTTCCTCTAGACATTGCTTTAAATGTGTCCCAGAGGTTCTGGTACATTGTGTCTTTGTTCTCATTGGTTTCAAATAACATCTTTATTTCTGCCTTCATTTGTCCAGTAGTCATTCTGGAGCATGTTGTTCAGTTTCCATGTAGTTGTGTGTTTTTGAATGGGTTTCTTAATCCTGAGTTCTAATTTGATTATACTGTGATCGGAGAGGCTGTTTGTTATGATTTCTGTTCTTTTACATTTGCTCACAAGTGATTTACTTCCAATTATGTGGTCAATTTTAGAGTAAGTGTGATGTGGTGCTGAGAAGAATGTATATTCTGTGGGTTTGGAGTGGAGAGTTCTGTAGATGTCTATTAGGTCCACTTGGTCCAGATCTGAGATCAAGTCCTGGACATCCTTATTAATTTTCTGTATTGTTGATCTGTCTAATATTGATAATGGAGTGTTAAAGACTCCATTATATTATTGTATGGGTGTCTAAGACTCTTTATAGGTCATTAAGAACTTGCTTTACTTATCTGGGTGCTCCTAAATTGGGTGCATACATATTTAGGATAGTTAGCTCTTTTTGTTGCATTGATCCCTTTACCATTATGTAATGCCCTTCTTTGTCTCTTTGGATTTTTGTCGGTTTAAATTCCATTTTATCAGAGGCTAGAATTGCAAGTCCTGATTTTTTTTGCTCTCCATTTTCTTGGTAAATCTTCCACCATCCCTTTATTTTGAGTCTATGTGTGTCTTTGCATATGAGATGGGTCTCCTGAATATAGCACACCGATGGGTCTTGACTCCTTATCCAATTTGCCAGTCTGTCTTTTGATTGGGGAATTTGGCCCATTTACATTTAAGGTTAATAATGTTATGTGTGGATTTGATCCTGCCATTTTTATACTAGCTGGTTGTTTTACCCATTGGTTGATGCAGTTTCTACATTGCATCATTGGTCTCTATCATTTGGTACATTTTTGCAGTGGCTGGTACTGATTGTTCCTTTCCATGTTTAGTGCTTCCTTCAGGAGCTCTTGTAAGGCAGGTCTGGTGGTGATGAAATCTCTCAGCAATTGCTTGTCTGTAAAGGATTTTATTTCTCCCTCACTTGTGAAGCTTAGTTTGGCTGGATATGGAATTCTAGGTTGAAAGTTCTTTTCTTTAAGCATGTTGAATATTGGCCCCCACTCTCTTCTGGCTTGTAGGGTTGCCGCTGAGAGATCCTCTGTGAGTCTGATGGGCTTCCCTTTGTGGGAAACCTGGCCTTTCTCTCTGGCTGCCCTTAGCATTTTTTCCTTCATTTCAATCCTGGTGAATCTAACGATTATGTGCCTTGGGTTGCTCTTCTTGAGGAATACCTTTGTGGTGTTCTCTGTATTTCCTGGACTTGAATGTTGGCCTGCCTTGCTAGATTGGGGAAGTTCTCCTGGATAATATTCTGAAGAGTGTTTTCCAGCTTGGATTCATTCTCTTCGTCACATTCAGGTACACTGACCAAACATAGATTAGGTCTTTTCAGGTAATCCCAAGTTTCCTGGGGGCTTGGTTCATTTCTTTTTTTTTTTTAATTTTTTATTTTTTATTGCGTTTTAGGTTTTGGGGTACATGTGCAGAACATGCAAGACAGTTACATAGGTACACACATGGCAGTGTGTTTTTCTGCTTTCCTCCCCTTCACCCACATTTGGCATTTCTCCCTGGGCTATCCCTCCCCTGCTGCCCCCCCTGCTGTCCCTCCCCTATCCCCCAATAGACCCCAGTGTGTAGTACTCCCTTCCCTGTGTCCATGTGTTCTTATCATTCATCACCCACCTATGAGTGAGAATATGCGGTATTTCATTTTCTGTTCTTGTGTCAGTTTGCTGAGAATGATGTTCTCCAGATTCATCCATGTCCCTACAAAAAACACGAACTCGTCGTTTTTGATTTCTGCATAATATTCCATGGTGTATATGTGCCACATTTTTCCATTCCAGTCTATCATTGATGGGCAATTGGATTGGTTCCAGGTCTTTGCTATTGTAAACAGTGCTGCAATGAACATTCATGTGCATTTGTCCTTATAGTAGAACGATTTATAGTCCTTTGGATATATACCCAGTAATGCGATTACTGGGTCAAATGGAATTTCTATTTCTAGGTCCTTGAGGACTCGCCACACTGTCTTCCACAATGGTTGAACTAATTTACACTCCCACCAGCAGTGTAGAAGTGTTCCTATTTCTCCACATCCTCTACAGCATCTGCTGTCTCCAGATTTTTTAATGATCGCCATTCTAACTGGCATGAGATGGTATTTCAATGTGGTTTTGATTTGCATCTCTCTAATGACCAGTGATGATGAGCATTTTTTCATGTGTTTGTTGGCCTTATGTATGTCTTCCTTTGTAAAGTGTCTGTTCATATACTTTCCCCATTTTTGAATGGGCTTATTTGTTTTTTTTTCTGTAAATCTGTTTGGGTTCTTTGTAAATTCTGGATATCAGCCCTTTGTCAGTTGAGTAAACTGCAAAAATTTTTTCCCATTCTGTTGGTTGCCAATTCACTCTAGTGACTGTTTCTTTTGCCGTGCAAAAGCTGTGGAGTTTGATTAGGTCCCATTTGTCTATTTTGTCTTTTGTTGCCAATGCTTTTGGTGTTTTGGTCATGAAGTCCTTCCCTACTCCTATGTCCTGAATGGTTTTGCCTAGATGTTCTTCTAGGGTTTTTATGGTGTCAGGTCTTATGTTTAAGTCTTTAATCCATCTGGAGTTAATTTTGTGTAAGGTGTCAGGAAGAGGTCTAGTTTCTGCTTTCTGCACATAGCTGGCCAGTTTTCCCAACACCATTTATTAAACAGAAAATTCTTTCCCCATTGCTTGTTTTTGTCAGGTTTATCAAAGATTGTACGGTTGTAGACATGCTGTGTTGCCTCGAATGCCTCTGTTCTGTTCCACTGGTCTATATCTTTGTTTTGGTACCAGTACCATGCTGTTTTGATCAGTGTAGCCTTGTAGTATAGTTTGAAGTCTGGTAGTGTAATGCCTCCCGCTGTGTTCTTTTTGCTTAGGATTGACTTGGCTATGTGGGGTCTCTTTTGGTTCCATATGAATTTCAAGATAATTTTTTCCAGTTCTGTGAAGAAAGTCAACAGTAGCTTGATGGGGATAGCGTTGATTCTGTAAATTACTTTGGGCAGTATAGCCATTTTCACTATATTGAGTCTTCCTAACCATGAACATGGAATATTTCTCCATCTGTTTGTGTCCTCTCTTATTTTCTTGAGCAGGGGTTTGTAGTTTTCCTTGAAGAGGTCCCTTACGTTCCTTGTGAGTTGTATTCCTAGGTATTTTATTCTCTTTGTAGCAATTGTGAATGGCAGTTCATTCTTGATTGGGCTCTCTTTAAGTCTGTTATTGGTGTATAGAATGCATGTGATTTTTGCACATTGATTTTATATTCTGAGACTTTGCTGAAGTTGCTTATCAGTTTCAGGAGTTTTTGGGCTGAGGTAATGGGGTCTTCTTGATATACTATCATGTCTTCTGCAAATAGAGACAATTTGGCTTCCACCTTTCCTATTTGAATACCCTTTATTTCTTTTTCTTGCCTGATTGCTCTGGCTAGAACTTCCAGTACTATATTGAATAGGAGTAGTGAGAGAGGCCATCCTTGTCTAATGCTGGATTTCAAAGGGAATGCTTCCAGTTTCTGCCCATTCAGTATGATATTGGCTGTTGGTTTGTCATAAATAGCTTTTATTATTTTGAGATATGTTCCATCAATACCGAGTTTATTGAGGGTTTTTAGCATAAAGGGCTGTTGAATTTTGTCAAAGGCCTTCTCTGCATCAACTGAGATAATCATGTGGTTTTTGTTTTTGGTTCTGTTAATGTGGTGAATGACATTTATAGACTTGCGTATGTTGAACCAGCCTTGCATACCTGGGATGAATCCTACTTGATCATGATGGATAAGTTTTTGATGTGCTGTTGCAATCAGCTTGCCAATATTTTATCGAAGATTTTTGCATCTATGTTCATCATGGATATTGGCCTGAAGTTTTCTTTTCTTGTTGAGTCTCTGCCAGGTTTTGGTATCAGGATGATGTTTGTCTCATAAAATGATTTGGGAAGGGTTCCCTCTTTTTGGATTCTTTGGAATAGTTTCAGAAGGAATGGTTCCAGCTCCTCTTTGTGTGTCTGGTAGAATTCGGTTGTGAATCCATCTGGACCTGGGCTTTTTTTTGGTAGGCTCTTAATTGCCTCAACTTCAGACCTTATTATTGGTCTATTCATAGTTTTGGCTTCCTCCTGGTTTAGGCTTGGGAGGACACAGGTGTCCAGGAATTTATCCATTTTTTCCAGGTTTACTAGTTTATGTGTATAGAGTTGTTTGTAGTATTCTCTGATGATGGTTTGAATTTCTGTGGAATCTGGTGATTTCCACTTTATCCTTTTTTATTGCATCTATTTGGTTGTTCTCTCTTTTCTTTTTTATCAGTCTGGCTAGTGGTCTGTCTATTTTGTTGATCTTTTTGAAAAACCAGCTCTTGGATTTATTGATTTTTTGAAGGTTTTTTTCTGTGTCTATCTCCTTCAGTTCTGCTCTGATCTTAGTTATTTCTTGCCTTCTGCTTGGTTTTGAGTTTTTTCGATCTTGCTCCTCTAGCTCTTTAAATTTTGATGATAGGGTGTCAATTTTGAATCTCTCCACTCTTCTCGTGTGGGCACTTATTGCTATATATTTTCCTCTGGAGACTGCTTTAAATGTGTCCCAGAGATTCTGGTATGTTGTGTCTTCATTCTCGTTGGTTTCGAAGAACATCTTTATTTCTGCCTTCATTTCATTGTTTATCCAATCAACATTCAAGAGCCAGTTGTTCAGTTTTCATGAAGCTGTGCGGTTCTGAGTTATTTTCTGAATTCTGAGTTCCAACTTGATTGCACTATGGTTTGAGAGACTGTTTGTTATGATTTCAGTTGTTTTGCATTTGCTGAGGAGTGCTTTACTTCCAATTATGTGGTCAATTTTGGAGTAGGTGTGATGTGGTGCTGAGAGGAATGTATATTCTGTGGATTTTGGGTGGAGAGTTCTGTAAATGTCTATCAGGTTTGCTTGTTCCAGGTCTGAGTTCAAGCCCTGGGTATCCTTGTTAATTTTCTGTCTGGTTGATCTGTCTAATATTGAAAGTGGAGTGTTAAAGTCTCTCACTATTATTGTGTGGGAGTCTAAGTCTCTTTGTAAGTCATTAAGGACTTGCCTTATATATCTGGGTGCTCCTGTATTGGGTCCATGTATATTTAGGATTGTTAGCTCTTCTTGTTGTATCAATCCTTTGACCATTATGTAATGACCTTCTTTGTCTCTTTTGATCTTTGTTGCTTTAAAGTCTATTTTATCAAAGATGGGAATAGCAACTCCTGCTTTTTTTTTTTTTTTTTTTTTTTTTTGCTCTCTAATTGCTTGGTAAATCTTCCTCCATCCCTTTATTTTGAGCCTTTGTGTATCCTTGCATGTGAGATGGATTTCCTGGATACAGCACACCGATGGGTTTTGGTTTTTTATCCAATTTGCCAGTCTGTGTCTTTTGATTAGTGCATTTAGCCCATTTACGTTTAGGGTTAATATTGTTATGTGTGAATTTGATACTGCCATTTTGATGCTAGCTGGCTGTTTTGCCCATGAGTTGATGCAGATTCTTCATTTTGTTGATGCTCTTTAGCATTTGGTATGTTTTTGCGATGGCTGGTACTGGTTGTTCTTTTCTATGTATAGTGCCTCTTTCAGGAGCTCTTGTAAAGCAGGCCTGGTGGTGACAGAATCTCTGAGTACTTGCTTGTTCAGAAAGGATTTTATTTTTCCTTCACTTATAAAGCTCAGTTTGGCTGGATATAAAATTCTGTTGGAAGTTCTTTTCTTTAGGGATGTTGATTATTGGCCCCCACTCTCTTCTGGCCTATAGAGTTTCTGCTGAGAGATCTGCTGTGATTCTGATGGGCTTCCCTTTGTGGGTGACCTGACCTTTCTCTCTTGCTGCCCTTAGCATTTTCTCCTTCATTTCTATCCTGGTGAATCTGACGATTATGTGCCTTGGGGTTGCTCTTCTTGCGGAGTATCTTTGTGGTGTTCTCTGTATTTCCTGGAGTTGAGTATTGACCTGTCTTGCTAGGTTGGGGAAATTTTCCTGGATAAATATCCTGAAGAGTGTTTTCCAGCTTGAATCCATTCTTTTTATCACATTCTGGTACACCTATCAAACGTTGATTAGGTATTTTTACATAGTCCCACATTACTTCGAGACTTTGTTCATTCCTTTTTGCACTTTTTTTCTCTAATCTTGGTTTCTCATTTTATTTTATTGAGTTGATCTTCGACTTTTGATATTCTTTCTTCTGCTTGGTCATGCTTCACGAAGTTCTTGTGTTGTGTTTTTCAGCTCCTTCATTTCATTCATATTCCTCTCTAAGTTGTCCATTCTTGTTATCATTTCCTCAAATCTTTTTTCAAGTTTCTTAGTTTCTTTGCATTGATTTAGATCATGGTCTTTTAGCTCATGGAAGTTACTCATTACCCACCTTCTGAAGTCTGATTCCGTCATTTCATCACACTCATTCTCTGCCCAGCTTTGTTTTCTTGCTGGTGAGGAGTTTTGATCTTTTGTAGGAGGCGAGGTGTTCAGGTTTTGGGTGTTTTCCTCCTTCTTGCACTGGTTTCTTTCCATCTTTGTGAGTTTATCCACCTGTTGTCTGAGTAGTTGCAGATTTTTTGATTGGGACTCTGAGTGGAGGCTCAGATTGTTGATGATGAAGTATTTATGTTTCTTAGTTCTCCTTCTAACATTCTAGCCCCTCTGCTGTAAGACTGCTGAGGTCCACTCCAGGCCCTGCTTGCCTGGGGTACACCTGTAGCAGCTGCAGAACAGTGAGGGATGCTACCAGTTTCTTCTTCTGCTATCTTTGTCCCAGAGTGATGCCTGCCAAATGTCAGTCTGCTCAGTCCTTTTTGAGGTGACTCTTTGGGTATACAGGGGTCAGGGAGCTGCTTGAGGAGATGGTCTGTACTTTATAGGAGCTCAAGTGCTGAGCTGTGAACTCCGTTGATCATTCAGGGCTGCTAGGCAGTACGTTTAAGTCTGCTGCAGCAGAATTCATAAAACCCCTTTTTTCTCTCATATGCTCTGTCTTGGTGAGGTTGGGACTTTTTTTTATGAGTATCCATTGCACTGTCCTGCCCAGCTAGGAGACAGTTTAGTCACTATTTGCCTGCTGAGGCTCCGCCCTGCTGCCATGGGGTCCGCCCTGTTGCTGTGGGCTCTGCCCTGCTGTTGTGGGCTCCGCCCTGTTGCAGTGGGCTCCACTCTGCTGTTGTGGGCTTCGCCCTGTTGGTGGAGTCTCTCTGTTATGGCAGGTTGCCTCAGCAATGACAGGCTGCATCAGCAATGGGAGAGTACCTCAGTAGGGGTGGGATTTTTCAGTAATGGTGGACACTTCTCCCCCACCAAGCTGCACCATCCTGGGTTCAGCTTTGCCCACTGTGAAACTCTCAACCCCGAGTGTTTTGAATCACCATTTTGTTTGTCCCTGTGGGGATGGGACCCATCAAGCCTGATCACCTGGCTCCCTGCCTCAGAGCACTTTTGTTTTTTTTTTAAGTTGAATGGTTGACTCTCTCCCAGGTGTTTCAGTCACCTGTTGAAAGGGCACTGGGATCTGTGTGATTTCCCGTGCAGTGACCCACTGCACCAACTCACAGTTTGCTTCCTGGTAATCTCCTGGCCTGGCTCACTGTTTAAGTCTCATTTAATCAGATGAATATGCTAATCTGCCCTCCCAAATCTCAAATTGCTGGTTTAACAGGGCACCCAGACCAGTGAGTTTTGTGCAGAGTGCCGCTGTGCTGCGGCACCAGCCAAAATGGTCATGCCAGCCGAAACAGCTGTGCTGGTGTCCTGTGTCTCTCCTACATCTGGGAATTTCCCCATTCTGTGGGCAACAAAGATCCATCTGGAAATGTGGCATGAACTCACCCTCTGCGTTTTCACTGAGAGCTTCAATCCTGAGTTGCTTTAATAGTGCCATCTTGCCCTGCTCCCCCTGTTCATTTCTTTTCACTCTTTTTTCTCTAGTCTTGCCTTCTCATTTTATTTCATTGAGTTGATCTTCAATCTCTGATATCCTTTCTTCTGCTTGATTGATTCACCTACTGAAACTTGTGTATGCTTTGGGAAGTTCTTGTGCTGTGTTTTTCAGCTCCATCAAGTTGTTTGTGCTTTTCTCCAAGCTGGTTATTCTAGTTAGCTTTTTGTCTAATCTTTTTTCAATGTTTTTAGTTTATTTGCATTGGGTTAGAACATGTTTGTTTAGTTCAGAGAAGTTTTTTATGACCCACCTTCTGAAGCCTGCTTCTGTCAATTCTTCAAATTCATTTTCCATTCAGTTTTGTTCCCTTGCTGGTGAGGAGTTATGATCTCTTGGAGGAGAAGAGATGTTGTGGGTTTTGGTGATTTCAGCCTCTTACACTGGTTTCTTTCCATCTTCAATGGATTTATCTACCTTTGGTCCTTGACATTGGTGACTTTTGGATGGGGCCTCTAAGTGGGCATCCTTTCTGTTGATGTTGAAGCTATTTATTTCTGTTTTTTAGTTTTCCTTCTAAAATTCAGGCCCTTCTGCTGCAGGACTGCTGGAGGTTCACCCCAGACTGTGCTTGCTTGGGAATCACCTGCAGGAACTGTGGAACAGCAAAAATTGCTGCCTCTTTCTTCCTCTGGTAGCTTCATCCCAGAAGGGTACCTGCCAGGTGTCAGCCAGAGCCCTCCTCTTTGGATATACAGGACTCAGGGAACCACTTGAGGTGGCAGTCTGTCCCTTATCAGAGCTCAAGTGCTGTGCTGGGAGCTCCATTGCTCCCTTCAGAGCTGCTGGGCAGGGACGTTTATGTCTGCTGAAGCAGAACTCACAACCGCCCCTTTTCCCAGGTGCTCTGTCCTGGGAAGGTGGGACTTTTTTTCTAAGTCCCTGACAGGCTGCTGCCTTTTTTCAGAGATGCCTGGCCCAGCTAGGAGGGTGTCTAGTCACATTCTACCTGCAGAGGTGTTACTGAGCAAGAATGAAGTACTGATAAACACAGAACAATGTAAATGAACCTTGAAAACTATGCTACTGAAAGAAGATTCACAAAAGACCAAATATTGTATGATTCCATTTATACAAAATTCTATGATAAAGGATATCTTTAGAGACAGGACTATTTTAAAGGCTAACCTAGGGCTAGGAGTTGGGGAAGGCTAGAGGGTGACGGCTAAAAGGTACAGGATTCCTTGATTGGAATCAAGGAATTGATTGGAATCAAGCTCTGCCCAGCTGCTGTGTAAACTTCCTTGCAATGTTGTTTACACAGGTAAGGTTAGAGTTGCCTCAGTAATGGCAGACTCCCTCAATAATGACAGATGCCCCTACCCCCACCAACCTCAACTGTCCCAGGTTGAGCTCAAACTGCTGTGCTGGCTGTGAAAATCTCAAGCCAGTGGGTTTCAGTTTGCTGGTCTTTGTGGGGATGGGATCCACCAAGCCAGATCACTTGGTTCCCTGCCTTTAGCCCCTTTTCTTCTGGAGAATGGGTGGCTTTTTCTCTCAGGCATTCCAGGCACCAGCTAAAACAGCTGCCCAGTTTAGTTCTGGAAACCCACTGCACCAGCTAAAATGACCACTCGGTTTTGTGCTGGAAACCCTTGGTGCTTGTCGGCCCTGGAAGGAATCTTCTGGTCTGTGGGCTGTAAAGACCGTGGGAGAAGTGCAGTACTGAGCTGCTGTGCCAGAGTGTCCAGAAAAGTCCCCAAGAGCCTCTGTTGGGTGGAGGTGGGTCCTCTGGCCCATTGCACTTTCCAAGGGAGGCAGCACCCCACCCTGCCTCTGTTTGCCCTCCTTAGGCTACACCCACCGTCCAACCAGTCCCATTGAGATGAACCTGGTACCTCAGTTGGAAATGCAGAGATCACTGGCCTTCTGCATCACTCTTGCTGGGAACTGAACTCCAGAGCTGTTTCTATTTGGCCATCTTGGTGGAAGTACCAGCAGTATAATCTTTTTCCTTTTTTCTTTTTTTTCTCTTTTTTTTTTTTTTTTTTTTTTTTTTTTTTTTTTTTTTTGAGACAGAGTTTCACTTGCCAGGTTGGATTGCAGTGTCACAATCTCGGCTCACTGCAACATCCTCCTCCTGGGTTCAAGCAATTCTCCTGCCTCAGCCTCCTGAGTAGCTGGGACTACAGGAGCATGCCACCATGCCCAGCTAATTTTTGTATTTTTTTAGTAGAGACAGACTTTCATCATGTTGGCCAGGGTGGCCTTGATCTCTTAACCTCGTGATCCACCTGCCTCAGCCTCCCAAAGTGCTGGGATTACAGGCATGAGCCATGGTGCCTGGCCACCAGCAGTATAATCTTATGGAACCACCATTGTATATATAGTCCATTATTGATGGAAACCTTGTTGTGTGACACATGACTGTATATGCTTAGTATATAGTGAACATTCAGAAAATGTTTTTATCAATGAGTGGATAAATTGGCAAATTTTGTGGGTTTAATTGGCCTAAAATATATAGGAAGTCACTATCTGACTTAACACCTAGACATTATTTTACTGATATTTTTCAAAAATTCTATTTTTGTAAAGGCTTTCTTCCATTTGGGTACAATCTCCATTTGGTGAAAATCTCCTCATTCCCCATTCCCTTGTAATTAAAAAACATGTTTTCTTGTATTTCAAAATATTCTCCTCTACTAATCCCAAAGGTTGCTAGCTTGCATGACTCAATGTGACAACATAATTGGAACATCAGAACACATGTGGCTTTGAGAATTCAGATGAAATGAGATTCAGGCATATTCAGTTAGTCTAGAGATACAAAATCTCTAAGGACCATTTTAACAAGAGTGTCCTAGGCTAATATTTTGCATCAGCAGGAGGGGTTCTAAGAATTATAGGCCAATGTCCAAGTAATTTTTTCTAAGCTGTTGGCAAAGTTCTTCCAGAACAATCCAAGACAAAAATCTGGCCTCAGGTGACTAGCAATTTTTGTCCAAATTTTTAGTCTTTTCTACTCTCCCCGTGCTCACATGAACCTAAAAGGCAACAGTTAGGATGCCAAAAATGAGTGCTTTGCCCTTGCACTTGCCTGCCTCTTTAGTGGATTCATTCACTTTTAATCTAGTGCATTGAGTAATCACTTAGGTTAAATTCTAATCATCATATTCACTTAGTAAAAAAGATGTCTGGATTCTATAATAATGCTGAACAACTAAATGATATGATTCTTTGCTACAACAGGAAAATATTTTTTTTCCTCAATAGACTACTTACATTCAAACAAGAGAAAATAGAGTAAATTAACATGATACATTAAGAAAAATATATTTTCTTTAAAAATATTGCTTCAGTTGGTTGTACATTCCATGGGGAATGTTTTAAAATCCAAATCATCAGAAAATTCCCAGCTCTCTGCTTTTTATGTATAGATATATATGTCCCTTGTCCTAATACTAGGCCCAAATTTGGAAGAGAAGAAGAAAAAAATTATAAATAATAACATTCAGAAACTGGAAAAATTAGTTGATAGCCAAATTTATTTTTTTCCTGTGGGCATTTATGAGAAAGGTGACTGGATTAAGTTTGCTGAGTCAAATAGAATATTGACATATTATACTTCAAATGAAGTAAATAAACATAACATTTCAGAATTATAAAATTTTACATTTTAAAAATTGTGTAGTATTCAGATTGATATCTAATTTTGTAATTCACTGTACTTTTCACCTATGAGTATGAAGCACATCACTTTGTCAAGTATTACATAGCTAAATGCTAAAATTTCATTATCAGATGATCCATATACTTCAGACACAGTATTAGAAAAAAGACTGAGTTAAGCATTTTTTACTCTTTCTTTAAGTTTTTGTCAGATATTTATCAGGACTGACATTATTTTTCCATTCTCCCTAAGTGATTATCCTGTACCAAACCCAGCATTGCCTCCAATTAGAATCCTGGTCTCCCTTAACACAAACACTGTGTTGGTTTCAAAACTCTGCATGAGGTTTCAATCCTTATTCTGCCATTTGATTGTATCTTCCCAACTGGAAGACCATGGAAAAAGTGTTGTGAACAGTAATGAAAGGACTTGGACTTTCACTCTTTCTGTAGACTGAAAAATTGTTGGTTAGGAATTCTTCAGTTGGATTCCCTTCCTAGGATGGAATGTAACATATTCCAGCTGACACTATTCAAGGCAAGAAAATACATCATGATTAATTTGACAAATGACTCTAGACCCAGCATTGCTGTTTGGGAATTTTCCCTTAGAGTGCATTGCTTAGGACAAGTTTTATGTACAAATAAAAAAGAAACTTGTTTCATTTGGCCACAAGTGAAAGCTCTCTGTTGCACAATATTTTTCCTTCTTCTTCTATTTAACCTGTATTCCCCACTTCAGAATGGCCCTTTTGTCTATAAATGGTCTTTAAACCAAGAGGAAGGAGACTTGGCTCCAAAATTGTGCCAAGTCTTCTCTATTGCCAGTAATTATTCTCTCTGTTTGAAAGGAAGGTTTGGAGAAAAGCCAATGACACTCCTTTCATACCTGGGAAGGCAAACCATTTGCCTGATACACAAAAAGTTAAGGTTGAAGCACAGAAGAACAAATATTGCATGTTGTCACTCATATGTGGAAGTGAAAAAAGGAGATCTCATGAAGATAGAGAGTAGATTGATGGTTACCAGAGGTCAAGAAGGGGGAGGCAGAGGCAGGAAGGAGAAAAAAGAATATAAATATTTATATATATATATGTTTATATATAAATATATATACATAAATATATATTTTTTAAAAAATATACCTCAATTATATATATACACCATATATATATACCATATATATATATACCACATATATATATACACCATATATATATACCACATATATATACCTCAATTACATATATACACACCATATATATATGGTGTGTGTGTGTGTGTATATATATATATATATATATATATATATATATATACACCTCAATTAAAAAATTCTAAAAACTGGTCAATAAAAAAACATCCCCTCACCTAGGCCAAATAACACAACCTAATTGCAGGAATGATATCACAGGAGGGACACCATCCCATTACTTCCTCAGGACCTGCCCATACTCAAGAAAAGGGGACTATTCAGGGCATGTATATCAGTGGTTGGGAACCTTGAAATTCTGCCTACCATATTAAATATTCATTGTATACCACAATTTATGTATCAGTTGTCCTGCTAATGAACATTTGGTTTCTATTATTTTTAGCCATTATGAGTAAATTGCCTGAAAACATCTGGACAAAAAAAAGAAGGTCAAGAGTTTGTTTGTGTTGCCTATGCATGTGCACACACATACACAAATAAATTGTGGTTCAATATTCATAACATTTATCACTTTCACTATTTTTAAGTGTACAGTTCAGTGGCATTAAGTCCACTCACACTGTTGTACAACCATCACCATTATCTATTTTCATTGTTTTCACTTTACCACATGGAAATTTTGTACCCATTTCAGACTAACTTCCCATTTCTCTCTCCTATCAGCACCTGGTAACCACCATTTTACTTCCTGTCACTGTGAATTCGACTATACTAGATACTTGATGTAAGTGGAATCGTATAATGTTTTCCTTTTATTACTGGCTTATTTCACTTAACATAATGTCTTCAGGGTTTGTCCATGTTGTAGTATGTGTCAGAATTTTCTTCCTATGTAAGGCTAAACAATATCCCATTGCATGTACATACCATGTTTTGTTTATTCATTTATCCATGATGGACATTTGGGTTGTTTCTGCATTTTGGCTATGCTGACTGATGCTGCTGTGAACCTGGATGTACAAATCTCTGTTCAAGTCTGCTTTGAATTCTTTTGTGTATGTACCTAGGAATAGAACTGCTGAATTAGATAGCGGTGTCAAGTTTAACTTTTTGAGAAACTGCCTGTCTTTCACAGCAGCTGTACCACTTTACCGGCCCACCAGCAACGCATGAGGTTTCTAATTTCTCCATATCTTCACACACTTGTTATTTTTTGGTGGTCATTGTTATTTTATAAGAACCATCCTAAGAGGTGCACACCCCCCTATATACTTTTAACATTTTGAAAATGATACTTAGACAATATAAAGGTAATATTGTGGTAGTGTTTCTTTACAACCACAATATTTGGTTAATTTGACAGTTATTTTATTCATTGAGAAGGTACAATTAATAGTGCTTCCAACTGAATGCATCAACTAAACTTCCTGAAAATGCTGAATAAACACATTCTAGTTCTGTTTTATGTACAGCCATGACCTGTGATTCTGTTTATTAAAGCACATTTTACTTTTTGGGTTTAGCAGGTAATGTTAAAAAGTGAACCGGGATATCTTTAGATATTTCTGATAAAATATTTAGATGTTGAAAAAAAGTGATTTTTATTTCATTATTTAGGTAATTTCAAAATTCTACTTTATGCGTGTGTTCAGATGCAGTCTAAGTGTTGAGATTCTAATGATATCTTTTGGAAGCCCCATTCTCCAACATTCCCCACCCTTCCATGGAAAAAGAAGATTCTAAAAACTGGTCAGCTTACTTAACCACAGACTCTTTTAACGGTTTGAAAATCTGGTCATAAATATTGTTCGACTGCTTCTTGAATTGGCATTTCCCCCCACTTCCCATTGAATTTTGGCTGACCATTATGCCACCAGCTCAGTTCCTTTGCTTTTTGGTTGATCTACTGGATACAACGCCAACCTCATGCTACCCATTGTTCTAAGAGCCCAACCCACTCAAATGCTTCTCCCCAACTTTTCTGATTCTTAGTGTTCATTGTCATTGATATTTCATACAGTCTATAAGCCACACAGGTTTCATTGGTAGAGACACAGAATCACAAAATATCAGAACTTCGGGGTCACAGAGAAAAGTGACCCAGATAGGTTAAAGAGTTTATTTGGAGTTAATGACCAGCAGGTAAAAAATAAGAATTCCTATCTGCTGCTTCACAGTTCAGGTTCTTTTACTCAATGGTATAGGCTTTCTTTGGAGAGACCTCATTCTGATTACAGATACCAGACAGAACCATTAAAAACCAAAGGAGGAAGATCATTTGAGGTCAGGAGTTCGAGACCAGCCTGACCAACATAGTGAAACCTCATCTCTACTGAAAATACAAAAGGTAACTGGGCATGGTGGTGTGCGTCTGTGGTCCCAGCTATTCAGGAGGCTGAGGATCACTTACTTGAACCTGGGAGCTGAAGGTTGCAGTGGCCCAAGACCACACTCCAGCCTGGGCAACAGAGTAAGACTTTGTCTCAAAAAATAAAAATAAAATCCAGTATTCCAAGAAGGCAAGTCTGTGGTAATTCTCAGAATCCAGGAAGGTTCCTCAACCTTATTCCTACACCCGAGGCAGTTCTTCCACAGGGCAGTGTAGAGCCTGTCAAGGCAAAAGACAAATTCAGCCTTGCCAAGAATTCAGACAGCCTGACAGGAAATGTTTCTTCTGTATCCTGTCTATTTCCTCCATATCGCTTCTTACTAGTAGCAGTTATTTTATGTCCTTCTTAGTTTACTAATTTATTGCTAATGTCAAACACTAGAATGTAAACTCATGGAAAGTAGAGATCTTGTTTGTAAAGGTTATGGTCCTGTACCCAACTATCTGAAATAGATATTGTATCCCAAATATCTGAGCTGGTTGATTGAAAATCCTGAATAGAATATGTACTCAATGAATACCATATGACTCTGCAACACAATAGTAAATCAATAGCAGTAACTTCATTGAGGAGGTACACGCCACAGAACTGACAGACTGAGTCTCACTAAACCTTCGCTATCTAATATGGTAGCCACCAGCCTCGTGTGATGATTAAGTACTTGAAACGTGGCTAATTTGAATGGAAATGTACTCTAAGTGTAATATACATATCAGATTTTGAAGACCTAATGTGAAAAATATAAAATATTTTATGAATAAATTTTATATTGATTACATATTGAAATAATACTTTAAATTTTATACTTAATAATTGTACATGTTTATGGGGTACATGTGATTTTTTTTCTCTAGGTTTTATTTTATTGGTTGATTTCTGTGGGTACATGGTAGATGTATATGTATATGGGGCAGGTGACATGTTTTCATGCAGGCAAGTGTGAAATAAGCACATTATGAAGAATGGGGTATCCATCATCCCTTCAAGCATTTATCCAGTAAGTTGCAAACAACCCAATTACATTCTTTTTTTTTTTTTTTTTTTGAGACAGGGTTTTGCTCTGTCACCCAGGTTGGAGTGCACTGGCACAATCATGGCTTACTGCAATGTCCACCTCCCAGGTTCAAGTGATTCTCCTGTCTCAGCCTCCCAAGTAGCTGGGATTACAAGTGGGTGCCACCACACCCAGCTAATTTTTGTATTTTTAGCAGAGATGAAGTTTTGCCATGTTGGCCAGGCTGGTCTCGAACTCCTGACCTCAGCAGGTGATCCACCTGCCTCAGCCTCCCAAAGTGCTGGGATTACAGGCATGAGCCACCACACCTGACCTACATTCTTTAAGTTATTTTAAAACATACAGTTAAATTATTTTTGACTATAGTCACAGTGTTTTGCTATCAATAGTAGGTCTTATTTATTCTTTCTGACTATTTTTCTATGCATTAACTATTCCTACCTCCCCACAGCCCCCCACTACCCTTCCCAGACTCTGATAAGCATTCTTCTACTCTGTATGTCCATGAGTTAAATTGCTTTGATTTTTAGATCCCACAAGTAAGTGAGAACATGTGATGTTTGTCTTTCTGTGTCTGGCTTATTACACTTAATATAATAATCTCCAGTTTCATCCTTGTTGTTGCAAGTGACTAAATCTCATTCTTTTTTTATCACTGAATAGTACTCTATTGTGTATATGTACCACGTTTTCTTTTTTTTAAATTTTTATTTATGTATTTATTTTTATTGCATTTTAGGTTTTGGGATACATGCGAAGAACATGCAAGATTGTTGCATAGGTACACACATGGCAGTGTGATTTCCTGCCTTCTTCCCCATCACCTATATCTGGCATTTCTCCCCATGCTATCTCTCTCCAACTCCCCAACCCTCACTGTTTCTCCCCTATTTCCCCCCGACAGACACCAGTGTGTGATGCTCCCCTTCCTGTGTCCCTGTATTCTCATTGTTCAACACCTACCTATGAGTGAGAACATGCAGTGTTTGATTTTCTGTTCTTGTGTCCGTTTGCTGAGAACTATAGTTCCCAGATTCATCCATGTCCTAACAAAGGACACAAACTCATCACTTTTTATGGCTGCATAGTATTTCATGGTGTATATGTGGCACATTTTCCCTGTCCAGTCTATCATTGATGGGCATTTGGATTGGTTCCAGGTCTTTGCTACTGTAAACAGTGCTGCAATGAACATTTATGTGCATGTGTCCTTATAGTAGAATGATTTATAATCCTTTGGACATATACCCAGTAATGGGATTGCTGGGTCAAATGGAATTTCTACTTCAAGGTCCTTGAGGAATTACCACACTGTCTTCCACAATGGTTGAACTAATTTACACTCCCACCAACAGTGTAAAAGTGTACCTATTTCTCCACATTCTCTCCCGGATCTGTTATCTCCAGATGTTTTAATGATCACCACTCTATCTTGCATGAGATGGTATCTCAATGTGGTTTTGATTTGCATCTCTCTAATGACCAGTGATGATGAGCATTTTTTCATGTTTGTTGGCCTCATGTATGTCTTCTTTTGTAAAGTGTCTGCTCATGTCCTTGCCCAGTTTTAAATGGGCTTGTTTGTCTTTTTCTTGTAAATTTGTTTTAGTTCTTTGTAGATTCTGGATATCAGCCCTTTGTCAGATGAGTAAATTGCAAAAATTTTTTCCCATTCTGTTGGTTGCTGATTCACTCTAATAACTGCTTCTTTTGTCATGGAGAAGCTGTGGAGTTTGATTATGTCCTATTTGTCTATTTTGCCTTTTGTTGCCAATGATTTTGGTGTTTTGGTCATGAAGTTCTTGCCTACGCCTATGCCTAGATTTTCTTCTAGGGTTTGTATGGTGTTAGGTCTTATGTTACATCTTTAATCCATATGGAGTTAATTTTACTGTAAGGTGTCAGGAAGGGGTCCAGTTTCTGCTTTCTGCACATGGCTAGCCAGTTTGCCCAATGCCATTTATTAACCAGAGACTCCTTTTTCCATTGCTTGTTTTTGTTAGGTTTGTCAAAGATCAGATGGTTGTAGATGTGTTGTGTTGCCTCCGGGGCCTCTATTCTGTTCCATTGGTCTATATCTCTGTTTTGGTGCCAGCACCATGCTGTTTTGATTACTGTAGCCTTGTAGTATAGTTTGAAGTCCGGTAATGTAATGCCTCCAGCTTTGTTCTTTTTGCTTAGAATTGACTTGGCTATGCGGGCTCTCTTGTGGTTCCATATGAAGTTTAAGGTGGCTTTTTCTAGTTCTGTGAAGAAGGTCATTTGTAGCTTGATGGGGATAGTGTTGAATCTATAAATTACTTTGGGCTGTATGGTCATTTTCACAATATTGATTCTTCCTAACCACGAACATGGAATGTTTCTCCATATGTTTGTGTCCTCTCTTATTTCGTTGAGCAGTGATTGTAGTTCTTGAAGAGGTCCTTTACATTCCTTGTTAGTTGTATTTCTAAGTATTCTATTCTCTTTGTAGCAATTGTGAATGGCAGTTTATTCTTGATTTGGCTCTCTTTTAAGTCTGCTATTGGTGTATAGGAATGCTTGTAATTTTTGCACATTGATTTTGTATTCTGAAACTTTGCTGAAGTCGCTTATCAGTTTCAGGAGATTTTGGGCTGAGACGTGAGGTCTTCTAGATATACAATTATGTTGTCTGCAAGTAGAGACAATTTGACTTCCTCCTTTCCTATTTGAATACCCTTTATTTCTTTGTCATGCCTGATTGCTCTGGCTAGAACTTCGGATACTATTTTGAATAGGAGTAGTGAGAGAGGGCATCCTTGTCTAGTGTCAGATTTTAAAGAAAACACTTCCAGTTTTTGCCCATTCAGTATGATCTTGGCTGCTGGTTTGTCGTAAACAGCTTTCATTACTTTGAGATACATTCCATCAATACCGAGTTTATTGAGGGTTTTAGCATAAAGCACTGATGAATTTTGTCAAAGACCTTCTCTGCATCTGTTGAGATAATCATGTGGTTTTTGTATTTGATTCAGTTTATGTGGTGAATTATGTTTATAGACTTGCATATGTTGAACCAGCCTTGCATCCCCGAAATGAATCCTACTTGATCATGGTGGATAAGCTTTTTGTTGTGCTGTTGCAATCAGTTTGCCAGTGTTGTATTGAAGATTTTTGCATCAGTGTTAATCATGGATATTGGCCTGAAGTTTTCTTTTCTTGCTAAGTCTCTGCCAGATTTTTGTATCAGGATGATGTTGGTCTCATAAAATGAATTGGGAAGGATTCCCTCTTTTTGGATTGGTTGTAATAGTTTCAGAAGGAATGGTACCAGCTTTTCTTTGTATGTCTGGCAGAATGTGGCTGTGAACCCATCTGGACTTGGGCTTTTTTTGAGTAGTAGGCCCTTAATTGCTGCCTCAGCTTCAGATCTTGTTATTGGTTTAGTCAGGGTTTTAACTTCTTCCTGGTTTAGACTTGGGAGGATGCAAGTGTCCAGGAATTTATCCATTTCTTCCAGATTTTTTAGTTTATGTGCATAGAGTTGTTTGTAGTAATCTCTGATGATGGTTTGAATTTCTGAGAAATCTGTGGTGATTTCACCTTTAACCTCCAGCTAACATCAAAATGGCAAGATCAAATTCACACATAATAACATTAACCCTAAATATAAATGTGCTAAATGCCCCAATCAAAAGACAGACTGGCAAACTGGATAAAAAACCAAAACCCATTGGTGTGCTGTATCCAGAAAACCCATCTCACATGCAAGGATACACAAACGCTCAAAATAAAGGGATGAAGGAAGATTTACCAAGCAAACAGAGAGCAAAAAAAAGCAGGAGTTGCAATTCTTGTCTCTGATAAAATAGACTTTAAACCAACAAAGATTACAAGAGACAAAGAAGGACATTATATAATGGTAGAAGGATCGATGCAGCAAGAAGAACTAATGATCCTAAATACATATGCACCCAATACAGGAGCACCCAGATACATGAGGCATGTTCTTTTTTTTTTTTTTTTGAGACGGAGTTTCACTCTTGTTTCCCAGGCTGGAGTGCAATAGTGCCATCTCAGCTCACCACAACCTCCTCCTCCTGGATTCCGGCAATTCTGTCTCAGCCTCCTGAGTAGCTGGGATTACAGGCACGCACCACGGTGCCCTGCTAATTTTTTGTATTTTTAGTAGAGACGGGGTTTCACCATGTTAACCAGGATGGTCTCAATCTCTTGACGTCGTGATCTACCCTCCTCAGCCTCCCAAAGTGCTGGGATTACAGGCATGAGCCACCGTGCCTGGTCGAGGCATGTTCTTAATGATTTACAAAGAGACTTAGACTCCCACACAATAATAGTGGGAGACTTAAACACATGATTGTCAATATTAGACAGATCAATGAGACAGAAAATTAACAAGGATACCCAGGACTGGAACTCAGACCTGGAACAAGCAAACCTGATAGACATTTACAGAACTCTCCACCCCAAATCCACAGAATATACATGCTTCTCATCACCACATCACACCTACTCTAAAATTGACCGCATAATTGGAAGTAAATCACTCCTGAGCAAATGTAGAAGAATGGAAATCGTAACAGTCTCTCAGACCACAGTGCAATCAAGTTAGAACTCAGAATTCAGAAACTAACACAGAACCACACAGCTTCATGGAAACTGAACAACTGTCTATTGAATGTTGACTGGATAAAAAATGAAATGAAGGCAGAAATAAAGATGTTCTTCAAAACCAATGAGAATGAAGACACAGCATACCAGAATCTCTGGGACACATTTAAAGCAGTCTCCAGAGGAAAATATATAGCAATAATAAGAAGCAAGGAAAGATCTAAAATCGACACCTTATCATCAAAATTGAGAGCTAGAGGAGCAAATTTTTAAAAACTCAAAACCTAGCAGAAGACAAGAAATAACTGAGATCAGAGCAGAACTGAAAGAGATAGAGACACAAAAAAACCCTTCAAAAAATCAATAAATCTGGGAGCTGGTTTTTCTTTCTTTTTTTTTTATTGCATTTTAGGTTTTGGGGTACATGTGCAGAACATGCACGATTGTTGCATAAGTACACACATGGCCGTGTGTTTTGCTGCCTTCCTCCCTTTCACCCACACTTGGCATTTCTCCCCAGGCTATCCCTCCCCAGCTCCCCCACACTGTCCCTCCCCTATTCCCCCCAAAAGACCCCAGTGTGTAGTACTCCCTTCACTGTGTCCATGTGTTCTCATTTTTCATCACCCACCTATGAGTGAGAATATGCAGTATTTCATTTTCTGTTCATGTCAGTTTGCTGAGAACGATGTTCTCCAGATTCATCCATGTTTCTACAAAGGACAGAAACTCATCATTTTTTATTGCTGCATAATATTCCATGGTGTATATGTGCCACATTTTCCCAGTCCAGTCTATCATCAATGGGCATTTGGGTTGATTCCAGGTCTTTGCTATTATAAACAGTGCTGCAATGAACATTTGTGTGCATGTGTCCTCATAGTAGAATGATTTATAGTCTTTTGGATATATACCCAGTAATGGGATTGCTGGGTCAAATGGAAATTCTATTTCTAAGGCCATGAGGACTTGCCACACTGTCTTCCACAATGGTTGAACTACTTGACACTCCCACCAACAGTGTAAGAGTGTTCCTATTTCTCCACATCCTCTCCAGCATCTGTTTTCTCCAGATTTTTTAATGATCGCCATTCTAACTAGCGTGAGATGGTACCACAATGTGGTTTTGATTTGCACCTCTCTATTGGCCAGTGATGATGAGCATTTTTTCATATGTTTGTTGGCCTCATGTATGTCTTCTTTTGTAAAGTGTCTGTTTATATTCTTTGCCCATTTTTGAATGGGCTTGTTTGTTTTTTTCCTGTAAATCTGTTTGGGTTCTTTGTAAATTCTGGATATCAGTTCTTTGTCAGATGGGTAAACTGCAAAAATTTTTTCTCATTCTGTTGGTTGCCAATTCACTCTAATGACTGCTTCTTTTGCCGTGCAGAAGCTGGGGCATTTGATTAGGTCTCATTTGTCTATTTTGGCTTTTGTTGCCAATGCTTTTTGGTGTTTTGGTCATGAAGTCCTTGCCTACTCCTATGTTACAAATGGTTTTGCCTAGATTTTCTTCTAGGGTTTTTATGGTGTCAGGTCTTATGTTTAAGTCTTTAATCCATCTGGAGTTAATTTTAGTGTAAGGTGTCAGGAAGGGGTCCAGTTTCTGCTTTCTGCACATTGCTAGCCCATTTTCTCAACACCATTTATTAAACAGGGAATCCTTTTCCCATTGCTTGTCTTTGTCAGGTTGATCAAAGATAATATGGTTGTAGATATGTTGTGTTGCCTCCGATGCTTCTGTTGTGTTCCATTGGTCTATATCTCTGTTTTGGTACCAGTACCATGCAGTTTTGATTACTGTAGCCTTGTAGTATAGTTTGAAGTCTGGTAGTGTGATGCCTCCCACTGTGTTCTTTTTGCTTAGAATTGACTTGGCTATGCGGGCTCTTTTTTGGTTCCATATGAAATTCATGGTGGTTTTTCCAGTTCTGTGAAGAAATTCAATGGTAGTTTGATGGGGATAGCATTGATTGTGTAAATTACTTTGGGCAGTATAGCCATTTTCATGATATTGATTCTTTCTAACCACGAACATGGAATGTTTCTCCATCTGTTTGTGTCCTCTCTTATTTCGTTGAGCAGTGGTTTGTAGTTTTCCTTAAAGAGGTCCCTTAGCTTCCTTGTGAGTTGTATTCCTAGGCATTTTATTTTCTTTGTAGCAATTGTGAATGGCAGTTCATTCTTGATTTGGTTCTCTTTAAGTCTGTTATTGGTGTATAGGAATGCTTGTGATTTTTGAACATTGATTTTATATCCTGAGACTTTGCTGAAGTTGCTTATTAGTTTCAGGAGCTTTTGAGCTGAGGTGATGGGGTCTTCTAGGCATACTATCATGTCGTCTGCAAATAGAGACAATTTGGCTTCCACCTTTCCTATTTGAATACCCTTTATTTCTTTTTCTTGCCTGATTGCTCTGGCTAGAACTTCCAGTACTATGTTGAATAGGAGTGGTGAGAGAGGGCATCCTTGTCTAGTGCTGGATTTCAAAGGGAATGCTTCCAGTTTTTGCCCATTAAGTATGATACTGGCTGTTGGTTTGTCATAAACAGCTTTTACTACTTTGAGATATGTTCCATCAATACCGAGTTTATTGAGTGTTTTTAGCATAAAGGCCTGTTGAATTTTGTCAATGCCTTCTCTGCATCAATTGAGATAATCATGTGGTTTTTGTTTTTGCTTCTGTTTATGTGGTGAATGACATTCATAGACCTGCATATGTTGAACCAGCCTTGCATCCCCAGGATGAATCCTACTTGATCACGATGGATAAGTTTTTTAATGTGCTGTGGCAATCGGTTTGCCAGTATTTTATTGAAGATATTTTCATCAATGTTCATCATGGATATTGGCCTGAAGTTTTCTTTTCTTGTTGAGTCTCTGCTGGGTTTTGGTATCAGGATGATGTTGGTCTTATAAAATGATTTGGGAAGGGTTCCCTCTTTTTGAATTATTTGGAATAGTTTCAGAAAGAATGGTACCAGATCCTCTTTGTGTGTCTGGTAGAATCCAGCTGTGAACCCATCTGGACCTCGGCTTTTTTGTGTGTGGTAGGCTCTTAATTGCTGCCTCAACTTCAGACCTTGTTATTGGTCTATTCATAGTTTCAGCTTCCTCCTGGTTTAGGCTTGGGAGGACACAGGTGTCAAGGAATTTATCCATTTCTTCCTGGTTTACTAGTTTATGTGCATAGAGTTGTTTGTAGTATTCTCTGATGATGGTTTGAATTTCTGTGGAATCTGTGGTAATTTCCCCATTATTGTCTTTTATTGCAACTATTTGGTTGTTCTCTCTTTTCTTTTTTATCAGTCTGGCTAGTGGTCTATTTTGTTGATCTTTTCAAAAAACCAGCTCTTGGATTTATTGATTTTTTGAAGGGTTTTTCTTGTCTCTATCTCCTTCAGTTTTGCTCTGATCTTAGTTATTTCTTCTCTTTGGCTAGGTTTTGAGCTTTTTTGATCTTGCTCCTCTAGTTCTTTCAATTTTGATGATAGGGTGTCAATTTTGGATCTCTCCACTCTTCTCATGTGGGCACTTATTGCTATATATTTTCCTCTACAGACTGCTTTAAATGTGTCCCAGAGATTCTGGTACGTTGTGTCTTCATTCTCATTGGTTTCGAAGAACTTCTTTATTTCTGTCTTCATTTCATTGTTTATCCAATCAACATTCAAGAGCCAATTGTTCAGTTTCCATGAAACTGCGGTTCTGAGTTATTTTCTGAATTCTGAGTTCCAACTTGATTGCACTATGGTCTGAGAGACTGTTTGTTATGATTTCAGTTGTTTTGCATTTGCTGAGGAGTGCTTTACTTCCAATTATGTGGTCAATTTTTGAGTAGGTGTGATGTGGTGCTGAGAATAATGTATATTCTGTGGATTTGGGGTGGAGAGTTCTGTAAATGTCTATCAGTTTGCTTGTTCCAGGTCTGAGTTCAAGTCCTGGATATCCTTGTTAATTTTCTGTCTGGTTGATCTGTCTGATATTGACAGTGGAGTGTTAAAGTCTCCCACTATTATTGTGTGGGAGTCTAAGTCTCTTTGTAAGTCATTAAGAACTTGCCTTATATATCTGGGTGCTCCTGCATTGGGTCCATATATATTTAGAATCATTAGCTCTTCTTGTTGTATCGATCCTTTTACCATTATGTAATGACCTTCTTTGTCCCTTTTGATCTTTGTTGCTTTAAAGTTTATTTTCTCAGAGATAAGAATTACAACTCCTGCTTTTTTTTGCTCTCTATTTGCTTGGTAAATCTTTCTCCATCCCTTTATTTTGAGCCTTTGTGTATCCTTGCGTGTGAGGTGGGTTTTCTGGATACAGCACACCAATGGGTTTTGACTTTTTATCCAATTTGCCAGTCTGTGTCTTTTGATTGGTGCATTTAGCCCATTTACATTTAGGGTTAATATTGTTATGTGTGAATTTCATACTGCCATTTTGATGCTAGCTGGCTGTTTTCCTTGTTAGTTGATGCAGATTCTTCATTTTGTTGATGCTCTTTAGCATTTGGTATGCTTTTAGGATGGCTGGTACTGGTTGTTTCTTTCTATGTGTAGTGCCTCTTTCAGGAGCTCTTGTAAAGCAGGCCTGGTGGTGACAAAATTTCTGAGTACTTGCTTGTTCGTGAAGGATTTTATTTTTTCTTCACTTATAAAGCTCAGTTTGGCTGGATATCAAATTCTGGGTTGAAAGTTCTTTTCTTTAAGGATGTTGAATATTGGCCCCCACTCTCTTCTGGCTTGTAGAGTCTCTGCTGAGAGATCTGCTGTGAGTCTGTTGGGTTTCCCTTTGTAGGTGACCTGACCTTTCTCTCTGGCTGCCCTTAGTATTTTCTCCTTCATTTCAACCCTGGTGAATCTGATGATTATGTGCCTTGGGGTTGCTCTTCTTGTGGAGTATCTCTGTGGTGTTCTCTGTATTTCCTGGAGTTGAGTATTTATCTGTCTTGCTAGGTTGGGGAAATTTTCCTAAATAATATCCTGAAGAGTATTTTCCAGCTTGGATTCATTCTCTTCATCACATTCTGGTACACCTATCAAACGTAGGTTGGGTCTCTTCACATAGTCCCACATTTCTTGGAGATTTTGTTCATTCCTTTTTGTGCTTTTTTCTTTAATCTTGGTTTCTCATTTCATTTCATTGACTTGATCTTCAACTTCTGATATTCTTTCTTCTGCTTGGTCAATTCAGCTGTTGAAACCTGTGCATGCCTCATGAAGTTCTTGAGTTGTGTTTTTCAGCTACTTTAATTTGTTCATATTCCTCTCTAAGTTGTCCATTCTTGTTATCATTTCCTCGAATCTTTTTTCAAATCTTTTTTCAAGGTTCTTAGTTTCTTTGCACTGATTTAGAACATGTTCTTTTAGCTCACTGAAGTTTCTCATTACCCTCCTTCTGAAGTCTGATTCCACCATTTCATCACACTCATTCTTCATCCAGTTTTGTTCCCTTGCTGGTGAGGAGTTTTGGGGCTTTGGAGGACATGAGTTGTTTTGCTTTCAGGTGTTTTCCTTCTTTTTGCGCTGGTTTCTTCCCATCTTTATGGATTTATACACCTGTCATCTTAGTAGTTGCTGATCTTTCAATTGGGTCTCTGTGTTGGCACTGAAATTGTTGATGATGAAGTATTTCTGTTACTTAGTTTTTCTTCTAATGGTCTAGCCCCTCTGCTGTATGAGTGCTGAGGTCCACTCCAGGCCCTGCTTGTCTGGGGTATACCTGTAGCAGCTGCAGAACAGTGAGGGATGATACCAGTTTCTTCTTCTGATGTCTTTGTTCCAGAATGATGCCTGCCAAATGTCAGTCTGATTAGTCCTTTTTGGGGGTGACTCTTTCGATATACAGGGTCAGGGAGCTGCTTGAGGAGACAGTCTGTGCTTTATAGGAGCTTCAGTGCTGAGCTGTGAGCTCCGTTGTTCATTCAGGGTTGTTGGGAGGTTGTTTATGTCTGCTGCAACAGAACTCATAAAACACCACCCTTTTTCCCCCCCCTTAGATGCTCTGTCTCAGGGAGTTAGGGCTTCCTTATGAGTATCTGTTGCACTGTCCTGCCCCACTAGGAGGCAGTCTATTCACCATTTGCCTGCCAGGGCTCTGCCCTGCTAGCGCAGGTCCGCCCTGTTGCTGCTGGGCTCCATTCTGCTGTGGAGCGCTCCCCCCTTCTGGCGGAGTCTCTCTGTTATGGCAGGTTGCCTTGGCAATGGCAGGCTGCGTCAGCCCTGGGTGGTACTTCAGTAGGGGCGGATTGCATCAGTAGTGGCAGACGCCCCTTTCCCAGTGGGCTGCACCATCCTAGATGCCAGCAGCAAAACTCTCAGCCCTGAGCACCTCCAATCGCTGCCCTGCTTGTCCCCATGAGGGTGGGACCAGCCGAGCCCGATCACCCAGCTCCCTGCCTCAGAGTCCGTCCTGTCTCTCTCTCTCTCTTCCTCTCCCCAAGCTGAAAGGTTGACTCTCTCACTGGCGCCCCAGTAGCCTGCCAATAGGGCACTGGGATCTGTGCAATCTCCCGTGCCACTGCCCACTGCACCGGCTCAGATCACGCTTCCCAGAAATCTCCTGGTCTGGCTCATTGTCCAAGTCCCATTCAATCAGATGGACATGCCAATCTGCCCTTCCAAATATCAGATTGCTGGTTTAACAGGGCACCCAGACCAGTGAGTTCCATGCCGGGTCCCGCTGCAGTGCCGGCCAAAGCAGCCACATGAGCCGGCTGTGCTAGCCAGCTATACTAGCATCCCATGTCTCTCCCACACCTGGGACTTTCAGCACTCTGTGGCCAAAAAAGGTCCATCTGAGAATGTGGCTAGGACTCACCCTCTGTGCCTTCATTGAGAGCTGCAATCCTGAGTCACTTCTATGTCACCGTCTTGCGAGTCCCCCCGGGTTCCCTCTTTTTGGATTATTTGGAATAGTTTCAGAAGGAAGGGTACCAGCTTCTCTTTTTGTGCCTGGTAGAATTCGGCTGTGAACCCATCTGGACCTGGGCTTTTTTTGTGTGGTAGGCTCTTAATTGCTGCCTCAACTTCAGACCTTGTTATTGGTCTATTTCTAGTTTCAGCTTCCTCCTGGTTTAGGCTTGGGAGGACACAGGCATCCCGGAATTTATCCATTTCTTCCTGGTTTACTAGTTTATGTGCATAGAGTTGTTTGTAGTATTCTCTGATGATGGTTTGAATTTCTGTGGGATCTGTGGTGATTTCCCCTTTATCGTTTTTTATTGCATCTATTTGGTTGTTCTCTCTTTTTTTTTTATCAGTCTGGCTAGTGGTCTGTCTATTTTGTTGATCTTTTAAAAAAAAACAGCTCTTGGATTTATTGATTTATTGAAGGGTTTTTCGTGTCTATCTCTTTCAGTTCTTTGCTGATCTTAGTTATTTCTTGTCTTCTGCTAGGTTTTGAGTTTTTTTGATCTTGCTCCTCTAGCTCATTCAATTTTGACATTAGGGTGTCAATTATCGATCTCTCCACTCTTCTCATATGGGCACTTATTGCTATATATTTTCCTCTGGAGACTGCTTTAAATGTGTCCCAGAGATTCTGGTATGTTGTGTCTTCATTCTCATTGGTTTTGATAAACTTCTTTATGTCTTCCTTCATTTCATTGTTTATTCAGTCAATATTCAAGAGCCAATTGTTCAGTTTCCATGAGGCTGTGCAGTTCTGAGTTAGTTTCTGAATTCTGAGTTCTAACTTGATTTCACTATGGTCTGAGAGACTGTTTGTTATTATGTCAGTTGTTTTGCATTTGCTGAGGAGTGCTTTACTTTTAATTATGTGGTCAATTTTAGAGTAGGTGTGATGTGGTGCTGAGAAGAATGTATATTCTGTGGATTTGGGGTGGAGAGTTCTGTAAATGTCTATCAGGTTTGCTTGTTCCAGGTCTGAGTTCAAGCCCTGAATATCCTTGCTAATTTTCTGTCTGGTTGATCTGTCTAATATTGACAGTGGAGTGTTAAAGTCTCCCACAATTATTGTGTGGGAGTCTAAGTCTCTTTGTAAGTTGTTAAGAACTTGTCTTATATATCTGGGTGCTCCTGTATTGGGTCCATATATATTTAGGATCATTAGCTCTTCTTGTTGTATCCATCCTTCGACCATTATGTTATGACCTTCTTTGTCTCTTTTGATCTTTGTTGCTTTAAAATCTATTTTATTGTAGATGAGATTTGCAAGTCCTGCTTTTTTTTTTTGCTCTCCATTTGCTTGGTAAATCTTCCTCCATTCCTTTATTTTGAGCCTTTGTGTATCCTTGCACGTGAGATGGGTTTCCTGGATACAGCACACTGATGGGTTTTGGTTTTTTATCCAATTTGCCAGTCTGTGTCTTTTGATTGGTACATTTAGCCCATTTACGTTTAGGGTTAATATTGTTATGTGTAAATTTTATACCGCCATTTTGATGCTAGCTGGCTGTCTTTCTCATTAGTTGATACAGATACTTTATTTTGTTTATGCTCTTTAACATTTGGTATGGTTTTGGAATGGCTGGTACTTGTTGTTCCTTTCTATGTGTAATGCCTCTTTCAGGATCTCTTGTAAAGCAGACCTGGTTGGGACAAAATCTCTGAGTATTTGCTTGTTTGCAAAAAAAATTATTTTTTCTTCACTTATGAAGCTCAGTTTGGCTGGATATCAAATTCTGGGTTGAAAGTTCTTTTCTTTAAGAATGTTGAATATTGGCCCTTGCTCTCTTCTGGCTTGTAGAGTTTCTGCCAAGAGATCTGCTGTGAGTCTGATGGGCTTCCCTTTGTAAATGACCCGACCTTTCTCTCTGGCTGCCCTTAGCATTTTCTCCTTCATTTCAACCCTGGTGAATCTGACGATTATGTGTCTTGGGGTTGCTCTTCTTGCAGAATATCTTTGTGGTGTTCTCTGTATTTCCTGTACTTGGATATTGGCCTGCCTTGCTAGGTTGGGGAAATTTTCCTGGATAATATCCTGATGAGTATTTTCCAGCTTGGATTCATTCTCTTTATCACATTCTGGTTCACCTATCAAACATAGATTAGGTCTCTTCACATAGTCACACATTTCTTGGAGACTTGGTTCACTCCTTTTTGCACTTTTTTCACTAATCTTGGTTTCTCTTTTTATTTCATTGAGTTGATCTTCGACTTCTGATATTCTTTCTTCTGCTTGGTCAATTTGGCTGTTGAAACTTGTGCATGCTTCATGAAGTTCTCATGTTGTGTTTTTCAGCTCCTTCAATTCATTCGTATTCCTCTCTAAGTTGTCCATTCTTGTTATCATTTCCTCAAATATTTTTTTTAAAATCTTTTTTCAAGTTTCTTAGTTTCTTTGCATTGATTTAGACCATGTTCTTTTAGCTCACAGAAGTTTCTCATTACCCACCTTCTGAAGTCTGATTCCATCATTTCATCACACTCATTCTTCATCCAGCTTTGTTCCCTTGCTGGTGAGGAGTTTTGTTCCTTTGTAGGAGGTGAGATGTTCTGGTTTCAGGTGTTTTTCTTCTTTTTGCCCTGGTTTCTTTCCATCTTTTGGTGTTTATTTACCTGTCATCTGAGTAGGCGCTGACTTTTCAATTAGGTCTCTGAGTAGACGCCCAGATTGTTGATGATGAAGTATTTCTGTTACTTAGTTTTCTTTCTAACTGTCTAGCCCCTCTGCTGTATGACTGCTGAGGTCCACTTCAGGCCCTGCTTTTCTGGGGTACACCTGTAGCAGCTGTGGAACTGTGAGGGATGCTACCAGTTTCTTCTTCTGCTATCTTTGTTCCAGAATGATGCCCACCAAATATCAGTCTGATCAGTCCTTTTTGAGGTTACACTGGATATACAGGGCTCAGGGAGCTGCCTGAGGAGGCTGTCTGTACTTTATAGGAGCTCAGATGCTGAGCTGTGAGCTCCATTGATCATTCAGGGTTGTTAGGCCAGTACGTTTAAGTCTGCTGCAGCAGAACTCATAAAATGCCTTTTTTTCTCAGATGCTCTGTCTTGGGGAGTTAGGGCTTTCTTTATGAGTATCCATTGCACTTTTTTGCCCAGCTAGGAGGCAGTCTAGTCACTATTTGCCTGCCGAGGCTCTGCCCTGCTCCTGTGGGCTCTGCCCTGCTGCCATGGGCTCTGCCCTGTTGGTGGAGTCTCTCTGTTATGGTGAGTTGCCTCAGCAATGGAAGGCTGTGTCAGCCATGGGAGTGTACCTGAGTAGGGGTGGAATGCCTCGGTTATTGCAGATGCCCCTCCTTCACCAAGCTGCACCATCCTAGGTTCAGCTGTGCCCGCAGTGAAACTCTCAACCCCAAGCATTTTGAATTGCCATTTTGTTTGTCCCTGTCAGAGTGGGACCCACCGAGCCTGATTACCTGGATTTCTGCCTCAGAGCCCTTTTCTTTCTTTTTTTTTTAAGTTGAACGGTTGACTCTCTCCTAGGTGTTTCAGTCGCCTGCTGATACGGCACTGGGATCTGTGTGATTTCCCATGCAGCAACCCACTGCACCAGCTCAAACATTGTTTCCCAGGAATCTCCTGGTCTGGCTCACTGTCCAAGTTCTGTTTAATCAGATGGATATGCTAATCTGCCCTCCCAACTCTCAGATTGTCAGTTTAACAGGGCACCCAGACCAGTGCATTTTGTGAGGAGTGCCACTGCACTATGGCGCCGGCTGAAATGGCCATGCCAGCCAAACCAGCTGTGCTGGCATCCCGTGTCTCTCCTACATCTGGGAATTTTCCCGTTCTGCAGGCAACAAAGATCCATCTGGAAATGCAGCTTTCACTCACCCTCTGCATCTTCACTAAGAGCTGCAATCCTGAGTTGCTCCTATCATGCCATCTTCTTTTTCCTCCCCAGGAGCTGGTTTTTTCAAAAAGATCAACAAAATAGACCACTAGCCAGATTAATAAAAAACAAAAGAGAGAATAACCCAATAGATGCAATAAAAAATGATAAAGGAGATGTACCATGTTTTCTTTATCCATTTATCTGTTGATGCACACTTGATTGCTTCTAAATCTTAGCTATGGTAAACAATGCTGCAAGAAGCATAGGGATGCAGATATCTCTTCTTTATACTGATTTCCTTTCTTCTGTGTATATAGCTAGGAGTGGAATTGCTGGATCACATGTTAGCTCAATTTTTAGTTTTTTGTAGAACCTCTAAAGTATTTTCCATAGTGGTTATAGTAATTTACATTCAATTTATATCCATTAGTTTACATTCTAGTATTTGACACCAGCAATATGTTAGTAAACTAAATGTATACTGTACCAACAGTGTACAAGTGTTTCCTTTTCTCCACATCCTCATCAGCATTTGTTATTGCCTGTCTTTAGGATATATGACTTTTAACTGGGGTGAGGTCATATCTCATTGTAGTTTCTATTTGCATTTCTCTGATGATCAATTATATTAAGCATCTCTTCATATGCCTGTTTTCCATTTGTATGTCTTCTTTTGAGAAATTTCTATTCAAATATTTTGTCTATCTTTTGATCAGATTATAGGATTTTTTCTTATAGGCTCATTTGAGCTTCTTCTGTAGTCTGGTAATAATCACTTGTCAGATGGGTGGCTTGCAAACATTTTCTCTTATTTCATGGGTTGTATCTTCACTTTGTTAATTGTATCCTTTGCTATGTAGAAGCTTCTTGACTTGATGTGATCCCATTTGTTCATTTTTACTTTGGTTACCTATGCTTGTGGGATATTGCTCAAGAAATTTCTGCCCAGACCAATGTCCTATAGATTTTTTCCAAAGTTTTTTTGTAGTAGTTTCATGGTGTGAGGTCTTAGATCTAAGTCTTTAATCCATTTTTATTTTATGTTTATATATAATGAGAGTTAAGGGTCTGGTTTTATTTTTTCTTATATGGATCTCCAGTTTTCCCAGCACCACTTATTAAAGGGACTGTCTTTTCCTCAGTATATGTTCTTGGTACCTTTGTCAAATATGAGTTAACTGTAGGTGGGTGGATTTGTTTCTGGCTTCTCTCTTCTGTGCCATTGATCTATGTATCTGTTTTTATGCCAGTACTGTGCCGTTTTGGTTACTATTGCTTTGTAGTATAATTTGAGGTCAGAATGTGATTTCTCCAGTTTTGTTCTGTTTGCTTACAATAGCCTTGGCTACTTTGGGTATTTTGTGGTTCTGTATTAAATTTGGAATTATTTTTTCCTATTTCTGTGAAGAATGGCATTGGTATTTTAATCAGGATTGCAATGACTCTGTAGATTGCTTTCGGTAGTATGGACATTTTAACAATATTGATTCTTCCAATTCATGAACATGGAATCTTTTTCCATTTTTGGTGTCTTCTTCACTTTCTTTCATCAGGGTTTTATAGTTTTCATGATAGGGATCTTTCACTTCTTTGCTTAAGTTAATTCCTAGGTATTTAATTTTAAGTGTGGCTTTTGTAAGTGGGATTGCTTTTTTTTTTTTTTTTTACATTGTTCACTATTGGCATATAAAAATGCTAGTGATTTTTGTATGTTGATTTTGTATCCTGCTACTTTACTGAATTTGCCAGTTCTAAAAATTTTCTTGTGTAATCTTTAGGTTTTTCTAAAATATAAAATTTTATCATCTGCAAACAAGGCTAGTTTGACTTCTTCCCTTCCAATTTAAATGACATGTATATCTTTCTCTTGTCTGATTGCTCGAGCTAGGACTTCCAGTCCTATGTTGAATAATAGTGGTAACAGTGGGTATTTTTATGGTGTTCCAGATCTTAGAGAAAGGCTTTCAGTTTTTCCCCATTTAGTATATACTAGCTGTGGGTCTTTCATATGTGGCTTTTATTATGTTGAGGTGTGTTTCTTACATTCCTAGTTTTTTTGAGTTTTTTTATTATTATTATGAAGGGATGTTGAATTTTATCAAATGCTTTCTCAGCATCAGTTGAAATGATCATATGGTTTTTATCTTTTATTCTGTTGATGTGATGTATCACACTGATTGATTTGCATATGTTGAACTGTCCTCGCATCTAGGGATAAATCCAACTTGCTCATGATGAGTGTGATCTTCTAATGTATGGTTGAATTCAGTTTGCTATTATTTTGTTGAGGATTTTTATCAATATTCATCAGAGATATTGGCCTATAGTTCTCTTTTTTTGATGCTCTTTGGTTTGGTCTCAGGGAAATACTGGCTTTGTAAAATCAGTTTGGAATTATTTCCTCCTCCACTATTTTCTGGAATAGTTTGAGTAGGATTGGTATTAGTTCTTTAAATGTTTGTTAGGATTCAGCAGTCAAGCCATCAGGTCCTGAGCTTTTCTTTACTGGGAGACCTTTTATTATGGCTTTGATCTTGTTACTTTTTATTGGTCTGTTCAGATTTTGGATTTCATCCTGGCTTAACCTTGGTAGGTTGTATGTATCTAGCAATTTGTCCATTTCTTCTGGATTTTCCAATTTGTTGGGATATAGTTGCTCATAGTCGCCAATAATGATCCTTTGAATTGCTGCAGTATTGGTTGTAAAGTTTTTATTTTTATTTCTGATTTTATTTATTTGAACCTTCTCTCTTTTTTCTTACTCTAGCTAAAGGTTTGCCAATTTTGTTTAACTTCTACTAATTTTGGATTTAGTTTGCTCTTGCTTTTCTAGTTCTTAGATGCATCATTTGATTATTTATTTGAAGTTTTCCCTCTTTTTTTGATGTAGGCAGTTACAGCTATTAACTTCCCTCTTGGTACTGCTTTTGTTTTGGTATGTTGGATTTCCATTATCATTTGTTTCAAGAAATTTTTCAACTTTCTTCTTAATTTTTTCATTGACCCACTGGTCAATGAATTTAGTAGCCTATTATTTAATTTCCATGTATTTGTATAGTTTCCAAAATTCCTCTTATTAATTCCCCTTATTAATTTCTAATTTCTAGGTTTTTTTCATTGTGGTCAGAGAAGATAGTTAATATCACATCAATTTTTTGAATGTTTTAATACTTGTTTTGTAACCTAACATGTGATCTATCCTTCGTAATGATTCATGTGCTGAGAAATCAATGTGTACTGTGCAGCTTTTGGATGAAATGTTCTGTAAATATCTATTAGATTCATTTGGTCTATAGTGTATATTAAGTCTAATATTTCTTTGATGATTTTCTGCCTGGAAGAGAATCTGATTTTCTGTCTGGAAATCTATGCTGAAAGTGGGGTATTGAAGTCTCCAACTATTATTGATTTGGGGCCTCTCTCTTTAGCTCTGTTAATATTTTCTTTATATAGCTGGGTGCTCCAGTGTTTGGTACATACATATTTTAAATTGTTATATCCTCTTTCTGAATTGACCTGTGTATCATTATATAGTAACCTTCTTTGTCTCTTCTTTGTGTGTGTGTGTGTGTGTGTGTGTGTGTCACAGGTTGAATTTCTTTTTTTTTAATTTATTTATTTTACTGTAGGTGCATACTATATCTGGCATTTCTCCCCATGTTATCCCTCCCCACCCTCCCCTCCCTCCCTTCCCCCACTGTCTTTCCCCTACCCCCGCTAACTGCCCCCAGTTATGATGCTCCTCTCCCTGAGTCCACGTGTTCTCATTGTTCAACACCCACCTATGGGTGAGAACATACAGTGTTTTGCTTTAATTTTGTCTGATGTAAGTATAGCAACAACTGCTCTTTTTTTGGTTTCCATTGTTTTGGAATGTCTTTTTCCCTACCTTTATTTTTAGTCTATGTGTATCTTTATAGGTGAAGTGTGTTTCTTGTAAGCTACAGATGAATAGATCTTACTTTTTACTATTCAGCAAGTCTATGTCTTTATTGGAGAGTTTAGTCCACTTACATTCAACATCATTACTGATAAGTAGGGACTTACTCCTGTCATTTTGTCAGTGATTTTCTGGTTGTTTTGTGGTCTTCTTTCTTTCTTTTATTCCTGCCTTCCTCTAGTGGAGTTGATTTTCTCTGGTGATATGATTTAGTCTCTTGCTTTTTATTTTTTGTATATTTATTATATTTTTTTTCATTTGAGGTGACCATGAAGCCGGAAAATACTATCGTATAACCCATTATTTTACCCTGATAACAACGTAATGCCATTTCCATAAATAAACAAGCAAAAATAAAATTAATAAAAACTTGCTTTAACTTTACCTCCTTACTTTTTAACTTTTTGTTGTTTCTATTTATATCTTATCATACAATGTCTTGAAAAGTCGTTGTAGTTATTATTTTTTATTGGTTTATCTTGTAATCTTTCTATTTAAGAGTAGCTTACACACCACAGCTTACAGTGTTATAATATTCTGTGTTTTTCTGTTTACTGACTATTACCAGTTGCTGAATATACCTTCAGGATATTATTTATTGCTCATTAATGTCCTTTTCTTTCTGACTGATGTATTTTCTTTAGCATTTCTTGTAGGATGGGTCTGGTATTAATGAAATTCCTCAACTTTTGTTGTCTGGGAAAGTCTTTATTTCTCCTTCATGTTTGAAGGATATTTTCACTCGATATACTATTTTAGAGTAAAAGTTTTTTTTTTTTTTCAGCACCTTAAATATGTCATGCTGCTCTTTCCTGTCTTGTAAGGTCTCCACTGAAAACTCTGCTACCGGCTGTATTGGAGCTCCATTGTGTAGTCTTTCTTTCTTTTCTTTTGTCGCTTTTAGGATCCTTTCTTTATCCCTGACCTTTGGGAGTTTGATTATTATTTTTTAATGGCATTTTAGGTTTGGGGGTACATGTGAAGAACATGCAAGATAGTTGTATAGGGGCACACATGGCAGTGTGATTTGCTGCTTTCCTCCCCTTCACCTATATCTGGCATTTCTTCCCATGCTATCTCTCCCCAACTCCCCACCCTCCACTGTCCCTCTCCTATTCCCCCCAACAGACCCCAGTGTGTAGTGCTCCCCTCTTTGTGTCCATGTGTTCTCATTGTTCAAAACCCGCCTATAAGTGAGAACATGTGGTATTTCATTTTATGTTCTTGTGTCAGTTTGCTGAGAATGATGTTCTTTAGGTTCATCCATGTCCCTACAGAAAACACGAACTCATCGTTTTTGATTACTGCATAATATTTCATGGTGTATATGTGCCACATTTTCCCAGTCCAGTCTATCATTGATGGGCATTTGGGTTGAATCCAGGTCTTTGTTATTGTAAACAGTGCTGCAATGAACATTCGTGTGCATGTGTCCTTATAGTAGAAAGATTTATAGTCCTTTGGATATATACTGCTGGGTCAAATGGAATTTCTATTTTGAGGTCCTTGAGGAATGGCCACACTGTCTTCCACAATGGTTGAACTAATTTGCACTCCTACTAGCAGTGTAAAAGTGTTCCTATTTCACCACATCCTCTCCAGCATCTGTTGTCTCCAGATTTTTTAATGATCGCCATTCTAATTGGCATGAGATGGTATCTCAATGTAGTTTTCATTTGCACCTCTCTAATGACCAGTGATGATGAGCATTTTTTCATATGTTTGTTGGCCTCATGGATGTCTTCTTTTGTAAAGTGTCTGTTCATATCCTTTGCCCACTTTTGAATGGGCTTGTTTGTTTTTTTTTTTTTTCTTGTAAATCTGTTTGAGTTCTTTGTAAATTCTGGATATCAGCCCTTTGTCAGATGGGTAAACTGCAAAAATTTTTTCCCATTCTGTTGGTTGCCAATTCACTCTAACGACTGTTTCTTTTGCCATACAGAAGCTGTGGAGTTTAATTAGGTCCCATTTATCTATTTTGGCTCTTGTTGCCAATGCTTTTGGTGTATTGGTCATAAAGTCCTTGCCTACTCCTATGTCCTGAAAGGTTTTGCCTAGATTTTCTTCTAGGGTTTTTATAATGCCAGGTCTTATGTTTAAGTCTTTAATACATCTGGAGTTAATTTTAGTGTAAGGTGTCAGAAAGGGGTCCAGTTTCTGCTTTCTGCATGTGGCTAACCAGTTTTCCCAACACCATTTATTAAACAGGGAATCCTTTTCCTATTGCTTGTTTTTGTCAGGTTGATCAAAGATTGTATGGTTGTAGATATGTTGTGTTGCCTCCGATGCCTCTGTTCTGTTTCATTGGTCTATATCTCTGTTTTGGTACCAGTACCATGCTGTTTTGATTACTGTAGCCTTGTAGTATAGTTTGAAGTCTGGTAGTGTGATGTCTCCCGCTGTGTTCTTTTTACTTAGAATTTACTTGGCTATGCAGGCTCTCTTTTGGTCCCATATGAAGTTTAAGGTAGTTTTTTCCAGTTTTGTGAAGAAGGTCATTGGTAGCTTGATGGGGATAGCATTGAATCTGTAAATTACTTTGGGCAGTGTGGCCATTTTCATGATATTGATTCTTCCTAACCACAAACATGGAATGTTTCTCCATCTGTTTGTGTCCTCTCTTATTTCATTGAGCAGTGGTTTGTAGTTCTCCTTGAAGAGGTCCTTTACATTTCTTGTTAGTTGTATTCCTAGGTATTTTATTCTCTTTGTAGCAATTGTGAATGGCAGTTTGCTCTTGATTTGGCTCTCTTAAGTCTGTTATTGGTGTATAGGAATGCTTGTAATTTTTGCACATTGATTTTGTATCCTGAGACTTTGCTGAAGTTGTTTATCAGTTTTGGGAGATTTTGGGCTGAGATGATGGGGTCTTCTAGATATACTAGCATATTGTCTGCAAATAGAGACAGTTTGGCTTCCTCCTTTCCTATTTGAATACCCTTTATTTCTTTGTCTTGCCTGATTGCTCTGGCTAGAATTTCCAGTACTATATTGAATAGGAGTGGTGAGAGAGAGCATCCTTGTCTAGTGCCAGATTTCAAAGGGAATGCTTCCAGTTTTTGCTGATTCAGTATGATATTAACTGTTGTTTGTTGTAAATAGTTTTTATTACTTTGAGATACATTCCATCAATACCGAGTTTATTGAGCGTTTTTAGCATAAAGGGCTGTTGAATTTTGTGAAAGGCCTTCTCTGCATCAATTGAGATAATCATGAGGTTTTTGTCTTTGATTCAGTTTATGTGGTGAATTACATTTATAGACTTGCATATGTGGAACCAGCCTTGCATCCCTGGGATGAATCCTACTTGATCATGGTGGACAAGCTTTTTGATGTGCTGTTGCAATTGGCTTGCCAGTATTTTATTGAAGATTTTTACATCTATGTTTATCATGGATATTGGCCTGAAGTTTTCTTTTCTTGTTTGAGTCTCTGCCGGGTTTTGGTATTGGAATGATGTTGGTCTCATAAAATGAATTGGGAAGGATTCCCTCTTTTTTAATTATTTGGAATAGTTTCAGAAGGAATGGTAACAGGTCCTCTTTGTGTGTCTGGTAGAATTCGGCTGTGAACCCATCTGGACCCAGGCTTTTTTTGTGTGGTAAGCTCTTAATTGCTGCCTCAACTTCAGATCTTGTTATTGCTCTATTCATGGTTTCTATTTCTTCCTGGTTTAGGCTTAGGAGGATGCAAGTGTCCAGGAATTTATCCATTTCTTCCAGGTTTACTGGTTTATGTGCATAGAGTTGTTTGTAACATTCTCTGATGATGGTTTGAATTTCTGTGGAATCTGTGGTGATTTTCCCTTTATCGTTTTTTATGGCATCTATTTGGTTCTTTTTTTTTTTTTTTTTTTTTTTTTTTTTTTTTTTTTTTTGGTCAGTCTGGCTAGTGGTCTGTCTATTTTGTTGATCTTTTTGAAAAACCAGCTCTTTGATTTATTGATTTTTTGCAGGGTTTTTCTTGTCTCTATCTCCTTCAGTTCTGCTCTGATATTAGATATTCATTGTCTTCTGCTAGGTTTTGAGTTTTTTTAATCTTGCTCCTCTAGCTCTTTCAATTTTGATGTTAGGGTGTCAATTTTGGATCTCTCCACTCTTCTCATGTGGGCACTTATTGCTATATATTTTCCTCTGGAGACTGCTTTAAATGTATCCCAGAGATTCTGGGATGTTGTGTCTTCATTATCATTGGTTTCAATGAACTTCTTTATTTCTGCCTTCATTTCATTGTTTATCCAGTCAACATTCAAGAGCCAGTTGTTCAGTTTCCATGAAGCTGTGCAGTTCTGAGTTAGTTTCTGAATTCTGAGTTCTAACTTGATTGCACTGTGGTCTGAGAGACTGTTTGTTATAATTTCTGTTCTTTTGCATTTGCTGAGGAGTGCTTTACTTTTAATTATGTGGTCAATTTTTGAGTAGGTGTGATGTGGTGCTTAGAAGAACGTATATTCTGTGGATTTGGGGTGGAGAGTTCTGTAAATGTCTATCAGGTTTTCTTATTCAGGTCTGAGTTCAGGTCCTGGATATCCTTGTTAATTTTCTGTCTAATATTGACAGTGGAGTATTAAAGTCTTTCACTATTATTGTGTGAGAGTCTAAGTCTCTTTGTAAGTCATTAAGAACTTGCCTTATGTATCTGGCTGCTTCTGCATTGGGTCCATATATATTTAGGATTGTTAGCTCTTCTTGTTGTATCAATCCCTTTACCATTATGTAATGTCCTTCTTTGTCTCTTTTGATCTTTGTTGGTTTAAAATCTATTTTATCAGAGATGAAAATTGCAACTCCTGCTTTTTTTTTGCTCTCCATTTGCTTGGTAAGTCTTCCTCCATTCCTTTATTTTGAGCCTTTGTGTATTCTTGCATGTGAGAGGGGTTTCCTGGATACAGCACACCAATGGGTTTTGGCTTTTTATCCAATTTGCTAGTCTGTGTCTTTTGATTGGTGCATTTAGCCCATTTACATTTAGGATTAATATTGTTATGTGTGAATTTGATACTGCCATTTTGATGCTAGCTGGCTCTTTTGCCCATTAGTTGATGCAGATTCTTCAGTTTATTGATCATCTTCACCATTTGGTATATTTTTGGAGTGGCTGTTACTTGTGTAGGCCTCTTTCAGGAGCTCTTGTAAAGCAGGCCTGGTGGTGACAAAAATCTCTGAGTACTTGCTTGTTTGCAAAGGATTTTATTTTTCCTTCAGTTATGAAGCTCAGTTTGGCTGGATATAAAATTCTGGGTTGAAATTTGTTTTCTTTAAGGATGTTGAATATTGGCCCCCACTCTCTTCTGGCTTGTAGGGTTTCTGCCAAGAGATCTGCTGTGAGTCTGATGGGCTTCCCTTTGTGTGTGACTGAACCTTTTTCTCCCACTGCCCTTAGCATTTTCTCCTTCATTTCAACCCTGGTGAATCTGATGATTATGTGCCTTGGGGTTGCTCTTCTTGAGGAATATCTTTGTGGTGTTCTCTGTATTTTCTGGACTTGAATATTGGCCTGCCTTGCTAGGTTGGGGAAGTTTTTCTGGATAATATACTGAAGAGTATTTTTCAACTTGGATTCATTCTCTTCGTCACATTCAGATATACCTATCAAAAGTAGATTAGGTCTCTTCACATAGTTTTACATTTCTTGGAGACTTTGTTCATTCCTTTTTGCACTTTTTTCTCTAATCTTGGTTTCTCATTTTATTTCATTGAGTTGGTCTTCAACCTCTGATATCCTTTCTTCTGCTTGGTCAATTCAGCTGTTGAAACTTGTGCATGCTTCGCAAAGTTCTGGTGTTGTGTTTTTCAGCTCCATCAATTCACTCATATTCCTCTCTAAGTTGTCCACTCTTGTTATCATTTTCCCAAATCTTTTTTCAAGGTTCTTAGTTTCTTTGCATTGAGTTTAAACATGTTCTTTTAGCTCACAGAAGTTTCTCATTACCCACCTTCTGAATTCTGATTCTGTCATTTCATCACACTCTTTTTCCATCCAGCTTTGTTTCCTTGCTGGTGAGGAGTTGTGATCCCTTGTAGGAGGATAGGTGTTCTGGTTTCAGGTGTTTTCCTCCTTTTTGTGCTGGTTTCTTCCCATCTTTGTGGATTTATCCACCTGTCATCTGTGTAGTTGCTTATTTTCAGATTGGGTCTCTGAGTGGATGTCCAGGTTGTTTATGATTAAGTTATTTCTGTTTCTTAGTTTTCCTTCTAACAGTCTGGCCCCTCTGCTGTAGGACTGCTGAGGTCCACTCCAGGTCCTGCTTGCCTGAGGATCACCTGCAGCAGCTGCAGAACAGTAAGGGTTGCTACCAGTTTCTTCTTCTGCTATCTTTGTCCCAGAATTATGCCCCCCAAATGTCAGTCTGATCAGTCTTTTGTGACGTGACTCTTTGGATATACAGGGGTCAGGGAGCTGCTTGAGGTGACAGTCTGTTCTTTATAGGAGCTCAAGTGTTGAGCTGTAAGCTCTGTTGTTCATTCAGAGCTGCTAGGCAGGTACATTTAAGTCTGCTGCAGCAGAACTCATAAACTACCTTTTTTTCTCCCCCAGGTGCTCTCTCCCAGGGAGTTAGGGCTTTATTTATGAGTGTCCATTGGCTGCTGCCTTTTTTGCTTCAGGGATGCCCTGCCCAGCAAGAAGGCAGCCTAGTCACTTTCTGTCTGCAGAGGCTTTGCTGAGCTCTGCCTAGCTGCTGTTGAGCTTCCCTGTAGTCCTGTTTATATGGGTGTGGTTAGAACTACCTTGGCAATGCTGGCCTGCCTCTCTCATGGTGGACTTTCTCTGTTATGGTGGGTTTTCTCAGCAATGGCAAGCTACCTCAGCAATGACAGACTACCTCTGTAGGGGTGGAGTGCCTCGGTAATGGTGGATGCTTCTCCACCACCGAGCTGCACTGCCCTGGGTTCAGCTGTGCTTGCAGTGAAACTTTCAACACTGAGCATTTCCAATTGCTGGGTTTTTTTGTTTGTTTTTGTGGGGGTGGGACCTGCCAAGCCTGATCACCTGGCTCCCTACTTCAGAGCCTTTTTTTTTTTTTTAAGTTGAAAGGTTGACTCTCTCCTAGGTGTATGAGTCGCCTGCTGAAAGGGTGCTGGGATCTGTGTGATTTCCCATGTGGCAACTCACGGCACCAGCTGAAAGAATGACACTGCCTGGGAATCTCCTGGCCAGCTTAAAAGGGCAACCAAACCAGTGTATTTTGTATGGAGAGCCACCATGCTGCAGTGCCAGCTAAAACAGCTGCACTGGCCAAAACTGCTGTGCTGGCAACCCGTATGACTCCTCTGCCTAGGAATGTCCTGGTCTGTGGGCAATAAAGATCTGTCTGGAAATGCAGCATCTACTCACCCTCTCTGCTTTTACTGGGAGATGCAATCCTGAGCTGCTCCTAAAGGGGCCATCTTGGATCCAATCATCGGGAGTTTGATTATTAAATGCCTTGAGGTAGTCTTCTTTGGGTTAATACTGCTTTGTGTTCTATAAACTTGTTGTACTTGGATATTGATATCTTTCTCTAGCTTTGGGGAGTTTTCTAATATCCATTTGGATAAACTTTCTACCCTATCTCTTTCTTTACCTCCCCTTTAAGACCAATATCAGATTTGCCCCTTTTTTTTTTAATTTTTATTGCATTATAGGTTTTGGGGTACATGTGCAGAACGTGCAAGATAGTTGCAAAGGTACACACATGGCAGTGTGTTTTAGATTTGCCCTTTTAAGGCTATTTTCTATTATAGATCTTGTAGGTGTGCATCCCTTTTTTTTTCTTTTTTCTTTTTTCTACTCTGACTGTGTATTTCCAAATATCCTGTCTTCAAGCTCACTAATTCTTTCTTCCACTATTAAAGAGCTCTGATACATTCTTCAGTATGCCAATTGCATTTTTCAGCTTCAGAATTTCTGTTTGATTCTTTTTTATTTATTTCAATGTCTGTGTTCAATTTATCTGATAGAATTCTGAATTCCTTTTGTGTTATTTGAAATTCTTGGGCCCAAAGTGGCTCCAGCCGGATGTCATGGCACTTGCAAAGGTGAGGCCAAGAGTTCAAGGCCAACCAACCTCAGCAACCTTACAACTCTCATTGATTGGCAAAAAAAAAAAGAAAAGAAAAAGGAAAAAAATGAAATTCTTTGCATTTTCTCAACACAGCTATTTTGAATTCTCTGCCTGAAAGGTCACATATCTCTGTTTCTCCAGTGGTCTCTGGTGCCGTATTTGGTTCATTTGGCGAGGTCACATTTTCTTGGATGGTGTTGATGCCAGCAGGTATTCTTTGGTGTCTGGGCATTGAAGAGTTAGGTATTTATTATAGTCTTTACTGTCTCAGTTTATTTATAACTGTCCTTCTTGGCAAGGCTTTCCAGATATTTGAAAGGACTTGGGTGTTGTGATCTATACTGTTTCCTCTTTAGGGGGCACCCCAAGCCCAATAATACTGTGGTTCTTGCAGACTTGATAGTCTTGGACAAAATTCAGAATTCTCTGGATTACCAGGCAGAGACTATTTTTCTTTTTCCTTACTTACTCCCAAACATACACAATCTCTCTGTTCTGAGCCACCTAAAGCTGGGGATGGTGTAACACGAGTACCCCTGTGACCACAACAATTATGACTAAACTGGGTCAGACCTGAAGCCAGCACAGTGCTGTGTCTCACCCAAGGCCTGCTATAACAACTCCCTCACTACCTTCTGTAGGGATAAGGGCCCCACAGGGTTATGGGGTGTCCTTCATGCTGTGCTGAGGTGCAGGATCTGAGAAATAAAGAGACAGGACACAGAAGTACAAGGAAAACGCATCTGGGCTCAGGGGTGCCATGCCACCTATAAACAGAGAGAGGCAAGTTCCTGAATGTTCAGAAGCATCTGTATTTATTGTGTATAGGTTAGGGGGCAAGATAGTGAGTGAAGTCGTCTTTAAGCATAGTGATAGGGTCGTGAGCGATAAAACAAGGGGTCCACCCCATTAGGTCACCTAGGCTAAGAGGTGGACAGTGCACAACAAGGAGTCCATCCACATTAGGTCATCAAGGCAAGGAAGTGGGCTGTGTGCAGTAAGGGGTCCACCCCCATTAGGTCACCGAGGTATGGAGGTGGGCCGTGTGCAGTGAAGAGGTGCAGTGTACAATACCTCTATCTATGGGCATGCTACTTCTAAGAAGATTTATAGAATGTTTAAGTCCCACAGCAGTGACAGAGCTGTCAGGGTCTACCACCACCTGCTGGCAGCTTCCAGTGAATTCTATAAGAGAATTCTTTTTTGAGCAAGCACAGTAACAAGAGCTGATAAAGTTCACAGTCACAAAGGTGTGATTATCCAGAGGGGTTTTGAGCCCTTGGATGCTCAAGGGATTGCTGGTCTGAGGGCAACCTTCCACAACAACTGGAGCAAGATCCTACAACTCCTTTATCAGGAGGATTTGCTCTGGCCCCAAACCTGCCATACAGCAGGTATCTTTATGATGCTGAATGCTGCTGCCTGGGCCATGGATTCTTGTCCTGGTATAACTGTTTTTCCCTTAAATCATGCTCTGCACTGTGTCTGCTCCAGATATTCCTCCGACTATGAACTAAGATATAGTTATATATATATAGGAAATAACTGAGTGGTAAGATATTCTTTAGGCACTCTTACTATGAACTAATATATGATTATATATAGAAGATTATATAAGGGAAATAACTGAGTAGTAACACTATAAACTGAGATATTCTTCAAGCCTTAATTGTGCCAGGATTCTGCTTAGCTCTACTTCCTCAGTATCTATATGGGGGTTAACCACAACTATTTAGGTTTGCTCAAGGCCCTGGGGCTCTACAATCACCAGGTAGCAAAGCCAGCCAGGTCTGTTTTCTTTCCTTCAGGACAGCAAGGTTTACCAGGTTCTGGGTGGGTTCAGAAGTGCTATCAAAGAGTCAGGAACTGGAGTCAAAAACCTTAGAAGTCTACCTGGTATTTGATTGTATTGTGACTGAGCTGGCACTCAAACCACAAGACACAGTCCTTCCCACTCTTCTCTCCTCTTTCTAAAGGCAAAGGACACCCTTGCCCACCATAGCCACCATTACTCCTGGCCATAAGGAGTACTGCCAGACTACCACAGATGATCTCTTAAGACCCAAGGTCTCTTAAGTCAGTTTGTGGTGAATGCTGCCTAGCCTAGTACTCACACTTCAGGGCGGCAGGCTCCCCTCTGCCCAGGGCAGGTTGAGAAATGCCATACAAGAATCAGGTCCTGGAATTGTGGACCTTAAGAACCCACTTGGTCCTTTACCTACTGTGGCATAGTTGATACCTGAAGCCAGCAAGTCTCAGAGGCTCACCAAGGCCCTCAATGTAGTACCTGGTTACTGCTTCTGTTTATTTAGGGCCCAAGGGATCTTCAGTTAGTAGGTGATAAATGTTGCCAGGATGGCTTCTTTCCTTCAGTGTACGGGGTTCTCTTCTGGCCCAGGGTGTGTCTAGAAATATTGTCTTGGTGCAATGGCCTGGAATGGGGGCTTCATGAGTCTGACCAGTACCCTATCCTGCTGTGGCTTAGCTGTTATCCAAAATGCAAGACAAAATCCTCCTCATTCTTCATTCTCCTCTCCTCAAGTGAAAAGAGAAGGTATCTTTTGGAGGTGTGAGCTGTGCAGCCTGAGGTTAGGGGAGGGGTGATGCCAGCACTCCCTCAGTGTCCCCAGCTGGTGTCTCAATATGTTGCATGTCCCATGAGTCCATCTCTGAGCTTAGTTCAGTACTGAGACTGCCTGGGGTGGGGCAGGGGTGGCATCGTGGCAATTCAGTGGCGATTCAGGACTGTTTTCTGTATCTCTTCAGTGCCTCTTTCAGCAATATGAAGTTAAAAGCAAGTACTATGAGTGCTCACCTGTATTTTGGTTTTTAAGAAGGTATTTTTTTTATATAGATAGTTCTTAACTTGGTGTCCTTGCAACGGGGTGGAAGCTTAAGGAGAGGGGATGACAGGTAGAGCCTTCTGTTCCACCATCTTGCCCTGCCTCCATGTGTGATATTTTGATACATGAATATAATGTGTAATGATCAAATCAGAGTAATTAGGTTATCAGTCACCTCACACATTTATTATTTTTTTGTGTTGGAAACGTTTCAAATCTTCTGGTTATTACAATAAATTGTAAACCACAGTTACCCTGTTTGCTGTCAAACACCAGAACTTGCTTCTTCACCTCACTGTACTTCTGTACCCATTAACCCACCTCTTTCCGACCTCCTAACCCCCTTCCCAGCCTCTGGTAATCATCATCCAACTTTCTACCTCCTTGAGATAAACTTTTTTTACCTCCCACATTAGGCTGTTTATTTGAAATCTCCCTACTTTTATGAAGTAGGTGTTTATTTCTATAAACTTCCTTCTTAGATTGGCTTTTGCTGTAACTCATAAATTTGGGTATGTTGTGTTTTCATTTTCATTCATTTCAAGAAGCCTTTAAATGTCTTTTTAATTTCTTTGTTGACCCATTGTTTACTAAGGAGCATGTTATTTACTTTTCATGCATTTGTTCCGTTTCAAGAGTTCCTCTTGTTAGTGATTTCTAGTTTTATTCCACTGTACTCAGAAAAGAAACTTGATACAATTTTGATTATTTAAAATACATTAAGACTTGTCTTGTGGCCTAACATATGGTCTATCCTGGAGAATGTTTCATGTGCTGATGAAAAGAATGCACATTCTGCAGCTGTTGGATGAAGTGTTCTGTAAATGTCTGTTGGGTGCATTTGAAATACAAATGAAATACAATGTTGCTTTGCTGATTTTCTTTCTAGATGATCAGTGCAATTCTGAGAATAGGGTGCTAAAGTGTCTAACTATTACTGTATTGGAGTCTATATCTCCCTTTAGATCTAATAATATTTACTTTATGAATCTGTGTATTCCTGTGTTGAGTGTGTATTTATTTACAATTATTGTATCCTTTTGCTGAATTGATCCTTTTATCATTACATAATAACCTTTCCTCTTTTAACAGTTCTTGCCTATAAAGTCTATTTAATGTGATATAAGTATAGCACTCCAGTTTATTTTTTGTTTCTGTCTATGCAGAATCTTTTCCATTCATTCACTTTCAGTCTATGTGTGTCTTTACAAATGAAGTGAGTTTCTTGTGGGCAGTACATAGTTGGGTCATGTTTTTATTCTCTTAATCCATTCAGCCAGTCTATATCTTTTAAGTGGGGAATTTAAGCTGTTTGTATTCAAGGTATTATTGATAATAATGAGTTAATCCTCTTATTTTGTTAATTGTTACCTGGTTGTTTTATATATCCTTTGTTCCTTTCTTCCTCTCTTACTATTTATCATAGTGATGTGATGATTTTCAGTAGTGATCAGTTTTCATCCTTTTCTCTTTCACCTTTGTGTATATGCTTTACCAGTGAGTTTAATACTTGTATGGGTTTTCATGATGGTCATTACTGTCTTTTCACTTCCAGATGCAGAACTCCTTTGAGCGTTTCCTGTAAGGTCAGTCTAGTGGTAACAAATTCCCTCAGCTTTTACTTGTCTGGAAGGAAGTAATAATATTTTAGATATGTTGGGTTAAATAAAATATAATATTAAAATTAACTTCATCTGTTTCTTTTTATTATTTTTGATGTGGTTACTAGAGCATTTAAAATTACATATATGATTTGCATTATATTTCTGTAGAGCAACTGCAGGACTAAACAATTAGTCATTATTGATCTGATTTTTGCTTTCAAAATCACTGACTGGACTAATTTTTGTGCTCCTAAATTCTCCTCAGACATTATGAGGATGGCTGGACTCACCCTGTTTTGCCTCAGGCCCCTATGGCCCTACGGGTGGTCATTCTATTTCTGAGCTTGGATCATTTCAGTCAGTCCTGTGTACCCTGAAGGCAGTTAGGGATCTAGAACTTCTCATCGTCCTTTCAGGGGAACTCAGAGGTATTCCATTCATAGCCCAGCAAAGCTCTGTCTCTGGGAGTGGCCTCATGCCCTACAGATACCCCTAGAATCCAGAGAAACCCACAGTTCTTCCTGTACTTGAAGACATAGATAGTCCTCATACCAATAGAATGCTCTCAGGGAACAAGAAAACACTATGACTGCTTCAGGGAGAAACGGGGAGGATGCTGGGGTGGGGTGCAGGGCCTGGAGGGAAGGGACAACAGGACACCAATACAGGCTGAGTGGCACCTGTGAATCAAGATCTCCAGGTAGTGTACGTATGACTGTCACACAGTCCATAGCTGGCGGTAAGATTATGGTTACCTTTTTTTTTCTAATGACCAAAACAAAGCATCTGAAAGTGCAGCTTCTGGAAGAACCACTTCCTCTTGCCTGTCTTGTATCGCTCTTCACACTTGACCTCGATCTCTCATCGGGCCTTGTGTTTCAGAGCAGGATCTCTGAAGACATCCTTATTGATGACAGTGTTGTCCAAGGGGATTCCACAGAGTACCTTGTGGACATTAGGCGATTGCAGTTATAAACTTTCACAAAATACTTGATCTTTGACCTCTCGGCAATCTTCTTCTTGCCCATGGCAGCTGTCACTTTGCGGGGATAGTGGTCAATTCCAGCCACCAAAGCAGGGCTGTAGGGGCGATCTGAGGTGCCATCATCAATGTTCTTCGTGATAATGGCTTTGTATCCAGAGTAGCATCCAGCCAAAACAAGCACCGCCTTCCCAGGCTTCATGAACTTGCCCATTTCAGCAGCAACCACTCAGGCCTACAGCAAAAAGGAGAGAAGGACACTTCCTATGGTTACCTTCTTAAAGCATACAGATATGCCAAAAGTACTAAAATTGTCAAGGTCTCATAGATCAAACCTAAGTTGAAAGTGGCGTAAGAAAAGAATATCTAGGCACTGGTTTCAAGGCAATTTCACAGTCACAGTGCCAGCTTGCTAGCCCACATCTGGGAGGATGGTCACCTCTCAGGGAAGCGAGTAGTAGATTGTCTGCACAACAGCCAGGCTGTAGGGATCAATTAAGCTTTTAACTGATAAAGATGGTTACCCGATTCTTTGCCTCTATATTGAAAACAGAGACGAACAAAGATTTTCTTTTTAGAACAAAGAAACACAAGGAATTGGCTCTATTTCATGAATCTTCTGAAATGTGAAACATCCTCTTTTTCTTTGCTTCTGAGTGTCATCAGCATTATCAGCACGCTAACAGAACACCATTTACTGTGTGCCTTTCTGTCTTCAGAATTTGTTGAGTTTTCCCACAAGACTCCTAAATACTTCACTCCTCAGTGCTTGTGCAGGGAGGGCATGGCTATGCTTTGTGGAAGAGTCCCCTCTACCCTGGTACGCTTTTCTCTGCAGATGTTTTGTTAAGCACCGTGGGTCATGGAGGAGCTCAGGCCACCCCAGCCTTCAGCATTTTTTGATGCTAGTTTGGGTGGCAAAAAAACAAATGTATTTGCTCCTAATTCTCTTCTATCTCTTTCTGGTCTTTGATGTGGAGAAGGAGTGCAGAAACTTTCTGAGCCCTTTCATAGCTCCTCTGAGCTGCAAAGCTCACTGTTGACCATAAAGCAAACAAGGACAGTGAACCAGTCTCCAGGCTAGCTGAGTCCCGGGAGACAGGGACTCTGATACCTGCTCCTCTCATCTCCTCTACCTTGATGAAGCACAAGCAAGGGAAACTATCTTCTAGGACACCAAGCAAAAACCCTTTCAATTCTATCTCTTTGGAGCAGAGCAACTTTTCCTACTCTTTCTACTTTTTTTGGTCAACTTTACAGTGGTTTTCTTTAATTTCTACCTCATTTTTTACATATTATCAGCAGTTTGATATAAACAGATTTGCCTCAACAGTGCTGGAAATACAGCATTTCTACCTGCAACATCGGTGATTTTCAACAAGAGATGTTTACAAATAGATGGACATTGTATAACAAAAAGTTTGAGGGTTAAAAAAGTGATAACATAACTTAAAATGTTCATTATAGCAGCATTCGTATGTGTATGCATGTGTTCTAAGTGATGACAGACAACCAAATCAAATGCTAAAAACAGAAAAGGTAACTTCCTAGAAGCAGGCTTGGGGTGTAGTATGATTTTCTAAGACCAAATCAGACATTCAGATTCATTGATACAAAATCAGCTTACATAATTATCCACCACTGAATGTTAAAATATACTTTGGCACGTTTCCTGATCATTACAGAGAAACTTACTACCATACTGATTTTAATTCAGTATATATTTTCAATCCAAGTTGTAGGGGGTTCACAAGGATACTCTACTTAATATTCAAGTTCTCTGTACATAGAATCACAGTCCTAGGGTTGAAAATTAAAGTCTCTTAGTTCCATGATCAGCTGCTTGAGTTCCATTGCAATGTTCTTTCCACATGGTTATAATGTCAAAGCTTGAATGTCTCAAGTGACAGATAAGTCAGTATCTCTCAAGATATCTGTTCTATTCCTGAAAAGTGCTATTAGAATGGATTCCCCTTGACCCCCTCTCTGTTATAAATCTCTCTCTCTCTCTCTGTGTGTGTGTGTGTGTGTGTGTTTGTGTGTGTGCGTGTGTTTTCCATTCTTCTTCGTTTATTTCTGCCTACCCTGCTCCTGGGGAAATCTTCCTCTTGACAACCCTCAAAATATTTGAGGGCAACTATCATGGCCTCCCAGGTGTTTCCACATGCAACCTGTTCCTTCAACGGCTCCCAATGTGACATAGTTTGGGTCGCCTTGCTAACCTATTCTGAATGTATCTCTCCTCTGTACATTATATATATATATATATATATATATATATATATATATATATATTCCTTTATAATGTGTGGTATCCCAAAGACAATGCTTTGGGCGCAGTCACTTTCCTTCAGTACACTGGCACCTTGACTGTTTTCTTCACTTGTGACAGATAATTGCTTTTCTTGACATGAGTCTGCAATATTCACTCCAATTCTCCCTGAAGGCTTACACTGGCCACTATGCAAGCTTCCAGGCTCACTTTCAGGGAACTGTCTAATTATAGATCTGAGTAAGGCCATGGGGGAAATTGCTTCTGCACCAAGTACAGTGGTTCCCAACCTGTGACTGACATACCATAGGCAGCCAATGGCCAGGGGACTTCCCATTAAAAAGACTACCAACTGTGACGGCCCTTCACTGCCAAAACCTTGGGGTACTTGACATCAAAAAACAACACCAGCCTTCTCATTAAGTAAGTGTTATTTAGTCCCCACTGGAAAGTACACTACAGGTATATGTTCTGTGACAAGTATAATGTGTTTATGAGCATGTGCATAATGAATTATTGGAAATAGCTGTGTTTTCAATACCCCCTTAATATATAAAGTTTGACTCCTGTCAGCCTTGGGTCTGTTAAAAATATTTAGGGGGTTGCTTACATGGTTGTCTTCCAAAGCCTTCGATGGTGATCTAGTGGCCTCACCATAGAACTGCTGAGGACCCAGGATTATGGGAGGTCCCCAGAGGGTGAAGCAAGCCTGGGGAATATTTAGGGTGTCACTTTATTCATTTTTGGAGAGGCAGGTGTGAGACTTGTCCACATTTCTTACAACCAAGGAGCCAGGACTATTAAATAAGAATAATGAGAAACCACTATAGAACACAGAATTCCAATCTCCAATCCTAAGGTTAACGAAATCGTTATTTAGCACTTACTTTATCAAGGGCTCCTCTGTTTAAGCCATTTGCTTGTTAGTACCCTAGGTTTCCTTGAGGATGTATCCTTTATACTAGCTTTATCACATTGAACCTGGTAGTGTAACTGTTCTTCTATATGCCATGGGTGTAATTTCTATCAGTCTGCCCCACACCGAAGCTCTCCCTTAACCTGATCAGAAAGTTACACCCATGAGCTTCCCTAGACCTGACCCCTTACACCTTCAGGAAAGTGCCCGATCATAAAATATATGTCAGAATCCAGCTCTACACACATGTAGATGACACCGTCTTGGATGAGAAAGGCTATGAAGTGCCACTTAAGGTAATAGACTTATTAATGATACTATAAATCAATCCTCAAGCATACCAAATTACCTACCAAGTTTGCCATGGTACTCTTTAGTGAAGAAAATAAAATTGAGCAAATGTAGGTATACATCCCATGTGGAAAAAATTCAGTTATTCCACTCTTCATGCTCAGACCATTGCAATACCTTTCCTTCGTCTCCTTGCCTTGCCCCTAACCTCCTCCACTCTGGCCCATCCTCCGCCATGTTGTCCATTAGCACTGCTACTATTCCTCCTCGTTACAGCAAGGAAGTCTCTCCAGATCCCCCAGAGACTAATCCCAACCTCCCTCAGCTTTCCTAAATGAACTTTCCCTTCCATCAAACTTGTCTTCTGTAGGTTTTCAAATACATCACCATATGTCTGTCTTCACACCTACTCGCATAAGTAAAAACGATCTCCATCTTCCCTGGCCCAGGTTCTACCTTCCCTTCAAAGTCCAATTGCTTTCCCAGATCACACAGCTTCCAGTGCTCACATTTTTTTTTTTTATCTTTTTATTTTTTTTTTAGATGGAGTCTCACTCTGTTACCCAGGCTAGAGTGCAATGGTGCGATCTCAGCTCACTGCAACCTCTGCTTCCTGGGTTCAAGTGATTCTTCTGCCTCAGCCTCCTGTGTAGCTGGGACTACAGGTGCATTCAACCATGCCCAGCTAATTTTTTTTTTTTTTGTATTTTTAGTAGAGACAGGGTTTCGCCATGTTGGTCAGGCTGGTCCCAAACTCCTGACCTCTGGTGATCCACCTGCCTTGGCCTCCCAAAGTGTTAGGATTACTTAGGCTCAGTCTGAGCCACAGCGCCTGACAGTTCACCTCCTACTTAGAAGGGGAATGCTCATCATGTTTAGCGTTTCTGATAGTTGTGTAGAACTTGGTGTACGTAGTCATGCACTGTATAATGTTTTAGTCAACAACAGACTGCATATATGACAGTGGTCTCATAAGATTATCACACCATATTCTTTACTGTACCTTTTCTATGTTTAGGCATGTTTAGCTAGACTAATAGTATGTATTGCAGTTGCTGGGAGTATTCAGCACTGTAACACACTGACAGGTTTCTGGTGTAGGAGCAATGGGCTATACCATATGGCCTAGTTGTGTAGTAGACTTCACCATCTAGGCTTGTGTAAGTACATTCTATGATGTTTGCACAATAACACAATCACTTAATGACACATTTCTCACAGCATCTCTGTCATTAAGTGACGCATGATTGTACTGCCTTACGTCCACGGGTTTCCCATGTCTCTGCACCTCTTGCCAGCAGAGATACTGACTGCATCTGTTCTGGACTATGTTTATGTGGATGTTTATACAGGGAATAGCCTTAAAAGATGAAAACTATGTCTGTCTCTGAAGAAAAGGGCAGGCATGCCTGCTACCCATTAAGACATGGGTTCCTTAGGTTCCAGGTTTCTCTCCTATAATGCAATCTACTTTATGTGTTGGTGTCAAATGGCCATCTGAGTCACCCAGTGGGAATTGGGGCCTGGGGAACTGGCACAAGAAAAAGTTGGTACTGTGACTATTGCTATGGCTGTAATAAAGGCCTTTATGTGTGACCCAGTGGTCCTGTGTCTTCTGCCAGCATCCATGACACTGTAGGGTAAAATCTCGGACCTTTAACAGTTCCTGTCATTATCTTTCCATAGTTCAGCTTCACTAAACGAGAAAGTCAGAGATGAGGCACAGAAACCTGTATTGTATTTCTTAACATCTCTGATATTTTCCTTATGTATTTGAAGTACACAGTAAGTTTTATTGATGACTGTCCAAATGATACTTATAATAAGACAAAAATCATAGCAACAAACTCTCGAGTTTGACTCAGTTTTGATCCATACTCATCCTTTCTGCTCTGCATGGCCCTGGCTTTTGAGCAATTGAGTCTTTAAAAAAAAACTACACATGTGCAAGAGAGAGTAGGAAAGGAGTGAGTGTGAGGGACACAGGGAACAAAATCCAGGAAATGGGTCTGAGAGCCGAACTGTGGCAGAGATGCCTAATTGCCTCTAAACACTAATTCTGCATTTTTCCTTAGTAAAGTAACACTGATTTTTTTTAGCTGAGTGCATTATGGTTAGCAAAAATAATACAGTTGGCCCTTGAACAACCCACGTTTGTACTGCATGGGTCCACTTATATGTGGATTTTCTTCTGTCTCTGCCACCCATGAAACAGTAAGATCAACCCCTCGCATCCTCCTCTTGCTTCTCCTCCCCCTCAGCTCACTCAACACAATGATAACAAGGATAAGGACCTCTCTGATAATCCACTTCCATTCAGTGAATAGTAAATACATTTCCTTATGATTTTCTTTCTTTCTTTCTTTCTTACTTTCTTTCTTTCTTTCTTTCTCTCTCTCTCTCTCTTTCTTTCTTTCTTTCTTTCTTTCTTTCTTTCTTTCTTTCTGAGATGGAGTCTCACTCCGTCACCCAGCCTGGAGTGCAGTGGCGCGATCTTGGTTCACTGCAACCTCCATCTCCTGGGTTCCAGCCTCTTGAGTAGCTGGGCCACAGGTGCCTGCCACCATGCCTGGCTAATTTTTGTATTTTTTAGTACAGATGAGGTTTTCACCATGTCAGCCAGCCAGGTCTCTAACTCCTGACCTCAAGTAATCCACCCACCTTGGCCTTCCAAAGTGTTGGGATTATAGGCGTGAACCACCACCCCCACCCTCCTTATGATTTTCTTAATAACATTTTCTTTTTTCTAGCTTATTTTACTGTGAGAATACAGTACATAATACATATAGCATATGAGGTATGTGTTAATCAAACATTTATGTTATCAGTAAGGCTTCCAGTCAACAAGTGGGTTTTGGGAGAGTCAGGTTATATGCTGATTTTTGACTGAATGGGGGTTTAATCCCCCTAATGCTTGTTTAATGGTCAAATGTATATTCTACAGTCTGCCTTGTAGTTTATATTACTGGGTTCTAGCTAATAAGATATAAGTGAAAGTCGAAGTGAGAGCATTTCCTTCTTGCCCCCTTTTCCTTTTTATTGCCTGGGATACAGATTTAATTGTTGGCACTCTAGCAACCATGTTGGACCATGAGGCAAATTTGAAAATAGAATCCTTGCATAGTGGAGTAACAAGATAAGAGAGCATGAGCCCCTGGTACGACGAAGCCACCATGACAGGCTTTAACAGACTATCTCCTAACCTCTTTTACATGAGAAAAAATGCACTTCAGTTGTCTTTTAACACCTGTTATTTTGGATTGTATGTATATAGTGAACTTACTCCTAACTAATACATAGACCCAATTTTCATTGAGAATAGAGTATATCATCAAATGCATTTCCTTAGAGAGATGCCATCTTATGTCTTTTTGATACTTAAAAACATTAAAAAGTGAGGACTACTATCAATCCACATATGACCATAGAGACTAAGAGAAAACCCATTTAAAATCATTAGATTAAATTCTATGTTATGAGTGATTCAAACTTACACGTGCATAATGTGTCTTAAGAATATTTTGTATCAACACAAGGAAGAATGGCTTTTCCAGATATTTTTCTACCTTTTGAACACAAAGTCTTATTATGTCAATAAATGTTTTACACGTATTTGGAAAATGCTTTAGAGCATTGAGTTCTACCATGTTTCAGTCTATTTGTGCAACTATAACAAAATACTTAATACTGAGTAATTTATATATTATAGAAATTGATCTCTCACAGCCCAAGACCAAGGTGCCCACAAACGCAGCGTCTGGTGAGGGCTGCTCTCTGTTTCCAGAATGGTGCCTTGTCGCTGCATCCTCCAGAGAGGAGGAATGCTGTGTCGTCACGTGGTGGAAGAAACGGAAGGAAAAAAGGACCAGGCAACTCTCTGAAGCCTCTTTTATAAGGTCACTAATCATATTTATGATAATGAAACACTCCTGACTTAATAATTTCCCAAAGACCTCTAACACTATTAGTATGAACGACTAAAATTGGATATTAAGTTCCAATGTAAGCATTTTGTAGAGACGCACACAATTAAACTATAGCACACCAGCACTGCCAAAAATCAGGCTGGACCTAGATTCCAACCTTGGTGTCCTTTTCTTGTACCCCAATCATATGTTCAGTCATGATTTAATTCCTTAGGACCAACTCCAAGCTAAGGCAAGAGGTGTTCACACCCCATCAGCTCCACTGTCTGAGATTTCAGCTTCAAATGGCCATTGCTGCTCATCAGGCTACTCTAAACAAAAGTGTGATTTCTTTTTTCTTCAGGTGGAATCTTGCTATTGTCACCCAGGCTGGAGTGCAATGGCACAATCTCAGCTCACTGCAACCTCTGCCTCCCGGGTTCAAGTGATTCTCCTGCCTCAGCCTCCTGAGTAATTGGGATTACAGGCACCACACCCAGCAAATTGTTTGTATTTTTTGTAAAGACAGGGTTTCGCCATGGTCTCCAGCTCCTGACTTCCGGTGATCCACCCGCTTCGGCCTCCCAAAGTGCTGGGATTACAAGCATGTGCCACCATGCTGGGCCACATGTGATTCTTAATAAATGCTTTTTGTACTACAGAGAAGAGAGCAAGGTAGGAGAATGCTAATAGCACTAGAGTTCTGGATTCTAGTCCTAGCTCTCCCATTTACTAATTATGGTACCTTCAGGAGACCATGTGCTTTTCTTGTTGCTGTTTCTTCACCTGCTAGACTCAGAATGATAACTCAGACTTTGACTCTCTCCCTGGGCTTCCTTGAGATTTCATGGCAAGTTAATGAGGAAGAGCTTTGTAAAGTGGAGAGGGCCCCATTATGTCTCATGTCATGAATATGTGACTCCTAACACTTAGAAATTCAATGGAAAAGGAAGGAAACTAAATGGGATAACCTATTGGGCATACGTTAATTTTAGAGGGATGGCAACCTTAAAATCAGTAAACTCTTGGAGGCCTATCAACCCAAACTTATTAATATCTCCTTGCAACCAGGTGAGGCGGCTCATGCCCATAATCTCAGTGCTTTCAGAGGCTGAGATGAGCGGATCACCTGAGATCAGGAGTTCGAGACCAGGGTGGCCAACACGGTAAAATCCCACCTCTACTATCAACACAAAAAATTAGCCAGGTGTGGTGGCAGGTGCCTATAATCCCAGGTCCTCGGGAGGCTGAGGCATGAGAATCACTTGAACCCGGAGGCAGAGGTTTTACTGAGCTGAGACTGCACCACAGCACTCCAGCCTGGGCAACAGAGTGAGACTCTATCTCAAAAATATATATATCTTCTTCCCATAGCTATCTCAGAGTGACTATTGCCTTCTGACCTCTTCTTCAACACATATAGTGGAGGTTAAGGGCATTACTTTGACTCAACAAACCAAATAAGCAAATTTCACATGGTACCTTTTAAAAAAGCCAATGGGCAGAGGTGGTATTTAAAACCACAAGAATCACTTGAAAAAAAAAAAAAAGAATCACTTGAACCTGGAAGGTGGAGATTACCGTGAGCTGAGATCATGCCAGTGCACTTCAGCCTGGGCAAGAAAGTGAGACTCTGTCTCAAAAAGAAATTAAAAATAAGTAAAACAAAATGGTTCCACTGTAGCAATACCACTCCTTCCTATTTTAATAGGTCATCAGAGATAGAGTTGATGCCCTTTCTTTAGTCAATGGTCTCTTGAACTTCATGAGGAGAGCATGCTATCTTCTTGGTAAAGTCAGAACTTTTGAAAATAACCCTAAAGTTCGGTGACAGAATTGAGAAATAAAATTCAGGCAGCTTTCTGCATGGAGCTAACTTGTAGAGCTGCTCACCTCAGCAGATGGGTGTCGGTTTCAACTTCAGCTTTGCTACTTAGTTCTTATGTGCTCCTTGTCCAGTGACTAAACTTCAGTTTCCTCACTCATGTTTCGGGAAAAACAAAGCATTCCTCATACTAGATGCTGGCTTACTCTTATTCCCTTTCCTCTTCGTTCTTCTCAAAAAAACAGGATAACTAGGAGATCAGAGGCTGTTGATACATACATTGAATCTTAAGGAATCTGTGCCTGATTTCTAGCATCCTTGGAGGACGAAGGAGAGAGCTGATTCAGAGACATTCCTTGGAGAAACAACGTCAAAAATTATGTCAGATGGGATACTGTAATCTCCACCGTGAGGTTATCTTGGATAACCTCAAACCAAAGCAAGGCAAAAACTGTGATATGGGCAATGTTAGCTCCTCCTTCCTCTTACTTTCAGGTTCCTCCTCTCTCCTGGTGGGGTTTTCTTTCCCAGTATCCCTTTGCTGCTCGTGGATGCCCTGGGTCGGGCCTTTCCCCTCTAGGGAGTCCCAGTGACCCAGGCTGCGTCTCGCTTCTCATCCCTCTTATGTCTCAGCTATCCTCATCACAACTTTGTTGTGCATGGAACTACCCTCAGTTGAGGGTCTTCTCAAAGAAGAGCTGATAAGGCAATTTACTCAGAGGATAAATTGCTAGGAAGGTATTTTGGGTTTCCCTATCTGAGAGGCTGAGAGAATCTACAGTTTCTCCTGCAGGAGTTTTTAAGGCTAAGGCCCAGTCAAGGAACCCTGTTAATATCTTTCGTAATCCCCATCCTGAACCCATGTGTAAAAAGCCAAAGAGCCAAAGTGACCAGCTTCCAGTAGTGCTTGTTATCAGCATGAGATCCCAATGCTTCCCCCTGCTCTCATCTAATTTGCTGCTCAATACAAGTCATCTGAGCCACTAGCACAGAAAGGCGCTCTAAGATATTTGCAATGGCTCAAGAACACCCAGAATCAGGCTCCAGAGATGACCCTTTTGGGATTTTCAGCCTTAAAAAAAATCTGGAGTACAGGCTTGATATGGTTTGGCTCTGCGTCCCCACCCAAATCTCACCTGGAATTGTAATCCCCACATGTCAAGGGAGGGACCTGGTGGGAGGTGATTGGATCGTGGGAGTGGTTCTCCCCATGGTTTTCTTGTGATAGTGAGCAAGTCCTCATGAGATCTAATGGTTTTGTAAGTGGCATTTCCCCCTGCACTTTCTTTCTTTCCTGCCACCTTGTGAATACGTGCCTGCTTCCCCTTCACTTTCCACTATGATTGTAAGTTTCCTGAGGCCTCCCCAGCTACACAGAACTGTGAGTCACTTAAACCTCTTTCCTTTATAAATCACTCAGTCTCAGGTACGTCTTTATAGCAGAGTAAAATGGACTAATATGGATGGAACAATTTTTTAATCGGTTTAAACAGTTTTTATTTTATTTTATTTATTTTATTTTTTTGAGGTGGAGTCTTGCTGTCACCCAGGCTGGAGTACAGTGGCACGATTTCGGCTTACTGCAATTTTCGCCTCCCAGGTTCAAATGATTCTCCTGCCTCAGCTTCCTGAGTAGCTGAGACTACAGACATGTGCCACCACACCCAGCTAATTTTTGTATTTTTAGTAGAGATGCAGTTTCACCATGTTGGCCAGGCTGGTCTTGATCTCCTGACCTCGTGATCCACCTGCCTCAGCCTCCCAAAGTGCTGGGATTACAGGTGTGAGCCACTGGGCCCGGCCCAACAGTTTTAATTCATTTAAACTGATGGTTTGTTTTTAACAAACTGCATAATGTCTTACCATTCCACCTACAGGAGAGGCATATATCAGCTATTTCTTCTGCTTTTCCTATTCTAGTACAGGCAAAACTGAGAAGGGGCGTGCAAGGGGAATTCTCTCAGCACCTAAGATCTTTCCAGTTGAAAACACTCAAAAATGTCAAATGGCAGAATAAAATCACCAGTGAATGAAGCTATTGAGAAACACAGCGCACCTCAATGTAATTCTCACAGAAGCCACAGCATGGGAAGGAGGTATGGCACTTGCCTGGCTAGCTTTGGCATGGGAGATAGTAAGCAAACCAGGTAGGAGATGTAATCTTCATAAAAATTCAGGAGAAAGACATTCAAGCAAACCAAGCAACGTTTTTGGAATGCAACAGCCAAGAGGCCAGTGCCAGAGCAGCAGGGTCTGCTGCAGATAGAGACACGATGACTTTGTGACAAGGCCAGCTATGCCCTGGGAGGCTAAGAGATACAAACCAAAAAAAGATTTATCATGTATGCTCTGCAGAAAGGCCTTATCTTCTGTCACATTTGGGTATTTTCAGCCACACTTGCATACAAGGATAGCTGCAGTGTCAACAGTATCATCCTTGACCACAAAGGATGACAGTGACAAATCTCAGGGTCCTTTGAATTTGAAGATAACCTTGTTCACTACTGTGAATGCCAGACTTTTATTGTCAACAGAGCTTCTCACGTTATTTATGCCTGTAACAACTTGTTTTAGATCACCCGCCTCTTTCAGTTGCTTCCCTGAGATGTGTTATAGTGAAAGTGAGAGTGTTGTCAGCAGTAACACGTCCTACATTGCCTAAATGACCACAGAAATTGGAGTTCCCAAATGTACACAGGAGACCTCTCACTCTGTTAACCTCTCCACTTCAGCCTGTCTCTGTGATTCTCTTGGGAACTTGTCAACATCACAAAATGCTATCTCGTTCTTTATTTTGGAAACTGAAAATCTTCCAAAAGAATACTCTCTGAGACTCCTTAAATGCATGGTCCTAAACTATTCCTGTAGAGATTTTGGAAGAACCTGTACAAGGAGGCTATTGTATGCATATACAAATAAATGACACAACTCAATGGTTTAATACCATCTGCCAAGTTAAACTACTGCAGAGCAGCTGTGCATATTTAAAATGATGCCTGGCACAACTAGAGATCCATAAATCATCAGCTGCATACTTTCATCCAATTAAGAGAGTTAAATAAGAAAAACTCCACAAATTAAGATGTGTGTAAGGACATGGATGACATCGTCATTCCTCTCTGAATGCAAAAATAAATAAAAATAAAAATAAATCCTAATTTTGCTGATGTTAAGGCTAGAGTTACTTTTCTAGGGACACAGCTTTTCCAGTATTTCAAATCCTGGCACAAGACCTTGTTTGCAGAAGGGTCATTTCAGGCTTTTTGGTTCTCTTTCTGTAAGTACTAGAGCAAAACAGAAGTAATGACTTAAACTGAAAAGCAATCCTTCTTCAACATGAGAGAATGGGTAAGCTAGGATCCTAAGGCTTTCCTGGGACAATGATAGCCATGTCGTAGGATCGGAGCGCTGTCTCTGTGCAGGTAATCCCTTTGTTCTGGTTTGTTTGTCTGTAGCACAAAGATGCTTGAGAGAAGGGCGGATCAGGCCAGATGCCTCATTCCAGCTCGGGTTGGCCTTGGGTTTATAGGCTTGGCTAGAGAAGCCAGAGCAAACTAAAACAAAGAGAAGTTGCATTATTGTAAGTTGGGTCACTGTAGGATAGGGTGACCCACTATCCTGATTGTCTTTTTTTTCCTTTTTTTTTTCTTTTTTTTGAGACAGAGTTTCACTCTTGTTGCCCAGGACGAAGTGCAGTGGCACAATCTCAGCTCATGGCAACCTCCTGCCTCCCGGGTTCAAGTGATTCTCCTGCCTCAACCTCCTGAGTAGCTGGGATTACAGGCACGTTCCACCATGCCTGGCTAATTTTGTATTTTCAGTAGAGACGGGGTTTCACCATGTTGGCCAGGCTGGTCTGCAACTCCTGACCTCAAGTGATCCACCTGCCTCGGCCTCCCAAAGTGCTGGGATTACATGAGCCACCGTCCCCAGCCAGATCCTGATTGTCTTGTGCAGATAATTGATGCTATTCTTCTTTAATATGCAACACAATTTGATAAATGGTCGTTTCTTAAGTCTTATTTACAATGTGGTATCTGAAAACAGATCCGTGAACTTCATGTTCCTGTTTCATTAAAATCCATCAATCCATCTTCCACAAATGTTGACATATTCCAATCACAATTATTAATAATAATACCACTGGTCTCATCTGAAATGCCTCTAAGTATTGGGAAGCTACAATGGACTGAATGTTTGTGTCTCCCTAAAATTCATATGTTCAAATTCTAATCCTAGTGTGATGGTATTTGGAGGTGGAGTCTTTGGGAGGTGGAGTCTTTGGGAGGTGGAGTCTTTGGGAGGTGGAGTCTTTGGGAGGTGGCGGTGGAGTCTTTGGGAGGTGGTTAGGTCATGAGGTGAAACTGTCATAAGTGGGATTAGTGCCATTACCGGAAGAGACCAGAAAACTAGCTAGCCCTCTTTTCACCATGTGAGGACACAACAAGAAGGTGACTGTCTATAATCAGGAAGAGAGCCCTCATCAAAAACCCGGCCATGGTAATACCCTGATCATGGACTTCCAGCCTCCAGCACAGTGAGAAATAAATGTTTGCTATTAAGCCACCTGACCCATGGCAATTTGTTACAGCAGCCTGAACTGCCTAAGACAGAAGCTGTGAAGCTCACAGTGGCAGATAAAAATTTTCTAAAACTCGTATTTTCACTTGCAAACTCAAGATTTTATTACTGGCAACATTCCTTGAAGTGACTGTCTCACATGGTTCATTTTAGAGAAAATACCTGCCAAAATTCAATCCAAATAACCATAGTCCATCAGACATTCTTTCAAGTAAAGAAAACATTCTATGGGGAAAAAATGAGGTTTATTAAGCTCATAACACAAATAACTACAAAACTTCTTATCCTTCTGACAACTGTCATGATTTGGTACACAGAAGTACTTCTTATGTGCTTCTCATTTTGTGTCACAGAATATTAAAAACATGTACACTGTGCTTGCTTCAGCAGCACTCGTACTAAAATTGGAATGACATGGACAAGCTCAGCAGGGCCCCTGCACAAAGATGATATGCAAATCTGTGCAGAGTTCCATCTTTTGCTTCCCTCTTCTAACGTTCATGGGTATGGAAACTGAGCTGTGATGAGTGAGGTAACTTGCCTAACTGAGAAGCCTACCCCCAACTCCTCCTCTAAAACCAAAATATATATGTATTTTCAAGGCTGAGACTTAATAAAAGTAATAATTTTATTGATGCTTTCAAGACCATTATTCATTAAAATTGGCTTTGTGCTCCCATGAGTGCATGGCATTGAAGAATGCAGTAACTATTAGTAGAGTTAGGTGCCACTGCCTTGTTTCATGCTAAGATGCCAGCAGTGTTAACCAGCATTGCTTTTGCACCATCAATGTAAACATCAACCAAATGAAAAGGCAAATACATAGTCTCTTAGTGTGATTACAAAAATGGTTTTGACCTCATAAACCTTCTGAAACTTAATGCTTTTGTTGGCAACAAGGACATCATAAAGAAAATAAATGAATATTTGCATCCTCAGGGACGTGAAAGGGGAACCATTACTTTATACTTCTGTGTCATCTGATCCTTTATGATTTTTGTAGTTTAAAAAAATGAATAAATAAATGTACCTGGAAGCGTCTCCATTGAAAAGGGAAAGGTGGCCTGAATGATGTCTCAAGAACTTATCATGTGAACCCCAATCTTCTTAAAAGTGTCCTTAAAGAGTCTTGTGAAAATATCCCCTAAAAATCCTAATGGATTCAGTGACTTGCATGGGTATTTTCTGTATTTTCTTCAGTAAAAACAATGCAAAAATTATGAAGATATAAGATTAGGCCTTAACATTATATGTGTGTGTGTGTGTGTGTGTGTGTGTACACATAAGGCCTATAAGATTAGGCCTTAACATTATATATGTGTATGTGTGTGTGTATATATATATACACATATATATACACACACATATATAATGTTAAGGCCTAATCTTATATCTTCATAATTTTGACATATATATGTGTGTGTGTGTGTGTGTGTGTGTGTGTATATATATTAATTTGAGTTTGGAGTAGCTAATTATATTGCTCTAATTCATCAGTTTGTATGTACTATAAAAACTTTATATAAATATAGCTGATTTGACAAAGCATTTTTTTATCATTTCAGTTAAATGATTAAAAAAAATGCCATGTCTGTATTCTTTATCAGAAATATAATTCAAAGCATATTACTTTTCCCCACAGAGAAGCCAAAGTCAACTTCCATCATTGTGGTATCACTTTAACATCTTCCTTCAGGAATACAATGGTATCAATTATTACACTTTCTTGGAAGGTAAAAAAAAGACTAAATGGCACACATAGAAGGACTTTTATTAATTTCCATAGTTTGGAGACCAGTACAGAGTGGGCTCCAGGTAACGTAGGTCAGGGTCTCTCTCCTCTTGACGATTCTCTCAGCCTGTCCTCCTGCCTCAGGTTGGTAGCACAGTGCCTGCTCCTACCACAACAAGATCCAGAGGAAAACAAGGGACAGGCTCTAACTGTGCCTCTTTAGAATTAAGGAAACCTTTCCCAGAGGTCCCCACCAGATTTTCTTCATGCTTCCTTGACCCAGGATTAGGTCACATGCACATGTCATTTTGATCAAGTCACTGTTGAGGGAAATGGTATGACTAGCATTGATTGAAACCAGAAATCAGAAAACTGCAACCAAAGGCCAAAGCTAGCCCACAGCCTATTTTTATAAATAAAGTTTTATTGTAACACAGCCATACTCATTCATTTATATATTGTCTATCGCTGCTGTCTCATACAACTACACAGTACAGTGGTTGTTAACAGAGACCATGTGCCTGCAAAGCCTAAATATGCACTATGTCCTTTACAGAAAGTGTTTGCTGAGTGTTGGTATACAGAATTATTTGAGTAAGAATAGATGATGACAAGTAAACACAATGATCACTACAAGATAGAGTGGTTCTAAAAAAAAAAAAAACAAGCTCGAGGCTGGGCACAGTGGCTCACACCTACAATCCCAGCACTTTGGGAGGCCAAGGTGGGTGGATCACTTGAGGTCAGGAGTTTGAGACCAGCCTGGCTAACAGCCTGATGAAATCCTTTCTCTACTAAAAATATAAAAATTAGCCAGCCATGGTGGCGGGCACCTGTAATCCCAGCTACTCGGGAGGCTTAGACAGGAGAATCACTTGAACCCGGGAGACTGATGTTGCAGTGAACCAAGATTGCATCATTGCACTGCAGTCAGGGTGACGAGAGCAAAGCTCCATCTCAAAACACACACACACACACACACACACACACACACACACACACACACACACACAAGCTCTTTGACCTTGAAATGATGAGATAAAGCTAACAGTATATATGACACAGTCCTGAACATATAAATTATGTCTCAAAGATTGCAAGTGCTGTAAAAATGCAGAAGAGTTCCTATAGTCCCAGGTATTCAGAAGGCTGAAGTGGAGGACTATTTGAGCTCAGGAGTTCAAGAGCAACCTGGGAAACACAACAAGACCCCTTCTCTTAAAGAAAAAAAAAAAAAAAAGAATTCAAGAGAAAGTGATCAATAAAGGCAAGGCAAAAATATTTTCAGTTCAAGACTGGCCTGGGCAACATAGCAAGACCCCTTCTCTTAAAAAAAAAGAACTCAGAAGAAAAAGTGATCAATAAAGGCAAAGCGAAAATATTTTCAAAGCAAACAAATCCTCTGCTAAAACGTTTCATGGGACGTGTATACAGAATGCTGGTCTGTTTTGACTTAGCTTCCTTGTGTTTACTGCTTTCTATTGACAGGCAGGTGAGCAGCATGCAAAGGGCTAGCCTGGCATCTTTCTGCTCTATTGCAATATTACATGCCCTGTTTTCCCCCAGCCTTTCTTATGTCCTCTTTAACCTTAATCATTGCAGAATACAAAGGCTCATTCTAGATAAAAATGTACAAATTTTATCTTTGTTGTCCAGCTTTGTTGATACAAGTCCCATATCACTTCCTTTCTATTCTGTGGTATTTTTGTCTCCTTCCCACCTATTAGAATGTCTTACACAGATCTTACAAGATCTGAAAAACATTCATGGTAGGAGGTAAAACCAGAAGCCTCACTCCAGTCAGGAGGATATGAATTAAAGAGAACAGAAAATCCTTGAGTTAACTAGAAAGGAATCTGTGTCTACTTCTTGTTATCCTCAAAACTACCACTTTTAGGCACTTTCCTAACCTCATACTTTAAATGTGCACTCTTACACCCCAAGCATTGCACTGAAAGATAAATACTGAACAGTCCTATAGCTTGAATGTCTCCTCTAAAATGCATGTTAAAATTTCATTGCCTATGTAAGTATTGGGTGATAAGGCCCTTAAGAGATGGTTAGGTTGTGAAGATCCTGAACTCATGAATAGATTAATGCCAGTGTGTTAATTACCTCAGGGGTGGGCTCCTGATCAAAGGATAAAGTCCAGACTCCATTTCTCTTTGTCCTATGTGCTCCCTTACCCTTCCACCATGATATGACTCAGCAAGAAGGCCCTCACCAGATGCAGCCCTTTGTTATTGGATTTTCCAACCTCCAGAACTATGAGCCAAGTAAACTTCTATTCTTTACAAATTACTCAGTCTGTGGTGTTCTATTATAGCATCAGAAAACAGACTAAGACAAATGGGTAGAAAAACATGAAAACACCCTCTTCACATTCCTATCCCATCTGCCCTACAGTACTCCTCAGAACACTATGTTTGAAAATTAGGTGATGACTTCAGATATCTCATGAGTTCCATGAGGTGAGAACTATATGGGAAGCAGTTGTAGTAGTCTGAAGAAAAGAGAAATGTCCTGCATCATGTGTTCTATCACGTGATCCAGAATGTCATTCTCCCCAACAGTGACTCTCACTCAAGCCAATAGCAGGAAGCTCTAAGAGGCACATCAGAGACATGGTTGCTCCTAGGAAGTTGCACGTCTTCACTCCAAACCTAAGATATAGATGAGGATCTTCTTTCCAGCAGAAATAAGGCAAGGCAGCAGAGATCCCAACAAGGTTAAATATTAAATTTCAAAGCTGAGAATGAATCAAAGGCCTGAAAAATTAAGTACATTTTAGAGATCTAGACAGGCAAGTTCCCAGAGTGCAGCTGTCAGGGAATTTAAGATCTGAAATATTTCTTCCTGCCCAAGAATGTTTAAACATTTTTATTCAATTTGGTAACTATTCCTTGAGTAATTATTGTGAGCCAGAAGTTGAACTATGTGTGGGATAGAGCCATAAACAAGGTCAACATGGTCTCCTTTGCTATGGATTTTATGGTCTATCATGTGTGTTACTTTTTCTTTCCCTTATTAGACTGTAGAGTTTAGAGACAAGGTCTTGCTGTGTTGCTCAGGCTGGAGTGCAGTGGCATGATCATAGCTTACTACAGCTTTGAACTCCTGAACTCGAGTGATCCTCCTGCTTCAGCCTCCCAAAGTACTGGGATAACAAGTGTGAGCCACTGCACCCAGCCTGGACTACAGACTTTTTGAGGACAAGACTTATATTATATTCATCTTCTTAATTGTCTTGCACCTAGCACAGTGGTTCACACACAGTTAATACTGAAAAATTTATGGAATTAACAAATTACTTGACTGGATAAGTGAAGTCAGTTCTGATCCTAATACAGTGATCCTTTATACTTCTTTATGAGCAGAAATAGTCCCAGACCCCAAATGAGATAAAAACAAGAGGTCTACAGGTGTTCCATGTTCACAGTTAGAACCAGGACAGAAGGGCTGGGATTAGAGAGAGATTTTTGCACCAGGAAGTGTTAATGCGATATATATTTAGCACATGAACTGTAAATATTTCACGGCTGAGACTACAGTAGGATTGCCTGGATTAGAGCAGTGACGGAGACTTTGCCACAGGAAAAAGACAAAGTAAATGTTTGAGACTGAACTTACTCTTCACTAAAATAAATGACACAATAAATTTTGTGTGGAGAAGGCATTTTTAGCCTCATTTACATGTATTATAATACATATCTAGATGATGAACCATCTTATTTCTTTTTTAACTTTCATTTATCCTTCAAGATGCAGCTCAGCTACCATCTTCTTTTCTAGGAAATATCCTTTGATCATCTTTCTGACTTGCCTCCATCTGGGCTCAATGCCTATACTGCTTTGATCCCCAACCCCCAGATCCATGTCTACCTGGAAACTGTGAAGGTGACCTTATTTGGAAATTAGGACTTTCAGACAGAATCGAGTTAAGATGAGCTCATACTGGATTAGGGTGGGCACTAAATTCAGTGTGACTGGTGTCCTTACAAGGAAGGGGAAATTTGGACACAAACCCAGAAGAAAAAGCCATATGAAGATGAGGGTGGAGACCAGAGTGAGGCATCTACAGGCCGAGGAATGCCAGAGATTGCCAGCAGCTACCAGCGGCTAGAAGATGGAAGGAAGGATGCTTCCCTAGAGATTTCAGGGGGAATATGGCCCTGTTGACACCTTGATTTTGAACTTCAGTCTCCGGAACTATGAGAGCATACATTTCTGCTACTTGATTTACTAGTGATGTGATACAGCAGCCCTAGGAAACGAGTAGGAAGCCCTCTCCTCTTACATTCCCCCGAGCTCAGCACTGACATATCACATTAAATATGTTTTTTCATGTACATATCTCCCCTCCCAGATTCCGACTTCTTGGAGAGAAAAGCCTAGCTTACCAATTTCTGTGTCCACAGCACTTAACACACCATCTGTCAAAATAAATGTTATTAAAGTAAACTGATTGAGTCAGGACTGGCAATTCCAAATGTCCAACAAAATTCAAATTTGTCATGCCTGCCAAAATTTCAAATTCGCACTAACGCATGTCAAAGCCGTGCCGACTCCCCTAGAATTAGCCTACATATTCCACGGTGAGGAGTAGGAGAAGTAACAAAATACGGAAAAGCAAATGTATGACTACTTTGTAAAGCCTTCAGTAGATTAATAATCCTTCAATCCACACAGATTCTGTAGAGGGAAAAAGTTAGATATGAAATTCTTTATGGTAAGCATGCTGCAAACCACTACCTAAGTCATTGTGTGTGAAAAACAAAAGAAAAGAAACCTGTAGGGCTTATTGTTTGCCGCGCAGTGAAAATGGAGAGAAACTGAGTTTGCTTAAACACACCAGAAAACCAATTTTGATGGAAACATCACAATATTTTTGCAGAAATACAGGTGACATGTCAGAAGGACTTCTCTGAAGCTTTACCTAGAGATGTTCACAAGTGGACTAGTTGGATTTAGAGCTGCAAAAGTAGCACCCGTATTCCAACCTAAGAGGAAAATCATTTCCATGAAGATGGTGTCATGTGTCCTTGTTCAAAACAAGGAAGTAAGAATCATTAAGCACGTCACTTCCTCAAGTATCTGGCAGGGATATCTGATGCGCTGAGTCAGGCCTGTGCTTTTGCCAGAGAGAAGGGACAAGAATTATCTAGCCACCTTTAGCTATCACAGCAGGAGGGGAGGACATGTCTCCACCTATTTGCTCCAAATAAGCAAACTTATATATGTCTAAATACAGCTTTCTGTATTTTTGCAATTGCATATTTATAATAATTTTTGAAATTATATAACAATATATATTTTTATATATTTGTATTGTATATGTAATACATATATGTGTATAATGCATATATATCTAAAACTTTTTTTTTTAATTTTTGAAACCAGGTTTCTCTCTGTTGCCCAGGCTGGAGTGCAATGGTGCAATCAAGGCTTACTACAGCCTTGATCTCCCAGGACCAAGTGATCCCCGCCTCAGCCTCCCAAGTAGCTGGGATCACAGGTGTCCTCCACTGTACCTGGCTAGATTTTTGAATTTTTTTGTAGAGACAGTCTGCCTATGATGTCCACGCTGGTCTTAAACCCCTGGACTCAACTGATCCTCCCACAGCGGCATCCCAACGTACTGGGATTGCAGGCCCCAAAATCTTTAACACAAACAAAGTATTCTTGGATCATTCAAATGGGTATTCCTGACTCATTGGAAGTGTTCTTTCAAGCAGTAATGTTTTGGGACCCAGGTTCCTTCCATCGTGTGACTCTGCCATTTTCAACTGTTTCCAAAGGCCTTAAACTTATTTGCATTAATCTGGAAGAAGAGGAAAGAAAGCATGTGGATAATCATTCCTGGGAGGCTTATAGGAAGACAGACGTGTATACATCACTGCTGCACGCATTCCACGGATCAGGACTCAGTCTCATGGCCACTTCTAATTGGAACTGTTCCTTGGAAACCACGTAGGTGTCCAGGAAAAAGAGGAACCAAATTTGGTGAACAGCCAACACAGTCTCTGTCTTATTATCTACAATAATTACTGTCCACTACAACATCTCAATATTTTATGAAGTCTTAAATAGAAAGAAGTGAAATATCATGATCAAGCTTTGCAAGAATTAGGTAAATCTATTAAGTCCCAAAAGCAATAGCTGAAAGAAAAAAACTTAATTAAACAAAAAGATATATTGAAAAATGTGAACTTTGATAAAAACAAATGGGCCTGCAAATATTTAGAATCCCATCAAATATTTAGATGGTATTTTTCTAACTTCCTTCTGGAAGTTTGTTATTAATTAAGAAACTCGTGATTAATATATTAGTCATTGATTAATCAATATGTTGCTCAGAGTTCATTATTTTATCAAAAAAATCTCATTTCTAATAAAAGTTTAAAATTTGAAATAACATAACTATAACAGATGAGAGCAGTTTGGATTTGAGATTTAGTTGTAAACTGCAGTGAACCCAGACGGCGCCACTGCACTCCAGCCCCAGCAACGCACGTGAGATCCTGTCTACAAAATTAATTGATTAATTAATTAATTAATTCAAAAAGAAAAAGCTTAGTTTTCAACCTTAGGTTACCAATTTTTGCTATGAGAATGGCTGAATCTGCACAACCACCCAATTTTGGTCAAACCAATTGACATTTCTGATAGCATCCAGAGCAAAACTCTACAAAGACTTGGCGTTTCTTGGAATGACGTGGCATACCAGGCCTTATGGATCAGCTGGAGGAAAACTAAGTTCAGTGCGATATTTGAAACTATTCTCTCTTCATGCATCTTGGCACTGCCTACGTTTTTTGTTTTATTGCTGCTGCTATTTTTAAATCTGTGTTTCTACACTCTCTTTTCCTGCAATTAAGATCAAGGTAGCCAGGTGGGAGCTATGTATAAATTGTTTATCTTTAATATATAAAGGAAAAGATTGTCATCAGCCTGCTTAAAAGATACCATATACTAACTCATACAAGACCGGCCTTTGGTAATTCCTAGCTTCTGGTGTAGCTTTTCTTTTTTACTCTTTTCTTTCCAGCTAATGCATGACCCTAATAAATTATCACTTTAATTGGGTGTTGGTGCAGTCAATTTGAAAATAGTTATTTAAGACGGCAAAGGAGTTAATAAGACCTTTGTTTTTCTTAACGAGACATCTCTTAAAATCTAAACGCTGATTACAAACCCTTATTACAAACCTTCTTCCCTTATTTGATGACCTCTGTGGCTAAATGTTTGGGCCTTCCTTTGTGTGTAAGTTATTACATTAAATACTGCCACATAAAATAAATGGTATGTGCTTTATTAAATATGCTATTCAGCAAATGAGGTTTGAGAAACAAGAAAGGATACGCAAACTGTTTTGTTCGGCCGTGTGTGTGTGTGTGTGTGTCTGTGTCTGTGTGTCTGTGTGTGTGTGTGTGTGTCTCTGTGTCTGTGTGTCTGTGTGTGTGTGTGTGTGTGTGTCTGTGTCTGTGTGTGTGTGTGTGTGTGTCTGTGTCTGTGTCTGTGTGTGTGTGTGTGTGTCTGTGTCTGTGTCTGTGTGTGTGTGTGTGTGTCTGTGTGTGTGTCTGTGTGTGTCTGTGTCTGTGTCTGTGTCTGTGTGTCTGTGTGTGTGTGTGTGTGTGTCTGTGTCTGTGTCTGTGTGTCTGTGTGTGTCTGTCTGTCTGTTTTGGTTTGTTTTAGGTGTCTTACATAGTACATAGTCTTAAGATTGCCCAGTAACACCACTTTGTGCTCTGGGAAGGTGGGTTAACATTTGCTTCTTCTCTCAAGTAAGTCAGCAGAGAGCATATAATAGAACAAAGATGATGAAAGCAGGAGTTGATGTTAATATAAAGACAGACTGCCTTTTATGTCTTCCTGGATTCCGAAGAGAAGAATCCCAACCTCGTTAATGAGCAATGAATGTTTCCAGTTAATTTGGGTGTGGAAGCAAATGAGAAGGGGAGAGGGGAAAGCCAGCAGCAGGCTTGGGCAGCTAACTCATCTATTACAGTCTGGGAGATGCTTAAATGAGTGAAGCAATTAAAATCAACATACCTGGGACACCAAGGGAAAAAACTGGAAAAGAGTAATTAATGAAAATCCAAACACATAAACAGTTGTAGTATCTACATGAAGCCTGCGAATTTGGTGGGTTCAGCCAGGCACAAATGTGTCTTAGTCACTTACTGAAAGACAAGTAAACACGCTCCACAACACACACAAATGATTTGTGTACAGATGCTGACATGGCTTCCAGCTTACCCATCCCACATACACAAATAGCTTATGCAGTTTAATGGGCGGTGTATACATTTATACAAAAAGAAAAAAAAAGAACGCATAGAGAACGATTGTTTTGCTTTGGTGTTTGGTGAACGTTGATGGAACTTAGTAAAATAGAACATTTATGACCATGAGAAATGGCTCTCTGGGGAGCCATTTCCCTTCCCCCAGCTGGAGGTAAAAGGCATCGGTGACAGCGCTGGGTAAGAGGGGGACAGAACAATAGGTTCTGTGAGTTTGAGAAGCAGAGGTTGCCCCCACTGGGTGGGTGTTAAGAGCGTCAGTCCCGAGCAGCACAAAACTCAGAGAGAAGTGATGGATACGTGTGGAATGTGGACGTAGCACAGGGAGTAAAACAAGAGCAAATTATGAAAGTGCGCTTGAATCACTCCGTGTGCCGAGGAATTTTTTTCTGCCAACAAGATTTCCACTATTGAAAAGCCATACGCCTGGTAGATTTCCTGATCAAATCCAGAACACTGAGTGACACGAACTAACCCAACAATATAACCCAAACCAGACTCCACAAGGTGATTGGTTGACTGAATCAATTAGAAAACGAGGAGTTTTTTCACCCCTTTAATTAAAATAATTAATTTTGTTGTTTGAATTAAAAAGAGTTTTCATACAGTTAAATCATTGTGCCGGTTTATTCCAGCTCTTTCACTGCCAAAACTGGGGCCAGGAGCTGCTTCAGATTCTCTGCCTTCTCTTTCTCTGTAATGACCAAGGGATAAACGTATCTGTTGCACTGAACTTGTAACTTCACATTATTCTTTTTTTTTTTTTTTTTACTGCATTTTAGGTTTCGGGGTATATGTGAAGAACATGCAAGATTGTTGCATAGGTACATACATGGCAATGTGGTTTGCTGCCTTCCTCCCCTTCACCTATATCTGGCATTTCTCCCCATGGTATCCCTCCCCAATTCCTCACCCCCCACTGTCCCTCCCCTATCTTCCCCCAACAGACCCCAGTGTGTGATGCTCCCCTCCCTGCGTCCATGTGTTCTCATTGTTCAACACCCGCCTATGAGTGAGAACATGTGGTGTTTGATTTTCTGCTCTTGTGTCAGTTTGCTGAGAATGATGGTTTCTGGGTTCATCCATGTCCCTACAAAGGAGATGAACTCATCATTTTTGATGGCTGCATAATATTCCATGGTGTGTATGTGCCACATTTTCCCTGTTCAGTCTATCATCAATGGGCATTTGGGTTGGTTCCAGGTCTTTGCTATTGTAAACTGAACTTCACATTATTCTTACATTTCTTGATACTGAGTGATCTGGCATCTGTTTCTCTGACTATGAGCAAAAAGTCTTTGATTTTCTTAATTTTGAGAGGGAGGGCGACAAGACAGGGCCTGCACCAGCAGCGCCAGGAAAGCACCCTTTTCCCCCTTTCACAAGAGTGTTTAAAAAATACCAAGACTCCTTTGGATGCAGTGGCTCATGCCTGTAATCTCAGCACTTTGGGAGGCTGAGGCAGGCAGATCAGGAGGTCAGGAGTTCCAGATCAGCCTGATCAACATGGAGAAACCCCATCTCTACTAAACATAAAAATTAGCTGGATGTGGTGATGCATGCCTGTAATCCCAGCTACTCAGGAGGTTGAGGCAGGATAATCACTTGATCCCGGGAGGTGGAGGTTGCAGTGAGCCGAGATTTTGCCATTGCCCTCCAGCCTGGGTGACAGAGAGAGACTCCATCTCAAAAATAAATAAATTAAAAATGCCAAGACTTTCCTTTGCTCTGTATTTCATTTCAAAGCCACAAAGCAAGAAAATGAACTCTGGCTAAGGTTAAATTTTACTCTTTCTTGCTGCCTACCTTCATGATGTTCTTACATTTATTTCATTTTCCATTCACCTGAGAAGCCCCTGGCAGTCTCTGTGGACACTTTTGAAGTCAGCTGCCTGGTCACTATATCTCAGACTCACACACAGGTACCAGCCTGAGAAAAGCTTTGCACTGATGAGTGAAAGGCCCACTTTGGACCATCATATCCCGGCATCCTGAGAGCAGGGCTCCCCTCAGAGCCCCAGCAACCAGACAGGGATGTCCCACAACCACAACAGAACTTGTCAGGACTGCCTTGGCTCTGAGGACTCATGATTGGCTTTGACATGGGGTGGAGGATGATCAAAAGCCCTTCAAAAATCAGTCTCCTAGGGAAGCTCCATTGTTTTTGTCTTTTCTAGCTCGGTGTTTTCCGGACTGCCCCCTGCCAAGATAGGGACTGTCAACACTGTGGTGCTCCGGGCTCATACTTTAAATGGCGGTGGAGGGGAAGCTGAATTCTGAATCTAAGTTCTTTACACACACACACACACACACACACACACACACACGCACGCACACAGAGAGAGATGCATTTATAATGAAAAGATTTTTATTCTATATAATAGTGAATCCTAAATCTATTAATCATTGGATTTCCTTGAACACATAAGGTGATTTTTCAAAAAATCTAGGATCCCAATCCTATCATCTCAATATAGGACCCCAGCCTGAACCCGTGGGCCTGGGGTCAAACTCAGCAATGTGGAATTTTAGTGCTCACCAGATGATTCTAATGATCACCAATATTTGAGAACCTGATAATTTAGTTATTTTTTATTTTTATTTATTTATTTGTTTGGAGATGGAGTCTCATTCTGTCTCCCAGGCTGGAGTGCAGTGGCACAATCTTGGCTCACTGCACCCTCTGCCTCCCGGTTCAAGTGATTCTTTTGCTTCAGCCTCCTAAGTAGTTGGGATTACGGGCGCCCACCACCATGCCTGGCTAATTTTTTTGTATTTTTAGTATAGACAGGGTTTTCTCATGTTGGCCAGGCTGGTCTTGAACTCCTGACCTCAGGACAATCTACCTACCTTGGCCTCCCAAAGTGCTGAGATTATAGGCATGAGCCACCACGCCCAGCAGTTTATTTATTAAGCCAAATATTAAAAAATATATCTTTAGAGATTGCATTTAGAACATATTGCTTACACTTCACTCCCGATTCCAATACCTTAGCAAGTCACAGCATCTCCTTCCACTTTCTTCAAATACGTGGTTTACAGTTGTGGCAAAGACAGCCCTAAGAAACAATTCATTTAGTTCCCTTTGCACTAAATGTGTGGGGCAACATAGCTGCTTAAATCAAAAAGATATTCATAATTCTACTTTTTAACCACACCCCAGATCATCTTCTATTATCTCAAGGGATGTCGTGACATTATTGAAATGAAATTCCTCTGAGTTCCTTAAATTTCTAACTTTTTCACTGCTTTAGATTCAAGGAGCGAATTCAAGGCTTCTCCTCCCGAGTCTTCTCTACCCACCCTCGCCCCATCTCAGAGCCACTCTCATGGAGGACCGTGTTCTCTTCCATAGAGGTCCAGTTGAGAAAATGGACACCACACTAGGTATTTTAACAGAGAGAATTTGATATCAGAAATGTATTACAGATATTGAAAGGCTAAAAAGCAAAAAGAAACACTGAGATAACAGAGATAGGTAGGAAGCGGCTACCACTCTTAGGAAAGACATTGGCATTTCCAGAACTAGGAGTTAGATGAAAGCCTCGTAGAGCAGGGCCCCAAGTCTTGGGGCGGTGGGCGGGGGGCACTGTCAAGTCATTGCTGATACATCAGGAGCTTGTAGGAAAGGTTTCCTGGATCTGGGGCTCTGAGCTCTGAGGGAGGCGCTAGCTGGAAGCCACTGCTCCTTCAGACAGATTGCAGTGAGGTTCTAAGAGCAAGGAAAGAAGCTGAAGATGGAAGATGAATACTGCTGCCCAGAGAAAGGCCACTGATAGGGTGACAGCTAGAAACAGCAAGCAAACCGGAAGAAGGAAAATCCCTGTTCCTCCTCCTGCAGCCCAGAGTCCCTATAGGGCATCCTAAGAGGAAGCTCACTGACCAGAGCAAAATGGGCTTTTCAGAGTCTCGGCCCCTGAGTCACAGAGCAGAGCGCACAGGGCAGGCTACGCCAGAGATTAATCCAGCACAGGGTGTGACACTCTCTCGGGTCAGAAGAGCAGCAGGACTTGCATTGGTAAACACAACAAGGTTAAAAGCTTCTGTTTTCATGACTATGCTTTTTCAAATGTCAAATAAATTTGGGAAAACTATCTTTATAATTTGGGGTATCACAAAGCCCATTAGCATATTATAGGATCACAGAAGTCTTGCAGTAAAGTAACCTGCTTTATTTTGTTTAAGTATTTCTAAAATTTATTCAGTGTGAATTCCTTCCTCCTGCCACATATAATATTCCTCAGAACATGCAAACTGTTTAAATGCTGCTCTAAAAAAGAAAGTTACTGCTTAAGTCCAAGCTGCTTTTGTTGGTTTGCTTCTAAAGCTGGGAAAGAGAGAAAAGAATATGCGTATAAGTGAAATCAAATAATTGAGAAGAAAAATAGAATATGTAGCCAGGTGCAGTGGCTCACCCCTGTAATCTCAGTACTTTGGGAGGCCAAGGAGGGCAGATCACCTGAGGTCTGGAGTTGGAGACCAGCCTGACCAACATGAAGAAACCCCATCTCTACTAAAAATAAAAAATATTAGCCGGGGGTGGTGGCACATGCCTGTAATCTCAGCTACTTGGGAGGCTGAGACAGGAGAATTGCTTGAACCTGGGAGACGTAGGTTGTGGTAAGCAGAGATCATGCCATTGCACTCCAGCCTGGGCAACAAGAGTGAAACTCAGTCGAAAGAGAAGAGAAGAGGAGAGGAGGGAAGGAGAGGAGATGGGAGGAAAGGGGAGTGGAGGGGAGGGGAGAGGAGGAGAGGAGAAGAGAAGAGAAGGAAAATAGAAAGAAAGAGAGAGAAAAAAAGGAGAGAGAAGGAAGGAAAGGAGAGAGGGAGGGAGGGAGGAAGGAAACAAGGAAGAAGAAAGGAAGGGAAGGAGGAAGGAAGGAAAGGAGAAAGGAATGGAGGGAGGGAGGAAGGGAAGAAAGAGAGGGAGGGAGGGAGGGAGGGAGGGAGAAATTCCCACTGGCTGATTTTCCAGATCCCGTGATGACTGGCTTTGAATTCTTCCATTCAACTAGAATGTTTCATTTGACTTCACAATCTGCAACCACTGTACATATCTCATCAAGTTATGCTAATCTGACTTTTACCTCTGAGTTGGATTTTGTCCATGAAGACAAGTGATTCCTGTCTGAAAATCTGGAAGTTTCTTAAGCAAACAGTTTGAATTGATTTTATTTATTTAATTGACTATTCCATTCCTTATCCAAAAAACAGGTACCAAAAAGTTCCAAACAGTTGAACGCGGATGAAAGTAACCATCACATGTCTTCAGCACACCTCCTTGCCTGGAGATGAACTACCTACAGATCTCACATGATGCTAAATTCATACTACGATGAAACACCAAGGCCCAGTTCTAGTGCCAAGAAACTTTCTGTCCCATTCATTTGGAAGATGATCAGGCAGAAGACCCTGGAAGTTTTGCCTCCTATACTCACATAACAAAGAGCAGACATTCCTGGGGCAGGGATGGGAGAAACCAACCCTACTTAAATATCTATAGTTCAAGGCATAAAATTTTCTATTAACGCCCCAGCAGAGTCTCTTTTATCAGGTCTGCCTTCACTTTACAGGCAAAGCAATACTTCTGACTATTGCCCCAACAAGCTTCCAATCGCAGACTCCCCTAAATGTGACCTATAAACAGGTACTTACATTCATGGGGGTTTTGCCTTAGCATATACCATGTCTTCTGCTTTCTAAATTCACTGGCTTTGTCATGCTCTGCTTTCATTGGGTTCTTGCTTTTTCTACCCTTTTAAAATTAATCAGTCTGCTTTCCAAACTCACTTTCAGTTACAGTAAAGACAAAATTCCCTTTGTCCACTGGTCTCAGTTAAAGGCCAGGCGCCCTGCCCCCTCCCATGCTCAGTTCCCCTGCTTGAACCCAGCCTGTGCCACAAGGAGTAGCCCCTCAAATAATATGCAGTACCCTCTTGCCCATCAGCAGAACTGTTTGCCTTTTCTCTTTGACAATTCTGAACACACTTCTTTTCTTTTTAAAAATTATTTTACATGCAACTGGTACATGTGCCAGTTTGTCACGTGGGTATATTGCATCATGCTGGGGTTTGGGCTTCTACTGAACCCATCACCCAAATAATGAACATTGTATCCACTGGGTAGTTTAGGTAGTTTTTCAACTCTTGCCCTTGTGGGGTCCCCACTGTTTATTATTTTCATCTTTGTACAAATACTTATTTTCTAGTTTTTTTCTAAATGAAGATCTAATTATACTGGCTCTTATTTCTGATGACTCTAGACTGTTTTCCCCTATATTTTCTCTCTCTCTTTTGTTTTTTTGTCTGTCTGTTTGTTTGTTTGTTTTGAGACAAGGTCTCACTCTGTCACCCAGGCGAGAGTACAGTGGCATAATCATGGCTTACCATAGCATCTATCTCCCAAGCTTAGGTGATTCTCTCACCTCAGACTCCCAAGTAGCTGGGACTACAGGTGCATGCCACCATACCTGGCTAATTTTTGTATTTTTTTGTAAAGACAGGGTTTGAGCATGTTTCCCAGGCTGGTCTTAAATTCCTGGGCTCAAGTGATCCTCCTGCCTGGGCCTCCCAAAGTGCTGGGATTACAGGCATGTGCCAGCATGCCCTGGCTTTCCTATATTTTCTAATTTAGAATTGTAAGTTCATGTTAGGTGGGACTTGATCTGCAGGACTCCCATGCAACCTAGGTTGAAAATTTGTCTTTCTGGAGAAAGCTCTTAGTCACTCATATTAGGGGCACCAGTATTGTTATCAACATGAGAAGGCTTTTTGCATTATTTTGTGGAGACTCTAGGCATCCAGCTAGTATAAACTCAAACCTAAATCTGAATGAGAGCAGCCTAAGGTTCAGGTTTTAGTATCCTCAGGATTTTCCCTTGCTTCCTCTTTTCCTAGCAGATCAAACCAAGAGCAAAAGTTTCTCTCCTAATGAGAGAGGATGAACATTTTCAGTTCTCCTATTTCACAGTTCTATAGTAATTCAAAAGTTCTTTATTTAAGGGTCTTAGGTCTAAATTTCTGCCTTTCATGGGTCCAAAGATTTGTCTCTTGTACTGTCATGGGCATTAAAATCCAAACCCTTTGTTAACCATACTGACAAAAAACAAATCCATAGCCATCAAAAGATCAGTTTCCAAGATAATTTCCTTACTTTCTTTGTAACATTTAAAAGCACGCTTTTTACATTTTAGCTTATCTAAGTGATTCATCATAAGAGAGTTTTCAGATCATCTTATCAGCAGTATTGCTAGAAATCAAGGCTAATGTTATTTTTCATGTATTTATACTTTGAACGTTTTTGTTCTTATTATATGTTAGGATTCCTTTGCATGTGGAGTCACTTCTGGAAATGGACTGGTTTGATAACCATGTTTGTTTCCTTATGGTCTTATGTTGAAAATGTCTTCTTAGGCAAAGTGAAAAGAAAATTTGTGCTATTATGTGCCCTTCTCAATCAACAAAACAAGCTGTATGGAGAGAGAAGCTCCTCCTTCTGTTCACCCCTCATAAACATAGTTCAAAATTTTCTCAGGCTGGGATCAGTGGCTCATTCCTATAATCACAAGCTTTGGGAGGCTGGGGTAGAAAGATCACTTGAAGCCAGGAGTTTGAGATGAGGCTGGGCAACATAGCAAGACCCTGTCCCTACAAAAAAAAAATAAAATAAAATTAGCTAGGCATGGTGGTATGGGTCTATAGTCCCAACTACTCCGGAGGCTGAAGGGGGAAGATCACCTGAGCCCAAGAGTTTGAAAGATCGAAGCCATGGTGAGCTATGATGGCACCACTGCACTCCAACCTGGGTAACAGAGCAAGACTTTGTCTCAACCAAAAATTTTTTTCTCAGACTCTCCAAAACAAAACAGAGAGTATGAATGGTTTCTTACTAGAAAGGTTCCTTGAATTCAGCTTTGCAAAAATGAAAAGAAAGGAACAACCCCATTCTCAAAGAAATCCAGCTCTTTCTGGGGAAATCAGAATTTAGACCCTAATTCTAATATTTGTAATTCTTTCCATTTTCTATTTTTCTTTGGTATGACTTTAATAGAAATCTTCGAGTGGGAACATTATAAGATCAGGTCTTTACAACACCAAAATTAACTTTCAATCTGATCAATTTAGTCACACCCAACAATACTTCTTTTTATTGCATTTTAGGTTTTGGGGTACATGTGAAGAACAAGTAAGATTGTTGCACAGGTACACACATGGCAGTGTGGTTTGCTGCCTTCCTCCCCATCACCTATATCTGGCATTTCTCCCCATGGTATCCCTCCCCAACTCCCCACCCCCCACTGCCCCTCCCCTAGTTCCCCCGACAGACCCAGTGTGTGATGCTCCCCTCCCTGTATCCATGTGTTCTCATTGTTCAACACCCACCTGTGAGTGAGAACATGTAGTGTTTGATTTTCTGTTCTTGTGTCAGTTTGCTGAGAATGACGGTTTCCAGTTTCATCCATGTCCCTACAAAGGGCACAAACTCATCATTTTTATGGCTGCATAGTATTCCGTGGTGTATATGTGCCACATTTTCCCTGTCTAGTCTATCATCAATGGGGATTTACTTTTTTAAAAGCATGTTATTTTATTGAATTGAGTAAGAATAGAGGGATTACTTAGAAAAAAATTAGGAGTGACATTGGAAAAGTGAGTAAGGGAATGCAAATTTCATATGCTGGCTAGAATACTCAGAAGGGCTTATGATTTTTGAGTTTTAGCAATGCAATGTCTGTCAATATTTTACAGATCTTCCTTTAAAAAGGCATTGTTTAGCCTCTCTTGGGCATCTATTTTACTAGTTATCCATGCAGTCAGGTAGGATTTGGACCTAGCCTAAATTCTTCCTTCTGCAATTCAGATGTATTTCCTCTGGCCCTATTCTTAATTGAGACCAGATGCTTACAAACAACCCTCCTCTTCCTGAAGACTCCCCTCTGCCATGCATTCCACTGCATTGTCTTAGGTGTACAGCCCCCACGGAGGGTGTCCTGAGGGGAAGTTCAAGATCAAATGAGATGTCTCTCTTCATGAACTAACAAATAGAATTTTCTCCTTTCTAGTTAAATTAACAGTGAGAATTTCTCTTCCACTAACACATGGAAGCCTAAGGTGCTGCAGAAAGTGCATTGTTTTAAATCCCACAGAGGCTTCAAATTGTTACTCCAGTAAACATTTCCCCAGTGATGCTGCGGGTTGGCTAATTACAGTTTGAGTCTTTCTGTTATCAAAATCAAAGAAAAAAGTTTTGTTATATTATATTTTTCAAGATTAAAGCTTGATTCCATTCTGTCTCCCTTGACCTGTTTCCAAAGTGAAGTAAAATGGAGTGTTAACCCCAAATCCATCCATCTGGACACTTAAGTTATTAGTTACCTTTCTCATCTATACATGGAAACACACACACACTCACACAGAGCACATGGGCTTACAGAGTATACCTAGATTTCTACAGTCAAGATATTTATATGTCATTTACGCCAAGGAAAACTTTCTGAAGGCCACTCCCCATATTTGGCAAGTGAATTATCACAAAATTTAAGAGGTAAGTAGATATATTGGCCTGGTCTGGGAAAAGCAAGGTGTTCACTGGTGCCAGAGAACATCAGCTACTTGCCCTGGAAATCAGTGGGAAACTAGAAAGGTGAAAACAATTGCCCTGGAAATCAGTGGGAAACTAGAAAGGTGAAAGCAGACATGAGTGAGAGGGCCTTAGGAAGTCGGGGGAGTTGTGTTTGCCTGCCTGCTCAGGTTGGACATGGGGACATAAATGGAAATGAGGTAATTTTCCTGGAAGAAGATCTGATGGATGATAAAACAGCAAAAGTTGGGAGGGAGGGGACAAAACGCCCAGAGAGCCGGTGGTAGAAAACAGACAAGGACCTGGGAGGAAAGGAAAGATTTCCCAATTTTTAGCAGCTACTACAACCAAAACTCTGGTCCAAGAGCCAGATATGCCAAGAAAAGGCCATTACCTATAGAGATGTAGGCTGTGCAGTCCATGAGAGCACCTGGCTAGGGCAGCCAGTGCAGCTAAGGTTCAGTCTGCGCTCCTCCGACCTGGCTGTGTGCCATGGAGCAGCACCGTGTTTGACCAGCGAAAGGTGCCTCTTCCTATAGGCTACCTGAGACCCTATGCAAGAAATCATTATCTCAGAAACAGGGCATTCGCACTGGGCTCAGACAGGATACAGAATTAAAAAGCAGCACTTTATAAACAATGGTAGTTCTATGCTTTGGAGATTCTTTTTGTTTTCCTTCAGTTTTTCCTTTACCTTTCATTGCTAGTGATGAAAAGTCCCTTCTGTTGAGCTAAAGAAGAAATGTGATTTTTTTTTTTTTTTTTTGAGACAGAGTTTCACTCTTGTTACCCAGGCTGGAGTGCAATGGCGTGACCTTGGCTCACCGCAACCTCCACCTCCTGGGTTCAAGCAATTCTCCTGCTCAGCCTCCCAAGTAGCTGGGACTACAGGCGTGCACCACCATGCCCAGCTAATTTTTGTATTTTTAGTAGAGGCGGGGTTTCACCATGTTGACCAGGATGGTCTCGATCTCTTGACCTCATGATCCACCCACCTCGGCCTCCCACAATGCTGGGATTATAGTGGTGAGCCACCGCACCCGGCTAGAAATGTGATTCTTACGTTTGCTTTTTCTGCATTGAAACCAAATTCAAGACAGAAAACATACCACACAAAAACTGTATGGACTGCTAGATGGCAGATAGGCAGAAATATAGAGTAGTGATGTGCTGGGTCTCACGGATTAGTCACATCAACACGTGAAGCACAGCTCTGCTGTGCAAATGGGGCAAACTCCCTTCCTCTCATTCTCCTCACTGGAAAAGTCACTCAATGAATGTTTCAGCATTCCCAGGTTAGAGTCTGTGTGCTCATGAAGATTAAAGTTTATATTAGGGTGGTAAAAAAGGGGGAAAGATGGACAACAAGCTAAAAAGTGCATCTAATTTAATTTGCAAAATTCTCCTCCTCACAAATACATCAGTATACATTTCTCTTTTGTATTTTCTGGTACCTTATTAGCCAGAGAGCCATCGGCCTGCCAGGGTACTGGGGAGAGATCAAAGGAAAGCAACAGGAATGCAAAATTATGTAAACAGTTAATATTTAGTCTCTGACACCAAGTAAGCTTTCTAAATCAACAGCAAGAGAATCATTCTTGATGCCAGGTGAAGTGCATCTGTGATCCCAGCACTTTAGGAGGCCAAGGCAAGAGGAGTGCTCAGGAGTTCAAAACCAGCGTGGGAAACACCGTGAGACCTCGTCTCCACAAACACTAATTTTTTTTAAAGTTAGCTGAGTGTGGAGGAGCACACCTGCACTCCCAGCTACTCCAGAGGCTGAGGTGGAGGGATTACTTGAGCCCATGCACTTGAGGCTGCAGTGAGCCATGATCATGCCACTGCACTCCAGCCTGGACAACAGAGCAGGACCTTGTCTCAATAAAATAAAAATAAATAGGACTGGCTGACCAGATCACAGATTTTGTGTATACTGGGCATCTACTTACACCTGGAGTGGAGAGGCAGATATGCAGTGGACGGAGTTGAAAGTGCAAGAAGTGGGGGAGGGTATGAGACCAGGAAATCAGACACTGTTTTTTTTTGTTGTTGTTGTTGTTTGTTTGTTTTCTCTGCTTCATTTCCTGGGACCCAACCTCAAATATCCGGATAAACGAGGAGAAACGCCGACACATCAGGGTGTGTGGCTCACTTCCACAGATGTACACAGACAGGCTACCAAACAGGGCTGTCAGGTAAACAACAGGAAGCCCAGTTAAATTTGAATTTCAGGTAAACAATTAATAATTTTTAATATACGTATGTCCCATGCAGTATTTGGGACATAGATTTTTTTCACTGTTTATCTGAAATTCAAATGCAACTAGGCTTCCTATATTTTAATTTGTGAAATCTGGCAAACTTACCATTAGCTTGGGGCCTCAGCCCCGCCATGGCATGGGCATGATGGCACAGAAGTGGCAGCAGTAGTGTTGACAGCTAAGCCTAAGGAAGCATTCTTGCTCCATGTGCAGAGTTCTTGGATTGTCTGGCCCCTTGTAAGTGCTCAATAAATATCACCTATTACCTTTTATAGCAATCAGTGAAACATATTCTTAGGTCCCTGGAGATATGGGAGCAGGGAAGAGAGAAGAATGCAGTAGGCAATAATAGAAGAAATGAGCTAATATCATTCCATGAGTAAATTGGCACTGGCAAGGCTCCTATTGGATAAAAGATTGATGAGACATTCTGGTGTCAGGAATGAATGTTCAGAATCCAGGCCTCATGTTGATCAGAGTCTCATTGGGCCCTGGGCCAGTGAATTAAAAGAATGCAGAGCTCTAATGGCACAAAGAACTATAGGCCTGGAAATATATAGTCCATCATACTTCCCCTGTAGGAAAACAGGAAGAACTCCAGTAAACCTGTGAGAGAAACAATGTGGATGTCTTTTAAAACAAGAGGGGTGAAGTAGGTTTACTGCACTGGAAAATCACTAGTAAGCCAGCTACCAATTAAACGACCAGAAAATTCCGTACTGTTGAATCAAACTCGAGAAAAGCATTTAGTGATCTTTTTGAAAATCTTTGCCTCCTGAGTTTATAGCGAAATCCTCCTAATTGGTAATGTGAAGTCTTGGAAAATGAAAAGAATGTCCTAAAACCAAATTTAAAAGGCAAAATGGTGGTCATGAAATTGACAACTTACTGGTAACTGCCTTTTTTGCCCTGTGAAAATGTGCTTTTACTTCTGAATTGCTCAGCCTTAAATTTTTCCAGTGGTGTTACAGAACCGTGAAAGTATTTCCACAGCAGCATATTCTTGTCAGCTAAGAAATCATAAAGTGTATATGCAATCTTTTTCTCAGTGATTGGCATAGGAACTTGGAAAGTTGGCAGAAAGAGATGATGACTGACAATTTCTGTATAGCATCTTATTGTGCTTTGGTTTACAAAGTCATTCAACATGATGGGCTTCACATTTTATTTTATTATTTTATTTTATTTTGAGATGGAGTCTTACTCTGTCACCCAGGCTGGCTCAATCTCTGCTCACCGCATATTCCATCTCCCAGATTCAAGCAGTTCTCCTGTCTCAGCCTCCTGAGTAGCTGGGATTACAGGCCCATGCCACCATGTCCAGCTAATTTTTGTATGTTTAGTAGAGACAGAGTTTCACCATTTTGGCCAGGCTGGTCTCGAACTCCTGACCTCAGGAGATCTACCCACCTTGGCCTTCCAAAGTACTGGGATTACAGGCATGAGCCACCATGCCCAGCCTAGCTTCACACATTTCTTAAGCACAGTATAGTAGAAAATGGCCTTGTGTATTGTATGGTCCAGAAGGTAGTTCTGCATCGGCTACTCTTTAGAATAATGCTCTATGCCAATCAAACACATCCTGGCCTAACATATCCGAGGTTTAGATCATATGCTTTTAATAAGGCAACTGTGGGTTAGAAGAAACAGCTAATAATATTTTTTATTTCTAAGTGACATGTTGACACGCAATGGAATTATCTATTTGTAATAGGCTGAATTGTTGCCTTGTATATTCTTTTGTTTTGCCATTTTGAGAAAAATATGCAATTTCTATTTTGTTAAGAAATTAGAATAGACCAAATAGTTAAAGGATAATAGCATGAAGCACCACAGAGCATGACCAAATAAGCCATTTATGTTGTCCTCATGTATCTGACGTGTTTGTGGTCTGCTCAAGTTTTTCCCTAAAAGCCTCCCTCAATACGAGATACATGTTAAGGTTCTGATATGGTTTGACTGTTCCCTCCAAAATCACGTTGAAATTTAATTGCCATTATAACAGTATTGACAAGTGGGGCCTTTAAGAGGTAATTAGGTCCTGAAGCCTCTGCCTTCATGAACAGATTATGCTGTTATTGTGGGAGTGGGTTCGTTATCACAGGAGTGTGCTCCTGATTAAAGGATAAGTTATTTTCTATTCTTTCTCTGTCTCTTGCACTTGTCACTGCCTTTCTGTTTTCTGCCATGAGATGACACAAGGAGGCCCTCATCAATGGCTGAGCAGATACTAGTACCATGCCTTTGGATTTTATCCTTCCTTTTGACTTTTTCATAGCTAATGATGTGTCCAGTACTAAAACACCAAAAGCAATGGCAGCAGAAGCCAGAATAGACACATGAGATCTAACTGAACTAAAGAGCTTCTGCACAGTGGAAGAAATTATCATTAGGGTGAAGCAGCAACCAACAGAATGGGAAAAAATTTTTGCATTCTACCCATCTGACAAAGGGCTAATATCCGGAATCCACAAAGAAACTTAAACAAATTTACAGGAAAAAAACAATCAACCCATCGAAAAGTGGGCAAAGTATATGAAAAGACACTTCTCAAAGCAGATATTTACGCAGTCAACAAACATGAAAAAATGCTCATCATCACTGGTCATTAGAGAAATGCAAATCAAAACCACACTGAGATACCATCTCACGCTTGTTCGAATGATGATCATTAAAAAAATCAGGAGGCAACAGATGCCAGAGAGGATGTGGAGAAATAGGAACACTTTTACACTGTTGGTGGGAGGGTAAGTTAGTTCAACCGTTGTGGAAGACAGTGTTGTGATTCCTCAAGGACCTAGAAATAGAAATTCCATTTGACCCAGCAATCCCATTACTGGGATTATAGATCATTCTATTATAAAGACACATGCACGTGTGTGTTTATTTCGGCACTGTTCACAATAGCAAAGACTTGGAACCAAACCCAAATGTCCATCAATGATAGACTGGATAAAGAAAATGTGGCACATATACACCATGGAATACTATATAGCCATAAAAAAGCATGAGTTCATGTCCTTTGCAGGAACATGGATGAATCTGGAAACCATCATTCTCAGCAAACTGGCACAAGAACAGAAAAACAAACACCACATATTCTTACTCATAAATGGGTGCTGAACAATTAAAACACATGGACACGGGGGGAACATCACACACTGGGGCCTGTAGGGGATGGGGGTAGGGGAGGAATTGCATTAGGACAAATAATGTAGATGATGAGGTGATGTGATGAATGCAGCAAACCCTCATGGCATGTGTATACCTATGTAACAAACCTGCATGTTCTGCACATGAACCCCAGAACTTAAAGTATATAAACAAAATGTGTCCACTAGTAATGATCAATGGAAATAGGTGAAATTCAAATGAACACTTATTACAATTCTGACAAAAGTAAGGATGGGAAGAGATGTGAAGTGAGTGGCTACAATTAGCACCAAATACATGATCCTGAATATAGAAGTCACTCTATAAGTCCTTAATTAAATAATTAGGGACTTAATTAATTTTTGCCTTCTGGTCATTATCACATGTAATCAAAAGTTGATCATAACTATAACACCACGTGAAGCTACTCATGATCATAAGTTATGTTTTTAAAAAGCAATGGGAAGATTAATAACCACTTAAAATGCACACGACTTGATTATTCCAGTCTCACAAAACCTTTGGAAACCACAGCTGTTGATAATGTTTTTGATTTGCCAGATCCTGTAACAGTCCACTTAGTTTGCCTTGAACATGGCATTTGTACCACATTAAAGTTTGGCAAGCTTAATCTTTGCTAACCACTGGCAAATGTGAACATGCTATAAAATATAAAAATATGTTTCAGCCAAAGCCGTTATCAGGTACGTATTTGTTTGGATTTGACTAAGTAACCTCTAATTTGTTCATGCACACTTGGCATCTTTACATTCTGTGTGATGATCATGTTTGCAATTTATATATTATGTGTCTGACAGGCAACCAAAGCTCTAAGTGCTATCAAGGAAGAAAAGAAAAAGGAGAGGGGAAGAAAGAAATCCTATTTTACTTCTGTTAGTATGAGAATGAACTTCCACAAACTTTTAGAGGAACGTCTTCCAACAGTGATCTTCCCCATCCTCCAACCCTAACTGCCCCACACTGAAGATATTTTTGAGAAGCTGGCATATTCCCTTTCCACGTCATCCTATAAGAGAATCTTCCCCGGCATTTATGTGGTGACAAGCCTCAGAATAGCGTAAGAACTAAGGTTTCTGGCCCTTTACCAACACCAAGCTCACAAAAACCATGATCTCTAAAATTCCAGCGTAATGGAGTTCTTCAGTCTGGAAATCCTCATCCTCCATTAAGGCAACCGTGAGCAAGCAGTGTATGATATTGAGATCATCGCTCTGTTTTGTTCATCCATGCATTTATACAAGGCCAGCAATATGTGATACAAGGTAGAGTTTTTGACTTAGTCTTGCTTCCTTTCCAATGAGCCCCACTCAGAAATTTTCATCAAATTCCCATTTATTGACTAACTTTCCCATTTAGAAACTCAATAACCTTTCAAAAATGGCATCTTATATTTGTCTCCTGGCATGTTGTGAAGTAGAAAAGGTAGGAGTTAGGTAATGATTTATCATACATAATCAAAGGGAGTGGTTGATTTTCAGAGCAGGACCAGAATTAGCATCCCCTCGTCCTCACTCTCCATTCTGGCTCAACTTTCAGTGTCTTGTGACAGGAACCACATTCTGTTTACTTTTCAGCACCCAAGAGATGGATGCCTGTATGAATAAAAAACACTGAACAAAAACATAAAAAAAAACCAACAAATCAACCCTCTTCAAACAAACCAAGCCAAAACAAAGAAACACACGCTTCCTCTTAAGAGCCATTTACTGTTCACTCACTCATTAGACAATTTATCAAGCTTCTACTAAGTTCTAGATGCTGTCTCTGCCATCGTTCACTTGAGGGAGTGAGATAACATGGAAAATAGCTATCACAGTGCCTGGCGTGTGGGGGGCAATCAATAAAAGTACACTTTCTTCCTTCTCAAATGTTTATCCTTGAACTAATCAATCCATCCAAATCTATAGGCAATCAAAAGAAAATTATTCAATTCTGATCTAGAGTCATCATTCCTTTATACCTCCATATCTGTGGTTTCATACTGTGACATTTAGACACGAGCTATCAAGCCAGAGAGAATAAACCACACTCAGGCATAATCATGGCCTGTGATCTGTGGTTTGTTTTGTATGGAAAAAGTGAAGACAAAAAAGCCAGTCAAGTGTCCTGGTATTAACAGGATTTATCAGTACATACTCCTCCCCTGCCCCACTTCACACACTCACCCAGACTTTGGGGAGGAGGTATTATCAATCTAAACAAATAGCTTCAATTGCATTTTACTATCTTCTCAGGTTATTTAAATGTAATTTTCATTTACAAGCAATTTATGCAGACCGACATAGCCTTGAAGCCCGCGCTTTCTGCCCTAGCTTGCATCCTATTTTCTATTTGCTATTTTTTTTTTTTTTTTTTTTTTTTTTGTCTCCCAAGACTAGGTCATATATGAAGCGGAAGCCAATCTGAGACATCATCAATGTGTACCTTTCAGCAGTTTTCATGATTGACACTAATCGCTACCACCAAATTGTTCGTATGGTAATCTACACTGATCACCGAGATATCTAGAACGAATAGATCCTGTATAAACAGAGAAGCAGCTGTAGTGCCAAGATGATTAAGGAACTCACCTATGACCTCTACTGGTCATGTTACCAAAATGCAACAGCTACCATTCTTTCAGAAGTGTTTTTCATACTTTCATTCACTTATTTAAAAAATATTTTTCAGCAGCTACTATAGGCCAAGCATTGTTTAAAAGATTGCAGTAAACAAAACACACAAGACCCTTTCCCTCTTAAAATTCAGCAAGGGAGACATTTAAACTATAAACGTTATAAGTAAGTTCGTTATGGAGTATTTTAGAAGGCAATAGGTGATTTTAAAAGAGAACAAAAGCAGATCAAGGAAAAGGAAATCAAAAGTACAGAAGAGGTAGAGCTGGAGAAGTAGGCTGCAGAATTAAAGTAGGCGCTCAGGACAGTGGAATTCAGCAAAGCCTTGAAGGAGGTGAGAGCCTCGGCAACTACTAACACTAGTAACTTCTCAAATTAGTGAAATCAGACATTATGTTAGTCTGTTCTCAAATCACCATGAGGAACTACCTAGGACTGGGTAATTTATTAAGAAAAAAATGGCTCACAGTTCAATATAAGAAGCATGACTGGGAGGCCTCAGGAATCTTACAATCATGGCAGAAAGTGAAGGAGAAACAGGCACGTCTTATACAGCCAGAGACGAAGGAAGAGAGAGAAGGGGGATGTGCTACACCCTTCTAAACAACCAGATCTCATGAGAACTCACTATCGCGAGAACAGCAAGGGTGAAGTGTGCACCACCCCTCTATGATCCCCTCACTTCCCAACTGGCCCCTCCTCCAACATTGAGGATTGCAATTTGACATGAAATTTGGGTGGGAGCCAAATCATATTAGACATCACACAGAGCCAATCCATATTAGACATCATCCTGGCAGTAGTGTTCGTTTTCACAGAAAGTCTCTTAAAAGGTTTTGGAGTCAACCAGACTTGTGTTCAAACTCCGTACTGGGCAGCTTTTGGTGCAGCAACAAACAACACCAAATTCTCACTGACTTTAAAAACTATTTCTTGCTCACGTTTCATGAGAGCTGCAGGTTGACTGTGGGTCGGCTGTGGCTCTAATGGGCTCAGCTTTGCTAGATTCGGCTGAGCCACAGGTATCATCTCCTTCCAGGAGCCAGAGCTGAAGGAAGAGTCGCTCTCTAAGGTGTGCTGTTCTCACAGGGGAGGTCAAGGCTGACGTAGATCTCGCCAAACCACACCACTGAAAGCTTCTTCTCACAGGCAGCACATGTCAAGTCCACGCACATTTTATTAACCAAAGAAAGTGGCCAAGTCCAAGGCCAATACAGGGAGGGCAGTGTATTCTTCCTGCACAGAAGTATAGTAAAGGCAAGGAAGGAATGAATGATTGTGAACAAGTAACACGACATGACCTTATTGAGCTCCTCATTATCTTTTGTTTTTCAGGATCTGTGCCATTTGCCACCACCAAATTATTCATCCAGCCAAGCTGAGCCCGTGCATCACAGCTGACCCATAGTCAACCTTCAGCTCTCATGAAACATGAGCAAGAAGTAAATATTTGTTTTTTAAGCTACCACCGAATTATTCATGTGGCAATCCACACTGATCACCAAGACAACTGGAATGAACAGATCCTTACAGAAACACAGACATAAAAGTACTTGCAGGTCTAAGGTATGTTGCAGGTCTCTGAATCTTACATTGTCCCTCTGTGAAACAAGAATAGGAACACCCAACTGCAGTGGCTCACACCTGCAGTCCCAGCTACTTGTGGGGCTGAGATGGTGGAAGGGTCACTTGAGCCCAGGAGTTCGAGGCTACAGTGAGCTACGATCACACCACAGCACTCCAGCCTGGGCGACAGAGTAAGACCCTCTCTCTGAAAAAAGAAAGGAAAGAAAGAAAGGGGGGGAGGGAGAAAAGAAAGAAAGAAGAGAGAAAGAGAGAGAGAAAAGAAGAAAGAAAGAAAGAAAAGACTAGTTATGAAGAAGATATGAGATTATGAGGTCATGTTTGTAAATGCATTTAGCACAATAACTGGCTTATAATAAAAGATCATTAAATGCTAGTATTCTTTTTCATCTTTATCCAGAGGTGGCACCATTCTAGCCCAGTTCCTTTGGAGGCTTAGGGGGCAAGTGGAGCATGTTGGAAAATTGAGGATCCTGGAATTCAAAAACTATGGATTCAATTTCATTTATAAATTCTGCATATATTCCTAATCTATAAAATGAGGCACCTATCTAAATGATCTCTAAGGTTCCTTCCAATGCTTAAGAGCCTCAATTTGGGATAAAATTTTCTCCAGAGGTTCTGTTTAGTTTTAACACCAGGTGGCGCTAGATAACAATTAATTGGAAAAAGAAAAGGCTCGTGTGTGTGTGTGTGTGTGTGTGTGTGTGTGTGTGTGTGTGTGTGTGATTAAACCCGGCTAGGCTATTTCTAGTTCCTTCTTATATGTATACTGTTATAAAGCAGAACTGTGTGTGTGTATGTGTGTGTGTTTGTGCGTGTGATCAAACCCAGTAAGTTCTAGGCTATTTCTAGTTCCTTCTTACATGTATACTGTTATAAAGCAGAACTGTGTGTGTGTGTGTGCGCGCGCGCGTGTGATGAAACCAGGTGAGTTCTAGGCTATTTCTAGTTCCTTCTTACATGTATACTGTTATAAAGCAGAACTCACGCAGCTGATGGTTCCTCAGAAATCATCACTCTGAGGAAACGGCTTCGAAAACAACCAAGCACTCTAGTCCTTGGTCCTCACACTAAGGAAGAGGCCCCAGACACTTTCTAGGTTTGACTTTGAAATTTGGTTTCAAACTTTTAAAATCCAAAAGCATTTTTATTATTTTTTAGAGACGGGGGTCCCACTATGTTGCTCAGGCTGGGGTGCAGTGATGCAATCATCGCTCCCTGCAGCCTGCAGCTCCCGGGCTTACGATCCTCCCACCTCCGCCTCCTGTCACCGGAACCACAGGCCGCCACCACGCCTGGAGCTGGACTTTGAAATCTGGAGTCTTCCTTCCTTTTGCGCAGAGGTATGAGCTCATCAGAGCTGTGCTGTAGGACAATATATCTAGCAGCTGCAAGGTGGGTGCAAGGAGTGGCTGGCAGCGCGGGACATCCTTTGGGAGGCTCTTATGGGAGACACAATCCGTGCACAGGCGTCTGAGCTGTGTTGGGAAATGAGGACGCCACTGTCAGCACAGAATCCCTCCCACTTGGCAAATGCTTAAATAAAGAGGCTTTGAGCAGGATAAGTCACCGTAAGAGATGACACTCAGCTGACTAGGAAACATTAGGGCCACTGACTGGAAGCAGGCAGATGACTTCCGGGCGGCAGCATCCTGCACGGGTCATCTACCCTGCGGGAGAGGAGGCTGCACAGCCCCTGCCCTCCTAGGTACTCAGAACACCCCCAGCACACACGCTGGTCTCACCAGGGCCTCCTAGAGACTTGCCTGTGGAGAGTTTCAATACGACAATTAGCCTTTTTCAAAATATGTTTTCTTTCGCATGATTTTATTGGTGGTGCTTTAAAACCCCGTGGCATTATGGCAGCCCCTGGCATGTTCATGCAGCCACGCCGCACAGTGGAAGGAGCAATGGATTTGAAGTCAGATAAGCCTGTGTTAAATCCCAAAACCTCACTTCTCCTGTCTAAAACTGACCAGAAGAGATCGTGTTTGCTTTAGGCTTCTAAGGTTCTTAATTAAGTAACTTGGGCAAGGTATTTAATCACTCTGAGCCTCAATCCTATCCAGAACAAAGGTGAAATGCCTGTAATACCAATGTCACAGATTTGCCATGAGAAATAAAGGTAGTTTGGCGGCAGAATAAGTAATCAGCAAATGTCAGTTCTCTTTCCCTTTAAAAGAAAAGGCTATTTGGAGGCCCTCGTGTGAGTCTGTCAGACAAATTCAGCATCAGCACAGAGACTGATATAATAGCCATGGTTATCAGTGGGCTCTTTTTACAAGATGTGCTGAGCTGTCATGATACAAAACACTCAAAAATTAAATCCACTAAGCTGGCGTACAGTTTGGGACTTAGGATATTCACTGGTCCACAAGAAATAAAGAGGAAACCGGGGTTACACAATGCATCTCTGTTCTAGTTACTCAATCTTTACCGATCTGAAACCTTGCTTCACAACAGATTAGCCACAGTCCTTAAGGGCAATAAAATCCTGAATTTCAAACCCTGTTTTGCCACCTCACAGAAACTTCATAAATCTCAGCCACAGTGAATGCATCTCCTATTTAATTTATGAAATGACCATTTTGAGAGACTATTTACAATAGTCATCTTTATTAGTCCTTCTGCCAGCTCTCCAAATTGGGGGAAGGAGAAATTAACATTCAACATTCACATTTTTATTTTGCATATAAATTCGCCGTTTTCAAGGGATACAGGGCAATATCTGGGATGTGAGCCTGGTAAATAATTTCCAGAGTTGGGTCACTGCTGATTCCCTCTTACTCTGGAGACAGGCAAAAACTATTGGCTACCAAAATACCAGTGAACAAGCGTCCTACAGCAAGCAGCTGCATCGTCTACCGAGGAGAGCACAATGTCAGCCATTCACACCCTAGGCGGGAGGACACTAAGAGGTACTTCAAGTGGCAATGCTGCACCTTCACAAGAGTCAGGGATGCGAATGCCAGCACCAGCCACAGAAGCACACACTCTCTTCAACAGTAGAAAAATGGGTAACACTGTACACCCAGCCACGGGTGCTGTGAACACAGCTGACAAGAAGCACCCTTCCAGTTCTGCTCCTGTAGATGAGAACACCCACCCCTTTCTTTATTTAACCCAAGCCACCCCCATTCGAAGGACATATGGGGGCAGGAGGGCTCTGGGTTGGGGCTGCGCTTGGCAGTGTAATCTTTCCTTTTCCACTCTTTGCTTAAGGATCCCCTATATGCCACAATGTGGCCTCACCCAGACTCATCCCATCAGGATGAAGAAGATGACAGGGACCTCTGCAGGAAGCTGGGAGTTTGCTACTTGGTTATATGCTCACAGAGTGTAAGGTGCAACTTTTTCCTAAGGTTCAGGACTATGAGACTCCAGAAATGCATTACAAAAAAGATTATTTAGAATTATCCTCTGCTGATTTTAAAGAAGCTGGTGGGGAGATGACTTTCTGGGCTGATTTGTGTTAAATTTAAACGGAAGCACAGATGTCGGGGAAGAAGGCTCAGGCAGCTCCTTACAGGATGGCGATACAGAGGAGTGGCCATAGCTTTCTGGGGTCTGACCCTCAGTCACGTAGGTCGCAAGAGAGGATTTTGTCTGTGTTGCTGGGTGATTAGGTTGAAACTGACCTGTGCTAACCAAACTCTCAAGAGATTGACATGTCAAACAAAACCCACATTTATTTATTTGTAACAGATAAACAATAAAGCTTTCCAAGGATTTCCAAACACGTGCCCTCAATCTAGGACACATTATTGCCATTACCCAGGTACCTGGGAGACCAAATTCATATCAGAATGTTGCTTGTGAACAAGGATTCAGAGCCAAAGCACTGCGTAACCTTAAGGGCGCAGCATCCAGGTATCGGAAAAGCCTTCTGAAGGAAGTGTACTTTCCAGATTATCTGAACACGAGTAGCCTCCAAGAAAAGTGTCTCTCTCCGGTGGAAAGTGTTAGAGGATCACGACGACGTCTCACTGCCTGGCCTCCCCTTGCCTCAACACATGCAAATTATCTAACTGCCACGCCTCCATTCACACGATCCCCTTTTTCTTCAGATGGAGCACAATTCCTGCTGCCTTCTCATCTCTTCAGTCATTTTCCTGAACCGTTACCTGGCTCATCTTAACTCTCCCCAGTCTTTGTTGCTGCTCATTACCAGCTCTCAGAGAGGGTTACTGATGGTTGGTGTTGTCAATGACTCGTTGGTTCTTGTCAGCTCCTCTGATGGAGTGGTTGTTGACTTCTGGGTGTACTTTAATGCATGCGTGACAAGCTCCTACAGCCCTCCTGAAGGCTGGAAGTTGCCTCCTGTGTCTTTGTTCAGCACCAATTATTCTGTTCATCTGTGGAATGAGCTTGAAATGTGTTTTACTTATTTTGTCTCCACACATTCTCACCTTCCTAGAGGAAGAAGTGAATAAACTGCCCCGCCTAGCCTCACAAGAAAGTAATTTTTTCACCTTAGGTGGGCCATCTGCTTCTCCTAACAACTGTGCTTTGCCTTGAATTGAATACATCTTGTCCCAGGCATTTTGCCAGCTGTAGGCTCCAGGAAATGGAGCAACTAAAAGTGGTTTCCTTATGATGTCAAGGTCTCATTATTTTCTCTTTTTTGCGGGGCGGCGGGGGGAATGCAACTTATGAAATCAACCCAAAGGAAATTGTGCATCAGGGTCCACAGGGGTGGTTCACAGAGTGGCAGGAGTCTCTGAGTAACAACCTAACCTGTATATAAATTTCCTAAGAATTAATCCCACTGCACATGTCGGTAGATGTAGCAAGAGCCTGACGGGTGGAGAAAATTGAGTATTTCTTTTAGGACTCAAAAGAGACTCCTAAGAAAGAGATTCTCAACCTGGGATACAGATCCAAGTCACCTGCAAGGTTTTCCATCCTCGTGTCTCGGTCACATTCACCTGGCCGCTTCTAATGCCCAGCTTTGTGGAGAACAGCTCTCCTCAGCCACTGGGAATCAAAGCTCCCAAGTTATTGGGGAAAAAATTACCCAGGGCAAAGTGCCCAAATGCATAGTCCTAATCCAGAAGGTGGTGAGTGGTGGGAGGCAACAGTAAACTGAGGATGTTTTCTGATGTGATCATCCACAAGCTCAGGATTATAGGAAGAAATAAGTCATGAAGAGCATGAGGCAGCCTTAGCCTGGTGACCAAGGGCCACTCAGGCCAACAGAGGGGATTTTCTCCTGCTTCAGCTCAGACACAGAGCATCAGCAAGGGCAACATCGCCTGAGTAATGGTAAGAGGCAAAGCAAAACAGAAGCTGCTTCCAGGAATCAATGCATCAACATGGGAGCCATTTTATGCAGGTGAAAAAGAGAAGAAGAAGTGATAGGGATCAGGAGATAGAAGAAAACAGCATTCGTGTTCTTGTTCTACCATCAATGTGTGAGAAGACCTTGAGATTTGCAGAATTACTCAGAAGAGAAGGGGCCATGGCTGATATCCAGCTAATACACACAGGCATGGTGTTACTGCAGGTTGAAATTGGAAATTCTGCCCTGATGGTTGGTAAGTAGCTTAAGTTAGACAACGTGCCACCAAAAGACATCATACATTGGCCACTGCATGGGCAGTTTTGGGACTTGGGGCTGGTGCATCCAGACAGGGCAGCATGAGCTCAGCAGACCAAGGAGGCAGCTGAGACAGACACAGTGCCCATGTGCTGCTCAGGAGGGGTCCAGGGTTGGCAGGAGTAGAAGAACAGACTGGGCTGGTGACACTGTTGTAGGTGGGGCAGAAGTAAAAGTTCTCTGGGTTCAGATGACAAGAGAAACACCAGCATCCTAAACACAAGGGGCAGCCCACCCAGTCACTCTCCTGCTGAGGCCCGTGCCTGGGCCCACACCTGATAACCATTGACACACGGAGGAGCCTTTGGAAGCTTTAGTACCATTTCCTCCATGAAATTGTAGCTTAGAGACAAGCAGCCTTTAGTTTATGATAGCTCACCAAACTTAAGACCATACCAGTAACTCCTAAAAATCAATAATGATTTAGAAATTATTAGAATGATTTGATGAAAACGTTGCCTTGTAAGCTATATTACACTGTAAACAGTTTCATGATACATAGTTTAGCTAGAGAATAGAAAGGAAATATTTTAAATTTTTATGTATATACTGCTTTATAGAAATGCGTTTCTTTATAAAACATGTGCCGCCTCACAGGTTGCTAAATGTGTTGCACATCATCCTCAGATTGAGCAACGTGGAACTAGGGGGATGGTGGCTCCGCTGATGAGGCTTGAGGTGGCTGTACCCCTGACCCACTTTCTGAGTCAGTCCAACCTGGGAAAAATAGGTTTCACTTGATTCAGAAATAAAAGATTATTTACTGTTTGCTGCTGAGGATTGGGCCCACCAAACCTAGTCAGTAATTCCAAGTCATCACTCTTCTCATACTTTCTGAATCTCTGTAGCCACAAGGTACAAACTGTGCAAAAGCAATGACTAAGTTAGGCTTTTAGTGTCTTTGCCAGGACAGTGGTGGATCAGTTCATTCATTTGACAAACAGTTATTGAGTATTTAAATGGTGCCTGGAACAGTTCTAGGCACTGAGGATGCATAAGACAATAAAACAGGAAATCTCTACTCTCATGTAGCCAATGGGCAATTGCAAGTGGTGGGCATTATTCAAAGTCTAATGATAGATGGAGCCAGGAGAAAGTTGGAATCCCATCTCAGCACCATCTCACTGCATACTCTGCCCTCCTTGGGTTGGAGTCACTAGAAGAGCATGATTAACAGCACAGATGGAACTAGTCTACTCTGAGGCAGTCAAACAGCCATACGGGTGCGTACCAGGAAAGGGCCTCTGCCCCCAGTGTACTGCTCCTTTGTCACGACCTCGTATCTACAATTCTGTCACTGGAGAAACATTTTCTATTATACCAAGTGTTCCTTGGAATCTAGTCTCTTGAGACATGTAAGTTTAAAAAATAAGTTCAGTAGTTAAATTTGGCAAACACTTCAACTCTTAGAGATTTATGATGAATTAGCATCTTAAATACAATCTATATGGATCTCTGTCAGTTTAGGAAGAAAAACTGGGCATCTCTCTAATTTTTCCAATTGCTTGCTTAAGCCTCCATTTCTCCACATGGTAGGTAATTTGGTTTCTCTTTCTTAAGGAATCTTCATTCTCTCTGTTGTACAGAAAGCTGGGAGTTAACTTACTCCAAAGGTAGTAGTCTTGTTTCAGTGGTCCATGTAACCGGTCTGGTTCAGTCTTGTTTCAGTGGTCCATGTAACCAGTGGACCGTTAACAGGTTCTGGTTTTAAACATCACTTTTATACAATGTCACTGTTGAAAATGGGTTCCATCGGGCTTCAGCAAGTCCTTGTCTTGCTGTAAGAATGGGTTTGCTGCTATGGAACACTGTGCAGGCAGCAGGGTAGCACTGTGCATATGGACTCCCAAGACAACTGCTTATTGGATTTATGCTCACACAATCAGCCAGTGTTCCCTAAACATGACAGCTTTGCCAGAGTGGCAGGGTATAATTGAGTTTCTAACCACAGCTACACACAGCATCTAGAACAAGCTGTCCCCACAAACCTCTACGCTCTGGTGTTGAACCTGTCACTGAGCCAGACTCTCTCCTTAGGAGACCTTAGTCAGGGCTATCTCAGCCCTTCAGAAAGCTTTACGTAGGTCGAATAGGATGGATATCCCTTCTCTGAGTCTTCATTGCTTTCCTCCTGGAGGATCTGTGGCACTCAGTAAGTTTGTTGTGCCATGTCAGAGGGAAACTGAAAACAACAACCACTGTAAGGTCACAAAATGTTCTTTTTCCAGAGACATGTATATCTACCCACCTAATATTGGCATACTTAAGACTATGCAGGGACCTACTAAGGAAGACCCAGGGAATTCATGTCTTGGTCTATCTTGCTGCTTCTCCAGCTTCAAATGGGACATAAATCACAATTGGGAAGGATACAGAGCATAGCACAAATAGAGTTTCATGGGAGCAAAGGATAGAGAGATGGAGAAAGAGAGATCAAGATGAAAAGCAAAGGACAGAAGGAGATCTTAGAATAGTAGAGGCAACTGAGCATCTGAAGGGCCCCCTGTCACATGGAGAAGGGGTATGAAAAAAGAGGTAGAAAGATTTCCCGTTATAATGTCGTATGTTAAAAGGGACATGGTCTATTACCAGAAGCTCCCATCTAATACATCATAACGTGATTTGCTTCAGGGAGAATCACATTCCCAGGGATTCTGTCTTAAATTCCTTACACTAAACTAAAGCCCTAAAACCTTCCAGGCTTATTGGTTAAAAAGTTCTCACCTCTCAGTGAGGCAGGCTTCTCATGGAGAAATTTTCAGAACCTTTTAGGTCAGGAGAGAAAATACCATTATTTGCTGAGACAGCTTCAGAATCATTAATTTTCTGACACTAAAATGGTCAAAATTTCTATGGTGAGGGGAAAGACATTGAATTTGTATGATATTACTAAACCCTTCTCACTGATACTTAACCCTTCTCTATCTTCCCAAATATTTAACATCAAGTAACTTAAGACATAAAATAAACCATAGACATGATAGCTTAAGACACACAATAAACTACTAAAACTGTTAAAGCTTCCTGATGTCAAGATATTTACACTTGAGCCATACTGGACCAATTAACAAAAGTCACTAAGATAGAGTGTGGAAGCACAGTAAAAATTCTGTAAGGTGGTAACAATCCGGGGACAATTTTTGTTAATTCATCCCCCAAAGAAGAGGGCTTATTTAGAATGTTGGCATAAAAGGCAAAGATTAGCTTGTCATTTGATAGAAGACAGTGTTATAGAAAGGTGTGGTTTTTTGAAGAATTGTTACTATGCTTTAAACTTATAGTGGACATAGGTGACTCTCTAACACATACCCACATCCTCTGGAATAACAAGTTACATTTCAACAGAATTATACTGTATGTCATATATTTCATGTGAGATGAAATATGTACATTTTCTCAAATATCTACAGAAAATATCATCATTGCCTATTTCCTGGCATTTCCTTTTTTTTTATTTGTCCTATCTGGTTATGTATACACATAAAGGGAGCAAGTTTTAGTTATCTAACACTGTGTTGTATTTATTAATTCAACATGAAAATGCCCCTATTTACATTTCCAAATATATAATTTTAATGTTTTATTAGTAAAGTAGCAATAAAGGCATAATTTTGCAGCAAATTTAACACCTATAAATTTCCCTGTTTGCAATGTAAAAGAAACACCTTCCAGAGACCACAGGTCTGCTCATATTTCAAAGAATATTAAATGAAATACTGCTAAATTCTCCTAAAGTTATGCCATAAAATAATTGCAGGTTCATTGTTTATACTTTTTTTATTGCATTTTAGTTTTGGGGATACATGTGCAGAACATGCAAGATAGTTACATAGGTACACACATGGCAGTGTGTTTTGCTGCCTTCCTCCCCTTCACCCACATTTGGCATTTCTCCCCAGGCTATCCCTCTCCAGCTCCCCTGCCGCTGTCCCTCCCCTATACCCCCCAATAGACCCCAGTGTGTAGTACTCTCTTCCCTGTGTCCATGTGTTCTCATTTTTCATCACCCACCTATGAGTGAGAATATGCAGTATTTCATTTTCTGTTCTTGTGTCAGTTTGCTGAGAATGATGTTCTCCAGATTCATCCATGTCCCTACAAAGGACACGAACTCATCATTTTTTATTGCTGCATAATATTCCATGGTGTATATGTGCCACATTTTCCCAGTCCAGTCTATCATCGATGGGCATTTGGGTTGCTTCCAGGTCTTTGCCATGATGAACAGTGCTGCAATGAACATTCGTGTGCATGTGTCCTTATAGTAGAACGATTTATAGTCCTTTGGATATATACCCAGTAATGGGATTTCTGGGTCAAATGGAATTTCTATTTCTAAGGCCTTGAGGACTTGCCACACTGTCTTCCACAATGGGTGAACTATTTTACACTCCCACCAACAGTGTAAAAGTGTTCCTATTTCTCCACATCCTCTCCAGCATCTGTCGTCTCCAGATTTTTTAATGATCACCATTCTAACTGGCGTGAGATGGTATCTCAATGTGGTTTTGATTTGCATCTCTCTAATGACCAGTGATGATGAGCATTTTTTCATGTTTGTTGGCCTCATGGATGTCTTCTTTTGTAAAGTGTCTGTTCATATTCTTTGCCCATTTTTGAATGGGTTTGTTTTTTTTTCCTGTAAATCTGTTTGAGTTCTTTGTAAATTCTGGATATCAGCCCTTTGTCAGATGGGTAAACTGCAAAAATTTTTTCCCATTCTGTTGGTTGCTGATTCACTCTAGTGACTGTTTCTTTTGCCGTGCAGAAGCTTTGGAATTTGATGAGGTCCCATTTGTCTATTTTGGCTTTTGTTGCCAATGCTTTTGGTGTTTTGGTCATGAAGTCTTTGCCTACTCCTATGTCCCGAATGGTTTTGCCTAGATTTTCTTCTAGGGTTCTTATGGTGCCAGGTCTAATGTTTAAGTCTTTAATCCATTTGGAGTTAATTTTAGTGTAAGGTGTCAGGAAGGGGTCCAGTTTCTGCTTTCTGCACATGGCTAGCCAGTTTTCCCAACACCATTTATTAAACAGGGAGTCCTTTCCCCATGGCTTGTTTTTGTCAGATCTTCCAAAGATTGTATGGTTGTAGATATGTTGTGTTGCCACCGATGCCTCTGTTCTGTTCCATTGGTCTATATCTCTGTTTTGGTACTAGTACTATGCTGTTTTGATTACTGTAGCCTTGCAGTATAGTTTGAAGTCCGGTAGTGTGATGCCTCCCACTGTGTTCTTTTTGCTTAGAATTGACTTGGCTATGTGGGCTCTCTTTTGGTTCCATATGAAGTTCATGGTGGTTTTTTCCAGTTCTGTGAAGAAAGTCAATGGTAGCTTGATGGGGATAGTGTTGATTCTGTAAATTACTTTGGACAGTATGACCATTTTCATGATATTGATTCTTCCTAACCATGAACATGGAATGTTTCTCCAACTGTTTGTGTCCTCTCTTATTTCGTTGAGCAGTGGTTTGTAGTTCTCCTTGAAGAGGTCCTTTACGTTCCTTGTTAGTTGTATTCCTAGGTATTTTATTTTCTTTGTAGCAATTGTGAATGGCAGTTCGTTCTTGATTTGGTTCTCTTTCAGTATGTTATTGGTGTATAGGAATGCTTGTGATTTTTGCACATTGATTTTATATCCTGAGACTGTGCTGAAGTTGCTTATCAGTTTCAGGAGTTTTGGCGCTGACGCGATGGGGTCTTCTAGGTATATTATCATGTCATCTGATAATAGAGACAATTTGGCTTCCACCTTTCTTATTTGAATACCCTTTATTTCTTTTCTTGCCTGATTTCTCTGGCTAGAACTTCCAGTACTATATTGAATAGGAGTGGTGAAAGAGGGCATCCTTGTCTAGTGCCGGATTTAAAAGGGAATGCTTCAAGTTTTGCCCATTAAGTATGATATTGGCTGTTGGTTTGTCATAAATAGCTTTTATTACTTTGAGATATGTTCCATCAATACCGAGTTTATTGAGGGTTTTTAGCATAAAGGGCTGTTGAATTTTGTCAAAGGCCTTCTCTGCGTCAATTGAGATAATCATGTGGTTTTTGTTTTTGGTTCTGTTTATGTGGTTAAGTACGTTTATGGACTTGCATATGTGGAACCAGCCTTGCATCCCCAGGATGAATCCTACTTGATCATGATGGATAAGTTTTTTGATGTGCTGTTGCAATCTGCTTGCCAGTATTTTATTGAAGATTTTTGCATCTATGTTCATCATGGATATTGGCCTGAAGTTTTCTTTTCTTGTTGAGTCTCTGCTGGGTTTTGGTATCAAGATGATGTTGGTCTCATAAAATGATGTGGGAAGGGTTCCCTCTTTTTAGATTATTTGGAATAGTTTCAGAAGGAATGGTACCAGCTCCTCTCTGTGTGTCTGGTAGAATTTGGCTGTGAACCCATCTGGACCTGGGCTTTTTTTGTGTGGTAGGCTCTTAATTGCTGCCTCAACTTCAGACCTTGTTATTGGTCTATTCATAGTTTCAGCTTCCTCCTGGTTTAGACTTGGGAGGACACAGGTGTCCAGGAATTTATCCATTTCTTCCAGGTTTACGAGTTTATGTGCATAAAGTTGTTTGTAATATTCTCTGATGATGGCTTGGATTTCTGTGGAGTCTGTGGTGATTTCCCTTTACTGTTTTTTATTGCAACTATTTGGTTGTTCTCTCTTTTCTTTTTTATCAGTCTGGCTAGTGGTCTGTCTATTTTGTTGATCTTTTTGAAAAACCAGCTCTTGGATTTATTGATTTTTTGAAGGGTTTTTTGTGTCTCTATCTCTTTCAGTTCTGCTCTGATCTTAGTTATTTCTTGTCCTCTGTTAGGTTTTGAGTTTTTTTGATCTTGCTCCTCTAGCTCTTTCAATTTTGATGATATGGTGTCAATTTTGGATCTCTCCACTCTTCTCATATGGGCACTTATTGCTATGTAGTTTCCTCTGGAGACTGCTTTAAATGTGTCCCACAGATTCTGGTATGTTGTGTCTTTGTTCTCATTGGTTTCAAAGAACTTCTTTATTTCTGCCTTCATTTCATTGTTTATCCAATCAACATTCAAGAGCAGTTGTTCAGTTTCCATGAAGCTGTGTTGTTCTGAGTTAGTTTCTGAATTCTCAGTTCTAGCTTGATTGCACTATGGTCTGAGAGACTGTTATTATGTCAGTTGTTTTGCATTTGCTAAAAAGTGCTTTACTTCCAATTATGTGGTCAATTTCAGAGTAGGTGTGATGTGGTGCTGAGAAGAATGTATATTCTGTGGATTTGGGGTGGAGAGTTCTGTAAATGTCTATCAGGCTTGCTTGTTCCAGGTCTGAGTTCAAGCCCTGGATATCCTTGTTAATTTGCTGTCTGGTTGATCTGTCTGATATTGACAGTGGAGTGTTAAAGTCTCCCACTATTATTGTGTGGGAGTCTATGTCTCTTTGTAGTCGTTAAGGACTTGCCTTATATATCTGGGTGCTCCTGTATTTGGTCCACATATATTTAGGATCGTTAGCTCTTCTTGTTGTATCAATCCTTTTACCATTACGTAATGACCTTCTTTGTCTCTTTTGATCTTTGTGGCTTTAAAGTCTATTTTATCAGAGACGAGAATTGCAGCTCCTGATTTTTTTTGCCCTCCATTTGCTTGGTAAATCTTCCTCCAGCCCTTTATTTTGAGCCTTTGTGTATCCTTGCATATGAGATGGGTTTCCTGGATACAGCACACCCGTGGGTTTTGTTTTTTTTATCCAATTTGCCAGTCTGTGTCTTTTGATTGGTGCATTTAGCCCATTTACATTTAGGGTTAATATTGTTATGTGTGAATTTGATACTGCAATTTTGATGCTAGCTGGCTGTTTTGCCCATTAGTTGATGCATATTCTTCGTTTTGTTGATGCTCGTTAGCATTTGTTATGTTTTTGCGATGGCTGGTACTGGTTGTTCCTTTCTATGTGTAGTGCCTCTTTCAGGAGCTCTTTTAAAGCAGGCCTGGTGGTGACAAAATCTCTGAGTACTTGCTTGTTTGTAAAGGATTTTATTTTTCCTTCACGTATGAAGCTCAGTTTGGCTGGATATCATAGGTTGAAAGTTCTTTTCTTTAAGGATGTTGAATATTGGCCCCCACTCTCTTCTGGCTTGTAGAGTTTCTGACAAGAGATCTGCTGTGAGTCTGATGGGCTTCCCTTCGTGGGTGACCCCACCTTTCTCTCTGGCTGCCCTTAGTATTTTCTCCTTCATTTCATCCCTGGTGAATCTAACGATTTTGTGCCTTGGGGTTGCTCTACTTGCGGAATATCTTTGAGGTGTTCTCTGTATTTCCTGGACTTGAATATTGGCCTGCCTTGCTAGGTTGGAGAAATTTTCCTGGATAATATCCTGAAGAGTATTTTCCAGCTTGGATTCATTCTATTCATCAGGTACACCTATCAAACGTAGGTTAGGTCTCTTCACATAGTCCCACATTTCTTGGAGACTTTGTTCATTCCTTTTTGCGCTTTTTTCTCTATTCTTGGTTTCTCATTTTATTTCATTGAGTTGATCTTCAACTTCTGATATCCTTTCTTCTGCTTGGTCAATTCGGCTGTTGAAACTTGTGCATGCTTCACGAAGTTCTCGTGTTGTGTTTTTCAGCTCCTTCAATTCATTCATATTCCTCTCTAAGTTGTCCATTCTTGTTATTATTTCTTCTAATCTTTTTTCAAATTTCTTTTCAAGGTTCTTAGTTTCTTTGCATTGATTTAGAACATGTTCTTTTAGCTCACGGAAGTTTCTCATTACCCACCTTCTGAAGTCTGATTCCATCATTTCATGACACTCATTCTCCGTCCAGCTTTGTTCCCTTTCTGGTGAGGAGTTTTGGTCCTTTGTAGGAGGTCAGGTGTTTTGGTTTCGGGTATTTTCCTCCTTTTTGTCCTGGTTTTTTCCCATCTTTGTGGGTTTAATCCACCTGTCGTCTGAGTAGTTGCTGACTTTTCGATTGGGTCTCTGAGTGGACACCCAGATTTTTGATGATGAAGTATTTCTGTTACTTAGTTTTCCTTCTAACAGTCTAGCCCCTCTGCTGTATGACTGCTGAGGTCCACTTCAAGCCCTGCTTGTCTGGGGCCTGTAGCAGCTGCGGAACAGGGAGGGATGCTACCAGTTTCTTCTTCTGCTATCTTTGTCCCAGAATGATGTCCACCAAATGTTAATATGATCAATCCTTTTTGAGGTGACTCTTTGGATATACAGGGGTCAGGGAGCTGCTTGAGGAGGCGGTCTCTACTTTATAGGAGCTCAAGTGCTGAGCTGTGAGCTCTGTTGATCATTCAGGGCTGTTAGGCCACTACTTTTAAGTCTCCTGCAGCAGAACTCATAAAACCCCTTTTTTTCCTCAGATGCTCTGTCTCAGGGAGTTGGGGCTTTCTTTATGAGTATCTGTTGCACTGTCCTGCCCAGCTAGGAGGCAGTCTAGTCACTATTTGCCTGCCAAGGCTCCACCCTGCTGCCGTGGGCTCCACCCTGCTGCCATGGGCTCCGCCCTGTTGCTGTGAGCTTTGCCCTACTGTCGTGGGCTCCTCCCTGTTGCCATGGGCTCCGCCCTGTTGGCAGAGTCTCTCTGTTATGGCGGGTTGCCTTGGCAATGGCAGGCTGTGTCAGCAATGGGAGTGTACTCAGTAGGGCCAGAATGCACCGGTAATGGCGGCTGCCCCTCCCCTACCAAGCTGCACTGTCCTGGGTTCAGCTGTACCCACAGTGAAACTCTCAACCCCTAGCATTTCGAATCGCCATTTTGTTTGTCCCTGTGGGGGTGGGACCCGCCGAACCTGATCACCTGGCTCCCTGCCTCAGAGCCCTTTTTTTTAAGTTGAACAGTTGACTCTCTCCCAGGTGTTTCAGTCGCCTGCTGATAGGGCACTGGGATCTGTGTGATTTCCCGTGCAGCGACCCACTGCGCTGGCTCAAATGTTGCTTCCCGAGAATCTTCTGGTCTGGCTCACTGTCCAAGTCCTGTTTAGTCAGATGGATATGCTAATCTGCCCTCTCAAACCTCAGATTGCCGGTTTAACAGGGCACCCAGACCAGTGCGTTTTGTGCGGAGTTCCACTGTGCTGTGGCACTGGCCTAAACAGTGGCGTGAGCCAAAATAGCTGCGCTGGCATCCCGTGTCTCTCCTACACCTGGGAATTTCCCCGTTCTGTGGGCAACAAAGATCCATCTGGAAATGCGACTTGTACTCACCCTCTGCATCTTCACTGAGAGCTGCCTTCCTGATTTGCTCCCACTGCACCATCTACTTATTTTAAAGTATATCCATTGTTTATACTTTTATACAAAATGGTATCTGATTCTCAATAGATTTATTATGTAAATGTGTTTAATATTTTTTAAATAGCTACATTTGAGAAGTCATATAAAGGCTAGATTATTACAAATAATGATTTTAATTGACCTAAAAAGTAAATGTTAAAAGGATATTGAAAACTTATGTCCACACAAAACCTACATACAAATATTTATAGCACTTCTATTCTTTTTTTATTTTTATTTTTTTGAGATGAAGTCTCACTCTGTCACCCAGGCTGAAGTGTAGTGGCATGATCTGAACTCACTGCAACCTCTGCCTCCCAAGTTCAAGGGATTCTGCTGCCTCAGCCTCCCCAGTAGCTGAGACTACAGGCACCCACCACCATATCTGGCTAATTTTTTTTTCTTCTGTGTGTGTGTGTGTGTGTGTGTGTATTTTTAGTAGAGATGGGGTTTCACCACGTTGGCCAGGCTGATCTCAAACTCCTGACCTCAGGTGACCTGCCCACCTCAGCCTCCTAAAGTGCTGAGATTACAGTCATGAGCCCCCTCACCCAGCCCCTGCCCCTCTGTTCTTTTGTTTTTTTCTTTTTTCTTTTCTTTTCTTTTCTTTTTTTTTTGAGATGGATCTTGTTCTGTTGTCCAGGCAATGGTGCAATATCAGCTCACTGCAACCTTCACCTCCCAGGTTCAAATGATTCTCCTGCCTCAGCCTCCTGAGCAGCTGAAATCACAGGCATGTGCCACCATGCCTGGCTAATTTTTGTATTTTTAGTAGAGATGGGCTTTTGCCATGTTAGCCAGGCTGGTCTCGAACTCTTAACCTCAGATGATCTGCCCATCTTGGCCTCCCAAAGTGCTGGGATTACAGGCATGAGCCACCATGCCCAGCCCACACCTCTATTCTTAATTGCCAAAACTGTAGGCAACCAAGATATCCTACAAGAGGAGAAAGTATAAACAAACTGGCATATCTATACAATGAACTATTATTCAGTGATAAAAAGAAATTATCAAGCCATGAAAATAAACATGGATGAATCTTAAATGTATACCTCTAAGTGAAAAAAGCCAGTATGTAATGGTTACATACTACATGATTCCAATTATATGACATTCTAGAAAGGTTAAAACTATAGAGATGGTAAAAAGATCAATGGCTGCCAAGAGTTCAGGGTAGGAGGTAGGGAAGGGTTAAATAGGTAAAGCACAGGAGATATTTTAGCATGGAGAGACCGTTCTCTTTCACAGTGTAATGGTATGTACAGGACACTATACACTTGTCAAAACCCATAGACCTTTTCAGCATAAAGACTGAATCTTAGTGCATGCAAATTACAAACAATTATTTAGGAGGTTGTACAATGCCAGGATGAAACACAGAATGTGACAAAACAATCTAACTTTATTACATGTGTATAAAACAACCTCACTGAAAGGCGTAGTGAGGAGAAAGTTGTAGACCTATGTGACTTTGGGAATGAATGGAGTCTATCAAACTAAAGGTAAAAGACACTGTATATAAACACTGTACTCTAGTTGACAAAATTCTTCACCATGAGGTGTGTGTTAACAATTCTGATGCTGCTATACATGTATACTGGAAAATTGTTTACCATGAGGTATGGGTTAACATTTCTGATACTGCTATATATGTATACTGAAAATGAACAATTAAATAAGTGGCTGATACTAGAGTCAGGTTCTCACTGCTGGAGTGGGAGGTTACAGATCAGCAAGAGGAGGAGGCTCAAATGATTCATGTCATAATGGATTAGAGTTGGAGGCATCAGTATAAATGCATGTTTAGGTTGTTATAGATACAGATGGTTACATATAGCAATATTTATAGAAATGTGTATTTACACAGGTTGGTATCCACAGTATATTTCCTTGCTCTGTCAGATGAGAGGAATGAGAAGCTATGACACACCAGTACTAATGAGCACACCTAGCTCCCAGATCTTCATTTCTAATTTATTCTTCAATGAAAGAAACCAGGGCTCCTTGAAGAAATCGCTGATCCTAGTCATGGGATAGGAAATATACAAGATGAGCCTGGAGCAATATTTTAGTGACAGAAAGGAATAAAGTGGTCACAAGCAAAACAAAAGCAAAAACCACAACCTTGATGGGGGTATGTGAAAGAGACTCAAGAGGCAACTACAGGATACCCTAAAGGCTAAAGCTGAGACAGTTTGAGCAAGGAATATTTTAATCCAAAGTATAAAATAATACAAAGTATAGAATAAATATACATGAGTTCAGCCTAATACAAGTAAATAAATAAGTAACAATGGATAAATTTCATGTGAAGAAAAATTCCCCAAAATTTATGTAGTCACTCTGCCCTCAAAGAGGTAGCATAACTCCCCACTCCTTACGTATGGACTGTGCATAAGGACTTCCTTCCATAGAGTGTAGCATGAAAGGGGGAGAAAAACAGTAAATGTGCAGTGGAGACATGTAACAAAAACCACTTGAGCCAGGTGATTGAAGTTAAATCAACAAGGATAAGTCACGTTCCTGACGTGTATGTCCACGTGTGATATGACATGATGGAAATGGCACTTTAACTCTGTGGTCCTTTCTCCAAACACATAACCCGAGTTTAATCCTAAGACCAATATTAGACAGATCTACGTTGAGAGGCATTCTACAAAATACTTGACTAGTATTCCTCAAAATGGTCAAAGTCATCAAAAACAGGGAAAGTCTGAGACTCTGAGGAACCTGAAGAGACACAACTATATGTAATGCAGTGTTCTGGGCAGGGGATCCTGCAACAGAAAAAGGCAAAAACTAAGTAGAAATAAATAAAGAATGAACTTTAATTAGTAATAATGTATTAATATAGATTCATTAATTATAAAAAATGTACCACACTAATGTAAGAGTTAGATAATAGAGGAAACTGGGCATAGGGTATATAGGAAGTCTCTGTACTGTTAGCAATTTTTCTGTAAATCAGAAACTATTCTAAAATTAAAATGTTTGCTTAAAAATGATATTTAGAATGGCCAGGTGCACTGGCTTATGTCTGTATTCCCAGCACTTTGGGAGGCCGAGGCAGGTGGATCGTGAGGTCAGGAGTTCAAGAACAGCCTGGCCAATATGGTGAAACCCCATCTCTATGAAAAATACAAAAATTAGCTGGGCATGGTGGTGCACACCTGTAGTCCCAGCTGCTCGCGAGGCTGAGGCAGGAAAATCGCTTGAACCCAGGAGGCAGAGGTTGCAGTGAACCAACATTGTGCCACTGCACTTCAGCCTGGGTGACAGAGCAAGACTCCATCTCAATACAAAAGAAAAAATCATTTACTCATGGAAAAATGGAAAATAAAAGGGGCAATAAAAATCATCCATCAAACCCCTTATTTAATGAAGGAGAAGACTGAGGGTTTACAGTAGGACCCAGTAACTACACTGGCCAAGTAGCCTCTGCTTTGGAGAGGACCTTGAGGAAAGGGTGGTGATTGGCGGCTGAACTTCGCCTTCAGCGGCACTGCAACATTGCTCATGGTACACAGAAGATACTCAATAAATAATTATGAATGATTACTTCCGAAGAACCTCTCTTCTACCCAATAATCTAATCCACTCACTCACTTATTCATTACCTCATTCATTCATTTAACAAATATTTACTGATTGACTGGTTTTACTTCCAGAATTATAATCACTTAAAAACTCTGTCCCAAGGTCTGATATTTTGGCAGCTTTCCATATCTGACTTTGTAGAAAACACCATTCAGCTGATTTAAGTTTCTGACCATCCAGGTAAGAACTGTTTCAAGCTAAATGTGAACAGAAAATGGATGGAGGAAACGCAGTAAAAGATGGCTCTATGGCTCACAGAGAGCATGGGCGATTCACGCATGCTCAAGTTATGGGCTACAACTTTTTTTTAAAGTACTGTTATTTTAGGTTCTCCAGTCTCTCATTCTATTCCTCTTTTTATTTAGTGTGGCAGCAGGCTAAGAGCACAGTTTTGTGTTGGTTTCTAGTTTGTGCCCCACTATCTATCAGCTGTGTCATCTTGGCCAAGTTGCTTAATTTTTTTGAGCCCCAGTTCCCCCATCTGGAAACTACCTCACGAAAGTAAGTTGCTTGTACTAAATAAGGCAACATTTGTAAAGTGTTTAGCACACTTGGCAATGGCAGTTAATAGGATTATTATTACTAGTATCATTGCTATTAAAATTAACATTATCAACTCACCAGATGCTTGTCTCTGGTGAAACAACCTGGAGAAAATTAGGGCAATAACTCAGGACCTACAAAAGAATACATGTTAACACACTCAGTCAATCTTTCCATCTTTCTAGGTTTGGTAAGTGAGTAGGTTGTCTCCAACAAATCATAAAAATATTGCTAGGCTCTGGGCTGTGATTCCATGCACCAGTCCAATGCCCCTTAGAGAGTGCCAGGAAACTAAAAAGGTTATTTTCATGTTCCTTTCCTTCTTGGCCTCTTTTCCCGCCAAAGTTTATTTTTATATTAACATTACCATTCATTCCAACTATTCCATGAGCTCCTAAAAGTGGATAGTTTTCTTGGACACACGTCTCTCCTGATGTTCATCTTTCTGACTTTATTTCTGCAGCATTTAAAATCATGTTACTCATGGTCACACAAGTAACCTTACAATCTCTATGTATCAATTCTGTTAAAAAGCCCAGCATTCTGGGGTGGGGGTGGGGTGGAGGCAGGTGCCTTACTCTCTATGCCCAGGTAAAAGAAAGCCTGTGTTTGCTATCCTGACTAAAAGCACTTTATCAGAAGACTCTCCCGGCTATACCCATTATAGCCAGGGTTGCCCATTTGGGAATCCTAGCCATTCCTAGGTACATCATACCATCGAAATTGCACTCCAGTAGGAATGCCTCATGGAAGCATTTCTCTCCCTTCAGGGAGGTAGCATCAGCTCACCCTCTTACACAACAGTTACTTGGTGATTCTGCTGACTCCTCAAGGGCCTCACTGGAGAGTCCTCAGTAAAATCTGTTTTCCTGAATCTCGCTTCAGCAACATAAAGCTAGGTTTGGGTAACAGAGGTTATGTTGTTCAACCCACTTGCAAAAACTATTCTAAGCATAAATGTCCCAGGTTCAGTGGAAATCTTAAGGGAGACTTTAAACAGTTTTAATCAAAAAGAAAACTCTTTTACCGAGTTTGAAAATAGTTAATAAAAAAGCTCGTTTCTTTTTAACTGATGAAAGATTTTAAAGGTAGTTTTCAGAGGCAATTTTGTCTGCGGCTCATCACTGTTTCAACAAGCATATTGTGAGTTAGTCTTCAATTAGTGCAATTATTTTGAGGCTCCTTTTTGTCAAGGATACTCACATAAAACAAGTCCTACCTCTCCCAGGGAGATGTGAACTGTGAAGCCTGAAACCAGCTGCTGCTTCTCCCCATACTGCCAGCCTCAGTGAGTCCAGAAGGAGTTAAGCCTGAGGGAAATGAGTGAAAGGGGTCAATCATGAAACAGAGGAGCAGCAGATTCTAAATCAGAGCGTATGCATGAGCTTCCAGTGGGACAGCAGAGGAAGAATTAATGCGTGTTCCCATTTTTCTTCTCACAAGCTTAAAATGTCCAATATCTGAAATTATTTATATCTCAGACATCTCCTGAGACTTCATCTAATTGGAAGGATTTTGCTGTTTTTTGGTGTTTTTCTTAATTTTTCAATTTTGGGATTTTTTTTTTTAAAAAAAGAAATACTAATTAGATCTCATTACAAATTTAATTTCAGACTTTGAATGTAATTGCTTAAATTCTGTATCAAATGTTTCTCTACTCATGAATAGGTCTTATCACTAATTTGTGAGGATTTTTCTATTTCTAACAAATCTGATTGGACCTAAGAGTGATAACATATACCTATAGAAATAAAACACGCATATCATCTTCATCATCATCATCATCATCACATAAAAATACATAGCTGGACATACTTTCTGGAAATCTGTACATTACATTTGGACTGTTTTACTTAAAATAGAAGACCTATTTTACATAAGAGGTTCACTTTGGGAGGTTCCTGAGGCTCTCCCAAAGAAACAGGTGGTCATGGCCAGCCACAGTGCTTCACATCTGTAATCCCAGCACTTTGGGAGGCCGAGGCAGGCAGATCACAAAGTCAAAAGATCGAGACCATCCTGGCCAACACAGTAAAACCCCGTCTCTACTAAAAATACAAAAATTAGCCAGGTGTGGTGGCACGCCCCTGTAGTCCCAGCTTCTTGGGAGGCTGAGGCGGGAGAATCGCTTGGACCCAGGAGGCGGAGGTTGCAGTGAGCCAAGATAGCCCTATTGCACTCCAACCTGGCAACAGAGCAAGACTCTGTCTCATAAAAGAAACAGGTGCAGCAAACCACACTGCCATGTGTGTACCTATGCAACAATCTTACATGTTCTTCACATATACCCCAAACCTAAAATGCAATTAAAAAAAAAGAAACAGGTGGTCTTCAAAGCAACATAAAGTGGGTTCAATAAGAGGTCTGAGTAACAGCCCATCAGGAAAGAAAACAAAAAGGCCTTAAGGCTCCATGTACAGGAAAACAAAGAGTGGTTTTAGATTTGAGCCACAAAATAAAAGCCACAAGGGCAGACTGTGATTGCAGGCCTTGGTTTGCAGTTCAACTCCTTCTCAAATGAACAACGCCATGTAATGGATATCAGGATGAATGACAAGCACTATAGTTTGATAACGTTTAATAATTCTTCCTAGAAATGATAGGAAGTCCAGCTAGTAATAAACACATGCTTGAAAATACAAGGGACTTTAAGGCCAGGGTCCAAATGTGCTTCTTAGGAGGAAACTTTCCCAAATGGCTCAGAACGTGATCCAGAGACGATTAGATCATTACTGAGAGCTGCTTTGTACCACTTACAGCCAGCATTCATAAGCACAATGCCAAGCATATTGTATGGAATTCAGTGTTGCTGAATATAAAAATGAATCAACTATTTTGAGCAGCTATGAATTCAGACACAAGGAGACAAAATGAGCAGCACAATAAGGGAAATTTAAAAAGAGACACACAGGGAAATAAGAGTAAAACAGAGAGAAGAGAGGATTCATGTACAGGGGATGTGGACTTGCCTTGCCGCCATACCTCTGGTCTAGATCTACGTGAGGTAAGCAGGACGGATAGCTCTTAAGGTGGAATAAAAACTAGTTTCAATTTTCCTCCTCATACTCACATATTTCTGTACATTTAAATCATGCAAACAAATTAACTCCATCTGTGTGTGGCATCATCTTTAGTAAGGATCACAGCAGACTTGTTTATAAATATGCAAAAGAAATGTGCAGTCCATTGCACACAAACCTCTCATCTCCCTTCCAGAAGTCCACGCCACTTGCTCCAGCTTCAGTGAAATGGAGACCGAGCAGAGATTTGATCTCCCTCAGGGCTGGATCTGCTTCTGGTTTTACCGACCTCCACTTAGCTTTGCCTACCTTCATGTCAGGGTGTGCGTCTGTGGCTCTCCCAACACTGCTGTCATCACTGGCCTTCCATTCACCTCCATTCTCTTGAAATACCCCTTTAACTTCCATGATGACATTCTCCTAATTTTTCCACTACTTCTTTGGCTACCTCTTGTCAGTTTCCTTCCCAGTTCTCTACCCATCCCTTAAATGATTCTTCTCTCAGTCCTATCATCTGTAATCTATTCTAAGGGGCAGTACAGCACAATGGTGGAAAACAAAGACACTACAACCACACTGCCAGAGTCTTGCCATTTTCTGGCTGTATGTGTGATTTGGATCAGGTTGTCTGACATCTCTAATGTTTCCTGCATTTATAAAATAGGACTAATAATAGTACCTACTTCACAGGGTTGAAAGGAAAGTGAATGAGTTCAGATGTGTGAAAGGCCTGGCACACAGTAAGAGCACAGTAACCTGCTAGTCTTACAACCATGACTTCAGCTATCATTTAATTGAATAACTCTTTTATTTATTTATTTGTTTGTTTGTTTATTTATTTATTTATTTATTTATTTTGAGACGGAGTTTTGCTCTTGTTACCCAGGCTGGAGTGCAATGGCGCGATCTCGGCTCACTGCAACCTCCGCCTCCTGGGTTCAGGCAATTCTCCTGCCTCAGCCTCCTGAGTAGCTGGGATTACAGGCGCACGCCACTAATTTTTTGTATTTTGAGTAGAGACGGGGTTTCACCTTGTTGACCAGGAAGGATGGTCTCGATCTCTTGACCTCGTGATCCACCCGCCTCGGCCTCCCAAAGTGCTGGGATTACAGGCGTGAGCCACCGCACCCGGCCCTATTAGTTATTTAGTTGAGATTATCTGATATTGAGTTGATTGGTTGGTAAAATAATTCTCCAGACCGGGCTTTTTCCTAAGCTCCAGGTCCATTTAACCAACTGTCTACTAAACATTCTCAAATGCATTTAGGGTTCCTTAAACTCAACATTCACCAACAAACTCATTTCTATCTTTCCACTCCTCCTCCAACCAAAACTCTTGTATTCCTTTTCCTAGATGAATAACAGCTCTTCCGTTTCTATTCTTTTTCTAGATGATTAACAGTATGGTCCATCCAAAGGACCAAGCCTTTGAAAGTTAGTAAAGTTTCCTATCTCTACCCTAAACATAAACACTTCTTTTCAGTTTTCCTTCCTATCTTCTCTTGTGGATTACAGTAAAAGCCTGTGTTCTCTGTCTTTAGTCTCCTTTCCTCCCGGGACCATCCTTCTTTCACACTGCACTCAAGCTTTTCACCTTTTTTAATATGTTTTCATCATCTTTCCATTCATCTTCAGGATAAAATCCAAATATTTTAGCATGGCATATGAAGTACTTCATCAATTTTCTGCTTCTTATCTCTCGAATTTCATTTCCTACCGTCTTTGGTTTTAGCCAAATGAAGCTACTTATAATCTCCAAAGTCGTCACCATCTCTTTCACCTTTATGCCTTTGTAATTCAACCTGGAATGTCCTTTCCTCCATTGTCTGTCTAAATAATTCCAACTCCATTACAACATCATACCTCTAATTCCCAGAACACTACTCCTAATCAAATTTTTTAAAAACCTAAAAGTCAACAGATGCTAGAATTCCAGTATAGTTTGCTGAAGACAGAGTAAAATTTCTTTTGAGACTTTATTTCTAAGGCACAGAGTATATTTCTTTTTTAATCATTTATTTTAGCTTTCCATGGACTAGTAATGCCTCTTTGGTGTGAGAAACGCAAGCAGTGGAATGTGAATTGGAACATATCTTCTACCAAAATGTTGTAAGAAATCTAGATGGCGAGGAAAACTGAAAGGGAAAGAGGTGCACAGCTAGCCATTCCCCCCTTTTCTCTTCTCTCTCTCTCTCTCTCTCTCTCTCTCTCACTCTCTCTCTCTCTCTCTCTCTCACACACACACACACACACACACACACACACACACACACAGAATTTTCTTAAGGGGAAAATCACTCTGTGTTCTTTTAAAATCCCTCAGGTTTTATATTTTATTGCTGAGTCTGCCTCCCCGAGGTTCTTGTATAGACTAGTTATTTCCCTCTGTAAAGAAGCTGTTCAGTTCATTCTCGCCTGGTTTGGAACGAACTGAACAGTTCCAAAGGAGGCAATTCTTGCAGACTCGGTTCCTTCCACTCCCTCCTCCCCGCAGTCCTGGCTGGAGCAGCGAGTCTGTCGATCCCAAGCCAGAGACAAGGCAGACAAAGGTTCAGTTGTAAAGAAGCTCCTTCCAGCACCTCCTCTCTTCCCCTTTTGCCCAAACTCACCCAGTGAGTGTGAGCATTTAACAAGCATTCTCTGCCAAGAAGACTAAAAGGAAAGAAGAAGAAAAAGGTATGGAATTTTTTCTCTATAAAAAACATCTTATGTCATTTGTTCTACTCAAAATTACTGCTGTAGATTAGAGCAGAAATGTATGTATGTGTTGAGTCCGAAAAGAAAGAGATCCTCTGAGGAGATGGTGTGGGTACTTTGAAAAATGTGATGCTTCCTAGTAGAAAGGCAAATAATCAGATTAAAAGAGAAGAAAAATATATATTTCTTGACCAGGAAAGTCATTTCATCATAGGTTTTAAAAAGAGACAGATTCTTCAATGTTATTTATTTGATGCCCAAATTGACTCTGAATGCCATCCCACACAACAGGACTTATCCCACTCCTCAGAACTAAATAAGGATGATGAAGTACCTAAGATTGTTTTAAATGCAGCAGCTGTCTCACCCACACTACATGAAGTTAACTGCAATATCTAAGAAAGCAAATGTTTTTTGCTCTTAAAAATCCTGATTCCTGAAAAGAAACGGGTACAAATGTGTGATACAAAGAGGGAATTCATTGAATTCATCCTTGGTGTCCATTCTTGGAACACAACGGTGTCTGTGCTGCAAATATAAAGAGAACACTTTTTCCCTCTGAGACTTAGAAAAATTCCTCTTTAAAATCCCTTAACTTAGTTACACAGGCTATGAAAAGCTCTCCCAAATGCTGGTCCTTTTCTCCAGTGATGATGATTTACTGTGTCCAGGAAAAGAAGGGGAATGATGCAAGACTGAATATTAATATCATCTTCTGGCATTCTGTAAGAGCCTGAAGGCAGATCACTTTTAGTGAGGATGTGGATTTTGTTTTTCTGTGGATGAAGGTATGTTAGATATTTAGGATATGTCTGTTTTAAGGATCTTTAAGCAGCTTATTCACGTTTTAATACTACTTCCATTCTTTAGCACACACTTTGGGAAATTTCACTTCAGGACCCAGACATTCTAACACAAACATCTTTTTAAGGGAGAGAACTTTAAAATAACAGTGATTTTTACCTTCCAAGAAAGATGAATGGAAAACATCACAAACCGGGCAGCAATTTTAATCTCTCCCATCTATAATTTTGATATTTCAAATGTCAAGTTCTGGGCTGGGGTTTTCATTTGCTTTTGCAGCTTTGCTTCTCTCTTTCTGCTTTTTTGAAAGCAATCTGAAAATGGACTGCCCTTTCTGTCTAATTCATCAACTCTGTTTCATGCCACTGCTCTGAATACCAGTTCCCAGAACTGACATCAGCTGGCTGTATGAGCATTTGCACCGTAAATGTCTGAACACTTAAACTGCATGGTCCTGTTAGTTTTGGCCATTAAATGGGATAATTTTTCTTTTTAAGTCTCTATTTAACTCCAGACATTCAAAGCTTGCTTGTGCTAAATACCCTCAGACGATTAAAATGTGCAGTTCCCTACCAAAGGATGGTGGCAATGATTGATTGTTTATTTGGAAATGTCTTGCTCATAATCCTGTATCCTCTGCAATTATCTATTAAAACTTACAACACTATTAGGATATAAAAGGTATCATACAACATTTGGAAAATGTCAATTACATAAAGTCGAATTAAAAAAAAAAAACAATAAATACCTAAGCTTCTCTTGCTCACTCCTTCTAATTTTTAGTATGTAACTTTGTCTTCTTTTGTAATTTGAGTGTATTCCAGGAGGACTTTTAAGTACATGTACCTCAGCTTAACAAATAAAGACCAATTTGCTTCAAATTGGCCAAAGTCATTTCACTCTTATTGGCACTTGAACATATATGGTTTTGATGGATTGCCAAGGATTAAGTTTGGTGTCCCTTAATGAAAACAACAATCAGTATATCCCAGGAACATGTTGGCTCAGAAATTTTTCCCTTTGCTTAATAATAATTAAAGCTATTTATCTGTACTTAAGTAAAGGGAGAAGTCTGCATTTAAAACATGTAATTTATGATGTGTTCGCACATACACACACACACACACACACATTCACACACAACTACCAGTAGGTACTTGCCAGGTGTGGAACTTTCCATTGTAGTATATGACTGAGACTGTGGCAAAAACACCATTTTATGCTCTGGCATGAAAATAGAAGAGGTATGTGCTATGGCAATTTACTTATTATTTTAGCAATTTATTTGTTCATTTCACTGAAGGAAATTTTTTGAACACTGACTGAACTCAGCATTGAACCAGTCACTCTGCTTCAATATGAAAGAAGTAGAAGTTACAGTCCTTGCTGTCTTGATACTGGCATCTCCTCTTCCAGTCCTCTGAAAATTGAATTGCCTGGGCCTCAGTCATGGCCTCATCTCTTCTGGGTCTACTCTCACTGCCCTGCCAGACCCAGAGCTATAGATACTGTCAACAAGTATGCTCATTACTCTCAAATTTGTATTTCCAGCCCTGATCTATAGACTCACATTCAACTGCCTACTCAACATCTTCTAATAGATGTCTAATAGGCATGTCAATCTTAACTTGTCTAAAAACTCGCTCCTAGATTCCTCCCAAAATGGCTCCTTCCAATTCTTCCTCAGTTCAACAAATGGCAACACCATTCAAGCCAAAAACCCAAAAGTTATTCTTGATTCTATCCCTCTTGCCTCATATCTCACAAGTTCTCACCAAAAACTTCATTGCTTCTATTTCCAATCTGGATATTACACAGTAATAGCAGGAAACTGCAATACTCCACTTTTAGTAATGGATATAATAACCAGACAGAAAATCAACAAAGAAAGAGTGGACCTCAATACCAGTACAGACCAAATAGACCTAACAGACATAGAAAGTTGACCCCTTCATCATTATGATGCCCATATGAAACTCTGGGTTGAAAGTTCTTTTCTTTAAGGATGTTGAATATTGGCCCCCACTCTCTTCTGGCTTGTAGAGTTTCTGCCGAGAGATCTTCTGTGAGTCTGATGGGCTTCCCTTTGTGGGTGACCCGACCTTTCTCTCTGGCTGCCCTTAGTATTTTCTCCTTCATTTCAACGCTGGTGAATCTGACAATGATGTGCCTTGGGGTTGCTCTTCTTGCGGAGTTCTCTGTAGTTCCTGGACTTGAGTATTGGCCTGCCTTGCTAGGTTGGTGAAATTTTCCTGGATAATATCCTGAAGAGTATTTTCCAGCTTGGATTCATTCTCTTCTTCACCTTCTGGTACACCTGTCAAACGTAGGTTAGGTCTCTTCACATAGTCCCACATTTCTTGGAGACTTTGTTCATTCCTTTTTGCGCTTTTTTCTCTAATCTTGGTTTCTCATTTTATTTCATTGGGTTGTTCTTTGACTTCTGATATTCTTTCTTCTGCTTGGTCAATTCAGCTGTTGAAACTTGTGCATGCTTCACGAAGTTCTCGTGTTGTGTTTTTCAGCTCCTTCAATTCATTCATATTCCTCTCTAAGTTGTCCATTCTTGTTATTATTTCTTCTAATCTTTTTTCAAATTTCTTTTCAAGGTTCTTAGTTTCTTTGCATTGATTTAGAACATGTTCTTTTAGCTCATGGAAGTTTCTCATTATCCACCTTCTGAAGTCTGATTCCATCATTTCATCACACTCATTCTCCATCCAGCTTTGTTCCCTTGCTAGTGAGGAGTTTTGGTCCTTTGTAGGATGTGAGATGTTTTGGTTTCGGGTGTTTTCCTCCTTTTTGCGCTGGTTTCTTCCCATCTTTGTGGATTTATGCACCTGTCATCTGAGCAGTTGCTGACTTTTCGATTGGGTCTCTGAGTGGATGCCCAGATTTTTGATGATGAAGTATTTCTGTTACTTAGTTTTCCTTCTAATAGTCTAGCCCCTCTGCTGTGCGACTGCTAGGTCCACTTCAGTCCCTGTTTGTCTGGGGTACACCTGTAACAGCTGCAGAACAGTGAGGGATGATACCAGTTTCTTCTTCTGTTATCTTTGTGTCCGAATGATGCCTGCCAAATGTCAATCTGATTAGTCCTTTTTTTGAGGTGACTCTTTGGATATACAGGGTTCAGGGAGCTGCTTGAGAAGATGGTCTGTACTTTATAGGAGCTCAAGTGCTGAGCTGTGAGCTCCATTGTTCATTCAGGGCTGTTAGGCAGGTGCATTAGGTCTGCTGCAGCAGAACTTATAAAACCCTTTTTTTTTCTCTCTCAGATGCGCTGTCTCCGGGAGTTAGGGCTTTCTTTATGAGTATCCATTGCACTGTTCTGCCCAGCTAGGAGGCAGTCTAGTCACTATTTACCTGCTGAGGCTCCATCCTGCTACCTTGGGGTCTGCCCTGTTGCCATGGGCTCTGCCCTGTTGTTGTGGGCTCTGCCCTGTTGCCATGGGCTCTGCCCTGCTGTCGTGGGCTCCACCCTGTTGGCAGAGTCTCTCTGTTATGGCGGGTTGCCTCGGCAATGGCAGGCTGCATTAGCAATGGGAGTGTACCTCAGTAGGGGCGGAATGCCTTGGTAGTGGCGGACACCCCTTCCACACCGAGCTGCACCATCCTGGATTCAGCTGAGCCCACAGTGAAACTCTCAACCCCGAGCAAATTGCCATTTTGTTTGTCCCTGTGGGGGTGGAACCCACTGAGCCTGATCACCTGGCTCCCTGCCTCAGAGCCCTTTTTCTCTCTCTCTCTTTTTTTTTAAGTTGAACGGTTGACTCTTTCACAGGTGTTTCAGTTGCCTGCTGATAGGGCACCAGGATCTGTGTGATTTCCCGTGCAGGGACCCACTGCACCGGCTCAAATGACACTTCCCAGGAATCTCCTGTTCTTGCTCACTGTCCAAGTCCCGTTTAATCAGATGGATATGTTAATCTGCCCTCCCAAATCTCAGATTGCCGGTTTAACAGGGCACCCAGACCAGTGTGTTTTGTGCGGAGTGCCGCTGCGCTGCGGTGCCGGCCGAAAAGGCCACGCAAGCCAAAAGGGCTGCTCTGGCTTCCCATGTCTCTCCTACACCTGGGAATTTCCCCGTTCTGTGGGCAACAAAGATCCATCTGAAAATGCAGCTAGGACTCACCCTCTGTGCCTTCACTGAGAGCTGCAATCCTGAGTTGTTCCTACCACGCCATCTTGGAAATCCTCTTTTCTTTTTCTTTTTGAAACTGGGTCTCACTCTGTCACACAGGCTGGAGTGCAGTGGCGTGATTTTGGCTCAATGCAACCTCTTCCTCCCAGGTTCAAGTGATTCTCATGCCTCAGCATTCTGAGTAGCTGGGAGTACAGGTGCATGTCACCTCACCAGGCTAATTTTTGTATTTTTAGTAGAGACAGGGTTTTGCCATGTTGGCCCAGCTGGTTTTGAACTCCTGACCTCAGGTGATCTGCCCACATTGGCCTCGCAAAGTGCTGGGATTACAGACATGAGCCACCAAGTCCGGGTATTCCACAATATTGTTTTCTTTCAAAGTACAATATCCAAAGAGAAATATCCTCTATCTGTTTTCCCTCTTCCCAAGAAAGAAAAGATACCTTGGCACCTGATAACGAGATAAAATCTGAATGGCTCTGGATTCTAATTCTGGTTCCTTTACTATTTTGCTATTCTTCCTTTACTACGATAGTCTCCATTTTCTTCATGTCTAATATAGAAATTAGAGAAATCAAATTAGATAGATATTTAATATTCTATAGTTCTATGCAATTCCTGTAAAAGTATCTCCTGGGAGAGGAATTAGAACTGTTGGTATTACTTCAAAGTTCAAACGAGGAATGGTGGGTGGAAGCTACAGAAAAAATATTTTCCAATAAGAAAAATGTTAGAGCTATATCAATGGAATATGTTTACTTAGTCAGTAATGAGTTCCCCATCATGGTAGGAGTTCATGGTAGGCCACATGATTATAAGGTGGGAATTCAAGCCTTCATTTTCAACTGCAGCTAAGAAGTAGTCTCTGTGGAATAAAAATCCAAAACATTACTAAAAATTTGCAATAATAATGGGTCCTAAAATACTTCTGGATATTAAAAGCCAACTAATCAAACTATAAGCATATCTGTACACTGTCATCTGTCACTATCAACATAAATGGGTTTTTTGTTTCTGTCAGGATGGGACCCAGGTTTTTGACAATGTTGTTAGGATGTAAGCTATGTAAGGCAAAGAACCGCTGCAATCAATTATGCTATTTGTTATAGAAATTTGTCTGAGTTTATACCACTTTAAAAAGCAGTTGTTCTTTACTCCATGTTCAAAAAATATATGGCTTTGGGTACTTCTTAAATGCAGAGTCTGGCTCTCACTAACACCTTCTCCCTGCCTACAGCATGTGCATGAGTGTGTGTGCGTGCATGTGTGTGTGTGTGTGTGTGTGAGAGAGAGAGAGAGAGAGAGAGAGATTGTGTGTGTCTGGTGTCAAGGTCTCGCTCCACCATCCCCAGTCTGGAGAGCAGTGAGACAATCATGTCTCACTACATGAGACAGCCTCAAACTCCTGGGCTCAAGTTATCCCAAGTAGCTGGGACTACAGGCACATGCCATCATACATGGCTAATTTTTTAATTTTTTGTGGAAACAGGATCTCACTATGTTGCTCAGACTGGTCTCAAACTCCTGGGCTCAAGCAATCCTTGCACATCAGCTTCCCATGCTGAGATTACAGGCATGAGCCACTGTGCCCAGCCCAGAAGACTGAGCATTTGATTTTTAACAAATATTCCAAATGGTTTTTGTCATAGATGGTCATAAAACTACACTTTGAGGAATACAAACAGGATTGTAGAAAAGGCCAACTCTCATCATTTCTATCCAAGAGTTTATGAGCATGCTACAGAATTTCATGTTCAGATAACTTCTATCTTTAAAAAACAAACATTGACACATTTTCGTCTTTCTTCTATCTCAGGGCCAAAAGCCAAAATGAAATTTATGGTACTCATTTTCACTGCTGGGCTAACTTTGCTGCTAGGAGTTCAAGCCATGCCTGCAAATCGCCTCTCTTGCTACAGAAAGATACTAAAAGATCGCAATTGTCACAACCTTCCGGAAGGAGTAGCTGATCTGACACAGATTGATGTCAATGTCCAGGATCATTTCTGGGATGGGAAGGGATGTGAGATGATCTGTTACTGCAACTTCAGCGAATTGCTCTGCTGCCCAAAGTAAGGAAATGAAATCACAAAGTGTACTGCCTGGAAATGTATGCACAACAACTTATAGATGGATCTTCAAAATGAGTTTGCTGAAATTAATAACCGTTTTAATAAAATCCTGTTCAAATCCCAGCTCTTTTTTAGAATAATCACTATTGTGCAAAGAACTAAATGTTTTCATTTAAATGAAAATTCACATGGAATTTAGCTGAGTTAATAAAAGTAAATGAAATCCAGAAAATAATACTTCAATCTATAAAATTCTAAACTCCCCATCTGATTTTATTTATTTATTTATTTATTTATTTATTTATTTATTTATTTATTGAGATGGAGTTTCGCTCTTGTTACCCAGGCTGGAGTGCAATGGTGCCCATCTGATTTTTGCCACAAAAAAATCTACCAGTAGTAGGAGTCAATCTCAAGATTGAAATCTTAAACCAATTTGAAAACCAAGAAAAGGTTTTAGGTAAAAGATCCTAGTGAGGCCAGGTGCGGTGCCTCACGCCTAAAATCCCAGTACTTTGGAAGGCTGAGTTGGGTGGATCAACTGAGGTCAGGAATTCAAGACCAGCCTGGCCAACATGGTGAAACCCCATTTCTACTAAAAATACAAAATTAGCTGGGCATGGTGGTGCATGCCTGTAATTCCAGCTACTCAGGAGGCTGAAGCAGGAAAATTGCTTGAACCAAGGAGGCGGAGGTTGCAGTGAGCCGAGATTGCACCATTGCTCTCCAGCCTGAGTGACAAGAGTGAAACTCCATCTCAAAAAAGAAAAGAAAAGAAAAAACAAAATCCCATTAAATGGATCAAGTAATTAACTGAACAGAAACGTTTTCTAGTTTTATGTATAAGTAAACCAGAAATGAACTAGATAAAAGTTCAAGACAATGTATTTACCATTGTTTCATACTTATATTTTAAGTATAAATATTTATTGATTTATCTACCATCATTTTGCACTTTAAATACAAGTATACTGGTGAAATCCCATCTCTACAAAAATGCAAAAATAATTAGCCGGGCATGGTGGCACACATCTGTAATCCCAGTTACTTAGGAGGGTGAGACAAGAGAATTGCTTGAACACAGGAGGCAGAGATTGCAGTGAGCAGAGATCATGCCATTGCACACTCCAGCCTGGGCGACAGAGTGAGACTTCATCTCAGACAAACAAACAAAAAAACAAATACAAAATTATGGTATATAAATTAATAAATATTTTTAGATCTTGATTTTAAAATAATTTCCCCCTGGTTATTGAGGAATCTTTCAAATCCTATGATCTTGGATATTTCATACTGAAATTAGCTTTTGCAAATTACTTTCAACGGATGTCATCATATTTTCATTCTTCTAAGAAATCTGTGAAATAGAAAAGGCAGCTATAACCATCTTACCAAGGAAAGGTGCAGAAAGTTGAAATGGCCAGTAGTATCCCACATTACTAGCTAATAACAACACCGGGATTAGAACCCAGATGTTCTGATTCAGACCAGATATTTCATCTACGAAGCCAGCTGGTTCTCAAAGTGTGGTTCCCAGAGCAGCAGCTTCAGCATCAACTGAGTTTTTAATATTGCATATCCATCCTTGAATTGCACCCCAGATCTACTGAATCAGAAACTCTGGAGGTAGGACCCAGTAATTATGTTTTAACAAACCTGCTAGGTGATTATAATGCATCGGAAAGTTTAAGAATCACTCTACTAAAACAATGATGCCAAGAACTCTAGTTAATTAATCTCATCAAGTGACCATTTTTCCTGTACTACATAAATTAAAGGCCAACTAATATTAAAATAAAATACCATGTTTGCTTTGTATGACTTGAAAACAGTTTACTGAAATGGACTTACATTTATATGATAATTTTGTGACTATCTCTGTTAATGGATGAGAACAGCAGTGTAGATATACTTGATTTGGGGAAAATTAAAGAGAAATTCCAACCAGTAGCAACAGGGTTGTCTTGCTAAGTATATTTCTAATAAGCCATAATTATAATACTATCTTGCATATGTATATAATTTTGTATTCTTCCATGCATTTTTATGTATTACTTTATCTGATCTTTCCAACCAGGAAAAGTTGAGTAGCTTTGTAACGTTTCTCCTTTCCCCATAAAACCTAGAAATGTATTTAATAAACAAAAATGTTGAATCTTCTGTTTCCTAACTGCAGATTTAAACTTTATGGCCTATCCCCATATAAGACACATGCAATTGTATGCATGACTATAAAGTTTTGAAATTACCTAATATTTATTTTCCTTTGTAGATAAATGGTAGCATGATATCAATGGCAAATGAGGGAAAAGTAGACAAATCAATTACCTTCTTGGTCTTTGTTGCTTCTGTGGCAAGTCTTCCCACTCATCTCTTTATATTTTAGTCACCTAAAAAGAATAGTCATTACTGAAATCCTGGAAATCACTGGCTATTTTTAACCTTGAAGAGACTAATGAACATCTTAGCCTTCAGGTGGATTTAACTGATGCTCTACTTTCTTTCAGAGACGTCTTCTTTGGACCAAAGATCTCTTTCGTGATTCCTTGCAACAATCACTGAGACTCTTCATGTATTCTGGAGAACACCATCCCTGATTTCCCACAAACTGTACTACATCAGTATAACTGCATTTCTAGTTTCTATACAGTGCAATAAAGCATAGATTCTATAAATTCTTACTTGTCTAAGACAAGTAAATCTGTTAAACAAGTAGTAATAAAACTTAATTCAATCTAATTTTTCTCTGTGGACATTGTTGGCATTGGTTAAAAATTTTGCCTAGAAAATGTCATCTACGAGGTGTTCATTACACTCAGTTAAAGAGTTCTGTTCCCCAGATGAAGAGCCACAGCCATGGCTCAAGGATTGAAAATACTTTCAGTCCTTAAGTTGACAGTTATTAACCACGTATTAAAAGAACCAGGTATAAGTTGAGATTCTTAGGAGAGAGCTAGAAATTTTCTAGTAAGAAAGAAAAGGAGAAACATAGTGAGACCCACTCTCTACAAAAAAAAATTACCATCGTGTGGGTGCCTCACCTGTAGTTTTACTCAAGAGGATCATTTGAACCTAGGAGTTGAAGTCTGCAGTGAGCTATGATTGCACTACTGCACTCTAGCCAGGGTGACAGAGCAAGACCCTGTCTCAAAAAAAAAAAAAAAAAAAAAAAAAATGGAAAAGGGAAAGAAAAAGGGAACCAATATGTGAGTGTATATTATGTATGCTAATAACTTTAAGTGCATTTCAGGCTGGGACTAGTGGCTCATGTCTGCAAACCTAGCATTTTGGGAGGCCAAGGCAGGAAGATCACTTCAGACCAGAGGTTTGAGGCCAGCCTGGGCAACATAGTGAGATCCTGTCTTTACAAAAAAAATTAAAAATTAGCTGAACATTGTGGTGTGCACCTGTAGTCGCAGCTATTCAGGGGGCTGAGGTGAGAGGATCACTTGAGCCCAGAAATTAGAGGGTGTAGTGAGCTAAGATGATGCCACTGAACTCTACCATGGATCCACAGAATAAGACTCTGTCTCAAACAAACAAAAAACAAGAATTTTAAGCATATTTCATTTTACTGTCTTAAAAAAACAACAACAAAAACCTTCAAGATAAATATTCTCAGCCTCATTTTTCAGATACTAACTCAACTTTAAGATATTTGCTAAAAAATCAAGGCAGATTTTCAAGAGTTCCAATTCGAAAGCCCATATGCCACACACAGATGTATCCTTAAAACCATGATACATTTCCCTAAAGTATCCATTTTTCTTGTGAATAACAAAACACATATTAAAAGAAATACAATGGATAAGAATTTAAAAGTCGTATAAATTTTAAAAGTAAAAAACAGGCACCTTCAAAGATCATTTCTGATTGTTAGAGGAGACAGCTTTGGATTATGGCCCAAAATAATCCTAAGAGGTAGGTGACTCATACTGGCCATCAGAGGTAATGTCAGGAAGTTTTTCATGTTATAAAAATGTATTCAGTGCTTGCTAAGTGCCAGCCATTATTAAGATCTGGGGATACAGTAATGAATAAAATGGACTTATCCTCCTGGGACTTGTGTTTTAACAAAGGTATGATCGTCATAAACAAATAATTATTTGTAAATGTGAGGCCTGCTACAGAGAAGTATGGGTGCTATACAAAGTACTGTGGGGAAAAAGTTTGAGAAACATCACACCATACCAAAAAAAAAAAAAAGGAGAAACAGCATACCACACAGGTAATCTGGGAAATAAATTTTATTTTGTGAATAAAAGTGATATTATATCATTAAAATGCATCCTTGGAGGTCCCTGATCTGTTTCTGAAGACAACACCCAGAAAAGTATCTGGTATCTAATCTGTGTTTAATAAGTGGTACTGGGCTGGACCAAACAATTTTGAGATAGTCACAATTCAGTGTCTTAAAGTGCATATATAAACACAAATCAGAAGATGTTTTTGAATAGTGTGACCTCCTATAAAATACATGAAGCGAAATTATAAAATAGTATAGATAGATAGATAGATAGATAATATTAGTTTTTATCAAGATAGCATGTGATTTGATTGGCCTTTCTTTCTTCACTGAATTGACTGGTAATGAAGTCAGACTAACTTAATAATGGAAGTTTCATATCCATTCTGGAACAGTGCATACAATAGGTAATTTAAAAAACTATCAGCAAACCTGTTTTATTTTCTACTTAGCATAAACTCTCCTTGAGCAAGAAAAAAGCACTAAAAATCCAGTGTCTCCATTTACAAATGACACAGCAGCATAAGGACTTGTGTGAAACAACAATGGCTTTTTAATAAGTGTTCCCTGATTACTGCAATCAAAGCCTGATGAGAATAATTATATCTAAAAAAGCTAAATATTTAATAAGTGGAATTTTTTATTCATCATGTCTCTTTTCTGAAAATACATGCAATTCAGTTATATTCTTTTAGAAATGAATGCATTATACAAGCACACAGCCTTCTTTATATTAACAAATAAATGTAAAAACAGACATTCACACAACTCACCTTATAAAACTGTTTTTCTGACTTGGTCAACACGTTTTTAAAAACAATAGCTTTTGTTTTATTTTGTTTTTTGAGATGGAGTCTCACTGCGTCACTCAGGCCAGAGTACAGTGGTATGATCTTGGCTCACTGCCACCTCCACCTCCCAGGTTCAAGCGATTCTTGTGCTCCAGCCTCCTGAGTAGCTGGTACTATAGGCACTCACCACCACACTCAGCTAATTTTTGTACTTTTTAGTAGAAGTGAGGTTTCACCATGTTGGACAGCCTGGTCTCAAACTCCTGGCCTGTCTTGGCCTCCCAAAGTACTAGGAATGAATACAGGCATGAGTTTTTCCAACAGATTTTAGTTATAAGACCACTAAGCTTTTATTAAAATTTTACCATTTTTCTAAACACTGTCCTGCAGCAACTGAATGAGTTAGGTACTGTTATGATCCTTGTTCTATGGACAAAAATGTTAAGGTTTAAAGATATTTAGTAGTTCACCTAAGTTTACATTATCAGTGAGCAATTGAGCCAGATTTTGAATATGGCCAGTTCTAGGCTAGCATCTAGAGTCTTAAACACTATGTCATTTAACAGAATCACCTAATCTATTATTTCCTTCACAGAAATGCAAACTTTTACTTGGATAGGACACACAATTGTACATTTCAGATAGCTCGTATATTCTGAAAGCTTACTGAAAAACAATTTCTGTATTTTTATCTTTGACTTTCTGTCTCCTTGTTCTTACTGTGAATCCCACATTACTGAGTACAAAGTGGACAGTAGTACATCCTAATAGCTCATCTCTTTTGATAAAATTCCTCTTTTCTTCATCATAATTCATAGAGACTTGTTGAATATTTTTGTTTGCTGGGATTAGGTACCAATCCTAAAGAATTATTAGAGAATTGGAAGAAAGATGGGGAAGAAAAACAATGAGCAACAACTACTTGGGGGAAGGAAAGGCAAGGTAGAAGCATTCACAGATCATTTTGTGACTTTAACGTCTTTATAATTACCAAAAGGTACATGTAAGTTATCTCCATAATAAATCGTTTTTGTAAAATATTATAGCAGATGTTTTTAAAATATAAAGTTCTCTGTAAGTAAAGCACTATAGGTTTTAAAATAATTTTCCCAAAAGGAAAAAATCATATTCATGTATTTCTAAATCTTGCTTTAACAATCTAAGCCTAAACTTTTCTCTCAAAAATTTGAAGAGAAACTGATATTAGAAAATTAAAGTTGATACTAAATTACTTTTGTACAATGGTATCACCATAACATGCTCATCATTGTATCATGGGATATCTAGAGAAAAATGTGTAGATTATACATACCTGATACATTCTAAGAACTTTAAAAGCCACCGTAAGTTTTCAAGAGTTTATGTGATCTACATTTTCAGAGGTTTTGAAGTCAAATGATAACTCCATTGGGTATAATGTATAAAAAGCTGACTTCATATGTACATTTAGTATCATTAAAGTATATATACATACATATATACTATACAAAAATATATATATTCTTATGTGTAATAATCTGGTAGCAATTAATATGACTATTATTTGAGAACTATAGTTGATTGTGTAGATATTAATGCAACTAGGACAAAATTTGCAACATAAACTCAAGCATATAGCAAGCATCAGCTCTTAGCTATAAAGAAATGCAAGGAATTCACAATCTCAAAGGAATGAATTCTATAGTAAGCAATACTCACCCTTAAAAATATACACATAAGTATAAAAACAGCAGGCCGGGTGCGGTGGCTCAAGCCTATAATCCCAGCACTTTGGGAGGCCGAGGCGGGTGGATCACGAGGTCAAGAGATCGAGACCATCCAGGTCAACATGGTGAAACCCCGTCTCTACTAAAAATACAAAAAATTAGCTGGGCATGGTGGTGCGTGCCTGTAATCCCAGCTACTCAGGAGGCTGAGACAGGAGAATTGCCTGAACCCAGGGGGCAGAGGTTGCAGTGAGCCGAGATCACGCCATTGCACTTCAGCCTGGGTAACAAGAGCGAAACTCCATCTCAAAAAAAAAACCCAGCAAATTTTCCTCTAAATATTGGTTTCCCTACATCTATTGTTTTAGCTTATAAGTAAAACCTGCTTGACACTTAAAAAATAACTCCACTAAATGAATAAACAATAACATGATCAAAATTTATTCCTGAACCACCATCACTTGCTTAGATATCATAATCTGAATTTTGCTATTAAAACTTTATGTAAATATGTGCAAATTATAACCAAAAAAGAGTTGGGATGGCTATACTAGTAACAGACAAATTAGATGTTAAGTAAAAATATGTTACAGGAGCAAAGGACATTTTATATTGTTAAAAGTTTCAATTTATCAAAAAGATATGACAATAATAAACATATATGCACCAGATGACAGCCAGAAAATACATACAACAAACCTTTAGAAAACTGAAGGGAGAAATATACAGTTCTACAATAATAGGTGGAGACCTCAATGCCTCACTTCCCACAATTGATAGACAAGTAGAAAGAAAACCAGTAAGGAAGCAGGGGGCTTGAACAATACTATAAAACCAACTAGACCCAACAAACATATACAGAACATTCCACTTGACAATAGCAGAATAGTCTTCTCAAGTACACATGGAACATTCTTTAAAACAGATTATGTGTTGTTCCATAAGACAATTATTTATAAGCTTAAAAAGACTAAGGTGACACAAACTATCTTTTTGAAGCACAATAAAAAGAGGCTACAGAAGGAAAACTAGAAAATTCACAGATACCTGGAACGAATACCTGGAACTTGTTCACAACAACTTGTTGTTCACTTACGAGATGCAGGAAAAGCAGTACTCAGAGAAAAATGTATAGCTGTAAATGCCTGCATTAAAAAAGAAAATCTCAACTCAACCTAACTTTACACATTAAGAAAATAGACAAAGAAGAGCAAACTAAATCCAAAGCCAGCAGAAGAAAATAATGAAGATCCAAAAAGAGAAAATAGAGAAAAGGGAAAAAATCCATGAATTCAAAGAAAATGCCAACAAGATTGACAAATCCTTAAGCTAGATTACTCAGAAAAAAGCGAGAAGACATAAATAACTAGAATCAGAAATCAAGGCAGGGATATTACTGCTGACTTTGCAGAAATTAAAAGTATTACAAGAGAATTTTAGGAACAATTTGTATGATAACAAATTAGATAATCTAGGTGAAATAGACAAATTCCATGACTTACCAAAAATAACTTACAAAGAAACACAAAATCTCAACAGACCTATATATAGCAAAAAATACCTATATATGTAAAAAGATTAAATCAGTCAAAACTCTTCTATCAAAGAAATATCCTAGACCAGGTAAGTTCACCTGTAAGTTCTATCAAACATTTAAAGATGAATTAATATCATTCTTACTTGAAAATCTCCAAAAAATAGAAGAGGAAAGGGTACTTCCTAACACATTCTATGAGGCCAGCATTATCCTGATACCAAAGTCAGATAAAGATACCATAAGAAAACCATAGACCAATATCCCTTATGAATATAGATACAAAGACCCTCCAAGAAATACTAGCAAACCAAATCCCACAGCACATTAAAAGAATTATACACTATAACCAAGTGGTATTTATTCCAGAAATTCGAGGGGGCTTCAACATAAGATCAATGTAGGCTGGGTGCGGTGACTCACACCTGAAAACCCAGCACTTTGGGAGGCCCAGGCAGGTGGATCATGAGTTCAGGAGATGGAGAACATCCTGGCCAACATGGTAAAACCCCATCTCTACTAAAAATACAAAAATTAGCTGGATGTGGTAGTGTGTGCCTGTAATCTCAGCTACTCAGGAGGCTGAGGCAGGAGAATCACTTGAACTAGGGAGTCAGAGGTTGCAGTGGGCCAAGATCGTGCCACTGCACTCCAGCCTGGCAACAGTGAGAGTCCGTTTCAAAAAAAAAAAAAAGGCAATACACTTAGAAAAAAAAAATCATAACAATACTACTAAGAAAAAAAAAGATCAAAAGTATTTGACTAAATTCAACACCCTTTCATGATAAAAAAAAAAAAAGTTAGTAAATTAGCAATAGAATAGGATTTCCTTAAAATGATAAAGAACATTTATGAAAACTCACAGCTAACATCATACTGAATGATCAAAGACTGAAAGTTTTCCTCCTAAGAAAAGGAACAAGACACCAATTTCTGGTTTTACCACTACTGTTTAACATTGTATTGGAAATCATAGCCAGGGCAATTTGGCAAGGAAAAGAAATAAAAGGCATCCAATTTGGGAAGGAAGCAGTAAAACCATCTTTGTTTGCAGATAACATGATTCTATATCTAGAAAAAACCCATGGAATCCACACACACACAAAAAAACTACTAGAGCTGATAAATTCAGCACAGTGGCAGCATCAGCACTCATCTCTAATGAATGATTCAAAAAAGAATTTAAGAAAACAATATATTTACAATAGTGTCAAAAAGAAGAAAATACATAAACATAATTTTAACCATTTTGTGAAACACTATAGAGGTGGAAACTATATTTAACCAAAACTAATTTACCAAGAGGTAAAAGACCAATAGGTGGAAATTATAAAACACTGCAGAAATTAAAGAAGACCTAAATGAATGGAAAGATTTCCATATTCATGGATTGGAATGCTTAATATTGTTAAGCTGGCAATCTGAAATTGGTCCACAGATTCAGTGCAATCTCTATCAAAATTCTAATAGCCTTTTGGGCAAAAATGGAAAAAACCAATCCTCAAATTCATATGGAACTGAAAGGGGCCCTGAAGAGCCAAAACAATAATGAAAAAGAAAAACAAAGTAGAAAGACTCCCACTTCCTGATTTCAAAACTTATTACAAGGCTACAGTAGTCAAAAGAGTATAGTATTGGCATAAGAATAAATACATAGAACACAGAATAGAATTGAGAGTGTAGAAATAAACATCTGTGGCCAATTGATTTTCAACAAAGGTGTCAAGACCATTCAGTTGGGAAAGAATAGTTTCTTCAGCAAATCATGCTGGGACAAATGACTAACCACATGCAAAAGAATGAAGTTTGACCCCTACCTCATTCATACATGAAAATTGATTCATAACGATTTAACAATCTAAATTTAGGAGCTAAAACTGTAGAACTCCTAGAAGAAAAAATATACATTAATGTTTATGGTGTTGGTTTTGGCAATGTATTCTTTTGACACCAAAAATATGAGCAACAAAGGAAAAATAAATTGAACTATGTAAAAATTTAAAACTTTTGTGTATCAAAGAACATTATCAAAACTGTGAAAGACAATTTATAGAACGAGAGAAAATATTTGCAAATCATATATCTTATAAAGGTTTAATATCCACAATATATAAACAGCCCTACATTTCAAGAACAAAAAAACAAAAAACCTGACTAAAAATAATAAAATAAAAAGGACTTGAATAAACATTTCTCCAAAGAAGATATATAAGTGCCCAAAAGCACATGAAAAGATATTTAATAATATTGATCATTAAGGAAATATAAATAAAATCCACAATGAGATACCACTTCATACCCAGTAGGAAGGCTTTAATTTTTTTTTTAATGAAATACAAGTGTTAGTGAATTGAAGAAATAGATCCTTTGTACATTGCTGGTGGAAGTGTAAGAGTATAGCCACTTGGAAAAGACTGGAAGTTCCTCAAAAAGTTAAGTACAGAATTATTTATGTATCAGCAGTTCTGCTAGGTATACACCCAAGAGAAATGAAAACATGCCCACAGAAAAACTCATATGTGAATATTTACACAGCAGCATTATTTGTAATAGCCAAAGGTAGAAAACCAATGTTTATCAACAAATGAATAGATAAACAAACTGTGTTCAATAGATACAATGAAATATTATTCACCCTGAAAAAGGAATGAAGTACTGCAAGTTGGATGAACTTTGAAAGCATGCCTTTTAACATTATGTGTTTTGGCATATTTTCAAGGTTCATACAGCTTGTAGTACTTCATAGTATGATTCCCTTATATCTAGAATAGGCAAATCCATAGAGAGAAAAAGCAGAATGGAGGATACCAGGGAATAGGGAGAGGGAGGAAGGGGGAGTGACTATGTATGGCTGTTTTTGTAGAGTGACAAAAAAGTGTGAAATTAGAGCTGCTGGTTATGCAATATTGCAAATACATTAAATACCTCCATATTGTACACTTTAAAATGATTAACTGTGTATTTTATAAATTTCTCAAATTAAAAAGATTTTATATAGAAAAATATAGAATTTATTTCTTGTAAAGACATGTATTTCAGGATTAATTTTTAGGACTTTCCAAAATTACTCTTTTGAAGTTAGTAATCAAATAACTAACTTATTTTTTGAGCCCCTGCTATACATTCATTATGCTTTTTCCTTCTAGTGGCATTTAAATTTAGATTCTTCTCTTAATGCTGTAACATCAAAAGTAACCTATACCCTTCTAGAAATGACTTTCCATTTATTTTTTGTTCAGATATAGTTAAGTAAAAGTAGTTTCTAGTGAATTCATCATTTAAAAAATCCAATGGTAAAGAACTGAAATTTTCATATAAAACTGACTTTTACATTACAGCTTCTTAAGTTACTCAGCTTTAGTGAGTTCTGGAAGTTCTCAACTGGCAAGATATGACTTTTCATATTTTAAATTGTTTTAACAAAGATTTGATTTCATTTAATAACTGCATCCAGAACTCTTCATTCATATTTTATAAAACTACATTTTATTATTTAAATAATTATATGAAATTAACATTGCCAGTCAAAGGTTATGTTCATATTTTATGTCAGCAAATAATTTCAAGGGTTTTTTCAAAAGAACAGAATATGGGTTTTGCTTTTTTTTTTTTTTTTTTTTGAGTCAGGGTCTCATTCCAATGCCTGGGCTGTAGCGCAGTGCTGGTGGTGATGAGGGCTCACTGCAGCCCTCATCTCCCAGGCTCAAGTTATTCTACCACCTCAGCTTCCCAAATAGCTAGGACTACAGATTTGTGCCACCATGCCGAGATAATTTTTGTATTTTTTTGCAGAGATACGGTTTCACCACTTTGCCAAGGCTGGCCTTGAATGCCTGGGCTCAAGTTATCTGTCAACCTCGGCCTCCTAAAGTGCTGGGATTACAGGTGTGAGCCACTGTATCCAGCCTCAGAAAGTTTTTATAAGAAATCTTCTCACAGATTTCCAGAATGCCGGAAATGAGAAGAGTCTATAAGAGCAAGTATCACGGCTTGTGCTTGTCAATAAAGTAGCAAGTAAATCTTTAAATGGTCATAGCCAAACAAACGTCCAGTTGCTTTATTGTTCATATTTTCTAGCTGTCAACACATTAAGAACACTTGAAAATATGCACAGTCACCTACTAATGAACTAGTACGTTAGATGCAGTACTTCAGTTACATCAGTGTTTCTCAACTAGCTGTGATTTTGACCCCGAAGTATGTTTGGCAGTGTCTAGAGGAATTTTTGGTTGTCATACCTTGGGGGAGATACTGGTACCTACTGAGTGGACTTAGGGATGTTGCTAATCCTCCAAAAGACTGAACAGTCTCCCACAAAAGAGAACTATTAAGTCCAAATGTCAACTTTAAGAAATCATGAACTACATTAATGGTCTCATCCATTTCCAGTTAAAATCTGCAGCTTTATCTCAGAACATTTTGCTGAAGCTGTTTTTTTTTCTCATGTCACAAGCTATAAATTTGATTTGTAATTATAAGAATTTAGCTAAGCAATATAATCTCAGGAAAAGCAGAGGTTTAGAATGTTTGATAGAAAACTGACAGAGAAGGAAACACAATTAGGAGATATAAATTAAGTCAGAGCTATATATAACCAAAACTTAAATGAAGATCTTGTTAGATATCTAGATCTCTCCAACTTATTAATTACAATTTGCAACATAAACAGTACAGGACATCACTAAAAATTAAGGGGCATAGCAGAGGTACTTCCTAGATTCCTGTCACATAAATATCTTTCCTCGAAGACAAAATTTTATAAAAACAACAATTTAATTTTATGTTCTTGTTTCAACTTTCAGCATTATGTTTATCTTTACTGGCAATTAAGTCTTCTCTGGAAGTAGGTGAGTATAGAAACTATTTGTTCTTCCTAGTACTCCATCAAGTAATAATAACAACAACAACAAAAAAGCTGCATTCCAGTAGTTTATTTTTCAAATTTGCTAGAATTATGAAGCACTTTAAAAAATAATGTTATTTAGAATACCTTCAATTCCAAGTCAGACTGTCCCAAGAATGCAAATTTGCTATATTTGTTACTTCTCCTTAACCTGTTAATTTTTCGGAAGTTTAAAAAAAAGGGGGGGGGCTGCATAATGAAGGACTTTACATTAAAATCTGAATACTGATCCCTCAATCAGTTTAAAAGAAAAATCACGTTTCACAAAATAAATACACCGAAGCAACTATAATAGTAATAACCTTTATTTAAAATAGTTTTTAATTTAGGAAAGCTCATTTTAGATGAGTTTCCAACTAATTATTAGAGTCAGAAACAAAGAAAATAAAATCAGAGAAAATCCCCTGTAGAAAAAATACACAAGGAACATTTCTACATGTGAAAAAACAGTAAACAGTGCTAACATCCAAGTTATTAGTCTCAATTCCACGTCTCCTAGTGAACACCACTATCAACCTTGAGATCTGATTTGTTCTTGTCATTCTTCACTGAGTAGATGAAATATGTTAAGGTGTCTTTTTCATTCACTGGAATAGACCTAAAGTGGCAACCAACTATCTATAGAGAAAAAAAAATTAAGGAAATTAAATTTTAGAGATAACAGGTTTCATAAACTAGGTAAAAAATATTGTTTCATCAAAAGAAAAAGTGCTATGTAATAAGAGCTATTTCCTTTAAAAATTATATTTAGCAAAATACCAACAGGACAAAAAGCATTTAAGAATAAAATGTTATGAACAAGAGATAGTATGATTTCAAAGGATCCTTTGGCCTACTCAATATATACATTGATTAGAAAATACATTTTCCTTTTTTTTTTTTTTAATTTTATAATTGGGCTGGGTACGGTGGCTTATGCCTATAAACCCAGCACTTTGGGAGGCTAAGGTGGGTGGATCACTTGAGCCCAGGAGTTCGAGACCAGCCTGAGCAACATGATGAAACCCCATCTCTACTGAAAAAAAAAAAAAAAAAAATTAGCTAGGCATGTAATCCCAGCTATTTGGAAGGCTATGGGCAGGAGGATTGCTTGAACTCAGAAGGTGGAGGTTGCAGTGGGTCAAGATCACTCCACTGGACTCCAGCCTGGGTGACATAGCAAGACTCTGTCTCAAAAATAAATACATAAATAAAATAAAAATCATAAATTTTACAGTTGGGATCTAGAGTAGGGAATAAATATTTTTTCTTTTAAACTTTAAATGAGTAAAATAGAAGTAAGAGACCACATGTATCACTAAACCTGCAATGGTTTTGATCCCACTGATAGAAAAAGGAGAAGTATGAAGCTGAAAACTTTCGGTAGTAGAGAAACAAACAATAACATATAAATTGTTTGCTGCAAATTATATTCATTCATTCATACATTGGCAACATTCTTTGGTTAAGGTTCCTTGAAAATTTTTCTGAATAAAAATTAGGAATGGAAAATGAGAAAGAGCTAAATAACATATGAATGAATATAATTTGCAGCAAACAATATATATGTTAACATAACATATATAACATAAGGCAAGGAAGGATGTTTACCTCTTCCTTGCCTTTTCATTGTGTTAACGTAACATACCTACTGCAATTACTAATAGAAGAAGAATAGACTCACCTGGGGGGCTGATATGTATATTTGGATTCCAGAAAATAAAATTTCTTAAGAAAAAAGTTCATCCACACAATAATTAAGACACTTAAGACTTAGTCATACAACCCTGGAACCCCTTAAAACAGGGGTTCCCAACTTTTTTGGCACCAGAGATCAATTTCATGGAAGGCAATTTTTGTAGATTCAGGGTAGAGGGGTTGGTTTTGGTATGAAATTGTTCCACCTCAGATCATCAGGCATTAGATTCTTATAACAAGCATACAACCTAGTTCTCTCACATGTGCACTTCACAAGAGGGTTTGGTCCCCCAGGAGAATCTAACGCTGTGGCTGATCTGAGAGGAGGTGGAGCTCGGTCAGTAATGCTTGCTAGCCAGTGTTCACCTCCCACTCTACTCACCCTTTGCTAACAGGCCACTGCCCAGTACCAGTCCATGGCCCTGTGGGTGGGGACCCCTGTCTTAAAATACATGTGCTACATCTGCACAGTCCTTAACCTGTCAATAACTGCATTTCTGATTAAATAAAATATAACACTCATGGCTATCTCTTAATTATTTAAAAAAAATAGCTCTAGAAATAATATAACTGTTCTTAGAAGGTTACTTTATCAAAAATTTCAGGTTTAATTTATACTTAAATATAATATTTAGAATAATCAGTTCTTTGGTTCTTAATTGTCCCAAAACAGAGGTGCCTTCTCTCCATTAGTAGTTATTGAAATATTTTATCATGGTGGGCAATACCTACATTTATGTTACATTAATGTATTATATAACCCAAAAAGACCTTAATCTTTCAAATCAAAAGTAAAGAAAAATTAGATCTGTGTTGCCTAATAAAGAAATACAGAAGAAATTTTAGCCAAATAGTTAATATGTTGGATTTTAACAATGTTAAAAAACATTCTCCCAAATAAACGTATTTCCTATTCATATTTCATTTTATTCAATATACACATTTTAGAAAATGTTGGGTAACTACTAAATCCATGCAAAGAACATGAGAAAACTGATTTATATATCTACACTTCTATTTTGTCTAGTAGGCTAAAATTTTTTTTTAAGAGAGTGTTACCATGTTGTCCATGGTGACTCAAACTTCTAGGTTCAATCAATCCTCCTAAGTAGCTGCCAGTAAAAATTTTTATTTTAAATATGGTTAAAGTATTAATCTATAAATATCTTAGTAAGATTCAGAGATTTCTTGGTTCTACTGTATCCTACTGTATCTACTGTTCTACTGTAACATATACACACTCCATTAACTTTTCACAATTCATTGACTGACCAGAAATCCTCTATCAAAGCAAACTACAAGTAAAAGCTTGGGTAAAAGAAAAGCTTTTGCCTCTTCTAGATATGGAGAAAACATGGATGTCTCTAATAAAACTAACATCAACAAGGACAAATTTTGAAATACTTAAGTCAGCAAATTATAAAAATACTGTTTAGGGGCTGATTTGTAGACCTGTTCCACCACTTGAAAAAATAAATTTTAATACGGACATTTAGGCTTGTTAATTAAATTTTATTATGCCTCAATTAGGTGCTTAAATGGTTTACTGGTTAAATGGAATTTTAAACTAACAGATTTCTAAAGTGAGGATTTAAAAAACTTTAATTCAACATTTTGAGGGCCAGGCATGGTGGCTCACACCTATAATCCCAGCACTTTTGTAGGCTGAGATGGGCAGATTACTTGAAGTCAGGAGTTTGAGACAAGTCAGGCCAACAGGGTGAAACCCCATCTCTACTAAAAATATTAAACAAAAATTAGCCTGGTGTGGTGGTGTACACCTGAAGTCCCAGCTAGTTGGGAGGCTGAGGCAGGAGAACTGTTTGAACCTAGCAGGCAGAGGTTGTAGTGAGCCAAGAGCATGCTACTGCACTCTAGCCTGGGAGACAGAGCAAGACTCTGTTCTCAAAAAACAAACAAACAAACAAACAAACAACACATTTTCAAAGCCGGTATCAAAAGGTGTTGTACACAATCTACTGAGTAGTCATTGAAAAAGGAATTTCCCAAGTGGCAGACAAACATTTCTAGACAACTAGATTCTTCCACAATAGATTTTTTAACTTTGTTCTTTCTACCTAAAATGTACCATTACATATACTACGTTAATACTTTCATTAGCATTTAATAACCTCTTGGTTGAGCAGATAGTTTAAACAGTTTGAAACTCATATATACCTCGACAAGTTGTGCTTTATTAAGTCCTGGTCTGGTTGGTAGCTTGAAGTGTCTTTTGTATCTCCTAAGCGTATTCACTTGTAATTGGTATAAATCAACCTAGAAAAAAATTAACATGCGTATATTAGTTCACACAATTTGTTGAAAATTTATCATTGATATGTTTAACAAACATTTTAACTTCAGCACAATAAAAATTTAATTCCATTATCAAAAAATCCTTTTACATAATCAAACCTATAAATTATTAAACACTTTAATCTTTTGGGGATAAATATAAACAGGTCAAAAAAAAAGTTCCATGACAGCAGAGCGGTAAAAATTGTCAATTTAAAACAATTCCAACTGTGCAAATTCATGTCAACTGGCTACATTTAATTTTGCTTTCATTTTCAGATTTCTCAAATGTTCTAAACACTTAAAAGACTTCATATCTTTTTGTAAAGGTTTCAGAATGCACTACTTAGGATTTATATTAAGCATAAAAAACTTCCATCTACCTCTGGGGTATCAATATCTTGAACAGGTGAATCGCCTCCATCATCATCACTCCCTTTTCTCTTTCTTCTGTTTCGAACACTCTGAATTAAGTTTTTATGATAATCACATATATAAAGATGCCTTGCCTGAAACAGAAAAGTTTCACACACTGCTTATGATTACAGTAAAATATGTCTATGTATTAATAAAACACATATACCACAGTGAGTTGTTAAAAATAAAGACAGTCAAGACGGGTCATTGTTAAGACAGTGGAATATTTCTACTTTTAAATCCTATGCCCTGTTAAAACATAAGATGTCTGGAATACTGTTAAAAGGAAGGCAAATGGGGAAGGAAGGGTCGGTGCCATTTGGAGAAGGGAGGAAAGGAGGGGAGAAGGAGAAATCCCAACCCTCTGGGTTTTGTCATCAAATTGCAGTGAGGGGCCAGTCGCGGTGGCTCACCGCCGAAATCCCAGCACTTTCGGAGGGCTGAGGCAGGTGGGCCACTTGAACTCAGAAGTTCTACACGAGCCTAGCCAACATGGTGAAATCCCGTTTCTACTAAAAATACAAAAAATTAGCCAGGTATGGTGGCACAAGCCTGTAATCCCAGCTACTCAGGAGACTATGGCAGGAGAATCGCTTGAACCTGGTGGGTGGAGATTGCAGTGAGCCGAGATAGCGCCACCGCACTCCAGCCTAAATAAGAGTGAGACTTTGTCTCTAAATAAATAAATTGCAGTGAGGGTGACTTGAATTAGTTCATGTTGAATTTTTAACTGATAAGGGGAAAGATGATGTTGCCCACACTCTCGCTCCTTGATAGTACTTTCTCTACTTAAAGAAGAGCATATTTTAGTTATATAATGTATGCTTTCTAGTCTAACTTAACACCCAAATTATATTCCAGATACAAAACCATCCGGTTTTACAAATGAGCCATCGATTTCATATCTTAACTATATTTAAATTTCAGTTATAAACTTTTCTGAATATTAAATCAATGTATTTATCTGTAACACATTTTTCCAAAGCAATGTGAAAGTATGCAAGTTCACCTGAAAAGTTTCTCCTGGATAACACTGAAGAACTGTTTAAACAGGCAAAAAGCGTCACAAATCAACTTTTCAAAAACTTTAATTACATATACTCCTACAAGCTGTAGACAAACATTTTAAACAAACAAGGACTGAGCGAACAGTCTTCAATTTACTTCCAAGCTAAGCGCAAGATAAAAATATGCAGGACTTGTGCTAAGTTCTTGAAACCATGTTATTCATTCACCGACAGCCAGAGCTCCCCAAAGTAGCAACGGTTGTTTCTAAAAAAAACCTCATAGATGGTCAAACGAACGGACGTGCAAAAGGAGGAAAGAAGAAATCCTGATGGCTGCCAAGGGGATGGCAAAACCGCAGAGGCTACGTGCTCCCCACCATCGGAGGATCTGCCCTCCGAGCTGACAGCGCAAACGCCGTTTACTAGCCCGGCGCCCCGCCAGGCAGCGGGTGAGTTCTGCTTCCCTCTCACTCCGCTCGGAATAAGGAGGCGAACACCGAAAAGAACAAGATATTCCTTGCTCGCGAAGGTCCTCCACTTAGCCCTAGACCAGGGGAGTTAGTGCTGCCTCGGGCCAAACACCAGCTCGGGCAGCAAAACAAAGGCGCCTCCATTCCACCGGAGGCTGCCGGGCTGCAAGAAAACTACTCTGGGCCCTCGGTGCCGCGGTCCCCTTTGTTCCGTGTCCCGATCTCAGAGGAGGAGGAAGAGGGAAGACAGCGCGCGAGAGAGACACAGGCAGCGGGAGGCTGGGAAAGAGGGGAACGCCGCGCGTGTGTTGTGCATGTTGGGGAGGCGGTCGGAGTTGCAGCGACTTTGTTGTTTGCCTCCAACCACAGACTCCACGAGTCCTCACTGCAGCCAGGTCTGGGGGACCCAGCCGACAACCCGAGCCTTTACCGGGCTCCCGATGCCCCGGGGCTGGGGGAGGCAGGGCGGTCCTGCCGTGACTTACGCTCTTATCCAGCTCGATCTTCACCTTCTTCTGGGAGATGCTCTTCTGGATCCTCTTGCTGAAGCTGGCGTTGCCCGCTGCCCGGCCGCACCGCTCGCCATCCTCCCGCAGGCAGCACAGTTGCCCGGGGCCCGGCCCAGCTGCCCCCGGGGGCCCCGCCGCTGACACCGCCCCCGCGCCAGGCACCTCGGCCCCGGCGCCAGCGCCGGTCCCGTTCCCCGCCGAGGCGGCGGCGGCCGCTGCGGCGACCACTGCGGCCACTGCGGCGGCCGCATCCCCACCGCGACTCATCTCGTCAGGCGTGAAACCGTTCATGTCTCCGAGCTTGGAGCGCCGACGCTGACAGAAATCCCCACTCTTCTGGCCGCTCCGCCTCTCCCCGCTCCGGCAGCGGCAATTTACTCTGCACACCAAGTTAGACAGCCGCACGGCCAAACACCAAGTGTCCCGGGCCTGCTGGTCTCTGCTGGCACCGTAACAGTGGACACTGCTGAGGGCTGGGACGCGGACTCGAGCGTCTCCTGGAGCGGGGACCCCGCTCACTGTCACATGGGGACTTCAGCAGTTGGACCGCTTCGCCTCCGCCTCCCTCTGGCCCCGGGGCCTGCGCAAGCGCGAAGCGCCCCCTCACGTCCCACCCCTTTCTTTCTGCCGCGCGGCACCACGGGAATTGTAGTTCTGTGCTACGGAATCAACCTGAGCTCCGCCCTGACCCTGAGCCCTGCGGGATGGAGGAACTACTAATCCTAGCATGCATAGCGCGGCGACGGACCGACTTTTTTCTTTTTCTCAGTACCGGGAAAACAGGAGCGTGTGATTGGGGTTTGCAGTGTTTTCTCTCTGTTTCTCTCGGGAAGTCGGGCTGTGTATAGCTCCTTAGATTTGGTAGAATTGGTATTCAGAGAAGTCACTCGACTCCTGAGGCGAAGCATAAAAGGATGGGAGTGGTGTGGGAAGTAAGTGAGCGTGTGGGGAAAAAAAGTTTCGAGACTGTTTCGCTCTCGTGGAGACACAGTTTTTGGTGTGACCGCGCTTTTGTGGGAAACCCAAACCAAGGAGAACGCAGGAGAATTGGCGCTTTTCGGGTCCTGGAGGTCCCGCCGCTAACACCCCGGCTAGACCAACTATTGAGGCAGCAAATTAATAGGGCACCTACTGGGAGGAAAAGGCCCATCCAGACCTCTCAACTGTGACAGGCCCTCCTTCCAAAGCCTCAGTGGGGGACCATTTCAAAATCCTTGCAAGTTCCTGCAAGGGACATATTTTATTCTTGGGCGCACAGAGTTGGCCGCTTCCTGAGGTGGAGTACCGACCACTTGACAACAGGACTCCTTTTCGCCTCCACGCCCAACCTTTTCCACTTCTCCCCAAACGGTTGTGGGGAAGGGCGGAGTCATATCATTTAAAAGGAGACTGGAACCCCACCAATACAAAGGCTGCTCGACTGTTCCCAGAAACTTCCCTACAGGAGGTCTACCGGGCGCAGGGGGTAGAAGGCGCATTTCCTGAGTCCTGGCAGGCGCGCGCGGCCCTGTGAGTGCTGCAGGCGTTTGTGCTCGCGCGCCTGCATGTATGTGTTCTCGGGAGCGCGCGTGCGTACGTGTGTGTGCGCGCGTACGCATGTATGTTCGTGCGGGCCTGCGGGGACGTGCTTGTGGAGGGCGGGGAGAGGGATGGGCGTAGCTAATATGAAAGCTGCACCTTTACTAGTTGCTACGCATCATTATTTATCAGTATATTCTGCTTAAACAAAAATACGTTTAAAAATTTTTTAGGCAGTAGGGTTTTTTTTTTTTTGCAAGTTCTTTTAGTGAATAAATTTAGTGATAAATGATTTTTTTTTCTTTTGGGACAGTCTCGCCCTGTCGCCCAGGATGGAGTGCAGTGCAGTGGCCCAATCCTACAACCTCCGATCACTATAACCTCCCCCGTTTGGGGTTCAAGCGATTCTCCTGCCTCAGCCTTCCGAGTAGCTGGGATTTCAGGCGTGCGCCAACCTGCCCAGATGATCCTTTTAAACGCAAAATGCCATCGACGCAGAAATTCAAAGGTATCCATTGCGTCTGTGCACTTGAGTTCTAGGATATGGCAAAGAAAAACAATTTAATACTACATAAATTCAGTAGGAACAAGATGCTGACTAATAAGTACTTTGTGTATCTCCTTAAGCTGCGCTTTCCGGTAGGCTGTTCTCTAGCCATATGTGGCTACTCAGGACTTGAAATGTGGTTGACACGGAAAAATGGAATCATTAATTGAATTTGAATTAAACTAAAAATAAAACCCTGATGCCCCATTCAGTTGTTGGAACACTTTTAAGTATGTTTGCAACAGGATATATGAATCTGTTTTTCCAACTTAAATTTTATGAACTCTAACTTTAGCATGTGAATTGAGATGTGCTGTAAGTATGTATCAGCTGGATTTTTATTTCTGGACTTAGTACAAGAAATTTTCAAAAAGAATATTGATTTGCACATAAAAAATTTTATATATGTTTAAATATTTTGGATGTAATGGGTTAAAAAGAATTACAATAAATTGTACCTGTTTTATTAGATAACACTGGCTTAAAGTGTTATAACACAGTCGGGAGCTGTGGCTCACACCTGTAATCCCAGCACTTTGGGAGACCAAGGCGGGTGGATCATCTGAGGTCAGGAGTTTAAGACCAGACTGACCAACATGGAGAAACTTCGTCTATACGAAAAACACAAAATTAGCTGGGTGTGTGACGCATGCCTGTAATTCCATCTACAGGGGAGGCTGAGGCAGGAGAATCACTTGAACCCGAGAGGCGGAGGTTACGGTGACCTGAGATCGCACCATTGCACTCCAACCTGGGCAACAAGAGTGAAACTTGACAACAAAGTTGTCAACAAAAAGTTGAAACTTGACAACAAAAAAAGACAACAACAAAAAAATACAAAAATTAGCCAGGAGTGGTCCCCGCAAGCCTGAGGTACCAGCTACTGGGGAGGCGAATCGCTTGAACCCAGGAAGTGGAGGTTGCAGTGAGCTGAGATTACACCACTACACTCCAGCCTGAGCAACAGAGCGAGACTCTGTCTTACAAAAAGATAAAACATAACAAAAACCAGAATACCTATATATTATTTACGAATATATTTTCTTTTAAGATGGAGTCTTGCTCTGTCGCCAAGCTGGAGGCAGAGGCGCAATCTCAGCTCACTACAACCTCCACCTACCAGTTCAAGCAATTCTCCTGCGTCAGCCGCCCGAGTAGCTGGGATTACAGACACGCACCACCACACCCGGCTAATTTTTGTATTTTTAGTAGAGACGGGGGTTTCACCAGGTTGGCCAGGATGGTCTCAATCTCTTGACCTTGTGATCCGCCCTCCTCAGCCTCCCAAAGTGCTGGGATTACAGGCGTGAGCCACCGTGCCCGGCCTGGATTTATTTTTTTAAGTGGTAAAAATGAGAACATAGGGATGGATGGATACATCCCAACTTCAGGGTGATGCTCATCTCCAACAAAGGAGGCCAAGGAATTTGTATATGGTGTCAAAGTAAACATAAAATATAAAGAGATGAATTTCTAAATTTAATGGTTTTTTGGGGAAGCAAGAATTGCAATTCAGGACATATTCAGAGACTGGGTGGTCTTTGGTATGTCAGAAGAACAAAGAGAAAATCAAGAGTTTTATTAGAAAGAGAAATGTTACTACTGTTTTGAAAGAATGCTCATTGGTGCCAGTAAACTTTTGAGAAGCTGGGAAGCACTGATTGGTGAGTGATAGGGGTAGATGAAACCAATCTTAGTCATAGCAGATTGTTTTAGCAACTACTGGGTAAAACTGGTCTTAGAGGTACTGCAGGCTGTTTTAGCAGCTGGGCTGTAAAAAACTTAATTATTAATCTTTGAGGTGTATGCCCAGATTGCTTTTTCCCCTAGTCCCTCAGTTCTGACTTCGTTGGATCCATCAAAAATGATCCAGATTGTATGATCAATTTTCACACCGGGAATGGCTTAAAGATGGTTCCTGCTAAATTTTAAAGTTTTTATTTATTAAAAATATCTGAAACATGACAGTGGGATGTTGAATTTTCATATTTTTCTTTGCACATTTATGTATTTTTAAAATAATTCATGATATTGTTTGGTTCTTGTGCTTAAAACTTATAATGTATCTTCTGCAAAATGTGACCAAATCATGTAAATTCAGGAAAAAAGATGCTGACTGATAAATTCTTTGTGTATCTCCCTTAGCTGCATGGTATGTATAGTTGTCAGTTTCATATGAAATTTACTCAAGTAAAGAACGGTAACTATGCCTCCTTTACACACAATACAGTGGTGGTAAAAAGATTCTATTAAACAGTCACTTCTGACATACTAGAATCTTTTCTAGGCCCTGGAGACACAAAAATAATTGAGAGGGTCCTAGATATTTTGGAGCTCCTTGTCTGGTAGGGCACACAGGTAGCTTAACAAGCATATGATACAAACCTCAATAAAATTAGAGAGAAAGTACAGACATAGCGCATAGGAGGAAATGATTCCTTTCGGGCAATTAGAAAAGATTGCTGGAATAGGGGACGTGTTAATTCTCACTGCCAGATTTAAATTATTTCTTCAGTGAATTTATTTGTCTAGATAAATTTTTACAACTGTGCTTTATTTCTGCAAATCTTCATATTTAGGGCAGGTATAAGAACTCCTTGATTTGAGTGTAATTCGTAGTCAAGGTTGGAATCAGGTTTTGGGGGCTTCGAGATTATACAATCTGAAAGGTCTTTTTGAAGAAGTATATAAAATTATGAATGCAAAATTAGTTAAATATCTTTATAAAGGCCTGTCCAAATGAGGGACTCTGAAGCTTGAATTCATTAGCTGCATGGTAAATATACCTCAGAGTAAACTATGTGAAAAATATAGATTTATGAAACCTTAATTATAGGGGGGTTGTTCATATCAACAAAATAGTCTTTGCTTTCTAAAATGGTTCAAAAATAATTCTTAAAAAAGTATGTATCCCTGCCTCCCTTCCCTATAGGTTTTTAACATAACTGCATTTTTCTGACTTTATTTTAAAATAAGCGACTGAATAATTTTATTTAATTTATAAAAACATACAAGTTGACCAATAATCCCAACATGAACACATTAGAACAATTAGATAATATAAAAAGGTTCATATGAAAAACAAAAGCCTGTTTGACCTCATTTTCTCAAATCGCGGTCCCTTAAAGCAACCAACGTTAACAGATTCTTGTTTCCGTCTAGAAAAAAATTATATGCATGTACTAGTATATACATTTCTATATGTGAATAATTCTATATTTTTACACCGAAAGTTCATTGTTTTACACCCCCTTTCCTTTACCTAGTTTTAAACTCAGCAGTCATATAGAAAATTGTATAAAGCATAAATGTCCAGTTAAGCAGTGCTGTGGTTTCAATGTTTGTGTGTGTTCCCTCCCAAATTCATTTCGAAACTCAATCCCCAATGCAATGGTACTAAGAGGTGGGGCTTTTAGGAAGTAGTTAGGCCACAGGAGTTCCACCCTCATGAATGGGATTAGTGCTCTTCATAAAGGCACTAATAAAGAGATAGAGGGGGAGGATTTACTCCTTCCATCGTTTCCACCATGTGAGGATGCAGCAAAAGGCACCAGCTTGGAAGCACAGAGCAGTCTCCACCAGACACCAAGATCAAACCTTGATCTTGAAATTCTCAGCCTCCAGAACCTTGAAAAAATAAATTGCTGGTTTTTATGAATTACCCAGTCTTAACTATTTTGTTAGAGTGACACAAATGAACTGAGACAAGCAGTTATGGTAAAATACACGTCCATATAGCTGCTACCCAGGTCAGGAAACAGAACATTGCCAAAAGGGCCAGCTTCACGGACTTGGAGTGACACAGGCCCCAAGCCCAGAAGCCAACACTCTCTACTCTCCTACTCCTCCATCCTGCTTGAGGTTTAATGCCCTGCAATCACCATCATGTAATTATCAATAATTTTATCTTTGAATTTGTGTTTTGTAAGTGAAGGATGAGTGGGACAAGGCATTGGTTCAGGCAACATGGGCCTCTTGCCACGCCACCTTCCTTCCTCCCCAGAATAAGTTCTGGCTGCTCATTCTCTCCACTCCACCCCACCCCACCCTCTACTCTGGCAGTGGTTGAGCAGGAGGTACAGGGCAGGAAGTGTCTGATTGAGGTGTAGGATCCTCTCCATTTTCTCCGAAACAGGGGTCAGGCCCCTAGCTCCTATGAGGGTCAGTTTGGGAGTGCCACATTAAAAAGCAATTAAGAAAACACCATGGGAGGAAGAGAGAGAGGGAGGGAGAGAAAAAAGATGTTTGTTCTGGACCCCACAAATTATGTAACTGGCCCTAACTGACAACACGCCAGAAAGCCACCACCTGCCCCTTCATCATAAACCCCATCTCCCAGCTAGCAGGAGCAGCTATCTTGACTTTTATTGTATTTCTTACCTTGTTTTTCATTATAATTTTGCCACATAGTTCTTCAACTCTTCTTTTTTTTTAAGTTTTGCTTGTTTTTGCACTTTATATAAGTAGGCTCATATACTTTATATTGTTTTCTTTGGGTTCATTCACTCTGTTTTTCAAAGGTCTACTTGTATGTAGTTTAATTCTCTCTCTTCATTATTGTGTGAATAAACTAAAATTTGTCCATTCCATTGTTGATGGACATATGGCTTGTTTCCAGTTTAGGGCTATTAAAAGCAATGTTGCCCTGAACATTCTTATTCTTGTACGTGTATCCTGATATATATATGACTGCATGTCAGTAAGATATATATGTTGTTAAGATGGAGTGAGAACTTCCAGCTCCTTGCTTATATATATAAACAGAATTGCTGAGTTTTAAGGTAGGCATAGCTTCCACTTTGCTAGATACTTCCAAACTTTTATACTTCCATAATCAATATATGAGAGTTCCGTATCTTTCCCTACCATTTAATATTGTTATACTTTCTAAAAAGATCAAATAGGTATGTGTGGCATCTCATGGTGGTTTTAATTTGAACATTCTTAGTTACTAATGGGATTATTTATTAATTGGTCTTTTGGATATCCTGTTTGGAAGTTTATATTTAGGTCTGTTACCTATTTTTCTATTGGGATTGTCTCTTTTCTGCTGATTTGTAGTAATTCTTTGTGTTTTCTGAATAACAGCCTTTTCACAATTTTACATATTGCAGACATCTTTTCCTACTTAATAATTTGCCCTTTGACTCTGCAGTGGCAACTTTTGTTTAAAGTCCTTTAATGAGGAAAAAATATATCTATCTTTTCTTTTCTGGCTGATGATTTTTGTGACTTAAGTAATAGTTCCTTATCCCCAAATCATGAAGATATTTTTCTACATTATCTTCTAAAAGCTTCATTGTATTGCCTTCCCATTTAAGGTTATTGCTGATTTTTGTGCACAGTGGTTGAGGTACAATTTTATTTTGTATATGCTACTCATTTGACCAAGTACCATTCACTGGGAAATCCATCCATATCCCATTCTTCTAGAGTGTCACCTTTGTCATAAATCAAGTATTTATATATATGTATAGGTCTGTTTCTGAACCCTAGCCTTTCCATTGTTCTTTGCCAAGCCCACACTCTTAATTATAAAAGCCTTTTAGAAAAGTTTTGATAACCCAGAAGTATAGATCTTCTACCTTATTTTTGTTTCTTCAAAAGACAGACATGGTTATTCTGGACCCTTTGTATTTCCTTATACATTTTGGAATCAGCTTAAATTCCAGAAAAAAGAAAAACCAACCAAATGAACAATAAAACAACAACAAAAAACCTTTTTTGGCTTTTGGATGATATTGCATCAAATCCATACATTAACCTGAGAGACGAGAGACTTCTTCAACATTGAGCCTTCCAATCATGATTGCCAATTCATTTAGGTCTTCTGTAATGTTTCTTAATAGAATTTTATTTGTTACTTTGCAGAAGTTTCACTGATCTTTCATTAGATCTCTTTATATGTATTTGATATTTCTGACAATATTGTAAATAGCATCTTTTAAATATTTCATGTTCCTTTTTTGTTGTTTATATATATGTAAAATAAACTAATTTTTCCAAACTAATTTTTATATCCAGCAACCCTACTAAAATTTCTTATCCATAAAAATATAAATGTATATTTATGTGGGTTGTCAATGTACTCAGTCATACCATTTTCAAATAATGAGTTTTTGTTACTTCATTTCTTATTCCTTTTTTTCTTTTGCTACTACAGGGTCAGGACTCTAGAACAACATTAAAATAAGTGGTATTAGTGGGCAAAAATGTCTCATTTCCAGTTTCAAAAGAAAGGCTTTCAATGTTTCACTATGTATCACATCTGATACAGATTTTTTGTTTTTCATCTAAGTTTTATGCTATTTACATGTTCATAACATCCTCATGTTTTTAAGGTGTGCAAGATCTAAACCAGTGCCCCTTTCTTCATTCTTGGTATCAATTATTAGTGCCTTTTCTCTTTTGTTAATCAGTATCACCAGTGTTCTATCAATTTTATTAGTCTTTTCAGAGGAACTACTTGAGTTTTGTATATAGTTTTTATTGTATTTTTTCTATTTAAATAATTCTATTTTCTTTTTTATTTCTACTTTCTATTGTGCTGTCTTTTGCTAACATCTTTACAAATATGTACATAAAAAGCTATACATTTCTCCATCAATACTGTTTTAACTGCATCACACAACTCTTGATATGTAGTATTACCATTGAATTTAAAACATCATCTAATATCTCTGATTTTTTGATGCATAGATTTAAAAGTAGGTTTATCCTTTCCTTCCTTCCTCCCTCTATCCTTCCTTTTTTCTTTTCCTTTTCCCTTTTTATCTTTTTCTTTCTTTCCTTTCTCTCTCTCTCTCCCACCTTCCTTTCTTCCCTCCCTCCATCTTTCTTTCTTTCTTTTCTTTCTTTTGAGATAGGGTCTCACTCTGTTGCCCAGGCTTTGTGCTTTTAGTTATTATATTTTTTAGTTTTAGAATTCCTATTTGGTTCTTTTAAAATCTTGAATGTCACTTTTTATGTTTTCTAGTTCCTTGACAAAATTTATATGCTTGACTTTTTCTTTCATGAACATAGTAAGCATGGTGGTTTTAGACTTGTTATTAAGTCTGTTTCTTTCGTCTATTGCTTCTCCTGGTGGCTGACTCATGCTTACTCTTCCTGCATCCATTATCTTTGATTGTTTATAGTTTATTTTCTTGGAAAAATTGATTTAATGTAAACAATTTGAAGCACTGGATGATGTTATGTTCCTACAGAGAAGAGCTTCATTTCTTTCCATTGGGTGCTGAAGGGTGCCAATAGTCCTGAATCAATGCCTCAGGATTTCTGAGCCAACTAGATCATTCTAGTTCATCTCCCCACTTTTGGGCTAGGCTTCTTGGGGTCCTATCTCAAGAGTAGGAGGTGTTTCACTAGGGTTACCACCATCAAGGTATACCTGACTCCAACCCTACATCCAAGTGACTACCACATGCTCAGTTCTTCCTCTTACTTCCTATTTTAAGTCACTTGGTTGTAACTAATACAGTATATAGTAAAACAAATCTGCATTCTGATACTATTTATAGTCTAACATTTTGCTCAGCATGTCTCTGTGTCTTCTACTTTGATTTTGTTCTCATCAGAGAGTGAGGCATATAAAAAGATGCAGACATAGTTCCCAGGTAATGCTGGAACTTTCCCTGGGTACAAAATTATTTGTGGCTGACTACCAAAATAGAATGTTAGTAATCTTCAAAAAGAAATTAAACATAGATTAAAATCTCCAGGACCAAAACGAGAATTCTTATAACATTTCCTCACTCATAATCCACCTGGATTGGAATGATATCTTCTCAAACACTTCTGTACAGTGTTCCAGCTGCTTGGGTTCAGGAGAAACATTTTAACTAACAATCTTTTTAGTATATCAGAATAAAATGTTGAAAGCACCTCACTGAGGTGCTTTCATTTTAATTAAAAAAAAAATCTACACTGTATGCTGCAAATGATTATCTATAAAACCTGCTTTGGGATATTACCTTCTAGTTATAGCTTTGGTGTCACTGCAGATGTGAACATCTACATAACTGACTCTAAGTGGGCTGCTGACAACTATAACATTCTTCTTCATTATCTGAAGCCAAACATCAGAGTACTTTCAGAGAATTTCTTCATATTTTTTTGAAAATATGGAACAGAAATGAATTATATTAGCATTCTAAAAGAATATGAGGTCTGCTTAGTTTTGAAACTTTTCATTTCTTCTCCTGAAATCTACCAGAGCAACCAAGAAAATGAAAATAAATTCACAGAAACTGAATTTTCAGCAAATAGCTAAGAAAACTCCAAAACTCCAAAATTAAATGTGAGTGCTGTAATAGACAACTGAGGACAGCAAACCCACATAGGAAATCAAGACAATATTATAGGAAAGTACTGGAAGTGGGGAAGGAGTTTAGTGGTGGCTGTACCCTAAGAACAAATTGCTGTAAATAAGGCTGAGACTGAATAGGGTCCAAACATTGGGGAGGGAGAGAGAGAAGGACAGAAAGTGCCCAATCAGAAATAGCAGATCTTAGAAATCACCAGTAAAATAAGTTCTAAAAGCAATATCATCATCTTAGAAGGCAAGATCTGTGTCTCTGCAGCCTGTGAATAAATCAGGAAGCCCAGGATTGTGTGTAGAAGCTCTTTAGAACCAGGTTCAGTTCTGAGAGGCAGAGTAGTTGTTCGTTCAGTTGCCACAGTTTAAGAGTTGTCTGCTATAGTAACAGAAGAGGGAGCCCTCGAGAGATGAATTTTATAAAGCTATCCTGAATTTTCTTTTCACCTCCTGTTAATAGTCCAGGAAAATTTCACTAATTTAAATTCAAAGATTATGAAAGTCATATGCAGAACATCTATTCAAAATAGGAAAACTGTGAAACAGAGTGGCACAATTTTCCTGCAGAAGATGAAAATTTGCCAGAAAATGCTTGTCATAAAACAAATGAAATGTATAACTCAAACTTCCAACATGAAATTGAAAAACTTAATGAAGCAATCACAGTTTCACAAAAAGTAGTATATTTGACTCAGCAGGGAGTCAGACAGTAAGTTATTAATATCTATTTTTATAAGAATATATTCAGAGAATTGATTATTTTGGCATTTTGGAAGTGTGTAGCAAAGAATAAACTTATCCAAAATGAAGTCTGGCCTTTACCCCCATATCCTAGGAGGTGGTCTCTAGGAAGAGGGACTTTGTTTTCCTGGGGGCCTTTAGCTACACTGGATGGTGTAAGAATGTGATTTAGAATGTGGCCTGTGGGCCATGAGATAGCCAGTCTATCTCCAGAGGGGTTGGAGACTAGAATTTCCTGGACTCTGCTCTATGCACCAATTCTCTTGGCTGATTTTAATCAGTATCCTTTTTTTTTTTCCTTTTACAGACAGGCAGACAGATAGACAAACAAACACACGCACACACATACACACACACATTTTAAAAAGATGGGGTCTGTGTTGCCCAGGCTGATCTTGAACTGCTGGCCTCAAGCAATCCTCCTACCTTGACCTCCCAAAATGCTGGAATTATAGATGTGAGTCGCTGTGTCCAGCCAGTATCCTTTTGTTGTAATAAATCGTAACTGAGAATATAATAGTTATTAGTGAGTTCTGTTGGTCCTTCCAAGTAAATTACCAGACTTACGGGTGGTCCTGGGAACCCTGAATTCTTAAGTTGGGGCCAGAAATGAAGATCTCTTGTGAATTGCTCCCCTAAATTTGCAGGAAATTTTTGAAGTTTTGCTACAAAATATATGATCAGATTTTATAAATCTTGCCTATTTCTAAGGTCTATTTTGGGTTTGTAAACAACAGACCCCATTGAGTAGATATGTGTACTACTGTTTGTGTGTTTCTGATAATTTTTCTTGTAAAACTAATAATCCCTGCTACATTTATTTTAATGCTATGTTATCTTTAATATGGATAATATATTTGAGCCATAAAAAGACCTGTTTTCCCTGTTTCCATTTCCTGTGTGAATGAATGTGTATTAAAGACATTGTTCTGATAAGTAAAAAGACAAAATAATTATGACTTTTTTGTCATTGGCACCTAAAGTTTACAATTCAGTCTGAACACAAGAAATGTCACCCTCACGCCCTGCAACAGTGACTTCAGAATCTGGATGTAATGAGAAATTAATTTTCTTAAATTATTTTTCTCTTCATACTTTATGTTTAGTCACTTCAGCTACTCTCGATGTCTTCTATTCCATAAAATCCTGTTGCCTTTCCTTCCTACCTGCCTGGTGAAACTTAGCCCTACTTCGACCTAATCTTAGTTGACTGCTCCTTCCTCCACAGTGCTTCATGCAGGTCCTTCTGCCCATCCCTAGCTAGTTTTGAATCATCAATACTTCCTCTGACCTCCAATTCCACTGTCTATCCCCTCATTTTCACCAAAGACCAACTTGCTATTTAAAAAAGAAAATTGAAGCTAACAGTCAGCAATTCCTTGGGGGCTTCATGACTAGCAACGAAACAATCTGCATTCTCACAAATCTTTGCCTCTTCAGTGGAAGAGGGAAGAATCCTTTTATTTGTATTTTGGATTTTGTTACCTCTCATCTCTCTAGGTTTTTTGTTCCATTAATTATCCTCCCACTCTCCTATATCTTCAGTCTCTTCCTGCAACCTGCACATTGCTCAAATTTCTCCCATGTTAAAACAAACCCCCTATATAAGCCATTACCCTCCCTTAACTGTAAGAGGCACTCTAGATATTTACATAAGCCTTTGCATTCCCTTCATAGTCAAGCTGCTTAGAAGGCTAGTCTATATCTATTTTCACTTCTTTACTTCGAATTACTTCCCATGCTTAACACTCTTCTTCCATCCTCTCCCTTCTTGCATTGCTTACCATTATCTACAGGATAAAGTCTGAGCCCTTTATAAATTGGCTTTTGCCTAGCTCTGTAGACTCTTTGCTACCACTCCTCACCTTGTATTTTACTTATGTGTTACTGAGCCATCCAGATCACACAACACTATTTAAAGTATTTGTGCTTTTGCACATGTTCTTTCCTCCTTCCGCAATCATGTTTTTCACTTACACTAAACACTCTATTTGTCCTTCAAACCCTACTCTGGAATCACCTTTTTTTTTTTCCTGAAAGCATCCTCTTGGAAATTTGAAAGAAGCATATAAATAGTACTAGCACCCCTCATGTGAGTTGAACCAATTTTTATGTAAGATTGGCAGGTGGAGAACCATGGCACCTCCTTTATTACTAATAAAGTTGATGCTGGGGAATGCAGCTCCCCTCCTCTTTATGAAATAATAATGAACTCTGAAAACGGGCAGACCTACCCATTAAATCATAGGGAGAGCTGGAAAGCCAAAGGTGATCTCTCTTTTCTGCCATGGCACAAAAGTAAGCAGAATATGTGCAATATGGGAGGGTAGGCTAATTCCCCAAGGAGAGAAGAGGAGACTGGAAGAGTAAGTCCAGTTTTCTTTCCAAATTCAAATGAATGATCCTACTTCTTCAGGGCAGGAGTGAGTAGGGGAACTGAGTGAGATAAAGAAGAATTTCCCCACTCTACTTGCCATTCTTTAGATTTTCTTCTATAAACCCACTAAGCTTAAATACTAAGCCTAGAGTCCTCCCAGGATGTGGTTATCCTCTTTGGGAGCTCAGCAGTGGACCAGGAAAATTTTACTCCCACATTCAGAAGTCAGCCCGCTCCTCAATCCTAATCTCCACTCTTTTGTGAACAAAGTATACGGTATAACTAACTCTGTTCCCAGAAGCCTCTGAAATGGATCAAAACAAGACATTAATCGGATCAAATTCAAAAATACTCGATGTTCAAGGCTGAATATTATTCTCCTTTCTGCTTCAAATAATATCTAGTCAGTTGTACACCACAGTAAGCAGAGAGTCTTTAATGATTTCAAATTAAAACATAAAGTTATTCTGATAATAAAATGTATAAAATCATTTCAATGACAAAATACTAACAATACACAGATGTACCACATTTAAATACAAACCACCTCCCGTTTTCAAATTCCAAAGGAAAAATTAAAGTGCAACAGTTAAATCCCCTGCAATCGAGCCCTGATTTTTAAGAGGCAGCTCCCCTAACTGTCCTTACAAAATCAATCTATGCCCTCGGAAACCCTCAAGTAGTTTCCTAGCTCCCGATTCCTTTCAAGGAGCTGTTCTACTCTGCCCATTGAAATCTTGTCTCTCTTTGATTAGATTTCTTTGGGCCTCAATCATTTTTCTGACATAATAACCATAAAGACATTTCCCATGTTCTCGTGCTTTAAGGACATTTAGACAGAGATGCATCTCCATTTCTCTTTTATATGTGTCTATCTTGGACTTTAAGATCTTATTTCCATTTCACATCTTTGTTTCTGTCCTTCCAAAACGTTCTCTTAAGAAAACTTCTTGCTTCTTCAAGTGCAGTCAGACTCCCAACCTTCATTTTGTTTTTATTCTGTTGCTCCCATTCTAAAAAAAAGACCGAAGCACACTTTTCATGCCACCCTAGCTTCTCCGTGATTTCTTTTTTATTTTATCTCATTTTTTTTAAAGACAAGGTCTTGCTCTGTTATCTAGGCTGGAGTACAGTGGTGATAATAGCTCACTGCAGCCTTGAATGAACTCTTGGGCTCAAGTAATCCTCCTTCCTTAGCTTCCTGAGTAGCTGAGACTACAGGTATATGCCAACATGCTTGGCTGATTTAATTTTTTTTTGTAGGGGAAAACAGGGTCTTGCTGTGTTGCTCAGTCTGATATCCTTGATTTCTTAAACACACTTGATTCCTAAAGACAATTTCCCAAGCACAATCTTTTAAATTGCCTTTTAACCCTTTGTTTTGCAGTAATTCCATCAAGCTGTTTCTCTACTCCAACTCCAAAAGAGGTATAGCCTTTATAATAAGAATCCCCATTATTTGATAACAAAAACAGATTATGCTTCCATGAATAAAGCTACTATTTGAGTATTACATGACAGATAAAGCCATGGTCAGAACATAGGAGATTAACAAATTAAAATCAACCTGATAGGGAGTGACCCTCAAGAGCTTGTGAGCAATCCACATGAATCCTAGAGGTTTGTACAATACTTACACAGTTTCTTCCTTTGGTCCTATATGTAGACAAAAACAATATACAAATGGATAGGATTTGGCTTATCCACACTGCCTAACTAGGCCTAGCAGTAATAATTTGAAGCGAAAACATTTGTGTTTTGTAACACACATGAAACTGAGGTACAGTTGAGTCTTGCCCTGTATACCTAGCTGAAAAATGTAGTAAAAGCAGCAAATAATTGATCTGCCTCTCATGGCTCTTTTCCCTATGATGATGTCTTTTTAAAATTAGGGCCTGCACATGCTATAGACATCTGCTGGTTTTGTAGGGGCTACACACTCACAAGAGAGCTAAGGTGCTGCTATCTGCTCTCTGATTCTTGTGTCTGCTAAGGTCCTCTTTGCCTTCTATTTACTAAGGTCTCTGAAGTCTTTGTAGGTTTGTGGAGCCTAGTTTGATCTACAAAGCAGGGGTTTTACTTACTTAGGACAGCCAGTAAGGCCCATCTGTGTTTTCTGGCACTTATCTGTTTTGTTTTGTTTTTTCTTTTTTTTAAGATGAGGTCTTGCTCTGTTTTCCAGGTTGGAGTACAGTAGCATGATCACAGCTCACTGCAGCCTGGACCTCCTAGACTCAAGTGATTCTCCCACCTCAGCCTCCCAAGTAGCTGGGACTACAGGAGCAAACCACCATGCCTGGATAATTTTTCTAAAAAATGTTTTATAGAGATGGGGTCTTACTGTGTTGCCCAGGCTAGTCTCAAACTCCAACTCCTGGGCTCAAGCTGTCCTCCCACCTCAGCCTCCCAAAATGCTGGGACTACAGGTGTGTGCCACCACGCCCAGCCTCAACTGCTTTTTAGAGGCTCCTTGTTGAGATTCATGTGTGTTTACTTAGGGCTAGTGGAGCCCTTTAAAGACAGCTATTTGTCTATTATTATAAATTTCAGTCATCCACCAAAGTGAATGAATTCATAAGACCTAAGATTTAAAGACACCTACAGACAGCACAGCAGTTAAAAGCAAACTGTGTAACTGTAAAAAAATCTGTCAGATTGCAGAATAGAAGCCTCAAAGACCAAGGTCAAGAATTCACATGGTTTGTGCTCACAAAAGCACTATAAAAATTTAAAGCTACTTACACTGCTGACTCCAAAAGTCTTAGTCCTTCTGTGTGTTTGATCTCGCATCCACCTCCTTTTTGTTGTCTTATTTCTTGATGATTTTGGCTAATGTATCAGATGTTATGACCATACAGAAGCTCATTAAATAATATGAAGCAATTGAGAAATAAGACCAAAGACATCACATATAGAGAGTAAACATCCCCTCTATTACTGATGAAATAAATATTAGAGAAGTGACCTATTCAGCAGGCAAGTGAACTTTCTAATACTAACCCCCAGGATTAGAGAGATTAATCTTTCAACCAAAGGCCATATTCACACTGAACTTTGAAAAATAATACCTGGATGAAGAGAACAGAATGTGTGATTCCTGAAGGCAGCTTGCTCCTAAGATAAAAGGGAAAAAAATGACTGGCTGGACTATATATATCCAATTTCTTTTCCCAAACTCACTACTTAAAGCATTCACTCCAACTCCCTTGTGAGCTGTTACAAAAATTGCTGCTATAAACATTCCAGCATATGTTTACTGAATTATATTTATATACATATGTATTTCTGTGAGTGTAGACCTAGGAGTAGAGTTTTTAAGACATAAATATGTCTATGACAAGCTTTAGTAGATGCAAATGATTTTCCAAAGTGGTTGTAACAATTTAGACTTTCACCAGCATTGCATGAGACTTAAATGCTTAATATCCTTGCCAACTCTTTTATAGTAGTTTTAAAGTTTTATCCATCCTGGTGCTATGTAGAGGTATCTCATTACAGTTTTAATTTATATTTATTATTATTAAACATATTTTTATGTTTATTGGCCATTTATATGTCCTTTTTATAAAATGCTTGCTCAAGACTTTTTCACTATTTTATACAAATGATGTATGTTTCTTATTGATTTGTAGGAAGTCCTCATATTTTCTGGTTATGAGATCTTTATTGGATAGACATATTGCAAATATCTTCTCCCACCCTGGGGTTGGCCTTTTCATACCCATAATCATGTCCTCTGACTAACAGAAGTTCTGTTCATTTTAATAAAGTCTAATTCATTAACATTTTTCTTTTAGGTTAGTGCTTTCTGTGTCCTATTTAAGAAAATTTTTATCTCCTGGAACGATCCTGAAGATATTCTCCTCTGTTATCCTCTAGAAGCTTCAGTGTTTGTCTTTTACATTTAGGACTATCATCTACCTAAAACTGTTATTTGTTTATGATGTGAAGAAGTCATTCAATTTAAATTTTTCTGTGTGGGTTTCCAATTAATCAAGCACCATGCACTAAAAAATATCATCCTTTCCCAACTGTACTCTACTATGAATCATAAATTAAGTGACTTTCTTAATTGTGTGAGTCTTTTCTGCTCCCTTAGTCTGTATGCCTATAGTCTCACCAATATCTCAAAGCTTAACTATTGCCATTTTATGATAATCTTGATATCCAGTATCTTGATATGTGGTCTTGCAACTTAGTTGCTCTTCAAGATTATCAGCTTTTCTTGGCCCAATTCATTTATACAGAAATTTTAGAAGCAGCCACATTCCTAAAACTTTCTGAAAATTATATTAGGATTGCATCCAATCTACCCATCAATTTGTAGTTTTTTTAAACAATGTTTTTTATTTTACTTTACGTTTTACATATACCATTACTTTACATATTTTGGTTTTGTTCTTTCTGGTCTTTATACTTTTGGGGGTGAGGCAGGCTTTATTACACTGGATAGAACCATCAGTACACTGATACAAGTTTGAATAGAAAAGTGACTGTGAATCTCCTTATCCCGATCCAGTCTCAGGAGAAAACTTACTTCCACATTTCCCTTTAAATGTAATGTTTGCTGTAGGGATTTTGCATATATCTTTTATCAAATTACTGATGGTCCCTTTTATTATTTTGCTAAAAGTTTAAAAATTATAAATAGGTGTTTAATTTTATAAAATGTTTCTGCATCTTGTGATGATTGAATGATTTTTTTTCTTTTCATTCCATTAATACAGCAAATAACATTAGTATTTTTTAAATTATTATTATTTTGAGATGGAGTCTCCCTCTGTCACCCAGGCTGGAGTACAGTGGTGTGATCTAAGCTCACTGCAACCTCTGCCTCCCTGCTTCAAGCAATTTTCCTGCCTCAGTTTCCTGAGTAGCTGGGACTACAGGCATGTGCCATGATGCCAGGCTAACTTTTGTATTTTTACTAGAGACGAAGTTTCACCATGTTGCTCAGGCTGGTTTCAGACTCCTGATCTCAAATGATCCACCTGTTTCAGCCTCTGAAAATCCTGGGATTACAGGCGTGTGCCACCATGCCTGGCCTTTTTATTAATTTTTAAATGTTTATATTACATTTCTGTAAAAATGCTGAATGGGCCATAATATCCTTTTTGAAACTTGCTAAATTTAGCAATAATTTATTCAGGATTGTTGTATGTATATTTATAACAGAGACCTGCCTGTAAGTTAGTTTACTTGTAAAGTACTTTTAAAGTTTTCAGGTATTGCTGCCAACAAAGTTGTTAGATTTAACAAGTAAAAATATGGGAAACCCAGTTAAATTTGAATTTAAAGATAAACAATGAATAATTTTTACTATATCTTGTGAAATATTTTATACTAAAATTATTCGTTATGTATCTGAAGTTCAAATTTAACTGGGCAACCCTAGTTAGCAAGGTTTTGCTTACTTCATAAAACAGCTTCAGATATTTCCTCTTTCGTATTTCCAATTTTGTATTCGAGAGTTTGTGAACTTTCCAAATTTATGATAGAATTTTTTCTTCTTTTCAGACAAAGTCTTGCTCTGTCTCCCAGGCTGGAGAGCAGTGGTGCGATCTCAGCTCACTGCAACCTCTGCCTCCTGGGTTCAAGCAATCCTTCTACCCCAGCCTACAGAGTAGCTGGGATTATAGGCATATGCCAGCACGCCTGGCTAATTTTTGTAGTTTTACTAACAGTAGAGATGGGGTTTTGCCATGTTGGCCAGGCTGGTTTCAAACTCCTGACCTCAAGTGATCCACCCGCCTTGGCCTCCCAAAGTGCTGGGATTTACAGGTGAGCCACCATGCTTAGACGGTTTGATACAATTTATAAGTGAAGCAAAACATGCTGAGAATTTTCTTTGTGGGAAGGTTACATACAGACTCAATTTGTTAATAGATAGAGGACCATTCAGGTTTCCTATTTAAAGATGTTGATATGGTTTGGATCTGTGTCCCTGCCCAAATCTCATGTTGAATTGCAATCCCCAACGTTGGAGGTGGGGCCTGATGGAAGGTGATTGGACCATGAGGGCAGTTTCTCAGGAATGGTTTAGCACCATCCCCTTGCTGTTCTTGTGATAGTGATTTCTTACAAGATCTGGTTGTTTAAAAATGTTTAGCCCTCCCCTCTTTCCTCTCTGTTGCTCCTGTTCCTACCACGTAAGACATCCCCTCCGGCTTTGTCTTCCACTATGATTGGAAGCTTCCTGAGGCCTTCTCAGAAACAAGAAGCCACTATGCTTCCTGTACAGCCTGCAGAACCATGAGCCAATTAAATTTCTTTTCTTTATAAATATCCTAGTCTTGGGTATTTCTTTATAGCAATGCGAGAATGAACTCATACAGAATGTGTTTTCAAGAAATTTGTCTATTTCATCTAAATTTTCAATTTGATCATGATATTTCTGTTGTTTGTTATTGTTGCTGTTTGTTCATTTTTGAGGAGGTGATCTTACTGTGTTGCACAGGCTGGCTACAAACTCCTAGGCTGAAGCAATCCTCCCATTTCAGTTTCCCAGTAGGTGGTAGGATTTCTAGTTATCTTGATATGTTGACTCTTCTATGAAATATTCTTTTTGTTTCTAGTAGTAGTATTGAAATGAATTTGACTTTGTCTGCCATTAGAGAAGTGACAACAGCTCTCTCTGGTTAGTGTTTTATGATAAAACTTTTTCCATTCTTTTTCTTTTACCTCGGTGCTGTTTTTATGGCATATCTCTTTAAGCAGCATATTATTGAGTTTTTGTATTGCTTTTGTAACCAGTCTGACAATCTTTGTCTTGGCATAGTAACTCAATATGTTTGAATTTAAAACTACTACATTATATTTATTTTGTATTTGATTGATTTGTTCTATTTCATTTTCTTCTCCCCCCGCTTTTTTTTTACAAATATTTTTATATTTCAATGTCCCCCTCCAGTAGCTTATTGTAGTTTTTAAAATTAAATTTTTTACTCTTAAGATAATTGCACATTGTCATACAGTTGTAAGAAACATTACAGAGATACTGTGTGTCTTTACACAGTTTTCTCCAATGGTAATATTTTTCAAAACTATAGTACAGTATCATAACCAGGAATTGACATGGATACAGTCAAAATACAGAACATTTTCATTACCACAAGGATCCCTCAAATTGCCCTTTAATAGTCTCACTCGCTGGCCTCCTGAACACCTGGCAACCACTTAACTGTTCTTTATTTCTGTAATTTTGTCACTTCAAGACAAAATATACAAAAATGCATGGGCTTATATAGTATGTAACCTTTGGAATTGGTGGTGGTGTTTTGTTTATTCCACTCAATATAACTCTCTGGAGATTCATCCAGGCTGCTGCATGTATGGATAATTTGTTCCTTTTCATTGCTGAGTAGAGTGATATGGATTTAGAACATTTCGTCTAGCCATTCAGCCAGTGAAGGACATCTGGATTGTTTCCATTTGGGGGAAATTATGGATAAAGCTGCTATAAAATTAATGTACAGGTTTTTGTGTAAACATAAGTCTGTATTTTTCTTTTTTCCCTCTATTTGCTTTTGGAGAAAGTTCTTCATTTTTCTGAGGTAAGTATCCAGGACTACAATTGCTGGGCTGTGGGACAGTTTCATGCTTAGGTTTTTAAGAAATTATAAACTACTTTCCACAGTGGCGGCATCATTTTACATTCCCAGCAGCAATGCATGAGTGATCCAGCTTCTCTGCATCCTTGTATTTGGTGTTGTCACTTTTTATCTATTCTGATAGGTGTGTGGTGATACAGCAGTTTTAATTTGCATTTCCCTAATTGCTAATGATGTTGAATATCTCATGTGCTTATTTGCTATCTGTAAACCATCTATAGTAAGTGTTTGTTCATGTCTTTTGTTTATTTTCCAATTGGATTTTGTTTTATTGTTGAGTTTTGAGAGTTCTTTATATATTACAGATACTAGTTCCTTGTCAGGTATGTGGTTTGCAATATTCTTCCAGTCTGTAATTTGCCTTTAAATACTTCCAATGCTTTTCACAGAGGAAAACTTTATTAGTTTAGATAAAGTTGTTTTTCCTTTTATAGATCAAGCTGTTGCAGTATGTTAAGTCTAAGAACTCTTTCCTTATGCTTGGATCCCAAATATTTTCTTTTGTGTTTTGTCTAAAAGTTTCATAGTTTTACATTTAAGCCTATTATCTATTTTGAGTTAATTTTTTTGTAAGCTGTGAGACTTAGGTTTAGTTTATACATTTCTTTATAACTGTGCTTTATCAGTTGTGGATAAATCATGGCTGTTATATCCTCAAATACACCTTTCCCCTATTTTCTCTCTTTACTTTCTATGACTGTCATTACATGAATGTTAGAAGTCGCACTGTTGCATTTATTTCTGATGGTCTTTTTTGTAGTTTGCACTTTCCCATTTCTCTGTGCTTCTGTTTTCTACTTATCTATCTTCCTTTTCTTATACTAGCAGCTCTGTTTACCATTTTTAAAAAATAATGCTCACTCTCCCTTTTATTCATATTGTCTTTTTAGGATTATTTTCCTTCTTCCTGAAGTACACAATTTAGTAGTCCCTTTAGGGATAGTATATTAATAGTCTCTTAATTTTCCTTAATCTTAAAATTTTTATTTGTTCATCTATATTTTCTGAGACAAGATCTTGCTGTGTTGCTCAGGCTAGAGTGCAGTGGGATGAGATTGTAGATCACTACAGTGTCAATCTGGGCTCAAATGACCCTTCTGCCTCAGTATCATGAGTAACTGAGACCACAGGTGCCCGCCATCATGCCCAGCTGATATCTGTATTTCTTTTAGAAATGAATGTCTGTCCCACTATTCCCAGGCTGGTCTTGAACCCCTGGCCTCAAGTCATCCTCCCGTCTGAGCCTCCCAGATTGCTGGGATTACAGACCTGAGCCACCACACCTGGCCTGCTCATATTCTTGCAGTTCTAGGATGGCACACACACACACACCTGCAAGTTTACCTTGAAGTTTCTATTATGGATTTATTTTTATTAAGTTACTTGGGTTACTTTCTGCTTCCTAAACTTGAATTCATATCATTCACTATGAGAAACTGCATCAAGAATATTAAAATAGTGCCACTTTTGCTTTTCTCTATTCTCTTTTCTAGGATTAATTAAGCAATCCTAGAAAAGAGATTTTGCAATATTGACAAACATTATTCTATTTCCAATGTTTCTCAGTTTTAAAATATTTTTAATCTCATTCTTCTGTGATCTATTCTGAGTAATTTCCTCAGTAAAATATGTTAATTTTACATTTAGCTTTATCTAATCTGTGCAGCTCATTCATTAACACTTGAACAACCATTTTTTTCTTTCTCAAAGATCCATTTGGTTCTTTTCAGATCTTTTTGTTATTCCTGATAGATACCTGTTGCTTTGTCTTTGTAATTTCATCCTTTTCCTTTTCTTTTTGTTTTTTGAGACGGAGTCTTGCTCTGTCCACCAGGCTGGAGTGCAGTGGTGCGATCTTGGCTCACTGCAATCTCTGCCTCCCAGGATCAAGCAATTCTCCTGCCTCAGCCTCCTAAGTAGCTGGGATTACAGATGCTCGCCACCATGCCCGGCTAATTTTTGTATTTTTGGTAGAGACGGGGTTTCACCATGTTGGTCAGGCTGGTCTTGAACTCCTGACCTTGTGATCCACCTGCTTCAGCCTCCCAAAGTACTACAAGCGTGAGCCACCACACCTGGCCAATTTCATCCTTTTTCTTATTAAAAATGTTTATATTCTGAATCTAATTGTAAATATCTGAATTCCTTGGGTGTTCAAAGGTGGCTTGCTTCTTCATGTGCTTGGTCATCTCTAATTTTGTACTTATATTTATTTCATCAATCTGTGATATTTCTAAATTAAGATGCTTTCCCTCAGCAAGGACTTCTATCTGTATCTGCCAAGAAACAAAGTCTAACATGCTACTATTTTAATTCTTTAAAGGGTTCCAGCTTAATGTAGTACCCAGTGTGGTTTCCTCTCCTTTTTGTGGGCCTATAGGTAAGGATTACAATTCAAACTTCTGCTTTGGGCATTTGTTTTCATGGCTTATTTGCTTCCCAGGTTTACTTACCCCTCAAATTACCATGCCTGAGTCTAGCTCATGATTGGTATCCCTACCAATCCCCACCTTCTGCCCCCGCTCCCCGCCAACTTATTTTGGTGTCAGGGAAAATTCCTTAGTTTTTCATCCTAGGAATGCAGTAAAAATCTATTAGGAACTATTTTTGAGGGGATCATGAAAATATCTGAGGCCGAGTGGGGTGGCTCATGCCTGTAATCCCAGCACTCTGGGAGGCTGAAGCAGGTGGATCATGAGGTCAGGAGTTTGAGACCAGCCTGACCAACATGGTGAAACCCCATCTCTACTAAAAATACAAAAGTTAGCCGAATGTGGCAGCACGGGAGGCAGAGGTTGCAGTGAGCCAAAATCATACCACTGCACTCCAGTCTGGGCAACAGAGTGAGACTCCGTCTCAAAATCAAAACAAAATAAAACAAAACAAAAAACAAAGTCTTGAGGCAAAAAATATTTTGGTGTTTGAGGAACTAAAAGATAGTTCTATATAGCTATAGCATAGGGAGTGAGAACAAAAGTGGTAGGGGATGCAGTTGAAGAGATTGGAAGAGGGCAGATTGTGTAGGGCATTGTATGCAATAATAAGGTGTTACATTTTATGTGGAATTGGAGGCCACTGAAAGATTTTATGCTAGAAAGTGGATTAACCTGTTTCATGTTTTGAGATCACTGGCTATTCTGGGGAGGATGCAATGTGAAAGCCAAAAGTCCTTGGAATCAGGTAGGCCAATTCAGAGTCTATTGCTGTAGTCTGGAGAAGAAATTACTGTGGCTTGAGCTTGTGTGATGATAGTAGAGATGGAGATAAGTGGATGGTTTCAAAATATATTCTGGAAAAAGAACAGATGTGTTTTTTTAATATGGCTGTGCCAAGCAAAGTGGCTCTGCAGAAGATCACATGCATGACTGGACATACGACTTTAACTTGTATCTGAAAGGCTATCATCTCACTACAGCTTCCTTGGTGATAGAACCCTCTTTGAGTTTCTTTAGATATGAGGGTCAAAATGTCAAACTGAATACTGATGGAGCCAGCACAGGCAGATCTATGGGAAACACTGTGGTCTTTCTTTAGTTGGAGGGAATCCAGAAGAATTAAAACTAGAGTGGCCAAATACTTACTGTTCATCTCAGTTTTCTGATGAGTTACTGTAATGAAATAATCTATTCCAGAAATAAATGACTTTTCTTGGGTTGCTATGCAAAAGAGGAAAAACATGCTATTAAAAAAGTTATTAGCCAAGGCTGCAAATAATAGAATACCTATCTAACAGTATTATTACGAGTTTATTTTTCAGACATATAAGAAGACTGAGGGAAGATGGGTACTGGTATTGGTTCAGTAGTTCAATAATGTCCGAGTTGACGTCTTTGATTTTCTTGCCTTTCTCTCATGCTACTGAGAGTAGCTTTCTCATGATTGGTTTGAACCCACAATAATTTATCAACACCTTGTTTGTAATCAAGGTATTTTTATTATATTTTATTTTTGAGACAGAGTTTCACTCTTATTGCCCAGGGTGGAGGGCATTGGCACGATCTTGGCTCACCATGACCTCTGCCTCTGGGTTCAAACGATTCTCCTGCCTCAGCCTCCCGAGTAGCTGGGATCACAGGCATGTGCCACCACGCGTGGCTAATTTTGTATTTTTAGTAGAGACTTATTTTTTAAAGAAGGAAAAGAAAATGCATTTTGGGTAGTTAACAGAGTTGTGAACAACCACCTAGATTTAAGAATTTTAGACAAAGGAATAGAACAAGACCATGCTATTTTCTAGTTTTCAAACAGATGAAAACTTTTTCAGAAGTTAACAGTAATGAGTTATTGATATAAATTATAAGTTTAAAAATACATATTATAGAAAATATTTAATGAATATTTAATAATCATTACATTGAAAAATTCATCCAGTAAATATTTGAGCCTATGCATATGCATAGCACTGTGCTAGGCCTTATGAGAGATGTAAAAACATTATACACATTTTCCGTCTTCAAGAAACTCTTAAACAATAAGTTTTGCTATTATATTTTACATTTTATAACATTCTTTCATAGGTATTGTAACTCCGTGTCTTAGGCAGATAAAATTTTTACCTGATGAAGTTGAGACAGACCCTGCTCTTGTCTCTCTGGCCATTGCCACTTCAATGATCATTTCTTGGCCTGAGCGCTTTCTCTAAAGCTGTGGAAAGTAGCTCTGTCTTTGTGTGATCAGGAAATTTGGAAATGCCTGGGAATTAGCAAAATCCCATTCTAGTAGCCTTCACCCAGTGACTGGAAAGATTTGTTATAGACACCCCAGCTCGCTTAGCCTTCAGATGGGATAACTTTGAGGCCTGTGTTTTCCCAGACTTTTCTCATGGGATTATGCTCCAGTCATTACCAGTGGTAGCTGGCTTGACACCGCACCCTTCATTGACTGTTTTCCCTTCTTTGTCTCACTTCCCCACCTTCTACTGGTGTTTCCTGCATCTCTTAGATAAACTATTTGCACTAAAATCCTTGTCTCAGGTTTCAAGTGAGCATTTCCACTAGGTTATTTCCCCTAATACCTGCCCCAAAAGTGCCTGGCTTAATGGGGTGGAACATGATTCAAGTCAAGCCAGTTGGAATCCTTCACAGCGAATTTTGTCCAGTCTGAAACAGTCAGAAAGGAACTCTCTTCCTTCATCTTTGTTTCATTTGGTTTTGCATCATTCTATTTTGAATAGTGTCAGGAACAAAGTGAAACCTTAATATTTCTGGAATATTTAATGAATCCAATTCCTACAATTTCTTTTCTGCCAACCTGCATTCGTCATCAGCTGTTAATTTAAAAATGTATAAAATAATGTTGCTATAGCATATCATGGTGTCACAGCATACTATAGTACTTAAGTGCATGGACTCAGGAGCTAGACTGCTTGAGATTGAAACTCTGCCACTGCCAGTGGTTTGACTGTGCTGATTATCTGTTGTCTGTCAGTTCCATTCTCATTATTTTATTCTCTCTGTATTACAGAGTACTGGAATCCTAAAAATCATTACCTAGATTCACTTGCCAGTTTGTTTCCAGTTCAGTTCTGTTAATGGGAGATTTGAAGCTGAGAGGATGGAAGACATTTTTTCTTTTCTTTTGGGTTCCAGCCTCTGCAGTGCTGGGCTCTGCTACCCTGACTCCAGGAGTAGCTTGAGCAGGGTGAAGGATGTTGGCTTCCTGCAAAACAGTTAAAGATATTTCTAATAATGCAAGAGTTATGTTCCAAAGCCTCAGAAGCATGACATTTCTGGGTTTTGGATAACACTGCTTCTCTTTGTTCTACCAGTGCTAGGAATGATAGCTCTTCTTGCTCAATATTAATATCAATAATTAAAAAGTAACATCTAGATAACAGTACCTTCCACCTTTTGCCCCTCCAGCCCTTCTAGTAGTTTTGTACCTGTTTCCTCAATAAAGTAATAACATTCTCTCTGAAATACCCAAAGTGATTTTTATTTTCCTGATTGAACAATGATTGACACTGTGACCTTGAGCAAGTAACTTTTTCTTTGCCTCAGCTGCTTCTATAAAGATTATAATAGTATATACCTATCTCATTGGCATTATTATTATTTTTTTTGAAACAGAGTTTTGCTTTTATTGCCCAGGCTGGAGTGCAGTGGTGCGATCTCGGCTCACCACAACCTCCGTCTCCTGGGTTCAAGCGATTCTCTGGCCTCGGCCTCCAGAGTAGCTGGGATTACAGGTGTGCACCACCACACCCGGCTATTTATGTATTTTTAGTAGAGACAGGATTTCTCCATGTTGATTAGGCTGGTCTCAAACTCCTAACCTCAGGTGATCCACTGACCTTAGCCTCCCAAAGTGCTAGGATTACAGGCATGAGCCACTGGATCCAGCCTCTCATTGGTATTATCATCAGGATTAAAGGAGTTAATATTTTAGGAGCACAGAGAATATTTCCTGGTACAAAGCAAATGCTGTTTGTTAAATAAATAATAGTGTGTTATATGCTTTATATTTATATTGTTATATAAATATGGCAGGAACCATAATTATAAAATAAAAATATATTTATATTGTTATATAAATATGGCAGGAGCCATAAAGTTCATAAAGTCTAATGTCTCTCTCCGTATTTATCCCATGTGCAATCTGCCCCCAACCCTCCCTTTCATTACTGCTTCTCATGATCACTTCTCTACCTGAGTTATGTCTGTCTTCTATGTTTCTCATCTCTTCTGTCACTAATCAGCACATATGCTTTCCACAGTGTCTTTCCTTATTTTAGACATAATACAGACATTTTGGAGGTCTGTAGGTTTAAATATTTTTCTAAAGTGATTGTATTTGGGGAGGCCATGAGGCATGTGAAGTAGGGCACAGCACTGGCAGTGGAAGACAATAGTTAATATGAATCCAGAATCTTGAGAGTGGGATGTCAGGGACCTCATGTAGGAGAAAGGCTTGACAAACACAGATTATTTTGGATAAATATAGTCCACATTAAGATTATTTACATTTGCATGGTGTTACTCCACTAACTTCGGTTTCTCAATTTTGAGAATAGACGTGTTTTGGATCTCATATTCAGCAAACGCAGATTCTAGGGTTACATTTATTCCATTCCCAAGATCCTAGACACAGAAAACCCCCAAACAAACAAACAAACAAACAAAAATATGGGAATGAGAGAGGCTTAAAGGTTACTGGATATTCAGAATTCTGCTGTGTCTGTAAAAGGATTAGATCATTGTCCAGAGAACTTGTTAAAGAAAGTCCTAGGACCGCTATTGACATTTTCAACAAAGTGTGATCATTCTTTGATTTTTACTGTCCTTTAAAATTTTGGCTAATCCTACTAGTCACAGAGTACTTTTTCTTTATAAATTAGTCTAATCCTCAATTATGCATAAGTGCATTTTTTCAGTCTAATTAGAATTCCAGGCTTTAAAAATAGATGTATATTTTGAAAAGTATATCTGAAAATTTCATATTGTTTGTAAATATATTTTTAAGTACATTAAAAATACCAAGCATAGTAACAACACCAGAGGACAAAGTTGTAAATATGCCACCTTTATATTTATATGAGTATTTACATGAGAATTTGCAATTTCAAGTCATTATTAATCACTGAGTTAATAAAAGGTCAATATAGTATTAATATATCACATATTTACTTTAGCAAAAGACATCTATATAAAAGCAGATAAAAAGTTATTTTTGGCTGGGTACAGTGGCTCACTCCTGTAATCCTAGTGCATTGGGAGGCTAAAGCAGGAGGATCATCTAGGTCAAGAGTTCGAGACTAGCCTGGCCAACATGGTAAAACCGAATCTCAACTGAAAATTCAAAAATTACCTGGGCATTGTGGCGCATGCCTATAATCCCAGCTACTTGGGAGGCTGAGACAGGAGAACTGCTTCAGCTTGGGAGGCAGAGGCTGCAGTGAGCTGAGATCACACCACTGCACTCCAGCCTGGGCAACAAAGTGAGAACCCACCTCAAAAATTTAGAAAAGGATGATTTCCTACTATGTGAAAGTCACAGATATACATCTGAATATGGGCCAAAAGAACAATTCTATTACAATTCAAGAACTGCAGGCCAAGCATGGCAGCTCCCACCTATAATCCTAGCACTTTGGGAGGCCAAGGTGGGCAAATTGCCTGAGCTCAGGAGTTTGAGACCATCCTGGGCAACACAGTAAAACCTTGTCTCAACTAAAATACAAAAGAAATTAGGCATGGTGGTGTGCACCTGAAGTCCCAGCTACTTGGGAGGCTGAGGCAGGAGAATTGCTTGAACCTGGGAGGCGGAGGTTGCAGCGAGTTGTGATGATATGACTGCACTCCAGCCTGGGTGGCAGAGTGAGACTCCATCTCAAAAACAAACAAACAACAACAACAACAAAAAAAAAAAACAAAGAACAGCAGAGATTCTTATGGTGTCAGAACCTTATAAGAATTTAAATTGATTTTGGAGACAATCCAAGATGGCCAAATAGGAACAGCTCTGGAATCCAGTTCCCAGTGAGAATGCAGAGGGTGAGTGATCACCGCATTTCCAAACGAGTTTTTACTGCCCACAGACCAGGAGATTCCTGGGCAGAAAGATGCCACAAGTCTCCAGCACAGTTGTTTCAGCTGGTGCAGTGGGTCTCCACACAAAAACACACAACTCTGAGTGGCTGTTTCAACCGGTGCCTGGAACACCTGGGAGACAGAGTTGCCCATTCAACTGAAAAAAAGGGGGCTGAAACAGGGAGCCAGGTGATCTGGCTCAGCAGGTCCCATCCCCACAAAGACCAGCAATCTGAAATACTTGGGATTGAGAGCTTCACAGCAAGCACAGCTGGACCCAGGACAGTCTGGCTCTGTGGGGGAAAGGGTGTCACCATTACTGAGGCAGTCCACCACTACCGAGGCAGTTTGCCATTACTGAGGCAGACTGCCATTACCAAGGCAGTTGTAACTATACCTCTATAAACAAAACCACAAGGAAGTTCACACAGCAGCTGGGCAGAGTCTATGGCAGCTCAGCAACACCTCTGCTGGCAGATTGTGACTATGCTACATCCTCCCTGGGCAGGGCATCTCTGAAAAATGGTAGCAGCATGTCAGAAACTTAGAAATAAAGCCCCACCTTCCCAGGACAGAGCACCTGGGAAAAAAAGGCGATTATGAATGCTGCTGCAGCAGACTTAAATGTACCTGCCCAGCAGCTCTGAATGGAGCAAGGGAGCTCAAAGCTCAGCATTTGAGCTCCTATAAGGGACAGACTGTCTCCTCAAGCAGCTCCCTGACCCCTGTATATCCAAAGAGACACCTCATAAAGGAGAGCTCAGGTTGACATCTGGCAGGTATCCTTCTGGGACAAAGATAACAGAAGAAGAAACTGGCAGATATCTTACTGTTCTGCAGCCACCACAGGTGATCCCCAGGCAAGCAGGGTCTGGAGTGGACCTCCAGCAGTCCTACAGCAGAGGGACCTAACTGTTAGAAGAAAAACTAAAAAACAGAAGGAAATAACTTCATCATCAACAAAAAGGACATCCACTCAAAGACCCCCATCTGAAAGTCACCAACTACAAAGACCACAGGTAGATAAATTCAGAAAGATGGGAAGAAACCAGTGCAAAAAGGATGAAAACACCCAAAACCAGAACGCCTCTCCTCCTCCAAGGAATCACAACTCCTCACCAGCAAGGGAACAAGGCCAGATGGAGAATGAGTCTGATGAATTGACAGAAACAGGCTTCAGAAAGTGGGTAATAACAAACTTCTCGGAGCTAAAAGAACATGTTCTAACCCAATGCAGAGAAACTAAGAACCCTGAAAAAAGGTTTGACGAAATGCTAATGAGAATAAACAGCTCAGCGAAGAATATAAATGAATTGATGGAGCTGAAAAACAACGTGAGAATTTCGTGAAGCATACACAAGTTTCAATAGCCAAATCGATCAAGCAAAAGAAAGGATTTCAGAGATTGAAGATCAACTCAATGAAATAAAATGAGAAGGCAAGATTAGAGAAAAAAGAGTAAAAAGAAGTGAACAAAGCCTCCAAGAAATATGGGATTATGTGAAAAGACCTAATCTATGTTTGATTGGTGTACCTGAGTATGATGGAGAGAATGAATCCAAGATAGAAAACACTCTTCAGGATATTTTTCAGGAGAACTTCCCCAACCTAGCAAGGCAGGCCAATATTCAAATCCAGGATATACAGAGAACATCACAGAGATATTCCTCAAGAGCAACCCCAAGGCACATAATTGTCAGATTCACCAGGATTGAAATGAAGAAGAAAATACTAAGGGCAGCCAGAGAGAAAGAAGAAATGCTAAAGGTACCCACAAAGAGAAGCCCATCAGACTCACAGCAGATCTCTTGGCAGAGACCCTATAAGCCAGAGGAGAGTGGGGGCCAATATTCAACATCCTTAAAGAAAAGAACTTTCAACCTAGAATTTCATATCCACCCAAACTAAGCTTCATAAGCGAAGGAGAAATAAAATCCTTTACAAACAAGCAATAGCTCAGAGATTTCATCAACACCAGGCCTGCCTTACAAGAGCTCCTGAAAGAAGTACTAAACATAGAAAGGAACAACCAGTACCAGCCACTCCAAAAATGTACCAAATGGTAAAGAACATCGACACAATGAAGAAACTGCATCAACTAATTGGAAAAGCAACCAGCTAGCATCAAAATGGCAGGATCAAATTCACACATAACAATATTAATCTTAAATGTAAAGGGGCTAAATGACCCAATCAAAGACACAGACTGGCAAACTGGATAAATAGTAAAAACCCATCGGTGTGCTGTGTCCAGGAAACACATCTCACGTGCAAGGATACACATAGGCTCAGAATAAAGGGATGGAGGAAGATTTACCAAGCAAATGGAGAGCAAAAAAAAAGCAGGAGTTGCAATCCTAGTCTCTGATAAAATAGACTTTAAAGCAACAAAGATCAAAAGAGACAAAGAAGGACATTACATAATGGTAAAAGGATCAATGCAACAAGAAGAGCTAACGATCCTAAATATATATGCACCTAATACAGGAGCACCCAGATACATAAAGCAAGTTCTTAATGACCTACAAAGAGACTTAGACTCCCATACAATAATAGTGGGAGACTTTAACACTCCACTGTCAGTATTAGACAGATCAACTAGACAGAAAATTAACAAGAATATTCAGGACTTGAAGTCAGACCTGGAACAAGCAAACCTGATAGACATTTACAAAACTCTCCACCCCAAATCCACAGAATATTCATTCTTCTCAGCACCACATCACATCTACTCTAAAACTGACCACATAATTGGAAGTAAATCACTCCTCAGCAAATGCAAAACAACTGAAATCATAACAAACAGTCTCTCAGACCACAGTGCAATCAAATTAGAACTCAGGATTAAGAAAGTAACTCAGACTGCACAACTTCATGGAAACTGAAAAACTGGCTGTTGAATGTTGACTGGATAAATAATGAAATGAAGGCAGAAATAAAGATGTTCTTCAAAACCAACAAAAACGAAGATACAACATACCAGAATCTGTGGGAAACATTTAAAGCAGGGTCTAGAGGAAAATTTATAGCAATAAATGCCCACATAAGAAGCAAGGAAAGATCTAAAATCGACACCCTATCATCAAAATAAAAGAGCCAGAGGAGCAAGATAAAAAACACTCAAAAGCTAGCAGAAGACAAGAAATAACTAAGATCAGAGCAGAACTGAAGGAGATAGACACACAAAAAACCCTTCAAAAAAATTAATAAACACAGGAGCCGTTTTTTTTAAAAAAAGATCAACAAAATAGACCACTAACCAGATTAATAAAAAAGGAAGAGAAAATAATCAAATAGATGGAATAAAAAATGATAAAGGGGATATCACCACAGATTCCACAGAAATACAAACTACCATCAGAGAATACTACAAACAATTCTATGCACAGAAACCAGTAAACCTGGAAGAAATGGATAAAATCCTGGACACTTGCACCCTTCCAAACCTAAACCAGGAAGAAGTAGAAACCCTGAATAGACCAATAACTAGGGCTGAAGTTGAGGCAGCAATTAATAGCCTACCACACAAAAAAAGCCCAGGTCCAGATGGGTTCACAGCCGAATTCTACCAGACATACAAAGAGGAGCTGGTACCACTCCTTCTGAAACTATTCCAAACAATCCAAAAGGAGGGAATCCTTTCCAAATCATTTTATGAGACCAACATCATCCTGATACTGAAACCCGGCAGAGACTCAACAAGAAAAGAAAACTTCAGGCTAATACCCATGATGAACATAAATGCAAAAATCTTCAATAAAATACTGGCAAACCAATTGCAACATCACATCAAAAACCTTATCCATCACGATCAAGTAGGCTTCATCCCCGGGATGCAAGGCTGGTTCAACATATGCAAGTTTATAAACGTAACTCACCACATAAACACAATGAAAGACAAAAACCACATGATTATCTCAATTGATGCAGAGAAGGCCATACTACCCAAAGTAATTTATAGATTCAATGCTATCTCCATTAAGCTACCTATGACCCTCTTCACAGAACTGGAAAAAAACATCTTAAACTTCATATGGAACCAAAAGAGAGCCCACATAGCCAAGTCAATTCTAAGAAAAAAGAGAAAATCTGGAGGCATCACACTACCTGACTTTACACTATACTGCAAGGCTACGGTAATCAAAACAGCATGGTACTGGTACCAAAACAGAGATATAGACCAATGGAACAAAACAGAGGCATTAGAGGCAACACCCCACATCTACAACCATCTGATCTTTGAGTAACCTGACAAAAAAAAAAAAAAAAAAAAAAACAATGGGGAAAGGATTCCCTGTTTAATAAATGGTGTTGGGGAAACTGGCTAGCCATGTGCAGAAAGCAGAAACTAGACCGCTTCCTGACATCTTACACTAAAATTAACTCCAGATGGATTAAAGACTTAAACATAAAACCTAATACCATCAAAACCCTAGAAGAAAACCTAGGCAAAACCATTCAGGACATAGGCATAGGCAAGGACTTCATGACTAAAACACCAAAAGCATTGGCAACAAAAGCCAAAATAGACAAATGGGATCTAATCAAACTCCAGAACTTCTGCACAACAAAAGCAGCAATCATTAGAGTGAACTGGCAACCAACAGAATGGGAAAAAATTTTTGCAGTCTACCTATGTGACAGACAGCTAATATCCAGAATCTACAAAGAACTAGAACGTATTTACAAGAAAAAAAAAAACAAAGAAACCCATTCAAAAGTGAGTGAAGGACATGAACAGATACTTTTCAAAAGGCAATGTATATGAGGCCAATAAACATATGAAAAAATGGTCATCATCACTGGTCATTAGAGAAATGCAAATCAAAACCACATTGAGATACCATCTCAAGCCAGTTGGAATGGCGATCATTAAAAAATCTGGAGACAGCAGATGCTGGAGAGGATGTGGAGAAATAGGAACACTTTTTCATTGTTGGTGGGAGTATAAATTAGTTCAACCATTGTGGAAGACAGTGTGGCGATTCCTCAAGGACCTAGAAATAGAAATTCCATTTGACCCAGCAATCCCATTATTGGGTATATATCCAAAGGATTATAAATGGTTATATTATAAAGACACATGCACACATATGTTCATTGTGGCACTGTTTACATAGCAAAGACCTGGAACCAACCCAAATGCCCATTAAGGATAGACTGGACAAGGAGCCATAAAAAATGGACTATGCAGCCATAAAAAACGATGAGTTTGTGTCCTTTTTAGGGACGTGGATGAATCTGGAAACTGTCATTCTCAGCAAACTGACACAAGAACAGAAAATCAGACAGTGTATGTTCTCACTCATAGGCGGGTGTTGAACAATGAGAACACATGGATGCAGGGAGGGGAGCATCAGACACTGGGGTCTGTTGGGGGAGAGTGGGAGAGGTACAGCGGTGGATAGGGAGTTGGGGAGGGATAACATGGGGAGAAATGCTAGATATAGATGACGGGGATGGAGGCAGCAAACCACAGTGCCATGTATGTACCTATGCAACAATCCTGCATGTTCTGCACATGTACCCCAGAACCTAAAGTGCAATAAAATATATTTAAAAAAAAATAAACAACCACAATTTAAATCTACTTATTATTCTTACCCTTTTGTCATTGTTGTCATAGATTCTATTTGTACAGTTTATAAAAATCCACAAGACATTATTATTACTCTTTTAAGCAGATAATAGTCTTTTAAATTTTACGTAATTACCCTTGTTTACGCTCTTTTCCTCCTCTTGAGGATTTGAGATTATTTTCCTTAAGTAGGGCTCCTGGCAGGGAATTCTCTCAACTTCTGTTAGTCCAGAAACATCTTTAATTTGCTGTAATTCTTGAAAGCTGTTTCCCTGGATATGGAACCTGAGATTAGCATTTTATTTTTTTTTCTTTCTTTCAGCAATCTAAAGATGTCATTCTATGGGATTCTGCTTTCCCTAGTTCTGTTGAAGAGTCATCTTTCAGACTTACTGTTGCTGTTTTGAATTTATCTTTCCTTTTTCCTCTGGTCCTTTTAAGATTTTCTGTCTTTAGTTTTCAATACTTCTTATTATGATGTGGTTCAGATGATATCTTCTGCTAGAGATGGTTTGACCTTTGCAATATACTATCTATTGCTAACAGGGAGAAAGTTAGAGGATTGATTATCTGAATTCAATTAGGGATTGAGCTGTGTCCAGGCTAGGCTCCAAAGTTTTAGTAAGACCTTTCCACCTGTGGCTTATTTCTGTTGCTCTTACATTAAGACATTATCACACAGTCTTTTGATTAAGGAATTGACAGTCTCTGTCTCCTTAGCCCTGAAAGACTATGAAAAATTCATTTCTGCTCTTTAAAGGCTTTGAACTTGTGTCTATACATTCCTGCCTACATAGCTTCAAAATATGTCAGATGTCTTCAGGAAAAGACAATGATGAGTTTGTGGCAGACCCCTCCCTCCAGCCTGACTTTTGTCCACTAAACACTGTGAAACCCTGGGACATTTAGCTTTCTCTTTTAGAAGCTTCTGGCACAATTCTTTAGTCTTCCCTACCACCTCAGCATTCAGCTAATCTGCAGAATATAGATTATTACGTATATTTCAGAGTCCTTTAGTTTTCAACTGACTATGCTAACCCCTCACCAATACAACTGACAAATGCTTGCTGGAGTCTCTTTTATTTAGTCAAAGTCCTTCTACCTAGGCCAAGTCAGACTGACTTCTGTTCCTGCCTAAAATGAACAAATGTTTTCAGAACTCATCAGCACACCTAGGAAGGGCTCTTTCCTGCCTGGAATTTTAATTTGAGTTATTTTTTGATTGCTTCAATGTATTTTCCTCTATATCTTTTAGAAATATGTATCATTTTAATAGAAATTTGTTAAATTTTTAACAAATATGTACAATTGATATGTTCTTTAAAAAATGGCTTTAAAGCTGTTTTAGAAACACAATCTTATTTCCCATTTAGGACTACAACAGAATTAAAACAATAAGAAAGACCTTTAGTATTACCCCTTTAAGGACATTTTAGTTTTCTGATAAAGTCATAATAGTGTGGCAAATGATTCATAGTATAGGGAACTGGCCTTATATTTTGAATGTGTGCATTTAATCCATCATTTGAGAATTACATTTAGGACTAGAGTTTTTGTGCTACAAGATTATGTATATATTTTTTACACAAAAAAGGGGGTTGTTCTGTAAGCAACAACTGCATAGATCTCAGCTAAGCCTTATTTCATTTGTCACTTTAGTGTGCCTCTTAATTGTACTTTTAAGTCAGGAAGAGTGTTATAAAACTTAAGTCTTGGCAGCGATGGTAAAAGTAGGTTAAATATAGAAATGTTTTCCTTTTCTCTGCCGTTATGGAGAAGAGAATGGTAAATGATATTATCAGGGTTGGTTCCTTCCCTGCTTCCTTGAGGCTGTAAGGAAAGGATCAGTTCCATGCCTCTCTCCTTAGCTTGTTGATAGCCATCTTCTTCCTATGTCTTTTTTCATATCATTTTATTTCTATGGCTGTCTCTGTCCAAATTTCTCCTTTTGAAAAGGACATTGGTCATATTGGATTAGGGGTTCACCCATTCCAGTGTGAGCTCATCTTAACAAATTATTTCTGCAATGACTATATTTTCAAATAAGATTATCTTCTTTGATACTGGGTGTTAGTTAGGACTTCAATATAGAAAGGTTGGTGGGGGGAACACAGTTCAACCTATAACTCTTAGATGAGCTGAGCATCTACTTTTAGCTTACTCTTATGGTCCTTTGCCTCTCCTAGGCATCAATTACTGGCAAGTGATTAAAAAACCTTTCTGGACTATTGCGGTGGCTCACATCTGTAATCCCAGCACTTTGGGATCCCAAGGCGGGCAGATCACAAGGTCAAGAGTTGGAGACCAGCCTGATCAACATGGTGAATCCCAGTCTCTACTAAAAATACAAAAAGTAGCCCGGTGTGGTGGCTCGTGCCTGTAATCCCAGCTACTCAGGAGGCTGAGGCAGGAAAATTATTGCTTGAACCTGGGAGGAGAAGGTTGCAGTGCGCTAAGATTGCACCTCTGCACTCCAGCCTAGAAGACAGAGCGAGACTCCGTCTAAAAAAATTTTTTTCTGAAAAATAATTCCTTTCGATTCCAGCACTTAAACTGTTTTTTTTTTCCCAGAAAAGAAAACAGTTTAAGTGCTGGAATCGAAAGGAAAGAGATCTAAGAAGCATGATTCTTAGAAAACAGAAGTGCTAGAACAGAATGTAAAATTCAGTTAGCAGCTCTGATTTTGGATGTGAATAAATTCACTATTTGCATTATACTAACATTTAAAAAAAAAAGCAGGTTGTGAATCCATCTTATTAAATTATACAAATAATGCAAAATTTCTCAAGTGAAGTAAAACTTTAGTGAACACTAAAAAGTTGATTAACTTGTAGTGAGAGATTATTCATGTAAAGAAGTGAGTCACATCTATTACCATTGCCCCTCTGACTACAGTTTGGGACTCATAGAAAAGAATGAACACAGTGAATTGATTTCTAACCTTACATGGAAAAGAATGAGAACAGTCAATTGATTTCTAATCTTACCTCATTTATTTTTACCACGCTATCGACACTGTTGTCTAACATGGAAACCTAATTATTTCATTCTCCCCAGTTTTTCACTGGCGAGATAAAGACTAAATTCCTTTATAAGCTGCAGGTTGTGAGCATCATGATCATTAAGCTCCTATAATACTGAACTACTAGTTGATCCCCAAATTAGCCAGGCTCTCTGAAGAGCCTGTTTTTTTTTTGGTTTCCCTTTACTTGACATTCTCCAATACAACTCTACTGAAATGGTACTTTCATAGAAAGTTTTTCCTACTGCCCTATACAATCTTAGGTGACTGTGTTATGCTCTCATTATTGAACAATTGTAACTAATAGTTTCCTATTTTGTCTCTCTACATTAAACTTTAGAGAGCACAGGCTATGACTGTTTATCTTTGTATCTCTACTGCTAAGCTCAATGCTTGGCATATTCAATACACTGTTCTTGAATAAAGGCCCAGTTTTTATATAAGCACAGCTTACTTTATGCTATAATTAAAAAATAATATTCTACAAATAAAATTTAAAAACACATTTTAAAAGTGTAATGCATTAGTGATCTCACTGCTAACTGCTATTTGAATAAAGTAGTAGGAATTATTTGGTAATTTGGATTTTTGGGTGCTTTTATAACACACTTGCAACTGTGATTTTTGTAGGTATTGCAACTTAAGGCAGAAAAGAGAATGTTGTAAACTAAGAAATATGATAATAAAATTCCGGGACCCTTAAATACAAGAAAATACATTTTTTTTTTCTGTTTGAAAAACTGCCACATTTTTTGTGTGTGGTAAAACATGTCTAACATTAAAGTTACCATTTTAACCATTCCTAAGTGTACAATTCACTGGCATTAAGTACATTCACAGTGTTGGGCAACCACTATCCATTTCCTAGGAAAATACATTTTTTTAAGCTCTCATTTTTATTAGTAAACCTAGATACATAACTAATGGTTTTCAAGTACTATTGAGTATGATAACCATATATAAACCAAATAGCATAGTCTAACAAGTGCCAACGAACTTAACTGAAAAATTAACACAAAATATTTAAAATTTCTTGAAACAGTCATAAAACCTATATGCCAATACTGGGAGGACCCTCTCAAAACTAAATACCACAGAAATAGCACACCAGGATGTCCATTAAAGTCCTCCTACGTTGGGAAAAGCAGCTTGTGACACAGGTAAGCAGTAAGGTAAGTTAGCTTTGGCGCACTCTCCTTAAGTACTAAAACGTAGGCTCTTACCCCAGGCTTGGAGGAGCCTGTAAAAAGTGGCTGTTGGGAGCCACGGTGGCTCCGGTCAGTTGTCATGGCGCTTGAGGAGGCGAGGCTATGAGTTCAAGGCCAACCTGAGCAACATAAGAGGCTCTCATTGATTAACAAACAAACAAACAAAGTGGCTGTATGCCGTATGGAGAACATATGCAATTGGGAGTGGGATAGGGAGCATGCATTGCTTTTATGGGATTCTCAATTTTTTTTTTTTTTTCGAAACGGTGGCTGTCGCCAGGTCTGGAGTGCCGTGGTGCGATCTCGGCTCACTGCAACCTCCGCCTCCCGATTTCAAGCGATTCTCCCGTCTCAGTCTCCCAGTGTAGCTGGGATTACAGGCACGCGCCACCACCCTCGGCTAATTTTTTTTTTTTTTTTTTGGTAGAGACAGGGTTTCACCGTGTTGGCTAGGATGGTCTCGAACTCCTGACCTTGATCCGCCCGCCTCGGCCTCGCAAAGTGCTGGGATTACAGGTGTGAGCCACCGCGCCCGGCCAGGATTCTCAATTTTTAAAAACTACCACACTAGTAAGACGAGACCGTGAATGCTCAGGCGAAGGCCAGGACAGCCAAAGGCTGGACAGCCGCCGGGATTCGCGCTCCGGACGCAGCGCTGCAGGGTGCGGCGTGGGCGCCGAGGCTCTCCGGGTTTGGAATTCCGCACCCCGCAAGAGGGGGCGGGGTAAGGGGGGGGAGAAGCCGGGGCCTCCGCCCCTTCGGGACCCATAGGGCGCCCTTGTTTACCTCCCAGTATTTGTCACCCGAGACAAAGAGGGAAAAAAGGAGGGGCCTCCTGCGGGAAACTCCCTCGGCGGGAAGCGCCTTACTTTCAGAACGTTCTGTAGCCCACTACGGGACGCGGGAACGGCTCCCTCCCGGCCCTCCGCGCCCTTTTCGAGGTTCCCCGCGTTGACTTCCCCGAGTTCTGCGCCAGCCTCAGCGACAGCAGGAGGAGCTGGGCAATCAATTCGCAGGGCAAACTCCAAGCTCTCCCATTTATTCTCAGGGCGGCGCAGGCGAGACCCTCGAGGGCCACAGAACAGAGCGACTACAGCTCCCAGGAGCCAACGCAGCAGGGCTGAGCCGAGGTGGGGAACAGACAGGACCTAAATGGTGGTCGGAGGAAGGGCAAGGCGGGCCTCTTCTCCCACCTTAGAGCCAGCAAACAGCCGCCATATCGGCAAGCCAGAAGACCAACCCCCCCAGGTCTCGACTTAGTATTTTTAAATCTGGCGGGATTCCCGAGCCAACCACTCCCACCGTTTACAGCCCCAGCCAGTCAGCGTGAGGCCCGCCATTTTTCAAACCCTCTTCCCGCCGCCAATCAGGATCGAGCACTACATTCCTCTCCTGACCGGTTCTAACGGGTCTGGGAGTTAACGACCTGGACGACCCACCGAACCTGCTAGGCTGGGGCGTGGGAGGCGGGCCTGGTAAGACGCTCACCAATCGTAAGCCGCTGTGGCCAGGGGGCGGGGACTATCTGGGTTTGAATAATTGTAAGAACCAATCAGAGTAGTGGGGGTGTGGCCTGTGGCCTAGCTCGTCAAGTTGCCGTGGCGCGGAGAAGTCTGCAAAACAAGAGGTTGAGGATTGCGTTAGAGATAAACCAGTTCACGCCGGAGCCCAGCGAGGGAAGCGTCTTAGTCGTGTCCGGCTGCTTTGCGGGACTCTGAGGAAAAGCTCGTACCAGGCAAGAATCTCTTCCAGTCCCTTCGGGTTCGTGGGCCTGCCTTTCCCCATTCTCTCAGAGCCTCTATTCGGTCTCCGCGCTGTGGCTCTCGGGGTTGGACCTGCCGAGCGGCATTTGGGGTGCGGGTCGGCGAGGGCCGGGGCTGTGGAGGGCCGGCGGGCGGTGGGGGAAGGCGGAAACTTCCCCCAGCTGGGCCGGTTCCGGGAGTTTTGAATGTCGGTGGCGAGGTGATTAACGGTTGACGGAGACTCGTGACGTGGAAGCCGGGGGACATTTCTCTCAGGAAAGGCGTTTTGAGGGCGCTTGCCGAGTCACCGGACTCGGTGAAGGGCAGGCGGCGGCATCTCGGGCCCCGTGAGCCACTTGCTGGGCGAGCGTGAAGAGTCGGCCGCGGTCGTCCCGGCCGGGAGGAGGAAGAGGAGGGTGTGCGCCGGGGCGTGGGCGGGGGCGCGGGCGGCCGCCCTCGGGAGGAGGGGGGCGCGGGCAGGGCGGGAGCGGATTTGGGCGGGAAGCGGAGCCCCGCCAGCGCCCGCCCTGGCAGCTGCGGGCTCCGCGCAGACCCGCCGACTTTGCCCCCACCCCACCAGGTGGACGCCGTTCTGTTCACCATGGGTAAAGGAGACCCCAACAAGCCGAGGGGCAAAATGTCTTCGTACGCCTTCTTCGTGCAAACCTGCCGGGAAGAGCACAAGAAGAAACACCCGGACTCTTCCGTCAATTTCGCGGAATTCTCCAAGAAGTGTTCGGAGAGATGGAAGGTGAGGCCGGAGAGGGACGGAGCGCGGGGTGCAGGTGTGACTTTCGGCTGCGACGGCCTTAGGCGGGTAGTAGGCAACTCGTGAGCTTCTCACCCGATGACTCACCCGAGTATCTTAAGAGTTTCAGGCAGACGATTTTAGGTTTTTCTTACAAGACAAGGAAAGCAAAACTTGCCGTCTTTCGATGTTTATAGTTAACAATTTTGCTGTATTTTTGGCGCTTATTTTATGTCCACAGACCATGTCTGCAAAGGAGAAGTCGAAGTTTGAAGATATGGCAAAAAGTGACAAAGCTCGCTATGATAGGGAGATGAAAAATTACGTCCCTCCCAAAGGTGATAAGAAAGGAAAGAAAAAGGATCCCAATGCTCCTAAAAGGCCACCGTAAGTTTAAAATAAATCAAATTGCCCCTTGGATTTTCCCTTCAGGTTATTAAACTTTGTCGCTTCCTTTCAGATCTGCCTTCTTCCTGTTTTGCTCTGAACATCGCCCAAAGATCAAAAGTGAACATCCAGGCCTATCCATTGGGGATACTGCAAAGAAATTGGGTGAAATGTGGTCTGAGCAGTCAGCCAAAGATAAACAACCATATGAACAGAAAGCAGCTAAGCTAAAGGAGAAATATGAAAAGGTACATTGTCATCTTAATCATGTAAAGCTGTGCTTAAGAGGAGGTATAGGTAATAACTGTAGACAACTTGGGAAATTTAGTTAATCTTGTATTAATGGTTGTCAGGTTTGTTTTGAAAAGGTCTAATGAAAATTTTACACTGCCACATAAGGTAAGTGAAACTTTCCTTTTGACTGAAACTAGTGTTTATAGCACTAGTATGACTGAATTGTAGTTGCTGTATAATCTGTTTTTTTTTTTTAAAGCAGAGGGTCAAATTGTTTTATGTAGATATTTATAAAATCTGAAGGTACAGTGGGAACTATGGGACGGACTGTGAGGTAAAAGGATATTGGTAGTGAAAGTACTGATACTGCTCTATTGCGATCCTTGTCATTTTACACAAAAAACTTGTTAAAGCCTGGGGGATAAGTGCTCTTAAAACTTAGACTGTGACTACCTTTTTAAACAGTTATCAGGGTTATTGGTCAATCATCTTAGATTGTTTACAGCTAAGTGGTTTTCACAGTTGAGTAATAACACCGGATGCTTACTTTATTTATTTATTTATTTTGACATTATTTCAGGATATTGCTGCATATCGTGCCAAGGGCAAAAGTGAAGCAGGAAAGAAAGGCCCTGGCAGGCCAACAGGCTCAAAGAAGAAGAATGAACCAGAAGATGAGGAGGAGGAGGAGGAAGAAGATGAAGATGATGAGGAAGAGGATGAAGATGAAGAATAAATGGCTATCCTTTAATGATGAGTGTGGAGTGTGCGTGTGTGCTCAGGCAATTGTTTTGCTAAGAATGTGAATTCAAGTGCAGCTCAATATTAGCTTCAGTATAAAAATGTACAGATTTTTGTATAGCTGATAAGATTCTCTGTAGAGAAAATACTTTTTAAAAAATGCAGGTTGTAGCTTTTTGATGGGCTACTACATACAGTTAGATTTTACAGCTTCTGATGTTGAATGTTCCTAAATATTTAATGGTTTTTTTAAATTTCTTGACTTGTGTATGGTAGCACAGCAAACTTGTAGGAATTAGTATCAATAGTAAATTTTTGGTTTTTTAGGATGTTGCCTTTTGTTTTTTAAGAAAAAAATTTTGTAATAAAATTATGTATATTATTTCTATTGTCTGTCTTGATGTGCTAAGTTAATTTTCACTTTGAAAAGCCATTTGAAGACCAGAGCCATGTTGGCTTTTTTGGTATTTCTGCCTAACAGTTCTTAGACACAATTGACCTAGTAAAATGTTTGAGGCTTAAAAGAAAACCAAACATGCTCATATTTCCAAAATGTTCTTTAAAAGTTGACATTTCTGTTTATTAGCTAACTAGTTTTCAGGTTTATCAGATATATATATACTATTTTTTTTTTTTCTGAGATGTAGTCTCTGTCACCCAGGCTGGAATGCAGTGGTGCGATCTCAGCTCACTACAACCTCTGCCTCCTGGTTCAAGCAGTTCTTCTGCCTCAGCCTTCGGAGTAGCTGGAACTACAAGGCATGTGCCACCACTCCTGGCTAATTTTGCATTTTTAGTAAAGACAGGGTTTCACCATTTTGGTCAAGCTGGTTCTTGAACTGACCTCAAATGATCCACCCACCTTGGCCTCCCAAAAGTGCCGGGATTATAGATGTGAGCCACTACGCCTGACCCAGCATGTTAACAATTTATTTTGGGTGAAAAATCCTCCTTAAGAAGAGGAGCTAGAAGTGAATTCGTATCTGAAAGGGCAAACTGAAGAAAAGGAATAAGGTTGAGTTTTCTGTCACTAAATTGAGCTATTTCAAGATAGAATAGCAGAGTAGATTTTGAGTTACAGTAGTCCCTCCTTACCTGTGGGTTATAAGACCCACAGTGGATGCCAGAAAGAGCCAAGTAAGTTTGTTACTATACATACACAGCTGTGATAAAGTTTAATTTATAGATCAGGCACAGTAAGAGATAACAGCAATAATGTACTGTCATAAGTTCTGTGAATGAAAATACTGTGGGAAAGTGAAACCACAGTAAGGTAGGAGTATGTATCTTTAGTTTGGTCTTAAGCTTTAGAATTATGGGCAACTATAAAACCATTTGAGATGGTTATATTCTACAACTTACTTAAATTTTTCTAGGAATTGTATTATTTACAAGGGAAGGCAGTTACTTTAAGAATGTTTAAGGAAGCAGTTGCTGCATTATAATTAAGATTACTTTTATTAGAGATTATTAGTGAAGGTTGAGCGTCTGGGTTGGCTGTGTGCTTAGAAAAGTAAGCTATTTGTTGACGATTTTAGAGTTAAATTTGACAATCTTGGTTACTTACCAAATTTTAAAATAGAAGTCAGGATTCCTGTTACCCAACCATGAGAGCTTTGGTTTTCTCTTGTCATAATTGGTAAGAATAATCTTCTGTTAAAATAGTGGGATGTTAGAGCAAAGGCACTTCAGTAAAATCTCCAAACATCTTTATGATTGCCCTCTTATTTATTATATTCTGAGTGGGAGAGGCCTCCCAAAGCCATGTAAGAATTGATAAATTTGCCCACATAAAAATGAAAAACTACATTCAAATTGGGGCTTTCACTGATCATAAGATGAAAACTGATTTTCAGTGTTTTCTGGTGTTGGGTGACTCAATATGCTAAACATTTGGGGTAATGTATTTTAGGTACATACCTATGTCATTTAGGTCCCAGTTCCCTAGCTCTACCAAATGCTAGCAGCACGAACTTTACCTACTTCACAGTGTTTTAATGATCGAAGTGTTAAAGTACTACCTACTGCATAAAGGATATGAAATAAGAGTTTCTAAAACTGAAATAGAGTAATAGTTTGTTTCTTTAAGAACTTCTAAATATATTAGATCTGAGAGGCAGACCTATTGGGTTCCTTGTCACTTTTCTTTTTGGGAGTCTGTGATTTATTTTCTTCTCTATCAAATATATTTTTAAGTTTAAGCTAAGAACAACTATTCTTTTAATCAAGAGTTCCTCCGGAATGAACTCAGGATTTGAGATGGGTCCTTCCTGGCTCATGTTTGATTTTTATTTTTATTTTTTGAGACAGAGTTTCACTCTTGTTGCCCAGGCTAGAGTGCAATGGCACGAATTCAGCTCACCACCATCTATGCCTCTCGAATTCATGTGATTCTCCTGCCTTAGCTTCCTGAGTAGCTGGGATTACAGGCATGCACCACCATGCACGGCTAATTTTGTATTTTTAGTAGAGATGAAGTTCCTCCCTGTTGGTCAGGCTGGTTTTGAACTCCCAACCTCAGGTGATCCACTCACCTCTTTGATATTCTTTTAAGTGTGGATCAAAAATCCAAATCTCAGAATTCTCAATAATCAAGACCAGGTGACTTCAAGGAGTGAACATAGTGGAAAACACTGAAATGAGGGCAAGAATTAGATCTCAAACCAGAGATGTGTTTGTGAAATAGATCATATCTTAATAGTACAGAATGTAAAAGGATCTCGTACCTTGTCCTACAGGAGCCAACACCAACCATGTAATATTCTATCCTTTAAGAAAGAAGTGTAAATAGTAATCTTATTTTGGAGGCTGTTTTCAGTACAACAGAGCTGCCATCTTCCTTTAAATAGCTATCTATGTAATATACCATTTAATAGATCATAATTTAATCAGTTCACTAAGGATAATAGGATAATTGTCTTTTTCTTTTTTTAAACACTATTGCTGGGTATGGTTGCTCACGCGTATAATCCCAGCACTTTGGGAGTCTGAGGTGTGAGGATCACTTGAACCCAGGAGTTTGAGACTAGCCTAGGCAACACAGACCTTGTCTCTACCGAAAATGAGCTTGGCATGGTGGCCCACGCCTGTGGTCCTAACTGTTGGGGAGGCTGAGGTGCATTGCTTGAGCCTGGGATGCCTAGGTTGTAATGAGCTGTTACCGTTCCACTGCACTCCAGCCTGGGCAACAGACCAAGACTTTTGTCTGAAAAAATCAAAACATGTTGATGTCACACATAAAAAAAGACCTAGAAGTGAAGTAGCTGGGCCGAAAGACATGCATATTTAAAAATGTGCTAATTACACTAGCTAAAACCTGTACTTAATACTTGCCAGAAACTGCTTTTGTGCTTTGTTAACTTACGAAGCCTGCTAAATAAAATTGCTGCTCGATAGAAGTTGTACTAATATCTACTCCATAGCAATGAAATGTTTTGGAGTGCCTGTTTCTTCATCTCAGCAACATAATAATTCTTAAACTTCTTAGTCTTTGTTATTCTGATACAGATATAAAATGTTTTCTATTATGAGTTTTTTTTTAATTTTTTTTTAATTTTTTATTTTGAGGCTGAATTTCGCTCTTGTTGCCCAGGCTGGAGTGCGATGGTGCGATCTTGGCTCACCACAACCTCTGCCTCTCAGGTTCAAGCGATTCTCCTGCCTCAGCCTCCTGGAGTAGTTGGGATTACAGGCACTCACCATCACACCAGGCTTATTTTGCATTTTCAGTAGAGACAAAGTTTCTCCATGTTGGTCAGGCTGATCTTGAACTCCCGATCTCAGGTGATCCACCCATTGAAGTGCTGGGATTACAGGTGTAAGCCACCACACTTCCCCCACCACCACCACCACCACCACCCTTGTTTTTTAATATTTAAGAGCCATTTGTGGGGCTGGGTGTGGTGGCTCATGCCTGTAATCCCAGCACTTTGGGAGGCTGAGGTGGGCAGATCATTTGAGGTCAGTAGTTCAAAACCAGCTTGGGCAACATGGTGAAACCCCGTTGCTACTAAAAATACTAAAAAATTATCCAGGTGTGGTAGCAGGCGCCTCTCAGCTACTTGGGAGGCTGAGGCAGGAGAATCGCTTGAACCTGGGAGGCAGAGGTTGCAGTGAGCTGAGATTGCGCCATTGCACTCCAGCCTGGGTGACTAGAGCAAGAGTCCATCTCAGAAAAGCCATTTGTATTTCCTATGTTCTTTTCTCATTGGTCTTTTTGTTGATAGTTTTTGGGAATACTATGTATTAAGGAAAATGACCCTTTTGACTATGATGCTTTTTTCATGCAGAGTTCTTTATACATGCAAATTTAGCAATTCTTTCACTAATGATAACGTTTCTAGTGAGGCCCTTCCCGCCCAAAGATTATAAAACTCCAAGACTATAAGAACAATTATCCTTTGTTTTCTTTTTAAAAATTTTTGATTAAATCTTTGATCCTTCTGGAATTAATTATAGTGCAAGGTCTCTGAGGCTCAAATTTCCTTCCCGATGTCCGCAACTGCTTTTGGTCTTTTAATCTATAAAAGCAGGACACTGGGTTAGAATTTGCTAAATTATCATATATCAAACAAAGCACTCGCTGCAAACCTGATCAACAGAGGAAAGTATCTTTTCTTTTCGCATTTTATCTTTTACCAGTTTCACTTCCTGTAAATCATAAGGTTGTCTTACAATAGTACAAATATAGCATTATCTTAAATCTGACATTTTATTACTAAATATATCAGTAAAAATCCTTTACAAAGCAGTAATCTATTTCTTGGGGAATACAATCAAGAAGGCTAAAGGAGCTGCTATGCCACTGTGTAAGATCTAGTCCTTTAAAAATGAAATTTCATACCTCTCTAGAAGTAAGCCATATTTAGATTAGTTCTTCATGAGATTCCTACTGGAGACTGACAGTTTTAGAGAAAGGCAGAGTATTTATTGACATTAGGAAATGCCAAGACCTATAGGGACGAGTCAGGGAAAAAGACGACGTGGTCAAGTGAAGAGAAATTTTCACTTTTTGTGCTGCTTTGTCCCTAATACCAGAAACAGTGTTCTATGCATGTCTGTAAACATACAAATGCCCCTGTTAAAGGGGACAGCCACTGTTTAGCTCAGTCCAGTTGCTGGATGGAAATGTGGATAAAGGATTCCCAGATTTTCCTAACTTTCTAGTGAAACTAGAACTCTTTTGAATTCTGAATTTTAAATATAGTATTGGCAAGGAATTCCAATTCTGGGGTCAAAGAATGTCTATAGGTAAGATTCTGCCCAAAGGTCACCGGTTTGCCACTTCTATAAATTAAATAGTATAGGTAAATGTAAGTTTAATAATTTTTACTTGAGTCAGATCCAAGATTAATAAAAGTTCCTATATGCCTTACAGCTAACCATTGTTTTTATAGTTCAGAAACCCTTCTTGCCCTGATTGGAAACTCAACTTATCCTGCAGTAAAGGTAAATGAAAATGTTTCTCAATGGAACTTCATTGTGCTCCTGGGCCTTTATTCTTCAGAGTTAACAGTGCTAACTTCTAGTGATCCTCATCCTGGGTGTTACCACATCTATAGAATAGTGACTCAGGAGTGCAGTAGACTGTCACATTAAAAGGAAAGAAAAGCCGAGTGTGGTGGCTCATGCCTGTAATTCCAGCACTTTGGGAGGCCAAGGCGGGTGGATTATGAGATCAAGAGATCAAGACCATTCTGGCCAACATGGTGAAACCCCATCTCTACTAAAAAACACAAAAATCAGCCGGGCATGTTGGCATGCATCTGTAGTCCCAGCCACTCTGGAGGCTGAGGCAGAAGAATCACTTGATTGCTTGAACCTGCGAGCCAGAGGTTGCAGTAAGCCAACATCGCACCACTGCACTCCAGCCTGGCAACAGGGCAAGACTCCTCAAAAAAAGAGGAAAGAAAAATAACTTTTCAGCATTATGTAGCACTAAATTTTGGAACTGGAAATGGCCTTTATATGTAGTCCAGACATTTTGCTTTGGAAAGGCTGAACAGTCAACTTGGACATTGACCTTGGGCAGGTAAGAGTAAATACCATAATCTAGTCACATTTATGTCATTCTTTGATTCTCCACATTTTTAGCAAAGAAAGATTAATGGCATATACAATGAAAAACAAGAAAATATACAAAGAGAAAAAAACAAGGTTATGAAAGAAATTAAAAGCCAGGTAGTGAATCAATGAGTTTGAATAGGGCTGTTTTTCTTACTGGTTTTGTAACAGACAACTCAGGTAACTTCTTGGTTTCCGCATCTGTAGAACAATGTTTTGAGGATTAAATTAGGTAATAAGGCACCTATTCTAGTGGCGAGAAATAGTAAGTGCTCAATAGATATTAGCTCAAAGTATATGTGCCAGTATACATGGGTTAATACAGACACTATGATGGAGTATTAGATTCAGTTCTAGCTCACTGCAGCCTCCACCTCCCTGACTCAAGTGATCCTTCTGCCTCAGCCTCTCAAGCAGCTGGGACCACAGATGTGTGCCACCATATCTCGCTATGTTGCCCAAGTTGGTCTTGAACTCCTGGGCTCAAGCAATCCTCTCCCCTTGGCCTCCCAAAATGCTGCAGTTACAGGTGTGAGCCCCTGTTCCCAGCCCCAAAGTTCTTGAGAGTCTAGGTAGAGAGGAAAATTAAAGAAGTTATGTGGAAAATATATATTCTTTAGGAGAGTTTTTCCTGGCACCAAATAGAAATTCATCCCACCGGATTAGAGGGATACTGAGTACTGGAGTTGATTATGTCCTTGACCCCAGTACTAAAATTGTGAACTTGGGCAAGTTATTTAACCTATCATGTATAAATGTATAACATACTGTATGTTTAATTATAGTCACTTTTGATATTTATATAAAGTACTGAATAAAGTGTTTTGACATTTGCCTTTTTCAACCTGTACACCTAAAACTTGTTTATAACAACTAGTTTATTCATATTCATCTCTGTAATATTCCATTGTGTGATTATATCACAATTCATCCTTTTTCCTGTTGGTAGGCATTTAGGTTGTTTCCAGGGTTTTTGCTATTGCAAATGGCAGTGCTATAAAAATTCCTGTATAGATCTCCTGACACTCAAACGTACTTCCCCTCTAGTAGCCTGGATTGCAGATTCTAGCTGTTTCAGCAGCCACGAGCCTCCACTCTGCCTCCTCAGTTGAATAGTATCACCATTGTGAGCTGTATTCCTTGCACCATGGTTGGGAATGTCCTCCCAAGGAGACAGACATGGTGGACCTGGGGTTTGCCTTGTGTGTTTCCTTTCTTTTAGATATCAGTCTGCTTTGACTGGTATCGATTCCTGAAAACAGTTGCCTCATATATTTTGTCCAGTAATAACAGTTGTTTGGGGTAGCAACATAAGTCCAATTCCAATTACTACGTTATAGCCAGAAGTGGAAGTCTATTCAGCTCTATTTTCTACTCAAAGTTTTACTTTTGTTTTGGGTAGTTAATTCTTAATACAGCTGCTGTTTATTTCCTCATAGCAAAAGCCCAAGATAAATTTCATTTAAAGGTAATTTAAAGGTTACAATACCTTTGATATTTAAAGGTAATTTAAAGGTTACAGTATCTTTGATATAATATCTAGGTATTCTTCAAGATGCACTTAGTTATATCCAAGGATTGAATTAGATCACTAAAAACTGCATTCACATGCTATGTGAATGGCATGAGGTAGAGTTAATTTTTTTCCCTTATGGTAACTATTTTGTCTCCAGTTTCTTTTTTTATTTTTTATTGCATTTTAGGTTTTGAGGTACATGTGCAGAACATGCAAGATAGTTGCATAGGTACACACGTGGCAGTGTGATTTGCTGCCTTCCTCCCCATCACCTATATCTGGCATTTCTCCCCGTGCTATTTCTCCCCAACTCCCCACCCCCTGCTGTCCCTCCCCTATTTCCCCCCAAGAGACCCGAGTGTATAGTACTCCCCTCCCTGTGTCCATGTGTTCTCATTATTCAACACCCACCTATGAGTGAGAACATGCGGTATTTCATTTTCTGTTCTTGTGTCAGTTTGCTGAGAATGATGGTCTCCAGGTTCAGACACGAACTCATTGTTTTTGATGGCTGCATAATATTCCATGGTATATATGTGCCACATTTTCCCTGTCCAGTCTATTGTCGATAGGCATTTGGGTTGGTTCCAGGTCTTTGCTATTGTAAACAGTGCTGCAGTGAACATTCATGTGCATGTGTCCTTATAGTAGAACGATTTATAATCCTTTGGATATATACCCAGTAATGGGATTGCTGGGTCAAATGGAATTTCTATTTCTGGGTCCTTGAGGAATCGCCACACTGTCTTCCACAGTGGTTGAACTAATTAATTTACACTCCCACCAACAGTGTAAAAGTGTTCTTATTTCTTCACATCCTCTCCAGCATCTGTTGTCTCCAGATTTTTTAATGATCACCATTCTAACTGGTGTGAGATGGTATCTCAATGTGGTTTTGTTGCGTTTCTCTAATGACCAGTGATGATGAGCATTTTTTCATATGTTTGTTGGCCTCATGTATGTCTTCTTTTGTAAAGTGTCTGTTCATATCCTTCACCCACTTTTGAATGGGCTTGTTTTATTCTTGTAAATCTGTTTTAGTTCTTTGTAAATTCTGGGTATCAGCCCTTCGTCAGATGGGTAAACTGCAAAAATTTTTTCCCATTCTCTTGGTTGCTGATACACTCTAACGACTGTTTCTTTTGATGTGCAGAAGCTGTGGAGTTTGATTAGGTCCCATTTGTCTATTTTGGCTTTTGTTGCCAGTGCTTTTGGTGTTTTGGTCATGAAGTCCTTGCCTACGCCTATGCCTAGATTTTCTTCTAGGGTTTTTATGGTGCCAGGTCTTATGTTTAAGTCTTCAATCCATCTGGAGTTAATTTTAGTGTAAGGTGTCAGAAAGGGGTCCAGTTTCTGCTTTCTGCACATGGCTAGCCAGTTTTCCCAACACCATTTATTAAACAGGGAATCCTTTCCCCATTGCTTTTGTCAGGTTTCTCAAAGATCGGATGGTTGTAGATATGCTGTGTTGCCTCTGAGGCCTCTGTTGTGTTCCATTGGTCTATATCTCTATTTTGGTACCAGTACCATGCTGTTTTGATTACTGCAGCCTTGTAGTACAGTTTGAAGTCCGGTAGTGTGATGCCTCCCGCTGTGTTCTTTTTGCTTAAAATTGACTTGGCTATGCGGGCTCTTTTTTTGGTTCCATATGAAGTTTAAGGTGGTTTTTTCCAGTTCTGTGAAGAAGGTCATTGGTAGCTTGATGAGGATAGCGTTGAATCTGTAAATTACTTTGGGCAGTACGGCCATTTTCACAATATTGATTCTTCCAACCATGAACATGGAATGTTCCCCCATCTGTTTGTGTCCTCTCTTATTTCGTTGAGCAGTGGTTTATAGTTCTCCTTGAAGAGGTCCTTTACGTTCCTTGTTAGGTGTATTCCTAGGTATTTTATTCTCTTTGTAGCAATTGTGAATGGCAGTTTGTTCTTGATTTGGCTCTCTTTCAGTCTGTTATTTCTGTATAGGAATGCTTGTGATTTTTGCGCATTGATTTTGTGTCCTGCGTCTCTTGTTTCTTTAACTTCTGAGCCTCATTTTTTCACTTGTAAAGTGGGGGTAATGATATCTGACATGAAACACATACATACATACACAAAACCTTTACAGAGGTCTGAAGCTTAGCTGTCTTATTCTTCTAATTAAAGGAGGATTTTAAGACTTTCAAATCAGATAATTATAGTTAACTTTTTATTTCCTTAACTATGTGCTAGTAACTATTCTGAGCACTTTATGTATGCTAACATAGTTAATCCTTAAAACAACCCTATAAAATAGGCACTATTACCTTCCCCGCTTTTTTTTTTTTTTTTTTTTGAGATGCAGTCTCCTTCTGTCTGCCAGGCTGGAGTGCAGTGGCGTAGTCTCGGCTCACGGTAACCTCCACTTCTGGGTTCAAGCGATTCTCCTGCCTCAGCCTTCCGAGTAGCTAGGACTACAGGTGGATGCCACCATTCCCGGCTAATTTTCTTTTTTTGTATTTTCAGTAGAGACAGGGTTTCACTGTGTTAGCCAGGATGGTCTTGATTTACTGACCTCGGGATCCACCCATCTCAGCCTCCCAAAGTACTGGGATTACAGGCATGAGCCACCGTGCCTGGCCACTTTCCTCATCTATAGATGAGAAAATTGAGGTATAAAGGTAACAACTCATCAAAGGTCATATGGGTAAATTGTAGTAGGACATGGATTTGAATACAGACAGACTTCAGACTTTACTATAAACACACTGTAACATCCTTCTACTGTGAAAATGAAGAAGCCTTCCATCTCGACTGCTCAGGTGTAGGGCCTAGGCACAATTCACTTAAAAAGTTGAAATCCACCAACCTCAATATGTACATTTCAAAATGTTAAAAATCAGAATTGTAAAGCAATTACTGAATCTAATTTAGAGACAATTCTCCCTTTAATCTCTAATTCCAAGGATAATAGTCCCCCCAAATCTCAGATTTTTGTCTATTTCCTTGCAGCAGATTGCTGCCAGTAAAAATAGTTTCCTAATGCTCAACCCTTTTTAAAAAGTGCTCTCACGTGGGGTAATTTTCACATGGTATCTGGCTCTCTGGTGAGGTACTTGTCATGTTTTCCATTCATTTATGTATGAATTTTTCCCCCCAATTACTTTATGTCCAGAAATGAAATATATTCTAAGATCCCTATGAGAGACTTAAGAAATAAGGGAACTCTCATTTACTCCAGTCTGGTGCTATGTCACTTTTTCAAATTTCTTAGCCCACCTCTACAGCAGCTAAGAATTGGGAGATATAATAATAGAAAGGTCAGTTGAGAGAAAGTTTCCCCAATCAACACAGCCACTTACTTGAATGTGTTAGCAGCCATATCTTCTCTTGAGATGTGTTTTGTACCACAAGGTCCTATGGACTATTTCTAATTTCATTGTGGTAGGCTTCCCTTTTCTTTACTTTTCTCTACTTACTTGATCTGTTAGTTTGTTAAAAAAAAAATTGATTTAAAGACATGTTTGCTTCTAATAGGCAATTCTATAGTAGCATTATATTGCCAAGAAAGATATATGTTTCTGGGGTTATTTTTTATAATTAAAAAAGTGTAAACCTAAAACATTGGTATACAGGCAAATAAGTAAAAATAAACCTTTGTTTTCTTCCAACAGAGATGTAAGCACTGAGGTTTCTAAGCATGTATAACAGAATGCTAAGCAACACTCAAGCAGATACTCAACTAATAACTGTGGTCTATAATATTTTAGCTATTAAGTGTGTCTTGCAAATAGTAAAATCAAGGAATTCTTTCAAATGTGCAGTGTTTAGATTTGAAATGATTACAAGTACCAAAAAAAACCCATGAATTAAAATACAATATTTTATTTTTTCTCACCTAAAAAGCAACCCAGAATTAAGATATACATAAGTTTCTCAAATTTACCTTAATAAAAGTTTGAATATTTATACAATTTCTACAGAAACATACAGTGTATCAAAATCTGCATAAATCAAATTTATAAAATGTGTAGAAATGCATAGTGATATTATCAACTTACAAAGCAAGGATATGGGAATCATTTCCAAAGCAGCCTACAGTAGAAAATAGTCATTATGGCAGCAGCTTCTGATGTTTTCGTTTGGTAAGGTTTCTGATTTCAATATATAGAATCATATTCATAAGAGTATTTTCTTTTAATGAATTGCACAAAATACCCATTTAAAATTTACATGCGCAGTTCATTGCCACCTTTCTTAGGCCTATGCATAGTTAATAAGGTTATAATCTACGCAACATGGAAAATGGAGCCTATTTGCAAACACGCAAGTAATTAAAGTACCAATTCTCTCTTAGTTTCTTTTTTTATAGTTGATTTATTTTGCATTTATAAATGTTAAACATCCCTAGAGATGAAAGTTAAAATGGTTGATCACAGATCAGTAGCAAAATACAAACTGACAATTCAAAATTTTAAATAAAACTCTGTTGAGGATGTTTAACTTTGACTCTCCAAATTTAAGAGCTAAGCTTGGAACAAACAAATTCATAGGTTACATTTTCCTCTTAAATTAAAAAACAAACTTCTGGCAGTAGTTTGTGAATTCCTTTCATTGTAATGATTTCATGATTATAGGATCAAAAATGCTTAACTTGCCATTCAGCTCACCTCATCATTTTTTTAGCACTCAATGTAGGCGTTTTAATCTTTTGAGCAGTAACAGTATCTTTTGAGAAATTAAAATCGAATTGACCATTTGGAATATTTGGTTTTCCTAATAGGTACTGTCTTAGTAAATGTTTAAATCCAAACAAATCTTGTGTTTACTGGAAAAATATTAAAAAAAAAATACACTTCCTAAAAAGAAATTAAGAAACACTATGGAAAACGCAATCTAACAGAAAGTCGTTCACATTTGTTAATGAACTGTGTTTTTAAATACTCCTTTGTTTTTCAAATTTTAAAAACATGCAGATAATGTCATTTGGATGAAAATATAAATGAAACATCAATTCACTCTTGGCTTCACAGGTTGCACAACTTAGGTTATAATGCACACAAGTTTTATAAGGCCTAATCTAACAAGGGCTTGGAAGGTCTTACCTCAGTCAGAAAGAACCTTTGACATGTTTATGGTGGTGTTTTGTTGATTTTGTTATCCTCTCTTTTGGGGGGTAACAATAAAACTGATAATAGTTTTCTATAGTGACAGGTATCAGAGAAGATAAATCCCAAATGTTGGTGGACAATTTTTCTCTAGTTGGAAGACTCCTTTGCAATCCTTGAAGTAGGTATGGACAGAGGGCACTGCGAATGCCAGTAGGTAAGGGAGCAAATGCCACACAACTTCCAACCCTATGGGAAAGCCTTGGGATGTTCCATATTGTCATTTCTTTTTCAAGCCATACAACATCTAACCTTATGGCAAATGGCAGCACATAAATTCATTTCTGAGTAGTAAAAATATTCCCCATACAGGTGACAAGTCCATCATTACCATCCTATAAATTTCATCACAAGCTTTTGAAATATATACTGAGAAATGAAAGAGGCACTAAATGTGTTGAAATTCACCTTTCAAAAAAGCAGCATGACTGTGAAGGAAGGCCACCTTGGCTAATAACCTGTGGCAGTGCTTCAAAAGGATGTAAAATTAAATAAAGACACAACAGGTTGATAATCACCAAGTTATATATGAAAGTCCGGCTACTCCAACCTTTTTCAAGTGTGTGAAAAATAAAAATCAAACTGCCTTTCAGACCCCTGAGTGTAATCCCAAAGAAGACAATGTGCTTTAACTCTGTCTAATAAAACGGAGCTAAAGGCACAAATTACCAACATCATCTTAAAACAAAACAAAAAGATGTAAACATCTACAAAGTTTAAGGTAAAAGCAGTCTTGTAAACAGTAATTGCAGATGATAATGTTATTGTAAAATCACAGTTTATCAATGTCCTTGAAACTGATCAGGAGGTTCCAGGTTTGGAGCTGTACAGAGTTAATAACATAGTTGCAGCAGGTTTCAGGCGCTTTTCAGTCCTGTATAAATTTACTTGTCAGTAGGTAGGTTATTGGTTTCTTTCATTCTCTCTAAACACTATGGATGTTATTTATTTCCCATTTTTGAGTCGTTTTACTGGAGTCACAATTGGAGATGAATACTTGATGCAGGACCTCTGAGCGATCTAAGCACTTTCCTGAAGGAATATGAGTAAATCTGTGCAGGTTCTGGAAAACATAGTAAGAAAAGTTTCAAATTTGGACTCTTGATATCACTGACATCAGAAGTCATCACTTGGCTTCCATTAGGAGATAGTTTAAGCAAATGGATAAGCTTATCAACCACACCTCAGACTGGATTTCTCCTGATTGTCAGTTTTCTCAGTCCTAAGATCTTTCATTGCTAAGCCACAATATACTGCTGGTATCTGACAGGGTATACAAACCTAAATTCATTATCTGCTCCCCAAACTATGTCTACTGTTTCTATCCTGGGTAATGACAATACCAGTTTTCCAGTCATTAGGAAATAGTGCACTTTCCCTCTTTCATTCACATTACACCAGACACTAAGGATGGACATGAGCAATGTCTCTGGTTTATATTCCTTCCCATCGCCACTGCAGATGCCCTGGTTTGGCCCTCACCATATGTTCAGACTATCCAGGATTGGGTCTGTAAGGCCAAAACTATTTTCATAATAATACAAAGGCTGTACTGTCTTCACTTTATCGACATTTACGCTGATGGTGCAAAAGTGATGGTGAGTAAAACTGATGGTGCCTTAGCATGAATCAAACTATGCTAGTACCTGTAGTCATATTGTTCACTGCCACACACTCAGTAAAAAGTAAATGCCAGTTTCACTTAAAGATGTCACTGATGAAGCAGTAAAACATTAATTTTATTCACTCGACCCCTAAGTATACTTAAAATTTATGAGATGCAGTGGGAAGTACGTATCAAGTACTTCCACATAGGGAGGTGCAATGCTCAAGGATGCCAGTCTACAATGCAAGTAGCTTTTAAGAAACTTACAATCAAAAAATAGCCACAATTATCTGAAAGGCTATTAAATTACTTCCTCTCTTTTCCAACTCTATGCTTGTGTGAGTCTAGGTTTTTGTCACATACTTGAACTAAAACCATGTATCAGATCAGACCAAATGAAGCAGGAGTATAAGAATCCAGCTGTCTTCTATTAAATCAGATATTAAAGGGATTTGCAAAAATATAGAATTCCATTCTTCTCATTATTTTTTTTGGTAAACATAGTTATTTTTCATTAAAAATGTCATTTATATTAATGTTTAATGGGCATATTGTTACTTTTACATGAATTAATTATAAAAACTTTGCAAATTTTTCAGACAATTTCCAGTTCTGGAAATATTGCTAAGGATAACCTACATAAACAAAAGCAATTTGGGGTGGGGGGTTCAATAACTTTTAAGAATGTAAAGGGAATCCAGAGGCCAGAAAGTTTGAGAACAGTCCACACCTCACATTTCCAGAATTATTTTCCTAAAAGTAGCCATTGTTTCCCATCACTACCTTCCTCAAATAAGGTCAGTCCCTCTCCAAAACTTAAAAAACGAAGTCGGTGTTCTATCCTCTGAAGTACAATTTAGCGATACCAAATGAAATGCAATTCTTAGAATTTTCTACACAGTTTCATGCCACGTCTTTGCTCAACCAGTTTTATTTACTTTCTATGGAAAGCCTTTTTACACTCAGGACTTGTGCAATCATACTTCCTCTGTGAAACATGAATCACTCTTTTCTATCCTATGGCATTTTGCTTATCTCTATGTTTGCATTTCTTTCTTTTCTACTGTTATATGATAGTGTACTTTAGCTATAGTTTTAAACTCCCCTACAGTCTAACACATCATTGGTTCCCAAGTGACTAGTAATATCTGATACACAAATGTATATTCAGTGCTATGTCCTTTAAAATACCTAAAACATGTGTGCCATTTTTTGGTCAATTACTTCCTGATATAGTTGCTGGTCTGTTAGCCCCCTTTTACTATTTTGCTAATATTGTTCTCACTGACCCTACCATTTATTGCTATTATATTTCATTTTTCTTTGTGAAAATAAATGCTCCACTCTTTAAGGTTTATGCTACTCTTTTCCTTCCTAACTTGCTATAAGAAAAAAAATCATCAATTGATACATGCTTATCGCTTCATGGAAATTATCCCTAATGACAATAGTAGGGAATGTTAAGGTAGATCAGATCCTTATTACATAGATAACAAGTGCTTGCTTGCATGACAGATGGGATGTGATAACAAATACTGAGTGAATAAATAAAATGCAGGGTTGACAGACTCTTTAGTGTGAGGCAGCTTTTCCTACTTTTCGTTTCATATTAAATTGATATATGTTAGCCAAATCTAGACTTTGAAAACTATACATAAATCTATTAAAATGTTGTAATCCTCAACTTGCCACAGAGCTTTAATACTCACAGCTGAAACACAAAACTGCCCCAGCAGTGTCACGTGAATAACTAAATTTGACCATTAAAGCAAGCAACTTGCTACATTTATCCTGCTGTATTTAGCACACAACAATGATAAAGACGTTATGAAAGCCTAGATTTCAAGTTTTATTTGTTTGTCTCTATCTCCACCTGCTGGACAATATGAAATATTAGCCAAATTTTTAATAGTATAAATATATTTTACTTTAATGAATGATTCATTTAGATTTCAAAAATCAGATTCTGGTGAGAGCAATGATGATGACTGCCTCACAGAACACTGACTTTCCTGTATTACTAAAATTAGCAGTGCTCTTCATAGACATCACCGTGGCCTCATTCCGTGACAATATTGTATGAAAGAACAAAAGTGATGCCTCATTATAGAACAATGAGTCATCCAGTGCTCAGGAAAACCTATACAAGTGACTAAATGAGAGGAAAATGCTAGCAAATTTGAATGTAGGCTCGAAGATTTATTCATCTAAATTCCACATGCTAGATGTTATTGAAAATGAAATAGCATATGACACTATTTCAGAAGTTAAAAATGCAGAGTACCTTGAAGTACTGCCATTCCTTAAATTCATTTAGATTACAGTGTGTAATCATAACTTTTGATCCATCAGCCCCCTTTGTCAAACACTGGTCATACTGCATGAGTTGATTTGCTTCATTGATTCTGAAAAGCTGTAAAAGAAAAAGAGAGAAATAAGTAACAGAGGCACCTTCCCTGCTGATGTGTATTTGAAAAGAATAAAACTTAACTCATAATTATAATTAAATTGAATGGCTAACTTATTTTTCCATAATTTTTCTGTTTAGAACTGTAAGTCCACAAATTATATTTATTTTGATGTTAGTGAAGATCCTTATTAACACTGAAGTTAAATTAAGTTCTCATTAAGTTCTTTAGTCTCTAAGATACCAAATGGGTCCCTAACACATATTTGTTGATTACTAACAATGTGAGAAAATGAAAAAACAAACACATACCCACATAAGAAAATATATTAGTGAATATATATTACTGGCAATAACACTCTATTGGCAAAAAGATGAGGATTAGTGAATAATACTTGCAAAAAATCGTTAGGGAGCTAGGCTTACATAGTTATGTTAGTGACAAATATGTACTCTCACAGGAATATATTTTAATCTGTTACATTAGACATTAATTCTAGATTCTAACTGCTTATGCAAAAACCATAATGTTATTATGTTATTGATCACACTGTGGTCAATAAACGTGATGCCCCTCAATGCAGAATAATTTAAAAGGAAGGTGATTTACCTGATTCCCTCCCATTCTGTGGCAGGGTCCTAGCTCAACAAAGCCTCCGTTTGTTTTTCCCATGCTATCAATGCAGTAAGCAGTTTCAAAGCCTCTGATCTGAAAAAATGAACAAAGAAACAAAAAGCAGGCAACAGTTTACTTTTTGATAAACTCTGGCATCAGAACTTAGTATTTCATATTAAATATTACAGTTCACAGGGAAAATCTGGGTATGTGTAGTGACAGAGTATTACTGTATTATCGGTCTTTACATAGTTTGGAAATCATTTATGGTCTTGAAGTCAACATTGGAATGGATTCTTTCTCTAAGAGCATAGGACTATAGATTTCCCTAAAATACCACAGAGGAAAAAAAATTACCATTAAATACAATTTCAGAATCATAGTAATTCATGTGAACGAGAAGCAAATAGAGAAAAGCAACCTAACCACAGTGGTAATAGGCACTGGCCCTACATATCTAGAACAGACTGGATTTGTAAGGGACCTCTCCCAAATGACTGTGCAGCACTTCTGGTAGCTGCCTCCAAGGGCCTAGGGTGCAAAGGTCACACATGACACATGGCCAGGCAGGGAGGCTGTTCTCTATAGACAATGTAGATGAAAAGCAAACACGGGTTTCCATGGTTGGAATGTACAATTTCTATGAAAATTAACTATTTTTGGAAATACTGTGTATTTCTCTGAATTATAAATCACTTTAGTATTTGGATAAAATGTTTTATTCTTGCATTCAGCCAACAAATACTGACTGTGCACCTCTGATGATAAGAGCTTTTGAGGATACGAAGAGGTGCAAGTCATGGTCCTCACCGCCTGTGGAGAGACGGAGGGGTAGCTGCGAGTCAGGATGGAGGTATGAATTTGCAGAGGAAGAGCTGCTACCCTGCGTGGAGGAGCTCTGAAGACTGCCCCAAGAGACACCTTTACAACAGTTAGGGGTTTACCTTGGAATGTTAAGGAAATGCCGAGAAAAGAAGTATAAAGCGAATCTGTCAGAATGGAGAGAGGTTAAACTGAAGATATATTTGGGAGTGAGATAGTAAAAGGAGGACAGAAAATTCTATCCATTCATTCATGCATTTATTCAATCATCAAATACTGAGTATCTGATGTGTGCCAGGCGTGCTGTAGGATCTGAAACACTACTGAACAAAATAAAGACTGCTGCCCCAGTAATGGGGATGCCGCAGTGTATGTGGGTCCCTGCCTACGTTCACTCTGGGAACATAAGGAAAAAGAGACAGCATATAAGTTAAAAAACATAGTAGACAATTTTTCTGCTATAGCAAAAGATGGTAAGTACGGTGAAAACAAGAAAGAAGAGGAAGTTAGAGTGGGAGCTAGGGTGTTGGGAAGTAACAAGGTGGACCTCACTGAGAAGTGGCAGGTCAGCAGACTTGAAGGAGGTGTGAGAGCTGGCCACGCACTCGGCTGTCTGCAGGGAGGCATTCCGGGCAGAGGACAGAGCACAGGCAGGCGCATGCCTGGAGGGAGTCCAAGGACCAGTAAGGACATGGGGCTGGAGCGGAGTGGGGACAGCAGTGGCAGGTGAGGCCAGAGAGGAACAGGAACAGATGTTGTGGAGCTTGGAGACCACCAGAAAGGACTCTGTCATCGCTCTGAGGTGAGGGTGCATGTTTTCTTGCAGAGGGACATGACTTGACTTCATTTTAAAACAATCACTTCAACTGCTGTATTTGAAATAGGCTGTAGGAGAGCCAACAAGTTAGTCTCAGTGAGATATGTTGGTGGCTTAGGCCAGGCAAGAAGGAATCAGATTCTGGAACTAGATATGAAGTGTGAGACAAAGACAGGATTTATGGAAGACTCCAAAGTGTTTGGTCTGAGAAATCGGTAGAGATGGGTAGGGGGAGGAGACAGGAAGTTCAATTATGGCTGGTTGAGTGTGAAGTGCCTGTTGGACACTCAAGTGCCAACATCAAGCAGGCAGTTGGATGCACTCGTCTGGGCCCTCAGAGAGAGATCTGTGTGTTGAAGGGCTTATGGTCTAGTTGGGAGTTAAACATAATTTGCTGTAATAGCACAGGTAAATTAAGAGTACAGGGGAAAAAGCATATTAAAGCAGTAAGTACAGAGAGAGCAGCATGAGTGTCTTCTGTTGGTTTCTCCTTCTATTCCTGAACTCTAAGCATAGGCACTTCTGAGGGATTGGTCTTCTCTCCTCTTCTCTATCTGTATTTTCTCTCTTGGTGACCTCATTCAGTCCCATGAAACAGCCTACCTGCTGATGGACCCAAATGTGCGTCTCCAGAGCGGCCTCTCTTCTGGATTGTGGCATCATACAACCTACGATCTATTATGAGTAGGACTTAACGGCTCTACCTGAATATCTGGCAGGTACTTTGCAAGTCCAGAACACCAACAGAAGCCTTGCCCCCTCCATTCACTCCCCTACTATCTTCCCAGTCTCAGCAGCCCAAATCAAAAAAATTATCAGCTACTCAAATAAAAAAACAACCTCAGTGTCATCCTGGCCCTTATCCTTCACACACCAACCTATCAGGGATCTGCCTCCAGAAGAATTGTTTATGCAATTGATCTGCTTCCCTTCATCTCCACTCTCTGGCTCTCTGATTGGCTGACTCTTTACAATTCAGATCTGAGGGCAAATGTCGCCTCCTCAGAGATGCTTTCCTTACCCTGTCCTCAAGTTCTCTTGATATTATTAGGTGTCATTGTCATTTATCACCATCTGTCATTATCATTTTTGCTTTCTCTTTTTTGGTCTCTTTCCCCAGGTAGCATGCTAGTTCCCTGAGAAAAAGGACTCTGCTTGTCTTATTTTCTGTCTAGAAGAGTGACTGGCACACAGTAGGCCCTCAGCCAATATTTGCTGAACATAATTAAGCAGAGGGATGTAGACTAGAATGTTCATGGCAGGTTTAGTGTGGCTGTGCGGCAGCAGCATAAGGCATACAGCAGGGCTGAGGGGTGCAATCAGAAATGAGTCTGAAGACAAGTTTGAATAAACAAAGAAATGACAATGTCTGATTTTCCAAATGCTTCTGTTGGATTTTAATTATTTTTAATTCATTTAAAAGCACTGTTGGAGTGCCTGTTGTATATGGGTCCCTGCATCAGTTCACCTGGACACAATGGTGATCAAGGTCCTGAAGCACTCAGACTGGCTGGGAGACGGGCGAATCTGGGTGTTGTGAGAACCCGTGGAAAGAGCATAGAGGTGCATCTTTTTGATGAAGTGGGGAAAAATAAGAAGGGCTTTTCAGTATTGGTGATCTCTAAGCTGAGAGCAGTAGGATAAACTGAGGTTAGATAAAGAAGGGAGTTGGAGTAAGGGGCATGGAGGCACCAGGAGCTGGAGCAAAAGGCTGGCAGAGTCAGCATGGTGGCAAGCTGGTCTGGCAAACTGTAGCTGTGGAGTGGAAAGGTGGCAGATACTATCAGACAGTTTTTACCCAAACTTCCCCCCAAGAATACTTTTCTCTTACTCACATAGTTCCACCTGTCTCTGCCTTCTCCCAAACTTAGTCTACAAATGCACACACTTTGAGATGTGACTATCGGTGGGTACTTACTTCTCCCCAGTCAACATTTTTGGGTGGCAAAGGGTAGTGTGAAGTGATATCATAAGCTATTTCTTCCATGAACCACTTAAAACTTTTGCAGTTGTGATCTTCCCGAAATTTTTTCAGCTCCGATATATCCCCATATGGTAATGCCTGTGATTCAGGACGACTAGCATAGAAGTAGTCTTTATATTCATCCCACCAAACCTCCACAACTCTAACATAATTCTGTAAAAAAGAAAATAAATGTCATTATAAAAAGACAAAGGTCATATCATAAACAGCCTATATTAGACACATGAAATATGGCTTACACATAACAAATTCATTTCAATAGGACCTGACATTTAATCAAACAACAAATGCAAGTAAGTTAATGACTCTATGTCATCTGCCTAGGATTAAAATGTCATGTATATTTAAGCAAAAAGTGTTATACACAACCTAATATCCCTGAGCTGGAAGATCATATATGCTAAGATAATGTATTCTATTCTGCTAACAGAAGAAATTGAATCACAGAGAGAGTTTATGAGAGCCTGGCTGGACACTGGTATTTTTACTTCTAAAATAACTTCTTTTCTTTCTTTCTGGTTTTTTTTTTGTTTTTTTTTTGAGATGGGTCTTGCTTTGTCATTCAGACTAGTGCAGTGGTGCAATCTTGGCTCACTGTAAGCCTCAACTTCCTGGGTTCAAGTGATCCCCCCACCTCAGCTTCCTGAGTAGCTAGGATTACAGGTGCATGTCACCATACCTGGCTAATTTTTGAGGGTTTTTTTGTAGAGACAAAGTCTCATTTTGTTGCCCAGGCTGGTCTCAAACTCCTGGCCTCAAGAGATCCTCCCACCTTGAGGAATTACAAGAGTGAGCCACTGTGCCTGACCTATAATCTCTTTTTAATAGAACCATTCCACTGGTAAGTATGGGGGAAAAAAAATCTCATTTCAAAAACCATCATAAAAAACAAAAGCTCTGTTCAATAAAACACACTTTTGCAGGTGATTTTATTGATCCTGTTATCATTATAATAGAACCATTTTACTACAACCTCAAATAAACTGGGTATTTTCCCCAGTTGGCTCACGTTTTTTAAATTAAAAAATATATATATATATTTTTGAGATGGAGTCTCACTCTGTCACCCAGGATGGAGTGTAGTGGCGCAATCTCAGCTCACTGCAACCTCTGCCTCCTGGGTTCAAGGGATTCTCCTGCCTCAGCCTTTCCAGTAGCTGGTATTACAGGTGCCTGCCACTACACCTAGCTAATTTCTGTATTTTTAGTAGGGATGGAGTTTCACCATGTTGGCCAGGCTAGTCTTGAACTCTTTACCTCAAGCAGTCCCCCTGCCTCAGCCTCCCAAAGTCCTGATATCACAGGCATGAGCCATTGCACCTGACCCTAGTTGGTTCACTTTAAGGAAAAGCAGCTACAGAGCAATAAAATACATTGACACTGTGATAACTGACAAATATCTAGCTTTTAAGGCTTTAATCGATGAATGAATGCTTGCATAAATACATGTGACCAAATTGGTATACACTTGCTGTGATCTGCATGTGGCTTGTCTGCCAAAACTCATGTTAAAATTTGATGCCCAATGTGGCAGCGCTGGGAGGCAGGGCCTACTGGGAGGTGTTTGGGTTGTTAATACATTAAAGGCCTCCTGTGGAGGTGACGGGATGAGTTCTTGCTCTCCCAGGAATGGATTCATTCCCACAAAAGTAGTCTGTTAAAGAGTCTGGCTTCCTTGGTCTCTCTCTTGCTTCCTTTCTTGCCATGTGATCTCGTAGTACATGTGCATCCCCTTCTGTTTCCCATCATGTGTTGAAGCAGCATAAGGCCCTCAACAGATGTAGCTGCCCAAGCTTGAATTTTCCAACCACTAGAATCTTGAACCAAATAAACCTCTTTTCTTGATAAATTACCCAGCCTTAGGTGTTCTGTTGTAGCAACACTAAATGAACTTAAAACAATACTCAATCCCTCATCTTCTACATCATGCATCAGCAAATACTCTCTATAAAGGGCCAGACAGTAAGTATCTTATATATATATATATATATATATATATATATATATATATATATATATATATATAATTATCATTTTGTTTTTTGAGATGGAGTCTTGTGCCCTGTCACCCAGTAAGTAAGTATCTTGGGCTTTTTGGGCTATACAGTTTCCTGTGGCAACTATTCAACTCTGCTATGTTAGTGAGACAGTAATCACAGACAATACACAAATAAATGAGTGTGGCTATGCTCTAATACAACTTTATTTACTAAAAAGGATTGGATTCAGCCTGTCAGCCATAGTTGCTGACCCATCCAGAGCAGAAATAGTAAATATTTCAGATCTAGCATTCAGATTAAATGTTTTCTAGGCAACAAGATAACTATCAAAGGGTGACATGCCCCTAAATGCATTGTTGTCACAAACGCCCATGGATTTAAAAAAGGCTGCTATAGGCTGGGTAGGGTGGCTCACGCCTGTAATCCCAGCACTTTGGGAGGCCAAGGCAGGTGAATCATGAGTTCAGGAGATCAAGACCATCCTTGCCAACATGCTTGAAACCCTGTCGCTACTAAAAATACAAAAATATTAGCTGGGCATGGTGGTGCAAACCTGTAGTCCCAGCTACTCGGGAGGCTGAGGCAGGAGAATCACTTGAACCCAGGAGGTAGAAACTGCAGTGAGCCGACATCACACCACTGCACTACAAACTGAGTGACAGTGCTAGACGCTGTCTCAAAAAAAAAAAAAAAAAAAAGGCAGCTATAAGCAGTATATGATTAAAGAACATATGATATTACCACTTGTTATGGGTTAGATCTGTGTCCCTACCCAAAACTCATGACTAATTACAATCCCCAATGTTGGAGGCGGGGCTTGGTATAAGCTGACTGGTTCACAGGGGTGGATCCTTCATGAATGATTTTGCACTAGCCCACCCCTTACCCCCACACCCAGACTGTCCTTGCGATTGTGAGTTCTTGTGACATCCGGTTGGTGAAAAGGGTGTAGCAACTTCTCGCTTCTCTCTCTTGCTCCTGCTCCCACCATGTGAGATGCTTCACTCCCCCTTTTCCTTCCACTATAATTGGAAGCTTCCTGAGGCCTCTCCAGAAACAGAAGCTGCTAAGAGTCCTATACAGCCTGAAGAACTGTCAGCCAATTAAACCTCTTTTCTTTATAAATTACCCCGTCTCAGGTATATCTTAATAGCAGCATGAGAACAGACTATTACATGACTCAACATTCTGAATCCTTGCAAATCCATACGAAATTAGATACAGCACATGTACTCTAGACATGAACAAACCTCAAGAGTTATGTATACATGCGTAAGATTATAGCAATAAAAAGAAGGAGCAATTAGTTGTCTGGGATGGACAGGGCCAGAGTGGCACCGTGTTGCCCCATCTCAAAGGAGTGGTTAATTAGGTGGGAATGGTATTCAGGGCAAAGAGAAAAGCAAATGCAGTATGACAAATTTTAGCATATTGTAGTCTGGCAAATAGTTTATAAAAACTGGAATGCAGTATTTACTGAGAGAAAACTTGCTTCAGTTTCTTCATTTTAAGATGAGGATACAGGCCAGGCATAGTGGCTTACACCTGTAATCCCACCACTGGGATTTGGCAGGCAGAAATTTGAGACCAGCGTGACCAACATGGTGAAACCCTGTCTCTACCAAAAATACAAAAATTAGCCGGATGTGGTGGTGCACACCTATAATTCCAGCTACTTGGGAGGCTGAAGCAGGAGAATCACTTGAATCCTGGAGCAGAGGCTACAGTGAGCTGAGAGTGCATCATTGCACTTCAGCCTCGGCAGCAGGCTCTGCCTCAAAAAAATACAAAAAAGTTAGTGAAACTAATTTTGAGGCAGTGTAACTCTGCCTCAAAAAAATACAAAAAAGTTAGTGAAACTAATTTTGAGGCAGTGTAACTCTGCCTCAAAAAAAAAATTCGTTGAGGATATAGTCCTTACCTCATAGTATGTTGTGAAAATTAAAAAGTTTATCTATATAAAGCATTTACATTTATGCCTAGTACATTGTAAGCTCTTAATAAATGCTAGCTCTTATTAATATTGTTATTCTTTTTAAAAGAACTTTGAATTTTCCCCTTGGGATGACACCTATGAAAAAGTTTTAAGCAGGTAAATGACATCAAATTTAATTTTCAGGTGAATGACACTGGTGGTGAGTGAAGAGTGGGCTGAAGTGGGTTGAACCTGATGGCAAAGAGCCAAGTGGAGGCTATTTAGTACTCATGGGAGAGATTTGAGGAACTGCACTGAGTATAGAAAGGCATGGATTGAAGAGCCATGTGTGAGGCAGAATCACCAGGGCTGGGTAAGGGGGAGGGGCAGGGAACAACCTTACATGCTCCCTAAGTTTCATTCATGGGCAAATAGAGAACACAGTGGAAGGAATAACTTTTCAGGAAAAGTTAAAGGTCAGTTTTGCCTCTGTTGAGTGAAAGATCTAAAGGACAACAGAGGATAATTCCAGAAGGTCTGAGGCTCAGAGGAGACAAATGAGGTAGAGAAACAGACCTGGCCACTGGCTGATGGCTCAAGGAGATGCTGTCAAAACTGGAGAAAAGAAAGCACCTGGCACATGCCAGGCATTCACTAAGTGTATGCTACATCCACACTTATTGGGTAGTTTGTATGGTTAGACACGCTAATTTTTAGAGTGAATACATATCTATCTACCTCAGCTCTTTTCCTTTTTCTTTCAGGATAGACTTTTTTGAGTCAATTTGGCTTTTCATCAATTCTTCGTGATATGTGTCTGACTCCAAAGGGAGTTTCCTGCAATGTCAATCATGCCTGGTGTTAATTTGGTGCTAATTTTGTTTTATCATACACATTTAAATCTCATTCCCTGTTGTAGCTGGGGCTTCATTTAGCCAATAAGAAGGATGTTTTGGTTCTGAAAGCCTAGCTGGTCTGCTTATTACCCATTGCCCTGTTGTGAACTGTCCCAAGTTGTGTCTAAAGCTGACAATAAACCTGACTTGGTTAAGCATTGCAGAAAATGAGGAGCCTCAGAGTTGCATGCCTCTTAGCATTTATGAAAGCAGCCAAACCAAATAAACTTCCAAGTTGTTTTGCCAGGGATAGAGGTCTTCGTCCTCCAAGCAGTGGGACATCTGGATTTCTGTATGAAGCTTCCTTGGTTTGTTTCAGAAATAAATTCCAGCCCCAAGTGTCAGTAGTCTGTGATGAAATGGCAAAGAACTGAGAGACCCCAACATGGCTGGATAATCACCAGATCATCATTCACCACTACACTACTTCTAAATCTGTCCTCCCCAGCTAGAGGACTGTCTTGGAATATGGTGACTATGATGTATCTCATTTTAGGTACCTTACACTGCATGGAATGGTGAGAATCAATAGAAGGAACCAGAACTAGGATTCATTTTCTAATAAATGTCTGACTGGGAAAGAAGCCTGGGATGATGCTCATCCCACTAAAACAGTCCTATTCAATTTAAGTTCAATACACTTTATTTATTTAAAACAAATTTTAAAAACGTTTCTAAAATGTTTTAAAAACCAATGTTTTGTTTTTCTGCTGGTTCATGAGTTTTGGTAAAATATAGATATCAATCCTAGTTCAATATTTATGGCATAGGAGGTAAGATTTTTATTAAATAATAACAGCAAAATGTTTATTACAGCAGAACAATTTGGATGTCACAATGAAAAGAATCAGTGGAATTTTCCTCTATTTTATGTGAGTAAGATGGAGAATCTGGAGGCAGAATATAAAAGGACAAAGGATATTCACCTTAACTTTTCAATCTTTGTGGGACAAGAGATATTAATCTTTTGTAAGCATTGTTCTAAAATTTGATTTTGCTTACTATGCAAACTCCTAATATGATTATCTAAATTTTTAAAAACCAAACCATATTTTACTCATGTGTGAATAACAGAAGCTAGTATTTTCCCTTCAATTATTTCCCTAAACAGTGTCGGACTTTTTTGAGTTTATTTGAAATGTATTCATGGAGAACATTTAATATAGGAATCTTAATCAGAACGGGATATAATGGGAGGTGAGGTTATCAAGATGGCAATGTAGGAGACACCAGCTTTTATTCCCCCACAACTAAAAAACCAAATACAGACAGCTATTCACAAACCCAAATAGCCCAGAGAGAGCTCCAGAGTCCATTAAATAATCTGCAGCAACATAATGGAGCAAGAGAAACGAAGAATATCTACATAGGACAGGATCACTGGTGAGGTGGTGCATACCTGAGGCACAAGGAGTAGCTAGGAAAAAAAGAAGGCAGACGCTATTGGTATCAGCCATGTGGCACAAACTACCATAGTCTCCAGAGGCCTGCTCTGTAGAGGACACTGGCATCACTTGCCACTGAGGTAAACAACAGCCCTTTTGCTGGGGAACCCCAGAGAGGGAGATGCATCTGCACATTCGCCACCATCCAAGAAGCAGCTACTCTTGAATTACTTTGAGGAAAGCTCTGCCAATTCTCCCATGCTCCAGTGAGCCCTGATCCTGAAGCCACAGCTGCTCTGCTAGTGCCCACACTGCAGCCACAGGCTCTGCGGCTGGACTGGGCCCACCTCTCTAACTCTGGTGGCAAATGACTCTAGCTTACCATTGTTATAGTGAGCTAGTTCATGCTCCAGGCCTCAGAACCATACCTTTACTGTGCATGCCCCAGCTCCAGGCCCTGGATCAGCTGCAGTAGAGAGCTAGAACTCACCCCAACTCAGGAGCTGCTCTAACTCTGCATACTTCTTCTCCCTTTCTTGGCTCTAAAAGCTACTTCACAAGCATCTGGGCCTCACATACTGCTACCAACATTGGCAGCAGGGGTTCCCATGTCCCAAGCAACAGCCCAGCTACCATAGAGAGCTAAGCACTACTCTGTTCTCAAATGTGCTCAGAGTTAATATGCTCAGAGCTGCATTAACTCTGAGCACATCTGTGCTCCCATTCTTGGCTACCTCAAAGCATCTGGTACCTCACATTCTGTTATCAATACGGTAGTGAAATGTCTGTGCACTAGGCCCTGGGGTTTTTAAACTGCCCCAGATCCCGTAGCCATAGTCTCTCCACTCATGCTCGTGCTTCAGTCCTTCCATAGCCACTCTACAAAGTGCCACTGCCACTGCAAGTGAGCCCATGAGTCAAAACCAGTGCCATGGGGCATTTAACCTCTGAAATGAGAGAAAAATCAGGATGTCCTTGGCAGCCATACCCAAAGACCTCAACATGCCTCACTGCCACTGTAGATATCTACAGCATTAGCCACTGAGGGGCACTGAAATCTTTGCCAACACTGACCTTGGTGGGCAGATCTATACAGGGAATACACAGCTGGTATTCTCAGTAATCCCAGAATTGCTATACCCCACCCAGAAAGTACCCTTGCACCCTTCTTTCCCCACAGAGGAAAATCTTTCCATATTGAAACCAGCCTGTAAAGTCTGTAATTGGTGACTGATCCACAAAATGCACAGGTATCAATGTAAGGCAACAAGAAACATGAATAATGGAGAGGACATAATACCACTAAAAGATGACAATAATCTCTCAGTAGCAAACCTGGACAAATAATTCAAAATAATTGTTTTACAGAATCTCAGTGAACTTCAACCAAACACAGAGAAATAATTCAGAAAAATCAGAAAACCAATAAAAAACCAGAATGAGAAATTTACAAAAGAGAGGGAAATTATTAAAACAAACAAGCAAACAAATGCTGGAGCTGAAAACTACCATGAATTAAATAAAAAATGTAATAGAGAGCATTAATAGCAGAACTGATTAAGTAGAATAAAGAATCTGTGAACTTGAAGACAGCTTAGTTGAAAATATATAGTCAGCAGAGAATAAAAAGGAATAAAGAAAGCTTACAGAATTTATGGAACAGCACCAAAAGAACAAATATTTAAGTCATAGAAATTCAATAAAGAGAAGGGAAAGACAAAGGGTAAAAAGCTCATGTAAAAAAATAATAGTAAGAGCATGAGAGTATTCTAAGAAAAAAATAATAGAGGAAAACTGTCCAAATCTGGGGAAAAATACAAATATTTAAGCATAGGAAGGTCAAAGGTCTCTTAACAAGATTCAATCCAAACAAGACTATATTAAGACATAACATAATCAAACTGTAAAAAATCAAAGACAAAGATGCAATCCTAAAAGCAGTAAGAGAAAAGCAGCAAATAACATATAAGGAAGTTCCAGGAAGGCTAACAGTAGACTTCTCAGCAGAAACCTTACAGGCCAAGGGAGAGTAGGATGATATATTCAAAGGGCTGAAGGAAAGAAATTGCCAACCAAGAATAATGTACATAATGTACACAGCAAAGCTGCCATTCAAAATGAAGAAGACATAAAGACTCCCAGATAAACAAAAGCTGAAGTAATTCATCACCACAGAATCTGTGCTACAGAAAGTGCTAACAGGAGTTCTTTGAACAGAAAGTAAAGAATAACAACCAGCAACATTAAAACATATGACAGCATAAAACTCACTGGTAAAAATAAGTATACAAATTCAGAATACTCTAATACTGTAATGGTGGCATATAAATCACTTATACTTTAGCATGAATGTTAAAAGACAAAACTAATAAAAAGTAATAGCTACAACAATTTATTAAGTGATACACAATATAAAAAGATGTAAATTGTGACACTGAAAATGTAATAGCTAGGGTGTAGAATAAAAGTATAGAGTTTTTGCATGCAATCAAAGTTAAGTAGAGATCAACTTCAAATAGCCTGTTATAAATGTACAATCTTTCAGGTAAGGTTCATGATAACCACAAAGCAAAATCCTATCACAGATATTTAAAAAATAAAAAGGAGTCAAACATGCCATTAGAGAAAAATCACCTAGTCACAAAGGAAGGCAGCAAGAGAGGAAGAGAGGAAGCAACAATAAGCAAACAGTTAACAAAATGGCAGTAATAAGTCATTACCTATCAATAATTACCTTAAATGTAAATAGACTGAATTCTCTAATCAAAGATATACAGTAGCTGAACCGATACAGAAAAAAACCTCAACCATATATTGCCTACAACAGAGTCACTTCATCTTTAAGGATACACATACAAAAACGATTGAAAGTGAAGGGATGGAAAAACATTCCATGCAAATGAAAACCAAGAAAGCAGGAGTAGCTTTGCTTATATCAGATAAAATAAACCTTAAGTCAAAAGCTTTAAAATGAGAAAAAGAGATGATCATTATGTAATGTTAAAGGGATAAAGTTATCAAGAAGATATGACAATGATAAATATATATGCACTCGATATTGAAACACCTAAATATATAAAGCAAATATTAATACATCTGAAGAGAGAGACAGACTGTGATACTATAATAGTATGGGACTTCGCTACCCCACTTTCAACAAGGACAGATCAAAAGAGACAGAAAATCAATAAGAAAATTCAGATTTGAACTACTTTAGACCAAAGGAACCTAAAGTACATACACAAAACATTCCATCCAATGGTGGCAAAATACACATATTTCTCAAATGCACATGGAACATTCTCTAGAATAGATCATATGTTAGGCCACAAATGAAGGGTTAAAAAAAATTTAAGAGAACTGAAATCAGAGCAAGTATCTTTCCTAACTAGAATGGTATGAAACTAGAAATCAACAACAGAAGGAAATGTGAAAAATTCACAAATATTAAACGACATGCTCCTAAACAACCAATGGGTCAAAGGAGAAATTAAAAGGAAGATTTAAAACTACCTTGAGACAAACAAAAATGGAAACACAATATGTTATAAATTATGAAATACAGTAAAAGCAGTTCTAAGAGGGAAGTTTATAGCAATAAATGCCTACATTGAAAAAGCAGAAAGACCTCAAACAAACAACTTGATGTCACACTTCACGGAATTACAGAAAGAATAAACTAAGTTCAAAGTTAGAAGGAAGGAAAGAGATAAAGATCTGAGCAGAAATAAATAAGACTAGAAAAAAAACAGACGAGACCAATGAAACTAAGAGTCGATTTTCGAAAAGATAAACAAAATCAGCAAACCATTAGGTAGACTAAGAAAAAGAGAAGACCAAATAAATGAAATCAGCAATGAAAGAGGAGAATACAGCTGGTAGCACAGAGGATTATAAGAGACTACTATGGATAATTACATGCCAACCACTTGGATAACCTAGAAGAAATAGATAAATTTCTAGACACATACAACTCATTAAGACTAAATCTTGAAGAAATAGAAAACCTAAACAGAACAATAATGAGTAAGGACACTAAATTAGTAATAAAAAGTTTCACATTAAAGAAAAAGTCTAGCACCTGATGGCTTTGCTATTGAATATTACAAAACATTCAAAGAAGAACTAATACCAATCCTTTTCAAACTCTTTCAAAAAACTGAAGAGGAGGAAAAACAAGCAAACTCATTTTATGAGGGCAGCATTACTCTGGTACAAAAGCCAGACAAAGGTATTATAACAAAAGGAAATTAAAAGCCAATATCTCTGATGAACACAGATGTAAAAATTGTCAACAAAACCCTTGCAAACTGAATTCAACAGTACGTTAAAATATCATTTATAATGATCAAGTAGGATTTATCCCTGGGATGCAAGGATGATTCAACATACAAAAATCAGTAAATGTGATACTCCACGTTAACAGAATGAAGGACAAAAACCATATAATCATCTCAATAGATGTGAAAAAGGCATTCGACAAAATTCAATGTAAAAAGCTTCAACAAATTAAGTACATGAGGATTGTACCTCAACACAATAGAGGCTATATACAACTCCATAGCTAACATTATACTCAATGATGAAAAGTTGAAAGCTCTTCCTCTACAATTAAGAACAAGACAAGGATGCACACTCTCCCACTTCTATTTAACATCCTACTGAAGGTTTTAGCCAGAGCAATTAGATAAGAGAAAGAAAGAAAAGACATCTAAATCAGAAAAGGAGTAAATTGTCTCTGCAGATGACATGATCTTATATATGCAAAACCCTGAAGACTCTAACAAAAAGCTGTTAGAACTAAAAATAAATCTAATAAAGTTGTAGGAAAATTAACATACAAAAATCAGTAGCATTTCTATATGTTAACAGTGATCTATCTATAAAACAAACTATGAAAACAATCCCATTTATAATAGTGGCAAAACAATAAAATATTTAGGAGGTGAAAAATCTACATGCTGAAACTATAAACTGACAACCCAAATTGAGTAATACACAAAATAAATGGAATGATACCCTGTGATCATGGATTGAAAGAACTAATATTGTTAATATATCCATATTATAAAAGCAATCTACAGATTAAATATAATCCCTATCTAAATTTCAAGGACATTTTCCCCATAAAAAAAAAATAAATCCTAAAATTCATACAGAGCCCCAAAAAGCCTTGAATAGCTAAAGCTATCTTGAGCAAAAAGAACAAAACTGGAGGCATCACACTACCCAATTTCAAAACCTGCTACAAAGCTATAGTAATCAAAACAGTATTGTACTCACATAGAAACACACATAGACCAAAAGAACAGAACAGAGAGCCCAGAATTAATCCACATATTTATTGCCAATTGATTTTCAAGTTAGATGCCAAGAACACATTAGGGCAAGAACAGTCTCTTCAATAAATGTTGCTTGGAAAACTAGATATCCATATGCAAAAAGAATGAAACTAGACCTTCATCTCACACCATATATAAAAATCAACTCAAAATGGATTAAGGACTTATATGAAGATCTAAAACTGTAAAACTTCTAGAAGAAAATAGAAAAATTCCATAACATTGGTCTGGGCAAAGATTTTTTTTGGATCTAACAACCCCAAAAGAACAGGCAACAAAAATAAAAACAGACAAATGGAATTATATCAAACTAAACAGTTTCTATAAGCAAAGGAAACAATTAACAAAGTAAAGAGACAATTTACAGAATGGGACACTATATCTGTAAACCATGTATCTGACAAGGGGCTAATATCCATAACATATAAGGAACTCAATAGTAAGGAAACAACCTGATTAAATTGGGCAAAGAACCCGAATAGACATTTCTAAAAAAAAAAAAAAGACATACAAATAGCCAACAGGTACATGAAGAAATGCTCAACATTATTAATTATCAGAGAAATGCAAATTAAAACCACAAGATACCACCTCCCACCTATCGGTGGGAATGCAAAATGGTGCAGCTACTATGGAAAAACAGTACAGAGGTTCCTCCAAATATTAAAAATAGAACTATCATATGATCTAGCAATCTCTTCACTAGGTATATATCCAAAAGACATAAAATCTGTATATCGAAGAGGTATCTACACTTATGTGTTCACTGCAGCAATATTCACGATAGCCAAGATATAGAATCAAGCTAAGTGTCCATCAACAGATGAATGGGTAAAGAAAAGATGGTATATATACACGATGGTATTGATACTACACACCCTTAAAAAATAAGAAAATCCTGCTGTTTGCAACAACACGGAGGATATTATGTTAAGTGAAATATGCCAGGCACAGAAAGACAAACACTGTCTGATATTACTTACATGTGGAGTGTACACAAGTAAACAGAGTAAAATGGTGAAGGTTAGGGGGATTTTGGTCATAAGACACAAATTTCTGTTAGGAAGAATAATTTCAAGAAATCTATTATACAACATGGTGATTACAATTAATAATATATTCCATATATGAAAATTGCTGAGAGCAGATTTTAAGTGTTCTCACCAGAAAAACAAGTATGTGATGTAACACATGTCTAAATAGCTAGACTTAGCCATCCCACAACGTATATGTATATCAAAACATCGTAATGTATACGGTAAATATATAAATATTTACTTGTCAATTAAATAAATAGGGTACAATCTTTTTTTTTTTAAGAGATGGGGTCTCGTTCTGTCATCCAGGCTGGAGTATAGTGGTACAATCATAGCTCACTGCAGCCTTGAACTCCTGGGCTCAAGGAATCCTCCTGCCTCAGCTGAATAATCTTAAAGAACAGTAAGATATTTCATGAATAAGTCCAGCTAACTAAAGATGAGAATCAACATGACTGATGAAGAGATTTATCCCATTCAATAAGCTGACAATTGTTCAGTAACTACTATAGCATGTGGTACAAAAATGATAGTTCCCTATCTTCTCCTTTTATCCAAAAAACTCACCTTCAGAGTTGGAGAAGACCCAACATAAATGGGTGGAGGATTTCCTTGCCAGCCCTCAAGACGGTAGATATGTCCGACACGAGAGCAAGGGACAAATAATAATTTGCCACCACACTGCCATATCTATGAAGAAAAAAACACATTGTGAAAGTTGTTTCAAATACAAACATAAACTACAACTGACAATTTATCTTGTTAATGTAAATCTAAAGTCTAAATTATATACAGTGTCCACAAAGAATTCTTAAGCTAAACAAATACTAAAATAATTTGCTTTTTAAAATCTCATGTAACAACAAAGAAGGCAATAGGGAATATAGTATGAATAATAAACTGCTACTAAGGGACCTCTTCCTGTATACTCATAGCCCCAAGCAACTTTCTCCCAACATAACCTTGCAAAGTCATGCAGATTCTTTATTCCTAACTCATTCATCATTTCCATTGCTAATATATTTCCTACTTGGGTGATTATTATAATAACCTCCTAACTGGCTTCTTCACCTTCACCTTCTCTCTACTCAACTATCCTTATTTATAGCAAGAGATTATTATAGCTGAAGAGCAGCTTTGGGTCATGTTATTCCCTTGCTTAATATCCTTGATTGTTCTCCACTGCTTAACAAATTAAATAAAAATCTCTTAACTCAGCTTTAAAGGCTCTCTTCAATATGGTCCTAACATACCTTCCCATTTTATCTTCTTGGATGTCTTCCTTATTCATGTTGCCTGATTCTGCTAAAGTGTGCTGCTTACTGTTCCCTGAATAAATTTCTTGTGTTCCCTTCTTTGTACTTTTCCCATGCAGTCCCCCTCCCATCCCTTATGTCTGCTTATTAACATTATACCCCTCTTTCTAGGTCTACTTCAGATTCTACAACTAGCATGACGCTGTTTCTTAATCACACCAACTGACTGCCATTCTGCCTTCTTAGTGTATTACAAATTTAAGTATAATTGTAATATCTTCTTATTGAGTTCCTTGAAAGGATTGATTTACTCATCTTCTATCCCTCACAGTGCTAAGCACAGGACATTTAAGACAAGAGGTAATGAATACCTGTTTAACTCAAACTGTGATATAGTTCTCTCTCTCTTTTGGAAAATGAGGGTAGGAATAGGGGTTGAGATGGGGGCTAGAGCATGGAAGGAAGTATTGCTCCAAGACTGCCTCAACAACAGGGGAGGCGCTGCAGGAAGACAGCTCCAAAGTCAGCCTGAGGATGCAGTCATTGTGGGGCTCTGCTTCTGTCTTGAATCATCATGTCCTACAGCGATAAAGGGTGACCATGTCAGTGGGTGGTCAACGGTGGCCCTAATGCATGCAGATTCTTCCAGGGGTTCCTATAATAAAAAGCTCCAGTATATACAAAGTTGGGGTGTGGGGGGTAGATATTTTCATTTCTAAAGCTTGCTGGTCACAATTTTGAGCTGAGCCCTGTAAATATATGGTAAGTTTGGAGCTTGCGTTTTATTTTTTCCCCAAAGGCAACCATTTTCGTTAAGTCATTCTTTATAATTTGGAGAAATGCATTATATAATTTTATTTTTTTCCCCACAGGAAATCAGCTTTATCTGAAAGCCACAGAAGTTAGTAACTACTTGGAAAATTCCATTTGTTTAAAAAACTGTTACCTTGTATGAGATCTCAAAGTTTTCACCACCCCAAATCTGGAGTCCCGGATCATAGAGACCCAGTTCAAAGAAGAACTCTCGTTCAATGGCAAATAATCCCCCAGCCATGGCTGGGGACCTAAGAAAAAGAAACACTGCAATAACCATTACAGACAAACCCCAATATCCCTTCACCAACAGGCAAGAAGCTTTGTAGAATACAGCATAAAATGCATAGAAGAGACAAAACTGATGGGCAAACATTAAGAAATTATAAAGCCTTTACAAAAAAAGAAAAATATCTGCTCATGATTCCCAACAAATTTACCAGTTTCTAACTGAAACTATAGTTCATTACAAAATAGAGCATTGTTTCATTTCACCATTAGAGGGCGCCTTGGTTCCTTTGTCGATTTAAAAATTAAGTCTTGGTTAAAATAGAATTTTCTCTTTCACTCTTAAAAACACTGAGCCACAAAGCCGTTGTCTGCTAACTGCTCCTGCATTGATTTATGAGTCATTCTTGGATGAACAAAAACCATACACCATGGAAGTAGTCTGTCATTTTTTAATTTTATAGCTCAGGGGCTTGCCAAATAAGAGTGTGAATCATCGTACAACAACCACAGTTCATTGAGAGTTTGCAAATGTAGCATAGAAATGACACAGGAGAATTAGACATAGATATTTACTGTGCCAGGAGGTAGGAATGCAAAAGGGTGATCTGTGAATCTATGGGGCTTCTTGAATGGATCTTAAATTGGACACTTTTTAGGTCAAAGAGAAAAAATATTTGGCAGCTTCTTAGGGACAAGTCACTCCCACCATTGAAAGAAATGACAGCAGAATTTCTCTTGTTCCCTGACTCTCTCTCCTGAACAATTAATTTCTAATGCATCATGATTCTTAAATTTTAGGGCACTCAATATTATTAGAGTAACTTCTTCAACATCATACCTAAATAATCTATTCAAATAGGTTCAATGAAACCCATTTCGAGGTTCTATTGATTCTACCTTGAAAAAATATATATATATAAATTATTATTATTATTATTATTATTGAGACATAGTGTCACTCTATTGCCCAACCTGGAGTGCAGTGACATGATCGTGGCTCACTGCAGTCTCAACCTTCTAGGCTTAAGCAGCCCTCTCATCTCAGCCTCCTGAGTAGCTGGGACTATAGGCGCACACCAACACATCTAGCTACCTTTTTTTGTATTTTGTAGAGACGGGGTTTCGCCATATTGCTGAGACTGGTCTAGAACTCCTGGGCTCAAAAGATCCATCCGCCTACGCCTCCCTAAGTGCTAGGATTATAGGTGTGAGCCACGGCACTCAGCCTTGAAAATACATCTTGAATCTGCTGACTTATTTCCAACTTCACTGCCACCAGCCTACACCAAGCCAACACTACTTGGACTTTGCAGTATCTCCCGAGCTGTGTGCTTTATTCACTTCTGACCCTACCCTAGTCTAATCACACAGCAGCCAGAGCAGACTCCTCCACATGCAATGCATGATACCAGCCTCTCCTAGCTCTCTGGTCTCACCATCCTCTCTCTTCCCATGCGTCCTTCACTGCTCAGCTCCCACCTGGAATGTGCCATCATCCTTTCTGTCTCAAGGCCTTCACTCATGTTATTCATGATCCTGAAATGTTCCCCCTCCTTTTCCGCAGGATTGGGTCCTCATTCTTCAGGTCTTGGCCTAAATGACATTTTGTCATTAGGCCTTTTCCCGATCTCCCAGGCTGGATTAGGTTCATCTCTCCATAAACTCATGTACTCTGTGATTTTTCTTCATACTACCTATCACAGCTGCTGCTCCAGAGTTTGTCTATGAGAAAGGGTCTCACTCTGTTGCCCAGGCTGCAGTACAGTGGCACAATCAGAGTTTATTACAGCCCTGAACTCTTGGGCTCAAGCAATCCCTCTGCCTCAGCCTCCCTAATTACTGGGACTACAGGCACATGCCACAACACCAGGCTAATTTTAGGGCTATTTATGTAGTTAACTGTTTAATTTCTGTCTGACTTACTCTATTTTAAGCTCAATGAGGAAACATATCTTTAAAACTTTATCCCCAGAAAATAGTGCGTGGCATATAGTAAGCACTCGATAAATGTTTGTTGAATGGATAAATAATGAATCGAGAAATACTTTCAATCCTGAAATAAAACAGCATCAGGACGAAGTTGTTCTCTCATGACTTTTCTTTTTAAAGTATGCTGCCTAACTCGGTAACAGCACCATTATGTTTTAGGTGATATTTTCATGTCACATTTATTTAACTGTCATTTAAGATTATTCCATTACACCTGTAACTTTTTTATCTTTTCATCTTTAAATATATTCCCATTCATCTCAGTATATACTTGAAAATGCATCTTAACATGAATGGAAACCAGTGAGTTAACTAACAGATAACCTCCCTTTAATTTTTCTAGCTCACTTGAAAAATTTTCTTTACTGGCCTGTGGAATTAGCAGAAATGTAAATTTGCTCAGCACCCTTTGTTTCTTTCTCCCACAGTTATTTGTTCAGTAGGTGAGCAGTAGACTCCTGGACTATTCTGAATAAGAAATTTACAAAAATAATTTGGCAAGTGTCCAATTAAGCTACTATAATTAAGTGCTGTAACTTCTTTATGTTTGCCGTTCAGTATCTTGATATCATGACATGCCCAAATCCCACCAGCATTTGCATGACATTGGAAGCACCTTCCCAAAACAGAGTTCTAACATGATCAGTAGTGTAGCAGGGAGAGAGAGACCAAAAGCAGAACCACAGGATCAGAAAAACAAGATTAGACACATTCAGAAGGCTATACTAACATCTGAGCAAACATTTCATTTGGGGTGACTTTTTGAGAGACACTAAAATTTTCTAATTACCAGATCAAAAGAAGAGAGCAGCGTAAGTTCTACTGAAAGAACCACAAGAAGGGACAAAAGCTGATTTTGGAATAGAGTTTTCTTTAATCAATCACTTTTCTGAGAATGAAGCAATAAAGGATTCTACATAACATTTTTTAAAGTCATATTGTGAATCATCAGATTTCACCAGTACAAAATTAGTACTTGAGAGTTAACATAACAATAAAAGTGGAGAAAAGCCCAAAAATCTCTCGCTAGTGCCCTTCACTGTTAACACTATATCCACAGCATAAACGTGGAAATAAACATCTTGGTTGGATTAAAAATAATTTATGTATTTTAAATTTATATAATAACACTGTCATCAAAAGAATAAAATTTGATGTCTAATCTAGTAGGACAGGATAACTAAGATTTTCTTTTTTTCACTTGTACTTCTAACGAATGTTATATTACATTATTTTTCTTTCCCCAATGAAAGTGTGTAGGTTTCAGTAGTGGATATCACATTTAGGGTAAAAGCAATTATCATGGAGCAAATGTGAATTCAAAGCTCAGAAACAGTATAAGGAAAGATGCTCTTTCAGAATCTGAGACAGCATCTGCATACAGTTTTAATAACAAATCTTTAGCTTGGCAAGAGGTTAATAGGTTAGCAGCAACTGGAGAAATGAAAAATATGTAAGTGATTTAGTGATTACCGATATGGTTCAGTTTTTGTCTTTCTCAGTCTCTTCTCTTGAGGGGTCAGAGGCACCCGTTTCCAGAGCATACTCCAATCCCATGCTCCTCGGGCATACCCATCTTCATCACCACCCCCTTGGGGTATAATTTCATATGTGTTGCCATTTATGACATCTATAAGCGGCACAGTGCAAATGGTTCTGTATTGTGTTGATGATGGCAGCAAAGATCAAATGGAAGCATATGTATGGACCCACACATTTATAAGAGTTCATGAGGAAGAAAAAAAAAGGACTTAAATAAACATTCAGCAAAAGAAAATAAAGTAACAGTCTTTACCGATAAGGTTCAGTTTTATGTTTTCTTTTGGCTTTTTCCTTGTGGCTTAGAGGAATACGTTTCCATAGTAAACTCCAGTCCCAGGCCCCTCTGGCAAAACCATCTTCATCCCCACCTTGCTGTGGTTCAATGGAATAATCATTCCCATCTATGTAATCTATTAGAGGCACAGTACATGTAGTTCTGAAACATTTACAGAAAATGAAAAAGCATTTAAGAACCCAAGACTCAGCATGCCTAACTACATTATCTCTTTCTGTTGTTGATTTGTTTGTGTGCCAGGGGACTTTAATATCTCATGGAAAATAGAGTAAATGATGTCCCATAAAAGCCAAAAAGCCTGTTTTTACAAGGGCAGGAGAGAGGAGACATCCCCCTAGGCTTACAGACAAATGTCAGGGACAAAGAACCATATCATTGACCTTAATAGAGTTTTCTCCTTTTCACTTTGGTCCTAATGGTAACTTTTTTTTGGTAATTTTATATTATTTATAAGAATTTCTGGCCTATTATTTTCCCTCCCTATCACCCATTAAAAAGTTCACACGTGCGTGTGCATGAACATGTGTGTGTGTAGGGTCATAGTACTTGCCACGTGATTAGCAGTTTTCCCAATTCTTTGTTGCTATTTCTTGGAAACAGTTATTATGAAAATGAGTTTCTGTACTTTTACTTGATCTTCCTCACTCCTCTGACTGCAGAAAACAGCTTTTATTGTCCAAAAAAAGGTACTGTTGCTTAAAAAAACAAAAAACAAGCAAAAAAAAAAGTCCCTCCAAACTTGCTGAAGAACTTAAGTGGTCTGAGAATCTGGAACAAAAAATCCTTTATATTTGAGCTTAATGAAAATGCTAGTACTCTATAACCAATGAGATGTCAAAGTGACATTACGAAGATTATCTGGTACCCTGATTGTTGCAATGTTCATCTCGTCAGAAAGGATTTTAAAATCGATTTTCCTGAAATGACAATGACAGCTTTTTATATCTGGGTCAGGGTGCTTTTTAGAAGTTTAAAAACCAAGGAAAAGGGAAAACCTACAGGGCTTAAAACTTTAATATGGGGGAAGTCGAGAAAGGTGCTTCAGTCTCTACAGAGCATGAACTCACTGGAGGGTCATTGTGAGATTCGTGGAATCTGCCACTGGAATTTGGAAAACCACTTCCTTACTGCCCAGAAGACTGCTGGTATTCACCTAGAGAGAGTCACCTGACACTTGGTCAGTTATCTTTCCTCATTGCTTATAATTTTCACATTCCTAAATACATGAGGCAGTGTAAAATGTCCCAGGGAGGCCACGGTCTGACAGTGTATTAGCTATCTGTTTTGCGGAAAATTACTTAATTTCTCTAAGCCTCAGTATCCTCTTCAGTCAAATGGCACTAATAATCTCTATCTTGTAGGGTTGCTATGAGGATTAAATTAGACAGCCTGTGAAAAATGCTCATGATAGGCCTTCACATTAAATCCTCTCATGATTAAATCCTCCAAAGTGCTGCCTTTGATTCATGCCACTTGCCATTTGCCACATGGACTGTCTTATCTTCCTAATTATGGACTAGAAACAAGGAAGGTGGAGCTAGAAAACCGATGGTGCCTTACGTTGTTTCAGACATTTCTGGAAACTTAATGGTGACTGCCACATTTCATGGAATAGTTGTGTGTTTCTAATCTTTAAAGTTTCTATAGGAACCCAAAGCCTTGACACAAATAACACCTGATGTTTTCTACTGAAAGGCACAAGGATCAACAGGTATAATTTCAAAGCATGGTTCCTCAAGTGTTTAAAACTCTTACCCCAGTTTAGAGGGAGCAGTTCATATTACTCTTAGAGAAAGTGCTTGTAGATAGATGTGTCTTTTTTTTTTTTTTGAGGGTGAGGGTGGGGCATCTTTATTGTGGTGGTGGGTGGGAGACGGGTTCCCACATGAGCCTTGGCGCTGTGAAGAGCCGGCCGCCCTCCGAGGGGCGAGCTGGGGAGGGGCTTCTGCGGTTCTGGAGTCCTGGCTACAGCACCAGCTCCCCGGCAAAACCCCTCCAGAGCTGCCCAGACAGCTTAATAACCCAATCACAAAATGATTCCTGAATGAGGAACGCTAGGTTTCTCCCAAATGCCCGACTGCCTACATTTGAAACAGTCCACAGTATCAGTCTAGCTCCACCCAGGAAACTACTAGATGAGAGATAACACTAAAGCACATTTGATGCACTGAATGGAACTGGAATCAAAGAACGAAAATATCGTTTGCCCTTCTAGGACAAGGTTTACTTTTCAATCAGGAAAGAAAAAAAGCAAGGTAGTGTTACCTGTCCTTAGATATGGGAGCTACAAGTGGTGCATACCAGTTAACTGCCACCTCACAGTGGGCATCAAGGTATACCAAAACCTTAAAAAAAAGAGGCAGGTGAAAGAATACTCCTCATATATGTCACATCATATATTACAAACAATTTAAAATTAGATGCTAATAAAAATTAGCATTATAGTTAATTCTGACACACAAGTTATCTGTTTAAGCCAGCATTCTCATTTCAATTAAAAAAAACTGAAGAATGATTAAAAATGTGTATGATTTAGTTACTAAACCCAAAATGTTGACATTGTAGATATCAAATGCTTCCTACCTGTCCAAGTTTAGCCTTCTGAGCACCAATACTTCGTGCTTGAATTAAACCTTCCCTTCTCTCATTTCGAAATACCTTCACTAGGCCATTCCACAGCTTAATATATTCATCCAGTTTCTCTTTTAAGTGCTCTATTAATTAAGAAAAATCAATTGATATTATAAATTAGACTAATGAATAGAAACCAGTTAATTATTATTTTTCTCAGGAAACAAGAATAAGAAACAGGTGCATTGGGTAGACAATAATTTTACATGGACCAGACTGAATGTTTTATCTATTATGAAGGAAGATGAAGCATATTATTTAAGTTAATTTTGGGTTTAATATGCCTACAAAGAACTGCTTAGTGTGAGAATTATCAAATATCCCTCTAAACAATGATTATTCCAATTTACAGGTAAGGTTTTAAGATAGGTCAAAACTTTTTTTTTTTTTTCAGTTCACATGTTAATGTCAAATCTGAAAGCTTTAAGGAAGAACATTTTGTTTGCTGTTGGCAGAAGCAATGGTTAGGGTTTCTGAAGATGCATTGCCTACTAATAATATACAATTTCACTGGAATCCACACAGGGTATAGGTTATTTAACATTCGTTTCTGGGCCATCTTTCCCTAACCACAGTGTTGAAAGTAACCTTGGTGTAATGAGTATGGTTCCCAATAAGTTGGTATAAAAAAAAAAATCTCATTTTTTCTTTAAGTAACAAGTGTATAATTATACCTTATAAATATAATTATATATATATGTATATGTATATATATATGTGTGTGTGTGTGTGTGTGTTTGTAATTTAGTAGAGGAAATTTTGTGTTACAAAAACCCAGACACATTTGGCAAAGTTTCCATCTCAGCTTCCCATTGTAAGTGAACAGCTTTTGTTTATACCACTATGAGTCCATGAAATAAGATCACCAGTCAAAAGGAGCTGCAGATTCTTTAAAAGATGCTTCTTGAGGACACACAAATTGTTTAAAAATCTGGCCCATGAATACGCAATCACAAGAAAATTGCTGCGTTTAGAGATGAGTTACTGGATAAATGGGCAAATCAGACTGTATACTTAATATCTGACTCATTTTAGGGTGTTTATTATTAGTAAGATACACTTGGGTATCTGGAATTGAGAAAAAAAAACTTCCTATTTTGGTGCCCAGTTTTAATAAGTATTATAAATAAAATTCTTGTGCTTAATCATGTTTTCCCCCAGAAAACCTGAGTAATTTTCCCTTCAAGTTAACTTTAAAAAAAAAAAAAAAAAAAAAACCACAAAAACACTTACCTTCTTTTTTTTTTTTGAGACGGAGTTTCGCTCTTGCTACCCAGGCTGGAGTGCAATGGGGAAATCTCCGCTCACTGCAACCTCCGCCTCCTGGGTTCAGGCAATTCTCTTGCCTCAGTGGTAGCTGGGACTACAGGCACGCGCCACTATGCCCAACTAATTTATTTGTATTTTAGTAGAGACGGAGTTTCACCATGTTGACCAGGATGGTCTCGATGACCTTGTGATCCACCCGCCTCAGCCTCCCAAAGTGCTGGGATTACAGGCGTGAGCCACCATGCCCTGCTCATCTTCTTTTTAAAGTTCAGTATAATCCTAAATTATTTCTTTCAAGCCTTTTTGAATTCCATTAGAAGAGTTTTTTTGATATGTAACTTAAACATATCTTAAGTTTTTATAGACAGAAATGAATTGATGGCCCATCCTTCAAATTTAGATTATTGGTTACCACGGACCAAAGGTGGAAATGGTGCGTCCAATGCCTTTTGGCTTCTTTGTATCTCAAATTGCTATACACTGTGTTAGGACTCAAAATATTCACTGCCTTTCCTTGGGTGAAAATTACCCTCCCAAACCCACTGACTGCAGGCTGGGCCACGTGACTTGCTGTGGCCAAGAAGTGGGCGGAAATGACGTCAGTCACGTGTGCAGAAGTGTTAAGAGGCCACTTGTGTGTGTCTTCTTTCCCACAACCCTCTCTAGGCAGTGTCCGAGCCTAGACTGTCCTGCACGCCTGGGCCCTGCAGTGAGGATGGGGTGCAGAGCTAGGGCCGATTCACAGGCACCGTATAGTTTGAGAAAAGCTAATCCTTCCTTAAGCAAGCCACTGACAGTGGGTTTGCTTTTACTTTGGCCCAACTCAGCCACAACTGGCTGATGCACACGTGTGTGGAGGAATTTACTCCAAACTCTTTAGAGAGGATACTGTAATGCCCAGAAACCCAACTGCCATAATGAATTAGCTCGTTTGTGAGGTTTTATATGTATTTTGTCTTTAAAAGAAAAATCGTTATCTTAATTTTACTTTCTGAATTTATTAGGGAAAGTGCACACCAAATTATGACTGAAGTCTGATAACCAAATACGATATAATTTTACTAAGGATATGACTGAGATTTTAAGGTTGTTTTGAAACTGGAAAAACTAATTAAAGCTGTACTTTTGTTCACGGGTAGCCCAAATATCTCTGCATACTCTAAACTCAAGGTACCCTGCATGACTTGTCTTCATTAGAGATTTGTAAAAGAAGTAATGACGAAAGTAAAATACACAATACTTTGAGGTCTGAAATTGTGTTCTTTTCTAAGGCAAAGCAGTTATTTTAGGAATGCTAAATACCTTTTGGTATATCTTTACTTTTTTTAGGGTATGATAAGCTTTTACTGAGTATTAATAATATAGAGGTTCTTAAAATTAGTAAAATTACTTTACAGATTTAGTTTTTGTACATCTAAATTATTATTGTACCAACAATATAATTTTTCTTGAGACAGAAATAGTGTTTTAATGAAAACATCACTGGCAAAAAAAATTGCAACCAAGATGGATATAAACAAAATGGACATGAACAAAATGTTTTACCTAAAAGGTTTTAGATTTGACATTAACATGAGAACTGAAATGCATTTGATATGACTAAAAATTTTAAAGCTATACATTGTCTTGTGTACTTAAAAATGACTAGTTAATAAAATGATCAGCTGCACAGAGATGAAGGGAAAAAGAAATAGGCCATATTTCTATTTATTTGTGCTAACATAATGTGTAGTTTCAAGATTCTAAACATGCCCTTGCAAAACCAGCAAAGGTTTATCCAGACTACAAGAAGTCTCAAGTTTTGAAGGAAGCTTTTTTTATAAAACCATTTGGAATGATATTTTCATGTTACTTACATTTATCTTCATTTCTAATATAATCAGTGGCATGCTTTTACCGAATTTTTGTGTGCTACTTGTACATCTCTAAGCATGTAAAATGGACGTAATAATATCTACTGCAAGGATTACTGTAAGTATGAAACAAAATAACTCACATACAATGCTTGGCACAGTGTCAATTTGTTGATAACAGATGCTATCAATAGATGCTAACTATTAATTTTCTAAAGATAATTATTTTGAAGTCACATTTTTGCAATTATTCATGCTTAACTTATTTTATAGACAAAATGTAAGTTTTACAGACATTACCTTTATTACTGAAATCATCAATTAACACAATTTCTGCTAAATATTTCCTTGGAGTCCTTTTAATTACACTGTGGACTGTTCTCATGAGGGTTGACCATCCTTCATTATGGAAGACAATGACAACACTGGAAGTGAGCAGGTTTTCATCATAATGCCAATACTTGCATCTGTAAAGAGAAAATTTCATCATATTTATTTACAGGTAATCTATAATGCTTGGCTCCAAGCTGATGATATTTTCTGATTGGATTATACATTATCAATTTAGCTGTGGTAAGTGAATGAAATACAACCTTTAATATTTTAACAGAAACACAAGATAAAAGAGAGAAACTGTTATGAGATAAAAGTCACTCCTAGATAAAACTACTGCATACCCAATACTTATTCTGTGATAAAAAGAACTAATTTGTGAATTTATGGTGAGGATGCTTAAGATAGTATTTGCAGCTATGAGGTGGTTGGCTTTTTTTAATAACTTGGATCTTTACTTTCCTTTTTGAAATGAGCTTTTAGCATAGGAGATTTATTTCACTTGTAAACCATTATATTGCTGTATTTGAAAACTAAACACATTACATTACTATATTTGACTAAAATATTCAGAAAAAAATTCACAGGCTGACCTGAGGCATACAGCAAACATTCAGAAATTTACTGTGGAATGAACAAAGTGCTAATATTGTTTAGAGCTTTTAGATTAGCTAAACAGCTTAGTTGTTCTGCACAACTATTTGAAACAACTGTAGCAGGTGTAATTTCCAGAAGCTTCTTCCTAAATAGAAGAAACCCCAAATAGGGCCTAGTAAAAAGGCTCATTTTGATTCTGAAAGAATACTTTGCAGCGTAACCAGCCCAAAGTTGGGAGGGACCAAACACTCTTTCAGAATAAGTTCAAAAACGTAGTAGTGGGTAAAAGGTGATCTTGTAGGAAGATGTGGTAAGTGTTTCTGGAGAAACTAAAGCAGTCAGAGCACGGTATGTCTAATTTTAGATGGGTAGGGATAATAATCCCCCCAAACTAACTGAAACTCAGATGGAGACTCAGGCAACATTTTTCTTCCTCTGATTCTAACCACTGTGGCTTAAAACAGCAGGACTGGGTGAGAAAGACAGCAATTTTTATTTACAACAGACACCAGAATTGGTGAAAATATATAACACATGAACGAAAATTAGGGAATTGCTGATTTCTAAGGCAGAAGATGGGAACTTGGGGATAAGGGCAAGATAGGAACTTTGAATGGGAAACAGGAAAGAGAAACACTGAGGGGCTGAAGGAGGGAGGAAGAGAGTGACGTGAAGATGACAGAGGCTGGTGAGGGACCCCTTTGCCGTCCTAGGGACCACCATTTGGGGAACATCTGCAGGCCTTGCATTCTTACAGAGGACAGGGCACAACAGAGCTGGAATAGAGGGTAATTTTATGTTGTGTGTTGTGTAATATTTCCATCTCCTTTCACCAATGTAAAATTTAGAAATAATAATTTAAAAATGTAAACCAGGTTATGTGCCAGAATAACTCTATTGGTATATATTTTTCTTATTTGTCTTAAGAATTACAAAGTAATACATAGTTTGTTGCACAAAATTTAAACAATATGGAAGTATATAATATAAAGGTGAAAGTTCCCTCCCTGCCTCTCTTTAGCAGGTTTTGTTACATTCAATCTTCTTGCTCTCTCCAGATTTTCCACCTCTTCCTAAAAGAGCTTCTACTTCCCCTTTCTAAGGAAGAGAGATGTCCCCTAGATGTCAAATCTCATCTCCTACAGGAAATTAGTAATAGTTGGCTGTACATATTTTTTAAGATTTTGTATACTCATGGAGACATGTCTGTTATACATATAGAACACATGTTCAGATGAGTATATATAGACTTTTCTCCCATGTGAGTATGTATAAGACATAATTCTTTTAATAAGAATTAAAACATTATAATAATGTTTCAATACATTATTGAATATTCCATAGTATGGCTCTTCCATAGTCTAATGTTCCATAGTATGGCTGTTAGTCTACTGAATTATTTCTTTATTGATGGGCATTTCTGTTGATTTTATAATAATGTTTCAATAAACATCCTTTTGTATATATCTCTATGCCCTTGCAGAGAATCCTTTCCTACAAAATTTTCAAGGCTGTAAGCCTTGTCCTGTCCTGTCATTAAGGACAGGAGCCTCAGCTGTTTTGCTCAGTGCCATATTTCCAGCATACAACATATAACAGCTGCTCCATAATTCTTTCCTGAATTGCTTTGGGGATAATATTTTTGAAATGTCTCTTGATATATTTTGTTCTCAGTAATGTCTACTCTCCGCCCCACAATCTTTCTACTTTGAGATACCCTCTAGAACTGAGGGAGAAGAAAAAAAAAAAATCAGTTGGGTCAAACTCAGACTGCAGAAGTTGTCTGCCTGTAATGTCACAGCAACAGGTAAAATTAAAACAACCTGGGAAAAAAACTCAGGCCGCACCTGCACACAGATAAGCTGACAGGGTCCAGCAGAGAAGCCCTTTATTCTTTGTATAATTAGTGAGCTCCCAGGAAAAAGTTTCCTCCCCTTTTCAGGCATATACATGCCGGGCTCCATGGAAACTGACACAGGGAGGATGGGGGGCATATCTAAAGCAAACCCACAGTTATACAAACAAGAGAAGCAGCACTTTGTGCTTGCTAGAGACATACCCACAGTTGCATAAGATAAGGGGAGCTGCACAGACAGCTTTACTGATATGAAGAGTTGCTCAAACGGCTACAGAGATGAGAATAGTTTCTTATAAAAGCTTTTGGATTTAGCTGTAACTCGGCAATCCACTCGGACTCCCCTCTCTGCTTCGAAGTGCTTTCTTTTGCTTATTAAACTTTCCCTCCACCCCTACCCTTGTGTTCATGCCCCTTAATTTTCTTGGATGCAGGACAAAGAACCCTGGGTACTGGTTCAGACCATGAGAAACCACTACTTTAAGGTGCATTGGCAAAACAACAGAACAAGTGAAGTCTGCATGGCTTTACATTCTGTGGAGGAAGACATGTTCCTCTTTCACAGAAAAGGGAAGTAGAACCTCTTCTACTAGGGAGAGGTAGAAAATCTGGAGGGAACAAGAGGACAGAAGATAACAAAAGCAGATGAAGGAAGGGGTTTATGTGCAGCCTCCATTTCCCAGCTTTAGGAGGAGACTATCCAGTAGAAGTGTCTTACATAATTCTTTTAATAAGAATTAAAACATTATAATAATGTTTTAATACACTACCCTGCTGTGTAAAAGAGAAACTACGCTGAAGTGTACTTAGGCAGGAGAGGTAGAGGCAATTTCCCATTCCACATCTGCTCTGTAGTCTCCCTTAGCTCTAGGGTGGAGCCAGAGAGCCTAGAAGTTTCCACATGCTTCCAGTGGGGAACATGGGTATTAGCTAAGAGTTAAAAGCCAGGGGCCTGCCAGGAATCACAGTGGTAAGGAATAGGATGACATATGGCAACTCTATAGGACGGAAGGCTTAAGATAGGACAGGCCCTTGTAGACAAGTGGGCTTCAGAAGATCCACAGTACCAGTGAGAGCCAAAGTGGAGATGAGTCCCCCAAAAGTGGGGCTGGCATGGAAAGGAAAGGCAGCAAGAGAATTGACTAGAAGTTACTGCAGCAGGGGTTCCTTTAGCAGCAGATGAAAGGGTGCCAGTCTACCTGGGAATACAGGCACAGCTCACCCAGAGCCAGGAGGAGGCAGCAGAGACAGAGGTAAGCAGGCCAGAACCACCTATAACATGTTCCTCAAGGGTGCACGATCCTTCTGTCACCTGGATGCCAGAGAGAAAATGAAGAGAGGAAAAGAGACCCTCTAGAGCACAGAAACAGCCCAGAGAGGGAGTCTGGATTTTGAGCTGACTAGATTGGACACTTAGCCCAAATGAAAGCATCAGCCCAACACAAATTGAGGTACCTTTAATTACATACAAACTTTCATTTGCCACCATCAGCCTGAAGTCAGGATCTTAGTTTTAGCTCTTTTCTGGTTTGTCATTGTGAGATGAAGCCACTGGGTAGAACACATAGAAGTAGTGCTTATAATACACAAAGCCTTGATATTGAGATTTAGGAAGAAGGAAACGCCCACTGTATTGAGGTAAAACCCCCTATTCTGCATCATTCTTCTCACTTTACTGGTGTAGCATTTGTAGTAAGTTCTAATAAGAAGGAAGGCCAACATTTAAATGGATGGGCCTTGATATATATTTTTGACTAATTTCTCCTCTTTGGTGTCTCATTTCCCAAGAAAACTTTAAAATCTAACATCAAGGACAGTACTAGTTCAGCTACACTGTAGAACTGCTCTGACCACATATACTCACATTCAGATTACAGGCTGGCAATGATTAGGGTTATTCAAAGAATTTTACAGAATATTTCCAGAGTACCTATGTGGGCCAGGCTTGGCATCAGCAGATAATATAAGAATTAAGAATTTCCATATTTTCCAATAACTTAATAGATTTTAAAAATAAAAATGAAATGTCTATGGATAATTCACTTGCATTTTCTCTATAACAGCTATGTTTTTAACATCTGTAGTTTGATATAAAGCCTTGTTATATTTAGACTTCATCAATAAATAACACCTAATTCAGAAGACTTTGAAAAACATAACATTTTGAGGCTACAAGTCCCTGCACTCAATATAATCATTAATCTACAATAATGTGTGTGTGCGTACATTTGTGTATTTGGTGTGTGGAAGTTACTCATCTCTTGCTCCTCTTAAAGGTTGTTTCTAACTTTTAGATCATTTGCTAGGAGTCTCAAGAAAAACAGTCATTTTTTATTTTCTTCCCTTAATTCTGAAATAAATATAACTGGGAAGATTCTTTAGGCATAGGAAACAAGTGATCAATTTGAGAAACACTGATTTTTTTTACTATCCATTTTTTCTTCCTTTCTATTGAGACAGTCTCGCTCTGTTGCCCAGGCTGGAGTGCAGTGGCATGATCTCGGCTCAGTATACCCTTGCCACCCAGGTTCAAGTGATTCTTGTGCCTCACCCTCCTGAGTAGCTGGGACTACAGGCACGTGCCACTATGCTCAGCTAACTTTTTTGTATTTTTAGTAGAGATGGGATTTCGCCTTGTTGGCCAGGCTGGTCTCAAACTCCTGATTTCAGGTGATCCACCTGCCTCGGCCTCCCAACGTGATGGGATTACAGGTGTTAGCCACCACACCTGGCCTCCATTTTTATTTTTGAATAAATTGAGGACCTTTCTCGCCTTCATCTGAAACCTCTTTTGCTCATTCTCATCATAAAAGAAAGTAGAAAAATGCTTACAATTTATAAGAAACAGTGCTGATACTTGAATATGTTACTAATGTAGAATACAAAGTTTAATTTAGTATTCAGAAATCAATAGGCATTTTCAATGGGAGGAGAATTTATCACCTGATATAGTTTGGATGTTTGCCCCCACCCCCACAAATCTCCTGTTAAAATGTAGTCCCCAGTGTTGGAGGTGGGGCCTGGTGACAGGTGACGGGGTCATGGGGGTGGATTTCTCATGTTTAGCACCATTCTCTTGGTGCTCTCCTCGCAATAGTGAGTTCTGGTGAGATTTGTTTAAAAGCGTGTAGCTCACCCCCCACTGTCTCTCTTGTTCTTAGTCTCACCACATGAGACCTGCTCCCCCCTTTGCCCTCTGCCATGATTAGAAGCTTCCTGAGGCTCTCCCAAAGCCAATGCTTGCACAGCCTGCAGAACCATAAGCCAATTAAACCTCTTTTCTTTATAAATTACCCAGTCTGTTATTCCTTTATGGCAATGAAGAATGGCCTAATACATCACTGTTAAACCCAACTGCTCAAGACTGAGGGGAGTGGATTTTACTCAAATGTTCAGTTTCTATGGACACTGGTTGGGATGACGTTCCTTGAGAACACAGTATGGTAGATTTTATTCCATACAGTGCATTACACATAGTAAAATAAAAAATTTAAGCATCAAAAGAAATTTATAGATTAAAGTTCCTCATTATCACCCTCTGGAAATGTCTCATTTTGTCCACGTCTTTCCCAAAAAAGACTGCTATAATAATTCAGATGTGGACTGGACAACATATGAGATCAATGCTACAATTCGTAGTCTGGATATAATTCCTTTATAAGTATAATCTAAAATTATACTGGCACTGCATTTTTGCAACTATATCATATTGCTAGCTCACAAATCCCTAGAAATTTTCTTGCAAAATTCCTATTAAGTCCAATATTTCCCATTCTGTATTTTAGCAGTTGAACTTAGTATAAAATACCATGCTTACATGTATTCCATTTTATATTGTTAGTTTAGGTGCATGTTCTAGCAGGTTCTGCCCTCTCTGGTTTTTGTCATTTGTTGTGTATAACCACCCCTCCCAGTTTTCTACTTGAAAATTGGACTAATGATTCCATTTTATCTACTGTTTATATGGAAGCATATAAGGTCAAATATTGTTTTAAAGTATGTGTTTTCCCTGAGAGGTTGATATCACTCCATTTATCAGTTTTACCTAATTGTGCTATCATTTAAACTACATTTATTCCTCTTCTCCATGGGGATCTAAATACTTTACTCAAATATCTTGCTAAATCACACTGCATGAGGTATCACACAGTCTCCTGGTCTACTACACATGTCTTCTTTTAGGTATAGCTATGACTTTGGTCTGACTCTTTTTCATAGCCCATGCTGGTACCTAGTGACGGCTACTTTTTAAGTATGTTTAAACGATCTCCCTTAAGATGTTACTGTGTATCAGTGACAAGTTTCCAGGAACAAATTTTCTCTCTCCTCTTTCAGAAATACAAGGCACTATTTTCCTACCTCTAGTTTCCTAAAATTTCTCCTCTTCTCTACAATACCTGTGGATTGCTGACAGCACTTCCTCTCAAACTCATCTGGCAAGTTCCTCAATATCTGGTGTTGTAAGAGGCTTTAAAGGCTTTAACAAATCTAGTACACTCTTAAGATGTCAGTTATGATACTTTCAATATGGAAATCATTCCTGCAGATAACTATGAAGAAAACAAAAAAGTATTGAGCATCCTTTTTTTTCTCATATGTTAAAATCATATAATATGCCCTAATAATCTGCCTACTCTTTTGCTTTTTCATTTTTTTATTCTGAACAGAATTTTAAAGCAATTTTTTAATATTTGCAGACAATAATATTTGGAATGCATGTCTAGAATGTCACTTTTCTGAAAGCTGCTCCATCACTCTGTCCTACTGAGGTCCCCTTCTCTAAGAATCTCCTTAAACAGCAGTTCCCAAGAAAAACAACCATGTGATGTCATCCCTGGGCCACCACAATGGACTCAAAGTGCACACCTGTTTGAGAGGTGCCAATCAGAGTTCTTCTCTGCAAACTTTAAGCTTCTGAAACTCGTGTTGGTTTCTATTAGGCTCTTGCATTGTCAGGCAAGGACTGGAGCAGAGAAAGAAGTAGATATGAGAGTTCGTGAACTCTGAGAAAGACAGAGCACATGACTTTAGTTCTCAATTTTTTAGTTTGTACTTCTGAGTCTCCCACAGCCACCATGTGTGCTTCCCGACCTTGTATTCTATGAGATACTCACATATCCTTTCAACTAGCAGCTCACACCACCCCCTCCACATTTTTTTTGTTTTATGATTAAACTAGTTAAACAGATTTGTTTCTGGGAAAATAATCCATATCTAACATGCTACACTTGATATTTTTTGAAAATATAAAGTAATAAACTAAAAAACACTTGATATTATTTGAATAATAAACTAAATAATAGTTTATGTCTTAATAAACTAAGAGTTAAACTGAGAGTTTTTCACGAAGTTTCTATCTATCTATCTATCTATCTATCTATCTATCTATCTATCTATCTATCTATCTATCTTCTCTTTAAATTTGAGATTATTGGAGATCTTCCTCTATGGTCATGGTTGAAGTTACAGGAATGTGAGCTAGAGACAGAGATGGTATTGCATGTAGGTCCTAAAATTTTTTATAAATATACAAAATTGATTAAACCTAAGAGAATTACATATGCTCACCAAACAAGAAGCTGATATATAAAATATTAGTTTGAAATGAGAAAAAAAATAAAACAAATTTTCATGCAATCTAGTCATTGCTGGAAACTCTGCTTGCAAACTCCAGTTACAATAAGAAGGTTGCTTGGCAAACACAGAATCTGTTTTAATGGCTGATGCCTTACAGTTTTGAAGCTCCCTGCTTCCTCCTCCACAATAGGGTGTGCTGAACAGACTAAATTTATACTGACTGACTCAAGCTCCCTCTCTGATGGACAGCTAGTGGTACAATAATCACATCTTTTCTTAGGTTCCCTTATTCTCATCCCTATTGTAGACTATTCCTTTCTTGATAATACTATATATTCCTTATTTTAACTAGACAATAAAACTGAGGTCATAGTATTTTATCTAATCATTTTCTCAAATGATGCCTCGATTCCTTGAAGACCTTCTTTTCTTTTCCTTGGTCAATAGAGACTCTAAGATGATGACCTAGTTACTTTTATCCAATGTTATTATCAATCAATCCCTGTGAAGGTCAAAATTAAGCCTAGAATAACAGAACTCATTCTACTTTATAATCTGCAAGATTAAAATGCCAGCAAAACTAATTATCAGAAGTTCTGCTCTTAGACAAAACAGCATTTTCATGTATTATGTCAAAACTCAATATATACTTGTTGATTTGATTCCAAAAATTTTCCTGGGACTACACCTTTGTCACAGGAGTACTATATCACAGAATACTACTCATTTTCCTTATTAAAGAATTAAGTATTAATGAAAAGGGGAATAAAAAATGTTTACTTTCTGCTCTATTGAGGCTGACAGTCAAAATCAATGCACATGGAATTAATAGATGAGTCTGCCCTTTCAGGATGAAACTAAACAATTAAGAAAATATGACTGTTAATTACAACCCTTGCTTTGGAGTGTACTGTATGGTGCCATAGTTGGAAGGCAGAACTCATTCTTGAAGGTAGTACCAGTTGGTGGCTTTAGCTCATTGCGCCCATATCCCTATCAGGTCCACCCCTCTGAATCAGCTCAATCTACATAAAACAGTGTTTGCCATGTGTGCCGGGTTTTAAGACAAGCATCCCTAGTTCCAAGCAGGTTACTGAATCTGAACTTCTCCTAGGGCAGATTCCATTTTCTGAGGCAAAGAGTTGAGATGCATAGATTTATTTCATGTCTAAATAATCAGTGGGGTTGGAGAAAAGTGGATCATTGTTAGCAGAACAGCATGGCTAGTACCAGAAACTCTCCATTCTACTATGGCTGAATCCTAAGGCTGGAAAGCTACAAAAAGCTCATAAAAACCACTGGTGCATGTAGCTAATGTAACAAAGAGCTGCACCATGATCTGCCAGACCACTTGCGGCCTTCTCTGACCCATGGCTCACCGAAAAGCTTCTATTTATTTCCATTTTCTCGACTCTGCTCTGAGGTAGCCAATTTCCTGGCACTCCCACATTCTGTGGGATGCAGCTGTCCAGGGGTTATCATGACAAGAGCTTTCTTATCTCAGTTCCCCACCCAGAGCTCCACTGCCAATGATCCTCAAACACAGTAAGAGTATGGTTAGAATTCACAGCTCCAAAACGGCCAGAGGCTTCCTAAAGGTCACCTCATCATTGAGCCACTCAGCTTGTGGTCTCTGCTATCACCTTAAATAATGTGTGCAAACTGTAGGACAGAAACATTCAAGTACCATTTTAGAGAACACTTCAGTCTCAGCCATCCCCTGATGCTCCTCCTCATTTAGTGTCCTAATGAAATAAGGAGTTATGTTCCCCATGTTGAGATACTATGAGAGAAGATGTTAGGTGAGAACATCATAGTTGACAGGTGTTAAGAGTGGCTGCATAGGGATGACTGTATTTCCTTTTGGTATGGACATTAGAGGAATCAGGGGCTATGACCTAAGTCACTGAGCAGTGGCTGCAAGAGCAGCAGAGGAAAGACCACTGCAGTGAGCCACAGAGAAGGAACATGAGTACCCATGAGGAATCCAACAGGATCCATTCCCAAGCATATGTTCAACATCCCCAGCTGACTCCCAGAACTAGTTGTGAATTTGAGGGAGCTAAAATTCTCACAGAGTACACAATGTTTGTGCCAAACAAATGGTGATTTTACTATTAGTTATTGTGATCTCCTTTTATCTCAGACTAAGGCAATGCAGTTCTAATAGCTCTTACAGTTTTCAAATCACTTTAAACATATTACCTCACGTGAGTTTCATAGTAACCTTGTGAGATAGGAAGGGCAGGCATAATCATTACTCATTTTATACATGAAGAAACTGAGGCTCTGTTAGATTATATGGTTTGCTCAAAGTCACACAGTGACAGTAGCAAGATTTAAAAATGAATCCTTTGACTCTAACTTGAAGGCTCTTTCCTTAAACCTACAGGTTTACTAAGAATTATACACAAATATATGCTTAAAAAACATATAGGAAAATAAATTCCATGTATTAAGCATATATGCTTAAAAACATACAGGAAAATAAATAAGGAATAAATAAGGAATTTATTTTTCTGTATTTTTTTAAGCATATGTGCTTAATACATGGCCACCAACAAAATGATTGCACACAGTTCAGAGAATGTCTGTTTAAAGGTTGAGGATACTAAATATGCTATGGAAAATTAAGAGTACTGACCTATGTCTTTTGGATAGCTATTTTCAAGTTTTCTTTTTCTGAAAAGGAAAACATACTCAGACAGATGTATCCAGTTAATGATTTGAAATCTCAAACCACAATTTAGGAAAAAAATCTGGCAGGGAGTCCTAGGAGTGGACATATGTTCTTGTACATTTCTTCAAAACTCTCTGGGAAAGGAAAAAAAGAACATTTCACAGTGCGAGCCATATGTTTATAGCTATATTGGACTCTCATTTCAAATATGAGCTTACATGCCATATTCTGTGTTATAGAAGTATCAGCTTATCAAACACCGATATATTTGAGCTGAAACAACAGGAGAAAGGATCAACACTGGGCATCCTGCATGGATGTATAGACAGCCTAACATCCTGAGCAATACAGGTTTGCATCTTTGACTTAGTTATTAATGTATGCTGCACCTTATTCCACAAGCAGCTTACAAAGACACACAAAATGAAACAGTATTTTAAAAGTTAAAAATGGGAGGAGGGCAAAGATGGATAAAGAAAGAATGAGAGAAAAAGGAAGGAGGAATCAAGAATGAGGTTTTAGAAGGAAATACCAGATGGCTCCTGTGTGTACAATTCTGGAGTACCACTGACAATGAGCACACTATGAATACACCGAGTGAGTAGCATGCTGGGTTGGGTATACCAAATACTTCTTATGGATAAATCACAATGTTAGCTTTAATTTTCTAGGAAGAAAATCTAGTCAGGTCTGTGTTTAACAAACCAGTTGTTCAGAAGAAGTGCAATATTCTTGGTGTGAAGACCAGATGGGATTTTTGTTTTGTTTTCTTTTTAAAAACAACAATAACAGGGGCCTCCTTATGGTGAATGCAGTAATGAATTTCACTGGGCTGTTTTTCATGAAGACTTCAATGGAGACCAATGGCATTGTACCAAGGTGCAAGTCAGTAAAAACAGTTGTGCAGAGAACAAGTTGGGAATTTAAGTTCAACACAGATTTGAAAATCACACTTTACAAACATTCCTTAAAATGTTTATTGAGTCATCTCTCCCATTCCATGTTTCCTCACTCAGTGAGTGATTATATGCCTTCTCAATGTACTCTAATTACAATGAGGAAATGACATCAACCAGATGGAGGACTTAGATTTCCAAAAGAAAATTTCAACACTGTTAATGACTGAAGAGGTACAGTCTTACAGTAGCAGCATGATAACTTTAGGCTGGAGTTAGTAAATAATTTCTCAAAAGAGAATTGTTAGATATCACAGGATTGGTTGCAAGATAGGTTGTAATATTTACTTATGGAAGTCTTAAACATTTTGCTATAGTCCCTATAGCAAAATGAGGAGATGTACTAGATCATTTTTTGAAGACCCTCTCCACTGTAATACAAATATGGAAAAGAGCATGTAATATACAACAGTTAGCATTTATTAACTCACAGAACAGGTATTTTCTGGGGTTAATAAGAATGTGTTGGCTACAGTTAGTAATTTATAAAGATATTAGGAAACCAAGTAGTTGATTTGGCATATGACTGATGCATATGAGATGTTTAAAAATATTGTAGAGGAGAAAATTTGCTAATATTATTTCAAAAAATTATTACAGTAGTACCCCTCATTTCTGGAATCAATTGAGTTATCTTTACTTCTCTTTTTACATCTCTGTTTCATTGTAATTTTCCAGAAAATCAAATCTTTCTAAGGCGATGAGTCACCAAGAGTGAACTGAAGTTAGTTATCAAATGTTTTATGGCTCAAAGATGGGATGGAATTATAAGAAGTGAGATGGTATGTTAACTCTCACTTTGAAGGAGGCAGATGCCAGAAAATCTCAAACCAAAATTTTAGAAAACATTTTAGTTCACTTAAAATCTGGCAGGGAACCCAATGACTTAACTCATGTGAACACTGCATGTAAGCTATGGTCAACTGTCATCTTGAAATAGTATCAGTTTGTTGCATTCTCTCCTGAGAGTCCCTCAATTTCTAATGATCTACAGATAGTGCATAGATAGGGGGAGACCATTACCAAAGGAGAAAAGAAAAGGAAAACAGAAAAGAGCAAAACAAATATATTCTGTATGAATTGGAAGCAGTGAGGGACAGGGATGGTAGAGAGCAGAGGAGACTCCAGAGTTGACAAGACACTACACAGTAAAAGGAACCAGTTATTAATCCTTTGATTTAGTGATTCCACTAGGAATCTGTCCTCTTGAAATAATCAATAATGGGCACAAAGACTGAGCCATAAGTGGCTTCCTCACAGCATTGTTTACCATAGTGAAAACCTGGAAATAATACAAATGTCCCGAATAAAGGATGCATGAAATAAATTGTGGTCATCCATGCAGTGGATCATACAGTTAAGAAAAATGGTGTTGTGCAAAAAAAAAAATTTAAAGATACATAAAAATGTGTTAAAAATTTAATAAAAATTAAAAAATAATATATAACATCTGACTTTGTCTTTCAAAAATATACTACTTGAGGCTGGGCATGGCGTCTCACACCTGTAATCCCAACATTTTGAGAGACTGAGATGGGTGGATCACCTGAGGTTGAGAGTTTGAGATAAGTCTGGCTAACATGATAAAACCCCATCTCTACTAAAAATACAAAACTTAGCCATGCCTGATAGTGTACACCTGAAATCCAAGCTACTTGGGAGGCTGAGGCAGGAGAATCACTTGAACCTAGGAAGTGGAAGACATTTCAGTGAGCTAAGATTGTGCCATCGCACTCCAGCCTGGGCAACAGAGCAAGACTCCGTCTCAATCAATCAATCAATACTTTTAGATACAGATATGAATATAACTTTGGTGGTAGGATTACAGGCGATTGTTTTTACTTTCTTCTTTTAAATATTCTACTAAATATAAATACTTCTTTCCTTTTTTCAAAATATTTAAAATTGCTACTTAAGACAACTACAAGTGAATAGAACATTACTCTGGCAGCTTCCTAATCAGCAATCTGCTGGGCAAAAGATCTAGCCTGGATACCTTTATTCACATAAAAAAACAGTCCTTAAAGCTTTCCCCAGAACAACAATGTCACCTTACTAACAGAATTAGACCAAACTTTGGTATTCACTTTGCTGATGGCTTTGCTAAAATGCATCTATTCTAAAACGCAAGGGCATATTTTAAAAATCATTACTATTTATACTCATTCTCATTTTGATTCAATAGGTTAATTCAAAGATTTGCAAATTATACTTAGGGGAACTTTGTGCTTCACTGCTGCCAGTTTTTTCCCTTCTGATATTAGCTGGTTATTCCATCTAATATATAGTCCTTCTAGATAGCTGTCATACTGATAGAGCAGGAGCCTGCACAGAATGCAGCTGCCAAGAAGACTGCTGTTTCTCAGAGGGCTGCAGCAGCTAAAAGCAAAGATAAATGTGCTTAAGTGGGAAAGGAAAACACAAATAAAGATATAAGAGCTCTGCTGGAAGAAATCTTTTACAAGGGCCAGTTGCCAATTTTTGGTGGTTTATAAATCCAAAGAGGAAAGCCAGCGCTTCTGAATTCCAGTATAACGTTCCAAATATTACTGAGTAAATGTGTTTAATTGTCATCACTTTAAAAATAAAGAATTTCATGTAGAGGAAAAATTACATCTTTTGATGGAAAAAATCTATCAAAAACCTTAGAAGTAAATCCTAAATACTCCGAAGCAATTGAGATGGGTGTCCGAGATTAGCATCACAGCACTGACCTCTACGGTGATCAATACTAAAGCCTTCATAAAAGAAAGGAGGCTGTCTCTGCTTCCTCATTACTTAAGGTATTCAAATGCAGAACATCAACTTTCCCCTAAAATATTCCCCAAAACACCTGTCACAAAAACAAGCATTCTTTTTTCCAGTCTTCGAAACTCAAGATTTCATAGGAGCAATTTGACTGAATCCCTCAGATACCTAACATCTTATTTTCTGAAGCTGATGTCAATCTGCTATATCTTTATTCCAGAGAGCACATACAATTATAAGGATTATTGCCACTGTTTAAAGGGAAAAACGTTTCCCCTGTACCTCCAAATTATCCCACTTTAATTTCAAAGATTTCCCCATGAAATCTCCATACATCTCCTTACTGATTGGAAATAATGTTTTCTCTATCCTTCTGCAGAATGGTTAAAACTAGTGCCTATGGGTCCAAGTCCACTTGATTATCCTTGATTATCTTTTTACATTTTTCAGGTTCTAAAAATATGCATACATTTATATCATCTAGCTCTTTCTTCACAGGACTTTTGTAAATGACATCTCTCACAATCAGCTGACGAGGTAGGTAGAGTATTTCTAGTTTTACTGGATATGAAACATCCTAGCATCATGCTTGCGCTTTTGATCCTCAAAAACCATTCATTTCTTTTCCTGAATGATTATAGTTAGACTTCATGGACGTGGTCTATCAGAGTTTGTTGTATGTTTCTTTGAGATGAAGACTGAAGTAAGAAACAGGTCCAATCACTACTTGGAAAAATTTAAATTACTTCTGTTGAGGAAGAGGAGGGAAGATTAAATCTAAAATTAGTAAGTATTCCTGGCTGGGTGCAATGGCTCATGCCCATAATCCCAGCACTTTGGGAGGCCAAGGTGGGTGGATCACCTGAGGTCGGTAGTTTGAGACCAGCCTGACCAACACGGAGAAACCCCATCTCAACTAAAAATACAAAAGTAGCTGGGGTGGTGGCACCTGCCTGTAATCCCAGCTACTCAGGAGGCTGAGGCAGGAGAATTGCTTGAACCCAGGAGGTTGCCATGCGAGATCTTGCCATCACACACCAGCCTTGACAACAAGAGCAAAACTCCATTAAAAAAAAAAAAAAGTATTCCTGATAAAAGTAAAAGCCAGTTGCCAGGAAATTAAACAGATTCAATATAGCATCCAACCATTTAGGAAAGGTGATGCACTTGGGGCCTGAGGATATGATACTATCACATCTACATGGTCATAGGTACCTTTGAAATTCAGATTAGGTCTGCTTATCAGCAGAGACTATTTCAGCACTAAATCTAATAAATATTCCAATCAGTGCAGAAGACTTCCTGTGTTCCATTGCTCATGTCACTAACTGCAGCAGCCTCTGTTGGGTACACTTTGGCATGATTCCAGCTGCCTTCCCAAGCCCATTTTAGCAGTTAGATAGCTATAAAAGGAGGTGGAGGATAAAGTGGGGAGGGGTGGGAAGGAGCAAAGAAAGATTAATTATGAGGGGAACATATAATAATAACTTGGCCCCTTTGTTTCTATTCCTTAAGTGGAAAAACAATATTTGATGCTTTTTGGTCTTGACATTTCTAAAAGCCATTATCAGATTTCAGTTTTGATATAAATTAACAGGCAAATAGTATTTTGTTTTGTTCTCTGCCTCTGTTGTCTGAGTGCTCCTATAAAAAGCCCTGCTTATCTGACAAACGTCAGGGGAGCCATGCCCCTCTGATAAACATTTTCAACGTCACTGAGATTTGGGTTTATTATAATGAGGTACTAGACATTTTACCCATTAACTATAAAGTAAATATTTCTATGATTAACCTGAGCCCCATACTAAATACACCAAAAATCTGTGGATCTTTATTATTTGTGGATTCGATGTCAACAAATGTGGACTGCGATTGGAGATGCATGATGGGCATGCACACAAGCATGTTCTGTTTCTTGTTTCTGCTCGTAAACAAGTGTCCTATTTGCAGTCTGTTTGGTGCCACAGATTTTCTTTCTCTTTTTTTGAGACGGATTCTTGCTCTGTTGCCAGGCGGAGTGCAGTGGCGCGATCTCGGCTCACTGCAACCTCCGACTCCCTGGTTCAAGCTATTCTCCTGCCTCAGCCTCCCAAGTAGCTGAAAATTAACAGGCGCCCACCATCATGCCCAGCTAATTTTTGTATTTTCAGTAGAGACAGGGTTTCACCATGTAGGCCAGGCTAGTCTCAATCTCCTGACCTCGTAATCTGCCTGCCTCGGCCTCCCAAAGTGCTGGGATTACAGGTGTGAGCGACCATGCCCAGCCTTTGTGATTTTAATTGGTAATTTTGCTGTTTAAAACAGCCTCCTGAGAATAATGTCAATGTGCTACCTGGCATTCCTGAGCAAAAACATGCTGTTCTGTGTCCTGTGCAGAAAATCCATGTGAGATAAGCTTTGTTTGGGTGCAAATTACAGTGTTATTTGGCCCTGAGTTCAATGTAAACCCATCAATGTTATAGGTAAAATAAAGTATCTTTAAAGAGATACATGCCTAAAACAAGGTTAGGTTGGTGCAAAAGTAATTGCAATTTTTGCCATTTAAAAAAAAATGCAAAAACCATGATGACTTTTACACAACTTAACATTTTTCTTCACTTCTCTTGACACAAATTATGGATTCGATCACCCAGTACTAACAAGCAAGCATTTCTTTATCTTAGGTTGACATTAAGAACTTCTTCATAATTTGCTCACTTCCTTCAGGACTCCTCCTCTTATGTAGTAGGATGGCAGAATGAAAGACAATGAGGAGGGTACTGCATTCAAAAGATGAGGCTGAACACCACATACCTGGCATGACGAGAGGCCTATACAGATAAAAGAGCTTCTGAGGCTTCTCTGTGCCACACAGGGGATGAAGGTGGCCTCTAGCAACTGTGACCTCCAATCAGTGGGGCTCAGGTGTGGTATGCCTTTTATGTCCTTTAGCACATTTGCTCACCACAATAACTTTACAAGTCAAGTATTATTATCCACGATCGCTAGAAGAGGAAACCAAAGCTCTCTTAAATGGGCATTATCATGCTCGTAACTCAGCTCCGTATGGGATTCCCAAAGTGAACCTCATGTAGACTTATGAACTCGGCACTCTCAGGTACCATGAAGCACCCCTCATTTTTCTTGAGCTCTGCTTGCTGAGGTGAAAATTCTGCCACAAATGGGCCCCAGCTCCTGTGGAGCTGGTCCCCCTGCTGTGCCTATTCTAGGGAATGGCCACTGCTGGTGACACTTGCTGGTCTGTGGGCGAGTATGGTTTCCTGTCACTGCAGAAGCCACTGGCTGCTAATCTGCCCATTAGTGTCCACAAACCCTCAAGTGTAGAATTTTGCCATCCTTGAGTTGGACAGGCATTTTAATGAACGCTCTTTCAGCATATCTCCCTAGCATTCAGGTGTGCGTTTCCAGGGAGGGCCAGGCTGGAGGGTGATCTAAGTGACAGGCATGGTACAATGGTAAATTCTGCCCATTCCCTCAACACTCATTCTCTACTCTTAAGGGCATTCCAAGGTGGCTTTTAAAAATTAATATATGATAATAGTACCTTTTTATGGGGTACACATAATATATGGATACATGCATATAATGGTTAATGATCAAATCAGGGTATTTAGGATATGCACCACTTCAAACATTTATCATTTCTTTGTGTTGGGAACATCCCAAATATTCTTTTCTAGCCCTTTTGAAATACTCAATACACTGTTGTTAAATATAGTCACCCTGCTGTCCTATCAATCATTGGAACTTATTCCTTCTAGCTAACTGCATGTCTGTAGCCATTAGCCAACCTTTCTTTATCTCCTATCCCAGCCCTCCACACACATGCACCCCTCCCAGCCTTGGGTAGCCGTCATTATACTCTCTACCTGCACGAGATCAAAGTTTTTAGCTTCCACAAGAGTGAGAACATGCAACATTTGTCTTTCAGTACCCCGGCTTATTTTTAACATATGTCCTCCAAGCTCATCCATGTTGCTGAAAATGGCAGTATTTCATTATTTTTATGTCTGTTCTCTTATTAATAGTATGACTTCCTACAACTTAGATTTAAGCAAAGCCCTTCTAAATACAGTTGGAATTTTATATGTCCATATTTAAAGAGAGTTACCTTGGGACTGACAACATATTTCTTTTGCTTCTAAGTAAAAATTTTATTACTATAAAATGTTTAACAAATGTATAGAAAATACTACCATTAAAACTACTGTTCTGATCAACACACTGTCCTGCTCTTTTGTCTGGTAGAGTGAAAAGTCCTAGAAGACCTGGATTCACTCCTGGCAGGCATTTAATTAAATACGGGATGATCACACACTGTTTACACTTGGGATTCTCTATCCACAAAGTAAGGGATCTCTCATATTACCAAGGGACCCTTCAAGCCCCCTTCAGTTCTAACATTATTTTATTTTCTTTTTCTTTTTTGAGATAGTCTTGCTCTGTCATCCAGGCTGGAGTACCCGGTATGATCTCAGCTCACTGCAACTTCTGCCTCTTGGATTCAAGCAGTTCTTGTGCCTCAGCCTCCCGAGTAGCTAGGTCCAGCTAATTTTTTGTATTTCTAGTAGAGATGGAGTTACCCCATGTTGGTCAGGCTGGTCTTGAACCCCTGGCCTCAAGTGACCTGTCTGCCTCAGCCTCCCAAAGTTCTGGGATTACAGGTGTGAGCCACTGCACCTGGCCAGTTCTAAAATTCTATTACAAATTTAATATATTATGAGCAAGGTTCTTGAAGTGTCCAAGCCATTCTCTTTAAAAGCTACCATGTGACTCCCAAAGTGCAATCTTATGCACTAGGTTCCCATCCATTCTGATAAGCAGTTTATCTGGGTCATTTGAGGAGTGAGATGAAAGTAAAGATCTAGACTCAGAGAAAGGAGATGAAAAGGTAAAAATTCTGAAAAGAAATGTGGAAGAAATTCAAGGCAATCCCATACTGCTTCAGGGAAGGAAAAAGGGAGAGGGTGGAGGTGGGGGGAGGGAGGCAGATTAAGGGGAAGGAGGCAGGGTGGGCATGGGCAGAGAGAGAGAGAGAGAGAGAGAGACGGACAGACAGACAGACAGACAGAGGTGCTTACACCACCACCATTGCTAGTATAAACAGCTAGCATGTACTTGCTGCTTACCATGTGCTAGGTGGTGAGCTAACCATGTCACAAACCTGCTGTCATGTAGAGAAGGCTGGTGAAGCTAAAGGATAAGGAAATCTAGGGGATGATAAGCTTTTAGAACAAAAAATAAGTTTTCAATGTTCTAAAAATCATGAATGTATATACTGAGGTATGGAGAAAGACCACGACCATTATTCACCAAACAGTAGCTGCCTCTGGAAAGGTCACTTCTTGGGATGTCAGGCAAAATGGGTTTCCTCCACCCCTGGATCTGGCACAAACAAATGCTAATAGAAGGAGACATTCTCGTAACAGGATTATATCCTGGAAACGCTAGCAGGGTTGAGCTTGGCAATATAAAATGGCTGATTGTCCTCAAGCTAATCCACCCGGTCTCCTGCCTATTCCTGGAGAAACCGAAGGACAAGCCTGGTATCCTGGCTGCCAGTCTGATGGTCTCCTTGCCAGGGCACAGTGTTGAGTGGCCAGACATGAAATGCAAGTTTTGCCAAACAGTACAAGTTGCTAAAGTGCTGGGATCAAAGCAGCATTTGCTTCTGCACCAATACTAAGCAGCCAAGTCAACAGATGCTGCATCTATCTTTACTTTCCACAAAGAGCTGTTGCACCTGGCAGTGGCCAAGGGGCTGCCAAGCCCCCCACCCTCCAGGATGCAGGAAGAGGCAATAACACAACAGAAAGCATGCCACAAAGCTCAGGCTCCAGTGACAACAGCTGCACACCAGCGGCTTGCTGGCTGGTTCTATTCCACTTTTTGTCTAGAGAAACAATTGTGGAACACCCAGGGGAGAATGTAGAAACACAGAAAAACTTAATTTTAAAATGAGAGAGACCTGGGAAGACATCTAGGTCTCTGGTTTCTAAACTTGTTGGAGGAGCCCAGGGATTTCAAGAAGGTGCCAAGAACAAAAGTATACAGTTGCCTAGGAAGTCACTTGCAAAAGGATTCTGGGACGTTTTGTGGTTCAAACAAGTTAGAAACACTGACAACTCTCTCTTTTTCAGATAAGAAAATTGAGACTCTGAGGGGAATAGAGAAGAGCAATACCCATCTGGCCCTACTATGTGCTCAGAGAACTCACCTGTATTAGGACAGAGATACAAGAATCAATACCACAGTGTGTAGACTCATACATTATACCTCAGGATGGACACTGATGGGAAAAATAAGATAGTTTTTCATCTTGTAGGGTTGGCTTTGTCTATTTTTTTTTTTTTTTTTTTTTTGAGACGGAGTTTCGCTCCTTACCCAGGCTGGAGTGCAGTGGCGCGACCTCGGCTCACCGCAACCTCCGCCTCCTGGGTTCAGGCAATTCTCCTGCCTCAGCCTCCCGCGTAGCTGGGATTACAGGCACACGCCACCAAGCCCAGCTAATTTTTTGTATTTTTAGTAGAGAGGGGATTTCACCATGTTGACCAGGATGGTCTCAATCTCTTGACCTTGTGATCCACCCTCCTCGGCCTCCCAAAGTGCTGGGATTACAGGCTTGAGCCACCGCGCCCGGCCGGCTTTGTCTTATAACACTTTGCCTTGTATCATAACCACTCATATCTCAGTTACTCTGGCTTTGGGTGAATTGTTCTGATTCCATTGTATATCTGCTAAAAGTTTACAATCATTGGAATACAAACAGTAAGTTCCTTCTGACGACTCAGGTATCATATAGCAGGTATTTTTCTTTTGAAAATGGGAGGGTGGATGGGGTGGAAAAATCAAAATATGCCCTCAAGTTGGTATAATATTTTCCTGCTGAAAATTTGGTCCTGAGACTAACTTTTTTAAAACAATTATTTTATCTATATAAACACTATCTATGATAAAAGTAACTGGCTAAAGGGGGAAGGCCTTACATGGAATAGCTTTACAGATGTCCCAAACCAATTAGCTAGCAGTTTAGAACTTAGGTAATCAGAGTAATGTCTGACCACAGGTCTTTATCATGTAAATACCATTGATCTTATTTTATGATGTATTTATATCTATCTTAGCACTATCTCTAGACTTTATAAAACATGGACAATTTCTGGGAACCCTGTTCATTGAATTCTTGGCATTCCAAAAGCAGTCACTACAAAATACTGGTATTATAATAAAATACAGTAACTAATAAATTGTTGAACTTTGAATACTTAAGTTTTGCTCTCAAGAGTTCCTTTAATTTTAATTAATATGATGATGGTAAAGTAAATGACTCCTTCCAGTTTGGAGGCTGGTTGCCCTATACCATTTAAAACCATTTTAGTTCCAGGGATATCAAAGCTTGCCAATTTGCTATTATTTTGTCCTTCAAACCTAAGTAATTAGTATACAGATAGGATTTCATACTATCCAGCCATCTACGCTTTTACAGAGATAATTTCACATTTGCAATATAAAATCATTTTTCTTCTGTATCAGTTAATTAAAATAGAGCTCAATACAATTTTGAATAAGTAAGCATCTTAATTATCTAAATCAACACTAAGCACAGAATCTCTGAAATTACCAACAGATCAAGTATAAAAGACTGAATTTTACTTTATAAAATAACATTGTATTTGTTAATGATCAAACTGAAGACAGATGATGACAAACTTTTTCTGAGGAAACTTATTATTCACCTACTTCATTCTAAAATCTACAGCAGTGGCTTTTTCAAAGTATGATCCACAGATTTGTGGGGTCCCCAAGGCCCTTTCTGAAGTTTTGTTGGATCAAAATTATTTTGCTGATCATATAAAGATACTATGTTTTTCACTGTGTGGATATTTACTCTGATGATACCAAAGCAAAGGTGGGTAAAACTGCTGGTACCTTAGCATAAATCAAGGCAATGGCACCAAATGGTATCCATATTTATGGTATTCTTCACTGCATATACTAAATATAAAAGACATGCTGCTTACACTGAATGACCTTGAAGCAGTAAGTCTTCCTTGATGAAGATTTATTAATTTTATTAAATTCCTTGAATACATGTCTTTTAATATTCTGTGAGACGGAATGGGAAGTATGCATAAAAGACTTCTATTAGATATTGAACTATTACGGTTGTGTCAAGGAAAAGCGTCTGAGACTGACCTGTGTGCTGAATAAGTGTCTATAATTTTTCTTTTTTAATAGAATGCCATTTTCACTTAAAAGAACCAAAGGACAAACTATGGTCACTGAGATTGGTTATCTGACAGTTTTTTGAACATGAATGAAGGGAGCCTGTCACTTCAATGAAAACAACTGACATCATTTGTTGTCAATGACAAAACTTGAGCTCTCAGGCAAAACTAAAATTTGGAAATATGACAGTCTCTCAGGATTTAAGTTTTTTTTACAATGAGACTGATGAGGTTAACAAATGTATTGTTCTTGTCATTATATAATAAAATTGTTGGTATTTAAAAGATGTGCATTACTTGGGAAACCAGTATTTTCCAAATGACCAACTCCTGATGTTACAGCATTATACAATGGTAAAATATAATGTTAAAGTGCAAGACAGAATAGAAACAGAGTACTAAAGGCCCATTTTTATGCTTTCAGATTATATACTGCAACTACTTTTTAAGAAAACTACCACTTGTTGAGTTTTAGTACAGTATCCAAAAGGAGTATCTACAACAATTACCTGAAAAAAAGCTTTTAAAATGCTCCCCGCTTTTGCAATTACATATCTGAGTGAGGCCAGATTTTCTTCATATATTTCAACCAAAACAACCCAGGAGTACAGACTGAATGCAGAGGTAGGTGCTGCAATTCAGGTATCTTCTATAAGCCAGACATTATAGAAGCTGGTAAAAATCTGAGACAATTACACTCATGATTTTTAATTTTAAAAAATGTTTTTCATAAAATATATAATATGTAATGAATTTATTATTCTTAAATGAATTAACAATTTGTTTTAATTTCAATGCAGTAAATTTTGATAGTTAACCTACATAAATAAAAGCTTAATAATTTGCAGCTATCTTTTTTTTTTTTCATTTTTATGAAACCTAGTCTCAGTCTGTCGCCCAGGCTAAAGTACAGTGGCATGGTCTTGGCTCACTGCAACCTACACCTCCCGGGTTCAAGCAATTCTGCTGCCTCAGCTTTCTGAGAAGCTGGGATTGCAGGCATGTGCCACCTGTAATCCCAGGCTAATTTTTTTTTAATTTTTAGTAAAGATGGGGTTTCACCATGTTGGCCAGGCTGGTCTCAAACTCCTAGCCTCAAGTGATCCACCTGCCTCGGTCTCCCAAAGTGCTGGGATTACAGGTGTGAGGTGCTGTGCCACTGCAGCTGTCTATGTTTTAAGCGTGTTAAGGGTGGTTTGTAGGCTCTGACAAGCCAAGCTATTAAATAAGTATAGTGCAGGTCCTTGAAGAACATCGCCTCATTCAACCTTGTTTTGTTATAATGCTGATGAGAAAGAAAAATTGATGCCACTGTCTCGTAGAGTTTGCACATCCTCCCCTTGTCTGTGTGGGTTTCCTCTGGATACCCTGGTTTCCTTCCACATTCCGGAGCTGAGCCCAGTAGGTGAAATGTTGTGTCTACATAGCCCAGGGTGAATGAGTATGGGTATGCATGAGTGCACCTGCGATGGGATGGTGTTCTGGCCAGGGAGGGTGCCCATCTTGTGTTTTCAGCCGCCAAAATGGGCTCTGGCCACCCACCACCCTAAACTGGAATGAGTGGATTGCAAATTAAATGAATAAATACAAATCACTGTAAAATAAAAACTTATAAAGTAGACAATAATTATACAGATGCAGGACAATAAATGATATGGAACAAAAGCACTCAGCAAGCTCCCAACGTTTGTTATTTCTTGTTTTTGAACTGCATGGTGGTGGAAGGTGCTCCTGACAATTTTCGCTTTGTAAACGTTTATTTGTTGATTAAACTCACCACCACAATGACTAGCATCACTTACAGGTTCATCAAATATTGGACAAATCATCATCTTACTTGTTTTTATTAATCTTTCTTAAATGTATGTATATTTCACATTTATTTCAATATTTAATATTAGAAGTATTTTGGACCTTAGAAGTTTGGTGATATTTTTGTGACTAGAAATACACCATAGAAACTTGACTCTTGTTTATGTTGTAAGGCAGAATAATAAACATAAAAAGACACACTCATTTCTACTTGCCAACATAATATCCCAAAGCTCCAAATTCTGTGATGACATACAGTTCTGTAAAAAATACTTCAAAGACAAAACAAAATAAAACACAACACAACTCTTGCCTTCGTCACTACATTTCTTAAAAGATAAATGATCCTAGTCCTTGCCTTTTCCTATATATAAAATAATGCTTGACACAATTAATGATTATACTTCTATAATCTATCACCAGATATACTCTTACACTGAAACTTAGACATAATTTTACACATACTAAATCTTCACCAACTACATGTAAACTATAAACTAAAATACTGCCTTAAAACAGCCTGACAGGATAGAGTCCTATAGTCCAGTCTATAGTCCTCAGTAAGACTTCAAAATAAAACTAATTTTAATTATTTAAAAGCTTAATTTTTTCCTTTAGTTAACAATGTCTATTTACCTATGATAAAATTAAATTCACTGTATGTCCTCTCCCTGAACCTACTGAAGACACTGAGCAAGGACTCACAGTATTGTTACATGCTTTACCTTCATATAATTCATTCTGGCACGTGATGATATGTAACTACAATATTTATAAATGAATTTCTTATAATAGTCCTGATAAGCATATTATAAAATTATCTTAAAAGGTTAATAAAATAAGCATTACCAACATTTTTCTTGAAATTTCAAATAATTTTCCCCTACAAGTATTAGCAATTCTTCTAATAAAAAATACAAGAAATGGGCTGGGTGCAGTAGCTCATGCCTGTAATCCCAGCACTTTGGGAGGCTGAGGTGGGAGGAGCACCTGAGGTCAAGAGTTTCAGATTAGCCTGACCAACATGGCAAAACCTCGTCTCTGCTAAAAATACAAAAATTAGCTGGGTATGGTGGTGGCGGGTGCCTGGGATCCCAGCTACTCGAGAGGATGAGGCAGGAGAATCACTTGGTCCCAGGAGGTAGGGGTTGCAGTGAGCTGAGATCATGCCACTGCATGTCAGCCTGGGCAACAGAGGGAGATTCCCTCTCAAAAAAATAATAAATAAATGGAAATAAGAAATAAGGGGGATAATTCAAGAGCAGGATGAGTTTAATAACTTAGTATAAAGTTTGGACAAATACACACCAAATTCTGAAATGCCCTCAGTGGCCACCAACTGGGGCTGAAAGATAGAATTAGAGAAATAGCAGGACTGGATTTTTTTTTTATATATAGTGCAAAAAGGGTGGTTCCCTCCACTCCACTCCTGGTATTTGTTATTTAACAAAAAAAAAAGGAAAGAGAGGAGGAGTTATAAATGCATCCATGAATGATTACTGTACTATTACCACCAACATTCAGATCCGCCATGATGGAGCCTGAGTCCATTCCTGAAAACCTCCTGTAATCTAGTAACTGTCTGAGTCTTACATAGGACGAAGTTTTCCTATCTATGTGTCCCATTCCATCAGTCTGTTCCAACGCTTCCCCTTAATCTTATCAATCCATCTCTATATTTTCATTGTGACACTCCCTCCTCCCACAACATTACCTCAATTGACCCTTTACAGCAGTGATTTTAAATCAGGGGTGTTTTTGCCCTCCAGGGGGCATGTGGCTAGATTTGGAGAACTGGTTGTCACAACTAGGGATGTGGAAGCGTGTGTGTGTGTTCCTGGCATTCTAGTGGGCAAATGCCACATATGCTGCCAAACATCCTACAATGTACAGGACAGCCCTTACAACAATGAATTACCTGGTCCAAATGTCAGCAGTGCCAAGATTGTGAAACCCTGTCTTAGGAGGCAGGAAAAAAATTCTGCAATACTGACACACTAAACCTTTGCCCTTTACCTTTTTCTAACTTTCTCTGTGAAAAGAAAGTTAATGTTCTAAAGCAAACTGGAAAACAACCTCTTTGCTGTTAGCATCCCCAACAAGGCAATGGGTATATATGCCAAAATTTGAGTCCCAGGATCTCCATCTTTGAGTTATGTGACCTGCAAGTTTTCTACTTCTCTGAGGCCTCACTTTCATCATCCAAAAATATAGTGAAATTGAAAACGTACTATCTCAGTATGGTAATAAGCATAGAAGATAGTGTATTTAGAAACCTAGCAGACTGCTAGACATACAGATGTAACACAGGGACAGTGATGCTGCTGATCCTTACTGTCACTGACTGAGACCCCTCTGTCTCCATCAGCTGCTGCAACAGAGGGATAAGGAAAGCAGCAATCACAGCAAGACAGTTAATTATGTGGAAGTGGAAGACACAGCTTAGCCTCATTTGAAGCGATCGAGAAGTATCCCTGAAAACCATATAAACAAGTGTAAGTAAGTACACTAGGGCTGAACCCTGCCTTTCTGGGCCATTCTATGTCTCTTGGTGCACACCCTTAGTACACTGTTAATTTCAGCCCTTCCTCTCATCAGCCTCCACATCGGGCATATGACCCTGAAGCCAGAGACTAGTGCCACAATGACAGAAGGCATGAGGTCAAGAACCAGCCAACTCTAGCCTAGGTTACATTATTGTCTGCTCAAAAGACAGACGGATTCTTCTTTGTATTTGATTTAAATAAGAATACACAAGGCTGCTTTCCTAAGTAGTTGTGTTTATACAGACTTCAGTGGAAGCTTTCAAGAGAGTTTCTCTGTCCTTTAATGCCCTTTCCCCAGTTACATCTCACTGGGAGAAGAAACCAGCCTTAAATACCTTCCTTGGATGGGGACCCACTCCAACAGGCCTGCAGCTTACCATGTTTGGACTCTGGAGGGAGCTCCTGCCTCACAAAAGATAAAGTAGAGCCTACTGAACACCACAACACTTTCCTTTAAAGTGACAGCTGTGGATATTCAGGGTCTTAAGAATGTGGAGTCCCTGTGCAGCCCCAGCCTCCTGCTCTCGTCCGGGGATCGGCTGAGTGCAGAGCGGGAAGGGTGCGGTTGCGAGCGAGTTGTGTGCAGAGCTCCCGCCACCCATGTGGCATTCGTTTCTCCTCGTCCCCCGCCATGCCTGTCCCTGTCCACACCTAGGTACCTCGGAGCCGCTCCTAGGTGCACAGCAACACCGGAACACGGGGCGGCCTCTCTCTCTCGTCCGTTCTGCTCGCCTGAAAGGATGTCGGGGGGCGTTTCTCCAGGTCCTCCTTTGCATATGAGGACATGGAGGCTCAGAGACGTTGAGTGACTTGCCCAGGTCACACAGCCAGTAAGTGGTGAAGCGGGCTGTGAACTAGGGACTGCCTGACATGAAAACCCAAGCCCTTGGCACAGGCTGCCTTTAAAACCCTATACGGGGAGGAAGACAGCAAATCACACTGCCATGTGTGTACCTATGCAACTATCTTGCATGTTCTGCACATGTACCCTACAACCTAAAATGCAATAAAAACAAAAAAGAGAAAAACTCTATACAGAGCACCTTCAGGCAAGTATGCTCCTGATTCTTGGGCCAAGCGACTCATCATCCTCTTTGACTGAACATCAAATAACATTCCCTCCACATAGGCAGGGGGACTAATGTTGGCTTTAATTACAAGTCATGGGCCAGGCACGGTGGCTCAAGCCTGTAATCCCAGCACTTTGGGAGGCCGAGGTGGGTTAATCACCAGGTCAAGAGATCGAGACCATCCTGGTCAACATGGCGAAACCTTGTCTCTACTAAAAATACAAAAAATTAGCTGGGCATGGTGATGCATGCCTGTAATCCCAGCTACTCAGGAGGCTGAGGCAAGAGAATTGCCTGAACCCAGGAGGTGGAGGTTGCGGTGAGCCGAGATTGCACCATTGCACTCCAGCCTGGGTAACAAGAGCGAAACTCCGTCTCAAAAAAAAAAAAAAAAAAAATTACAAGTCACTCAGAGCTTCACTCCTTTCTAATGAGTGCCACCACGCCCTCCAAACTACTCAATGCCATCACCCCAGGTGTGGACAAACAGGAAGAACTTCATCTGCCACCCATGATCACACACTGGCTGGGAACATGCTGGACATTTCGTCACATCCCCAGCCATTTTGCTGGTTTAAGTAGCCAACCGCTGAAATTTGAGAGGAGTAAATTCAGCCTGACCTTGGGAGGAACTCACAAAGATTCAGAACCAAGGCACAACAGGGAGCTCTCAGGGGTCTGCAAGTGTCTTCAGTGACACTGGGCAGGCCAAGCCTGATGGTTCCTTGTGGGGATGTCTGGATTAGTGCTGCTCAGGGTGTGCCAGCCACACACTCGGGCCAATCTCGGAACTGGCCTGGAAACCCTTGGACAAATGTGTAGTGCTGGTAATTCTTTTATTTTCCTATGTAATTTGTTCTTCAAGTATGTATTGAAATTTTCCTGTTGAATCTAAAAAAAAAAAAAAAAAAAAAAAAAAAAAAGAATGTGGAGTTTAGATTCTCAAATCTTTCTCTAGAGCCCTTTTCCTGATTTTTGGCTTGCTCTCTGGGCCTTTCGATTCTGGAGAATACACGAATATTTTCCATTTGATTAAGATGGCAGTGCTCGTTCTAAAATACGTCGCTAGGCTATTAGAAATGTGATTTACCTCCTACACAATAGCTACATCCCCTAGGATTCAGTGAAGAGAGAAGCAAAGCTACAGGTCATTTCCCAGTGACAGACTAAAAGTTTACTGAATATAATTAAACTATATTATTTATATGATTTTAACTCATGCTTGGCTTTTAAAAAGGGTGCTAAGGGCAGGGCGCAGTGGCTCACACCTGTAATCCCAGCACTTTGGGAGGCCGAGGCGGGTGGATCACAAGGTCAAGAGATCGAGACCATCCTGGTCAACATGGTGAAACCCCGTCTCTACTAAAAATACAAAAAATCAGCTAGGCATGGTGGTGTGCACCTGTAGTCCCACCTACGCAGGAGGCTGAGGCAGGAGAATCGCTTGAAACCGGGAGGCATAGGCTGTAGTAAGCTGAGATGGTGTCACTGTACTCCAGCATGGGTGACAGCAAGACTTCATCTCAAAAAAAAAAAAAGACTAAATCTATTTATAATACACCAAGTGTACCTTTTACATATTCAGCTTAAAATGAGCAAAGATAATTAACTTACTTATAATTTAATTCACGAAGTTATATAATAATTATTCAATCATTATTCATATTACTACTTCTACAATACTTTCTGAAGAAAAAAAAATTGGTGTTGATGATCCTGCTTTATAGCTCTCTCCAATTTCCTTAACCATGGGGAAACTGTCACAAATTCTTCCCTATAAAGAGCCGAGGTCAATTTTAAACTCAAGAGTGTGAGTAAGCTTCCCTCTAATTGCCTCTAACTGTTTCAACTACTTTTAAAATTGCCTTTTCTCAAACACAGGTCCTTTGATATTGCCTTTTCTCCAACACAGGTCCTCTGATATTACAGAGGTAAAGATCTACATGTGTAAATGTGAAAAAGGAGAAGTCATTTGGAGTTTTATAGCCAACTATGGCAAAAGTGAGTCCTGGGTCTAAATTGAGCCAGGTTTCTCCCCAGTGTGGCCATATGTAACTCCTTGCTGTCTATTGAGAGTAGTCTATTTTTTAGAATGGTGGCTCTGCTTCTAGAATAAAGGGAGAGGTAGGGGATATTCCTTTCATGTAAATGTTGGTTTATGCTTGGTTTATCAACGAGCCAGTGTCATGTAAATTATTCATCTAAAATATGGAAAACATCTCCCCTTCTTCCTTTTCTATTATGGCTATGTTATCAAAGCAGTTGCAGTATAGCCCTATGCCCAGCAGTCTGGCTAGGCTTGCATTTTAGGTGCAGTTATAGGCATTTCTGTCTCATAGATGTAGTCCTAGTAAACTCTCTGTTTTGCAAGATCATGTGAAAGAAAGAAAGAAGAAAAAGAGAGAAAGGGGGCAGAGAGGGAGGGAGGAAGGCAGGAAGGCAGAAGAGAGAAAAGAAAAGAAAAAGAAAAAGCAAGAGCAATGAGACTTAAGGAAAAAAAAATAGGGATAGGACCAGATCACATAAAACTTAAGGAACTTTGAGACCAGAGCTCTAAGGAAAGCAAAAATCAATCAGCACAGTTAAAATTGGCACTAATTTTTTAAATTTCGTATCACAGTCCATCCTTTGCAAACCTAAAACCCATAGGCTTGTGTTTTCCTTTTGTAGGTCTTCAGAGACACTCATTTTCAATACAGAGCAATTTCACCGAAATTAAAAGTCTGATCCAAGGACAGCTACTTCATCAATCAATTTCCTTTTCAGTTTCCTTGGATGCATGTGCAGCTTCTTCAGACAGCTAAATAGAGCAGCAAGTACAGTGGGCCTTAAAACCACTAAACTCCCCTTTCTTTAAAGAAAAACACTTCTGCAGAAGATAATTTTTTCCCCTTAAAGTCTTCGTAAGTAAATTTTTATGGCTGTCTTTTTAGCTGTGAGAAACTTTATTCCTGATCACTTCCAAACATTTATATGCATGAGGAAATCTGTGAACCACCAAGACTTCCATGCTGAATTGATACCATTCCCCTATTTACCAATCACACAAGAGCCAATATGTATCAAATAAACACATATTGTAGTAAACAGCCTGTATCTAATGGTTCTGGGACAGTCTGGGCTAGATTACCAGAGGTGACCATGCTGACCCACTGAGGGTTAGGGGCGTGTGCTCAGCCATCTGCATGCCTGGGTCTATTGGCACAGGCTGTCTTTCAGAAGGAACTGGTAACCTTTTGGCAGAGAACAATGACTAAATACCTTGAACAGACTGTTAGCTCAAACATCAAGATGTTCTAGGACGAAAGAGTACAAAAAACATCCCTTGATCTCCGTGTTAGTGTTTCCCATGGGCAAGAGACTTACTATGAAGAGAAAAAAAGAGTTAAGGTTTCCTGAAATTGTCTGTCACTGGAGTGCAATGTTATGGGATATCTAGTGGTGCCACATAAATATTTTTCAAAGTAGTCTCCTGGAAACTTACTCTAAATTCGTAGTTGGGGGTAGAGGGCTGTGAAAATACAATAAATGCAATGTGAGTTTATAACTTTTTATCAGGCATACTTTGTGATTTGTAACATTGGTGGCAGAGTTAGAAGGATGAAGGGAGAGAAAATGAAGATAAATCTTCTGTCAACAGAGCAACCTGGACAATAACCAGCGAGTGAGAAGCCCCCTTCATCAACCAAATGAGGTCTGGGCAGTAGAAGGACGTTTCCACCAAGGGAAGGGAGCCAGCTAGAACCTATCAAGGGAAAGAAGGCGCTTCAGGGAGGGGGGATTCAAGATTGCTGCTATTCTACTAACGGAGGTTTAGAGAAACAAATTACCTCAACTTCCAGTTTCTGTAGCCTCACTGAAATAAATATGGTACCTCCCTAAACTGCTGCGGAAATGGAGATATAAGTTACCTCCTGTTTTTTTTTAAATATTTCAGTTTGCCTAAATACATCTGTTATTAGCCAGAACCCGAAACAAAAATCAATTCTGCATAATTGAGAAACTTCCAACATGCAATGTATATAGTTTTTGTGTTCATATGTGTGTGAAGAAGTAGGCATCAGAACATAAGGACTTATTTTAAAGTAAAACTGGAGAACCCCTGAATTCACGAAGTATTCTAGTTTCCAAGAGTAAAAATTTTCAGGCCAGTAAGCAACATGTCCATCTTGGGTCATCTGAAACCACTTTCAAATGTGTTTTCTGAACATTAGACCTAAAGTTGCCAAACTGTAGTCTAAAAAATGCAATATATTTTGGGCAATCTATGAATAAAAGGAATTGTGTGTGAAAAATTGTCACCAATGTAGTTTGGATGGTCATATAGAACCACCACATATTCCAAAAACAGAAACTAGGGCAAAGTACAAATACCTATGCATATATATGATTCACATTTGTATGTGTATGCATTATTTCTATATATTCTAAATATTTGTCTTAATGTTCTATGAGTAGCTTTAAGGTTTTAGCTCTAGCTGAAATCTACGTATCAAAATATATAAAAACAAATTAAAAGGAAAGCTATAGCATTTCAACTAAATCGATGTTTTAAAAATATAAATTTTTAAATTATAGCACTACAATCTAAATAGCATGGCAGATATCATAGAGAATAAGAAAACCTCACAAATACAATTCACCTTAGATAAAATTACAGCATAAGAATCAATATTTATTTTGGACTCAGGTAAGAGGAGAATTATCTGGTATATAAGGAATTTGTGTAAATGTAAAATATCTTTTAAAAAAATCTCTATTTCCCATAGAAAAGCTTAAGAAAGATATTAACAATTAATCTATTAACATGTGCATAGCTTTTCAAAGCACTTTTACATCTATCATCTCACTTTGTAATTGCAACTAAGATAGCTTTCTACAAAACAGAAATGCAAAAGGTGTGTAGGTGGGAGAAAAGGTTAAATATTAGAATCAGATGAATTCACTCAATGAGTCAAAATATTTAATTCATTTGTTTGAATCAAAATACCTCTGATTATCTGCCTTGTTGGGCAGAGAAAAGAGATAAGAATAATTTCCAAGTGTTAGCATCAGCCGTTCACAGTAAAAGGAAATAAAATCCCAAACTTTATCAGAAGAAAATCTACCCTATCCACAAATAGAACTTTCTACTTCTTCCCATAACCAGGCTCCTCTTCCTGACTGGCTCTGCATGAGTTCATGGACACCAGGGAAGAGACCAGTTTAGGTAAACGAGCTTTGGGCAGAGCAGCTTGTTTTATCCTAACGAACCTCTTTCTGTTAATGGCACCACTCCTTTTTGTGTTACTGAGCTTCAAAGCCTTGGATTTATCTTTGATTTCCCCTTCCACTCCATCACCTGCCAAGGCCTACTGCTTCTAACTCTTTTGTTCTCTTACATTGAATCTCCTTTTTCTAATTCCATATAACCTCCACTGGAGTTCCCACTTGAATGTCACTAACCCTCTAACAAGTTTCTACCCCCTAATCTACTCTAACACCTCTGTTAGTTGAAAATCCCCAAAGTTCTCTTTATAAACCTTCAGTGGGTATTCCCAAATACCAGGTTCAGTGTAGACTCTGTGAATGGCATGTAATCTTCCAATGCCCTACTATCTTTCCAGCTATATTTCTCTGAACATACCTCCAGATCCAAGTAAACTGCACTACTTGTTCATGTCTTCTACCTTTGTGCCCTCTTCCTAAGGATACCCTACTTATCCTTCAAGGTCTTCCCTAGTGTCTCCCCCAACCATTCTTTTATTTATTTATTTATTTTTGAGATGGGCTCACTCTATCACCAGGCTGGAGTGCAGTGGCGTGATCCTGGCTCATGACAACCTCTGCCTCCTAGGCTCAAGGGATCCTCTCACCTCAGCCTCCCAAGTAGATGGGACCACAGGCATGCGCCACCATGCCCAGCTGATTTTTCTGTATTTTTGGTACAGAAAAAAAAGGGGTTTTATCATGTTGCCCAGGTTGGTCTCCAACTCCTAGACTCGTGCAATCAGGCCACCTCAGCCTCCCAAAGTGCTGGAATTACCGGCATGAGCCACCATGCCTGGCAAAGTATCCTAACCTGACCTTTCATTCCTCTAAACCACATTACTAAAAGCTCACACCTTTTGATGGTTCTTACATTCTGCCTTATATGATGGCATTCTTTCCTTTCTCCCTAGTGGTAGATGGTGAGCCTCTTGAAGGCAGGGACAATGCATTACATATTAGAGATACTCAATATCTGTTGAACTGTGAAGAAAATCATATTTGTACTTTATAGAAAAAAAGTATGAAGGCAGGTGAAGTCATTCCTGGCTCAAGTCTTTAAAAAAGAAGTAGGCCTCCAGTTCACTCAAAATACTGTTACTCACCCCTTTAACAAGCAGTCAACAGCCAATAAATGAGTCAGTGAATGTAATTCAAAGCTATCATATACAGAAGTGTGAGTCATGCCAGCAGCTGGGCAATTCTCTCTTGCTTCTAGGGAAGAGAACATTCATCTACAAAGACTACAAAACAGTCACAAGAATGGACAAGCTAACTGCAGTGTCAGATGTCACAGGTGGACAAAAGGCCCAAGCTTGGTCTCTAAGCTTTGCAGGTGCTTCATTTCTATGACAGACAGAGGAGGGAGAACAAGGCTGTTAGGGCCAGTGTTCTGAAGCGGCAAAAAGCCAGCCACACCAAGCCAGCTTTTGAAGGGCTCCAAGCACATTCCCGATGAGGGCTGAGGATGAGGAAGGTTGCATTCTCATGTGTACAATATGGATGTACAATGTGTTTTCAATATGTTGCCAGTAAAAGCAGAAGTGTTAATATGAATATTAGGTAATATACAACACTTAGGGGACTTTTATTCATGGTTGTTTTTTAATTTTAGAGAAAAATTCCAAAGACTGTTCACATTCTAAATTATAAATAATTTTGCTTAGAAAATTATTTGTTATACTCTACATTGAATTATAAGTATTCAAAAAAGGAATGAAGTCTATCTCATTTTTTCTGAAGTGGGAGAAAGAATCCAGTTTAAAAAATAATTTGGATTCAGTTAAAAAAAGTTTCTGAGATTTATTATATTTGGGCATTTTGAAATATTAAAAAATAACTTTTATCACTAGTACAGGATTTCAAAGAGAGGCTTAGGAATATTTACTAAAATAGATTTGGGCCTTTGAATTTTATTGGAGACACAATATTCACAGAAATAATACGCAAAAACATGCAAAGTCCTACTTCTAGGCACTGCTCCAATGGTGCCAGAGGAAAGAACACGGGACACGGTGGCTATTCAAGGCATGGAAGAAGGAAAGAAAAGAGACAGGACGGAAACTGCGGAGTGCAAGGAGGACTCAGAGCTGCGAGGTTCCCATAAGTCAGTGTGGCTGAAAGTTTCAAAAGAGATGAAGGCTTTGGCATCCTGAAAGGTACTAGCAGAAGTAAGAGGATGTGGCTAAGACAACATGTGACATTTATGTTTTCCAAAAATCAACAGAGCCTATCAAAGTTAAATAGCAAATGAAAACATTCAAATGTTGACAAGGTAATGAAGAAAATACCATAGCAGGAAAAATAGCTAATACTACTTAGGTTTCTAACCAATAGGCTAATAAAAGACTTTTTGTAGTCAATTATGTCATTCAATTCTAATCCCAATCCTGAGAGACTGGTTTTGTTAGATCTGTTTGAAGGTTTAGGCAACTGAAGGTTAGAGAGAATAAATAACTGGTCAAAGATCTTACATCTACTGATGGCATCAAGGTTTGAACCCTGGCTGATTTCATTCATACATTCATTATTGACAGATATTTACCAGCTGGGTACTACTGAGTTCCAACTTGTCAGTTACTAGGTATACAAACGGGCATATTTTTTGCTCTTAGCAACTTAACATCTAACAAGAAAGACAGCCAATAAACAACTTAATACACCAATATCTAATTATACAATTTGATAGATACTATGAACAAAATGGTTAGAGAGAAGTAACAGAGAATCAAGTGGGGCCTTAGCAAATTAGATAGCATGGTTAGAGAAGTGCAAGTGAGGCCTAAAGGATGGGAAGGAACCAGCCAGTCATGGGACGAAGGGAACAAACATTTGTGGAGGAGGGAAGAGCATATGCAGAGGACTTGACAGATGGACTAGGTGGGCAAGAAGTACAGTAGATCTGCAAGGTAAGTGCCACAGCAATGGGGGCTCCTGCACGTTAGGAGTTTGGGTTTTAAGAGAAATGGGAAGGCACAGAATGGTTTTAAGATTTGGGTTACTAAAAGACCACATTGATTTATCTGTCTGAATAATAGGCAGTAAGAGGCAAGAGCAGAAATGGAAAGTCCAGTAAGGAGACTTCTGCAGGATTCCAGGAGACAATGGTTGCATGGCCTCAGCTGGAGGCAGAGGAAAGGAAAGAAGCAGACCTCAGAAGTGATCTGGGCTACATTTTGGTGATAGAACCAAGAGGCCTTGCTGATGGACTAGATGTGAGGGGTGAAGGGGAGGGAGGCATAGAGGATGTCTCTAAATCCTGTGCACTGCTTTAAGCCTTGTATATCATTTAACTTCCTTAACCTATTTCTTATATTAAAAAGTTAGCTATATTTATATTGGTGTTTTAAGTGACATATCTTTAAATAAACAGCTCATGCGCTAAAATCTGTTTCCACACTGCTAAGCTCACCCTTTGACTGTAACATCTGCACTGAGGTACACTACCCAGAGAGAGATGTGCCTCAGGTGTGCGGTAATGGAAATAAAGGGGCTTTCACACCAAATCACCTAGGGGTGACCCATAGTTTTGCTATTCTTATGGGCAAATGCAAAGAAGTCACAACTCTGAGCCTCAGATGACTTGACTTTATACATACGGCTAAGAACTCTCTCACAGTTTGGTTATGAGAATAGGGTCACTTACACTAAGTACTCACCTGCAGCAGAAAGTCAATAAATGTTAGACTCCCTTCCCTTCTCCCCCATTACAGTGATGAGAATGCCACGAGTCATTTCTCAAAGCACCTCTGTAACAGAGATGAGAGATCTGAGTGCTACACTGAAGATAACTAAGACACACTTTAGATGAGGGACTGCAGATCCTGTTAGGGGTCCTAAAGGGTCCTCACATGGCTGCTCTAACTCTTTAGCAACCATCCTCATCTCCTAAGATTGCCAGATAAAACACAGGACACCCAGTTAAAATTGGGTTTCAGGTAGCTGGGCGTGGTAGCTCACGCCTGTAATCCCAGCACTTTGGGAGTCCAAGGTGGGCAGATCACAAGGTCAGGAGTTCCAGACCAGCCTGACCAACATGGTGAAACTCTGTCTCTACTAAAAATACAAAAATTAGCCAGGGGTGATGGTATGCACCTGTAATCCCAGCTACTCAGGAGGCTGAGGCAGGAGAACTGCTTGAACCCGGGAGGCAAAGGTTGCAGTGAGCAAAAATCATGCCATTGCACTGCAGCCTGGGCAACAGACTGAGATGCTGTCTCCAAAAAAAAAAAAAAAAAAAAAAATGGATTTCAGGGAAATCCAATTTCAAAAAAATTTTAAGTATATCCCATGCAATATTTGGAACATACACTAAATTTTTTCACCATTTATCTGAAATTCAAATTTAATTGGGCATCTTGTATTTTTATTTGCTAAATCTAGCAATGCTATCTATGACTAGGCAAGTCTCTACTGGGAATAAATTACTCCACGATTCTTCCTTCACAGCCCTGTGAGATGCTCTGACTCTTCTCTGTCTAAGAGATTGTATCTCTCACCATCACAGTGCTGCACTTCGACTCCTACTCTTCATAGTTCACTCATCTCTTCTCACTTTTACCAGTAAATGTACAGGAATTCTCAAAATCTACTGAATGGCATTATATTGGACACAGGACTTTACTTAGTGGTCATAAAGAATGCTGGTGAATAGGTGTATGTGTATGTTTGTGTGTGTGTGCGTGTGTGTATACATGCACACGTGTAGGTAAATAGGTATGGGGGTGTGAGCACCTGCTGTATTAACCTTTTAAAAATGAAGATTATGCTAACAAGACATTATCAGGAATACATGTTGAATGTTTTCTAGTAGCAGTAAATTAAATTTGCAACTACATTAATGAAAGCTATGCAGATCCTTCAGTGGTAGAACCAGTTATTGAATAAACTGAAAGAGAAAAGCTTTGAGTTCATTCAATAGTCACTATCCATCAAAAGTTAAGAGCTGAAATCTTTCATTTTAAAATCATACTACGTGAAAAGAATTGGAAATCCTAGGCCACAGTTTTATCTATCTGAGTGTTCCTTTTGCATATAGTCAAGTGTTTCAATGCCCAGTTTCAGTAGGGAGGAAAAAAATTAAAGGAAACATAAATCTAGTTAATTATGTGAGACACTCAGAGCACTGTTACTGTTTGCTATTGTTCCACAACAAGATAAGGCACTTGCTCCAGAATGAAAATCAACACATCAAGGAAGTTTTGCTATTAAAAAACTGTCAGTTGAACTAAATAATGTATTTAATAGTGTAATTGACTTACATCTTGGTGCAACCTCATTTTCTCACTGTGGACTGGTAATAAAAAAATTCATAGACCAGTGCCAGTCTGGGGACCATATTTTGAATAGCACTGAATTTTATAAGGTCTGCCTTCAATACGATGGCATAAAAGGAGGGGTCGCCTCCTTCTGGCCATTTTGCTGTTCAAAGATCCTCTTATTTCCTTGAAATAAAGGCATCAATAATTTCTCCATTCTAACAATCTAACTAAACCCAAAAACCTATTAAAACAATAGTTGCCCCAATTTTAGAAAGAAGAGGATGTGTGCTTACTCTTCTTGGCGTAAGTCATTGACGCTGCGGTCCAGTGAGATCATGTCACTTGCCACCATATTAAATCCAAACTCTTTAATGCTGGCTTGAACTGCATGTTTGAATTCTGGTCCCAAAACCAATGGCTTGGCTTTCTCTCCAGGGCCACCAACCACTCCAGGAGGCTCAGGTTCTTTGGGTTCAAAGTTACCAAGGATCCCTGGGCGAAGCACAGGATCACGATAGGTGAATGTCTGAGGCTTAAATGTGAGATACTGCCTCTGCATGATATCTTTCTGGGAGTCTCCTCCAGCATGGTGCTCTTGTTCATTTTTGGCCTTGTTTTTTCTTCTAATAGACTCTAAGTCCACTTCTACTCCTTCAACATGAGGCCATGGTACCACAGGTTTGAATCTGTCCTCCCCAGGAGCTAGTCCATTGCCTCCTCGGTTAGGCATGGGGTCATTGACATCTCTGTCTTCCTATACAAAAGGGAGGGGACATACAATGAGAACATGAAGGCAAACCACCACAGAAGAGTTCATGAGACCAATTTTCAGGTTTAAAAAAAGGTGAGGCAACAATAAAACAGTTCAGGATGTGAAATACAAGCGTGCCGTTTTCGGGACTTCCCATCAGAAGATATCTTTCAGCGTAGAGAGGAAATACCAAGAAATAGGCTATCTCCTCACCTTACTGTGGCAAAATTAATGAAGGGATGCATTTTTACTTCTGCCTTTGCAAACCTACCTCTCTGTCAAAGACCTCTTCATAAAGCATATTTTTAAGGGTTAGAGCAAAGAAGTTCTAGAATCTTTGATTAAAACAGATGCTTAATAGGTCATGTTTGTACAGTATGTGGTTTTCCCAGTTGTCCCATGTGTGATAAATATAACCTTTTGTCAGTAGCACAACCATATGGTGGCAGTGGTATTAGATGTATGTCACTGTCACCAGGCTGGCTCAGTGCCCCAAATGGCAGAGGAACAAGACAGGGATATGCAGAGTCCAAATTTGGTATTTTTCACTCACTGAGAGTTTATCTGAATTCCGAAGTATAAAAAAAGCTAATATCTGTAACTTAGTCAGCTTGGGCTTTTAAACTACTTCCCTATACCTAGCCTGCCCCATTTTAGAAGCAGCATGGGTCAAAACATTCTTTGTACAAGGATATTCATTCCTAGTAAAGGGTGCCTCTCTTTTCTGTTTGGATTGTCTTCATCACCTATGCACATCTTCCCCTCAGATATTCTCAGTACTTTTGCTTCTGAGGTACTTTATGTTAGGTTTTTTCCTAAGCCAGTTCCATTCTCTGCACAAGGCACTGTTTCTCAACACTGGCATCACCTTGATGGCTTTAAAAAATGCCAATGTCTGTGTCTTACCCTCAGACATTGTGATTTAATTGGTCTAAGTATTTGAATTTTTAAAAGCACCCCTGGTGACTTTAATATACATCTAAGCCTGAGAATCACTGGCTTAATGGGAGGGCTGCTTGTTATAATTAGACAAGAGGATTACAGAGGACACAGCTGGGGAGGAGGCAAGGTGCACACAGAACAACTGCAAAATAGGCTGATGGGCCTGCGACTTTCTTCTACACTAAGACTGCGATTCCCCAACAGATTAGCTGTAGCATTAGCACCCCCTGACCAAAATCTTTCTATAGGGTTAGAGCTACCTTGAAAAGTAAAGTTTAACAGTTTGTCTTAAAAAGTATAAAAGTAAGGCTCTAAGTATGATGTGGACGTGTAGACTGCTCTCTATTAGTAGTTTATTTAGAGGCAAAAATCTTTATAGAAAATCAGTTATTTCAGATGTGAAGTTAGTAGGTAAGGGCTGGCTAAGAATTGACTTTCAAGAGTTCAAAAATAAATTTTTTAAAATTTTCCTTTTGTTTAGGTAATATAGACATATGATACAAAATTCAAAATATCCAAAAGGGCATGTAGTGAAAAGCAAGCTGCTTTTCAAGCTGCTTTTAAAAAAAGGTGAGGCAACAATAAAACAGTTCAGGACGTGAAATACAAGCGTGCCGTTTTCGGGACTTCCCATCAGAAGTCCTGCTTTTCCTTCTGCAGAGGCAATTACAGCTATCAACTTCTTGTGAATTTTTCTAGAGATGTGATATGCAGGTATAAACATACATGTGTATACATAACAAGATAATTTTTTTAGAGACGGGGTACAGATTTTAACTAACTCATTAAAAAAGGAAGCTGTAAGATGTTACAACTGGTTCAAAGTTAAATCCAAAGGACAAACACAAACATCAAGAACATGGCAAAGAATTTACACATAGATGCAAGTCTGTTTAAACTGGTCACTCTGCATAGGGCACTCATCAATTGCATTCCACAAGAATGACGTCCATTTCAATGGACAAGAGTCCTTTGCATCACTCTCAGTTTTCTGTAATTTACAGGACTGTAAAATAGGAAAGGATGAGATAAGCTGGAAAGTTGAGTTAGACAGTCATCTTCTAGGACCATTTCAAAGTTTTTCACAAGTTCCCCCTGAAACAGAAAAGGCAACACAGCCTGATTGTATAAATGTGATGCCTTTCCTCAGGCATGTGTTGTTCAGAGTTGAGAAAGCCTCTGGATCAGCCTTCTGATTGTCACAACTCAGGGATTTAGCTTGAGCCTAACCTGCAAGCCCTACTAAGAATCAGAGTAAGTGAGTAGAAGGCTGTTTTGCTGGAAATCATATTCAGGAAGGGCTAAAGATTCTCTTGGGAATTAACTAGTTCTAAGAAATGTGTAAGGCAAGTATAACTGTAACAGAGAAGGGGTGATTCTGATGATGGAAAACATGTTTGTTTCTCCAATTTATCTCCTGGCTCTTTCCAAAATTATACTTACTTATGTTAGTATCATAAGTAAATTAATATAGAGATATCATTATAAAATGTGTAACAAATTGGTCCCAAGTTGTGGATGCTGAAACAAGTAAAACACAAAGAGAAAGATATTGTCCTCCACTTCAACTTTTCATATCACAGCCTCAAGTGAATTGGTAAACAGGGATGTAAGAAAATTTTATTAAATACAGAAAAGAATTTGAACAGCTCATACAACACCAGCATCCATAGCCATAGCATCCACTAAATTACCTAATATTCCATAGAGAGGAAACTGTGTATTAGCAGAATGTAGAATGTGACAGTACAGGAAATCAAATTGTGAAATACACACTATAGTTTAGGCTGCCCTATGCTAATACTAAAATTGCCAATTTAAATATTTTTCAAATTCACCCATTTCAACCAGAGAAATTTTAATGGATTCAAAAATCCATATTTGTTTTCCTCTAAAAGTTGTTTTGGTCTTTTTTTTTTTTTTGACTTAATGGTTGTCTAATCTTAAACTGTTGGTGTTCTTTAGGATTCTGTTATTAGTCTATTTGTCATTCCATCTTCATTCTGGGTTATTTCATTCTCTTCCAAGCGCAGTGACCAGTTTTACAGTGAGTATTGCAGCATCCATTTTGCCAGCCCATATCACCTTTCTGATCTCTAAACCTCACAAGCAACTGCTTCCTGAACATTGCTATTCATATCTCTCTAACTTTAGCATAGCAAAAATTAAACCTGTCATTCACCTCACATCACAAGGCTGTTTCACTTACTGTCTTCCTTACTTCAGGGACTGAAACCACCATTCATTCACTCAACTGATGAAATCCAAAACCTGCAATTCATCCTCAACTTCTTATTCTCTTTTATCTACCCTTCTGACATCCAATTAATTGTAAATTCCTGTCAATTCTATCACCTGTGTAGAGCCTTAATCTGGCCACTTCTTTCTATCATCCTCACTGCCACTGCCTTAATTTAGGTACCCTCACCTCCAAACAAGATTACAATAGGAATAGCAGTGATGATGGTAAACACTGTGCCCTAAGAGCTTCACATATATTAACTTATTCAATCCCATGAGTTAGGTACTATGATTGCCAGTCTATTTTACAGACAGGATGCCTGACAGGGAAGTTATTCAAGATTAGTATCAGTATGTAGCAGAGTCAACATTTCAATCCAAATTATCTGGCTCAAGAGTCCATACTCTTAATCATTATGACCTAGTGCTTTTCCCCCTGATACATGCACTTCCTACACAGCAGACATAGGGACTTTCCTAAAATTCATGTATCAACATGTTTCTTTCCCTACTTACAATATTCCAGCAGTAGCCCGCTGCCCTCTGGAGAATATACACTCCTCAAGAGGGACAGCAAGGCTTTTCTGGCTCTAGACTGCATTTATGAAATGTCTCCATCACTATCCATGAGACAGGAGTCAGCTAGCTTCTTCTTCATAGAGTTAAGTAGTAAATATGCTTTGCAGACCACAGGGTCTCTGTGGTAATTATTCAAGTCTGCCTCTGTAGTGCAAGAGCAGCCGTAGACAATATGTAAAGGAATGGGTATGGCTGTGTTCCAGTAACCCTGTATTTACAAAGACAAGTGTTGGGCTGGATTTGGCCCCCCAATCCCTGCACTAGACTGTAAGTTCTGTGAAAGTGAGGAGGTTTTGTCCATCGTACGCATCACTGCATGCCCAACACTTTTACTGGCACATAATTCCTCAATAAATACTCACAAAATAAATGAATGAAGCCTAAAATTTCTGCTTTGGTGGCAAGACAGAGCCTGAGAAGAAAGGGGGAGATAAAAAATGGAAAATATAAAATGGGAGAGCCAGGCTTAGATCAGAAAGATCCTTACAGGCAATACCTTATGAATTCACCAAGAACATAGCTCTATATTCCCTACACAGCACTGTACTTTTCATAATGCTATATAATAGCACCAGAAAAATTGAATTTGCTTACTTCTCAAAGGCTGCATGTCATTAAATCTGAAGGTAAAACCAAATATGAGAATTGTCTGTCTAACCCCAAGTCAACTAAGAATATTCACATCAAATCTTAATATTATATGATTCAAACAATGGCTATAAAGTGGTGTAATAGTTAACTTCCCTGAGGATAAAAACTGCATACTCCTCCTTTCTGAGAATGAATGAGAATCAGTAGATGCCTCTGTGACTCACTGGTACTATGGTACCTTCGTAAACACCAGCTGATCCACTCTACAGCCCAAACCAATGAATCACTGTTGTATAGAAATGGAAAAGAGGATGAGTAGATAATTTTCCAAGATCAATATGTTCATAAAGGTGGAAATTCACCGAATAATATAGTCACTTATCACCAGATGGCAATATGGATTACCAGAAATAAAGTCAGGCTAGTCACCATTCACCTTACAACTTAGAAAGTGCCCCCTCCCCAAATCCTACTTATCCGCAAATCCTACTTATGTGTAATATTTTTGCAACATGGTCATGCCTTGGTAGAGATCCACAGGGATTTAGAAAAAATGGTCTTTAGAGCAAATGACAATAACATAGGATTGTTTGGATTTGAAATCACAGGCAAAGCCTAGAAAATTAAGCTTTTAAGCACGAGCTCATGTAGTCACATGATCTATTGAGAAAAGACAACTTAGCTTTAGGTAAGGGTCACTGCTTCAACAACATGCACCCTATTTGGTTATCATTTTTCATGAGCCACAGAATTTAAAAGCCTAACAAGCCAAACTTCATTCTGTGATTTTAACTCTCTTGATCAAAAACACCTTTCATCAGAAAAATCATATGAGCATCCTTCCTCTGGCTGCACTTACCTAAAAGGAGCAGAAGGAATGGGCACAGAAAGCACAGAGGGAGGTGTTAAAAATAAACAAGCTCAGAAATTCAAAGGGAACAAGGCGTGCTAGTAGGCTGCGGCTCCCCAGACTCTCACCAACACGTGGCAGGATGTGGGTGGGAATGTGGGGTGCACCAGCCTCAGTATCCATCTTTCTCTCTGCTTAGTTATAGCTGGATAGACTAGACATTTCCTGCTGACCGAAGACCTCCACGTCTTGCTCCTTTCAGAGCACTGAGCGATGACTGCATTGGGAGTTGTGGCCCTCCTGGGCATGGTCAAGGAATTTGTCTGTGCTTAATCAGGGCTTAAAAACGGGTAAGCCCTGTTTTAAGGGCTTACCAGTCCTTGAATATCAGAATGTCATCCATACAGGAAAGGGCCCATTTCCAGTATGGGCCCTTACCAGTCCTTGAATATCTAGAATGTCATCCATACAGGAAAGGGCCCAATTCCAAGCATATTTTAATATCCCTAAACTAGAAATAAATTGAAGGCCACTTTCCAATGGCATGCCTCTGTTAGCAACTAGGGCAGAACTGAAAATGGAGAAAGTATGCTTTCAGGTAACTTTATGGAAATATAAAAATTCTACGTAAGCTCCTGGTGTGGCTTAAAGTATGACATTCTGGTAAGAATTATCTGCTCAAAGAAATAGACTGGCTGAGAGGAATTCCTATTCTTGTCTTTTTTTTTTTTAAGTATCAAACCATGATATAAACCAAAGGGTAACAAAATAGAGGAAATAGTATAGTTGACATCATAATGCTCCACTAAAAGAAATCTAGGTCAGCAACTCTACTTCTGGATATTAAACATAAGCAGGGCAACCAGGCTGAATGCTATACAGTAAACCAATTTGTCCCAATCTTACTTTATGGATTGAAACACTGGGACTCCACAATGGAGTGCTGCCTATTATACAATAGCTAATAGTTATATCTTTTATTTTCCTCTCAAGACTTCCGATATACTGAGGCAACTGCGGTTACAAGTGGACAAGTCAGTGATGCAGTTTCAGCCACCTATTGCAAAGACTTTACCAGTTTCTAAGGGGCATTTTGAGCCAATTAAATGCCACCCACCTTTAACCAAAATATAAAATACAGTATATAATAAGATCTATCCTGTACTATAGTGAAGAATATTGAAATAAATAGGTATTTTCCTAGGCAGCATGGACCCATGATTATGCTACTGCACTCCAGCCTGGGCACCAGAGCATGACCCTGTTTCAAAAACAAAGGTATTTCCTAAAAAGTTGTCTATATCACATTTTTGAACATCTTATCATCTGAATAAAAGGAAGATTACATTATATAAGAGTCTCCCAATAAATCTCACAATTGTGCAACTTGTTAACTAATCTTTGGATTTTTCTGCATACCATTTGGAATTCTTAAAAGAAGTCCCCATCTGCACTGACATAATATTTTTCTAAAGATCTCTGTGCATCCTGAACAATAATTATCAATCACAGAATACCTAGACGAGTTAAGTTTTAAGTCTTACACTCTTTTCCCCCAGTTTTAATGCAATTTCTTCCACATCACTAGGATAATTTTGTGATTTTCCTGACTTAATGGGAAAATTAAATGTACCAAAAATACTACATGCTCAGTAGAAACATATCAACTATTTTCTTTCTTTCTTTTTTTTTTTATGTAGAGCTGGGGTCTCATGTTGTTGCCCAGACTCGCCTTAAAGTACTGGGCTTAAGCAATCCTCCTACCTCAGCCTTCCAAAGTGCTAGGATTGCAGAGGATGAACTACCACACCTGGCCAATCAACTATTTTTTGTCAATCAGCTCTTTGAGTTATTAAGATAACCTCATATGAAGATTATCCAAAACCATCTACATGTTCTCATGCCTGCTCCAAGCATCCAGTGTAGTCCCTTCCCTTCTGGAAACCAAATTCCCTTTTTAAACAGAAGACAAAGCACGCACAGCCATCCCACCTGTTTCTAAACCCCCACATGGCTTCTTTCTCCAGGTCAAAGATGGGGAGCTGGATCTCAACGTGAAAAACTTTGAACTGTTTTAAGCATTTAAAATCATTGAAGAAGCCAAACAAGGGTTAAATAGTTTTGTTCCCACCACACTTATTTCAATTTAGTATATAAAAAACATTGACACATTAGTCCCGTATGTTCTGTCTTTGGATAATAATTACACATGGATGGTATCCCTAGTCTTAAATTAGCCAGTGTCCAATTTCCATCGCCATCTCTATTTCAGGTACACACATTAGTAAGTATTTGACATTTAATCTCATATTATTGGACATTGTGAGTGAATATAATTTTTGGTGCAGAGGCACCTTTTCACTCAGGCTTTAGGAAAACTGCTTTTCAACTGACAAAAAATATTATCTTTATTTTACCAGAACTCAATCTTAATGGACAAGTATAACTTTCTTTAGATGATATGTATGTCAGAGGTAAGATAACATATCAGTAAAAAAAACTTCAGAAATACAAAATCTTCTAAGTAATAAGTTTGATCTTTCAGAATGCTAGATTATTCCAGTGATTAGGCATAGTTTAAAAGTGGTTTTGGCAGTGATGTTAGTGAATATGGGTAAGAAATCCATTATATTTACTCAGAAGTATATAGTACAATTTTGAACAAAATTTAGTTCATCCAAACTGAAGTAGGTGACGAAACTTATTAAAGTTACGCTAAATTTAAAGAATTATAATGATGCACCTCATATTTTAAAGGCATCAGGGTAAATTACAAAATAAAAACTTTCAATTTTCAACATATAAGTTAAAATTATTACTTGAAAAATGGAGATTTCACACAAAACTCTTCTTTATGTTAACACTGTAATATCTAATGTTCTGTTTTATAAATATGAAATTACCATTAAGCACACGATAGTTCAAACCAGCACATTTAAACTCAGGAACCAGCTCCTGGGAACCTCTGCCCTCCTCCCATGGTCCTGGGTCCTGTTTTGTTTGTTTTGTTTACACAGATGCACTCTGCTTTCGTACTGTTGAATGTTTCTAACATTACACTTCTTTGTATTGCCTTAGTATCTATTTGTATGTTTCTCCCCAATCAGACTGAGGGCTCTTTGAGGACAGATAGTGTGTATTATTTGACTGTATGTCCTGAGTACCTAGTAGACAGCAGGTACTCAATGCATGTATGTTCATGGATGAGTAAATGGAGAACATCTAGCTATGGCTCATCTATTATCCTGCTGGAATATAAACTGATTTTGAGTCTATTATCTTATGCCACTGCTCAGCTTGGTTTAAGCTAGCATTTTGGGAATCCAAATGAGATAAGTGAAAACATTATTTCCCTACAAATCTAAAATTTGAATAATCCTTTTTTTAGTTTCTTCTCTTCTTCAGATTTGGATAAATCATGTTGGCACTTCATGGAAAATGAGTACTTTATTTAAACATGAAAAAGTAAATCTGCTGTTGTTAGTCTTAGTTCTCTTTGCCAATTTATCTTGCAAACAGTTTCCTGCTAAATCAGGTCAGAAAAATATCAGTTAATACTCAAGTGGGAATAAATTTTAAAAAGAAGTGAGTAATTAAAGGACCAAAATACAGGTTAATTTTTGCAACAGAAAAATAAACAAACTGATTATTGTTTTACAAAAGAACTTTTATTCTTAAGACTGTTTAATTGGCCCAGATCAAAGTTATCATCGCAGACAACTAATGAAGTCTGTGAAACACATGAAATTTGAAAATATTTATGAAATCCATATAAATTCTTTCTTTCAGAGACCTGATAAAAATTCATGCTTCGGCTCATAAACTGAATCATACATTCTTATTGTGAATATTTAACATTAACTCTTTAGCTGATTTGAATTGAACTTGAAAAACATGAATATTAAATGATCAATATACATCATATTGTAGTATATTTCAAAAGATGATAAAACTGTATTTGTCAAAGTTTATGCCATCATTTCAGCACGTATGTCAAGACAGGCCTATAAATACAAGACATACGAATGCCGCTAGAAAGCCCATCTCCCACAGATGGGCTGATAATAATATTTTTCTAAATAATAAAAGGATCTAGTAGATTTTAACTCTCCATGTTTAGGGCTAAGCAGTTCCTGAATTTTAAAAAGAAAGCTCCTAAGTAGCATTTTTGTTCTAAAGATAATATAAAATCAATTACACAACATATTTTAATAAAATAGTCAATATTTTACAAGAAACATCTTACCATATTATTCCTAAAAAATGGCCTGTCTAAAAATAAGAAAGGTATTGGGAAAGTGAAGAGAAAAAAAAAATGAAAGTGAAGTAATGAAAGAAAGATTATAAAATAAAATCTGTGAAAAATTTTAAACACATGAATAATTTATACATGCATATATATTATGTATGCACATGGAGAGAGGAAATATACATTTAAAAACCAAATGGCTTAGTAGGATAAGAAATAAGAAATTAACCCTGCTAAACAGACCCTTCAAAAGAACAATCACTGTATTTCATCAGGTGGAGAAAGGAGAACTGCTTAAAAGCTGAATTGATTGAAAATGAGGTCACATCTGCTCCTCTTCTGCCCACTCACATCATGTTTTGGAATGAACTTTCAGCTTGTGCCAATCAACCCTACTTTAGTACCCAGAAGAGCTAAGAATTTCTCTTTCTCGATCTGCTTTAAAATATTTTAAAATAGCATTCCCAATATCAATCCCTGGAGACCACACTGTTAACACTTTTTTTTTTTTTAAATCCAGGGAAGTACTAATTTAGGCCTATCCTTTGATTCTTGTTTCCAATACAACAGTGTATTTTATAATCTAATACCAGCCAAAGCCAAGCAAACAGTTTAATTCTTAATCCTCCTTCGCATCTGGCAAATCCAGTGAAACCACATAATGATTTCAAAATCTTCCTAAAAACCTTATAGGAAATTAAAGTCACCAACAGAATAATCAATAATTCTTATGACACTAAGAAAAACATTTTACTGACTGAGAGCAGAATGAGGTCAAATGTGGCATTTGTGATGGCAGAGAATGTTTGTAATACCCTTTTGAAAGCCAAAAAAGCAATGTCCTACTATCCCTCTAGGGGAGAAACTCGAGAATGAGTACAGCACTACCACATGAAATGTTACAACTACTTTCTGCAGCTGGAAATGCATAAAACGGCTCTTCCTCCACCGCTTCCCTGCTTGGCCCTGAAGCATGGCTTTCGTAACAGCTCATAAAAAAGTATTGTAATGTGTGGCTTTACAACACATACACTATGATTGGTGTACGATAACCTTCTCTCACAAATCTGAAAAAATAACCACCCCAAGGAAAAAAAATACCTCAGAGCTTTCAGGGCAGATGTATCATTTTAAAGCCTGGAACAACATTTTATTACCATGTCATGACTAAAAATCCATTTTAGGAGGGTGTGACAATGTAACATAATTATGTGAGTCAGAAAAATACATTCAGAGTAGATCAAGGTTATTTATGTAATAAACTTTTTGACATTTTACTGTTTAACTATGAACAGGCCTGATCTCAAGGAGGAATGCTTATTCAGTGATACTCTGGTTTACCATGAATGTTATTGTCATTCAGGTTACTATTTATATGCATCATTAAAAGATAAAAGAATTGTCCCTTTAGTTATCCAAATATTTATTACAGGTCTACTATACACCAGGCACACTATATAAAGGTGCCATGTTATAGAAAAAGGCCTTGCCTCTAAGGGAGTCACAGCACTGCATTCTGAAAATGGTAAAGGCTCCCCAGGACATAGGCGGTGGGGATGTAAGGTGAGGCATGAGGAAAAGGCACAAAAGCATAAGAACATGGAGTGCTCAGAAAACGCCAAATCATCTGCTGTAACGGAGGGGCAGGAGATGAGCCTTCAGATACCGGTAGTTCTTCAGAGGGCCTCTTAAGAACTGCTGAGAGGTTCAGACTTGATCCTCGTACATGGGAGCCATGAGATCAAAGCTGAATTTTGGAATGAGTACTCAGATAGAGCAAATGAGTGGGAAGAGAAGCCAAGACGTTGTCAGAGAGATAAGAAAAAATTTAAAAATAAAATACCACAGAAGGCAAAGTGGAAGAGAATTTCAAGAAAGGGGTGGTCAATAGGGCTAAAAGCTGCAGTCAAGATGCTAAAGTAACAAGAATGACAAAGTCTGAAGGCACAGGCCAGGGGAGTATGGTGTGGCAGTGCTGCAATGGGCCTAGCTCGCCACCTCTCTGATACTCAATGGTGGAGGCCCCAGGAGCATGGAACTATAAAGGCCTCTCGACTCCTCACAGTTCTCTCCTACCCAACTAGCGGTTGGATCTGTCATACTGCTTTCTACCTTCTAGAGCACACAAAGCATTTTTGTGATCCCCTTGTTGCTATGGCCTAGACATTCCCTTCAAATGCCTAACTGATGGTTTAAGAAATATGTTCGGAGTACCGACTGTGTACCAGGTTACAGAGATACAAAGGTAAGCAAATACATCCCTGCTTTTTTGGATCTTTCTGTCCAGTGGGGCAGAAAGACAAACAAATAATCATATAAACTTGGTGTTGTAAGAAACTTCAAGGAGAACTAATCCAATATAGGAAGTTAGAAAAGGCTTTCTTGAGAATAAGCACATCACTGAGCAAAGATCTGAAAGATGAGAAGTTAGGTAAAGAGAGGATGGAAGCGTATCCCAGGTACAGAATGTGTTGTGCAAAGTGCCTGTAGCAGGAAGGCCTATGCCAAGCAAGAAGGACTAGATATGGCTGGAGTCCAGAGGCAGGCCTGGGGCCAGGTGAGGCAGAAGATTGGGTAGTAGCTAGATCAAGCCAGGCCTGGTGTTCATGGTAATGCGTCTGGACTTCATTTGAGAGTAAAAAGCGAGTTAATAGCTTTAATGCACCCTGGAAGGGACAGAAGCATTTTGAAGAGTCTCCTGGCTTAGTAGTAAGAGAAGAGACCTGAAAGCAGGTCAGAGTGACTGAGGACAGATTTGGGAACAAACAGCAGTAGTCTGGATGAGAATCTTGGTGGTAGAAGCAAAAAAGTGGACAGATTCAAGGGTTAATTAGTATCTTAGTCCATTTGGATTGCTATAAAGAAATACCAGAAGCTGCGTAATTTACAAAGAAAAGAGGCTCACAGTTCTGCAGACTGTATAAGAAGCATGGTACCAGCATCTCCTTCTGATGAGGCCTCAGGCTGCTTCCCCACATGGCTGTAGGGAAGGGGAGCTGGTGTGTGCAGAGATCACTTGGCGAGAGAGGCAGCAAGAGACAGAGAAAAAGGTGCCAGGTTTTTCAGGTTTTTTTTGTTTGTTGGTTGGTTTATTTTTAATAACCAGTGCTTTTGGTAACTAACAGAAGAGAACTCACTCATTACAGTGAAGATGGCACCAAACCATTCATGAGGGATCTGTCTCCATGACCCAATCACCTCCCATTAGGCTCCACCTCCAAAATTAGGAATCAAATTTCAACATGAGGCTTGAGGCGACAGACATGCAAATTATAGCAGTTAGAAAGTAAAATGAACAAAGGTGATGATGGATTGGATATGTGTGACGAAGGAGAGGGAGGTATAAAGGATGACTTTAAGATTTCTAACTTATACAACTGGATACTATTCACTGAGAGAGGAAACACTGAAATAGACCAGAATTGAAGATGATGAGTTCCCTTTTAGATATGCTGAATTTGAAGTGCTTCTGAAACACTCAAGAGGAGTTGGAAACAGAATTTATAGCTCAGTAAAGAGATCTGGACTGGAGAATATAATTTGGCAGAAATCTTTATGTAGATAATAATTGACCCAAGAGCCAATAAGACAGATGATGGAGAGATTATAAAGTGAGAAAAGGAGAGGATCTTGGATCCCGCCTTGAGGAATCCAACCCTTACATTATTGATAGAAGAGAGTGAGACCACAGAAGAGACAGATGACTCGCTCAGTATGTTGAAAGAAAACCAAACACCAAAACAGTGGGTTCAAGACAGAAGGCATGGTCAACCATGTCAAGAAGCCAAGTAAGATGAGGACTGCATTTGGTAACATGAAGCTGAAGCTGACTGGTAACTTCAGTAACAGCTGTTTTGGTAGGGTAATAGTGTCAAGAGCCCAACTAGAATGAGTGGAAGTGTGGAGTTGGGACATGTGGAAATGGTACAAATAGGAATAGGCACCATTTGTGAAAAACTTGCCTGTTAAGGGATGAACAGAGATGAAGAGATAGCTAGAAGAAATATGCAGTGGAATAAGAAAACTCAATTTGTTTTTAATGGGAAAAGCTTGAACATTTTTAAAAGCAAAGGCAAGGCTGAGACATTTAAAAGCAAGTGAGAGACGGGGTAATCAAGTGTAGAAAGTTCTTGAGAATGTAGAAGGGATGGGAGTCAAAGCAATCACGAGGACTGGCCTGGTTGGGAGGAGACACCCCCTCTGCTGTAATAGGAAGGATGGAATTGGTGCAGATACCGACATGATTCTCTCCTTTGGGATCCAAATCCTCACCACTGCAGTCTGAATTAATCCAACAGTGTCTCCCATTTAACCTATTCTGTATATTGCATTTAGATTTACCTCTGTTAAACACTGCAGATATATGAAAAAATACTCAACATCACTAATCATGAGGGAAATGCAAATCAAAACCACAATGAGGTATCATCTCATTTGAGTCAGAATGGCTCTTATCAAAAAGACAAAAAATAACAAGGCTGTCAAAGATCCAAAGTAAGGGAACTCTTATACACTGTTGGTGGGAATGCAGGTGACAGCAGCCATTATGGAAAATAGTATGGAGGTTTCTCAAAAACCTAAAAATAGAACTACATACAACCCACTCATTCCACTACTGGGCATTTATCCAAAGGAAGGGAAATCAGTATATCGAAGGGTACCTGCACTGTCATGTTTATTGAAGCACTATTCACAATAGCCAAGATAGGAATCAACCTAAGTGTCCATCGGTGGATGAATGGATAAAGGAAATGCAGTATGTATACACAATGGAGCACTATCCAGCCATAGAAAGAAATCCTGCCACTTGTGGCAACATGGATGGAACTGAAGGTCATTATGCTATGTGAAATAAGCCAGGCACAGAAAGACAATAATACCATGTGTTCTCACTCATATGCAGGAGCTAAAAAAGTGGATCTCACTGAGGTAGGGCAGAAGGATGGTTAACAGTGGCAAGGAAGGGAGAAGGGGTAAAGAGAGATTGGTTAATGGGTACAAACATACATTTAGAAGGAATAAGTTCTAGTGTTCAATACCATCGTTGGGTGGCCATAGGGAACAATATATTGCACATTGCAAAATAGTTAGAAGAAAAGATTTGAGGCATTCCCAACACAAAGGAAAGAAATGTTACAAGTTCATACCTGTAATCCCAGCACTTCAGAAGGCTGAGGCAGGAGGATCTCTTGAGGCTAGGAGTTTGAGACCAGCCTGGACAGCACAGTGAGATCCCCAACTTAACAAAATTTTTTTTAAAGATCAGCAGGGCATGGTGGTGTGCATCTGTAGTCCCAGTTACTTGGAAAGCTGAGGTGGGAGGATTGCTTGAGGCCAGGAGTTTGAGGCTATAGTGAACTACGATCATGCCACTTCCCTCTAGCCCAGGCAATAGAGCAAGACCCTGTCTCTTAAAAAACAACAACAACAAAAATGTTCAAAGTAACAGATATCCTAATTACCCCGATTTGATCATTACGCATTGTATGCATGTATCAAAATGTCAAACATACTCCATAAATATGTACAATTCATATGTATCAGTCAAAAATTTATAAAAACCACTGCTTTCTAGTATATGCCAGGGATTTTTTTAAAGAGACTAAGTCTCCCTAATAGCAGGCTCACACTCTTTTGCCTGGCTCCAGATGTTACCTACTATGTAGTCACTCAAGCTGTCCCTGTACTCATTAGTCAGTCATGTCCCTTCAGGAGATGATTTTAAAAAAATCATTTTCAGTCCTGCCTCTAGGGTTTGCTCACTTATCAGCCTTAGCCTACAGCACTGCCCTGCTTTCCTCCTCTCTTCCTTCCAGGTACAGTTCCAATTCCACATATAAAGACTCAGCCCCCACAATCTGCTCTAGTTCCAGTGATACTTTTCCCTCTTATGAATTTCTACTCAATAATTTTATAATTCTCTACCTCTCCTATATGTTAGTTTTTCCTCCCCAACCAGACTAACAAGCTCTAATTGAGGAGAGTCTTAGTCTTTTGCTCCTTTTGCACAGGAAGAGCTTCTATTATGTGTCTTCCTTTCTCCTAAATTCGGTGCCATTTCTATTTTCCTTATTCCTACTCCTATATACAAAATAACAACAGTTATTCAAAGTGAAACATGTTTCCTGGCCTTCATATTTTGAAAGGAGGGTCTGCCTTATGTTTTTTAGATGGATTTTTGGGGCAACAGCAATATAAAATTTGATTTAAAAAAATAAAACTACCAGACGCTGTTAAGTATGTTACATACTCCAATCCTCACAGCAATGCAGTAAGATAGGACCTGTAATTTTACTCACATTTTATACCTAAGGAAGCCAAAGATTAGCAAAGAGATTATATACATCATTAAGTCACACAATTAGCCACCGATCTAGGTTTGAACCCTGGACTGTGGCTCCTGATCCTGTGCTGGTGGCCACAATGCTAAACACCTTCAAAAAGACTACTTGATGTTGACTTCTACTTGGTAGGAACCCAGAAATTTACAAGAACAATTAATTAACTTGAGGGGCCGATCAATATATACTTCAATGTCTCTTTATTCTGCTTTTTAAATTATGTTATAAGGCAATCTTTGACAACAAGTTATACCTAAGTAGCCAATTCTGACACTGTAGAATGAGATCTGCCTGTCAAAAATGTTTTGTTCCTTCAATGTGTTAGGTTATGATTTCCCCTGACAACTTGTGAAATAAAGGGAAAAACATTTGGAACAATACAAAGAATTAAATCAGTTTGTCCCATAAGTAAGTACTAAAGTGCTTTTCATCCTGTGTTAAGCTGACCGTTCTGAGTGAGGTACTACTGTGAATTTTTAGATGTTCAAACTATCGCTAATGATTACTCTTGCCTTTTTTTGTGACCAAAAGTAGTGCTGGGGCTATGGAAGAAAACTAATTATTCATGATTGAGCCCATTCCTGTAGCTTTGCTGATATTCTACTCTCAGCAAAAATTTATCAAATGCCTGGTTCCATGAAGACAGCAGAAGACAATTACACTATCAAAGAAGAATTTACTATATTTCCTAGGACATGCTAACTATATTATATATAAGACCAGAGTTCCATTTTTTCCCTCCCATAGTGTAAGAGGTATCAGTTAGAGAAAGAGGGAAAAACCCTCACAGAGTACTTATCCAGAAATACCTCACAGGGCACTTCTCCAGAGATACAATCAAGAGTCTGTTTTCTAGGCTACATGAGAATATTCACTATGAAACCCAAGTGAGAATTGGGAGTGACATAGCAAAACACTACTTTCATAGAGAATAATATGGAATATTTTCCTAATTTCTGATTTATCATGTAGTAAGATTACACTTATATTAAAACATTAAAAATATGATAGTGAACTTTAACTTTCCATTATTTTATATTTCCATTTCTTCATCTTGCTAACTACCACCTTTTACATGATAGAAGCAATATTGTAATTTTATCATAACATGTTCACAGTACTAAATAATTAAAATAATCATTTTATTTCAGAAAACTCTTTGGCACTTTGAGAGAAGGAAACATAGCAGCAGTTGAGCAACAGGAAGCAACTCTACCAATTAACTGAAAGAAGCTAATTGCATGTGCTTAAATTTAGCTGGTCTGACACATTCCAACCAACCTCAGTTGATCATACATAAGCTGCCGAAGTGATACAACTAAAATTTGCTATCTGTTTGCAATGAAAGGCGAAGTTCTGGCAAATAATATGCAATAATTTATTAGAAGACTACAGTGGCAGCTCTCACTGAATGTCTGCTTTATTTTGCCATACTCTTCTGACGACCCTAAGTTATCCAGGTTTTTTGTTTTCTATTAAAAAGTTTCCCTTCTTTTACCTGGTATAGGGAAGTAAGCAGCACATTTATCCTGGTAGCTACAAATAAATGAAAAAGGAAGCATGTTGCTACTACAGCACACACGGAAGACAGCCTGCCACTGTGTCAGTCAAAGCGTGGTTAAAGTTAGAACCTCCAAAGGCTTACCAAGAAAAATGGAAGAGATAAAAATGAAAAGAAGTAACAGTAGTAAATCAATTTATCAGAGAAAGTATTTTATTGAATACTGACTTCCATCATGATGACTACTACAAAGATGATGATAATAGGATGAGGAGAAAGTAGAACCCAGTGAAACAAGCATGAGTCCACCCGCATTATACGTATCTCTTTTAATTCCTGCCACAACTCTTTGAGCTAGACACCACTATTATCCCATTTTTTACAGTTGAGAAATCTGAGGCACAGAGTTTAAGTAACTTAATAAAAGCTGTGCTCCAAGGAAGCAGTAAAGGTAGGATTCATATCCAAGGTCTCTGGCTACAGATTCCAAGTTCTTAACTATTTTATTCTCTGTAGATAGGGAGGCATTCATGCATATCCTTAACTAGAATTTCTAGGGAACTTCTAGCTAAATAAATTGACAGTTATCTTTGTAGATTTTATAAATGCTAAAACATAAATATATTCCTTAGAATCACTGTTAAGTTCAATATGTTTATTTCAATAAAAATTTCCTTTATTCTCAAACCAATATAATACTACTAACCAGAATTCATAATAAAATAGTTCAGAAAAGGCTATTGTAATAGAAGTAAACTTGTAGAAATCCAATTAGTATTTCAAAAAGTAGTAATAACTTACTATAATGCCCACCAGCCTAGGTGAATATTAAGATGGAATCAAATGTAATATGCTGGAAGTGATATATTCATTCATTTCATGTGACTTGATTGCCACAGAGAAAGAAGAAAGACTTTATTTTCAGCTAGTCACTTTGGCACATATGACCATTAAACTGAGCTACTGAGCTTGCTATTCTGATTTCGCAGAAATACAGAATTGTCTTCAAAAATCTACTGTTTGGTATGGTGATTCCTCAAGGATCTAGAAATAGAAATACCATTTGACCCAGCAATCCCATTACTGGGTATATACCCAAAGGATTATAAATCATTCTAATATAAAGACACATGCACAGGTATGTTCATTGCAGCACTGTTTACAATAGGAAAGATTTGGAACCAACCCAAATGCCCATCAATGATAGACTAGATAAACAAAATATGGTACATATATACCATGGAATACTATGCAGCCATAGAAATGGATTAGTTCATGTCCTTTGCAGGGACATGAAGCTGGAAACCATCATTCTCAGCAAACTGACACAAAAACAGAAAACCAAACACCGCATGTTCTCACTCATAAGTGGGTGTTGAACAATGAGAACACATGGACACAGGGAGGGGAACATCACACACCGGGGCCTGTTGGGGGATGGGAGAGCTAGGGGAGGAATAGCAGGGGTGGGGGAATTGGGCAGGGATAACATTAGGAGAAATACTTAATATAGATGACGGGAGGATGGATGCAGCAAACCACCATGGCATGTATATCTATGTAGCAATACTGCATGATTTGCAAATGTACCCCAGAACTTAAAGTATAATACAAAAAAAAAATCTACTGTTTGCCTGCCATTGAAAATATGAAGTAAATAAAATAAAAGGTTTTCAAACTGACACCAAAGAGGAGTTGCCACCCTTGTCCTGCCTAAGGCATGTTAGTATTCCTGAAAGGCATCCTCAGTTTGGTCTCATGCAGATCTCACTAAGATCGTTATTTTCAACAAATTTCTTGCACATCTACTTCTGGTAGGCTCCCAGAAAGTTAAAAGTCAGTGATGACCTCAAGATGCATGAAATCTCTTTTTATAAACATACCAGTGGTTCTTAACCTTTTTAGGATCACAAAGATCTTAGAACCTCCTAGGGGAAAAAAAATGTACAAATAGTTTAATGCTGGTAAAGTGTATTATAGAGCCATCTGTCTGTCAGTATCAAAATCTTTAAAAGCATTCATTCCCCCTGACTACAAAATTTCAGACCTGTGAATATATTCTAGGGACACAATTGTAATTACAGAAGAGACATTATGCGGAAATGTTCACTGCAGCCTGTATACCAGCCAATACAATAGAAACAAACAGAATGCCCTTAATGAGAATAGTTAGAAAAATTATGCTAACTGAACTGAATACAACTGAATAGTATATAATTATAAAACATTCAAAAAATAATTTTTGTGGAAAATCCTTATATGTAATGTTAGTTTTAAAAAGAATATACACATTGAATATACATACTGTTTATACCATATCAACTCAAATATGCAAGAATAATAGTAATGAGGCATACAAATGACTAGAAGAAAAGAGAGTAAAAGTAGTTTTTTCTGGTGATGAGCTTTTGGGTGTTAATTTTTCTCATCTCTTGGTTTTCCTTATTCCCTACATTGGGCACATGCTGGTATAAATTTTCAAAAAATTGTCAAGCTTCCTGTTACATTTGTTTTTAAAACTACTTATTCAGAAAAAACAATACACCTGCTAGAAAACATTTTCTATAACTTGAATATTTTTGCCATAAGGAAATTCTTTATTACAGTAAGCTATAAAATTTGTTGGCTGCCACAGGGTCATTTTACATAATTTAAGGAACAAACAGAAAACACATGAACGACTAGCACAGCGGAAAAGAGGCTGAAAACAAACAATATTTATGTCCACAAAATGGCTAGGTTGAAAGTTCACACACAGGACAGAGCTAGCAATATTTTTCACTTGAGAAACACAACCAAACTTGAGGTAGCATTTTAAAAACAGAAGCAAAAAACCTAGCTTAAATTATTTTTTTAAAGATGTAAAAATTACAGAATGCCACGAAGCCAATTATTAATCACACAATTACCAAAAAATCACTTAAAAGCAATGAGAATCATGCTGCATGACTTCCCCTAAAATGAGACATTCATGAGTCAAAAGCACTACACAGCACTCTATGTGAAGAGGCGCACATCCTTATAAAAAAGAAGGAAATGATGCTCTACCTTAACACTTTGCTCTTTAGTGATTTCTCTTACCTGCTCCCAGTTCAGTCTTCTTCAAGATACTTCTTTAAATGGAGTTGAATTTAAACATTTTTAAATTAAATTAAAAATTAAAGTTAAATCAACAGTTTTTGTCTCTAAAGTGGCAGATGTACATGGCAAAATAGAAGCAAGGAATTAAAAGAAGGAATTGGATTAATTTTTAGGTTATTTTTCCTTATTAGATTGGCTTTTAACCACATATTAAAGCATATTTGACATATGTATAATTTTAAATCATTTCTAGTTTAGAAAATATTGTTGAGCAAAGAAATTATGTTGCTGGGTGCTGAGTTTCAGTATACTCAGATATGATTTATTTTTAAAAACTACAGAACAAACATAAAGTATTTCAAGATCCTCCAATAAAAATGAAGACAAGATATATGCCTAAAGGAAGAAGAGAACAAATAGTACATTTGTAACATAGTCTCACCTAATTTAAATGGAAAAATCAGGCATTTCTTTTGCTGAGAGCACATAATCCCATATACAAGGAACCGGGTACACCAGGCAGGAAGAGATCTGTGCTACATGTTGGCACATTTCAGCCCTTGCATCCACAAGTGCAAATGAGCAGGTGTCTGTGTTTCTCTGCACCAGTGGGTAATAGGACATGCAGCCCTTCTGCCTCCAGGTTCACACAGAAGACAGACAGTTGGGATGGTCAGGGAGCAAGCTAAGAGTGAGTAATTTTCTCCATCAGAAAATCATGGGATGAAGGATGCATGTTGAGTGTCAAAGAGGATGCTTTAACAAAGAAGGGGTTGAAATTAAGGAGATCCTAAGCATGGGTTAATACAAAGACTTTCTCTTGCACTGACCTTTTTGAGAACCTTCTCAAGAATGGCAGTAAAGACAAGCAGAGTAAAATGTTGAGGACAGAAGATGCTAAATGCCTGACGTTTAAAAAAACAGTAAGTTTATTTTGGTTTATCGAATGCAATATAAGGCAAAGAGTTAAAAGCTGATACAACTGGGTTAAAAAAAAAAAGACTTCATGGTGAATGATGTAAGAGAAAACTTCTCTGAATATATATTGAATGGGAAAAATAAGAAAAGAATAGCCGATAGGAAAAAAAAGTCTTTATCAAGAAAATTTGTTTTGAAGAAATTATAGCAAATTTATTGGAGATGTGGTGGACACTGTGATCAGTGATCACTTCTTCGCCAGAAGCCCTTTCAGGATTAAAAAACGTATTTTTCTGGCTGCAGAGAGTGCCGGCAGAAGAGGGTCCCCATCCAAGATCAAGCCTCCTTCCAGGGGCAGTCTGTACACAGCGACAGGTCAATGCAGAGGTAAAAGGTCAGTCCTCCTGCTCCAAATTGGAAAGACTTTAAATGACTCTCTAGCTCCAGCGCTCTCAGTGGGATTGGCTCAGGACTTGGTAGAGAATCACATCACAGCTCAGCTTCACTGAGCAGTTGTGCTTGCATCCCTTCCCTTCCAAAGGTATTGATCCCCAGAGATCAATTCTGTTAGATCTGTCAGGTATCTCTAATAAAATCAGGCTTCCAAATCTCAAGCTCAGAGTCAGCTTCCTGGGTAGCCCACCTGTGGCCAAGATAAAACTTATGTTTTCCTTAGAAAGTAGCTCATTAAGTGGAGTACATATATTTAAGTCAGTTTTCTCATTTTAAAAATAAGAATATTAATATGTGAGCACAATAAGGTTCCTGCAAGGATTAAATGAGGCAATATATAAAATACTTTGGGTGCTTGGCAACACTAAATATGCAATAAATGCTAGGCCATTATTAAACAAGTCCTGTTTTTTAAAACAGGATTACTGTTTAAAATCCTCTGAAGAATTGTAAGGAAGATATTGAGGATAATAAGAGCCTAAAAATATGAAAAGTTACTGTTCCTGACAGTAGCTTCTAAGCTCCCTATACCACCTTCCTGCAAATTCATCTTTTTTTTTTTTTTTGCTTCCCAGTCAACCCTTTCCCCATTTCCTTAAACATTTCTCCCTGTGCCAGTAATTTAACGATTACATTATAACAAAATTATAAAAATGTCTTAGAAGGTAAAAAGAGGGCGGGGGAGGATTGAGAGATATTACCCAAAGTAAAACAGATCTCACATATTCCAGCAGTCCTGAGACTGACTAGGGCAGGAGATTATGGATTTGTTATTTTAAAAATACAAACCTACAACATGACAGAACTCTTTTCCCAAGATTCTAATTCAGAAGATCTTGGGGAAGTGGACATAGATATTTCTATGTTTAAAAACGCCCCAGGGACAAAAAGAACTGCAAAGAAATTACAAACTTCATCCAGAATTTTATTGTAATTTAAAACCACATGTGTATATATGAATCAAACAAACAAAAACATTACAAGTTTTAAATGTGATATACAAATAAAAATTGTAAAATTAATGTTAAATTTGAATTATAAATATTAACATGAACTCATGATGAAAAGAAATACACATTATTTCCTTGCAATGTACACTGAAAAGGTCTAGAAGCAATGATATAAGTACGATAGGGATGTCTAACATTTCAAGCTTGATTTCTAAATACTAAAAAGAAAGGAGGTTCCTTGAAGAAACAGCTGATTTGGGGTCTGAGGCAGGAAATTGGAAGGTGAGAAAATTTAGTTGTGTCAGAAAGAAAAGTAGCATTGAAAAAATAATGGGAAATATTTGATATGGTGAGATCTACTTGAAACGTGGTAAAGGGGAAGAATTACAAATTTACCCTAACTTTTTAGAAGAAACTGTAGTCAACCCACAGTTGATTAGGAAATGCTCACCTTTACAGAAAAAGGCCAGCTAATCAATGTAGATGTAACAACGGCGTCTGATGGAACAATAGATTCGGATAGGGACAAAAGGATGGTTGCGTTTAGGTGAAATGTTAGCAACAGGATATTCACACAATACCAAAGTACCCAGGCACGTTTGTTATTTACAAAAAAAAAAAAAAAAAAAAAACACAGATCTGGTAGTTACCACCATGAACAAATGATTTAATACAAATTCCAATGATGAAATGACTTGATATCATTTGCCTCCTGATGTAATGCAATATGAAGTATACATCTCAAATAAAGAAGTATTTTTATCAATAATGCTTTACCTAAACTCAAATTAAGCCAAGATTTATACAGATAGGTCTATGTATATACACAGAGAGGAAGAGAAAGTGAGAGAGAGAAAGCAAGTTTGTTAAAATATTAACAACTATTGAATTTAGAAGGTACTTATATGAATGTTCATTGTACTAGTCTTTCAGCTTTTTGTACATGGGAAGAAAATTTTAGTTATAAAAAGTTTGAGAAAAAAATAACACAAAAAAATGTTCTTTAGGTGATTTTAGTGATCACAGCTTGAGAAATTTTGGACTGTGGGGGGTCTCATTTATGGAAAATAGTTAAGTTTATTCAAAAATGAAAGGATTCCTAAAGAAAATATGCATAACAAAATACACTGTGCAGTTCTTTTTCATTTAATAATGTTGTTAATACTGAACAGTTACGCTACCATTACAGAGTTTTCATACAAGAGCTAGTATAATTTGCTTCTGTTACATCAAAGTGAAATGCAGATATAACTCAGGCTGAGCAATCTCACTAATTAAAAAACTCTATCACTTAATTTATTCCTCCTATTTATTGAATAATTAATATAGGTTAGAAAAAGACAGGATATGGTATGAAAAAGAGTGGGAAAGTTTTCTGCATTTCAAGGGCAATGAGTGGAGTTGTATGCAGAATATAGACTGTATGACTTGACTTTTTGATGACTACAGTGGATATCAATGGTCATAACTTGCACTCACTATCAGGCAGCTATCGAAGGCTTTACCTTTTGTTAAAAAGATTGCTGGTCGTTAGGAAGCTCCACCTAAGTACAAGTGTTTCCTAGAATTGATGTAGAGAAGTGTGCTGAGGCTAGGATGAAATTTTTTTTTAGGATGATTCTTACTGTGAAAAACATTATTCCATTATTGCTAAAAATGATACATTGGCAGAAACTAGCAGTCTGATGCTCTGACCTTAGCAGTCATTTTATCTAAAACACCGTTGCAGGTCAATGACAGAAAGGAATTGAACTCAGCTGTAAAGTAGGAGTGACAAATCCCAGTTTACTGTCAATGTCTTCCATTAATGAGCTATATAATAGCAGTTAAATAGCAGTTAACTCATTGGTAAAATGGGGATAATAGTAATGTCCAATGGCAGTCACAGAGCTTTCAAGAGGATCAAAGGAGATCATGTGTGGGAAAGCCCTTTTACAAAAGTTCCATTTTAATGTAATAGATTAAGGAAGGGCAGGTGTAAGTTTAACATTTCTAAAGAAGTGTTTAGAATAGCTAAATCCTCAGTTTCAAACCCATAATTTTTAAAGAATAGCTGATTTTGGAGTTCAAGACCAGCCTGGCCAACATGGCGAAACCCTGTCTCTACTAAAAATACAAAAATCAGCCGGGCGTAGTGGTGGGCACCTGTAATCCTAGCTACTCAGGAGGCTGAGGCAGGAGAATCGCTAGAACCCAGGAGGCAGAGCTTACAGTGAACCGAGATTGCAGCATTGCACTCCAGCCTGGGGGACAGAGCAAGACTCCATCTCAAAAAATAAAATAAAATAAAATAATAAATAGCTGATTTTAAAACAAATCAAAACCAAGCATATATATATATATATGGGGTATAAATTATTAAAGTAATATTGACATTATCATCATCATGCAATAAATGCTCCACTCACACAAAGGTTTACTGAGGGGTCTGCCAAGCATGCGCTGATACCATGGCCTAGAATGACTCAGTGAACTGTTATGGTTCCTGGTTCCATCATGAGGCAGGAGCAGAAAGTCACACCAGCACTGAGAAACTACAGCATCTGACAGATTAACTTTATGTCTTCTGAATCTAATCCCAGCTTGTATTTTGTATGCGTTTAAAATTTTCAGTTTTTTATTAAGGTTTCTGGTCCCTTTTCTGAGTCATGCTTAAATAGCACATCGCTCACAAGAACAATCTCTGAATAGTAGTAATTAACGAATGGGTGAAGTCAAATAAATCTGAATTATATATCCCATTGAAGTAACTACAATTAATTTAAATCTTTACTTTTATGATAAAGTCTATATGTAACAGCAAAACTTACCAACATTTGAGTCAGAGTCGAATGCTAAAACTGGCAATATCTGCCTTTAACTTTTTCAAAGAAAGTGTAAATAGTTTATTAACTATTTGATAGATAATACTATTAAAATATTTAAAGTTCTCTGTGAATCAAATGCTAAGTTAATTAAGGAATGTTCTAAGTCTGAATCTAGAAACAATTTTAGAATGTGATTTTATTCTATTGGTTGTTCCATAATTTCAATTAGTATCAAAAAACCCTCTAATTTTATTTTATTTATTAATTAGTCTCTCACCAAATAATTATATCTCTGACCTAATATGATTAATAGCTCTACTCTATTTGAAAAATTCAGCTCAGCATTGATTGCTTCTCCATTTTATTCATGTTGACTTTTATTCCTAGGCTAGAGAATAACTCCATAAGCAAAGAAACTATTCCTGTCTTTCTTCTGCTATAACTCCAGCACCTAGTAGCTCTCCTGAAAGAATATTGATGAAAAGAAATAAAACCAAAAAAAGAGCCCGAATAGCAAAAGTAAGACTAAGCAAAAGAATAAATCTGGAGGTATTACATTTCCCAACTTCAAACTATACCATAAGGTCATAGTCACCAAAACAGCAGGGTACTCATATAAAAATAGGCATATAAAATAATAAAACAGGATAGAAAACCCAGAAATAAAGCCAAATACTTACAGTCAACTGATCTTAAACAAAGCAAACAAAAACATAAAGTGGGGAAAGGACACCCTGTTCAACAAATGGTGCTGAGATAATTGGCAAGTCACATGTAGAAGAATTTAGCTGGATCATCATTTCTCACCTTATACAAAAATCAACTCAAGATAGATCAAAGACTTAAATCTAAGACCCGAAACCATAAAAATTCTAGAAGATAACATTAGAAAAATCCTTGTAGACATTGGCTTAGTTAGGCAAAGACTTCATTACTAAGGATCGAAAAGCAAATGCAACAAAAGTAAAGATAAATACACAGGACTTAGTTGAACTAAAAAGCTTCTGCACTGCAAAAGAAATAATCAGCAGAGTAAACAGACAACCTGCAGAGTGAGAGAAAATCTTCACAATCTATACATCTGAAAAGGGACTAATATCCAGAATTTACAAGGGAACTCACACAAATCAGCAAGAAAAAAACACTCCCATTAAAAAGCGAGCTAAAGACATGAATAGACAATTCTCAAAGAATGATATACAAATGGCCAATAAACATATGAAAAATGTTCAATCACTGATTATGAGGGAAATGCCAAATCAAAACCACAATGCAATATCACCTTATTTCAACAAGGGTTACCATAATCAAAAAATCCAAAAATAATAGATGTTGGTGGGGATATGGTGAAAAGGGAACACTTTTACACTGCTGGTGGGAATATCAACTAGTACAACCACTACTGAAAACAGTGTGGAGATTCCTTAAAGAACTCAAAATAGATCTACCATTTGATCCAGCAGCCCCACACCTGGGTATGTACCCAGAGGAAAAGAAGTCATTATAGAAAAAGATAACTGCACACACATGTTTACAGCAGCACAATTTGCAATTGCATAAAATAAGGAACCAGCCCAAATGCCCATCAATTAACGAGTGGATAATGAAAACGTGATACATACACACACACAAACACACACACACACACACACACACACACACACACACACACCCCATGGGATACTACTCAGCCATAAAAATGAATGAAATAATGGCATTCACAGCAACCTGGATGGAACTGGAGAGTAAGCAGGTAAAGTAACTCAGGAATGGAAAACCAAACATCATATGTTCTCACTCATAAGTGAGAGCTAAACTATGAGGATGCAAAAAATGATAAGAATGATATAATAGACTTTGGGAACTCAGAGAAAAGACTGAAAGGGAGTGAGGGATAAAAGACTATACATTGGGTACAGTGTACACTGCTCAATGGGTGCACTAAAATCTTCGTAATCACCACTAAGGAACTTATCCATGTAACCAAACACCATCTGTTCCCAAAAACCTACTGAAAAACAAAAATTTAAAAAAGAAAAGAAAATATAAAACAACTAAAATGACCAAGGATTTAGTAGTTGGTGGCAGCTTGAGGGGAGAGACCATAACTCATTTATCTTTGCATACCAAGCATCTAGAACAGTATGGATGGGGTGACCCAGCACCAGCAGGGGCACAATAAATGCTTGTTGAATAAAATAAACAAGTGATGAATAGGAGCACTGGGCAACTGACAAAATTTAAAAGAATACATGTGCTTATCACTAAGATATTTTGATATTTACCAAAGCCCTAAGCAGAAATTCTGTTTTACTATTATTTGTACTGGACAGTATCAATCCTTCTACAGTCAACACAGTGTGAATAGCAATGCTTAACCTAAAAAGCAATAGGAAATCTAAGTGGCTGAGAGACTTGCCTGAGTTGTTCTTTCTAGGTACCTGTACATAATTTCCTCCAACCAACCAACCATTAAACACTCACCCTCACACACCCTTCTTAGTGGCCCTGCTTGGATGCTGTTTCCAAAGCAAAGGAAACAAAACGTGAGGGAGAATTTTAGGTAAGGGTAATACTATCTTGTTCTCCATAATGTAAAAAAAAATCCTCTCAAATTTACTTTAAGAGCTTTTTAGCTTTTAAAAAAATCTCTTCACGTTTATTCAATTACAGTAGTAGTTAGAGTAAAACCATTTACCCAACTCCTAAATTCCAGCAATCTTTTCTAAGCCTTAGGGAATTAAGATTCGTTTCTCTTTTTATATCAGAAGCTGTATTTTGTTCACAAATGAAATGACTTCTAATCTACAGAAAATGTCTATGCTAAGATTAGAAGATAAACCAGAATCACTAATCTGTCTTTATTATCATTTAAGCTGAAGAAACTCCCCAAGCCCAATGAATAGCATAACGTATTGAAATTTAATCTGTCTCCCTACCATGTCTCCAGAAGCCAAGACAAAATTTAACAGTGATTCAGTCAGAGAAATTAAAGTTATTATGAAATTTAATCAGAGAACTCTCTGAAGCCTGATGTCTCTATGACTGTATTTTACAAACAACTGTCAGTACCCTTAGCATTTTTTTTTCTTTTGGCTTTATAGGGAGTATCTTACAATAGGCACAATCTTCTATAAGTGAGGTTGCAATGCAAGTTTATCAACCCACTCCTTAATGACTCACAGAGTGAAAGCAGGCTGCAAAATATCTGTTTCTCACCAAGTCTGCACAGAAGTTAGATGTGTATTAAATTTCATCTTCACTGTGTGCCTTAAAGTGCATATGGCTAAATGTGGGTATGAAGGTTTAAGAAAAATTATGAATGGCAAAAACCATAAACCACCCCCTATCACTTAGGCAAAGAAATGAGAAGATTCCAAGAGTTGAATCTCAAAAACTATAGAAATAAGGCTGGGTGCGATTGCTCAGGCCTGTAATTCCAGCACTTTGGCAGACCAAGGTGGGTGGATCATAAGGTCAGGAGATCGAGACCATCCCAGCCAACATGGTGAAACCCCATCTCTACTAAAAATACAAAAAAAAAAAAAAAAAAAAAATAGCTCGACGTGGTGGCAAGTGCCTATAGTCTCAGCTATTTGGGAGGCTGAGGCAGGAGAATCACTTGAACCTGGGAGGCAGAAGTTGCAGTGGGCTGAGATCGTGCCACTGCACTCTAGCCTGAGCAACAGATCGAGACTCTGTCTCAAACAAAAAAAAAAAGTCCAATTGAAATAAGAAAGATATGCAAGGTAATTTTGGTTTTCTTTTGTAGAAAATAAAAATGCACAAACTACAACATGCTTTTCACTTCAACCTTATGTTCTAGTAGATGTCAAAATCTATGAAATATTATTAGGGTAAATTAATGGACTATTACCACATGGAGCGAAAATGATGTTTTTTGACTAAATAAGTAGGATGTATCATGCTGTACTTGAAATGTTCTTCCAATGGTAGTTACAATTTATTACTAACAAGTTATCTTACTAAAAACCTTATCCCCACCATGAACAAGCAACACATCTGTAAGAAGGGTAATAACTCAGGATTTGATCTGTGACTATGCAGCTAACAAACTAGTCCATATAAGGATCATGTCTATACATGTCTATGCATTTTTTTAACTTAATGGCACCATTCTCTGGTTAACTGAGCAAACTGATCAAGTATCCTCACAGTAGATGAGTGATAGATCTGAAAATGTGGCCAAAAAACAAGAGTCAGATTTTCTATGGATTAAATTTTCTAAACTATATAAAAACATATAATAAGAATAGTACACAAGAAACCAAATTACTGAAACCACAAGACAATAACCTCAACCCAGGAACCCTCACACCTGGGGAACATACCCATCACTCAGTTGCCAAATAGAGAGCCAAATACTGAATGTTTACTAAAGAGTACATCCTAGCATATTTTTTCATATATAATTATCTCACAAAATCCTCCTGATAACCATAGTTTTTATAAAAGAAAACACTGAGACTTGGAAAGGTGAAAGTGATTTATTTAAGTTAATACAACTAGTACTAACAAGGGACAAAGTCAGGATTTGAACACAGACATCCTTGACGTCGAAAGCCCAGTAACTACCCCCTCCCCAATTAAGATAAAATACTGTACTTATCTATTTTAAGCATTTAGATTTTTATATAAAAGACTTCATTTAGATTCAACTGATTTGGCTGATTATTTGTATGGTTTAAGTTTACCTTTGTACTTTGAATGAAGAAAGTGTTTGCTAAAGTAAATCAGAAGTTGAAACAATATTAAAAGAGAAAAGAGTTATCAAATATCATATATAGACTAACACAGACATCATTATTATTTCACTTTAAAGCCAGCTTGTGGGCTTTTCTTGAGACAGGGTCTTGCTCTGCCACCCAGGCTGAAAAATCTCAGCTCACGGCAACCTCCACTTTCCCGGCTCAAGCCATCCTCCCACCTCAGCCTCCCAAGTAGCTGAGACAACAGGCCCACACTGCCACGCCTGGCTGATTTTTAAATTTTTTTTTAATAGAGAAGGGGTTTCACCATGTTGCCCAGGCTGATCTTGAACTCGTGGGCTCAAGCAATCTGCCCACCTTGACTTCTGAAAGTGCTGGGATTACAGGCATGAACCACTATGCCTGGCCTTTCAAAGCCAGTTTTGAAGTTCTGAGTGTTTGTAAAAATGCAGTTCATATTTCTAGATTAATCTTAATCACTAGAACAGTTTCAAAATAGTTGACAAAAAGAATAGTGGATTTTATATGGTTCTATTGTCAGAATGCTCCTTGAAAGGATTGCTTGAGCCTGATGAAATTCCACATCCTGGACTTCTCAAGTCAGGCCACGTCTTAGGGTCAACAATGGGCCCTCCCACAGCTCATAGCTGTGATCTTCAGTCCGGTTCCCCAGGGATTGGGTGCATTAAAAAGAGAAAGGCAGGCACCTTATCTCAGCACTTTGGGAGGCCGAGGTGGGTGGATCGCCTGAGGTCAGGAGTTTGAGACCAGCATAGGCAATATGGTGAAACCCCGTCTCTACTAAAAATACAAAAATTAGCCAGGCATGGTGGTATACGCCTGTAATCACAGCTACTTGGGAGGCTGAGGCAGGAGAATCGCTTGAACCTGGGAGGCAGAGGTTGCGATGAGCCACGATCACACCACTGTACTCCAGCCTAGGCAACAGAGGGAGGCTTCGTCTCAAAAAAAAAAAAAAAAAAAAAAAAAACACAGGAGAAGAGCAGAGGTTGGTGGTGGAGCCAGTGAGTATTCAGAACCTCCTGGATAGTTGGATTTGTTCTTTCAACTAACTTTCTTTGTGTATCCACCATGTTTCTAGCCAACTTGGCTATGGAAATACAAGAGATAAAAATCACAGCACCTGCCTTCTAAGAGCTTAGATTCTGGTAGGAAGGAAAGACAGTAAGGGATCATGATAGGATTACCAAAGGAATGGGTCCAAGCATCCGAGCCACAACTTGACTATAAGAACTGGCACCTGGCCATCACTGAGGCAGCTGGTGTATTCCTGAAGCATGACCATAGGCTAGATGCCAGGACATGTTGGTACTGCCTCTGGTATTTGAGAGGTTTTGAGTAACATTTTGGAAAATGCTGTCACTACTAGGGCTGGAAGGAGTATTTAAAAAAAAAAAAAAAAAATCCAAGCCGTAAGTCTGGAAGCAAAAGGAAGACAAGGGCAACAGGTTACTACTTGATTCCATCAAAGCATTCTGTAAATTCTCTGCTGCCAAGTGCCAGAAATTTGACTCTACCAGGCTTAAGAAGCCAAATTTAGACCAGTCATTGTACAGCTCTATTGGTAACTTACACAGTATATACACGCACTAAGCACTTCACTTTTCTCTAGGGCTCATCTGGATCTGTCAGTCCCTTTTCTCTTTGAAGATTTCTTAAAATCTGGAGTTTTCTTAGGGCTCTCAGTCCCCTGTAGACTCAATTTAATCACAGAGATCTTGCTCTTTCTTTTGGAACACACTTCCTGTCCCAGCGGGCAAGCTACTTAGAGATAAGAGGCCTAAGCTACTATGACCTTACAGAGTGATCTGGGCCAAACTGCAAGTTAATGACTCCTCAAAATAAAGCTTTCTAGTTTATCAAAATCCAGAGGCTGAAATACTTATCACAATGTGGTCTCTTGAGAGTTTTTATTTTTGTTTTAAGAGTTTTGTATTTATTCTGTCTTTTGAACTGAACTTAATTGCTGAAAGGATACAACACTTAAACTTCTTTAAAAACATCAAGATTAAAGAATACACAGTATAATGATCACTTCTCAACTTAGGTCTTGCAAAAAAAAATAGTTAAATCAAATATTGGTTTGCGGCTTGTTATTTTCCTCCCTTATTCCTTCCTGACTCCATTGTTAAGCACATTTATTGGCATAAAAGAGGTTTTTAATACCCATTTTTAGACTGCATTCTAGCCTGGGCAATAGAGCAAGATTCCCGTTCTCTTTCCTTCTTTCTCTTCCTCTTTCTCTCTTCATTCTTTTTTTTTTCTTTCTCTCTCTCGTTCTTTTCTTTTTCTTTGTTTCTTTTTTTTAAAAAAAATAATAACAACATTGGGTCATGTTCGTTTCCAGACGCATCTTGATCTTTTTTGCAAACCAGAGATTCTTTGAGGTTTGCCTGGAGCCATAGAAAAGCCCTTACATTAACCTTATAAAGTGAAATGTACGTTAGTAAAGTACAGGGGTCAACATTTCAGAAACATACAGAAGGTTCTATTTAAGTCTATCTAAAAGCCCTCAGTCTAAAATCAAAGGTGCTATAAAAAATTATGAGGACTCTTTTGGAGTGATAATAGGAAAAGATGTTCATGTAATTCAATCAAGGTGAAAGACGGGACTTTTAAAACTAAAGCTGGTAAAAACATAATGGCCAGCAAACAGAGCGGAGGTGCTGTACACCTGTCAATGCTTGAATATTTATCTGAACAGTTGTATTTTTGTGATTTAATACTTAATTTCATAAGAGTAAATTTTATTACAATGTTTTGGTTAGCAGACCTTCAAAAATTACTAAGAAATAATCTCTACACAGCTATCAAATCATAGTTTTTTCAGGATATGTGAAAACAGCCTCCTTTATTTGATTGAAAAATATCAATCTGAGACTGAAACTGTGTATGACTATTGGTATTATACAACACAGCTCAATTGCATTAAGGACTACTATCTCATTGCCTAACCAGTTCTACAAACATTGGCATAGAAATAACTCTTTTTTTCTTGACAGCTTCCAGAGTAGTTCCTTACTCTCTTGGATGGCAATTGCTTAAAGCTGATAATCTTCTGAATGAGGTACCTTCTAACAAACTCTCAGGTTTATGGGGATCAGCTCCTCATGGGGTAACCAAAATAGCACATAGCTGAGGATCAGGCTTATCAGTTTTAATTCTACAATAAAATCACTGTTCTACATAAGCAGAAAAAAAAAACACTAGAAAGGAGAAGAATGTAAAATGAGAAATCATATTTTTTGTTTTAAGGGTCTTGAACACTAAGAATACATCAGAGAACTCCAAATAGGGTTTTTTCTATTTATCATCTCGTCAGATTAAAATTACAATACATATATTTTTCTCAGATATTTAATACAAGTTAATCAACAGTAACACATACTTCCCAGTGCATTACATATACAATTACATCCACTTGTCCAAAGTGGATTCTTTTTCCCCCACGAAGTGAGCAATTATGTTAAGAGAGAGAAACAAGGCTGTGGTTCCAAGTTTCAGTATTTTCCACAAAAGGTATTTTTAAAATGTGAATCTTGTACTCAGCTAAGAAACCTATTTTAGAAGAAATGCTCTTGCGCTTTAATGCCCTATGGTAGTAGACACATGGAAGGAAATGCACGTGGAACTCTGAAGCACTGAAGTAATGCTGCTATTGTCTTTGTTCTGTCTTACTGTTATGTCCAATAGACATGTGTCAAAATATTTTAAATCATTTCATTATAGCAAATCACTACACCTTAGTATGCTACTACATTCTAGCGAAAGAAAGTCATCGTAGCTGATTTAAAAAAAAAGCCAACTGAAGTGAGTCAGAAGACAGCGGCAAAATAGCACTGGCAGGGAATCTTTGTGTGACTGAAGTTAATCCCTTCATCTCTTTGGATGTCTCAGAATCTTCCATTTGTATAAAGACAATTCGTCTAGAAAATCTATATTGAACCTTCTTTCAAGTGGGTGTCATAAAACCATCTTGATCACTGCTAAATAATCTGTTTAAACAATTTGGACCTTTAAAATGCTTTTTTAAAAATTTAAATTCTAGTAGTTATTTGTAGGCTATTACAGATACCATTATTTTATTTAACAAGCCTTTTTAATTACTTGTGAATTCTGTAGACTTAATTTTTACTAAGGATGTGGGTTAAAGAGCTATGAAAATAATTTAATTGTTAAATTCACTTGCATGAAATAAAACTAGATAATCTAAGTTTGCTTACTTCATACAAAATTAAGTGTTAAAGAGCAAACATTTTTCTTCATATCTCCAACTCATTGAACATAATCCTCAAATTACCTTTGGATGACCTTTCTGAGACTTACTATCTTTCAGTATAGCATGTGTGCTGTCCCTGTCAGCACTATGTGAAAGAGAGAAGAAAGCCATTGTGACTCACCTATAAAAAATTCCCATAAAATTACAGAGTAGTCAACCACACTGCCTGCTGATATCTGGCAGCCTTGTTGTCAGTTTAAAAATATGAAATTTTAACCTGAAAAATACAGAGTTGACACTTTGAAAACTGACAGGCTGAAAAACTTTTATATTTGGTCATGATGTTCAGAGATATACTAAAATAATTATAATGGCCCTGGGTATCTATTTTGGTATAGAATTTTAAAAGCAGTTTCAGGAAAGTATAATCTATGAGGTAAGTCTAAAAGGTGTCATGAAAATGGGAATACATATAAAATCTATGCAGTCATATCCATCACAATGAAATGTCAATTAACAAGACTATTTAGACTGTGTGTGTGTGCATGTGTGCGTGTGTGACGTGCTCATGCACACACGTGCAGGTATATTTTACATTTAATTTCCTGACAATCTAAAGATTAACTTGAAAATCACTTTGTTGTTGACTCTTGTTGTTGAACAAATCTGTGTATAATATTAGTTTGCATTCCTATCCTGTATATTAGAAATGATGAGACAAAAAATGACACGAGATTTGTCAATGGAATACTCAGGTCTGTATCATTACTCTCTGTGGGAAAGCTTTGTTCTACCTATGATGATACAGGACGTGTTTCATCTTAGGTAGAACAAAGAATTTGGACCTTCTTAGTTGAATGTACTTGTCAGTATCACCTATGTACTCTTCTCAAGACACACATGCCCAGGCTCACACAGAACAGAGATTTTTACCTTAACAGATCTATTGAGGGTACAGGCAGAAATACGTATTTAGGAAAAGCTTCCAGGTAATTCTTAACATGCATCCCTAGTTAAGAACTTCTAGATGTGGTTTTTCCAATATAAAGACACTAGTAAAATAACTCAGAATTTGGAAGTAGTGATTTTATATGTAGTTCTTGAGTACTTGAGATGTGGCTGGCCCAAATTGAGATGTACGATAAATGTAAAATACACACCAGATTTCAAATGAAGAAAAGAAAGAACATAAGACATCTCAATATTTTTTAATATTGATTACATGCCAACACAATCTTTTGAATACACTCACTTAAACAGAATGTTAAAATTAATTTCATCTGGGTTTTTAAGCTATCTTTAATATGGCTACTAGAAAATTTACAATTATATATGTGACTTGCATTTATTTTTCTACTGGATAGCACTGAAATAGAATTTTAATAAAATATATTCTACAGAAGATATTTAATATTTAAAATTTTATTTTTTGTTGTTGCAGGATCAAAAAAAAGGATGGGACAAAATCGCAAATGTGAAAAGAAAAAAGGAGGCTGGGCTTGATAGCTCACCCCCGCAATCCCGGGAGGCCGAGGCAGGCGGATGGCTTGAGCCCAGAATTCAAGACCAGCCTGGATAAGATGGTGAAACCCAGTGTCTACAAAAATACAAGAAAATTAGCCTGTCGTCCTAGCTGCTTGGGAGGCTGAGCTGGGTGGATCGCTGTAACTCGGGAGGTGGCAGCTGCAGCAAGCCGAGATGGCGCCACTGCACTCTAGCCTGGGCGACAGAGAGAGACACTGTCTCAAAAAAAAAAAAAAAAAAAAGGAAATTGAAAAGTAGTAAAAAAGATTTTCTGCTCTCCCTGGCTTTTGATAGAGATTTGTGCAAAAGTGCAAAGGTGACCATTTTTCATTTAGCTCTAAGTATGTTTAGGAAAGAGTCAATGACGGTGAGTTTCCGAAGGCTGAAATTCCATCTGCCTCAAACACAGGCTCCGTGCCCACAGAGACTCCAAAGCACAGGTTTCTTGGCATCCTTCCCGGCAGGAAACAAGTACTCATTCTTCTGGCTGGAGTCAGTTATGTTGATGCTACAATGTTTCTAGGTAAGCATAATTAAATAAGTTTTTTCTTTTTCTTTTCTTTTCCTTTTTTTTTTTTTTTTTTTTTTTGAGACAAGAGTCTTGCTCTGTTGCCCAGGCTGGAGTACAGTGGCATGATCTTGGCTCACTGCAACCTCCACCTCCCAAGTTCAAGTGATTCTCCTGCCTCAGCTTCCTGAGTAGCTAGGATTACAGGTGCCTGCCATCATGCCCGGCTAATTTTTATATTTTTAGTAGGGACGGGGTTTCGCCATGTTGTTCAGGCTGGTCTGGAACTCCTGACCTTGTGATCCACCTGCCTTGACCTCCCAAAGTGCTGGGATTACATGTGTGAGCCACCGCGCTCAGCCATAAGTATTTCTTAAATTGCTAGGTGCCTAATTCTGCCTGAGCGCAAAGGCACCTGAGGTCACACACTTTCTGTGCTGGCACCTGGGAAAGGAAGGCAAGCAGGCCAAGGATAGATTGGCAGGTAGGGTGGGAAAGAGGAAGCCTGACGAAATGGACTGAAGGGCATCTACACATTCCTGCAGGAGGCAGTGATGGAGGCTGGGTCAGATACCAGAGACTAGGAGATCAGATTGGGTGACTGGGAGGTACAAGCAGGTGCCAGGGAGTAGAAGCAGACCTGAAATGCTGAGAGTGAAATCTGGCTAAGTGACCATTTTCCTTTTGGCTCCAAAAAAACTACACAAATGTCGGTGAAGGTACATGTTCAGAGATCAGAGAAGGCTAGAATTATTGGCATGTACTGCATTTTCCAGTCCTAGACCCGAAAGCAAGTGAAGACAAACCTGGGTGAACAGGAAACTAGTATTACATAGAAGTTTTACTCTCTCCACTTGGCTGGAAAGAAATAGTGAAGAAGAGCTAAGACATGGGCTGACCAAGTCAGCCTCATTCAAATGTGTATAATACAGCAAACTTCTCCTTTTGTAGCAGGGAAGAGAGAGTACAACATCAACTAGAAATATTTTGAAAAAGAACAATGATGGGGGCAATGGTGGTGAAGACCTGCCCTCCAGATATTAAAATATTGAAATGGCAATAATTGGAAGTTTGGCACCAATGTGCATAAGAGACAGATTAAAGAAGCAAAGCTCAGCAACTGGCACAAATATATGTAAGAGTTCAGTACTTCAAAACTTTGTATTATTTAGTAAATGACACTGAGTAGTTGGCTAACCATTTGAACGAAAGATAAATCTCCAAACTATTCTACCCACCAAAATAAATTCTAGAAATGAACAAAGATTTCAAAGTTAGAAAGAATTCACAAAAGTGTTAAAGAAAACATAATTTTAAATTGAAGGAGGACTTTCTAAACATGGCACCAAAGGTAGAAACCAAAAGGAATCACTTGAAGGTTTCATCACATAAAAATGTTAAAATTTCTATACATCCAAAGCACCACAATGTTCAGCTCAAGATGCCAAGCTAGGCACCTTTGCCTTTCATCTTTAGAGAACCATTTAAATAAAAAGACGGAGATACAAGGAGGAAAACCTATAACAGGGAAGAGAAGGGCTAGAAGGACAGGAAGCAGATGAGAGCCAGCTGGGATATAAACCAGCTGAAAGAGCTGCAGTGGAGATGAAAGCCTGTCCTGTGTAGACTATGGAGGAAGGAGAAGCTCCTGGAAATGCTCTGGGCTCAGTCTGCATGGACAAGGGGGCAAGAAGGGATAAAGCTACTAATATTCTCATTTTATAAAGTAGGGATGCATTATATGGAATGCTGAATGATAATGGAATAAAAATAGAATTAGGTGTGTTACTTCAAGTCATAAGGGTAAATAACAAAACATTTTAAATCTAAAATATTAATAAAACAAGAAGCAAATGGGAAAGGGTAAGTCAAGGTTCATTTTTCACTTATGAACCTGATAAAATCCAAAATGAAAATATCCATTGTCCACGAGGTTTTCAGTTATTGGTGAAAGAGTAAACCTACACAACCTTTCTAAAAGGCAAATGACTTAAAATTTTGCATACCCTTTGATCCAACAACTAAAATGCTAGAAATGTACTCTAAAGAAATCATGACACTGCTGGGTGCAGTGGCTCACACCTATAATCCCAGCACTTTGGGAGGCTGAGGCGGGTGGATCACGAGGTCAAGAGATCCAGACCATCCTGGTCAGCATGGTGAAACCCTGTCTCTACTAAATATACAAAAATTATCTGGGCATGGTGGTGCATGCCCGTAGTCCCAGCTACTCGGGAGGCTGAGGCAGGAGAATTGCTTGAACCCAGGAGGCAGAGGTTGCGGTGAGCCAAGATTGCGCCATTGCACTCCAGCCTGGGTAATGAGAGCAAAACTCCGTCTCGGGAAAAAAGAAAAGAAAAGAAATCATGACACTGTGGGTCAGCAGGGAGAGCAACGTATTACTTTCCTCATGCACACACATTACTTAAAAAATAAACCAGAAAGGGAAGAAAGTACAATATTTAAGAATGTGCACAAAAAAATTAGCTACATCAACTCTTACCACGAAACTGTTTACAACAGCAGAGAGGTGAGAAAGAACCTTAATAGAAGATTAGCTGAACAATTTTACTACTAAATGATATTGGTTTAGTAGTAAACCAGTATGATAGTTTCTAAAGAAAGTCAGGAAGCTAAGCTACACTACAAAATCATTTTATTTAAGTAGTATATTTTCTTTATATAAATTACATATATATGTGGAAAATGTAATAATATATAGCAAATTTAGTAAGTTATCTTTGGGTGGTAATTTTTTTTTGTATTTTTTACAAAAAAAAATTTTATTTAATGTTTTTAAAAAGCATATATTTTAAAAAAGCATATTTTAAAAAGCATAAGAGAATGCCCACCACCAGGGGCATTCTTGGTCAGCACACACGACAACAGCTCCAGTTAAAAGGCAATAGATCCCCTTTGGAGAAAGTTGTGGAGCCCACTGCACAGTCTTGGTACTCAAAACAATTTAAATTAGACAGCTATGAAAAAGGGAAGAAAGGGCAAACGATCACACCTCAGACACACAGCAACATATGAGACAACACAGATGAAGCCAGCTGATAGAGTCCACCTATTGGATGGTAAACCCCAACAGTTACAGACAGGAGCTGTCAGCAAGAAGCTGGTGATGACCACAGTGACAGAAAGCAAAGTGCCCTTTTGCACAAAGGCCCTGGTGGCAAAAGCAGCAGTTTTCAAAGGCCTGGCAATGGTAGACAGTAGCAGCCAGGGGTAGTGTCACACCTTGGCTGAAGTTGCATGGCAGTTTGTTAAATCTGCAACCACTCCAGTGGGAGAAAGACTTTCACCTGGGCACTAAGGACACTCTCTCCACAGCCCCTCCCCAACCTCTCCCAGCAAAATAACTGTCGAGGGTGCAGACTCAAGGACAGTTCACCCTCATCTATCACTGTTCTTTTCTACTTCCCATTTCTTAGAACATAAGAGAGGAAGAAAAATCTCGCAGAATCTAAAGACTAGTTTCAGATTCCACATCCACACAGTGGAAACAAGCAACCTCTGAATTCACGAAGACTGAAGTTTGAACCTTGATTCTACTAAATAGTTTTGTGTCCTTGGCAAGAGATACAAGTTTTCTGAACTTCAGTTTCTTCACCTGTAAAGCTGGGACAGTTTTTGAGACAGATATCAAGAAATGGCAGAACAGGACTTGCCAGCAGCCATCACCCCAACCCAAAAGAAATATCAATTTGAACTACCATCCACATAGAAAAACACCTTCCACAAGAACTAAGGAAACCAAGTGAGAGATTACAGCACCTGGATGTAGCACTGAAGAAGGTAGGAAGGACAGTTCGACATCACTTGCATCACCCCTCTTCCAACCCCAGGCAGCACAGCTTGAAGCAAGGTGTCCTCAGCATGAGGGAGGGAGAGAGAAATAAGCTATGCTTTGTACCTGCCGGCAAAACAAGGCCTGCCTCAATAAAAGCCAGCACCAGGTTGTCTTCTGCAGCCTGTCATCAGGCTTGCACCTGCAGACCCAGCTTCTGGGCTACAGATACAGGCTCCAGTCCTACCCAGTGCCAGGCCAGCCCCTGAGGTCCCAGTTCCAGGATGGTACCTACCCGTGGACTGAGCCTCCAAGTCTGTCCCAGCACCAGGCAGGATCCTGCAGCCACAGGATCTAAACCAGCCTGGCAGGCTCAGTCTCTGGACCTGCTCCACCACCAGGCCAACCCCAGCGGCCCCGTTAGCCCCAGGCTTCAGGCCCACCCAAGCTACCAACCTGGCCCTGCAGTCCTAGTCATCAGGCTGGCCTCTGCAGGTATAGGCTCCAGACTCACCCAGCACCAGGCCAGCCTCTATGACCCCAAGTTCCATGCCCACCCTGGGTTTCAGACCATCCTAGAGCCAACTTGCCCTACACAGCCCCAGACTTCAGACACAGCCCAATGACAGGGGCTGGGTCTGTCACTGGGCTGGCTAACCTGTCATTTGCCTGGGTCTGAGGCACCAGGCTGGCATCTCTGGACACAGGCTTCAAGACTTCCCAGTGCCAATCTTGTCCCTCCAGTAAGAAATAAGAGCATACCACTAGAGAAAACCACTTAATTATTAAAAAAAAAAAAAACAAGACAGCAAGAGAGAAGAACAGAATAAGTCCCTGCTGCCCCATGCTCCAGCAGGTCCAGGATCCAGGCCCAGCCCAGCAGACCCTGCTGCCAAGCTGGCCCCCATGTACCAAGGCTCCAGGATCAATCCTGCAGACTCAGATACCAGGCCCATCCTAATATATAGTCAGTCTCTGCACACTCACACTCGAGACCTACCTCAGGACCAGGTCAGCCCCTGTGACCCCAGGCTTCAGGTCAACTTCTGAGGATACGGACTCCCATCCTACTCTTACAGATCCAATGACAGGGGATCCAAGGCTCCAGGCCCAACCCCACAGACCTAGAGACCCAGGTACCAGGCCCACCCACCTGCTGATCCAGGCACCAAGTCCAAGGCCTTCAGTAGTAAGTCTGCCAGAGGACCACACCAGATGACCTGCTCTGAATCTCTGGATGAGGTGACTGGTGAAAGGCTTCCCCAGAAGATGCCAGTATGCAAAGACTGGAATAAGTCCTACTTCTTCAAATGCACAGATTATTAACATAAGGCAACAAAAAATATGAAAAAGCGAGGAGACAAAATACCACCAAAAGAACATAATAATCTCCTAGGAGCTGCCCTCTGCCAAAATGGAGATATATGAACTGACAAAAAATTCAAAATAATGGTTTTAAAAAAGCTAAACACACAGTGTTAAGAAATAATTAAATAAAGTCAGAAAAACAACACATGATGAAAATGAGAAATTTAACAGAAAAATTGAAAGTATTTCTTAAAAATCAAATATTCTGAAGCTGAAAAATACAACGGGTTAAATGAAAAATGCAATAGAGAGCATCAGTAGCAGAACTGCTCAAGCAGAAGTAAAAATCTGTAACATTCAAGACAGGTTATTTGAAAACATATGGAGGAGAGAAAAGAAAAGGAATGAAGAAAGTTTATGGGATTTATGGGGCAGCATCAAAACAGCAAATATTTGAACTAAATTGAAGAAGAAGAGAGTCAAAGGCCCAGAATGCCTATTTAAAGAAGTAAAAGCAGAAAACTTTTCAAATCTGGGAAAGATATAAATATCCAGGTCAGGAAGGCCAACAGTCTACAATCAGATTCAATCCAAACAGGACTACACCAAGACATACTGTAATCAAAGACAAAGACAAAAATCAAACACAAAAAGAGGATCATGAAAGCAGGAGAAAAGGAGCAAATAACATATAAGGGAGTTCCAGAAAGACTGGCAGTAGACTTCTCAGCAGAAACCTTACAGGCAAGGAGAGAGTGAGATGATACATTCAAACTGCTGAAGGAGAAAAAACCACCAACCAAGAATACTGTACCTGACTATGCTATCCTTCAGAATTAAGGAGAGATAAAAGACTTGCCCAGACAAACAAAAGCTGAGTGAGTTAATCAGCATTAGTCTTGTCTTATAAGAAATAGCAAAAAGAGTTCTTCAAGCTGAAAGAAAAGGATGCTAATTAGTAACATGAAAACATATGAAAGCATAAAGCTTACTGGTAAAAGTACACAAATTCAGAATAATACTGTGATACTGGTGTATAAATCACTTATACTTTAGTATGAAGGTTAAAATATAAACTAATAGCTACAATGTAATTTGTTGATACACAATATAAAAATATGAATTGTGACAGCAAAAGCATAAAATGTGGAAGAGAGTAAAAGCATTGTTTTTTAATGCAGTCTGAGTTGATATCAACTTAAAATAGCCTATTATAACTAGATGATGTTGTAATGTAACCTAATGTAACCAAAAAGAACACTTAGGGCAGATCTTCAACATTTAAATAATAAGAAATCAAAGCATACCAGTAGAGAAAAAATCGCCTAATCATTTAAAAAGACAGCAAAAGAGAAGAACAAAATGAAGGATTTATAAAGCAACCAGGAAGTAGCGAACATAATGGCAGTAAGTCTTTACCTATCAATAATTACCTTGAATGTAAATGGATTAAATTATCCACTCAAAAAATATACAGTGGTTGAGTGGATAAAAAAACAAGACCTAACTATTGCTGCCCACAACAGATTCACTTTAACTGAAGGACACATAGACTGAAAGTGAAGAGATAAAAAAAAATATTCCATGCAAATGGAAATCAAAAGAGAGCTATACTTTCAGGGTAGCTATATTTGTATCAGATAAAATATACTTTAAGTACTGGAAAATGAGACAAAGAAGGTCATTATATAGTGGTACAGGAGACAGTACGTCAAGAGAATATAATTGTAAATATATATACACTTAACATTAGCACACCTAAATACATAAAGCAAGTATTAATAGATCTGAAGAGAAAGAGACAGAATATAAATCTGGGACAATGGTAGTATGTATCTCATGGAGCTGCTGAGAAATAAAAGCAAGCAAATAGTCTGTATTCAGAAAAATGATAGCTTTTATTAGAAAATGCCAGGCAGTCTTAAGGGCCAGGTTGTTGGTCAAACAAATGCTGTAAACAGCTAGGTAAAGAAATAATTTTGAGTTGGGAGTAAGCAGATAAGGCTTCCTGGAGGATTTGAACCTGCTAAAGTTTCCTGGAGGCAGGATTTGAACTAGACTTTGAACAGCTAGATAAGGATTGAGGAGGCAGAAAAGAGTAAAGAGGGTAATCTAAGAAAATACAATAGCATTACCAAAGTTAGGCAGACAGATCCCTCCTTCCTCCTCCCTGTTTCAGTCATTTCTCAGCTCCATGGCCACTGCAGATCTACACTGGCAATCAACTTCATAGGCTCTCCTCCCCACAGTGTACTACAAGTTTAGGTGGTAATGGTTTCTCTGCCTTCTATAATGTATGGTATAGAGTTGGACCCACAATAATCTGTACTTCTCTTTCAGAGAATTTTCATTCACCCTTGATATCTGAGTGGACTTCTTTAGAGCTATGCCATATGACAGACACTGAGGATAAACCAGAAAAAGTACTTTAAATACTGTTTGATTCTCAATTTTTAAGAATATAGAAGCATTTCCCTTTAGAAAAATAAAAACAATTTATATTTTACAATATCAATATTGCTACAAAATAGCAATAACGATCATCAGAAAGAAGAGAAATCAATAAATACTATGAACTTCTAGACCAGTACAACTGTCGTAAGTAAAGCCAGACTTCCTAATGAACAGTTCATAAAATTAGAATCTATTGTGTTTTGTTTTGGATAGATTTTCCTCTTTTCAGAAATGTAAGACCAAGGCATCTATTGACAAAAAGACAGTCACTGTTTCAAAACTTTAAAACCTACTAAGAGACATAAAGTTCTGAAGTTCTCTGCCTTCCTATTAAGGAAAGGTCACAACAAGGGGGTTGATGAAAAGATGTTTGCAGGGTTCTAGGCAACCTGGCCTAAGCATTGCGGAGGCACTCCAAGCTAATTAACACAAAACGTTGTAGGACACAATCAGCACTTACTAGAAAAAAAAAGTGCTTTTTCTAAGATGTCCTCTCTGGTATCATCGGTTGGTCATCTGCTCTGAATGGGAGTTGGCATTTTCATTAATGTTAATACAATGTTGAACTGAATCCTGTAAACTGACAATGACTTACAGGTTTGGCTCAATCTAGAAATAGCATATAACCCAATTCTCTTTGCTCAAAATAGATTATATTCTAGTTATACAAATAGCTGTGAACCCTTTCAAAGCACTTAAATTTTTTTCTTTATCTTGATTCCATAAGGCAGCAAGGTGAAACGAGAACAGCAAGTACTTGGAAATTTATCATGTTTGGGTTTACATATTTGGACCTACTATTTCCTACCTGTGTGACTTTGGCTAAGTTTATCATTAGTTAATTCATTAAATTAATTTAATAACCACACCTTATATCAAGAATGACATGAGGTAGTTTATCTAAAAACATACAGTAAGACACTATTTTTTAAATACTCAGCAGAAAAGAAAAATGAAGGTAGGAAAATCAGGAGAAAAGAAGATAAATACAAAATTTATTCTAAAAGGTCTTATATAATTGTTAAAAGTAGGTACAAAATATTGACTTGGGATTACACAAATGTTAAATGCAAATTCAAAAACCGTATTTTACAAAATCACTAGGCCACATAATCTGAACAGATTTATTTGTGATGGATAAAACTCATAAATCTTGAAGGTTTATTGTAAGAATTAAATACCTCTATGAAAATACCTAGTGTAATCCCTAGCACACTGTAGCTATTCCATAAATATTCTTTCTTTCCTTTCTCTTAATCTTTTCAGTGATAAATCTCTCTATTTTAAACTTAGGTTCAAAAGTGGTATTTGAGAAATGCTGCTCTAATCCTTTTCTCATTCAGAATATTACTTTCATCCCACTGAAATAAAAAGCAGCACATAACACAATCTACAATATAAAATTTCAGGATTATAGGATCTTTGTACTACAAAAAATGGAAATGGCTGTATCCTGCAAAATATATTTGCTGCAACATTCTTTATGATTACATATTCACCTCCCACTCCTTAGCATACCCTAAACATTGGAAACACATACATTTTAAAAGACAAAACTGCTGTTAGCAAGCTGTGGAGAATATGTACCATTCAAATAACTAGAATAATATGGTCTTGCACATGGAATCCTAAAATAACATGAAGGAGGTCGTCAGCTCTCTGATATTAGTGTGCTAATTAGGCTTCCTCAGAATAAAATGATATGTCAAGCGAGATATTCTTTTTTTTTTTTTTTTTTTTTTAACCCAGAGTAGAATCCTATAGATTTTGGAAAGCAGTATCCAAGAACAAAGTGGTCTTAGAACATGACAGCATGTATGACATATACAAATAACTGAAAATAGTTCTAAACAATTAATCCAAGTGGCTTTCTTTCTGCCTTAAACAATCAGGAAAAAATATGACTCTATGTAATGGAAAGACCTGACATTTCATTCTCTTGGCATAAAACTGTCATGTTGCAAAAGGTGACTGACTTTCAATAGGATGCAATTAGATTAATTCCAAAGTGCTGCTACAGAAGTTAGATATGTAATTGGTTAGCTAAATGGCTTCTTCCACGCACAAATAGAATTTTAATAATTGCTTTAGCTTTATAAAAATCTTGTATTTATCTAAAATGTTTAGGGAATGGGTTCTTCAGGTTATGAACACTTGCAGCAATGGAGACTTTCTTATTCTATGCATGGATTGCCAATTTTCTAAGAATTAGAAGGCAATAAATAATGTACTAAAACTATTCCAGGAAGACTTTAACTTTTGTTGATTCAGAAGGAACATGGTGCATCTTTTAGCTCCTTAGGGTCACTGTTATGATAATCCATTTTTATTACAGTACCATGGTTCTCATCTACCCTAATTATCCAGCAAGTGGCTTATTGCAGATTCTGATTTGTTCCATCCTACCTCAACCCTATTACCAACTATCACCACCCACCACCACCCCACCCAAACTAGAAGACAACCAGAGATAAATCCTCAAGAAACCTCTTTTTGAGAGGGTGGTTAACAAAGTTAAATTGGGTAGAAAACAGATGAAGCAAGTTTTAATCCTTTGCTGGGTAAGAATGCTGCCTACGTGGTGTGGGCGATCTTGTAGGACTCTGATGGGCAAACCTGGGGCCCATTAGGAGGGCATGAAGATCCAAGCATCTGAGCTGGACCACGGCACTAAAAGATTACAGCGATGACAACTGTAAAAATGATGATGGTTATGATAGGAATATCTCTACCATCATCATCTTCCATTTTAGCATGTAGTCCCAATATTCCAGGCACTGTCCTAACAACTTTGCATATACTAAACAATCCACTGACTGAGGCACTAGGAAGGTCTCTAATGTTCACATGCAGAGGTCAGTAGCTTGCCCAAGGTTATAAAGAAAGTGGCAGAGCAAGGACCTAAACTTGGGCAGTCTGGCTCTAAACTCGGCGACTACATTATGCTACCTCCACCACACAACTTATCACTCAGGCACCTAAATACTGAATCTTTCTTCTCCGAATTACCCTATTATTTAAATGCAACTGTCATCTCTGTGTCTGTGGCACACAGTATCTAGCACATAATGCTCCATAAAGATTTACTGCATATTTTGTATACAAAAATTTGATTGGGAAATACATATGGTCTTTTCTCTTATTGCAACAGCCTTCCTCAAAGTGTGCTCTTGAGAACACTAATTCCCTTGCTTTTCTCTCTGCCTAGAAGGTTCTACCCTCCAAGATTTTCTTAAGGCCAGTTAACTTGAATTATTCAGATTTCCACTCAGATATCACCTCTTCAAGAGGCCTTTTATGACCACCTGATCTGAAATAGTTCTCACTTTTCATCCAGAATACACACATTAATGTATTACATTCATCGTATCCCTCATGATCTGGAATCATCATTTCAACCTTTTTTCTCATCTCTCTCTCCATCCCCCAGCCCTCCCTGAGGCAGCCTGTGATGATATCTGTGGCACACAGCAAGTCCTCAAACATTTACTGAAATAACACATGAATGGATGCCAATAGGTTATCATACTAAATATTTTGTTTTCATATAAGTTTGTGAAACTCTGGGTTAGAGAAAGTTAAATAAATTCCTTCAGGACTTTTCAGGCTTCTGCAAGAGGCAGGTATAATATACAGCTTTTGCCAAACTTATCTGGTCACAGAACTTATCTGGCCACAGGAGTTTCTGGTATTTGTAATGGATCCCCTCACAGAAGAACACTCTGGGAAGGGCCACACAGAGATGTATTAACTATATGAGAGGTTGCTGACATTGCTTTAAGAAGTGCCCTTCTCCCCAGTCTTTTCTTCACTGAAGAAACAATCCAGGTAAAATAAGTAAAGCAAGCTGCATCATCCTTGCAGGGCTGCCGTGAGGTTTAAATGCAGAGTAATTGCATGGTCAACATGTTTTAATTCCTGGCCTCCCTACCCCTCATGGCAGCCCTGAAAGAGTGGCACAATCTGCATTTTACAAACCAGGAAAATAAGGCTCTGCTCTGTGGAGTAATACACCCTAATTCACTCAGCTGCCAAGAGGACAGACCAGAACTCAAATTCAGAACTTTCTGGTCCCAAAACCCATTCTCCTCCCATTATTGAACACCCCACGTCTTCAACCCTCTAATTCTCTCCAACCACAGCCTGGACATCCTTGGGTCTGGGCGTCGGGATGACCCTGGGTGAGATGTGGCTGCTCAACTTAGAGCAGAAGTAGATGACAGCACATCTCCACCTCCACTACAGGTGTTTACATTGTTCCTTGTGTAATTCCCACGAAAACAGTGATTAAAGTTTTTCTTAATATCCAAAGACACTAGGTACTATGGAATCAAAGCATCAAAACAAAATGGGAACATCTCTGATTACCAGTAGTATAATAATTTTCATCCCTTTACTGTGTAAGACGTAAGAAAGAAGAGGGAGATCATTTTCCCATTGCTGAATTAAGTTGATTAACAATTACTTTTTATCATAAAAGTCCACTCTAGGGTGTATAAAACTTATCCCCATGCTTTCTTTTCCTGAAATTTCTTTACTCTTTTTAAAAGATCATAGCTCTAAAATATTACCATCTTAATGCAATATAAATTTATCTTTTAAAAAACTTCAGTTATAGAAATCCTGCAGAGCATCACTATTTTGCTTAAGAAAGAAAAAGAATCTCAGTGATGAGTCTGGAACTCTGAGGTTACTTTCCAGAACTTGAATTCATGGGGCCAGGTGCGGTGGCTCAAGCCTGTAATCCCAGCACTTTGGGAGGCTGAGGCGGGTGGATCACGAGGTCAAGAGATCGAGACCATCCAGGTCAACATGGTGAAACCCGGTCTCTACTAAAGATACAAAAAATTAGCTGGGCATGGTGGCGCCCAGCTACTCAGGAGGCTGAGGCAGGAGAATTGCCTGAACCCAGGAAGGGGAGGTTGCGGTGAGCCGAGATCGCGCCATTGCACTCCAGCCTGGGTAACAAGAGCGAAACTCCATCTCAAAAAAAAAAAAAAAAAAAAAAAAAAGACATTCATAGAACTAGATATATACTACCCACATCCTGCCAACCCCAAATGATATAGTTCCTTTTGTTTACCTGTCAAAAAAATAAAGAGTCTAAAATTTTCACCCTCTCTGAAACATGTACCTATCAAATGCACCTCTGGGTGTCTGGGCAAAGAATCCCAATTTTATATGCATTAAACGAGCTCTTTAAGCAAAAGGAATAAAGACAACATTCAGGAAACAAAGAAAAATCCAAATATGAAAGTGTCTCTGAGGTTAGACCCTTATTACACTATTGCAGTACATTCATCAAACAATCAACAATCATCTTCATGTTACCCAGAAAACCAAACACCACATACTGTCACTTATAAGTGGGAGCTGAATGATGAGAACACATGGTGGGTAACAGCACACACTGGGGTCTGTCTGTGGGAGCAGGGAGAGCATCAGGAAGAATAGCTAATGAATGCTGGGCTTAATACCTAGGTGATGGGTTAATTTGTGCAGCAAATCACCATGGCACACATTTACCTATGTAACAAACCTGCACATGTACCTCAGAACTTAAAATAAAAGTTGAGGAAAAAAAATCTTCATGTTACCAAGTAACAGTACCTTATCCCTGCTCCAAATTCCAAGTTCTTGTTAGAGGGTCTTACAAAATATATAAAATGCTTCCATTTTAAACAACTTAAAATACATTCTGGGTGGTATGCGGTGGCTCACGCCTGTAGTCTCAACACTTTGGGAGTCCAAGACAGGTAGATCACCTGAGGTCAGGAGTGCAAGACCATTTTGGTCAATGTGGCGAAACCCTATCTCTACTAAAAATACAAAATTAGCTGGGCATGGTGCGGGCACCTGTAATCCCAGCTACTTGGGAGGCTGGGTAAGAGAATGGCTTGAACCTAGGAGGCGGAGGTTGCAGTAAGCTGAGATTGCGCCACTGCACTCCAGCCTGGGTAACAGAGCGAGACTCTGTCTCAAAAAATAAAATAAAATAAAATAAAATACACTCCAACTTAAAACTCCCTTCACTATTAAAATACAAACTAGAAAACTGTTATGTAATTTTGTATTGTACAACTGTTTGAATTTTTCTCCTATTAATTAGGGAATTTACTAGTATCTCATCTACATTTGAAAGCAAGTAAAGTACGCAGCTGAAGTTATTTGTTATGTCCCTGTTAACTTGAAGGCAGTTATTCTTTTGACTGTATAACATTAATAAGAGGCATGTCTTAGTCTTAGGGTTTAAATTGTTAATAAAAACCACATAGTGATGTCTGTGTGCACTCTCTCTTTCCTCACTATTAAATCCCACATGCCAGATCTAGCGTCTTCACTAAGAGACTATGCATCTGAGTAAACCAAGTGTAAGTTCCTTTGCCTGTCTCATCAAAGTCATCATCTTATCTGATTCACTGTGAGCATGGAATAGAACCTAAGTTCTTGACAGTAATTATAGACTGTCCAAAGAGACTAGCCAGGTAAGGACAACTCTACTCCTACTTTGAGAGACTACCTTCAGGATCTAGTGTTCTTAGAGAAGAAAATACGTTTTGGGGTTATACTCAGATATTATTGGCACCAGGAAGTATAGTGTTTTTAAATGTCACCTTTGTTCCTTTGCAAGATGACCCTAAGATCCTAGAGAAATCACACAGTCAAGTTTTCTTTAGAGAAGATGGAGAAACAACCCAAGCATTTACAGGTCTTCTGAATGGAAGGGCATTAGACCCTGAGAACTGTTTCAAATGTGAATCGCCCTTTAAAGTAGCCTAGACCCACAGCCAGTCACTCAGACGCTCCTTCAGGCTTTGGAAGATTGTTCTTCATGCTTTTATAGGTCATTTTGGTACTTTTTCAGAAATAACCAAATGTAATAACATGAGAAATAGTCACAAATACTTACAGAGGAAGCTGAGGAAGTAGAAATAAAAGTTTAAACTATATGACAGACTTGTTTAAGAACACTTAAATAAAAAAACACTCAATATTAATACCAAATTAATATGCTGGATCTTGAAATTAAAGGAAACAAATCGCTTTATAAAGACTTTATGTGTGTGTGAAACCAAGTCTTATAAACTAGTTATTATTAAACTAGAATTGAAAATTAACATCTGTCATTTGCTCACCTATTCTAGGTAGAAATTTAGCTAAGATAATCTAAGCCAGAATTTTCAGGTTTACAAAACCCTTCACTGATCTCTTCAACAGTAGCAAAAAAGTAGGACATTTTCAGGATTCAGTCTGAATGCTACTATGGCTGAAAACCAGATTAAATTTATTTCCTATAGGGCAAAATCGTAATCAAAGACTCACATGAAATCGCCTCTGAAACAACTGCTTAGATTCAAAATTTATTATCAGTTTCATTTTATTAGTAGTAAACTTCATCTCTCCCTTATTTGTGAACATGATAAATTCCTAAATTTACATTCAAAGCCACAGAATATTACTGTGAATGTGAACGTGTGGACAAAAAATGTTCCCAACAGCTTTCCAAACTTTTTTTAAATGCAATATGGTGTATACTAGCCCTAGGGCAATAAGACAGAATTTCTAAGATGATAAGTAAATTGCCTAATTTAAATTTAAATTGCCCTTTAAACAACCTAAGGCATGTACAAAGCATGCCTCTGTATAAATGCGGTATGTTAACATGTTGTATTAAATCTGACAATAAGAACCCCAATTAGTTTCCATCATTAGTCTCCTTAGCCTACTATTATCTCTTAATGCTTTTAACTCTGTGTACCCTAAGCAAACACTGTAAAATAAGTAATAGTTACAAAGCAATTAGTTGAGCCATTAAAGAAATATTTAATTGGTTCCTAGACTATCAAAAAGACTTTAAATCCACTTACAAATAGGAAAGTTGAAAACTAAAGTCTAATTGCTTTCACTATCTATAACTACATAGCATATGAACAAATTTACATTAACTACATAGTAAATAAAGCAATAAATTATTAGCATTGTCAACAACTGAATATATTTAGCCTCCTTTTTTAAAAACAACAATAGTTTTTCATACAATCACCTATTTTATAAGCCCCTTGGATGCCTCTCTAATAACAGATTTATTTTGAACTCATTAATTTCATATACTTTAAAAAGGAAATGAAAAATGAAAACCTTAATCACCCCAAAAAACTAGTTTTGGGATTGCAATCAAAGCAAACACACTATTCATTAACTGTATTAACTGAAGGCTGGCAATTTGGGAGGTTGGTAAATGCCTTTTTCTCATTTGTTGACTTCTGTTTTATCACTTATTTACACAGACATTTCTTCAAATTTTATACTGTGTATCACAGTTGATGATTCTTTTATTGTCAAAAAAGATCAAAAACCCAAGCATCACTTTAAAAAATTATAGAAAAATAATTTTACTGTTACACAAAACCATGCTTTGTCTTCCATGAATGCAATGCCTTTAAAAAAGAAATGGGGGGGAGAGGAGAGAAAAGACAGAAGAGACAAGGGTGCTAGGCAGCAACTTCATGTATGTGATTTGAGGGTCCAGCTAACAAAATCTCCCTTTCTGGCTTCCATGTGCATTCTCCATAACAGTAAATTCCTTTAGGTTAAAGCAGATTATTTCTGTATGGAGCATATGTCACTCTAGAATGATTTATGTACATACAAATTACAGAAACCTACTTAAGCTAGCTTAAATAAAATAGTATTTGCTATAAGAATTCAGGGCTATATCACAACCTAATCAGCAGGAAGAACGGGCAGGTCTCATGGGAATTAGAAGGCCTCAGGCAGAGGCAGAGGCTGAGTCTTTTTGTCTTTGTCCCTCTCCACATCACCTTTCTTTTATCTATGCTTCTGGAAACAAAGTGAAAATCTACTTCATTCCCTTCTCTATAGACTGGCTTCCTTGGCAAGCCTTTTAGGTTTTCCTCCCCCATAACCTTGCCGGGCATGTGACTGGTACTTAAGGAGCTGATCCTGGTACCATGCCTACCAACCAACTCTGTACCATCTCAATTGATTCAAAAATCCCAGGACAAATACAGTTGACCTAGCATGAATACCCCTGTCCCGTCAACTATATGCATGGAACAGGGTTGAACCTCCTACGGATAGGGACAGAGAACTGAAGAGGAGATGTAGCTTAAAATGAAATGTATGGCCGGGCACTGTGGCTCACGCCTGTAATCCCAGCACTCTGAGAGGCCAAGGCAGGTGGATCATGAGGTCAAGAGATTGTGACCATCCTGGTCAACATGATGAAACCCCATCTCTACTAAAAAATACAAAAATTAGCTGGGCATGGTAGTACATGCCTGTAGTCCCAGCTACTCGGGAGGCTGAGGCAGGAGAATTGCTTGAACCCAGGAGGTGGAGGTTGCAGTGAGCCGAGATCGCGCCATTGCACTCCAGCCTGGGTAATGAGAGCGAAACTCCGTCTCAAAAAAAAAAAAAAAAAAAATGAAATGCATGTGTGTTACAAGGTCCTACTGAATTCAAATTTATACAGAGGACAATATTAACCACTGAACACAAACAGGAAGACTGAGTGAGAAAGGCCCAGGCAGGTGCATTCTGATGGTTTCTCAACAATTTACTTCTATGGCCTTTCAAGGCAATGATGATAATTAAAGAACTCAAGTGTACATATAAAGGAGACAGTTTATATCCCCTTCTGGTGGCACGGCACCTGGGGCATCTTTAATCGTTTGGTGATTCTGATACCTCTCCAGACAACCCTTTAGAAGTAAGAAGGATCCACATACAGAAACTAGAAATAGAAACTGTTCTGCAAAGGGCAACTTATATAAAAACAGGGATGAGATGGCTTTCAGTTTGAAGATAAAGGTTTTTTTTTTTTTTAAAAAAAAGAAGGAACTTGTTGCTTATAAAGTTGAATATCTCAGCAATATGGCTGAAGTACAGAAAATCCTAATGGACAGGGGGAGGGTATATGTTAAATTCCAAATTCTGAAACAAAGAAGACCCCTTCAAGCCAAAATAAGAAAGGTTTCAGGGCAAAGGAATAATGCTTCTTTATACAGCAACTGTAAATATACAGCACATGTCATCTTAATAATTATTTCTCCATGCCCTTTAAATTTTTGGCTTCTACTTGCTGCCCTCACCCATCACACACTCCTTGACACACTTCTCCCTCAACCTAGCAAAATCCTACTTTGAAAGACAAGCACAAAGTTAATTCTCCTCAACAGACTTGTCCTTTTCCACTTCCCAGGTATGATTCATTTTATTTTAATATTTAACATACAATGTTATTGTCTTCACATTCACCTCACAAACCAGCGTGTGACTGAGAAAAGAGATTATATCTTAGTCATCTTTGTATCCTCAAAGTCCAGTATAACAAGACACCTAAAAAAAAAAATCCATTAAGTAGTTTTTTGATGAGTCACAGACACTAAAAACAAACAACTTCAAGAAAGGCTCATGGAAACTTATGAATAATAGATTCATAACAGATTTCTAAGGAAAGAAAGGAAACTTTGGGCTGCATCCTTACCTAATGCCGATGAAAGGACAGCAGGCATACTTTCTCACATACAAGTGACTTTTGTATATGTGCAAGACACTCCTCAAGACTGAGTACACCACTCTTCCATTCAATCTTGTTCACGCAATCTGGCCCAGATCCACCTCTCTGATTTTGATCACAGTACTGTTTCGGGCACTGTATCTTCCAGCTGAACTTTCCAAAGGAAGACTATATCCACTACTGTGCCAGTGATTATTATCTTTCAGTTCCAAACCCACCTTTCTGTATTTTGCTTTGTGAATCTGACTCTAGAACTTTGCAAACATTTCTTGCCAACTACGTTCCCATTAGGCTTTACCAAACGGGGCACTAGACTGAAGCAGAAAGGCTGGCAGAAGAGATTTATCCTTTTGCTCGCTGCTTGAAGGCAACTCACCATGGTAACTGGAGTGGTCCCAATCTCCAGCATTTATTCAGCCCTGCTCCCACTCCCCAAATGAGCCCCATTATTTTCTAGAGACACAACAGGAGCCAGCCAAGTACTCCCCCATCCCACTCCCAGAGATCTGAACCCAAACTTGCCAGGTAATTTTGTGAGTTTCCAAATTGTGATAATCCCAACTTCTTATTTTATTGCCCTAGCCCTATTGGTGCTAGTTCTTCTTGGAATCCCTATCTGTGTACTTCCTTAATATTTCCATTTTGTCTTTTCAGTGCTCCAACATAACCCACCTGCTGTAAGACCTACCTCCCAATGCTGCTATGCAAGTCCACAGACTTTTGCTTATAACCTTCAATGATCCATAATCTTCTCCATGGTCTTTAGACTGCCAACAGCAATAGGGTCTGGTAGTGACTTTTTGGTAACAAATTTTTGCCAATTCCAGGCCTCCTCTACACTTCTGGTAATGGATAAAGCTCAGATACAGGAAGTAGGGATTATTCCAGTTGGCAGAAAAAAGACAAGATACATTATTCTGTTAACAACAAAGCAAACCAATAAATGTAGAATTTCAATAAATCACCATAACCCAAAGTTCAATAAACTTATTGAACACCAGTGTTAAAAAGCACTGCTTGGTGATAATGAATGCATTAAAAAAGCTTAAAGCCTGGCCCTATTCACATGAACTTCGGAGACAAGTCTGAAAAGAGACTTGAAATCAACAGTTAACCAAGTCATATAAAAAGTAACAAATATATGTTTGGATAAGATCAGATTTACACTAGATACCAAGACCATGCTAACTGTTCTAGGCAAGGAGAAAGTGGAACTAATGAAAGTTAACTACAAGTGACTTTTGAGCCTTGCTTATACAACTGTATCATTTTAAAAATTATACGCTATTACCTTGTAGCAAAGACTACGATTCCTCCCTTTGTAGAAAGGGAGAAAAATTTAAAAATTATACGCTATTACCCTGTAGCAAAGACTATGATTCCTTCCAATATCATTTCTCCCTTTCTACCTCATTAGTACCCACTCCCTAACCTCCAATTGTTAGCCATGTACATGGCCACCTAGAATAAAGATACTGAAAGTGATATGTACAGGTGAAGAGGCAAATTCCTTGTTTCCTTCCTTCCTACTGCTGCACTGTGGACATGGTAGTAAAATCTCAGACCACATAGATGAAAGCAACTCTCTAAGAATGAGAGAGTAACAAGAGAAAAGGGGCAGGTATCCCTAACAGCACCATAAAAGACTATGAAGTATTGCCATTATCAGTTTGGATATATATGTAAGAGAAAACTAACACTTTGGATTTCTGTTGTAGTAGCCAAGTCTGTATTTTAATTAACATTAACTCCAGATATCTAGTTACTATCCCTTAAGGTTCACACAGAGTCAACAGAATCAACTGAGAGTTGAATCTATGGTTCAGCCTTCATGTACTTCCATAAGGAAGGTTGGGATGGTGGCAGAAATAATGTTTCCCAGCAGGTACCATTCAAAGACTTCCAGAGGCATTCGTGAACACTGAATAGGGAGTAAAAATGTTCAAGATAGATAATGTTAATATTGAACACAGACATCCCTTGGAGCAAGGGAAGAATATCCATGATTACTGAGGGAGTTTACAAAAGAAAAGGTGGTGGTTTCAGTGCACACTTTATTAGACTAATATTTTAAAAGTACTTCATTCAATCTTGCCTATGCAGAAAAATTTATCCACCTAATATACACCATATAACTCTGGTGTTATATGCTTGCAAAATGGTTTTGGAAGTATATTTTATTTGGGGGACCTATTTTGTTATTTCTATAGAAATTGAGTTTCTAATAACTGAAACATAATTCATACACTGGACATGTATATTTATATGAATAGAAATCTAACATGGGTTATACTTAAAATCATTTGACTCACAATTGGAGTCAAGGAACCATTTATGTTTGGGTTCCCTGCATAAAAGAAATTCCTAAATATAAGTACTTAGCAGATTCATCAGGCTGCATGGCAACGTAGCAAGATGGAGGTGACTACCAAGCAGGGGTTGTTCTAGGAAACCTATTTTAACTATCAGTAGAGTTTTTCTGTAATTGTGAAGTACACTGTAAACAGAAATCATTTTTGATAAATAACAAAGCAAGATCAGTGAGCTGTTTTCAGGTGGATAATGATATGGGGAGCATAAGTGCTGCTATCAGTGTAAGATGATTACATGAGCACCTCAAGTTTGAGGATTAAGAATGAACTGCAGGTCTCACCAGGGTTTACCACCAGGGAGACAATGCATATTGTAAACTAAACGAAAACCACTAGAACACTTTAACTTCTCCCTGAAAGGCAGTAAAGCCAGGGGCTACTCAGCAGGGACAGGGGAATAGTATAAAGTAGGCTGTGTCTGCTGTTGAGAAGTTTAGGAACCAACTGGGGAAACAGCCACATGCTAAAGAGCATTATCACCAGTCATGATCAGGTACATAAATAACTTGGCTGAGGTCAGGTATATACGTGTGGACTCAAGTGGTTAGGAAAAGCTTCAAGGAACAGGTAGATCCTGAACGGGTCTTGAGGGATGGTAAGATTTACACAGTTGGATGATGGCATGCAGGCAAGGAAGGCCTCAAGGCAGAATTCAGCAGCCAGATTCCTCCTCTGAAGACAGGTCCATCTGTCCACAGTGCTTTCTCTTCTCTCAGAACACTAACGTTCTTTAAAGAAAACTAGATGTTCTTTAAAAACTGGATCAGCGACCAGGTCAGTTTGTGAAAGATATGCTAAAATGCTTAAGTTTCTTTTCTACAGTACTTTTCAAAGCTTTTAACATACCAATGTACACTGTGAAATCTCTGAGGAGGTGATATAATATGCAATGCTTCTCAACCTTACTGGCCCAAAAACCCTTTTAAAGTAATGCCTGCTAATATACCTTGGTTCCTAGAACACAGTTCAGAAAGTGCTACTTGGTGGTACTGAATCCCACCTGAGGAAGTAGGCTCTGCAGTAAGCCTAGGTTTGAACTCTAATTGTTACCTATGAGGTCAACTGACCTTGGGCAAGGTACTTAACTTCTCAAAGCCACAAATTTCCTCAACTGTAAAATGTCAGAAGATTAAGAATGTAAACATACCTAGGTGTTCAATAAAGTTACTCATTAATATTTGATGCTCAATTATCAGACTAGAATTTGGCTCCCCACATGCGTGGGGAGTACTGTGCTGACCTGTTGTATTAGTACCTAAGTATAAATAAATGCATAATGTCTGTATGTATTTAAGATATAGGCTGGGCACAGTGGCTCACACCTGTAATCCCAGCACTTTGGTAGGCTAAGGCAGGTGGATCACGAGGTCAAGAGAAGGAGACCATCCTGGCCAACATGGTGAATCCCCGTCTCTAATAAAAATACAAAAATCAGCTGGGCATAGTGGTACACGCCTGTAGTCCCAGCTACTCAGGAGCCTGAGGCAGAAGAATCTCTTGAACTTGGGAGTTGGAGGTTGCAGTGAGCCAAGATCACACCACTGTACTCCAGCCTGGCACACAGAGCAAGACTCCATCTCAAAAAAAAAAAAAAAAAAAATGCAAAGACATCGTAAAGAAGAGCCATATCATGATGTAGTGAAATAAGTATAGTCCAATTATGCAATAACTAAAAGAAACGGTATTAGCTAGAGGAGCCAAGATGGCCGAATAGGAACAGCTCTGGAGTGCAGTTCCCAGCAAGAAAAACACAGAGGGTAAGTAATCACCCCATTTCTAAATGAGTTTTCACTGCCCACAGACCAGGAGATTCCTGGGCCAAAAAGTGCCATAAGTTTCCAGCACGGCTGTTTCAGCCAGTGCCGCGGGTTGGCGCACAGAAACTCACACAAACCTGGGGGGCCGTTTCAACTGGCACCTGGAACACCTGGGAGACAGAGCCGTCCATTCAACTGAAAGGGAGGGGATGGAGACAGGGAGCCAGGGTATGTGGCTCGGCAGGTACAACCCCCACAAAACAAGGAATCCGAAATGGTCTGAATTGAGAGTTTCACAGCAAGCGCAGCTGGAATCAGGATGGTCCAGCTGGTGGGGGTTGGGGGCGTCTGCCATTACCAAGTCAGTTCGCCAATACTGAGGCAGTTCTAATTGTACCTCTATAAACAACACCTCAAGGAAGTTCACATGGCAGCTGGGCTGAGCTTACAGCAGCTCAGCAATGCTTCTGCTGGCAGATTGTGACTAGACTATCTCCCTGCTGGGCAGGGCATCTATGAAAAAAGGCAAGAGCATGTCAGGAACGTATAAATAAAGCCCAACCTTCCTAGGACAGAGCACCTGGGAAAAGAGGCAGTTGTGAGTTCTGCTGCAGCAGACATAAATGTACCTGCCCAGTAGCTCTGCATGGAACAAAAGAGCTCCCAGTACAGCACTTGAACTCCTAAAGGGACAGACTGTCACCTCAAGCAGCTCCCCAACCCCCATATACCCAAAGACACACCTCATGAAGGAGAGCTCTGGCTGACACTTGGCGGGTACCCTTCTGGGATGAAGATAACAGAGTAAGGAATTGGCAGCAACCCTTACTGTTCTGCAGCCCCCACAGGTGATTCCCAGGCAAGCAGGGTCTGGAGTGGACCTCCAGCACTCCTGCAGCAGAGGGGCCTGACTGTTAGAAGGAAAACTAAGAAACAGAAAGAAATAGCTTCAACATCAACAAAAAGGATGTCCACTCAGAGACCCCATCTGAAAGTCACCAACTACAAAGACCACAGGTAGATAAAGCCATGAAGATTGAAAGAAACCAGCACAAAAAAGGATGAAAACACCAAAAACGAGAATGCCTCTCCTCCTCCAAGGGACCACAACTCCTCACCAGCAAGGTAACAAAGCTGCATGGAGAAGGAATCTGATGAATTGACAGAAACAAGCTTCAGAAGGTGGGTAATAACAAACTTCTCAGAGCTAAAATAACATGTGCTAAACCAATGCAAATAAACTAAGACCCTTGGAAAATGGTTAGATGAAATGCTAACTAGAATAAACAGCTTAGAGAAGAATGTAAATGACATGATAGAGCTGAAAAACACAGTAAGAGTACATCGCAAAGCAAACACAAGTTTCAATACCTGAATAGACCAAGCAGAAAAAAGGATATCAGAGACTGAAGATCAACTCAATGAAATAAAACGAGAAGCCAAGATTCGAGAAAAAAGAATGGGCCGGGCGCGGTGGCTCAAGCCTGTAATCCCAGCACTTTGGGAGGCCGAGGCGGGTGGATCACGAGGTCGGGAGATCGAGACCATCCTGGTCAACATGGTGAAACCCCGTCTCTACTAAAGATACAAAAAATTAGCTGGGCACGGTGGCGCGTGCCTGTAATCCCAGCTACTCAGGAGGCTGAGGCAGGAGAATTGCCTGAACCCAGGAGGCGGAGGTTGCGGTGAGCTGAGATCGCGCCATTGCACTCCAGCCTGGGTAACAAGAGCGAAACTCCGTCTCAAAAAAAAAAAAAAAAAAGAGAAAAAAGAATGAAAAGAAATGAACAAAGCATCCAAGAAATATGGGATTATGTAAAAAGACCTAATTTATATTTGATAGGTATACCTGAATGTGATGAAGAGAATCAATCCAAGCTGGAAAATACTCTTCAGGATATTATTCAGGAGAACTTCCTCAACCTAGCAAGGCAGGCCACCATTTAAGTCCAGGAAATACAGAGAATACCACAAAGATATTCCTCAAGAAGAGCAACCCCAAGGCACATAATCGTCAGATTCACCAGGGTTGAAATGAAGGAAAAAATGCTAAGGGCAGCCAGAGAGAAAGGTTGGGTTAGCCACAAAGGGAAGCCCATCAGACTCACAGCAGATCTCTCAGCAGAAACCCTACAAGCCAGATTAGGGGCCAATATTCAACATACTTAAAGAAAAGAACTTTCAATATAGAAATTCATATCCAGCCAAACTAAGCTTCATAAGCAAAGGAGAACTAAAATCCTTTACAGAAAAGCAATTGCGGAGAGATTTTGTCACCACCAGGCCTGCCTTACAAGAGCTCCTGAAAGAAGCACTAAACAAGGAAGGGAACAACCAGTACCAACCACTCCAAAAACGTACCAAATGGTAATGACCATCAATAAAATGAAGAAAATGTGTCAACTAATGGGCAAAACATCCAGCTAGCATCAAAATGGCATTATCAAATTCACACAAAACAATATTAACTCTAAATGTAAATGAGCTAAATGCCCCAATCAAAAGACACAGACTGGCAAATTGGATAAAAAGTCAAGACCCATCTGTGTGCTCTATTCAGGAAATGCATCTTACATGAAAGGACACAGAAAGGCTAAAGATAAAGGGATGGAGGAAGATTTATCTAGCAAATGGAGAGCAAAGAAAAGCCGGAATTGCAATCCTAGTCTCTGATAAAATGGATCTTTAAACAAAGATCAAAAGAGACAAAGAAGGACATTATGTAATGGTAAAAGGATCAATGCAACAAGAAGAGCTAATGATCCTAAATATATACAGACCCAATATAGGAGCACTCAGATACATAAAGCAAATTCTTAATGACCTACAAAGAGACTTAGACTCCCATACAATAATAGTGGGAGACTTTAACACTCCAGTGTCAATATTAGACAGATCAACCAGACAGAAAATTAACAAGGATATCCAGGACTTAAACTCAGATCTGGACCAAGCAAACTAACAGACATCTACAGAAATCTCCAACCCAAATCCACAGAATATACATTCTTCTCAGCACCACATTGCACTTACTCTAAAATCGACCACATAATTGGAAGTAAATCACTCCTCAGGAAATGCAAAAGAACGAAAATCATAACAAACAGCATCTCAGACCACAGGGCAATCAAATTAGAACTCAGGATTAAGAAACTAACCCAGAACCACACAACTTCATGGAAACTGAACAACTGGCTCCTGAATGTTAACTGGATAAACAATGAAATGAAGGCAGAAATAAAGATGTTCTTTGAAACCAATGAAAATGAAGATACAATGTACTAGAATCTCTGGGACACATTTAAAGCAGTGTCTAGAGGGAAATTTATAGCAATAAATGCCCACATAAGAAGCAAGGAAAGATCTAAAATCGACACCCTATCATCAAAATTGAAAGAGCTAGAGGAGCAAGATTAAAAAAAAAAAAACCCAAAAGCTAGCAGGAGACAAGAAATGACTATCAGAGCAGAACTGAACGAGATAGAGACACAAAAAACTCTTCAAAAAAATCAATAAATCCAGGAGCTGTTTTTTTGAAAAGATCAACAAGATAGACGGACCGCTAGCCAGATTAATAAAAAAGAAAAGGCAGAAGAATCAAATAGATGCAATAAAAAACAATAAAGGGGATATCACCACCAATTCTGCAGAAATACAAACTACCATCAGAGATTACCACAAACAACTTTAGGCACATAAACCAGTAAACGTGGAAGAAATGGATAAATTCCTGAACACTTACACCCTCCCAAGCCTAAACCAGGAAGAAGTTGAAACCTTGAACAGTCCAATAACAAGAGCTGAAGCTGAGGCAGCAATTAAGAGCCTACCACGCAAAAAAAGCCGAGGTCCAGACGGGTTCACAGCTGAATTCTACCAGACATGTAAAGAGGAGCTGGTACCATTCCTTCTGAAATAATACAAAAAAAGGGAATCCTTCTCAAAAAATAATACAAAAAAAGGGAATCCTTCTCAAATCATTTTATGAGACTAACATCATCCTGATACCGAAACCCAGCAGAGACACAACAAAAAAAGGAAATTTCAGGCCAATATCCATAATGAACATGGATGCAAAAATCTTCAATAAAATACTGGTAAATTGATTGCAATATCACATCAAAAAGCTTATCATCACAATCAAGTAGGCTTCATCCCAGGGATGCAAGGCTGGTTCAACATATGCAAGTCTATAAACATAATCATCACATAAACAGAACCAAAGACAAAAAGTACATGATTATCTCAATAGATACAGAGAAGGCCTTCGATAAAATTCAACAGCCCTATAAGCTAAAAACTCTCAACAAACTAGGTATCAAAGGAACGTATTTCAAAATAATAAAAGCTATTTATGACAAACCTACAGCCAATATCATACTGAATGGGCAAAAACTGGAAGCATTCCCTTTGAAATTTGGCACTAGACAAGGATGCCTTCTCTCACCACTCCTATTCAATATAGTATTGGAAGTTTTAGCCACAGCAATTAGGCAAGAAAAAGAAATAAAGGGTATTCAAATAGGAAACAGGAAGTCAAATTGTCTCTATTTGCAGATGACATGATTGTATATTTAAAAGACCCCATCATCTCAGCCCAAAGGCTCCTTAAACTGATAAGCAACTTCAGCAAAGTCTCAGGATACAAAATCAATGTGCAGAAATCACAAGCATTCCTATACACAATAACAGACTAACAGAGAGCCAAAGCATGAGCAAACTCCCATTCACAATTGCTACAAGAGAATAAAATACCTAGGAATACAACTAACATAGGATGTAAAGGACCTCTTCAAGGAGAACTACAAACCACTCCTCAAGGAAATAAGAGGGGACACAAACAGATGGAGAAACATTCCATACTCATGGTTAGGAAGAATCAGTATCATGAAAATGGCCATACTGCCCAAAATAATTTACAGATTCAACACTCCCCATCAAGCTACCAATGACCTTCTTCAGATAACTAGAAAAAACTACCTTAAACTTCATATGGAACCAAAAGAGAGCCTGCATAGCAAAGACAATCCTAAGCAAAAAGAACAACACCAGAGGAATCATGCTACCTGACTTCAAACTATACTACAAGGCTACAATAATCAAAACAGTATGGCAGTGGTACCAAAACAGAGATATAGACCAATGGAACAGAACAGAGGCCTCAGAGGCAACACCACATTTCTACAACCATCTGATCTTTGACAAACCTGACAAAAACAAGCAATGGGGAAATGATTCCCTGTTTAATAAATGATGTTGGGATAACTGGCTAGCCATGTGCAGAAAGCAGAAACTGGACCCCTTCCTGACACCTTACGCTAAACATAAGACCTAACACCATAAAAACCCTAGAAAAAAACCTAGGCAAAACCATTCAGAACATAGGCATAGACAAGAACTTCATGACTAAAACACCAAAAGCATTGGCAACAAAAGTCAAAATAGACAAATGTGACCTAATTAAACTACAGAGCTTCTGTACAGCAAAAGAAACAATCATTAGAGTGAACCAGCAACCAACAGAATGGGAAAAAATTTTTGAAATCTACCCATCTGACAAAGGGCTAATACCCAGAAAAACAGATTGACAAGAATAAAACAAACACACCCATCCAAAAGTGGGCCAAGGATACGAAGAGACACTTTTCAAAAGAAGACATATATGAGGCCAACAAACACATGAAAAAATGCTCATCATGACTGGTTATTAGAGAAATGCAAATCAAAACCACACTGAGATACCATCTCATGACAGTGAGAATGGCAATCATTAAAAAATCTGGAGACAACAGATGCTGGAGAGGATGTGGAGAAATAGGAACACTTTTACAATGTTGGTGGGAGCATAAATTAGTTCAACCATTGTGAAGACAATATGGTGCTTCCTCAAGGACCTAGAAATAGAAATTCCATTTGACCCAGCAATCCCATTACTGGGTATATATCCAAATGATGATAAGTCGTTCTATTATAAAGACACATGCACACGTATGTTCATTGTGGCACTGTTTACAATAGCAAAGACCTGGAACCAACCCAAATGCCCATCAATGATAGACTGGACAAGGAAAATGTGGCACATATACGCCATGTAATACTATGCAGCCATAAAAAATGATGGATTTGTGTCCTTTGTAGGGACATGGATGAATCTGGAAACCATCATTCTCAGCAAACTGACACAAGAACAGAAAAACAAGCACAGCATGTTCTCACTCATAGGCGGGTGTTCAACAATGAGAACACATGAACACAGGGAGGGGAGCATCACACACTGGGGTCTGTTGAGGGGGCCCAGGGGAGGGACAGGGGAGGGACAGCGGAGAGGCGAGGAGGCTGGGGAGAAATAACATGGTGAGAAATGACAAATATAGGTGACGGGGAAATGGAGGCAACAAATCACATTGCCATGTGTGTACCTATGCAACAATCCTCCATGATCTGCACACGTACCCTAGAACCCAAAGTATTAATAAAAAAAAAGGAAGTGTATTGTTTTCCTTTTTAAACATTCATAATATGAAGAAAAATGAGAAAATCCTGGAGTGGCTAAGTTGCATCAGGAGAAAAAAGAGAGAAATGATGCTTCATGACACAGAGACTACAGGAGTAAGAATAATAAACAAAATTAAGAAACGAATGTTTTTATTAAACCTCATATATAACCCCATGACAGTGACTTAAATTTCTTAATACTGACTCACTATGCAGAGCTTTAAAAGCTGTAGAGTGCTTTACAGTCCACAATTTTAAGTTATGAACTATGTTGGGGAAAAGAATAGGGAAGACATAGTGAAATAAGTAACTTCCACAAAACAGTTGCTCTTCCAGTTTTATTCTCCCTCGGACGGCTTCTGTTTTTCTTCATTTAATTGCTGTTTTTGCCAGAAAGCACGCAATGTTTAAGCAATCTTAATAAACCATCTGACAAAATTCAAAATCATGCCTTGGCTTTTTTCCAAGGGCAGGTAAAAAAATTTTGCAAATGTGGTGTATACGACAATTTCAGATCTCTAATTCCCAGCATACAGGTTTTTTTTTCCCTCTAATGTCCTCTTTCCTTGAACCATGTTAGTATTAAAATGACCAGATGATAAATAAATTTATAAATCTATATATATCCTAAAAACAATAAAAATATTCCTACAGTGAAATTAAAAAAGCAATCCACAGAGTTTACGTATGCCGTGGACCATGTCTACGTATAGCACATATATTTAGTCAAGAAATACATCAGATACCTAATGATAAGTATCTTTAGGTAGGATACATAATAGATAATTTTGTTCCTTACTTGCTTTCACTTTTTAATACTACCTACAACAAACATACATTCTTTTTTTCTTAATGTAAATGTATTTTAAAAGTAAATAAATAAGGCCGGGTGCAGTGGCACACGCCTGTAATCCCAGCACTTTGGGAGGCTGAGACGGGCAGATTGCCTGAGCTTAGGAGTTCACAAAAAGCATGGGCAACACAGTGAAATCCTGTCGCTACTAAAATACAAAAAAATAATTAGCCTGGTGTGGTGGCAGGTGCCTGTAGTCCCAGCTACTTGGGAGGCTAAGGCAAGAGAATTGCTTGCACCTGGGAGGCGGAGGTTGCAGTGAGCCAAGATCACGGCACTGCACTTACTTAGGTGACAGAACGAGACTGTCTTTAAAAAAAAAAAAGTAAGTAAATAATATTTTCCTCTTTCCCCATTTGAGAACACTGGTTCACTGAAGGATATAACTTTTAAGACAAAAGTCTAAAAGTCCAGGAGAAAAGACAGTATTCAGCCCTCCTTCACTTATAATTCAAAATAATGAATTCATAGCAAGTTTATAGAACTTAAGTATTTTCACTCTTTAAGCACTCTTGAAACTATGTACAAATTATGGTGCTCATCCAAGAAGGAACAGAAGGAAGGAAAAACAGTATGTGCAAAAGTACAAGTTAAACCCCATCATAGAAGCTCTGATACAGTTACCTAAAGGAATTTTTTTACCTCTACTTTATACGTGAGGAAAAAGGAAGCTCCCAGAAAGTAAATCACTCGGCCAAGGTCACTAAAGCTATTAACAGTGATTGCACCAGCATTTTACCCCATGTCAGAGTCCATGTGTACTTTTACTATATAATGATGTTCAGCTTTATTTTTAATCCACCAGCTGCCACCTTGTCCTTGGGGTGCTAAATGTTAAACAGTAAGGAAAATTACATATCAATATAATTTCTCTAGAAAATTTAGTATTCATAGGGATTAATATTCATGGTTATAGACTCAGTTTTTAAAAAGAAAAAGCATGTATGTGGTTTAGACCCCCCTCATCCTTCCTATTCCCCCAAACCCAAGACAAATGATTGGCTTAAGCCATGACCTTGTACTATATACCTGGCCCCTCCTCCTTTTATGTGGCACACACTTATCTTATCCCTACAACTTAAAGCTCACTCTTCTTGCCCTATGCCCAAGCTCTTGTAAGGAAAACCATAATCAAGTTGAATGTAATTTCCCTAGGAATCTTTTGAATTAAGGACGTGTTTGGGTTTTTCCAAATCTCAATGAGAGAGTGACAAGAAAGCATCACTAGGACAGCAGCTTATCCCAAAACTATGAGATTGCTAAATCTCTTGAACCTAAATAATGCTTATTTCTTTCTTTCTTGACTAGCACACGGTTCACAGAAACTGTAGGCTATACGATGTATACAAGAAAATTAAAAAAATAAAATAAAACACTTTCCCAGGAGCACCGATTTAACCCCCACTACTTCCTAGTAACTAGCTACAATACAAACTTTGGAATTTAGTATTCCTAAACTATAGGTCTTTTTTGCTTGTGCTAAATATCTACTACACTTTAATTCATTATACTGCCCAAGACATGAAGCATTTAAGCAGTATTATAGAATCAGAAATGCAGTACATGCATTATTTTAAGAATAAGGGATTTCTCTCAATCAAGTATTATAGTAATCAAAACCATAATTTTACTAGCTTCTTTTCCTCAAAAGGAATTTTTCCACTTTTTTTTTTTTTTTTTGAGAATCACTGATCTTCTTCACTCCCAATAGTAAGTTAAGCATCTAAGAGACGTTGTCCTTTCAAGATTCCAGGTGGCACCCAGTGCACCATTTACTCTGTACACATACTTAATATGTGCTGTTCATACTGCTACACACTTTCACAATGCCATGAAGAGAATTCAGTGAGTCTTCTCTGGGCAAGGCAAAGGTGACTTCTGATTGATAACAAGCAAACTGACACAAACCAAATTTCTCATGCATTTGGCTTCATGACAAACCTGTTAAAGGATGGTGATTTTTGTTTTGCTTTTGTACTTTTTTAGGTGTCAGTCATCTGTTACCAATGTATTTTTAAATGTACATATGTAAAATCCTAAATAAACAGGAACATCAGTACTGGTTCATGGATTTAGAAAATTAAGTAAATCAATTTGTATCTAAATGGAAAGTACTAGAAATAAATCAGGAACCTGACTTAAGAAGGCACTGTAGCCAGGCGTGGTGGCTGAAGCCTGTAATCCCAGCACTTTGGGAGGCCGAGGTGGGTGGATCACGAGGTCAAGAGATCGAGACCATCCTGGTCAATATGGTGAAACCCCATCTCTACTAAAAATACAAAAAATTAGCTGGGCATGGTGGTGCACGCCTGTAATCCCAGCTACTCGGGAGGCTGAGGCAGGAGAATTGCCTGAACCCAGGAGGGGGAGGTTGCGTGAGCCGAGATCACCGCGCCATTGCACTCCAGCCTGGGTAACAGCAGCGAAACTCCATCTCAAAAAAGAAGAAGAAAGAAGAAAGAAGAAAGAAGAAAGAAGAAAGAAGAAAGAAGAAAGAAGAAAGAAGAAAGAAGAAAGAAGAAGAAGAAGAAGAAGAAGGCGGCACTGTATATTTTCTGATCTTTTTTTACCACTTAAATATGGTTATCATGTAAAACTGTGGCAAGTGGCCCAATGCTCATAGTCAGCTGACAAGAAGTAATGGGGATAGCATGAAGCAGATTGAAACATTAGTGTTCCACTTCCAGAATATTAATATCTCAAAGTACCAAAACACTGTTCTAAATCAGTTTTTTTGACATTATCAGGAAGAAGATGTTCCATTTAGTAATTTAAATTTGATTTGATTTTCATCACTGCATATATAAGGCAGTTTTAAATTAAGCCCACGTCAACCCAGGAAAATTTGCAGTCCTTTAACTGAAAGGAACCTTGTGCCAGAAAACCAAATCCTAATCATTCTCCCATTTCTACTCAATCACTGGTCTTTAACTTCCATCATTCATCCCTCTTAAGACCTGTGGTATTTCAGAGGATATAACAGCCTCTTAATGCAGCTTTTTTTTTTTCTTGTTTTAAGTACAGCATATGAAAGTAGTGGGAGGGGGTGCACAGAGATGACACAAAGAACACTTTTTTTTAAAGGTCCATTATGGCTAATTTTAAAAATGAAATTTTCTCATTATCACTGGCTCAAGAGTTAAAGGTTTGGTTATCTTTAAAAAGTATCAGGTACACAGAGAAAAAGCTCTGTGTGTGTATGTGTGTGTGTGTGTGTGTGTGTGTGTGTGTGTGTGTGTGTGTGTGTGTATTATGAGCAACCTGTTAGCCTCATTATTCAAAGATTTGGTTATCTTTAATTTAAAAGAATCAGGTACACAGAGAAAAAAACTGGTGTGTGTGTGTGTGTGTGTGTTTGTGTGTGTGTATTATGACTAACGTGCTAGCTTCATCATTCAAAGGTTTGGTTATCTTGAATTTAAAAGAATTAGGTACATAGAGAAAAAGCTGTGTGTGTTGGGGGGAAGGTGTGGTGTGTGGTATGTGTATTATGAGTAACCTGCTAGCCTCATCATTCAGAGGCAACATGCTGTGTGCCCAAATGGCAGGTTTACTTTTTCTAGCTACCTACAGTCAATAAAATATACAAGTGACATTTTTAACCTTAAAAGAATCATTCTGACATTTAGTACCCCCTGGAACCCAAAGAAACTGACCAATGAATCACTCAAATTCCAGGTCTCATAATCAGAGAAAGGAATCCTCTGTCCCAAGGGAGAAAAAAACAGATTGTAGTTATTTTTATAAAAAATTAAAGGAATAGTAGGAAAAATATCTCAATTCACTAGAAAACAAAATACTGAACAAATGTATATTACTTTTGCTGTTTTCTAATTCTCTATATTTTAAAAAAATCTATTCCTTAACTGACACATACAACTTCCTTTTAGTTCTTTCTGCATTTATCAGCCCTTCTAAATCATTACACAAGACATGTTACTTTTAAACATAAGTACTGTCACTTAAGCTAAAGAAGTAGATGCAAATAAGAATGTTTCAAGCCATTTATTTATCTTTAGGAAGCACTTTTTGCCAACATATAAGAAAGATTTTAATATTTACTTTTAGTGTTACCAGTTAACAGTGTGGCAGTCAGGGATGATAACTGCTTCTTACAAAATATGATTTTACCACTGTGAAACTATTTTTTAGACTGGCTGTGACTTGCCTTCCATTAAGTCATGGTGTACAGGCTGATCAAACAAGAGTGGCTGTACTCTTCCTGCAATCATAATCAACGAAAAGAAAGATGAAGCCACATTGATTAAAACCTTCCTCAGATTTTCAAAAAGGACACTGGGAAAAATAATCTGAGAATGACCATGCAGTATATATGTATTCTGACCGACACCTGGATGATACCAACATTTCCTTTCTCAGGCTAAGCAAACAGCAGGACCTGGGAAAAGGCAGTATTTTCAGCTCTATTATGTTTGTAGGTTGATTCCACTCTTCAAAATTTTCAAAGTTAACAACTGTGCTTTCACGTACCCTACATTTATTTTTAAATAGAAGTGTTACATGTGCCATGATTTAGAGTCTAAATGTTAGCTACAAGAGGAGGAATAGAGTTATCTTAATTCATACAGAAAATGTATTTCTTTAAAATGCCAAGGTATTTAAAAATCATCCTCTTTTAGTAAATTTTTAGAATAGAGACTTTTAGAAAATTATTTATTTTTTTCTACTACCATGATCTCCCTGGATGTAAGCAAATTTATTTTCATTGATCACTAAAATTGAAACATTCTCCTCCAGCCTCCTCTGACAAATTTGACAATTTCCTCTTTGAATTTCCTCTGAAACCATCACATAGGGAGCAACAGTTAATGAAACTGCAGGCCTCTATATCCCCATTCTAGCAATCTTTTGATTAAATGTTCAAATATAATTATGTACTTTAAGTAATCAAAATTTCCAATCTTGACAGTGATCTTTTAGTTTAAGAACATCTACCATAGTGGAAAAATCTGCATGTGTAAAGTAATAAGATTTCAGTCATTTGTATTCCATTACTCTAAAAAGCACTTTGTAGTCATTTATTCTGTACCATAATTGAGGCATATTTGCCAAAAATCTGATGGATTTTTTAATTCATTTTACGTCATCCTGGCAAGAACTAGTAGATTTTTGAACAAGGGTGTTTAAACACTTTCCTTCAAAAGAAAATGTAAAACTCTGCAAAAACAGATTGTAAAGGTAACACTAAGATTTACACAGCACATCTTGCTGTATTAGAGATTAAAAGATTAAATCTGTTGAATTAGACAAATTTTAAGAAACACAATGATCAAATTCTCTAATAAAAATTGCATGGCAAAATACTGAACTGCCAGAAGAACACTACTCGGTGAAGGGTAAAGATTTAAGTCTTCTCAAGTAAGCATAATTAAAACCTATAACCAGTAAGACAAACATTTTAGAAAACGCCTAAGACAAGTTTTGAAATGGCTATGCAAAGTATACCTTTGATTTACAGGTACACAATATTTTATTAACAAAGAACTGGCCTGGTGCAGAGGCTCACACCTGTAATCCTAGCACTTTGGGAGGCTGAGGTAGATGGATCACCTGAGGTCAGAAGTTCGAGACAAGCCTGGCCAATATGGTGAAACCCCGTTTCTACTAAAAATACAAAAATTAGCCAGGCATGGTAGTATGCACTTGTAATCCCAGCTACTCAGGAGGCTGAGGCAGGAGAATAGCTTGAACCCAGGAGGCAGAGGTTGCAGTGGGTCAAGATAGAGCCATTGCACTCTAGCCTGGGCAACAAGAGTGAAACTCCATCTCAAAAAAAAAAAAAAAAAAACCTCCAGTATGGTGAAATATATTGCATGATAAATTTTTCTAGGCAAATAATTTCCTTCACAAATACATGTTTTTCATAAAAGCATTAACCAATCCAGCAAAAAAAATTAATTGACTTAACTGAATTAGACTGTTCCAAAGTCATTTTTAAAATATTTATATAAATGACCATAAACTCTAAATTTAAACAACTGGAATCTTCCTATAATGATGCTACTTTCACATTTTCCATTTCTAAACATTGTTACCCAGATATCTTTGATATATGCTGGCAAAATGACACTTGCATGACTCACTTAAGTATATTGATAGTTTTATGCTAGGGTTATAAGGGAACTATTTTTGCAATAATAAATGTTAATAAAAAGTATATAAAAGGCCAGGTGCCGTGGCTCACGCCTGTAATCCCAGCACTTTGGGAGGCCAAGGTGGGCAGATCACGAGGTCAAGAGATGGAGACCATCCTGGCCAACACAGTGAAACCTCGTCTCTACTAAAAATGCAAAAAGTTAGCTGGGCATGGTGACACTGTAGTCCTAGCTACTTGGGAGGCTGAGGCAGGAGAATTGCTTGAACCTGGGAGAGGGAGTTTGCAGTGAGTCAAGATCGCACCACTGCACTCCAGCCTGGCACCTGGCAACAATGAGACTGTCTCAAAAAAAAAAAAAAAGTATATAAAATATTTACTTCAAATTCTACGTAATAAAAAATGTAAAGTAGAGCAGTAAGTAATGACTCTAGATTACTTCATGAATCATGACTTAAGGACTTCTTTTTTGCAACGTACATTTGGACCTTACTGTTCTTTTTTTTTCTATTTAGGCTTTCTAAGGAATATGTTTTTTAAAAACCAAATTCTCTCAGAAGCATAAAGATAGTACATTGATGTTGTCACAAGTGTTAATTCTTAAAATTCTGTGAAATGGTTCAAAAGGGTCCCTTCGGACTACATTAAGAATTGAGGCCAGGCGCAGTGGCTCACTCCAGTAATTCCAGCACTATGGAAGGCCGAGGCAGGCAGATCACCTGAGGTTGGGAGTTTGAGGCCAGTCTAACCCACATGGAGAAGCTTGTTTCTATTAAAAATACAAAATTAGCTGGGCATGATGGCACATGCCTGTAAGCCCAGCTACTCAGAAGGCTGAGGAAGGAGAATCACTCGAACCCAGGAGGCGGAGGCTGTGGTGAGCCGAGATTGCACCATTGCACTTTAGCCTGGGCAACAAGAGGGAAACTCTGTCTAAAAAAAAAAAGAATTGAGACTACTGTTTCACTTTAATAACTAGAAATCAACAGGTTGGTTTTAAACCAAGGGTACCACTTGTAGAACAAGTTAGGCATTTGCACAGTTGTAAAAGCTACTTGGAAACCTTGCTCAGATTAAAGAGTATCTTATCAGGTTTGGTTTGTTTGTTTTTTAAGCGACATGGTCTTGCTATGTTGCCCAGGCTCCTAGCCTCAAGCAATCCTCCAACCTTAGGCTCCCAAAATGCTAGGATTATAGGCTTGAGCCATGACATGGCTCAATTAATTAATTAATTAATTAAACACGGCTGATGTTTCTATTCAAAGGAAAACCAAAAGTCAAAGGAGAATTATTAATACACACAATTTAATAAATAGAAATGCTGACATACCCAACTTCAAATAAGAGTGAACTCCCTCCAAAAAGGTTTTGGCAGTTTCTCAGTTACTGCCTATTGAAGATATACTTACATAATAAATAACACCAATTCTTTTTATAAGATACCACACAGTTTTCATAGGAAGCATAGCTTTACCAGTGAATACATAGTTTTCATAGTAAACAACTATGCATATTAAATAATTTCATAAAGGTAACTACAAATGGTAAAATTACACTTAAGCCAGATAATTATTAAGCATGTTAAGTTTACTACCGAAGACAGCAGCATATCGCTTGAGGCTCAGATGTAGTCTTAAACCCAGGGAATTGGTAAAAATTAAAATTAAAAAATGACTAGATCATCCACTCTATTCTCATACAGAATGGTTTCCAATAGCATGTGACTTAATTTTAATTCATCCAGTTTAAAATATTCTTGGTAATAACAGATTCCTACTGCTTTGCTTAGAAGCCTACTAGAAGACTAGTTGGTATTGACATAATACTGCAGTTAACTGTACCTTCTAGATTTGGGAAACCAGACTGCTCTGCACCAATTCTATAAACCTAATTAGATAATGTAAAGTTACCTTTTTCCTCAAGTTTCAGTGTACCAGTTCTTGTACTCAGTGAAGTGAATCAGGTCTCCCTGTCGGCATGTTTAAATGCTTCTTGGGAGCGATGCTTAAAAACGAAAAGAAAAAAACAAAACAAAACCCTATGAAGGCTGGGGAGCCCAGAAGGGAATTTATAATAGTGCAGAAATGAGAACATTTCACATTTGGAAATATTCAGGATTCTTAGCAAGTGAAGCAACTGAAAGTTAGCTCTTCCCTCTCCAAAAGGATGTAGGCCCTGGGAGACTGCAGTACAAGTTGTCTCAGTGTTGCTTTCGGGAACACAGGGCTGAACAAGAATTAAAAGGTAAGCCTCATTTTAAAAAACTAAGAGTATTGAAATGCTGAGCATACAGTTTTGCTATTCTGTTTTTTAATACAGTTCAGTCAAAGTAATGTGCTAAAAACTGAAAATTCCCTAATGTTCTCAGAATAAAATTTCTTTTCCAACTTTAAGTATAAATTACTTTTCTAGTCACAGCTTTTCAAATCACTGGGTTTCAGACTTGAGTAAAAAAATGACTAATATGTGTTGCAATATCTAGCTTATATAGTATTATATACTATCACAACTAAAATATATATATATATAGGTGTACATACACACACACACACACACACACACACACACACACACACACACAGAGTTGTGGGTAGGGAGAGGTTGAAAGCCACATAGTTATGGTAGCCCAGATATAACCAAAAATGGGTTAAGTTCCTCTTTGATAGTTACAGTTCTTTAATAAAACTACTTCTCTATTGGTATTTACAGTGAAGATGACCATTCATGACCTGAACTTTATCATCTAGGCCAGTTTTCCTGGGCCATAATATTTACTGATGCCAATGACAATGCTGTTACAGTCCCTCTCTAGACCAAAGTACTACTGGTTAGCTTCGCAGGCACATAATGCTTTCACAGCCACTTGCTTCAGCTTTCATTCTAATCAGTCCTCAAATATTGTAACACTTACATTTATTGATGGCCCTGCCCTTAAAAGAATTATTTTTGCTTATGGTCGGCAATAGTGTCTAAGTCATTTTACTTCCATCTATGCCTTCTTCCTCTCTCCCCACTAACCTCCTATAGCCTAAAAGAAGGCATTTTCCATGTTTCTCGCTTCCTTCACACATTTTTCTCCTCCATCCACACAGATTCCTTTAACATACCAATCAGCTCCCTGAGCTTCAGATACCACCTTCTGGCCAATGAAATGCATCCACTTCTGATTCCATTCTGAGCTCCATCTATTTGGTTAGACACCTTCACTCGACTGACGTGTGGTCTATAAAATACTCTAGGCCCAAATCACATTTTTCATTTTGCAGCCCCCAAATCTATATAATGTCTAGACTGGACCCCTCAAAGTAGGATCACTGGACCAACAGCAACAGCAACCCCAGGGAACTAGTTAGAAATGCAAATTACCTGCTCTACCCTAAGTCTACTCAATCAGAAATTCTGGGCATGTGGCTGAGTAATCTGTTTTCTCACACCCTCTAGGAGATTCTGAAGCCTACAGAAGTTTGAGAGCCAGTGCTTTGGACAGTTGTATTCCTCCTAAAGGCATCAACATCCTTCCTTTCCTTTACCTCCTCCGACTGGGCAATTCTATTATACTCCCATCATCTCTCCCTCTGTATTCAGTTTCTAGGGCCTTCTCCATAGTTTGCGCTTCATTATATCCTTCAGACATAATTCTCTCGTCACTGAAAGCTAGCTTGCACTGTTTCCGGATTATTCCTTATAGCCCAGCTCTGACATTCAAAGTCTTTCATGGCTCAGATTCTATTTATCTAAGGTCCTCTATTCCATTCATCTCCACCCAATTTTCCAGCCATGTAGTCCCCAGGATTGGTCACAGTCATTTACACTGTTGCACAGTCTCCTCTGTTCTCATCCCTCCAACATGTCTTTTTACAACACAAGCTCTCAGACAGCATCCAGCCCCATACATTAGATGCTGCTTTCTCTGTAATACCACAGGACCCGGTGGACTTAACTAACACAGTTTTGTTTTACCCACCACAACTGTTCACTTGTGCATCTGGCCCACACACAAACTGTGGCCAAAATGGATTACTCATTTTGTTTATCTAGGAACATTTTAAGCGAGATACCCATATAATTTACCATCCAACCTAGGACACTTCTGAGAGTGAAAGGATAATAATGACTAAGGGGCAGCAAATGTAAACTAAAACAAATAATCACCCAAATAACAGACCACAGGAGCCACACATCTCCATCATCTGAGTCCTGACTACATCTTCAAGCAATTCAGAACTGTACTCCCTCCAAACTCAACAAACTCCAGACATACTGGCTTCAAACCCACCCTTCCACCCCATTCGCTTTTTAAAAAAAATTTTTTCGAGATAGAGTCTCGTTCTGTTGCCCAGGCTAGAGTGCGGTGGTACAAGCTCCACTTACTACAACCTCTGCCTCCTGGCTTCAAGCAATTCTCTTGTCTCAGCCTCCTGAGTAGCTGGGATTACAGATGTCCACACCTGGCTAATTTTTGTATTTTTAGTAGAGATGGGGTTTCACCATCTTGGCCAGGCTGGTCTCAACCTCCTGTCCTCAAGTGATCTGCCTGCCTAGGCCTCCCAAAGTGCTGGTATTGCAAGCATGAGCCACCATGCCTGGCCTCCCATTCTCTTTCATATTACCATGTACAGATGCTCCTTAACTTACCACGGTTACACCCTGCAACAAACCCATTGTAAACTTGAATCGTAAGACCACTTAAGTCCAGATGCTCTCGTACATATGACAGGGTTACATACAGATAAACCCATCGAAAAGCCAAAAATCATAAGCTGAATCATGGTAAGTTGGGGACCATCGGTATTGTCTTCAGTGTTTATCTGAAATTATCCTGCTAGTGTCTACATATCCACCTTTCATTGCAGTTCATGTGTACTTGCCTGTGTTGTTAAAAACTGTAGCGCAAGATCAGAGTACACAGCTCTGAAGTTAGAACACCTCAGAGTGAATCCTGGCTCTACAGTTAAGTGAATGACCTCGGACAAAGACTTCACCTCTCTATACCACACCAGTCTCATCTATAAAGTGGGGGATTCCATCAAACTTGCAATAGAGGGTGGTTGTTACAAATAAACAACAAAATACATGTAGAATATTTATTTTGCCCAAAGTAAGGATTCAATATATGTAAACTACTATTGTTGTTGTTATTACCGAAATCCTTAATTTAGCTACTTTTCAGATTGTACATTCATTCTTCAGGAATGAGAATCGAAATTCAAAATATGAACAAAGACAATTATCTAGTTTGAAGCTGAATAATCATGATCATTTTCCTGCATTCAATAGCTACTCAAATCTTGCTGACCAACTTTTTTAATAACTCATTAGAATTTCCACATATTCTGTTTACAGATGGCTCAAGCTCAGAATTTTGCTTTTCATTCACGATGCATTATTTTCTCTCTTCCTGTTTCTCCAGTTAACTATTGTCTGATCTAACACAGTTTATACAGAAACCCAAATCGTATTTCCACATGTTATCTCCCATCCCATGCAACCAGCCTAAATCACAAAACAGACTGCTGTTCAACAGTTTCCATTCCCTCTTTACTAATAATTGTGCACTCCCCAAAAAGGCTATTTTAAGCCTTCTCCATCTACTGGTTTGACTATTGACGAAACATATCCTTGCAACAGTTCTTATATTACTTCTTTATATTGCTACCAGATTAAGGAACAGCTCTACCCGACCCCCAGCTAGATTGTGAGAGCAGGAACTTCCACTTCAGGTGTTCTCAGTGTTCTTCATGGGGTCTTAGGGAGGGGAGTATGAAGAGCGGGGCAGGGGCAAGGAGGTGGTAACAGGGCTGATGCCTGACCTCACACAGACTACTGGATGGGAAATGTTTCCACAGAAGTGATAAATACAGCAATTCTTAGGAATTCACCAAACATTTCCAGAATGTTCAGACCTATGTGGATGTACTTTAGTTTGTATGAAAAACATTTAATATGTGCCTTCCATAAAATCAGCACCAGGAAAGATGAAGGAAATACTCAATGAATAGGAAACATGAACCCTGCCTTCAAAGGGCGCATAGTCAGTGGTTGGAAGCCTTGTTTGGTTTAGAGGATACTTTAGGAAACATGAAAGCTTCTGATTATCAACCTAGAAAAAAATGCAGATGAATGCAAAAGTTCAAATTAATTTCATGAAGTCTATAAACCCTAGATTTCTCACACCTGGTGATGTGAGAGTTTTATCATTTTTATGTGTAGGGGGAGAAGGGGGACAGGAGATTGAAAACAGCAAAGAAAACAAAAACCAATCTTAAGGCGTGTAGCCTGGGAAACAGAACGGTGACCACTTAAGACACCACACTTTCACTAAGTGATAGCTCCATCCCTGATAGTATAAATGGAACTTCCATTTGAAATACACTCTCATGTTCAAGGGCAGAATTTTTCAGGTTACAACTGACAATCACTGAGATAAAATGGCTTTAGGAGGTGGAACTTCACTGTCAAGGTAATCAATTCAGATACTAATCTTCATTTAAGCTCTATTCCTTTCAAATCTGTTAGCTTACCTATCACATAAAACCTCTTGGTCTGGCCGGGCGCGCTGGCTCAAGCCTGTAATCCCAGCACTTTGGGAGGCCGAGGCGGGTGGATCACGAGGTCAAAAGATCGAGACCATCCTGGTCAACATGGTGAAACCCCATCTCTACTAAAAATACAAAAAATTAGCTGGGCATGGTAGCGCGTGCCTGTAATCCCAGCTACTCAGGAGGCTGAGGCAGGAGAATTGCCTGAACCCAGGAGGCGGAGGTTGCGGTGAGCCGAGATCGCGCCATTGCACTCCAGCCTGGGTAACAAGAGCGAAACTCCGTCTCAAAAAAAAACAAAAACAAAAACAAAAAAAACCTCTTGGTCTAGTAGTTCCTGAATTAGTCCTACTATGTACACCCTGAACCTAAGTGGCATCAATGACTTCACTAAAGTTGCATTTGGGTATCCAGAGAGTCATTAGTTCACACAGCTTCTCACCAGTACTGAATATTTTAATGCAAGGGTCCCCAATCTGAGGTCATGGACAGATATCAGTCCATGGCCTGTTAGGAATCAGGCCGCACAGCAGGAGGTGAGTAGCAGGCTGGCAAGCAAGCATTACTGCCTGAGGGCAGCCTCCTGCCAGATCAGTGGTGCCATTAGATTCTCGCTGGAGCATGAACCCTATTGTGAACTGCCTGCAAGGGATCTAGGTTGCACGCTTCTTAGGAGAATCTCACACCTAATGATCTGAGGTGAAACAGTTTCATCCCAAAACCATCCCCCACCCAACCCAACCCACCCACCAGTCTGTGGAATAATTATCTTCCATAAAACCGGTCCCTGGTGCTAAAAAGGTGGGGGACTGCTGTTTAAATGGATCTGTCAACATTTCCTTGAAAAACCTTTATTTTCAGAGGCTTATGAGTCAACTCTAGACAGTCACTCAGGGCTAAAACCTGAGATAAATGGTGTCGGTCTGAGACATATTATAATTCATTTAATTAAAGGAACTTTCTGTGCTTTGCAAGTCTAAACAGATAATCTTAAGAAATGCTAAACTTAAAATATCCAGAGGTCAAACACTAAAAAAAATAAGGCTTCCCATAATAATAAAATACAAGAAGGTATACATTTTGCCCTCAGCACTTTCCATAATGGAACAAATAATCTATCATCCAAGGCCTCTTGACACCTTCACTATCACATTCAATAGCCAAATCCTGATGCCTTTGCATCTTTAGGAGCTTTTGAATCAATTTACTTTTTTCTATCTCTACCAGTTCTGGTGGGGGTTGTAATTATTCAGGTGGGACATGTGTTTGCTCCTACCAATACAAGCAAACACATGTCCCACCTAAATAATTACCACCCCAACCAGGACTCCTGCTACCTGTTCTATAGACAAATACATACTTTCTGTAGTCAGCCACAGTGATCTTTTCAAAACACATATCCAGTCTCCCCTACTTAAAATCCTTCAATGCCTTCTCACTGCACTTAAGATCTATCCTTAGCATGGTCTACAAGACCCATGCTTTCCTGGGTAGCATCTTTCTACTTCTCTTCTCACTCACCATGTTACAATATTTATCTCTCAGTTTCTCACTATTTCACCCATGCTACCTCCTGCCTCAGGACCTCTGCACAAATGCTCCTTCTCAAGAATGCTCCCACCCACTTCCAGATTAACTACTCTTCTTGAAACGTTCAGATTTCACCTCAAGTCATCTGAGTAGGCAGCTAGGCAGGAACAAGAAGGGCAGGAAAGCCCCTCTTCCCCATCCCCAACCAGGAATGTCAGGTGGTCATCAAGTGATGATCAGGCAGTTATTAAACTAATATACTTGGTGGCAGCCAACACCATGGAAAGGCAATCTCCCAAAAGATAGAAAACATCTAAAGCTGGTGATCAGCAGGTTCCTGATAAGACCTCAGGAGTTGAGTGAGTGGGCTCCAGCATGTGCCCTAATAGGCAAAATGGCAGCTTTTAACTGGTATATGACCTTCCTCTAGGAAAGCTCAACTGGTAAGAGAAAAACGCCTCAAGTAAGCATGAGTACAACTGCCGTGAACCCACTGCGTGGAACCCCTCCCCACTGCTGGCAGGCCTCTGCACTTGCAGACAGACCACCCCAAAGGAAGAATCAGGGGAAAGAAATGCAAACCCTGCACTCAGGCCAATGTATAAAACCTCAAGTCCAGGGTCAGATGAGGTACCTGGATTTCTCAAATCACCCACAGGGCCCTCTTCAATGTGTACTTTACTCCCTTCCATTCCCACTCTAAAGCTTTTTAATAAACTCTCACCCCTGCTCAAAAACTTGCCTCAGTTTCACACTCTGCCTTATGCCCCTCTAATAAATTCTTTCTTACAAGGAGGTAAGAATCGAGTTGCTTCAGACCTGTATGGATTTGGTACTACTAAGAGGCATTTCTTCAGGTAAGGCTTTTATGACCAGATTCCTCTATTTTCGTGCGCCCTATGGTTTTCACTATGAAAGCATGTAGCACAATTTTTATCTATATATTTGTGGAGGTTTGATTACTGTATGGTTTTTACAAGATCCATGAGATTAAGGACAAGAATTTTCTTAACAACTAGTACCATGCCTGGTACATAATAGGCACTTAATGTTTAAATAAATCAATATTTAAAATCACACAAGAGGATATAATTGAAAACGTAAGGTCATTTTTCACATCATTCACCTCAGAGAAAGGGCAAGAGGCCCAGAGACAGAAGGAAATAAGAAACATGTTTCTTTTGTCTTCACTCCACAGGTGGGCAGACCTTAAACCAGGAAATAGCACGGATGTGGAAGGACCATCTCAAGTCCTCTAGGCTGTAACAGACTTTAGCGTCTGAATTATTCAGAGTTCAAGACAAAAAGTGGCACAAGGCAGATGGAGCCACAAGCACAAGCTTGCTGGAGTAGAGGCAGAACCCAGACCTGGTAAACTGGATCGTTCAGGCCATTTAAAGGGATCCAAAGAAGTCCATATGTAGATCAGCATTAAAGGGAAACAGAGATTTCACAATAGGTGGAATATTTGCCATAATCACCTAATTACTTAGAACCACAAAGAGGAGGAGAAACTCAGGAGTAAGAATGCTCCCTACAGGATTTGTCCTTCTAGCACTGTATCTTTTTGTTGTTGTTGTTTTATTTTTTATATATTTTTAATTGCATTTTAGGTTTTGGGGTACATGTGCACAACATGCAAGATAGTTGCATAGGTACACACATGGCAGTGTGTTTTGCTGCCTTCCTCCCCTTAACCCACATTTGGCTTTTCTCCCCAGGCTATCCCTCCCCAGCTCCCCCCCCCCCGCCCCGCTGTCCCTCCCCTATTCCCCCCAATAGACCCCAGTGTGTAGTACCCCCTTCCCGTGTTCATGTGTTCTCATTTTTCTCACCCGCCTATGAGTGAGAATATGTGGTATTTCGTTTTCTGTTCTTGTGTCAGTTTGCTGAGAATGATGTTCTCCAGATTCATCCATGTCCTTACAAAGGACACAAACCCATCATTTTTGATTGCTGCATAATATTCCATGGTGTATATGTGCCACATTTTCCCAGTCCAGTCTATCATCGATGGGCATTTGGGTTGGTTCCAGGTCTTTGCTATTGTAAACAGCTAGCACTGTATCTTAAAAGCTTCCTAGGTTAGTCTTTATTAAAGGGAAACAATAATCCCTTATTTATGCTCATTATTCATAAACTACACTTTAAATTGCTTACATTACTATTTACCTGGGAAGCCAATAAAATGGTCTTTCTTGCTCTTCTGATACACAAGCATTCTTCTTAATGTTAATTATGTTAAGTCTTTAAAATCTAGCTTTTGTCTTTGATAAACTATGGAAATTACACTGGATCCACTAAGAAACTTTATTAAGTACACCGAAACAAAAAAAAAAATCAAGATATCATCACCATACAGTATTGAAATGGGCCTATGGCCCACCCTTTATTTGCACTAATAAAATATTCCACGAGTTGGCAAGTGATGCTGCTGTTCCACTACCTCTTTCAAAGACCATCTGAAGGGCGGGACATTCTGAACCTAGTCTTGCCAGTTTTCGTCAGTTTCTATCCCTGAAAATAAGGGGTTAAACATTTCCAGCTGCATGTAAAAAGCCACCTGATGACTTAAAACAAATATCCTCAATTGCAATTTTCAGTTATCCTTTGTCAATAAGTCATATCGAGAGGAAAATCATAAAAAGGTCAGCATCACTCCAAGAGCTGAGAAGCTTAAAACCGCAAAGGTACTGAAAAGGAAAACTGAGACTTTTCATTATCATCCATCCCAGATATTACAAAGGGATTCCACTGCTGTAGACTTCAAATACTGAAACTTACAGATTACATCTAATCTCATGATATAGGCAAAGAGCTGATAATGGGATCTCCTCCTAGGATTCTTACTCTTGAAGGGACGCCACAAGCCTTTCTGCCCAACTTCCTGACGCTAACTTTCCAGAAGGAAAGTTGATAAACATGACATAGAAGCAATGCTGATCACATTTGCAAAATGCACTTGACAACAGAGAGGGACTCGATTCCTCCTGCAGCCTCGACACCTCGGCGGTCGTGAGCCCCTCACGCCCTCTGCAACCCCCCATGTCCAGGGATGAGGAAGCAGCGGGCGCAACGGTTCATCCAGGGGAAAGCAGGTCAGGGTGCGGGCGAGGCCGCTGCGCGCCGCCAGCTGCCGGGTCAGTGAAGCCGCAGTGGCCGCGGCCACTTCTCCGCGAGGCGCGGTTCCCAGTAACTAATGTTCCGAGGCGCCTGACTAAACCCTCCAAATCCAGGGAATGTCAGCGCTCACACTCGCGTCCTGGGCGGCAGACAAATGCGTCCCTGAGGAGCCGCCGCCAGCTCCGCGCCGCTGCTCCCCTCCGCGTCGGCCTGAGGTAGCCGGCAGCAGCCGGCGCGGGGCGGCCAGGCGCTGACACAAGTTAGTTTTCCGGCTGGAGCAGCCCTGCCGCAGCCCGGGAAGAGGAACTGCTCCTCTCCCCCCGACAGCGCCCCAGCGCCGCTAGAGCAGGGGCTTCCCCAGGCGCGGAGTCGGTGACGGGAAACTGGGGGCGGCCGGCGGGGCGGGGACGCCCCTCCGCCATCTCCCGCCAACCGCCCCTCCCTCGCCGAGGGACGCGACGGGGACGCGCGGTCCGGGCGAGGCCTCGGCGGCTCCTTGCACCCCGGCTCCCCGCCGCCGGAGTTGAGGGGGAGGCGCGCTCTCTGTAAGAGACGGAGGCGGGGCGCCATCGCCCTCCCACTCCCGGGCGGGCGGGCCGGGGGAGCCCGGTGCTGCGAACACCCCCAGACGGGAGGCGGCGGGAGGGGAGGCTGGATCAAGGGGCCTGGTCCACAGGACCGGCGGTGGCGGCAGCGGCATCTCGCCTCCTTCAGGCCTGTACGCGCCACAGGCCGCAGCCTGGACCAACCCCGCGTCCCCCGGCTGCGAGCGCGGCGGTCCCGGCCCCTAAGAGTGGGACGCCGGGCGGCCGCGGCCCCCAGGACCCGACTCTCCACCCGCTCCGCCCGCAGTCCCGGCACGGAGAGCGATCACCCGAGCCGCTGCCGCCGCAGCGCGAGTGTCGGCGGCTGAGCCCGGGGCGGGGAAGAGCCGAGGAAGGGGCGGCGAGGGGGCGGGCCGGCGGCGGCCAGGGGGACGGGGTGCGCTGGGCTCGGTGCCCCCTCGGACCGCGCTTCGCCAGCACCACCTGCGGAGCCGCGGTGCCCACGCTGTGCCGCGACCCCGCCGCCCCCTGCTTCCGCCACACGCGGGCAAACAAAACAAGTTGCAGGTCGCTGCCGCCGGAGGGGGCCGGGCGGTTCACTCACCCTCATCCTGCTCAGCGGGCTCGGGTCGTCCGGCCGCGGGGTCAGGGAAGACCAGAGGACCACTAGCCCCAGGAAGCTTCCCACCACCAGCAAACTGCGTAAGATGAACCCAATCTTCAGCCTCATCTTCCTCCGGCGGCGAGAGACTCACAGCCCGGCGCAGCCGCCGCCACCGCTCTCCCCTCCCTCCTTCCCCCTCCTCCGGCTCTCCTCCTCCTCCTCTTCCCCCCACCCCTACCGCTACGGCTGCCGCCCTCTCCGCTGCCTGCCCTTTCCAGCTCCAGATCCGGAACTCCCCTCGTCTCTACCTTCCCCCGGGCTCTTCCCTCCGCCCCTCCCGCGGCCCCCTTCCCTCCGGCGGCCACCGCAGAGCTCCGACCGACCCGGGCGCCTCGCTCTTCCTGGCAGCCTTCCTTTCTACCTGCCCCCCTTCCAGATCCGCAGTCTCTGCTCTCCGCGAGAGCCCCCTTCACAGCCCCCCTTCTACCTTGCAACTAACTTGCACTTTCCCCAGGTCTGGTTCTTAGCCTTTGCCCTGCAGCTCAGCTCTTTAAAGCCTTCAGATTCCCAAACTTTTATTGCAATTATGGACCATAACTTCGTCCCTAACGTCTGTGCCCTCCGGGAACCCCTGACCCGCCGCCCCCTCCCGCGGACTTGGAGCGGCTCTTGGCTGCACCTCTTCCCCTAGACCCACTGCCCTGAGCCCCCTACCGAGAGGCTTGCAGGAAGCCAACCAGGAAGTGGGACTACGGCTGCTGCTGCAGCAGCAGCTCCACGTGGCTGATTTATAGCTGAAGGGTTTTTTTTTTTTTTCTTATTGATTGTTCTTGCTTTTTCACACGGCTCCTTAAGGTGGTGGATTTGTAACCGAAAGGCCCAGGTGAGATGTGCAAATATCACTGTATTGGAGGAGCTCACTTGGAAAGCCAGTGTTTCTTTCCCTTGAGCTAATGAAAAGAAAGGCATTAGTCTTACGCCAATAAGCAATACCAACCTTGTTCACCGGCTGGTAAGTTTCAAATCCGAGGACCACGGATTTCAGGTTTTTAAAACAACTCCACCCTCATTGCCTCCTTCAGACCTGATTTTTGCAACTTGATTTCTGCTTTTCAAACGCCTTTTCTGCCTATGTTACCTAAATTACAAAGGAAAGGATATTGGCAAATGTTTAGCCAAATTCCCCGACTTGAGGAAATAATTTTTCTGCCCGTATCTCCCAATAAAGATGCCTATGACTTCATACCAGAGTGTATGTAATTACGTTATCAGTGTACTATATCCTAAACTGCTAATTTAAATTGAACAAAACGTTTTAAGATTTTGTCTAGAGTTTTGTTTTTGTTTGTTTTTGAGGCAAAGTCTGGCTCTGTCGCAGAGGCTGGAGTGGAGTGGAGTGGCGTGGTGCGACTTCGGCCCCCTCCGCCTCCCTGCAACCTCTGCCTCCAGGGTTCAAACAATTCTCCTGCCCCAGACTTCAGAGTAGCTTGGACTACAGATGCATGCCGCCACGCCCAGCTAATTTTTTTTCTTTTAATTTTAGTAGAGTCTGGGTTTCACTGTGTTGCCCAGGCTAGTCTCAACTCCTGAGCTCAGGCAATTCATCTGCCTCGGCCTCCGGAAGTGCTAGGATTACAGGTGTGAGCCATGGCGCCTGGCCTATCCTAAGTTTTAAGATGGTGAAAGCTGATTCTTTTTTCTCATACTGTGTTATATCTGCAAGTTTTTGCTTTAAAAGCAAAACCCACTTATGTAAAGTTTTAGAATGAAACCTTTTAAATAAATCATCAAATAGATAAAGAATTGTACCAGACTACCTTCATGTGTGTTTTAGCTTGGCTTACAATAGCTAGGGTATCAGGGAGTTCTGTAGATACTATAATTTCAGAATTTCCACAAAATATCTAAAGTGATGGGTTCTGGAAATGTAGGATGGATTGTGGTTAGGTGTATTATTAGTTGGCTGAATGATTGTACACATGTAGAAGTCCACTATATAGAGCACCTGGAAAGTGGGACTGTCAAGGGTTAAATACAAATCACTGCTTGATTCAGCAATTGTATCAACCCCTTAGGTTAAAACCAGTTGTTTTAACTGGAAGCTGAGAGAGATTTCTCCTAAGACCATTTTTTGGTAAAAAAGAGATCTAGAATATGTAATTCATGAAGTATGAATCTGCCTGGTAATGCGATATGAAAAGTGAATGCGCCATTTCTTGGTGATGATTCAGGTCAGTGTTGGACCCAGGAGTCTCCTGTTAATCAGTACCCTGGTGATTTTGATCCCGGTAATCTGGGCACCACCTTCGGAGAAACACTGAAAGGAAGCAGGGTGGGGGGGTGGGAAAAGTCTTATGTAGATAATTTTGAAAGGTAGGAATAGGCTCATTTATGGACTCAACTTGAACTGTTCAGAAGTGAGATGGACTCTTCTTTATTTATTTTTTGAGTCAGGATCTTGCTCTATCACTCAGGCTGGAGTGCAGTGGGACATTCATAGCTCACTGCAGCCTGGGACTCCTGGGCTCAAGTAATCTTCCTGCCTTAACCTCCTGAATAGCTAGGACTACAGATGTGAGTCATAATGCCCAACTAATTTATTTTTTATCTTTTTGTAGAGATAGTGTGTATTGTCGGGTCCTGTTGCCCAGGCTGGTCTGAAACTCCTGGCCTCCAGCCATCCTCACTTTTTTGTCTCAAAATGCTGGGATTACAGGCATGAGCCACCATGGCCCACCTGGACTCCTTTTTATAGGAGATAGAGACTGGGCTGGAAATAGGTAACTTACAAGGCATCTTACTGTGACCATAAGAGAATAATTTCATTTGAAATCAGCGGCTGAAGTCCACCTTAATAATTAAATCTTGCATTTCTGCTATTTTCACAGGGGAGACAGTTTTTTATTATTAAGAAAGTGGGAAGCTTGGTCCAGCACAGTGGCTCACGCATAATCCCAGCACTTTGGGAGGCCAAGGTAGGTGGATCATGAGGTCAAGAGATTGAGACCATCCTGGCCAACTTGGTGAAACCCCACCTCTGCTAAAAAATACAAAACTTAGCTGAGTGTGGTGGTGCACGCCTGTAGTCCCAACTACTCGGGAGCCCGAGGCAGGAGAATTGCTTGAACACGGGAGGCGAAGGTTGCAGTGAGCCAAGATGGCACCACTGCACTCCAGCCTGGCGCCTGGCAACAGAGGAAGACTCTGTCTCAAAAAGAAAAAGTAGGAAGCTTTATTTTTACTATTATGAGCATCGCTGTGTAAATATGCAAATGAAAGTGATACCTATCATCAAAGTATTGGGAATGGTTCTTTGAAGGTCCTAGTATTCTGAGAACATCCTGCCACCACCATTACTACCCTCCCCCATCTTTAGTTTTACATGTAGAGAACTTAAAATATGTGTGAAAGAATATATAGTTAATATAGTTGTATATTGATTAATGGGTATATAGTTGTAAAAGTTTATGTTTCTCTGAAACCTAATAACATTTAAAAGAAACTGCAAGTAAACTAACACAGGAACAGGAACAGAAAACAGAATACTGCATGTTCTCACTTATAAGTGGGAACTAAATGATTAGAACACGTGGACACATAGAAGGGAACAACACACACTGGGGCCTATCAGAAGGTGAAGGACAGGAGGAGGGAGAAGATCAGGAAAAATATCTAATGGGTACTAGGCTTAATACCTGGGTGATGAAGTAATCTGTACAAACCCCCATGACACAAGTTTACCTATGCATCAAACCTGCACATATACCCCTGAACTTAAAAGTTAAAAAAAAAGGGCAAGTATACCTTAAAACATACGCCCATTGCTATATCTGCTGGGAAGCAGACTTTGTAGAGTTAACAGAACTCTGCTTAGAAATTGAGGAGCTACATTCAAAGCTTAGGTCAAGATAAATCACATGTGTCTCTGAACTTAGGGCTTTTATCTGCTAAACAGTGATTACAATACTCAACCTCACAATGTTCTCAAAAGTAATAATTGAGGTCAAGTACATATATAAATATAAAGTACACAGTGTAATGGGACAACTCTCAGGTGTATGTAGCTATACTTCTTGTTTTATGAATGCTGCAGTTCCTGGGATAATAGTCACTAATGAAGAGGGTAGAGACTAGAACTGAAAGAGATGGACACAGAGATAGCCAAGAGAAGCCTCGTCCTCTGCCAAGTCATGGGGTCATGTGGGAAGGATGGTGACATGGCATCTTCAGCTCAGAATCCAGCTGGGAGCTCAGAAGCAAGGTAACTAACGGGAAGAGAAATGTCTGAGCACCTATTGTGTGTAAGATGCTTCACATTTAGTATTTCACCTAACCTCTACACAACCTGATGTGGGTATTACTGCTGTCAGGGTGGGATTCAAAGCAGGGTTTTTTCTAACCTCATAATTAGACTGGACTAACCCTCTGGGTCTGGAACATAAATGTTTTCAGGCACTGTAGTGTACAAGAGGTCAGAGCCTAAAGCTTTGTTATTTTTTAATTTCTCCACCATGTCAACTCTGTTAAAGGGAAGCCCACCAGAGGGAATTGTACCCATTTGGGGGCTACACTCCCTTGGTGCCCTCACCATGCTTCCCTGTCTTCTTTATGCTGCAGCCAAGCTGAACTTCTAGGTTTCTAAATGTAACTCACTTACCTTCAGGCTTTTGTACAGGGAGTTCTTTTTGCCTGAAATACCTTCTGACATCTTAACATTACACTTAGATGTCAGTTACAAAAAGCTTTTTCGAGTCTCTCTCACATGTCCCACTCCACACTCCTATGTCCCTTCCCACCAAAGTACTTGGGTAGGCATCCTGCTAGGTGCTTCCACTGCACACTCTGCTTCTCCTTTCCTCATGATTACCACTATATTGTAATTGCTTAATTTCTTTTTCCTATACCCAGATAAAGATATACATGAAGGTGGAGCCTTGTCTAACTAGTTTGTTATTGTTACCTGTGTCTGGTATGTGGAAAGAACTCACTGAGTATTTCTTGATGAAATGCTGACTGAATAATGGGATTGAAAATATAGGCCGGGCGCAGTGGCTCAAGCCTGTAATCCCAGCACTTTGGGAGGCTGAGGCAGGTGGATCACAAGGTCAAGAGATCGAGACCATCCTGGTCAACATGGTGAAACCCCGTCTCTACTAAAAATACAAAAAATTAGCTGGTGGCACATGCCTGTAATCCCAGCTGCTCAGGAGGCTGAGGCAGGAGAATTGCCTGAACCCAGGAGGCGGAGGTTGCGGTAAGCCGAGATGGCGCCATTGCACTCCAGCCTGGGTAACAAGAGCAAAACTCCGCCTCAAAAAAAAAAAAGAAAGAAAGAAACTATAAAAGGCCGATGAAACTTAGAAGAGGGGTCAGGTTTACTTCAATTGCTGTTCCTCCTCATCGGGAGGTTTTTCTTCCAAGGATAAAACTTTGGGGGTTTTAGTAAATTAACAAAGTGATTATTTTACACATGTTCATCATCATCAATTGATAGGCTGTTGATTCCCCCTTACTCAGCATCCTATTAAGGCTACTCAGAACTAAGAAGAAAGGGTAGTTTTAATTTGGGTTCATATTTTTGTATGTACTGAGATTTAAACACACACACACACACACACACACACACACACACACACACACACACACCCCTGCATTGAAATGGGAACATGCAGCCATGGTGAATTATTTGCAAACAAATTTCAATATTAACTATGTATGGTTGCCAAGAACCCAGGTTAGAGTCAGTGACCTCTAAATTACTAAATATCCTATCATCTATTCTGTAAGCCATTTAATCACCTCTTTTGAAAGAAGAACACCATTGGTGGTATCTTTAAAGGAAGATACATTTTATAGTTTAGAGAATAATTACTATTGACTGGGCATGGTGGCACGGGCCTGTAATCCCAGCACTTTGGGAGACCTAGGTGGGCATATCATGAGGTCAAGAAATTGAGACCATCCTGGCCAATATGGTGAATCCTTGTCTCTACTAAAAATACAAAAATTAGCTTGGCATGGTGGCACATGCCTGTAGTTCCAGCTACTCAGGAGGCTGAGGCAGGATAAGAACCTGGGAGGCAGAAGTTGCAGTGAGCTGAGATCACACCACTGCACTCCAACCTGGCGACAGGGTAAGACTCGATCTCAAAAAATAATAATAATTACGATTTAGATATCAAAGAAAGCGTAATTTAAGTTTGTTACAAATTTATTAATTTTGTGTACTGTTGATTAGTTATCGCTTACTGCTTAACAGATTACGTCAAAATTTAGCACTTTGAAACAACAAACATATATTATTTCACACAGTTTCTGAAGTCAGGAATCTAAGAGTGGCTTAGCAAGGTGGTCTGGCTCAGGGTCTCTCATGAGGTTCTTGCCAGACTGTCAGCTGGAGCTACCATCATAACCAACTGGGCCTGGAGAATTTGCTGCCAAGTTCACCCACATGGCCAGGGGCAGGCCTCAGTTCCTCACTGGCGGGCGGTTGGAGGCTTCAGTTCCTTGTCACATGGGCTTCCCCACAGAGCTACTCATGACATGGCAAGCTGAGTTTCCCCCTGCATGAAAGATCTGAGGGAGAGAGAGCCCAAGGCAGAAACCACAGTCTTGTATAAGAAATGCTCTGTATACTGCCTTTATCTGTAAAATGAAGGTGTTAGACCAAATGATCTTTAACATCCTTTACCATACTGAAATTCTGAGATTTTTCCTATGTTGATGTGTGATTGAGACTTAAATTTGTGCTTTCATGTGGAATACTATAAAGTAAAATTCTGCCTTTGTACTTTTTTTCTGACATGGGGTAATATTTCTAATACAAGCTTAAGAGATGGATAATTCCTGAGTTGTGCTCATCTGGAATAAAGGACTGTTGTCAAGGGCTGCCAGTTGATAAGGTTAAGGGTCTCTTACAGTGTTTTGAAAGCAAAAATACTTATTTAAAAGCCCTCAGATTTCACATTGTAGAACACTACCTCTTCATAATTTGGTACTGTTTTTGGACTCCCATAATTCAGAAGTGCTCTTCTGATTTAACCATTTATTTCAGAGGTGATTGAAACAGATATGTCTCTTACCACTCTTGTTTAAAACCTCTTCAGCAGCTTCTCATTGCTCTTAGATGTAAGCCCAAACTCCCCCATTTATTACAAAGCCTTTGTGAGCTTGCCTCTTCTTATCTCTGCAGCCCCATGGCTGGTCAGTTTTTCAACTTAAACTATTATCGCCCCTTTTCCAACTTAAACTATAGCCATGTTGACTTTGTCTCCATTTCTGAAATAGGCCAACTTCCCTCTCACATTTAGGCCTTTGTGTATGTTATTCTCTTGCTTAGAACACTCTCTCTGTAGTTCTTACACTAACCCCTCTCCCACAAACTCCCTGATAACCCTTCAGATTTCAATTTGTATATCAATTCTTTCAGAAACTTCTAATTGTCTTCATCCCCCTACCCCACTGCTAGGTTAGAAGACCCTGCTTCATGCGTTCAGAGCACCCTGTAAAGTTCTCCCTCAGAGCATATAGAGCTCGACTTTATAATTGTTTATTCAGTTGTCACGTTCATTAGACCAAGTTTCTTAAGGGCAAGGACCACGTTAGAATTTGGCATTGTGTCTCTGGGTGTTGACAGTGCTTGCAACAGAAGAAATGCTCAGTATTAAGAGTCTGAACGAGTGAAAATAGATTTCCTATGTGCACTGTTTTAGGCATAGGTGAAAGGAAGTTGCATAGCAAAAATACTAATTTAAAAGCCCTCAGATTTCACAACGTGGAACACCACCTCTTCATAATTTGGTATGGTTTTTGGACTTCTGTAATTTAGAAGTCCTCTTCTGATAGAAGAAGCATCCTTTAATAGCTCTTAAAAGGTGATAATATATAAATGTTTTGCAGAAGCATTTTGTAGGTAGATGGTTTTGGCTTTATTTGGGTGTTGGGAAAGAAGGGTACAGTATTGTACATTTTACCTGACCAAATTGAGTACTATAATTCCTAGATAATAAGATGATAGCTATTTGAAACTGCCTGTCAGCTCACTGAAGGCAAAATGCATTGCCCAGAACCTCACATCTTTTGTGTGGGAACTCAGTACCTACATGACAAACTAGCCTCCCTGTGTTACTGCTGATAATCTCTTAGAGCATGACCTTGAAATAACGGGTGAATGGTTGGAAACTCTGTCAGTGAAAGGGCCAGAAAACCTACCCAGCTATATGCAGAATAAGAGATTTGCCTAGACTCACATTTCTGATTTCCTTTCAAATGCTCAAATTTCTTAAAATTAAGGTATGAAATGCACTGAAGAAAGACTGAAGTTCTCAGCAGGGTGGTTAGTTAAATGACCTGAAAGTTTTCAAAACGGGTATTTGTCATGGTATTACTGTAAGTCCTCTTAGAGTTTGTGCACATAAACCTCTGCATCAGTGACCAGGCTAGTTTCAGACAGTTATCAATTTGTTATCACATCCTTCCAGAGATCCTGCTTATCTAGCTATGCCTAGAACCTGACATTCTTTATTGTGGGAACCTGTAAGAGAAAGCCTCTCCCTTGTAAAACGGATTATCTCTTAGATCATAACTTTGACACAACGGGTGGAATAGAAAGAAACTATGTCAGTGAAAAGGCCAGAGAACCCCTGCTGCCATATGTAAGATGAGAGGTTTGGCTAAACCACATTGGGCATAGCTGGATAAGCAGGATCCCTGGAAGTGTGTGAAGATGTGTGGGCAGGAGAAAAAAGTCAGGGAGGAGGGGACATTCCTGTGCTTCACCATCTTCTGGAAGTTTTTTGATTAATTTAAATAATAAATATTGAGTTATTTCAGTAATGGACTATACCTACAAGCCTTTTTAGGCATTTGAGACAAGATAAACAGTTACACACAAATAAACTGAGATTCAGACTACAGAGTGATTATGATGTAGAGGGATTTTCCCAAATGATCCAGGAAGTAAGAGGCTGGACAGGGACTAGAGATCTGTTAATTCCAAACCTTTCATTTCCCAACTGTGCCATCCTGCATTTTGCTAATGTCCAGAAATTTCATCCTTTTTTTTTTGGGGAGACAGTCTCGTTCTGTCACCGAGGCTGGAGTGCAGTGGCGCGATCTTGGCTCACTGCAACCTCTGCCTCCCAGGTTCAAGCAATTCTCTGCCTCAGCCCCCAGAGGAGCTGGGATTACAGGTACCTGCCACAACATTTGGCTAATTTTTTTGTATTTTTAGTAGAGACAGGGTTTCACCATCTTGGCCAGGCTGGACTTGAACTCCTGACCTCGTGATCCACCTGCCTCTGCCTCCCAAAGTGCTGGGATTACAGGCATGAGCCACCAAGCCCGGACTTATCCTTTCTTTAGTTTCTAACAACTGAACAATGACAAGTACATTTTCTCTTTTATTGGAACATGTGGCTCTGCATTACATGACCACTTGGAGAGGCACAACAGAGAGTTATGAGCCAAGAGTGCTGATCTTCAGGGGAGCTCAAAATACTGCTATTTAGGTAAACGTACCTTTTGCAATGCTGCAAAGAGTTATGAAATTTGAATTATTTTAATTACATTTGTTTTTGGAGAGTGATGTTTGAAGACTTGGTTTTATGAGATGACTTCTCTTTTCAAACCACGTAAAATGATTTTTAACAAATGGAGTCCTTTTCTATGATCCTTTTCTGTATATTTTTAGATATTTCTATTCAACATTTTTTGAGCATGTGTAATGTGCTAGTCATTGTTCTAGATGCTGGAGATAGAGCAGTAAACTAAAAGCAGAAACCTTTGTCCTCATGGAGTCAGACAATAAGCCAAATAGCCAAATATGTATATTATTACATCTTGTTATCGAATGAACTGTTATATCACTACATGCCAAGACTTTTTGTAAGAGTATACAAAGATCAACTGATTCATTTAGATGATCACATTAGAAGACAAATGCAGTGGAGAGAAATAAGCCAGGGAAATGCAATGTGGAATGCTGGGAGTGGGTAAGGGGAGGCTTCCATTTTGTAGTCTGAGAAGATAATATTTGAACATGTCCTGGAGATGAGGGCACAGCCAAATGGGTATCTGAGGGGAGATGGCTCCAAGCACAAGGAGCAGCAGATGTGAGGCCCTGATGCAAGAATGTTCCTGCTTGTTTGAGGAAAAGCAAGGACATGAAGATACCTGTAGCTGAGAAAGTGAAGGGAGAGCATTAGATTAAAGACTGTGGCATTTACTTAGAGTGACAAGGGAAGTCATCGGACAGTTTGGTGCAGAGGTGGCGCCATCTAACTTACATCTAAATAGGATCACAACCTCTGGCTTCTGGGTTTGGTTTGGAAAAGAGAAAGATAAAAGCAAGGACCAGTTAGGAGGCTATTGTGGTAGCATAGAGTAGGTCTCTAACAGTAGAGGTGGATAGAATATGTCAGAATATGGATATATTTTGATTATTCTTCAGCTATGATGGTTCCAACTAATTAGGCTTATTGTTTTGGTTCCTGGCTCTCTGTAAGTAGTTAAATTAATAACCTGTAAAGCAAACTCTAAATGCCCTGGCATCACACATTATTTAAATAAACTATGCAAGCAATTACTTGGTGTTTTGTTAAACATCTCTGTTTAGATTTTCATGTATTAATATATTTTCCTTTTTTTTTTTTTTGAGATGGAGTTTTGCTCTTGTTATTCAGGCTGGAGTGTAATGGCGCGATCTCAGCTTACTGCAACCTCCGCCTCCTGGTTTCAAGTGATTCTCCTGCCTCAGCCTCCCAAATAGCTGAGATTACAAGTGTGCACCGCCACGCCCAGCTAATTTTGTATTTTTAGTAGAGATGGGGTTTCACCATGTTGGCCAGGCTGGTCTCAAACTCCTGACCTCAGGTGATCGGCCTGCCTCTGCCTCCCAGAGTACTGGGATTACAGGTGTGAGCCACCATGCCCAACCTATATTTTCTCTTCTCTCCTTCCTTCCTTCCTTTCTTCCTTCCTTCCTTCCTTCCATTCTTTCCTTTCTGACAGAATTTCACTCTCATTGCCTAGGCTGAAGTGCAATGGCACAATCTCAACTCAACGGCAACCTCCACCTCCCCAGTTCAAGTGATTCTCCTGCCTGAGCCTCCCCAGTAGCTGGAACTGCAGGCATGCACCCTCCCTCCCCCTGGCTAATTTTGTGAGTTTTTTTTTTTAAGTAGAGATGGGATTTCTCCATCTTGGTCAGGCTGGTCTCAAACTCCTGACCTCAGGTGATTCGCCCACCTCAGTCTCCCAAAGTGCTGGAATTACAGGCATGAGACACCCTGCCCAGCCTATATTTTCAAATGGAACAACCTGTATTTAGAAATCAAATCTCCTATGCAACAGTGGCAGTTTAGGTGCCACGATAACTGATCTGACAAAAACAACTGAAAATGACAGGTAAAATATTTTTAAGGGTGGGCATGGTGGCTTACGCCTATAATCCCAGCACTTTGGGAGGCTGAGGCAGGCAGATAACGAGGTCAGAAATTTGAGACCACCCTGGCCAACATGATGAAACCTCGTTTACTAAAAATACAAAAATAAGCTGGGTGTGATGGCTCATGCCTGTAATCCCAGCTACTTGGGAGGCTGAGGCAGAAGAATTGCTTGAATCTGGGAGGCAGAGGTTGCAGTGAGCCGAGATTCACGCCACTGCACTCTAGCCTGGGTGGCAGAGCTAGACTCTGTCTCAAGAGAAAAAAAACTTTTTAAATGCATCCATGGGTAACAAGATAACAAAGAATGCTAAGGTCAAAGACTGATAAGGTGGAAAAGCTGAGCACTGAAGCTGGGTTTTACCTCAAGGGCTTTGGCCAGACCTGAAGAATCTGAGTATCATGTATATTCTCAGTTTGTGGGTTTGGGAACAAAAAATAAATTGAGGGCCCTCCCCAAAATGGAGAACCAAATAGGTCTGCCACAACCAGGATTCCCAAACGGCTTTATCCCCAAGGTGAACTAAAATTAACTCATTCCCTCACCTTTTGAAGAGAACTCCCTCTACACATATTCACACCATCATCTAAGAAATTCATAATCATAAATTGGCCCTCATGTCAGGAATTCACACTCTCCTCCCTGGCTCAAGTGATCCTCCCACCTCAGCCTCCCGAGTAGCTGGGACTACAGGCATGCACCACTGCACCTGGCTAATTTTTGTATTTTTTGTAGAGTTGAGGTTTTGCCATGTTACCCAAGCTGGTCTTAAACTCCTGAGATCAGGTGATCTGCCTTCCTCAGCCTCCTGAAGTGCTCAGATTACAGGCATGAGCCCCTGTACCCAGCCTATTCTTTTACTTTTACTTTTTGATTTATACAGGTATATAGTAGATATATATATGTATGTATGTATGTGTGTGTGTGTGTGTGTGTGTATATATACGTGTGTGTGTGTGTGTGTGTATATATATATATACGGGGGGGTACATGAGATATTTTGATACATGAGTACAATGTTGTAACAATCACATCAGTGTAAATGGGGTATCCATCACCTCAAGCATTTATCATTTCTGGTGTTATAAAATTTCAATTATATTTTTATTTTAAAACATACAATAAGTTTAAAGTGGTTCCAGGCCAATAATGGCACAGGTGTCTGAAAAGCAAATGCAAATCCTTTCTGCAAGAACTCCTTTACCTCACGCTTTGAATAATGTTTTGTTCATGTGGTCTCTAAAACAATGAGTTACAGTTGACAGTCACTCAACACCCAAGACATCATAAGGGACAGCCAGCAAAAATCAAAAACTGCAAAATATGATGTGTAAAAAATTAGCAATTGCAGTTATCAGACATAGAACATAAAATAATATGTTTAATTCATTTCAAGAAGTGAAAAAGGAGGCCTGAAAATATGAGCAAATTTGAGAAAAGACCTAATTTCCAGAAATAAAAAATATAATTAAAAATGTTTAAATTACTGAATGCATTAAATTGCATATTGAAATTATAATTGAAATTGTCTCATCTCTTGGTTTCTGAGCTCCATTCATTTATCTTTCTATCCATTCATTCTGTCTTTTTCACTAATTCTACTATCTCTAAAAACAAGGCATCATTTAGAATTTAATTCATTCTAGTTCTTTTTCTTGTCCACAGTGGTTTTTTTTTTTTTTTTTTTTTTTGAGACAGAGTTTCTCGTTGCTAGCCTGGAGTGAAGTGGTGCAATCTCGACTCACTGCAACCTCCACCTCCTGGGTTCAAGTGATTCTCCTACCTCAGCCTCCCAAATATCTGGGATTACAGGCATGCACCACCATGCCTGGCTAATTTTGTATTTTTAATAGAACCGGGGTTTTACCATGTTGGTCAGGCTGGTCTTGAACTCCTGACCTCAGGTAATCCACCCACCTCGGCCTCCCAAAGTGCTGGGATTATAGACCTGAGCCATCACACCCAGGCTTTTCCTCAGTTTTTAACCTCTTCCTGGGCTAACCCATTCACAAGGCTTCAACTTATATTAATAATTCCCACACCTAAACTTTTGACTCGGATTGTTTTCTGAGCATTAGACCTCCAGGACATTTCTCAATGGATGTTCCATTAGCATTTCAAAGTCAGCATTTCCAGAATGGAATTTATGTATTTCCCCACGGAATCATCTATTCTTTGTAGGCTTCTGGTTTAGCCATTGACACATGAACAAGAAATTTCTAAGATATCTTCCATAGTTTCCTCCACTTTTTCCTCCCAGATTTACTTGTTACAAAGTCACAACCATTCTATCATTGGTATTTACTTTTACATCTGTTCTCACTGCTGTGATTCAGGGTCCTTGCCATTTCCTTCATCATTTTCCGAACTTCTAGGCTCCTGTTTCTTAAAACCACAATTCCTAGTGCTACCAGAATTATTTTTCTAAAATTTAACTTCAATCACAATCACATCACTCTTGGAGCAAAAGCTTTTAGTGGTTCACCCTTAACATGTAGTCATTCATTGCATCCTGGGAAGTATCATCTCAAATAAAGCACTAAAGTATAGCGTCAGTGCCCTGGTTGGAGAACACTAAGAAGATGATAGCTTTTCAGGGACTTTTTGATACCGAATGTTAGTAAACTAGATAGATGGTAGAGAAGGAGAACATCCTGTAGGATCATGTTATATAAATCTTTGATTAAAAAGTCTCAGGCGATGTGCACAGCAACCTACTCTCCTACCTTGCATTTGAGAAGTGCTAGTAAGTGAAATAAAGTATTTTCACTCAACGAGGAGACCACTAGATAGACGTCTTCATCTGAGATTAAAAGAAAAAAACATCAAAATCAAGCCCATAGAAAAAGTGCTGCAAAACAAATGAACAGAGGTTTGGAAGTTTTTAAAACTTAGAAGAACATAAGTGAATAATTGCTGTGAGGACTCCAAAATTTCAGGAGCTTAATGCAATAAAAATTCATCACAGCACAGCCCATTTCTGTGTGTGGGTTTGTTGAGGGGTGGGAAAGGGACTCTTTCCATTTGATAGATCTGCTGTTCCTGGGATGTCAAAGGGCTCCATTGATGCTTTGCAACTAGCTGGCAGTGGAAGGTGAAAAAGAGCACGTGCAGGATCACTAGGAATTGTTTTAAGAGTCAGGCCCAGAGGCAGAAAATGTCCCTTTTGCCCAAATTTTATGCACCTGAACTCAGCCACATGCTTATTGGTAGATGAATCATTAAACAGTATATCTGTTCCTTTATGTTTAAGAAAATATTTAGTTAAGGAAACAATGGACCATTAAGTGGAGAAGAATACATGATACAAAGCTAAACACACTCTGGTTCTAACTCTCTTAATAAAATAAATCTATATATTTTTATTTTTCAAGAAACTATTAAAAAATAACCTATTACCATTTTGATCTATCTCTGAATAGTAGGATTGCTGGGAATATTCTTAAGGTTTTTCTGTACCTACATTATTAACAGCGAAACTATTACTTTTCGAAATAAGCATTACCAAAAAAAATGTAAAAGAAAGACAATGGTGTGTTTTTAAAATTATTTGTATATTTTCTAAAATTACTTATTAGAAAACCTTGTCCTTCTAGTAGATGCTTAATAAATATTCACTGATTGAATCATTGTACCGTTGAATAGAATAATTAAGTGTAAATAGCCTAAGAACAAAGTGTTAGGGAAGTTATTTCCCTAGTGACACCATATAAAATGTGATAACTGATGAACCAAATTACCATACTTTCTTCTTTATATGATTACCTTGATTTCAGTTTTATAACACTTAAATTATACTGTAAGTGTGGCATTAATACTAGTGAGTTACCTATGTTCATGATTCTGGAACTTTATTCATATTGATAATATGTATACAATTTTCAGTCCTACCTAAAGTAGTAATATACTATTGCTTTCATGTTTTTCATTAAAATTACTTACTTTATAAACCTAAATTTAGTTTTATATTAAACAGCAATACCAGTTAAATCACAGGAGTGTATTGTTCCTACACATATTAAAATATAAATGTGCAATTATCAAAATTTAATATCTTTGTGTTCTACTTAATCATCTTTTTTTTTTTTTTAATGGAATCTCACTATCACCCACGCTGGAATGCAGCAGTATGATCTCGGCTCACTGCAGCCTCCCCCTCCTGGGTTCAAGCCATTCTCCTGCCTCAGCCTCCCTACTAGCTGGGATTATAGGCACCACCACCATGCTCAGCTAATTTTTGTATTTTTAGTAGAGATGGGGTTTCACCATGTTGGTCAGGCTGGTCTTGAACGCCTGACCTCAGGTGATCCACCTGCCTTGGCCTTCTAAAGTGCTGGGATTACAGGCGTGAGCCACCTATGCCTGGATTACTTAGTCATCTTTTTGCCCCCGAGATTACCACACTTTAGGGTTAACTGACTTATATTTGTATTTCCCTATTTAATGTTTTAGGTTCAAGCTTCTATATGTTTGAGGACCATGAACAACATATGTTTTGCCAAGGCTGGCATCTAGTTTTATGATTATGAACTAGTTTCATCATTTATGTTATGTATGTAGGCATATATAGGTACCAAAAAGTGAATGCTTTAGTAGGTGTTGTATGGGTTGATTTTTTCTTAAGCATGCCAGTTTTTATTTGTTTTTCTTTTTTTTTAACAATTAATACTCTGTCTCCCACCACCCCATTTTTAGTGAAAGTTCACTGATTTGACATAAAATGTTTTTATGGCAAAACTTCATTAGCTGGTTAATTAGGGAACATTTTAAAAGTCTAGATTGCTTTGGTGTGTACATTTCTTAGGTGAGTAAAATAGAGAGGTTACTACCATTTCTTGAGAACATAATCCTCTTCTCAGAGAAGATAAGTAACCAAAATTTAAAAAGGTTAATCAGGTCGGGCGAGGTGGCTCACGCCTGTAATCCCAGCACTTTGGGAGGCCGAGGTGAGCAGATCAGATCACAAAACGTCAAGAGATTGAGACCATCCTGGCCAACATAGTGAAATCCCGTCTCTACTAACATAGAAAAATTAGCTGGGCATGGTGGTGTGAGCCTGTAGTTGCAGCTACTGGGGAGGCTGAGGCAGGAGAATTGCTTGAACCCAGGAGGTGGAGGTTGCAGTGAACTGAGATTGCGCCACTGCACTTCAGCCTGGCGCCTGGTGGCAGAGTGAGACTCTTGCCTCAAAAAAAAAAAACGTTATTAATTTTACACTTTAAATGAAGGGGTTTTTTATTAGTTGATAAGCAAAGGCAACCTTTAGGTTTTGAGACACTTAAAAATACAAAGGAATTTACAGAATTGATCAAGGGAAATCCTTATGAGAGAGACCTGTTTGGGATTTATGGGATGTCTGAAAATACAGATGTGGTTTCTAGGTTATTTCTGACTTTGTGGTTATTATGACTAAGTGTCTCATTTTCTTAATGTTAAGTATTAAGAAATGGTTGGGAGCAAGGCACGACTGGGTGAAGTCAGCAATCTAATAATTGAGATTCATACCCAAGTCGTTATCAAACCAAATGAATTCATCAGTTACACTAGGTAGTTTGAGGTGGAAAACCTATATAATTTTAATTTTTCTTGTGTTTTTAAAACAAATACAAGCCTTCAGCACAAATCCCACCTACAACCTCCATGCAGGATCTTGTAAAACAACAGCTGATAAATGAGCATTAGCATTCTTGTGGAGCACAGACTCGGAATAAGCCCTTTGCTGCATACTGATGGCTGTGAACACATGGGCTGAGCTATTAATTATTATTATGAATGAGATGTGACTGGCTTTCTATTATACGTAGTCATTCCATGTGATTCAATTTATGAGTGTATTTTAATTATTGAACCAAAAAAATGAATAATTAGAAAGGATACCTAAGAAAAAATATCCATCTTCTGTATTGTCCTGTTAGTGAGGAACTGTGAATTGATTTTTTTCCCTTTTATGAAAAAGAAATATTTGCGCATCTACAAGTTAAAGAACAAGAAAATAGAGGAATGAGATACTCTGGCTTTAGGCCCATAGTAAATGTTCCATCCACCCCACATCACACATGCTAGAACCCCGACCTCTACCTTCCAGAGCTGCAGTGGCCACATGTCCTGGCATGCCATTCTCCCTCTCCAACAGTGTCTTCACATTTTATCTAAATAGCCTGTTTCATGTGTTTATTACCCTACACAGCCTCATCTTTTATGAAGTTGGATATAAGTTATGAATAATAGATGGTGCATTTAGCCTGTTTTAACTGAGCTTGTTAAACTTTATATGGGAATCATTGAGACCTACAAATGTACATTTCCATTGTTTTGACACCAAGGAATAATGGCTAGAGTTCATAAATAAAATTATGTAAATGATTCTGTTTTGCTTAAACAACAGATGATGTGCCCCTTGGTCCCCTTTGGTGAGTAGGCTAGAGAAATCACCAGGTGGTACATCTGGTGAGGCAAAGAGGCAGACCCAGCCAACTACACCGTGAGCAGTTCCAACTGTACAGCCAGGGACAGCGCTCCATGGAAAAGGCTGTTGTTCAGTTGTTGGCCTTTTCAGCCCCATTGGTGGGCAACAAGTTTTCTCTAGGGTCAAAGTGTCCCTCTTCAATTTATGATGCTGCTTGTATCTCTTAGCTTCACAAACTGTGATATGAGCAAACTAAATTATGCTATTTAACTTGCTTTGTAGGGGAAGAAAGGGACTAGAGTCAAAGCAGATGGCCACACCGTAGTAGAATAGAATTTGAACCATTTCTGCAGACTCCCAGTCTAGAGTTTCCTTTACTCCCCACTATTTCAAGTTGAAGACATGATTAGTTTCTTAGATTTCATTAACTATAAATTGAGCATGGGTGCTAGAAATATGATGATAGACAAGATAGAATAATTCTCTGCTTTCCATAAAGTTTACAGGTCCATAGGGAAGGCAGACATTAATTTATATGATGAATGCTATGATAAGATATATTTGTGATCTAGTACTAGATGCTGGAGGCACCTAGTGATACCTAGTCTACTCTAGCAGATCCAGAAAGGCTTCCCGGAACAAGAGCAGTTTAAGAGGACACTGGCATGGTGGCCCACGCATGTAATTCCGCACTTTGGGAGGCTGAAGTGGGCAGATCATCTGACGTTGGGAGTTCAAGGCCAGCCTGACCAACGTGGAGACACCCTGTCTCTACTAAAAATACAAAATTAGCCAGGCATGGTGATGCATACCTGTAATTCCAGCCACTCGGGAGGCTGAGGCAGGAGAATCGCTTGAACGCAGAAGGTGGAGGTTGGGGTGAGTCGAGATTGCACCATTGCACTCCATCCTGGGCAACAAGAGCAAAACTCCTTCTCAAAAGAAAAAAAAAGGACATTGGCAGATGCATAAATATTACCCAAGCAAGGTGGGGAGGGGTGGTAGAGTGGAAAGGAGAATGTGCAGAATGCCTGAGGTTAGTTACAGTGATAGGAAGTAATCCGAATGACTGGAGTGAGTATTCCAGGATAAGCAGTGGCTAAACACAGGATTTTAGAGGCAATCTTAAAGACAATAGGCAAGGGAGGAAAACAGACTATCAAGTGACTATGTGTTGAGAGCTGCAGAGAGCACCAGGATTAGCTTAACACCCCAGAATATACAGAGTTCAGATTAGAGTCCCTTTCCTCATACTGTTAAGAATGCACATATAGGCCGGGCGCGGAGGCTTACTCCTGTAATGCCAGCACTTTGGGGGGCCGAGGCGGATGGATCACGAGGTCAAGAGATCGAGACCATACTGGTCAACATGGTGAAACCCCGTCTCTACTAAAAATACAAAAAATTATCTGGGCATGGTGGTGCGTGCCTGTAATCCCAGCTACTCAGGAGGCTGAGGCAGGAGAATTGCCTGAACCCAGGAGGCGGACGTTGTGGTGAGCCGAGATCGCGCCATTGCACTCCAGCCTGGGTAACAAGAGCGAAACTCCGTTTCCAAAAAAAAAGAATGCACATATATTTGTTTTCCTAAAAGAGAAGCCAGTGCTCTCTTACCTGATGCTATTCTTCAATTTATTTAATATATGTTTACTGAATATCTGGTATATTCAAGGGCAGGTACCACCTTGTGCTAAGCACTATTGAACGTTCAATGTACAAGTTACTATTTATCAAGTGCTTGCTCATGACACACTTAGAGTTGTGTTGATTATAAATAAAGTCATGGGCCTCGGTTATCGTAATCTCATTGGAAGGTAGGACGAAACAAAATAAGCAACTAAGCCTGTCTACAAACAGGTATTATGCACACTGCTTAATATTTTAATAAACAGCCAAGTTGATCTCGGAATTGTATCGAACAATAGGAGAATTTTGGGTTTCTAAAGTGTTTTTAAAAGACTTAGTTTTTTCAGTTTTATAGTACAGGTACCAAATTAAATTTTGCTCAAAAATATAAGTGCATATTATTGGCCAAGCATTGTACCAGTGATGCAAATGGAGGGCATTGTTCCTTGACTCTGAGAAACTTGCAAACAAGTAGGAACTATAGCAATAAATATATTACGGTAAGTTATACTATAAAAATGTTAGATGTTATGGTAATGTGGGCAGCTTTGTAAATCTGTTTAATTTATTCCTTCATACTGCAAAAATGAAAATATAATGCATTTCCTGTTTTGTTTTGTTTTGTTTTTTTGACAGAATTTTGCTCTTGTTGCCCAGGCTGGAGTGCAGTGGAACGATCTTGGCTCATGCAACCTCCGCCTCCTGGGTTCAAGAGGTTCTCCTGCTTCAGCCTCCCAAGTAGCTGGGATTACAGGTGCCTGCCACCACACCCAGCTAATTTTTGTTATTTTTAGTAGAGACAGGGTTTTGTCATGTTGGCCAGGCTGGTCTCAGACTCCTGACCTCAGGTGATCCATCCGCCTTGGCCTCCCAAAGTGCTGGGATTATAGGCATGAGGCACCATGCCTGGCCCATTTCCTGCATTTTTATTGACACAATTTTAAATAAAATGGTTGAAATCCAACACATTCCTATTTTATTCTAAAATGTTCTAAATAGAACATTTATTTGTCTAATAAGTTATAAGAGTCATGAACCATTTCTTGTTTGGAGAATTTGTCTTGATAATCAGAAAATGAACAGCAAATTGCATTCCAAAAATGAAACTGTTTTAATCAGAAGGAGACATTTTCAGTGTGATTAGGCAGCTGTCAGCACAGATTAAAGAAAATCAACCAGTAAACTAGATCCCAGAAAACTTTCAAAGAATGTCCATTGCTTTTTAAAAAAAACAGACTTGATTCATATTAAAAGCATTTGTATAGCTTGCTTCTTAAATGCTGTACACAGTTTTTCATATCTCAACATGGAAAGGTTTCTGCTTTTCAGAATGTGCAAATGTGTCATAACTCTTACATGTATTTTATTGATACATGTATTCAGTAAGTATTGACTGACTAGTTATATCAGACTGTGAGAATACAGAATTCTGCCCTTAGGGCACTTACAGCCTGGAGAATCTGATGGAGTAATGAATAGTTGCAGAAGATATTTATTTTGCTTGACCATTCTTCTCACTAATACTTTTAACAAAAAAAAATTGAAGGTCATATTTTATTAGTATTTTCACATATCCCCTTTTGATTAGAATTTTCTAAAACACTGTTTTTCTAGGTATCTTTAATTTGATAGTATAATGGCTCACATCATGAACTTATCAAGGAAGTTTACTCACTGTGATGAAATTTTGTTTTTAGTTTTTTGTTTTTTTTTTAAATGGAAGGAAGGAAGGAAAGGGGGGGGATCAATTAACATAGCTACCTCTGAAGCTCTTTATGGAAGATGTATAATAAAATGAAAATTTTGGGGAAGCAGCAGAGCACAGAGAGAAGGAAAAGTGAAATATAGGTAGAATTGTACAACAAATTAGAATTATTTTTAACCAAGGTTGGAAAACAGAAGGTTAAAGTTAATGCAATCTAGATAAAATCCAATTACATAATCTAAGGATTGAGAAGACCCGAAATCAAATATGTTATCAAGAAGAAATAATGTATTGCAATTCCTTAATTCAGTGATAAAATTTCAGCCACCAATTGCCCATATAAAGTCTACCAAGTGACTAGAATTATGTCTCTTGCCTAGATATAGGTCAATTAGATAAATGATTGCAAAGAAATAAGTGCTGTCTGATTTCATGAGTCGTTTAATGCTTAATAACAAAAGCAAATCAATCAAGGGGGTAAAATAGCAATTCTAATCTGTTGGTTTTGAGGCTTGAGATTTATTTAGCTTCTTTAATTTTGAAATCTCAGCATTAGAAATCAGAATGTTTCATTACATTTTTCTTCAAATAGTCTCAAGTGACAGTTTGTTGAATTTATAAAGTTTACATACGTAAATTTTAAAGTGAAGATTGTTTTACTTGATAGGTTTTTAAAATGTCGATTGCACAGAGGAAGGTGCTATGAATAAGAATTCACACCTGCCTAGTACCAGTAGACAATTTTAAAAAGCTCTACATCATTTTAAATATGCATTATCTTACTTTTGGATCAGAATACCAAGGAAAGAATTTACCATTTAGACTTGCCATAAACTTGCATTTATTGAAGACCCAGCATTTGAGCACAATAGATTTTAATAATAGCACAACCCCATTCAATAACTCACAGCAGCTCCAAACTAGTCCTTTCTCTTCATTCTGAGCCTATTGTCTACCACCCAGCTCAGAGCTTACTAGGTAGCTTTAAGATTCAGTAAAGTCTCTTCTTATTTCTATACATTTGAAGGATAACTGTTTCAAGGCATAAAATACAAGAAAAGTATAAATTGAAGGACTGGTTACTAGGGTTTAACATTCTCATCAGAGCCCACACATCCTCCAGGGAGACTAATGGGGTAATATGTAGAGATACATGTGCTCACTAAACTCCATCTTTTTTTTTTTTTTTCTGGACACATGGTTTTAGTACATTTTCCAAACGCCCTTGATGGTGTCCTGTCACTGAGTTCTAACCAATGGAAGTAATGTACAACACTTGCAGGCCTGGCCCCGAGAACTCACCTTGCATTGTCCACAAAGTTCTGTCTTGTCCACCCATCCTATGCACAGAATTCAGGGAAAGGCTGAGGTCTAGCAGGGAGAGAAAGGCACTCTGAGGGCATGTGCAGAATAGTTTTACCTCTCTTCTTCCCACTGCACTTGCATTGTACTGTGACTTGAGCAAGAAATTAACCTATTTTGCATTATACCCAATGCTTTAGTTTTTATCATTGCAGTTAATACGTGATGAATAATACAGTTGGTAAAGGAAGATGGTGGTTAGGAGAATGAGAAAGCAGATATCTCCACTTTATAGTTTGCCACTAATTCCATATAACTCCCTGTAGAAATGAATTTGGTAAGAGTAGTACCCCATGATAGAAGTGCCAGACATAAAAAGTTACCAAACCAATATATCAGGGTTCAATGTGGTTGAGTACCTTGCTATCATCCATTTTTCTCTTCAAGCAAGTTCTGTATATCTGTACCACATTAACTGGGACGTATTTCTTGACTTTCCCCTGGGATCCAATAGTTCATTTATTCCATTTATAACATTTTCCCATTGATTATTGAGCATTATTATCCACATTCCATTTCCAAGTTTAAAAAATATTTTTTTCAGAAATTAATAACCACTTTTTTGAAATTAATGAATTTGGCAAAGAGATGAGAACAGAATTGATTGTTTGAGCCTAAAACTGTTATAAAGGCCAGGTGCAGTGGCTCACACCTGTAATCACAGCACTTTGGGAGGCCGAGGCAGACGGATCACTTGAGGTGAGGAGTTCGAGACCAGCCTGGCAACGTGGTGAAACGCTGTCTCTAATAAAAATACGAAAATTAGCCGGGCATGGTGGTGCATGCCTGTAGTCCCAGCTACTTCGGAGGCTGAGGGAGGAGAATCTTTTGAACCAGGAAAGTAGAGATTGCAGTGAGCCAAGATTGCACCACGAACTACAGCCTGGGCAATAGAGCAAGACTCCATCTCAAAAAAAAGCTGTTGTAGGGCCCAAAGTGGCTCCAGCCGGATGTCGTGGCGCTTGTGAAGGCGAGGCCAAGAGTTCAAGGCCAACCAACCTCAGCAACCTTACAAGCTCTCAATGATTGGCAAAAAAAAAAAAAAAAAAAAAAAAAAAAAAAAAAAAAAAAGCTGTTGTAAAGTTTTTTTAAATTATACTTTTGTTATTGTTAAAAATTTTAAAAATTTTCTTCTCATTTTTGTCTACCAGATATTACATTATAATAATATAATAATCAAAACCAGTATAATGGTGATGCTGTAATACCCAGATCAAAGGACTGAAATAGCCTAGAAATGAACTGGGCATGGTGGCTCATACCTGTAATCCCAGCACTTTGAGGCCAAGGGATATGACTTGAGGCCAGGAGTTGGACAACATAATGAGATCACTTGATCACCTGAACACATAGATTGCTTGAGGCCAGCCTGGGCAACACAGTAAGACCTTGTCTCTACAAAAGATTAAAAAACTTTGTCAGGCAAGGTGGCACACGTCTGTAGTCCCAGCTACTCAGGAGGCTGAGGTGGGAGGATTACTTGGGCCTGGGAGGTCAAGGATATAGCAAGTTGTGACCACACCACTGCTCTCAAGCCTGTGTGACAGAGTGATACCCTGTCTCAAAAAATAAAAATAAAGCCCCAAAACATATTCAAATATGTGAAAACCATTCTTTTGTATTTTTTATACACACACACACACATATGTATATATTTGGGTATGTTTTCTGGACCTTCTGAGTGAACATTTTCTTCCCCCATATTGTGTTTTCTTCCCTTTTTTTGTATTCTTCTTTTTAAAAAATCATAATGCATTAGCAAAGCCCCAAAATGGATCCCAGTGATCTCTGCCTCCTGGTATTCACACCTCACGTCTTGGTATCCAAAGGCTTTGTGCCAGGGTTGGTCTACGCAAGCAGTTGTAACGAGCAGAAGAGATGGTATGTCACATGGTATGTTGTTAGGTCATTAAGACCATGGCTTCCATCTTAGGCAGTCATACTGTTTCTCTCTTAGATCATTTACTGTGGGGAAGCAAACCACCATATTAGAGGACAATCAAACAGCCTCTGGAGTCTCATTTGGTAAGGAACTGAGGACTCCAGCCTGAGGACTCAGGCAAGTAACTGAGGCCTACCAACAACTATGGAGCAAGACTGGAGGTGGATCCTTCCTCAGCCTTCAGATGGGGCAGCAGCTGGAATGACAGCCAAGCCAACGCCACCTAGCTTAGCAACCCCAGAGAACTAACTCTCAGTAAGATAATACATGTTTGTTGTTTTATGCTGCTAAGTTTGGGGGTAATTTATTACACAATAGATAATTAAAATCCATAGCATATAAATAAAATCAATAAAACCAGTATGGGTCAGCAATGGGTAAATTAGATAATTAGATAAATTTTGACATTTCTGTTTCTATGTTAATTATTTTTCTCAGAATAATTTCCTATGGGTAAAATATGTTGAGTGGTTACCAATAGGACATTTTAAAATTAACAATTAGTTTAAGAGGCCAAGGCAGTTGGATTGCTTTAACTCAAGAGTTTGAGGCCAGCCTGGGCAACATGACAAAACCCTGTCTCTACAAAAAATACAAAAATTATCCAGGCATGGTGGCATGTGCCTATGGTCCCAGCTACTTGGGAGGCTGAGGTGGGAGGATCAATTGAGCCTGGGAGGTCAGTCTGCAGTGAGTCAAAATCATACCACCTCACTCCAGCCTGAGCAACAGAGTGAAACCCTGTCTAAAATATGTAGATATATATTAACAATTATTTCTGGAAACCAAAGTATAATCACTGTACTATATCCCATTTTATTAAATGCAGTAAACAGTACTGTAATTTATTTGTTTTTATTTACAAACATTGTGGAAATCTTTGGGAGAAAAGCTACTGTAAATTAGTCTGAAAACTATCATTTCTTTCTAGCAATGTGTGATAGCATAATGATTGCTTAGTAGAATTTCCTGAGAGAGACTGTAACATATATTTTAAGCAAAAAATTGTAAACAAGTTCTTTTGCAGTAATTGAAGATTTTTTTTGTGAATATCTCCCTTATATATATTATGAAGATACATTTTTTTGTGACTATCCTCCTTATACGTAATATGAAGATAGGGACTTTTTTGGTGAATATCCTCCTAATACTACTAGTGTTGTTTGCAATCTGTCATTATTCTTAGTGTAAAATTAAACTTCAGCAGAATACCTGTGTAAACTCTAACACTTTTTGAATTAGTGAAGCCCTAAATCAATGAAGCTTTACTTGGTATAAGGGAACTGGAAAGGCTGAAATCTCAAGGGAAAGTCAAGGCAGTAATTCGTAGCAGCCTGTGTTTCTTGGTGTTCTCCATGCTTCACAGAGGTTGGAATGAAGCTTCTGGTCTAAGTTGTCTTAATCGTGGTCACCGTGGTAATTTTACTTTCCCACTCTTTTTCCCTCAGTTAGAGTGACTGGGAGAGTTGAGCTAACAGAGGTAGAATATTGGTTCAGGAGATAGGATTTTAGAAAGATAAATGTGGGCATGGAAGAAGGAGGAATGGTGTGGAGACAGACCCAGCAGGGCTTAGATAGTCCCTTTAACCAAAGCCTGGTTGTGAGGAATTCAATAGAAAGGATTGCCTGTGCTAAGATGGCAGTTTTAATGATAATATTTGAGGGAAAAAATTTAGATCTTGGAAAATATTTGAAAAAAAAAAGATTAGTTTTAATATCATTATCACTTTGCCTGAGACACCATTTCAAAATCAAAGTCAGTGGTGATGTCTTTCCATTAATGTTGGAAAGACTTAACGCTACCTTCTGCATAATTTTTCTGGTAAATTATGTAATGAGTGGTATAATATAATGTAATTATACTCTATGTAATTATACATAAATAATGTAATGAGTATAATAGCATGGCTATTGTGAAGGGTATGGAGTAGTATGTCTTTCTTTTTTCCCTCTTAACATATAAAGGCTATTTTCCATATTATACATACATTAATATTTTTATATGAATGAACAAATAGAAACATCAGGTAAAACTGAAGTAGTTGATTTGGGTTATTTCTTGTGTGAAATGGATAAGAAAAATATTAGAAAATTTTATTACATTATGGAACTTCTCATCAAAATACAGTTTAATAAGTGCAAAAAGATAAACTAGAAAAAGACATTTGTAACACATGTAACTGACAATGAATTAATATCTAGAATGGAAAGAATTCTCACAAATACATGAAACCCAGTAAAAAGAAAAAGGACAAAAGATATGAATAGACATTTCTGAGAAGAAGTAATACAAATGGCCATAAACATAGGAAAAATGCTGAGCCACATCAGTAATTAGGGTGATACAAATAAAAGAAAATGATATAACAATTATGTCAACAAAAAACAAGGAAAACTCTTATAATACTAAATGTTATTGAGGATATAAAGCAAGGGGAACTGTCATTACTGGTATAGGTGGAAGCTAGTACATTCCCTTTGTAGAGAAATTTTGCATTGCCTAGTAAAGTAGTATATATGCATGACCCATGACATAACAATTTTACATTTACGTGTACCATATCTTGCACAAATTGAATAGGAGACATGTTGAAGAATGTTAATAGTGCTTTTCTTTCTTTCTTTATTTCTTTTTTGAGACGGAATTTCGCTCTTGTTACCCAGGCTGGAGTGCAATGGCGCAATCTCGGCTCACCACAACCTCCGCCTCCTGGGTTCAGGCAATTCTCCTGCCTCAGCCTCCCGAGTAGCTGGGATTACAGGCACGCGCCACCATGCCCAACTAATTTTTTGTATTTTTAGTAGAGACAGGGTTTCACCATGTTGACCAGGATGGTCTCGATCTTTTGACCTCATGATCCACCTGCCTCGGCCTCCCAAAGTGCTGGGATTACAGGCTTGAGCCACACCGCACCCGGCCAGTGCTTTTCTTTTTTTAAAGACAGAGTCTTGCTCTGCCACCCAGGCCAGAGTGCCATGACATGATCTCACCTCACTAAAACCTCCATGTTCAAGTGATTCTCATGTCTCAGCCTCCTGAGTAGCTGGGATTAGAAGCCCGTGCCAACACACCTGGCTAATTTTTGTATTTTTAGTAGCAATGGGATTTCACTATGTTGGCCAGGCTGGTCTCAAACCCCTAGCCTCAAGTGATCTGCCCACCTTAGCTTCCCAAAGATTTATTTTGAGACAGGATCTTGCTATATTGTCCAGTGTGAATAAAGACATATCCAAGACTGGGTGATTTTAAAGGAAAGAGGTTTAATTGACTCACAGTTCAGCATGACTGGGGAGGCCTCAGGAAACTACAATCCTGGCAGAAGGGGAAGCAAAGACAGCCTTCTTCACATTGCAGCAGCAAGGAGAAGTGCTGAGCAAAGGAGGAGAAAGCTTTTTATAAAACCATCAAATCTTGTGAGAACTCAATATCATGAGAACAGCACGAAGGTAACCTCCCCCATGATTCAGTTACCTCCCATGAGGTCCCTCCATGATACCTGGGGATTATGGGAACTGCAATTTAAAATGAGATTTGGGTGGGTACACAGCCAAACCCTATCACCCAGGCTGGAGTGCAGCGGCTATTCACAGTCGTGATCCCAATACTGATCAGCACGAAAGTTTTAATGTGCTCTGTTTCCGATCTGGGCCAGTTCACTCCTCCTTAGTCAGTCTGGTGGTCCTCCACTCCCCGGAGGTCACCATATTGATGCTGAACTTAGTGCAGGCGCCTGATTGGCATAGTACACTACAGCCCGGAACTCCTGGGCTCAAGAGATCTTCCTGGCTCAGCCTCCCAAGTAGTTGGGACTACAGGCATGCACCACAGCACCTAGCAGCATTCTTCTTTATTTTGTTACAACCAGTCTTAACTGGTAGATAGGGTGTTAATGTTAAAAGCAGAATGTTGGAAACAACAGGAGAATGGATATATAATCTGTTGTATAATCATACAATGGAAGGTATTAAGTAAAAATTATTCCACTACAATCACATATGTCAACACAGATGGCTCACAAACCTAAGGCAAAACAAAAGAAATGTATCACAGTAATACACAAAACATAGTTGTGGTATATCAAAACACAATTTTATTGGTATATCAATTTTGTATATCAATAGATATACAAAAGCAGGCAAAAGATATAAAATCTGACAAAATTAAGCAATATGTTGTTAAGAGATACCTTTTTATATTTAATACAAATGGTAAAACTCTAAGGAAAAGCAAAAGAATGCTTAATACAAGTTTCAGCATAGCGGTTAGGTGGTTAGCTCTAGAAAAAGAAAGGCAGCTCTGATCCGTGAGGGGCCATCAGGGCTTCTTTTTCTTTTTTTTTTTTTTTTTGAGACCATGCTGGAGTGCCGTGGCGCAATCTCGACTCACTGCAACCGCCGCCTCCTGGGTTCAAGCGGTTCTTCCACCTCAGCCTCCCGAGTAGCTGGGACTACAGGCGCGTGCCACCACACCCGGCTAATTTTTGTATTTTTAGTAGATACGGGGTTTCATCATGGCAAGGATGGTCTCGATCTCTTGACCTCGTGATCCGGCCGCCTCAGCCTCCCAAAGTGCTGGGATTACAGGCATAAGCCACCAGGCCCGGCCAGTGCTTCTAAGTTTATCATAGTAGTAGTCCCTTTCTTAAGTTGAACCTTACTTAGAGAAGCAAGGTTGTTCGTGTTATTTTTGTGGCCTGGATATAATTTGCAAAATGAAGACAATTGTTATATCTATTAAATCATTGATTTTCCCCCCAAATATTTCTTGAACTTGCCCTGCTCTCCTTTTATCTTTGTTCTTTGCACCATGTCCTTATCATTTCTCATATGGGTACTATCATCACTGTCTAACCCGTCTTACCTCTTAACCATCTTCCTCACAGCCACCAAAATATAAATCTATTCATGCCCCCTACCCTCACTATTTAGAACAAAAGTTAATGGTCAGGATTTTTCTACAGCTGTGCTCTCTGCTATTAGAAGTCTCCAGAGTTATTTGTTATACACAGGTACTACCTCACTACCATATTATTCATATTTAAAATATTTAAAATGCTATAACGTATAATACTTATTTATCAGGAACAAAATCATTTCTGCTCTTAAATATATTATTAATGAGAATTTTTAATTCTTATTAAAATTAAAGGAAGAGCAATGTGATTTAATAACTTAATGATTTTTGAAGTTTTGGTGAAAACTTAGTAATGCAAAGCATCAGAGATTTGGCTCCAGTATCAATTTTTGATTCTCAGTTTTAATGGCTGTCATAGCTTCATTTTTCTCATTCATGTTTTCCTTACATCCTGAATTTTCTCAATTATTGTTCTCTTTCTTGTACTGCTTATGTAAGTTATATCAAAATGGAGGGACACGGTAATAAAAAAGTAATCTAAATAAACCATTAAATTTGGTTTATGCTCCCAAAACATAAATATTTATAACTCAGGCCTTCCAAAAAATAAACATTTTATAATAAACAATGGATAATTTATGGAGACTTTACTGCAGTAATAAATGTAAAGATGGGTAAGTCTTCTTCAACAAGTTCAGTTCTAGAATATTTCAGAGACATAACACCAAACCTATCAGTAAGAGAGAAATTTACTGGTTATATACATATTCTGTTTGTCAGATTATCTTGTTAATTTTTATCAAGTTCTGTCTTATATTGCATTTGCCAAATTGGAAGAATAACATAACTTTGACCATACCTGAATTTTTGTAAACCTTCTCAGAATACAAAGAAGGTTGAGGGTCCAGCTTTTGTTTGTAACAATTCCATATCGTTATATGATGCAGAAGTAACAAAGCTTTCATCAACAATTACTGACGACTTTCATTGTCATCCTCATGTGGGAGTTCTGAAAGACTGAGATGCATTGAAGTAACAGAGGAGAGTGTACAGTGCAGCCTTCTGTATTAAACAAAAGAATAAGAGAAAAATATTCACTTTTATCCAACGTGCAAGCAACAGAGCATCAACACAAGCAAAACACGCACCAGCCACAAAGCCTTCAGGAATTCAGGAAAGGAAGATTAAAACCACACTCTGTAGAGGTGAACAACAGTATTTTAAAAATACAACTTTATTTGCAACAGAATTTTTATAAAAGAAAGACACACCTTTCTTTTATAAAAGAATAAACTATGAGCCAGATATTTCTTTACAAACTGAGTTCCAGATAGTGGTTCACTTTTAAAGGACTCCAACAGTACCATATCCAACAGTAAGCACATCAGTTCACAAAAGTAGTCTGCCAGTGTCACCATTCAGGCCAACCCAAAACCATCCACAACTGATAAATTTCTAACTCCTAATGTATTAAGAAACCATAAATGCCCACATCATTCCAGATTTATTTATACTTCTCAGAGATCTAAATCAGTACTTTACATCAATTACTCTATAACAAAAGGATAAAATGATTTACTTCTTTGACATTAAAAACTGAAATATCGAATTAGAAAATACTCTCCAGATTTATGATGGAAACTGACAGATAAAATAAGAACTTCCTAAATTTAATGCACTATTAAAATTGCACCAATGGTCATATTAGCATAATTGTCAAAGTAAGATTTGGAAGACCTGAAAGTAATATTACTTCAGGAGGCAAGAATACAATTAGTAAGATAGTGCTCTTGTGATCATCACATGGTGGTTTACAAAAATTAGTTCAACCATTGTGGAAGACAGTGTGGTGATTCCTCAAGGACCTAGAAATAGAAATTCCATTTGACCCAGCAATCCCATTACTGGGTATATATCCAAAGGATTATAAATCGTTCTACTATAAGGACACATGCACACGAATGTTCATTGCAGCACTGTTTACAACTGGAACCAACCCAAGTGCCCATCGATGATAGACTGGACAGGGAAAATGTGGCACATACACACCACGGAATACTATGCAGCCATAAAAAATGATGAGTTCGTGTCCTTTGTAGGGACATGGATGAAACTGGAAACCATCATTCTCAGCAAACTGACACAGGGGACAGAAAGTCAAACACCTCATGTTCTCACTCATAGGCGGGTGTTGAACAATGAGAACACATGGACACAGGGAGGGGAGCATCACACACTGGGAACTGTTGGGGGAAAATTAGGGGAGGGACAGTGGGGGGTGGAGAGTTGGGGAGAGATAGCATGGGGAGAAATGTCAGATATAGATGATGGGGAGGAAGGCAGCAAATCACACTGCCATGTGTGTACCTATGCAACAATCTTGCATGTTCTTCACATGTACCCCAAAACCTAAAATGCAATAAAAGAAAATCCCAGACTGTCTCTCTTTCTCAACACATGGTAGGATTATACTTTGTCGTGCACTTGGAAAGCTTTAAGAGACAGCGTCTCCTTCATTGGATTTGTTTTTCCCTTTGGCTTTGTGATGGATAACATTTAAGATGACACATACTTGGCCAGCAAAGATCCCTGGACAATTACCAAGAGCAGAGTTCTGCTTCCAACTTGCAAAAGAAATAGAGCATAGCAAGAAATAGTTAAAACTTTGTGTTTTAAGCTGCTGAGATTTTGGAGTCTGTCACCGTGTCACAACCTACTCTGTTCTGCCACAATGCTATATGCAAATGTATGAAAGCACCCATCTGATTTTTGGACATCATAATTCAACAGAGAGAGATAGTCTCCCTCTGTTGCCAGACTGGAGTGCAGTGGCACAATCTCGGCTCACTGCAACCTCCACCTCCCAGGTTCAAGAGATTCAAGGCCTCAGCCTCCCGAGTAGCTGGGATTATAGGCACCTGCCACCATACCTGGACAATTGTTTGTATTTTTAGAAGAGACGAGGATTCACTGTGTTAGCCAGGATGGTCTCAATCTCCTAACCTCCCAAAGTGCTGGGATTACAGGTGTAAGCCACTGCACCTGGCTTGGACATCATAATTCAAGAGTGAAATAAAGGCTGGGTGTCATGGTTCATTCCTGTAATCCCAGCACTTTGGAAGACTGAGGTGGGCAGATCACAAGCTCAGGAGTTCGAGACCAGCCTGGCCAATATGGTGAAACCCCATTTCTACTAAAAACTTAGCTGGGCATGGTGGTGGGTGCCTGTAGTCCCAGCTACTCAGGAGACTGGGGCAGAGAAACACTTGAACCTAGGAGGCAGAGGTTGCAGTGAGTTTAGATCACACCACTGTACTCCAGCCTGGGTGATAGAGCAAGACTGTGAAATAAAATTTAAAAGAGTGAAATAAAAACAGATTCTCTGTCTCAATTCTGCTTTCTGCTTTGCTTTAACAAAAGAACCACTAGTAGTTGCTATGAGAAAGATATGCCAAATTGTGTCAATTAATTTGACTAGAACAAAGTTGGGCCTACTCAAGTAGGACAGATGTTTCATATTATAATTCACAGTGGCTGAAAGAATGTCAGGCAGCCTATTATACATTCTTCTGCATTTATTTATACTAAATGAACAGGAAAACCATCTGATCTTTGATGTCGATTTATTTTTTAAATTAATTGATTTTTCTTTTTTTTAATTTTACTTTAAGTTCTGGGGTACATGTGCAGATCTTGCAGGCTTCTTGCATAGGTACACACATGCCATGGTGGTTTGCTGTCTCCATCCCCCCGTTACCTATAGCTGTCATTTCTTCCAATGTTATCCCTCCCCAACCTCCCCACCCCCCGCTGTCCCTTCCCTACCCCCCACTCCCCAACAGACCCTATTGTATGACATTCCCCTCCCTGTGCCCATGTGTTCTCATTGTCCAATACCCGCCTATGAGTGAGAACATACAGTGTTTTGTTTTCTGTTCTTGTGTCAGTTTGCTGAGAATGATGGTTTCCAGTTTCATTAATGTCCCTACAAAGGATATGAACTCATCCTTTTTATGGCTGCATAGTATTCCATGGTGTATATGAGTCACATTTTCCCTCTCCAGTCTATCATTGGTGGGCATTTGGGTTGGTTCCAAGTCTTTGCTATTGTAAACAGTGCTGCAATGAACATACATGTACATGTGTCTTTATAATAGAACAATTTATAATCCTTTGTGTAATGGGATTGCTGGGTCAAATGGGATTTCTATTTCTAGTTACTTGAGAAATCACCACACTGTCTTCTACAATTGTTAAACTAATTTATACTCCCACCAACAGTGTAAAAGTGTTCCTGTTTCTCCACATCCTCTCCAGCATCTGTTGTCTCCAGATGTTTTAATGATCACCATTCTAAATGGCGTGGGCTGGTATCTCAATGTGGTTTTGATTTGCATTTGATGATGAGCATTTTTTTTCATATGTTTGTTGACCTCATATATGTCCTCTTTTGAAAAGTGTCTGTTCATATCTTTTACCCACTTTTGAATGGGTTTGTTTGTTTCTAGTAAATCTGCTTTAGTTCGTTGTAGATTCTGGATATTAGCCCTTTGTCAGATGTGTATATTGCAAAAATTTTTCCCATTCTGTTGGTTGCCAATTCACTCTGATGATTATTTCTGTTGCTGTGCAGATACACTTAAGTATAACTAGATCCCATTTGTCTGTTTTGGCTTTTGTTGCCAATGCTTTTGGTGTTTTAGTCATGAAGTCCTTGCCTATGCCTATGTCCTGAATAGTTTTGCCTAGGCTTCTTCTAGGTTTTTTATGGTGTTAGGTCTCACATTTAAGTCTTTAATCCATCTGAAGATAATTTTAGTGTAAGGTGTAAGGAGGGGTCCAGTTTCTGCTTTCTGCACATGGCTAGCCAGTTTTCCCAACACCATTTATTAAACAGGGAATCCTTTCCCCATTGCTTGTTTTTGTCAGGTTTGTCAAAGATCAGATGGTTGCAAATGTGTGGTGTTACTTCTGAGGTCTCTGTTCTGTTCCATTGGTCTATATCTCTGTTTTGGTAGCAGTACTATGCTGTTTTGATTACTGTAGACTTGTAGTATAATTTGAAGTCAGGTAGTGTGATGCCTCCAGCTTTGTTCTTTTTGATTAGGATTGTCTTGGCTATACAGGCTCTCTTTCAGTTGCATATGAAGTTTAAGATGGTTTTTTCCAGTTCTATGAATGGGGTCATAGGTAACTTGATGGGAATAGCATTGAATCTATAAATTACTTTGGGCAGTAGGGCCATTTTCACAATATTGATTCTTCCTAACCATGAGCATGGAATGTTTTTCCATCTGTTTGTGTCCTCTCTTATTGTTTTGAGCAGTGGTTTTTAGTTCTCCTTGAAGATGTTCTTCACATCCTTTGTTAGATGTATTCCTAGGTATTGTATTCTCTTTGTAGCAATTGTGAATGGGAGTTCACTTGTGATTTGGCTCTCTATTTGTCTTTTATTGGTGTATCTGAATGCTTGTGATTTCTGCATATTGGTTTTTGTATTCTGAGACTTTGCTGAAGTTGCTTTTCAGCTTAAGGAGATATTGGGCTGAGATTATGGGGTCTTCTAAATATACAGTCATATCATCTGCAAATAGAGACAGTTTGACTTCCTCCTTTCCTAATTGAATACTCTTTATTTCTTTTTCTTGCCTGATTGCTCTGGTTAGAACTTCCAATACTATATTGAATAGGAGTGGTGAGAGAGGGCATCCTTGTCTAGTGCCAGATTTCAAAGGGAATGCTTCCAGTTTTTGCCCATTGAGTACAATATTGGCTATGGGTTTGTCGTAAATAGCTTTTATTATTCTGAGATACATTCCATTGATATCTAGTTTATTGAGAGTTTTCAGCATAAAGTGCTGTTGAATTTTGTCAAAGGCCTTCTTTGTGTCTATTGAGATAATCAGGTAGAATTTTTGTCTTTGGCTATACAGGCTCTCTTTTGGTTTATGTGATTGATTATGTTTATAGATTTGCATATGTTGAACCAGCCTTGCATCCCTGGGATGAAGCCTACATGATCGTTATGGATAAGCTCTTTGATGTGCTGTTGCATTTGGTTTGCCAGTATTTTGTTGAAGATTTTTGTATTGATGTTCATCGTGTATATTGACCTGAAGTTTTCCTTTTTAGTTGTGTCTCTCCCAGGTTTTGGTATCAGGGTGATGTTGGTCTCATAAAATGAGTTATGGAGGATACCCCCTTTTTGTATTATTTGGAATAGTTTCAAAAGGAGTGTTACCAGCTCCTCTTGGTACATGTGGTAGAAGTCACCTGAAAACCTGTCTGGATCGAGACTTTTTTGGTTGGTAGGCTATTAATTGCTGCCTCAACTTCAGACCTTGTTATTGGTCTGTTCCGGGATTCAACTTCTTCCTGGTTTAGTCTTGGGAGGGTGTAAGTATCCAGAAATGTATCCATTTATTTTCTTCCAGGTTTACTAGTTTATGTGCATAGAGTTGTTTGTAGTAATCTTTGATGGTGGTTTGTATTTCTGTGGAATCAGTAGTGATATCCTCTGTATCATTTTTTATTGCATCTGTTCAATTCTTCTCTCTTTTTTTTTAATTAGTCTGGCTAGTGGTCTATTTTGTTGATCTTTTCAAAAAACCAGCTCCTGGATTTATTGATTTTTTGAAGGTATTTTTGTGTCTCTATCTCATTCAGTTCTGCTTTGATATTAGTTATTTCTTGTCTTCTGCTAGGTTTTGAGGTTTTTTTTTTTTTATCTCACTCCTCTAGCTCTTTCAATTTTGATGTTGGATGTTGATTTTAGATCTTTTCTTGCTTCACATATGGGCATTTATTGCTTTAAATGTGTCCCAGAGATTCTGGTACATTGTGTCTTTGTTCTCATTGGTTTCAAAGAGCATCTTTATTTCTGCCTTCATTTCATTGTTTATCCAGTCGTCATTCAGGAGCAAGTTGTTCAGTTTCCATGTACTTGAGCGGTTTTGGGTGAGTTTCTTAATCCTGAGTTCTAATTTGATTGTATTGTGGTCTGAGAGACTGTTTGTAATGATTTCCATTCTTTTACATTTGCTGAGAAGTGATTTATTTTCAATTATGTGGTCAATTTTAGAGTAAGTGTGATGTGGTGCTGAGAAAGATGTATATTCTATTGATTGGGGAGCAAAAAACAACCAGCCAGTAACAAATTTGGGGCAGAGAGTTCTGTAGATGTCTATTGGGTCCACTTGTTCCAGATCTGTGTTTCAAGTCCTGGATATCCTTGTTGATGTTCTGTGTCATTAATCTGTCTAATATTGACAGTGGAGTGTTAAAGTCTCCCACTATTATTGTGTGGGGTCTGTGTCTCTTTGTAGGTTGTCAAGAACTTGCTTTATGTATCTGGGTGCTCCTGTATGGGGTGCATATTTGGAATGGTTAGCTCTTCTTGTTGCATTGATCCTTTTACCATTATGTAATGCACTTCTTTGTCTCTTTTGATCTTTGTTGGTTTAAAATCCGTTTTATCAGAGACTAGGATTGCAACCCCTGCTTTTTTTTGTTGCTCTCCGATTGCTTGGTAAGTCTTTTTTCATCCCTTTATTTTGAGTCTATGTGTGTCTTTGCACATGAGATGGGTCTCCTGAATACAACACACTGATGGGTCTTGACTTTTTATTCAGTCTCCAGTCTGTGTCTTTTGATTGAGGCATTTAGGCCATTTGCATTTAATATTAATATTGTTATGTGTGAATTTTATACTGCCATTTTGTTACTGGCTGGTTGTTTTACCCATGAGTTGATGCAGATTCTTCATTGTGTAGTTGGTCTTTACCATTTGGTACACTTTTGCAGTGGCTGATACTGGTTGTTCTTTCCATGTTTAGTGTTTCCTTTAGAAGCTCTTGTAAGGCAAGTCTGGTGATGAAAACTCTCAGCAATTGCTTGTCTCTAGAGGATTTTATTTCTCCTTTGCTTATGGAGCTTAGTTTGGCCGGATATGAAATTCTGGGTTGAAAGTTCTTTTCTTTAAGGATTTTGAATATTGGCCCCCATTCTCTTCTGGCTTGTAGGGGTTCTGCCAAGAGATCCACTGTGAATCTAATGGGCTTCCTTTTGTGGGTAACCCAACCTTTCTCTCTGGCACCCTTAGCATTTTTTCCTTCATTTCAATCCTGGTGAATCTGATGATTATGTGCCTCGGGGTTGCTCTTCTTGAGGAATATCTTTATGGTGCTCTCTGTATTTCCTGGACTTGAATGTTGGCCTGCCTTGCTAGGTTGGGGATATTCTTCTGGATAATATCCTGAAGAGTGTTTTCCAGCTTGGATTCATTTTCCCTGTCACATTTAGGTACACCTATTAAACATAGATTAGGTCTTTTCACATAGTCCCATATTTCTTGGAGGCTTTGTTCATTTCTTTTCATTCATTTTTTTCTCTAATCTTGCCTCCTTATTTTATTTCATTGAGTTGATCTTCAATCTCTGATATCCTTTCTTCTGCTTGGTCAGTTCAGCTATTGAAACTTGCATATGCTTCATGAAGTTCTCCTGCTATATTTTTCAGCTCCATCAAGTCATTTATGGTCTTTTCTAAGTTGGTTATTCTAGTTAGCATTTCATCTAACCTTCTTTCAAGGTTTTTAGTTTCTTTGCATCATGTTAAAACATGTTCCTTTAATTCAGAGTAACTTGTTATTAACCACCTTCTGAAGACCGCTTCTGTCAATTTGTCAAACTCATTCTCCATACAGTTTTGTTCCCTTGATGGTAAGGAATTGTGATCCTTGGAGGAGGAGGAGAGGCATTCTGGTCTTTGATGATTTTATCCTTTTTGTGCTGCTTTCTTTCTGTCTTCATGGATTTATCTACCTTTGATCTTTGAAGTTGGTGACTTTGGATGGGATCTCTGAGTGGATGTCCTTTCTACTGATATTGAAGCTATTTCTTTTTGTTTTTTAATTTTCCTTCTAACAGTCAGGTCTTTGCTGTAGGACTGCTAGAGGTCCACTCTAGACCTTGCTCACCTGGGAATCACCCATGGGGGTTACAGATCAGCAAGTATTGCTGCCTGATCTTTCCTCTGGTAGCTTCATCCCAGAAGGGTATCCACCAAGTGACAGCCAGAGCTCTCCTGTGTGAGGCATCTTTTTGATTACACAGGGGTCAGGGAGCTGCTTGAGGAGGCAGTCTGTCCCTTGTCTGCCTGCAGAGGCACTGCTAGGCTGTCATGCACTTGGTCCAGCTGCTGTGTAAGCTTCCTGTGGCTTCTTACACAAGTAAATTTAGACCTACCTCAGCAATGGTGGATGCCCTTCCCCCACCAAGCTGAATCATCCTGGGTCAAGCTTGAACCAGTGTGCTGGCTATGAAACTCTCATGTGAAATGCCTTCAGTTTGCTGGTCTTTTGGGGTGTGGTACCCACCAAGGTGTATCACCTGTCTCCCTGCTTTCAGCTCCTCCTCTTTCTGGAGCTCCATCCCACAGGCGCTCTCAGTGCTGGTCAAAACTTTTGCCCAGATCTGTGCTGACAACCCATGGCATCTGCTGGAGCTGCCGCTCAGATCTGTGTTGGTATCTTGAGGTGCTTTTCAGCTCAGTGGGATCTCCTGGTCTGTGGGTTGCAGAGGGTGTGGGAGAAATGCAGTATCTGAACCAGAGTGCCAGGGGGCAGGAGGGGGAAGTCCCCAATCCTCTGGTCAGTTGTACTTCCTGGGTGAGGCAGTGCCCCAGCCTGCCATGGTTTGCCTTCCTTGGGCTATACCCACTGTCCAACCAGTCCTGTTGAAATGAACCTGGTACCTCGGTTGGAAATGCAGAGATCACTTGTCTTCTGTGTCTCTCTAACTGGGGGCTGCACTCTGGAGCTATTTCTATTTGGCCATCTTGGCGGAATCTCTCTTTTTTTTTCTTTTGAGCTGGAGTCTCATTGTCAGCCAGGCTAGAGTACAGTGGCATGATCTCAGCTCCTGCAACCTCTGCCTCTGGGTTCACGCAATTCTCCTGCTTCAGCCTCCAGAGTAGCTAGGACTACAGGTGCCTGCCACCATGCCCAGCTAACTTTTTGCATTTTAGTAGAGACGGGATTTCACCATGTTGCCCAGGCTGGTTGCAAACTACTGAGCTCAGGCAATCCACTTGGCTCAGCCTCCCAAAGTGCTGAGATCACGGGTGTGAGCCACTGCACCTGGCCTACTTTATTAAAGTAATTAATCCTGTCCCATTTGGGCTCTGGTATTTATTCTCCTGATCAGAAATGAGCCAAGGCAGCAACTTAGGAGTCCTTTTAATCCTTTTTAAAAAGACATTCAAATAATACTGTAGATTTCTTTGACTTTTAAAAATTACATTATTATTTTTATTTTATGAAGGAAGGAATCTTGTCAATATTGTTAGAAACTATATTCTTAGTGCTCAGAATAGTGCACATAAGTACACCAAAATTATGTATTTTTAAAAAATAAATGAATCTACATTTCTTCTAGAGTACTCATTAACTGCAAGGTCAATGTGAGTTAGCAGTCTGATGTGGGATAGCTGAATAGGAACAGCTCTGGAGTGCAGTTCCCAGCAAGAACAACACAGAGCATGAGTGATCACCACATTTCCAAATGAGTTATTACTGCCCACAGACCAGAAGATTCCCAGGCTGAAAAGCACTATGAGTTTCCAGCACAACTGTTTCAGCCAGTGCAGCGGGTCTCCACACAAAAACTCACACAAATCTGGGTGGCCATTTCAACTGGCACCTGGAACACCTGGGAAACAGAGCCACCCATTCAACTGAAAAAAAGGGGGCTAAAACAGGGAGCCAGATGATCTGGCTCGGCGAGTCCCACCCCCACAAAGATCAGCAATATGAAACCCTCTAGATTGAGAGTTTCACAGCAACCACAGCTGGACCCAGGATGGTCCAGCTCTATGGGGGAAAGGGCATCTGCCGTTACCGTGGCAGTCCACCACTGTCAAGGCAGTCCGCCATTACTGAGGCAGTCTGCCATTACTGAGGCAATCCACCATTATTGAGTCAGACTGCCATGACTGAGGCAGTTCTAACTATCCCTCTATAAACAAAATCACAAGGAAGTTCACACAGCAGCTAGGCAGAGCCCATGGCAGCTCAGCAATGCTTCTGCAGGCAGACTGTGACTAGGCTACCTCCTAGCTGGCAGGGCATCTCTGAAAAAAGGCAATAGCACATCAGGAACTTACAAATAAAGCCCCACTTTCCCAGGACAGAGCAGCTGAGAAAAAAGGCAGTTATGAGTTCTGCTGCAGCAGACTTAAACGTACCTGCCTAGCAGCTCTAAACAGAGCAACAGAACTCACAGCTTAGCACTTCAGCTCCTATAAGGGTCAGACTATCTCTTCAGGCAGCTCCATAACCCCTGTATACCCAAAGAGACAACTTATAAAGGAGAGCTCAGGCTGAAATCTAGCAGGTATCCTTCTGGGATGAAGATAACAGAATAAAGAACTGGCAGAAACCCTTACCGTTCTGCAGCCACTGCAGATGATTCCCAGGCAAGCAGGGTCTGGAGTGGACCCCCAGCAGTCCTACAGCAGAGAGGCCTGACTGTTAGAAGGAAAACTAAAAAACAGAAAGAAATAACTTCATCATCAGCAAAAAGGGCATCCACTCAGAGACCCCCATCCAAAAGTTACCAACTGCAAAGACCACAGGTAGATAAATCCACAAAGATGGGAAGAAACCAGCACAAAAAGGATGAAAACACCCAAAGCCAGAACGCCTTTCCTCCTCCAAGGGATCACAACTCCTCACCAGCAAGGGAACAAAGCTGGATTGAAAACGAGTCTGATGAATTGACAGAAACAGGCTTCAGAAGGTGGGTAATAACAAGCCTCTCTGAGCTAAAAGAACATGTTCTAACCCAAAGCAAAGAAACTGAGAAACTTGAAAAATGGTTTGATGAAATGCTAACAAGAATAAACAGCTTAGAGAAGAATATAAATGACTTGATGGAGCTGAAAAACACAGTGTGAGAACTTCGTGAAGCATACACAGGTTTCAATAGCTGAATTCACCAAGCAGAAGAAAGGATATCAGAGATTGAAGATCAACTCAATGAAATAAAAGAAGAAGGTAAGATTAGAGGAAGAAGAGTGAAAAGAAATGAACAAAGCCTCCAAGAAATATGGAATTATGTGAAAATACCTAATCTACGTTTGATAGGTGTACCTGAATGTGACAGAGAGCATGAATCCAAAGTGGAAAACACTCTTCAGAATATTATCCAGGAGAACTTCCCCAGCCTAGCAAGGCAGGCCAGTATTCAAGTCCAGGAAACACAGAGAACACCACAAGGATATTCCTCAAGAAGAGCAACCCCAAGGCACATAATTGTCAGATTCACCAGGGTTGAAATTAAGGAAAAAAATGCTAAGGGCAGCCAGAGAGAAAGGTTGGGTTTGTGGGTAACACCTCCCATGAGCACCAAGGAAGGAGAACTGTCCAGACTCCAGGCACAATTAGTACCTGAAGAATATCTTAGTTTATAATGTTATTACTCAGCTATTTCCTTTATATAATCCTTTATATACAATCATCTATTAGTTTACAGAACTAGTGCCTGATGTATAACTTATAGCTTACATATATCCAGCTTATATAATCATACTTAATACTTATATCTAGCATACTTAGTTCTATATAACCTTTTTATATAATCATATAGGTATTGTAGTCATAGCTGTACTGACACATTTAGTATTCATTTATATAATCCTTCCATATAACCATATAGTAGTTTGTAGCAGGAGGAATGCCTAGAGCAGTCACAGAACAGAAGCAGTACATGGGAAAACAGCCAGACCAGGACAAGAACCAAAGATCCAGGCTGTGGTGTCCCTGCCGGAAAGAGTATAGGCTGTATGGCAGGCTTGAAGGAAGAGCCTCTCCTCCTGGTAAAAGAGTCGTAGTACCTTGCATCCAGTTCCTGTGGAAAGTAGGCCTCAGGCCTGAGATCCTGGAAATAACCAAGGGAGAAGAATGCCTCTGGTATGACCAGTCACAGAAGCTGGACACCCTGTCAGTCTTTTATTGCTTCTGTGCTAGCTCAAATCATCCTACCATAAATATCTTGAGAAGAGCACAAGTCTGTCAGCTCCCACTGCATTAAGCTTACAGCATCCTTCTATTAGAAATCCTTTGAAGTCTCCAGCCCCCAGATAAGAAGTGCAAGACACCTGTTGCACACAGCCCACCTCCTTGCCTCAGTGACCTAATGGGGGCGGACCCCTTTTTCTATACATAACCCTCTACTACTGCACATGGCATGGCCTCCTACTGTGCACGGCCCACCGCTCTGCCCAGGTGACATAATGGGGTGGCCCCCTTGCTTGTGACTTGGGTGATTATGTATGCCCTATTACCAAGCCTATAGATGATGACCTCACTAACGACCCTGCCCCCTGCTTGTACCTAATAAATACAGATGCTTCTGGGCATTAGGGGAGCTCTTGCTGATCTCCACTCACAGGTGGCGTGGCTCCCTGAGTCCAGATGCACTTCACAAGTTCTTCAATGTCCTGTCTCTTTACTTCTCAGATCCTGCACATCAGCACAGCATAAAGGACACCCCACAACCCTGTGGGGCCCTACAGCCCTGCATGGGTTACCCACAAAGGAAAGCCCATCAGACTCACAGTGGATCTCTCAACAGAAACCCTACAAGCCAAAAGAGTTGGGGGCCAATATTCAACATCCTTCAAGAAAAGAACTTTCAACCCAGAATTTCATATCCAGCCAAACTAAGCTTCATAAGTGAAGGAGAAATAAAATCCTTTACAAACAAGCAATTGCTCAGAGATTTTGTCACCACCAGGACTGCCTTATAAGAGTTCCTGAAAGAAGCATTAAAGATAGAAAGAACCAGCCAGTACCAGCCACTGCAAAAATGTACCAAAAGGTAAAGAGCATCAACACAACGAAGAAACTGCATCAACTAATGGGCAAAACAACCAGCTAGCATCAAAATGGCAGGATCAAATTCACACATAACAATATTAACCTTAAATGTAAATGGGCTAAATGCCCCAATCAAAAGACACAGACTGGCAAATTGAATAAAAAGTCAAAACCCATCGGTGTGCTGTTTGCAGGTAACCCATCTCACATGCAAGGACACACATAGGCTCAAAGTAAAGGAATGGAGAAAGATTTACCAAACAAATGGAGAGCAAAAAAAAGCAGGAGTTGCAATGCTAGTTTCTGATAAAATAGACTTTAAACCAACAAAGATCAAAAGAGACAAAGAAGGGTATTACATAATGGTAAAAGGATCAATGCAACAAGAAGAGCTAATGATCCTAAATATATATGCACCTAATACAGGAGCACTCAGATACATAAAGCAAGTTCTTATCAACCTACAAAGAGACTTAGACTCCCACACAGTAATAGTGGGAGACTTGAACACTCCAGTGTCAATATTAGACAGATCAACAAGATTGGAAAATTAACAAGGATATCCAGGACTTGAACTCAGATCTGGACCTAGCAAACCTAATAGACATCTACAGAACTCTCCACCACAAATTCACAGAATATACACTCTTCTCAGTACCACATCATACCTACTCTAAAACTGACCATATAATTGTAAACAAATCACTCCTCAGCAAATGCAAAAGAATGGAAATCATAACAACAGTCTCTCAGACCACAGTGTAACCAAATTAGAACTCAGGATTAAGAAAGTAACTCAGAACCGCACAACTTCATGAACAACTGGCTCTTGAATGTTGATGTAGAGATGTTCTTCGAAGCCAATGAGAATGAAGATACAATGTACCAGAATCTTTGGGACACATTTAAGCAGTGTCTAGAGGAAGATTTATAGCAACAAATGCCCACATGCAGGGGATGGAGGCAGCAAACCACTTTGCCATGTAGGTAACATTCATGCAAAAAGCATCCTGTTTATCGTTTTGCCACTAAAGTTAACCATAAATTAGAATTGGAGGTTTTATCCAATTATGTTTGGAAAAAAAAAAGTCTGATGTGGCTCTCCTAAAATCCAAATGCCATTTAGGCTGTAATAATAGAGGTGTCAGATCCAGGATAAAAGAACAACATAATTCATTCTACTCTTAGAATTATGAACAACATAATTCATTCTACTCTTAATCTTTTGGAGTATAACGTTTAATTAAGCATAGTACCACACACCAGGAAAAACTGACAATACATTCTAGAGCGGTGTTTCCCTAACCTTTTTTTCCATCCTGGAGACCCCAGAAAATGGTAATATTTGTAAGATCCAAATGGATAAAAGAAGGCTTTGTTCATCTTAGGGCTGAGAGACTAAGATGCTGTTAAGAAGTAACAAATTTCTCTTAGTGGCATGATCTCAGCTCACTGCAACATCTGCCTCCCAAGTTCACGTGATTCTTCTGACCCAGCCTCCTGAGTAGCTAGGACTACAGGCATCTGCCTCCATGCCCAGCTAATTTTTTGTATTTTAATAGAGACAGGGTTTCACTGTGTTGCTCAGGCTGGTTGCAAACTCCTGAGCTCAGTTTCTGTTTAAATGTTGATAATAAGATAATATTTATATGACAAAGGAGAGAGACTTTTTTATTCTACAAAATCTGTAATACTCAGGAAATAACATGATTATGATTATTTCTCTCATGCACTCTCTAATGCCATGACACTCACATAAAATAATATTTTGGCACACTTGTAACACCCAGTTTGAGAAGCTGTACTCTATTGTGTCAGGAGAAAACCAACTGGGAGGAGGGAAACAGAAGCCACAGAATTAGTCATTATACAAGCCACAATTAATCCAGCACATCTAATGTAAGGTACTTTGCATATATTAACTCATTAATCCATTTATCAATAAAATAGGATGGTGTTATTTTCTCTGCTTTCTCATTAATGAAACAGAGACTCAACATTTAATATTATATCTAGGTCTGTGTAAGTACTTTATGGTGAGCTGGGTTTTAAATCTAGAACTGACCCCAAATCCTATGTTATTTTCTCTGCAAAATAGCAAGACAGAAAGGGCCTCTGTACAACTGTCTTTAAATGTAAAAGGACTGCTAGGTGGCAGAGAGATTAGAAATTTCTTATGCTCCAAGAAGTTGATCTCGTACCTATGAGTGGAATAATGAAGGGGGACAGACTCTATTTCAGAATAAGGAAGAAATGACTGTCTTATAAAGGTAGAATTCTCTACTGCAGATGGTGTTTAGCATATGTCTACTTCTTAGGGAATTTTAAAAGAAACTCCTATTTGGATGACCCCTGACTTTATTTCCAACTTCCAGTATGATGTTACAGTAAGTAAAAAGCATGAGACAAATCTGGGTTAGATTGTACTGTTATAATCTAACTTTTAGATTATAATACTTAGAAATACTGTTTCTTTCACATGAACTTTCTCAGGAAAGATTTGTATTTTAGACTAACTGCAAGTGGATAAAGAGCCAACTTCCAAGAGAGAAGTCTCAATAGTCCTCCAAAGAGTTTACAAGTGCCTTTCTTTGAAGACTGCCCTATTATTTTGGAGCATCCAAGACCTGGTCAGAAATGTATTCATTCTCAAAAATCAAAATACAGTCCCAAACCTTCATAATCGGCAAAGTTTCAATATAACAAAGAGGCTCTATTACTTTCCTCAATCCTTCTCAAAGTGAATGGATATCAATTAACAAGAAGTCTTAGAATCGAACGATTCAAGATGGCTGACCGCTAACATCTCAAGATTGCAGCTCCCAGTGAAAGCGCAGAGAACGAGAGGATGCCACACTTTCAGACAAATTTTGGTCGCTCACGGAGCAGAAGATTCCCAGTGGAGGAGCTGCACGGGTCGCCAGCGTGACTCTTGTGGCCAGCACAGCAGTTTTGCCAGCACCTTGGCGTGGCAGCTCTTGGTGCAGAGTAAACAGGACTGGTTCCCCTTCTGACCGAGGTTTGGAGGAGCAGCACGGGTCACCAGCATGACTCTTGTGGCCGGAGCAGTGGTTTTGCTGGTACCTTGGCACGGCAGCTCTTGGTGCAGAGCAAACAGGACTGGTTCCTCTTCTGACCGAGGTTTGGAGCTCCGGGAAGGCAGGGTCGCCTATTACGGACTCAAGAAGGAAGTCAGACTGGAGATTCCCGGGCAGAAAAGCACCATCAGTCTTAACGCCACTGTTTTGACCGGAGCAGTGGGTTGCTCATATTTCGGCCCTGGGAATTAACAACTTGGACGTCTACTCAGAGACCTAATTTGAAAGGTGGTAATTACAAAGATGACAGGTAGATAAATTTACAATGATGGGAAGAAACCAGCCTGAAAAGGCTGAGAATACTCAAAATCAGAATGCCTCTCCCTCTAAAGAGGATCGCAGTTCCTCATCAACAAGGGAACAAGGCTTGATGGAGAACGAGTGCATCCCAATAACAGAATCAGGCTTCAGAACATGGATAATAAGAAACTTCTGTGAGTTAAAAGAACATGTTGTAGCCCAATGTAAAGAAACTAAGAACTTTGAAAAAAGGTTTGATGAAATTGTAATGAGAATATACAATTTAGAGAGGAATATAAGTGAATTAATGGAACTGAAGAATACAATACGGGAACTCGAAGAAGTATGCACAGGTTTAAACACTCAAATTGTTCAAGCAGAAGAAAGGATATCAGAGTTCAAAGTCCAACTTAATGAAATAAAATGAGAAGACAAGAATAGAGAAAAAAGGATAAAAAGGAAAGAGCAAAGTCTCCAAGAAATGTGGGACTATGTGAAAAGACCTAATTTACGTTTGATTGGTGTACCTGAATGCAACAAAGAGAATGAATCCAAGCTGGAAAATATTCTTCAGGATATTATTCAGGAAAATTTTCCTAAACTAGCAAAGCAGGACAATATTCAACCCCAGGTAATACAGAGAACAACACAAAGATATTCCTCAAGAAGAGCAACACCAAGGCACATAATCGTTAGATTCACCAGGGTTGAAATGAAGGAGAAAATACTAAGGGCAGTCAGAGAGAAAGGTCAGGTTACCCACAAAGGGAAGCCTATCAGACTTACAGCAAATCTCTCAGCAGAAACGCTACAAGCCAGAAGAGAGTGGGGGCCAATATTCAACATCCTTAAAGAACAGAACTTTCAGCCCAGAATTTCATATCCAGCCAAACTAAGCTTCACAACTGAAGGAAAAATAAAATCTTTTATGAACAAGCAAGTACTCAGAGATTTTATTACCACCAGACCTGCTTTAAAAGAACTTCTGAAAGAAGCATTACACATAGAAAGAAACAACCAGTATTAGCCTTTCTAAAAATATACCAAAAAGTAAAGAGCATCAACATAAAGAAGAATTTACATCAACAAATGGATAAAACGGCCAGTTAACATCAAATGGCAGTAATCCTAAATTTAAATCGACTAAATCCCCCAATCAAAAGATACAGCCAAAACCCAACGGTATGCTACATCCAGATCCATTTCACATGCAAGGATACACAAAGACTCAAAACAAAGGGATGGAGAAAGATTTACCAACCAAATGGAAAGCAAAAATAAATAAATAAATAAATAACAGGAGTTGCAATTCTCGTATCTGATAAAATAGATATTGAAGCAACAAAGATATAGTGGTAAAAGGATCAACGCAACAATAAGAGCTAACGATCCTAACACCCAGATACATAGAGACTTAGACTCAATGAGACAGAAAATTAATAAGCATATCAAGGACTCGAACTCAGTTCTGGAACAAGTAAACTTAATAAATGTTTATAGAGCTCTCCACTTTAAATACACAAAATATACATTCTTGTCAATACCATATCACACCTACTCATAGGTTTAAATGAAATATTGATTGGCCATTATTAATACCCATTTCTTTTAGAATAAAGCAACATTTCCATTCTCTCTCCCTCTTTTTCTGTCTCTTTCTTCCTCTCCTTCACTCCTTTTTTTTCTTTCCTTCTCTCTCTCAAAAAAAAAGAAATCTTAGAATCATTAGATTGCTCTACTTTAGGCAATTTTAATATGATTCTGTTGTGTGTGTAAGAGAAATATTTTATTTTTAGATTTCCTTTCATCTTCCCACAATCACTTTCATAGACACACTTTCATGTTTTGTTTTAGAATACATCTCCTCTTATAAATCAAGGAGTTTCTAGGAAGAACACTTTTGTCCTGAACGGAGCACAGGAAAATTAAATAAAGGGTTGGCTACTGATCAGAAAAGAGAAATCATAGAGCCAAGTAACATCACTGCTGCTGTCTCACCATTGTCTTCTCTGCCTTTGCTCCATCTCTCCCTGTCTCCTTTTTACTTTCTTCCAGCCATCCTGTGAGGAGTCTGAAAGGATTTTGGTCTCACAGTGACTGTCTCCTTGATTCTTTATTCCCCAAACCAAGGATAATTATGAGACAAACCTAGGCCAGGCAGGGTGGCTCACGCCTGTAATCCCAGTATTCGGGAGGCCAAGGCAGGAGGATTGTTTGAGTCCAGGATCAAGACCAGATTGGGCAATATAGTGAGATCTCATCCCTACCAAAAAAAGAAAAATTACCCAGGCATACTGGTCTGTACCTGTTGTCTCAGCTACTTGGGAGGCAGAGATGGGAGAATCACTTGTGCCCAGGAGTTCCAGGCTACAGTGAGCTAAAATCATACCGCTGCACTCCAGCCTGGGCAGCAGAGTGAGTCACCATCTCTTGAGAGAGTGAGAGAGAGAGAATCTGAACCGTTACATAGATAAACATTCTAGACAGGGATGTAGCCTTTAAATCACTTGCAAATTATCCTCCTTTTCCTTGGCTACAAGTATCTTTCATTATAAAGAAAATTGATTGATATCAGAAAGAAAGTCTAGTGGATCTGGATTGCAGATCATTCTGTCATTAGCAGCATTATTTTTCAAATGCAAGTGAGCATATAAATATCAATAAAATTTGCTGAAAGATATCTACCTAGATAAAATATCTATATAATTTATTTCCTATCTCATCCTTCCTATTTTTTAAAGCAAGATACATATTTTATGATCGTGATTGAGATAAAATTATAACTTCATTATCTTCAGTATTTATGTTTTGAGACAACTGCTTGATGGGTGAAACCATTTAAAAACCAAAATCCTTTCGGTTCAGTAGATCCAATGGTAAGAATCTAAGACAAACTCAATACATACCTAATTTTACTATGTAGCAATAGAGCTAGTAACATTTCTCCTTTGATAAACCTGGAAAATAGCATAGTGATTTAGAGTTCATATTCAGGATTCAGACTGCTTGAACCCAACCCCATCACTTAACAGCTTTATGACATTTCACAAGTTTCTTATCCAGTTTCCCTCATCTGTACTACATTCCCTCATCTATACATTGGTGATAACTGATAGGATTGTTGGGAGGATTAAATAAGATAGATCTTGTCAAATACTTAGCATAGTGCCTGACACATAGTGTTAAATGAATGTTAACTGTTATCAGTATCATTAGTTTATCAGTATATAGAATTAAAAGAAATGTATACCTAAAGAAGTATAACACTAATACATAAAAATGTAGCTTGGCTGCCTTTTATACCTATGCACTTACATTTCTTTGGGATTTTAGATTACTGTGTATTGTTTTTCTATCGGTGTACTTGCTTTGATACTTTGAGAAAATAAACTAATGAATATTAATCTATGAAATATCCCTCTATAGAAATACATAAAACATGGTTCAATGCTTTGTAAAGTCTCACCAAACCTAAGGGTATTAAAATTGTTTTCCCTGGAAATGTTTTATGCTTTAAATACATATATTTAAAAAGTAGTCACTATCTTTTATTCGGTGCTGGAATCTCCAATCCTAAAGTCTAGAGACATAATGCTACTGCCACTGAAGTTTGTAAGTGGATTGACATGCTTCTAAGAAGCATGGGCATACTTCAGAAAATTATCCTAGAAGGTAAAGAAGAACACTATGTAAATAGAGTCGGAAATCTTTTTATATTGAGCTGACAGTTCTATATCTTAACATTGACAATCGTCTAGACACTAAAGTTATTCAAATTCAAGACAGTCCCTGATGAATTAGTTTAATTGCCCTGATGTGGGCCAAAAAGTAAGATTACATACATTCTCGTTGAGAGAGCAATGTCGCTTTTTATTAAATTTCAGACTCCTTCAGTTAGATTTACACTGGGGTGTTTTACCCCCTCCAACAACATTTAAATTTAACTTCCTGTTCACCTTTCTTCCTACTTGTTTTTGTCTAGCATGATTTTTACGCCTTCAGGTGCATATGAATTATTTATGCACCCATATGATTTCCTTTATTTATGTACCCATATGATTTTCTTCCTACATCTCCATGCTGTGTTTTAAGTGAAAAGTTATGAAGGAATATTAAATAAGATGAAAGCAAAACCAAGGGAAATGCAATATAGTTGTGTGTATGTACTGATAATGCTAACCATCAAGTATTACCGAACTCAGCTGAAAAAACAGAGATGAGATATGCTGTAACTGCCTTCACCAGTTGCTCATTTTGTATAGCCCTAAGGCAAGATTAGTTCCTAGAAGACATCATTCTGTAACATAACCCTTTCTCACCTCTCAGCTCCCCAGGACCCCTCCAGCCCCAAATACTAGGTAATTTCACTGAATCATAATGCATTTTGTTAGCAGCATTATGGGGATAGGAACTAAGTGAATGTTGGATCATCTATTTTGCCAGTGGATAAATTACCAAGTACCATTTCTCCAAATCAAATGTGTTTGCAAATGAAACCCTGCAATAGCTGCAAAAAGCAGACCTTGCCTGACTCATCTTTTATAATTATTTTCAGATCTAACTCTTTAGAATGCTTTAAAAGGATTGTAAAAAGTCATAAATCTTTAGAATGCCTTTAATTCCACAAATACTGTTGTATATCTCCTTCCATGCCGTTCAGAGAGAGGAAAGAAATTTGCCACATTGACACTATTCTATCCTAACAATTCATATTCTTCACAGGCCTTTCTAAAAGACCCATCTCTCCCTTAATCTTCTCCAAGAGCCATAAAACTCATGCTTTTTCTATGATGGAGAGAAAAGTTTAGTCTGAAATCTCCAACTTTGCATTTTCATCTTCAAAATGTCCTTGCTGTAGGGAGTAAACCCCACCCTTTGCTTTCAAGTAAAAAAAAAAAAGAAAAAGAAAAGAAAGATGGTGTTTTTCAAGTAACTTGATCCTATATGTCTCTGTATCACTAAACTGTTTCTTTCTTCCATCCTCACAGTTTGCCATAAAATTTTGGGGTTTAAAACTATACCACAACTATCACAAAGTTGGAGATCAGAAAAACGTGCCTTGATAGGCCGTTGTGAAACCGTCCACTGGCTGTAAACTGGCTTCCAAGAAAGTGCAAAGTAAAACATTTTATTGGCTTGTACCATTAAGAAAATGAGGCCGTAAGGCATTAAGTCAACCACACAAACAAGTGATTTTGTTTTTCCTCTAATACCTAAACCTGCTCCAATATATCAAGTGAAATCTTTTATTTCTTTTTCTTTGGCAGTGAAAGAAAACATGCCATCATATAAAATGACCTCTAAAACAACAGTGCTGTAATGTGGTCAGAGCAGTGTGTTTAGAGTCTGAAAATCAAGAATGTAATCTTTGACAACTCTGTTACTCTCTGGGTGTCCTGTGAGTTGGATTTCTCTTTCTGTAAAATATACACAACCTTTTATCTACTTCAATAGGAATAGAAAAAAAATTGAGAACTCTCTTAGCATTGCATTTTTGGTATGAGAACCTTTAATTTTTTTTAAGAGTCACAGCTCATTTACTTTCAGATTGCATCTGTATTGTGATTTCATTTTGCAGTCCTTGTGTATCCACTATTTTAGCTACTGATACTATTCCAAGTTATTTTTTGTCACCAAACCAAACACAAAAAAGGCCCTGAACAGCCTCTGTAGGTCTTTATGTTTTTCTTTAGTGTAATACCTCTAGAGAACAGTTTATTTTAACTCCCTTCTTTTCTAGATTGTTCATGTTGGAAGGCAGACTTTCTGAACTCTTCTCAAGTGATGATAAAACGGACTCGTTGATAAATCTTTCTGGTACAGATTTTCAAAACTTCCGTCTATCCACTGTGCCTTCATGTTAAAGAAAGAATGGAACATCATCTCTAAAACAAGATAACTTCAGCTCTGGGGCTGAGGAGGCCAGCCTGCCACTGGGTAGTTTTGATATCAGAAGGATTTCAAAACCTTTCCCCTGTGGAGGATGAGTTATATACCCACCCTGGGGCATCAACATGAAGGTGCTGAGCAGCTTGCCATTGACAGAACGCTGCAGGTCCCACAGGCCACTCCTGCTAAAGTGTAACTGAAGTTGTTCTCACAGAACTGCCATCCACACAACCCACCCAGGGGGACTGTGGTTCTACACTGACTCAGTGATCAGAGTGGGGACATTTTCTTATTCCTCCAGAGACTGACAAGAGATGGGATCTGAAGGTATCTTGATCTCACAGCTGCATCCTGATAGATACATTTTATTACCATGATGGGAATAAATTACTCTGAGGCTCCCAATAATGGCTGTTTTGGTTTTGACAAACGAGGCTCTGAGGTTAGATCCCATAAACCTCTACTTCCATCAATGGAGATCGCAATGTTCATGTAAATTATCTGCATAAATTCAGTGTCAATCTATTCAGATAAGGACCAATGTTATTCTTAGAGAAAGAACTGGAATATAAACAGGTGATTTTCAAGAGCTTTCTTTTTACAAATTGCCCACTCATTACAGAAGGGTGCCATGAGAAGATCAGATTGGGTGTGGTCGTGGCTCACTTTTGCTTCCAATGACTCCGTTTTCCATGGCTTCTCAGCCTTTGCATGGGCCAGGAGGTTGAGCTGAAAGCAGCTTTGGCCACGTAAGTGATGTTGGGACACAGTCATTTTAGGAAGGGTGGAGGATGCAATGACTACCAAGGTAAATAAATCCTCTTTCCTCAGAATATTGGTTATGTGAAAATTACTGCTTTTCTCTCTTTTTAAGGTTTTTATAAAATTACTCTTGGATTGATTGCATGAATTTTGTTGTTGTGTTTCTTTCTATAATTTTTGACCTTCAGAGCTCAAAGAGGCAATCTCATTTGCACAGCACTAAGAGATGCAGGTTATTCCACTGTGTGTGTGTGTGTGTGTGTGTGTGTGTGTGTGTGTGTGTGTGTGTGTGTGTGTTTGAGACAGAATATCACTCTGTCTCCCAGGCTGGAGTGCAATGCTGCAATCTCGGCTCACTGCAACCTCCACCTCCTGCGTTCAAGCGATTCTCCTGCCTCAGCCTCCTAAGTAGCTGGGATTACCACATGTGCCACCACACCTGGCTAATTTTTCTATTTTTAGTAGAGACAGGGTTTCCCCATGTTGACCAGGCTGGTCTCAAACTCCTAACCTCTGGTGATCTGCCAGCCTCCACCTCCCAAAGTGCTGGGATTACAGGCATGAGCCATGGCACCTGGCCGTGTGTGTGTTTTTAAAAAGCTTTATAACAAATATATACATGCAGCTGACAGAAGTAATAGTCTCATTTTACATGTGTGTTAAGTCTCTTAATGCTAACACTAAATGCAAGACAGGTGCTGGCAAAAGCCTAGAGCAATTATAGTAGGGATGACACATCCGTAGTTGTTATAATGACTTAACAATTAAGGGTTCACTGAAAATCTTGTTAAACTCAAGATTTTCACGCAGGAGACTGCTCAGCATCATCATCACCTTAAGTGCAACAATTAAGCTGTTGCTTTGCCATGTCATTATTCAGAACTGAAAACGCCCTTCGGATTCATGTGTCTTCATTTCCCAGCCTGCTCATTTTATTGAATGACATGGCTATGGGACTCTGATAAGTTTTGATTCACCTTCTGTTAGGAGGTTTATTTTTACATATTTTCTATTAAAGGCCCCTTACCCCCAGCTTAAACCATAAATGAAATTACACATTTTGCAAACTATGCTCAAGTCACATGTGTCTTTATTTCGTAAAATTATATAGAACGTATCTACTGTAATTATTTTTATTGTCAGTGCTGAAATTCTCACAATCTGGGGGGAAGTTAACAAAACAGACTCACAATCAGTTGAAAATTCTTTTCAAAGACTCAAAATATGAACCTAATTTCTACCAATGTCCATTTTTAGAATGGTAGAAGTTAAGTTCGATTTCTTCTTCCAGATGCTAAAATCCCAGTTAGCATCACTTCTTTTATTCTCTTTCTCATTCTTTTTCAAAAAATTGTCATGGATAAGATGTCAGTTACATGTGTACTATTCCTGCTTTCACTTAAAGGCTATAATTAAGTCTTTTGTTTGTTCTGACTGCAGTTAATTCCTGGCATTGGATAAGAGCTAAGCTATTGCTTCTCCAGGTTCTTCCCTCGATAAAAGTGGAAGTAACAGTAAAATGATTACTAGCTTTTCTAATGTGAATTATAATACACCTGACAAAACAAATTCACTTTAATATAAAGTGGGATGTAGAATTTTATTTCATCAGCCACTTGTCAAGCTAACCCATTTAGAAATTCTAATGTAGTTTTCAACCTTTGTGTTAAATATGTTTCTTTTCATTTTCATTCTCAAAAAATTCATCAAATTTCAAATGGCATGCTCTTTCTAGGGTTTGTGCATGCTTTCACTTTTTAATAGCAATTAACATACTACGTGAAAAGTATTACTTCATTTTATCTTCTCTAGTTTTTACGAGGTCAGAGTTACACTCGGTTTAGCATGTTTTAGAGCTAGGTGCCAGGAAATGTACCCTTCTTTTTGGTTACTGTTATGCAACCTAGAGTCATTTTTATTATGAAGGAGTAAACTGGGCATTGGAAAAAACAAAGCTAACTTCCTAATCTTAGAATGTAAGATTAGGTGTATAGTAAATATCTTTAAACTGCTTAGCAACCTGAAAAACAACAACCAATAACTTAACTTTTTTTAGGTGACTCTTACTTATTATGAACTCCTCTGCAATTAGGCAGCCAAGACCCTAAGGATTTTAAGATTAGAAAGTGGTTAATGAGAATAATCTAGTTTTCAGACGTCTTGTTCTGTGTTTCATAACCAGATGAAGAAGGGGCTACAGCCCTCATTGCCTGAGGACATAGTCTCTCCATTCAGCTTTTGTAAAGAGAGACTTCATGGTTTTCTTCCTGCGATTGAAGATCCTCTGTGGTGTGACTTTTCCTTGATTATTTGAAAATTTACATGCCCTCCCCGCCATGCCTTTGCTTCAGTCCAGTCTTCCATCCATGAATACACCAGGCCTGATTCTGCTTCCTTGCTTGTGCCCACCCTTTCCCCACATCTTCTGGCTGTTCTTTTTCACCACTTGGTTTTCCATCTTTTAGAGTTCAGCTCTGGTCTTATCTCCTCCACTATGTACTATTAACATCAGTCTGTCCTTCCTCTGAACTCTAAAATTTACGGCTATACTATTTTATATTTTTATTTTGTTTATATATGGCTTTACATTATATGCTCCTTATGAACTATATTTTCTATGTCTAGGTCTATCACTAGCAACACAATGGTTTTATACATCTTATGTAATTTAAGGGTCAAAAATGGTCAATGTGCTCCTTTGGCTCCCTGTCCATCATCCCATTTCTGGTGGTTTCAATTGGAGACAATAAGCAACATGAATCAATCAGAGTACAGTCAGGAAAAAAGAACCCAGACCAAGTTGTTTCATTGAGAGGATTTAACATGGGGAACTGGTTCTAAAGAGATGGGACATACTAAAAAGGCAAACAACAAATGGTGAAGGCAGGTATTTGCAAAAATAGGAAGTTACCAGCACCTTTTTAGGGCAGGTGGTTTCACCACAGTTTAGGAGCTGGGGCTGCTCACTGGGTGCTGAAGCCACCAAGGGTAAGGCTTCCCCAGGGAAGCTGGGACCATGGAGGAGACACAAGCACTATCAGAAATACTGGCCAAAGCAAGGAAGGGAGGAGCGTACCCTGGCTTCTCCCCATCTACATTCCAGACACCTGCTGGTGACTTTTCTAACCAAACTAAACAGAAGCCAATTAGCAAAGAAGCACGGGCAATGTGTTTTGCAGAAATCAATGCTTTGTGATACAGAGCAGAACAGGACAAGCAGAGGAAAGAAATCTAAGAATAAATGGGCAAATTATTAACAGTGATGGAGCAGAATTGAACAGATTCAAAGCTATTCTACGTGTCGTGGGAACTACAAATAGTCCAATAACTCATAAGTAACTTGTTTCCAACATCTTTCCTAGGATTACTGTTTCTGAATGATCACAGGTTAATAATTTAGACTTCTTAAATAATACTGTGTAATTCCTTTTATTTTATTATAAATTATAAAATACAAAATATTTCTGTCTATCCTTGGCTTGTGTCAAAGGATTGCAACTATACTTGCATGTAAATGTAATGTATAAAAAAATAATTTCCAAAATATATCTTCTAATTGAATCTAATCTAATTATAGCCACTTCCCAATTTACACCTATTCAATATATTTTCCACCTGTTAACATATCTAAAACTAATCTCATCCGTTTGTTATTAGTTGAGACTTTTTCATTTAAAAGCGATGGAAATCCAACTCACACTAGAATAAGCAAATTAGGAAGCATATTGAGTCACTCTAACTGGGAAATCTAAATCTAAATCTTGTATATCAGGGATAGCGGAATTCAGGAGGTTAAATGATATTACTTAAATTCATTCTTTCTCTCTTGTTCACTCACAATGCTCTGCCTGCCTTTAATTTCACTCTCAGGCTAGCTAGCTTCATTTGTGATATGCATAGAATTCCTGGAAGAACTCATATTGGGATGCCTGGATTGCATGCCCACCTAGAGAACCATTCCCTAAGGCCAAGTGTGCAGTGGATTCTGATAAGCCAGACCTAGGTAAGGAAAATGCCATTTGGGTTGGGGTTGGGGGTGTTATCTTCCATACCCAAATCACATTAGTTTGGGAAGGAGGTTGTTTCCAAAAATTGGGATACTGAGAGGATTAAAAAAAATATATATATATATATATATATATTCACTATACTCTTCCTTTCTACTACTACCAATTTCTTTTAAAATTGTTTCATTTTTGGACAGGGAAACTGGCTCATAACTGTAATCCCAGCAATTTGAGAGGCCAAAGTAGGAGGATCACTTGAGCCCAGGAGTTCTAGACGAGCCTAGGCAACAAAGTGAAACCCCATCTCAAAAAAGAAAGAAAGAGAGAGGAGACAGAGAGAGAGAGAGAGAGAGAGAGAGAGAGAGAGAGAGAGAGAGAGAGAATGAAACAAAGAAAAGAGAGAGAGAAAGAAGGAATTCACTGAGCATGCTAGTGCACACCTGTAGACCCAGCTACTTGTGAGGCTCAGGTGGGAGGATTGCTTGAGCTTGGAAATTCAAGGCTGCAGTGAGCTGAGATAGTGCCACTGCACTCCAGCCTAGGTGGCAAAGCAAGGCCCTGTCTCAAAAAACAAGTTGTTTTCACTGTCACAATTTTGTCAACCATGCGAGTTATAAACTGTCTACTCCCGAATTTTTGCAATCATCAAATCCTATCACTTTTTCCTTGAAGTTAATTGTCATATCTGTCATTTACTTTTATTTTCAATTGCCACCACTCTGATTTAGACCAGGTTTTCTCAACCTGGGTACTGTTGACATTGTGGGTCAGGTGACTTTTTTGGGAGGGTATTCTCCTGCACTGTATAGGATGTCTCTACCTCATGGATGCCAGAAGCACTCTTCCCGGTATGACAGAATAAAATGTCTCCTGGGGGCAAAATATCCTTTGGTTGAGAATCTCTGATTTAGACATTTGTTAACTTACCCTTGGACTACTTTGCTAGTCTTTTTAAATTGTATTTTATTATTTTATTTTATTTTTGAGACAGAGTCCCCCCTGTCTCAAAGGGAACTCTGTTCACTGCAGGAAAAGAAAAGGTGGCACCAGAGCTGGCTTTAGAGAATGCATAGGAGTTTGAGTGGCACAATTTCAGCTCACTGCAACCTCTTCCTTCCGAGTTCAAGTGATTCTCCTGCCTCAGCCTCCCGAGTAGCTGGGATTACAGGCAGGTACCACCATGCCCAGCTAATACTTGTATTTTTAGTAGAGGTGGGATTTTGCCATGTTGGCCAGGTTAGTCTCAAACTCCTGGCCTCAAGTGATTCATCCATCCCGACCTCCTGAAGTGCTGGAATTACAGAACTGAGCCACTGCTTCCAGCCTACTTTGCTAGTCTTATATCTACTGTTTCCACTTTCATTACCTATCCTTTTAACTTTTTAAAATACAGCATTGCCCAGATAGTATCAATAAAATACCATATTGATTATGAAAATCCTTCGCTAAAATTTCTGCCAATTTTTCTCTACCGCCTGCTGATTAAAGACCAGATTCTTTTTTGAGATGGAGTCTCACTCTGTCACCCAGGCTGGAGTGCAGTGGTACGATCTTGGCTCACTGCAACCTCCGCCTCCTGGGTTCAGGCAATTCTCCTGCCTCAGCCTCTCGAGTAGCTGGGATTACAGACATGAGCCACCATGCCCAGCTAATCTTTGTATTTTTAGTAGACACAGGGTTTTGCCATGTTGACCAGGCTGGTCTTGAACCCTTGACCTCAGGTGATCCACCTGCCTCAGCCTGCCAAAATGCTAGAATTACAGGCATAAGCCACCATGCCCAGCCAAGACAGATTCTTTAATCTGGCATCTATAACCAAACACAACCTGTTACTACTCAGCTAAATTTAAGGGAATATTTTCCACTCAGAGTGGACTACCCATTGTTCCTTGGCTCTGCTTGCATTTTCCAAGTCATTGGTTTTGTTGCTCTGTAAGTCAGGAGTGTCTTCTCTCAAGTTAGTTTAGTCAGACTCTCAGACTCCTATGCATCCTCTAAAGCTCACCTCTGGTGCCACCTTTTCTTCTCCTTCAGGAGTTCTTCCTTATATTTTCCCTCATCCTCCCCAGTACATGCTTATCCCACTGCTCTCACATTTTACCATGCTCTTATTATATTTTGGCTTGTCATTCATTTGACTCATAGCACATGCAGCTTGTACTGTTATCATTTATGATCTTAGCAAGACCTTATTATTCCTACTCAATTATCACATCCTTGAGGGAAGAGATTCAAATATGAGATACTCTCTCTGACATCACCACTTAGATGTGCCTTAAGGCAAGTTGAGTTAATTTTCCTGTGTTTTGGTTTTTCCAACTGCTTCATGGAGAGTTATGCTCTTCCTTCCTATCTCACTTCCTTTTTGAGGATAAAATAAACAAGGTGAATGCATTTTACAGAGCGACTACAAAGGACTACAGAGTTCCTATGTGAATCTTCTCACGATTTGCTGTGACTTGCTGTAGAAGGTCAGTAGACTTTTGGGAATGGATAGGAAAGTTAACTTTGTAACAGTCTCAAGGGAGGTAGGAAAAATGGAGTCATGGAAATATAGAATGGTGCAGCTACTTTGGAAAACAGTCTGGGAGTTCCTGAAATAGTTAAGCAGCTTAAATATAACTGTTCTGTTATAAAAAGGAATGAAGCATTGATAACAGGTTACAACATAGATAAACCTTGAAAACATCATGCTAAATAAAAGGAGATAATAACAAAATACCTCACATTATATCATTTCATTTGTATGAAATGCTGGGTGCAGTGGCTCACGCCTGTAATCTTAGCACTTTGGGAGGCCGAGGTGGGTGGATCACCTGAGGTTAGCAGTTCAAGACCAGCCTGGCCATCATGGTGAAACCCCATCTTTAAAAAAAATTTTTTTTAATTAAAAAAAAAGGAAATGCCCTGAACAGATAAACCCATAGAGACAGAAAATAGATTACCGGTTGCTTGGGACTGGAGGTTGGGGGAAGATGGGGGACAGATGGGCAATATCTAAAGCATACAGGTTTCTTTCTGAAGTGATAAAAATGTTCTAAAGTTGACTGTGGGGCCGGCATGGTGGCTCATGCCTATAATCCCAGCACTTTCGGAGGCGAGGTAGGTGGATCACTTGAGGTCAGGAGTTCAAGACCAGCCTTACCAACATATAAAACACCATCTCTACTAAAAATGCAGAAAAAAAATAAGCTAGGCATGGTGGCATGCACCTGTAATCCCAGCTACTTGGGAAACAGACCCAGGAAAATTGCTTGACCCCAGGAGGTGGCGGATGCAGTGAGCCAAGATTGTGCCACTGCACTCCAGCCTGGGCCACAGAATGAGACTCTGTCTAAAACAATAAAGCATAAATAAATAAATAAATAAATAATATAAAAATAATAAAGTTGAGGGTGGTTATTGTTGCATGTATCTGCGAATATACTAAAATACACTAAATTGTATATTTTAGATGGGCAAATTATGTGATGTGTGAGATATATTTCAATAAAACTTATTTTAAGAAAATTGCAAGTGTTCCTATACACCAATAACAGACTTAAAGAGAGCCAAATCAAGAATGAACTGCCATTCATAATTGCTACAAAGAGAATAAAATATCTAGAAATACAACTAACAAAGAATGTAAAGGACCTCTTCAAGGAGAACTACAAACCACTGCTCAAGGAAATAAAAGAGGACACAAACAGATGGAGAAACATTCCATGCTCATGGTTAGGAAGAATCAATATCGTTAAAAACAGCCATACTGCCCAAAGTAATTTATACATTCAGCGCTATCCCCAGCAAGCTACCAATGACCTTCTTCACAGAACTGGAAAAAACCCACCTTAAACTTCATATGGAACCAAAAGAGAGCTCACATAGCCAAGCCAATTCTAAGCAGAAATAACAAAGCTGGAGGCATCACACTATCTGACTTCAAACTATACTACAAGGCTACAGTAATCAAAAAAGCATGGTACTGGTACCAAAACAGAGATATAGACCAATGGAACAGAACAGAAGCTTCAGAGGCAATGCCACACATCTACAACCATCTGATCTTTGGCAAACCTGACAAAAACAAGCAATGGGGAAAGGATTCCCTGTTTAATAAATGGTGTTGGGAAAAACTGGCTAGCCATGTGCAGAAAGCAGAAACTGGACCCCTTCCTGACATCTTACACTAAAATTAACTCCAGATGGATTAAAGACTTAAACATAAGACCTAACACCATAAAAATCCTAGAAGAAAATCTTGGCAAAACCATTCAGGACATAGGAGTAGGCAAGGACCTCATGACTAAAACACCAAAAGCATTGGCAACAAAAGCCAAAATAGACAAATGGGACCTAATTAAACTCCAGAGCTTCCACACAGCAAAAGAAACAATCATTAAAGTGAATTGACAACCAACAGAATGGGAAAAAATTTTTGCAATCTACCCATCTGACAAAGGGCGGATATCCAGAATCTACAAAGAACTAAAACAGATTTACAAGAAGAAAACAAGCCCATTCAAAAGTAGGCGAAGGATATGAACAGAAAATTTACAAAAGAAGACATATATGAGGCCAACAAACGTATGAAAAAAATGCTCATCATCACTGGTCATTAGAGAAATGCAAATCAAAACTACATTGAGATACCATCTCACTTCACACCAGTTAGAATGGCGGTCATTAAAAAATCCGGAGACGGACCAGGCGAGGTGGCTCAAGCCTGTAATCCCAGCACTTTGGGAGGCGGAGGCGGGTGGATCACAAGGTCAAGAGATCAAGACCATACTGGTCAACATGGTGAAATCCCGTCTCTACTAAAAATACAAAAAAATTAGCTGGGCATGGTGGCACGTGCCTGTAATCCCAGCTACTCAAGAGGCTGAGGCAGGAGAATTGCCTGAACCCAGGAGGTGGAGGTTGCAGTGAGCCGAGATTGCGCCATTGCACTCTAGCCTGGGTAACAAGAGCAAAACTCCGTCTCAAAAAAAAAAAAAAAAAAAAAAAATCTGGAGACAACAGATGCTGGAGAGGATGTGGAGAAATAGGAACAATTTTACACTGTTGGTGGGAGTGTAAATTAGTTCAACCATTGTGGAAGACAGCGTGGCTATTCCTCAAGGGCCTAGAAATAGAAACTCCATTTGACCCAGCAATCCCATTACTGGGTATATATCCAAAGGACTATAAATCATTCTACTATAAGGACACATGCACAGGGATGTTTATTGCAGCACTGTTTACAATAGCAAAGACTTGGAACCAACCCAAGTGCCCATCAATGATAGACTGGACAGGGAAAATGTGGCACATATACACCATGGAATACTATGCAGCCATAAAAAAGATGAGTTTGTGTCCTTTTTAGGAACATGGATGAACCTGGAAACCATCATTCTCAGCAAACTGACACAAGAACAGAAAATGAAATACCACATGTTCTAACTCATAGGTGGGTGTTGAACAGTGAGAACACATGGACACAGGGAGGGGAGCATCATACACTGGGATCTGTTGGGGGGAACTAGGAGAGGGACAACGGGGGTGGGAAGTTGGGGAGGGATACCATGGGGAGAAATGCCAGATATATGTGATGGGGAGGAAGGCAGCAAACCACATTGCCATGTATGTACCTATGCAACAATCTTGCATGTTCTTCACATGTACCCCAAAACCTGAAATGCAATAAAAATATATATATTTTTTTAAAAAACCAAATCTAAAACTGACAGAAAAAAAGGATTCCACAACCTATCAATATCTGTTCAAGTTTCTTGAATCAAAGCAGGCAAGATAATCCAAGACTAAAATGTTAAGCCAACGGATTGTATCATGATGTGTTCTTAGTGTGAGTCCCTTGTTTGCTTGCCCTTAATTTCCTCTTACTGCCCTGGCAGAAACTGCATTCTGCATTCTCTGCTTCTGTGCTCTTATTGGATGCTGAACTTAGTGACTCACGAATCTGCAGTATTCTATTAACTTGCCATTACTAATTTTTGGTTTTAAACACAGCTATGTCAGGTCGTCAAAATATACATTTTTATTATAAAGAATTTTACTTTGGGGAGTGGAGAGGAGAAAATCCTGGTTTTGCAAATATAGGGAACATTTGAACAGCATCAGTTTCTGCAAGTACATTGTGGCCGATTATACAGGACAGAGTTTATGCAGACCTGATTTTTGGTAGTTGTTGGAGGTAACCAGTTTTCTCTGCTTTCTCAGACATATGCTATGATTGCCAGTGAATTGTTGAAGAGTTTTCATTTCTCTGTGTAATACATACATTGTTTTACATGAACTCAATTTCACCTTTCTTGTCTATTTCCTCTTAAGTATAACAGGAATTTGTGAGCCTCCCAGCCCTTTCTTAGGGGCGAACTTTTTAAACAACATAAGAGTATCTGGAAGTTTGGCCTTACCATCTCTCCTGCAGATATCCCTCTGGTGTCTCTGGCATTCTGGGTTTTTGGCTGTCACAATAGCCTTTGTTTTTAGCACCTCCAGAGACCCTCTTCTCTTGGTGCTGGAGCGAATGGAAAGAAGAAGCCTCCCTCCTTTACTTTTCCCTTCTTCACTTGACACTTCAGCCTCTTCAATGTGTATCAAAAAGCAGTAATAAATATTTACTGAGCACCTACTGTATACTATTAACTATGTTGAGTGTTTTACTGCATCTCAACAACCCTACAAATCTGTACTATTATGTTGCCTATGTCTTTTTTTTTCTTGAGATGGAGTGTCACTCTGTCACTAGGAAGGAGTGCAGTGGTGTGATCATGACTCACTGCAACTTTCAACTTCCGGGTTCAAGTGATTCTCCTGCCTCACCCTCCTGAGTAGCTGGGATTACAGGCATGCACCACCACACCCAGCTAATTTTTGCATTTTTGGTAAAGATGGGGTTTCACCAGGTTGGTCAGGGTACTCTCAATCTCCTGACCTCATGATCCACTGGCCTCGGCCTCCCAAAGTACTGGGACTACAGGCGTGGGCCACCGTGCCGGGCTTATGTTGTCTATTTCTAGATGAGCAAACCAAGTCTTAGAGGGGTGAAGCAACTTGCCCAAGGTGTGGTGACCAGTTATTGGTAGAGCAAGGATTTTAACCTAGGCAGTCTCACCAGTACATTTCACCACTGCCAAGATGCAAGTTCTTAAATACAAGTAGCTTAAATTTCCTTTGTGTGTTTGAACGGAATGATCACAAGTTGAGGGCTTTCACAACATGAGTGGTCACGTGCTGGGAGGTCAGCTGCCTGAGTGTCATGGCCTGCTGGCTGAGTCCTGCCCCCATAGTATCAGGCTCCTGTCATGTGGCCCTTCCCAGGCAGCCCTCCCTGTTGTTGGGTTCTGGTAACCACTCCTTCCCTTCCTCCACTTCAGGCCTCAGGTGGTCACACCTGCTGTATCAGCCCCATAGATTGCACTAATCCCTTGTGGTTTCTCTACATCCTGTGGACAACTTAGCAAGCACGTTTTTAATTAAACTTCCCTTGAATTTCCTTGTTATGAGCATGCCACTTATTTCCTGCCGAAGCCCTAACTGATGCAGTCCCTTGGGTGCTCCTCCATACCTGACCTCGTTCCACCTCAGTTCACACCCATGCCTCACCTGGCTCGTGGAAAAACTCTACTCCCTTCCACAGGAGAGAAATGTGCATGTCTTTGATTCTTTCTTGAATCCCGCAGGCTCAGGTGGTCTCCGCCAGTCTGGTAGACCCTGGGAGAGAGGGAGGCACAGGGCTCTTCAGCTGTGGTTCGGTCTTCCCACCTAGAAGGGCTGTGGGTCTGCTGGTGCCTTACTAACTAATTACAGCCCTCAAGGGCATATCCCTTATTATCTCAGAGACAACATGGACTAACCAAAAGAAAAACATCCTTTTATTAGCAGAACTCTGGTTAGCACCTGCAGAAACACAATAAGTCTTCATTATTGTGCCTAAAATCATCAGGTTCAGATTCTTTTCTACTCTGTCTGGGGGTTTGGCAGCATGAACAAAAGACCATAGTAGCTTTAGTGGCTCCCTGGAGAACATTACCAACTGTCACTGAATTACCTTGATTCAGAATCTGGGGAGATGCTTTCCCACTCATCCTCATTCATAAGTGAATTGGGATTCATAGTCTTGTTTCTTTGGAATTATGTTTCTGCTTTAACTTTTCCTCCAAAATTCTAAATATAGGATTAAATACAGTCCTAGGGATGACCTTCAGGGAGGTGCCCAACATAGTTTTTGAAGGGTCAAGAAGTCTTCTTGCAGGAAGTGATGAGGTTTGGCCAAGTCAGGAAAGGATTTTCTAGGTGGAGGGAACAGTGTGTGCAAAGGCACAGAGGCAGGCGACTGCATGAGCAATTTGGAGAAATGCAAGACTGTGTGGTTCCCAGGGCTTATCCTGTACAAACATCCTCAGGTATCAGGGATGAGAGATCAGGTATGCTGTTATTAAGGCCACATCGGTTGTGTATTGCTAGCATGTTTTCCAGTTGGTTAGTGCCTGGGTGAGCAACCATCCCAGTTTGCCCAGGACTGTCCCAGATTTAACACTGAGATTCCCACGTTCCGGGAAACCCCAGACAAACTAGGGCCATTGATCACTCTATGTGGTTACAGAAGTTGTTAAATATTTTGGACATCACCCCTGCCTTTAATATATGTGCATTCATATATAAGTATTATACACACACACACACACACACACACACACACACACACACACACCACATTCTTGAGTCCTTTTACAAGATTATATCTTTACATATTCTTGCTCTTTAGTTTGGAGCATGATTTCTACCTAGATACTGCATTCTCATGTATCATCTAAGATGACCTCCTCTCACCTTGACACTGTAAAGTATTTTTCCATATATGTAGTCTCTGAGGTATCTTGAACTTTCCTTTCCTGCTATCAGATGAGCTCCCCTCAAGGATCTTTGAAGAACTCTCTTCAGACTTTTCTGCTTAGAGGAAATTCCTTTTTAGACTCAAAAGATAGCTGGCTGTATTAAAAGGAGTGCTGCTATGACTGGAATGTTTGAAGATAGTTCCAGAAATTGTGGCGTCGTTTTAGTTTTAATTTTAGTCTCTGAATTACATATTTAATATAGACCAATTTTCAAGAATAGCAGATATCCCAGCTGATTTCTGTGGCAGGCAGAAGTGTTCTTCCTATCTGCTGTTCTCTGAGCCAAACAGCTGTGCTTTGAATCTGCTCCCCAGGCAGCTGCCTTATGCTGTGACCCTCCCGCACATTTCCTGCTTGATTGCCACACCTGGAAGCCCAGAATGTCACTGGACAAACTGAACCAGGTGACACATAACACAGAGAAGTCTGTCATCACTCCTTCCTACACATGTCTGAAACTTACAGACATCATAAATTATTTGCCAAAATTTAAATGTCTGCATTGAGTTGTGGTAGGCCTGCTTAATGGTAAAGGCGTATTCCATGTTTGAAAAATGTTTAACTTTGTTGTAGGTCAAAGCATTAATCTGTAACTCTGTGAGTTCCTGTAACTACCTCCAAGCTTGCCACGTTGTTGTCATTATCATTACTTTTATTGTTTTTCTGGAAAATCAGCTTTGGAAACACAGCAGGATGAACAACCGCACAAGTTCATGTCCCAAGGAATGAATACCCCACTTTGTCCCCCGAGTCACATTTCCTATGTATTAGCCCTTGCCAAAGCCATACCAATAGAAACAAGCTACACAGTTCCCTCTACTCTGTTATGTTTGCTAAGAATTTGCTATAATTCACCAAATGGTCATGAAACTCTCCCATGTGGCAGACACTGACAAGGGCATCCCCACCTGTGCTGTCTGACTGTTGGTGGCAATTCCAGACCACCTCGGGAAGCATATTTTGGGGAAGATAAAATCAATCCACATTACATATTTCCAAGTCCCATCCCTATTTTTCAGTGTTTTTGAGGAAGATATCTAAATACGGTACCTTAGATCATGAAAAAATTTCTTTCCATAGGAGCTGTATATTTTAAGAATTTAGAAGGGATTTGGCAAACCTGTGGTCATACTCTCTCAAGGCTCTCTTTTTCTCTTCATTTGCATGGACTTTTACCTATCTGTAGTTATTTGCCTCTCTGCTTTTCCCTGTCATTCCTGGAAGGTACAACTGCATCATATTAATTGTAGAATTCCCAACATTTAGTTAGTATCCGGTATGCAAAAGATGCTCAAAATTTGATTGGAAAACAATCACATGAATCACTTAACCCAGAGAGGTACATGATCTGTTTAAAGTAAAAAACTAAGATGATGGGAGGATGGATGCAGCAAACCACCATGGCACGTGTATACCTATGTAACAAACCTGCACGTTCTGCACATGTATCCCCAGAACATAAATTATAATAAAATAAATAAATAAAAAACAAGTTTATCCCTGACTAAATTTCAGTGTGGAAATAAAGAAATAAAGATAGCATGTAAATAAATAAATAAATAAAAGTAAAAAACCAGTTAGTGATTTCTATGTATAACCCAGTAATATGTAATTAGGACCATATAAGCCCAGTAATGAGAAGACTCAAGGTCAGCCCAAGCAAGACTGGTGAAAGGCATGAGTCAGACAGACACACAAGTCTGGACAGACAAGCCAAGTCACCATGAATTATTGCCTCCTTATAATAAAAGATCCTGAAACATTGAGGATTTATGGGTGGAGTTGAGTAAAATGAAAAGTAAATAAATGCCTGGTCTCATCTGGTAAGAAGCAGGAATAATCTTGAAGAAAACCGATACTCTACATTATTTTAATCAGAAGGTTAAAGAGAGGAATCTGTTAATCTGACAAAAATTTTGATGATATGATGCCATTTTTGGAGCGAAATTATATACACATAAAACAAATTGTAAGGGTATATGTATAAGTTTGTTGTCACACTACTATAAAGACGTATGGGGTAATTTATAAAGAAAAGAGGTTTAATCAGTTCATGGTTCTGTGGACTGTACAGGCTCCTGCTTCTGAGGAGGCCTCAGGAAACACAGTCATGACAGAAGGTGAAGGGGAAGCAGGTGCATCTTCACATGGCTGGCAGGGGGTGGGGATGGGGAGGAGGTGCTACACATTTTAAAACAAGCAGCACCAGGGGGATGGTATTAAACATTAGAAACTGCCCCCATGATCCAATTATCTCCCACCAGGCCCCAGCTCCAACACTGGGGATTACAATTTAACATGAGGTTTGGGTGGGGACATGGAGCCAAAGCATATCAGTAAATATATTAAATTGTTAATAGAGATTGTCTTGAGGGTAGAATTATTAGGTACTTTTGCTATTTTCTTTTTCTTTCTTTCTTTTTTTTTTTTTTTTTTACTTTTAAGTTCAGGGGTCCTTGTGTAGGTTTGTTACAGAGGTAAACGTGTATCATGGGGTTTGTTGTGCAGATTATTTCTTTGCCCAGGTATTAAGCCTAGTACCCGTTAGTTATTTTTCCTGATCCTCTCCCTCCTCCCACCCTCCACCCTCCAATAGGCCTTTGTGTGTGGTTCCCCTCTATGGTCCATGGGTCCTCATTATTTATCTCCCACTTACAGGTGAGAACATGTGGTATTTGGCTTTCTGTTCCTGTGCTAGTTTGCTAAGGATGATGGCCTCCAGCTCCATCCATGTCCTGCAAAGGACATAATCTCATTCTTTTTTATGGCCGCATAGTATTCTATGATTTATAAATACTACATTTTCTTTATCCAGTCTATCATTGATGGGCATGTAGGTTGATTCCTTGTCTTTGCTATTGTGAATGTGCTGCAATGAAATTACACGTGCATGTGTCTTCATAATAGAATGATTTATATTCCTTGGGGTATATATCAAGTAATGGGATTGCTGGGTCAAATGGTATTTCTATTTCAAGATCCTTGAGGAATTGCCACACTGTCTTCCATAACAGTTGAACTAATTTACCCTTCCACCAACAGTGTATAAGCATTCCTTTTCCTCTGCAACCTCACCAGCATCTATTCTTTTTGAGTTTTTAATAATAGCCATTCTGACTGGTGTGAGATGGTATCTCATCATGGTTTTGATTTGCATTTCTTTAATGATCAGTGATGTTGAGCTTTTTTCCATAAGATTGCTGGCTGCATGTATGGCTTCTTTTGAGAAGTGTCTGTTCATGTCCTTTGCCCACTTGTTAATGGGCTGTTCTCTTGTAAATTTAAGTTCCTTATAGATGCTGGATATCAGTCATTTGTCTGATGCATAGTTTGCAAATATTTTCTTTCATTCTATAGGTTGTCTGTCTACTCTGTTGATAGTTTCTTTTGCTGTGCAGAAGCTCTTTCATTTAATTAGATCCCATTTGTCTATTTCTGCTTTTTCTGCAATTTTTTTTGGCATCTTCATGAAATCTTTGCCCATGCCTATGTCCTGAATGGTATGCCTAGGTTGCCTTCCAGAATTTTCATAGTTTTGGGTTTTATATTTAAGTCTTTAATCCATCTTGAGTTAATTTTTGCATATGGTGTAAACAGGGGTCCAGTTTTAATCTTCTGTATATGGCTAGCCAGTAATCCCCTCAGCATTGATTGAATAGGAAATCCTTTTTCCATTGCTTGTTTCTATCAGTTTAGTCAAAGATCAGATGGTTGTAGGTGTATGGCCTTATTTCTAGATCTCCTATTCTGTTCCATTGGTCTATGTATCTGTTATTGTACCAGTATCATGCTGTTTTGGTTACTGTTGCCCTGTAGTATAATTTGAAGTCGATAGTGTAATGCCCCCAACTTTGCTCTTTGTGCTTAGGATTCTCTTGGTTATTCAGGCTCTTTTTCATTCCACATGAATTTTAAAATAGTTTTTTTTTTAGTTCTGTAAAGAATGTTAATGGTAGTTTAATAGGAATAACATTTGCATCAGTCTGTTCTCACACTGCTAATAAAGACACACCTGAGACTAGGTAATTTATAAAGGAAAGAGGTTTAATGGACTCACAGTTCAGCTTGTCTGGGGACTTCAGCACCACAATCATAGTGGAAGGCAAAGGAGTGGCAAAGGCGAGTGTGCATGTTGGCAGGCAAGAGAGATTGTGAAGGGGAACCCCCCCCTTATAAAACCATCAGTGCTTGTGAGACTTATTCACTATTACAAGAACAGCATGGGAAAGTCCCACCCCCATGATTCAATTACCTCCCACTGGGTCTCTCCCATGACACAGGTGAATTATGGGAGCTACAATTCAAGATGAGATTTAGGTGAAGACACAGCCAAACCATATCAACATGGAATCTACAAATTGCTTTGAGCAGTATGGCCATTTTAATGATATTGATTCTATCTATGAGCATGTAATGTTTTTCCATTTGTTTGTGTCATTTCTGATTTATTTGAGCAGTGGTTTGTAGTTCTCCTTGCAGAGATGTCTCACCTCCCTAGTTGACTGTATTTTATTCTTTTTGTGGCAATTGTGAATGGGAGTTTGTTTATGGTTTGGCTGTTGGTTTGACTATTGTTGGTGTATAGAACTGCTAGCAATTTTTGCATATTAATTTTGTATCTTAAGATTTTGCTGAGTTGCTTATGAGCCTTAAGAAGCTTTCGGGCCACGACTGTGGTTTTCTATATATAGGATTATGTCATCTGCAAAGAGGGACACTTTGATTTCCTCTATCCTTATTTGAATGCCCTCTATTTCTTGATCTTGCCTGATTGCCTTGGCCAGAACTTTTGATACAATGCTAAATAGTGGTGAGAGAGGACATCCCTGTCTTGTACCAGTTTTCAAGGGGAATATTTCCAGCTTTTGCCCATTCCGCATGATGTTGGTTGTGGGTTTGTCATATACAGCTTATTTTTAAATATGTTCCTTCAATACCTAGTTTATTGAGAGTTTTTAACATGAAGCGATGTTAAATTTTATCTAAAGCCTTTTGTGTATCCATTGAAATAATCATGTGGTTTTTGTCTTTAGGTCTGTTTATGTGATGAATCACATTTATTGAATTGTGTATGTTGAACCAACCTTGCATCCCGGGGATGAAACATATTTGACTGCAGTGAATAAGCTTTTTGATGTGCTGCCAAATTTGGTTTGCTAGTATCTTGTTGAGGATTTTTACTTCAATGTTCATCAAGGATATTGGCCTGAAGTTTTCTTTTTTTGGTATATCTCTGACAGGTTTTGGTATCAGGATGATGCTGGCCTCATAGAATGTTAGTTTTATTTCAATTTTTTTGGAATAATTTCAGTAGGAATGGTAACAGTTCTTCTTTGTATAGCTGGTAGAATTCAGCTGGTCCTAGTTTTTTTGTTGTTGTTGGTAAGCTATTTAATACTGCCTCAATTTCAGAACTTGTTATTGGTTTGTTCAGAGATTTAATTTCTATCTGGTTCAGTCTTGAGAGGGTGTATGTGTCCAGAAATTTTTCCATTTCTTCTAGACTTTCTAGTTTATGTGCATGGAGGTATTTATAGTATCCTCTGTGGTTGTTTGTATTTCTGTGGATTCAGTGATAATATCCCCTTATAATTTCTGATTGTGTTTATTTGAATTTTCTCTCTTTTCTTCTTTATTAGTCTAGTTAGCAGTCTATCTATTTTATTAATTTTTTCAAGAAACCAGCTCTTGGATTTGTTTATCTTTTGAATGGTGTTTTGTGTCTCCATCTCCTTCAGTTTAGCTCTGATTTCAGTTATTTCATTTCTTCTAGCCTTGGGATTTGTTTGCTCTTGGTTTCGTAGTTCTTTTAGTTGTGATGTTAGGTTGTTAACTTGAGATCTTTCTAATTTTTTGATGTGGGCATTCGGTGCTATAAATTTCCCTTTTAACACTGCCGTAGCTGTGTCCCCAAGATTCTGGTATGTGGCATCTTTGTTCTCATTAGTTTCAAATAACTTCTTGATTTCTGCCTTAATTTCATTACTTACTCAAAAGTCATTCAGGAGCAGCCTATTCAATTTCCACTTAATTGCATGGTTTTGAGTGAATTTCTTAGTCTTGAGTTCTAATTTGATTGTTCTATGGTTCAATCAACTGCTACGATTTCAGTTCTTTTGCATTTGTGCAGGAATGTTTTACCTCCAATGTGATATGTGATCGATTTTAGCATAAGTGCCATGTAGTGATGAGAAAGATGTATATTCTGTTGTTTTGGGATAGAGAGATCTGTAGATGTGTATCAGGTTCATTTGAAGAGTTTAGGTCCTGAATATCTTTGTTAATTTTCTGTTTCGATGATCTGTCTAATATTGTCAGTGTGGTTTAAAATCTCCCACTATTATTGTGTGAAAGTCTAAGTCTCTTTGTAGGTCTCTAAGAACTTGCTTTATGAATCTGAGTGATCCTATATTGGGTGCATATGTATTTAGAATAGTTAGCTCTTCTTGGTGAATTGAACCCTTTATTGTTATATAATGCTCTTCTTTGTCTTTTTTTAAATCTTTGTCGGTTTAAAGTCTGTTTTCTCAGGCACTAGGATCGCAACCCCTGCTTTTTTCTGTTTTCCGTTTGCTTGGTAGATTTTCCACATCCCTATATTTTGAGCCTATGTGTGTCTTTGCATATGAGATGGGCCTCTTGAAGCAGCATGTCAGTGGGTCTTGGTTCTTTATCCAGCTTGCCACTGTACGTCTTTTATTTATTTATTTATTTATTTATTTATTTGAGACAGAGTCTAGCTGGAGTGCAGTGTTGTGATCTTGGCTCACTGCAACCTCTAGCTCCCATGCTCAAGCAATTCTGCTGCTTCAGCCTCCTGAGTAGCTGGGATTACGGTGTGTGACACTGCACCCGGATAATTTTTGTATTTTTAGTAGAGATGGGGTTTTGCCATGTTGGCCAGGCTGGTCTTCAACTCTTGACCTCAGGTGATCTGCCCATCTTGGCCTCCCAAAGTGTTGGGATTACAGGCATAACCCATCACACCCAGTCCTCTGGGTCTTTTAATTGGGATATTTAGCCCATTTATATTTAAGGCCTGTATTGCTGTATGTGGATTTGATCTTGTCATCATGAAGTTAGCTGGTTATTTTGCAAACTTTTCATGTGATTGCTTTCTAGTGTCACTGATCTGCGTACTTCATGGTGTTTTTGTAGCGGCTGGTAATGGTTTTTCCTTTCCATATTTAGTCCTTCTTTCAGGAGCTCTTATAAGGCAGATCTGGTGGTAATGAATTCCCTCAGCATTTGCTTGTCTGAAAAAAATGTTATTTGTCTTTTACTTATGAAGCTTAGTTTGGGTGGATATGAAATTCTGGGTTGGAAATTCTTTTCTTTAAGAACGTTGAATATTGGCCCCCAGTCTCCTCGGGCTTGTAGGGTTTCTGTTGAGAGGTGCATTGTTAATCTAATGGGCTTTTTTTTTTTTCTGTAGATGACCTGGCCTTTCTCTTTAGCTGGCCTTAACATTTTATCTTTCTTTTGACCTTGGATAACCTGATGATTATGCGTCTGGGGGATGATCCTCTTTTGGAGTATCTTACTGAGCTTCTCTGCATTTCCTGAATTTGAATGTTGGCCTGTCTAGCTGTTTGGGAAAGTTCTCATGGATAATATCCTGAAATATGTTTTCCAAATTGGTTCCATTCTCCCCATCTCTTTCAAGTACACCAATTAGTCATAGATTCAGTCTCTTTACATTATCCCATATTTTGTGTATGTTTTGTTCGTTCCTTTTCATTCTTTTTTCTCTATTCTTGTCTGCCTTTCTTATTTCAGAAAGACAGTCTTCAAGCTCTGAGATTCTTTCCTCTGCTTGGTCTATTCTGCTATTAGTACTGTGATTGCATTATAAAATTCTTATTTTGTGTTTTTCAGCTCTATAGGTTGGTTACATTCTTCTCTATACTGGCTATTTTATCTGTCATTTCCTGCAATGTTTTATCATGATTTTTTAGCTTCCTTGCATTGGGTTACAATGTGACTCTTTAGCTCAGTGAAGTTTGTTTTTATCCATATTCTGAATTCTACTTCTGTCATTTTAGCCATCTCAGCATCAGCCCGGTTCGGAATCCAGCTCTGAACCCTTGCAGACATTTGGAAAAAAGAAGGCACTCTGGTTTTTTGAATTTTCAGTGTTCTTATGCTGATTCTTTCTCATCTTTGTGGACTTATCTACCTTCAATCTTTGAGGTTGCTGACCTTTAGACCTCTGAATTTTTTTTTTTTAACAGTCTGGCCACTTTATTGTAGGGATGCTGCAATTTGCTGGAGATTCACTCAAGTACTCAGTCACCTCAGATTTTCTCATACCTATAGGTATCACCAGCGAAGGCTGCAAAAGAGCAAAGATAGCAGCCTGCCCCTTACTCTGGGACCTCTGTCCCAGGGAGGTAAAGACCTGTTGCCAGCCCAAACACACCTGTAGGAGGTGGCTGGAGACCCCGGTTGGAAGATCTTACCCAGTCAGGAGGAATGGGATTAGAGACCTGCTTAAAGAAGCAGTCAGACAGCTTTCACACAGCAACCATGTTGTGCGGGGGTACTGCTTCCACCCATGACTGGCTTGGGCTTTCCAAAGCCTGGAGGTTGGAATGGCTAAGTTGCCCAGACAGTAAGGATGGTAGCCCACCCCTCCCTCTGGGAGCTCTGTCCCAGGAAGTTTTTAAATCTCTATCCACCAGAGAACATTGGTATGGGCAGCTGGAGGCCCCATTTGGGAGGTCCTGCCCAGTGGAAGAGGAGCAGGACTAGGGACCCACTTAAAGCAGTCTGGCCATGCTTTTGTAGAGCAGCTGCACTATGCTGGGGTACTGCTTCTGGCTCCCGTTGAGTTGGTCTCTCCAAAGCCCACAAACTAGAAAGTTTAAGTCCACCTAAACAGCAAAGATAGTGACCCGAAACTTCCTCCAGGAACTTCATCCCAAGGAGAATTCAAATCTCGGTCAGCTTTGGAACACTGGTCAGGGTGGCTGGAGGCCCCAGCTGGGAGGTCACACCCAGTGAGGAAGAAGGGACTGGGCACCCAATTAAGGAATCAGTGTGGCCATGTTTTGGTAGAGCAGCTGTGGTGTGCTGGGGGAACCCTTCTACCCCAGCTTAGCTTGGACTCTCCAAACCTGCAGGCTGGAGTGGCTGAGTTATCCAAACAGCAAAGATGGTGGCCTGCCCCTCCCCCAGGAACTCCATGCCAGAGAGAGGCAACATTGTTGCCAGTGATTGGCTGCAATTCTAAGTCAGGCAGTCTTATCCCATAAGGCATCGTGGATGTGGGGCCTGGAACCACTGCTACTCAGCCTCCTAGATTCAGCCCCCTTCCTAGGGGTATGTATGGAGTATGGAGGTCCAACCTCCCACCTTCCTGGAGTCGCAGTCACTTTTGCCAGGAAGCCCAGAGCTAGAGTATGTAAGCTCTCGGGTGTCTGCACATGTCTGAGCAGCTGCTCTGCCAAGACTCCACACAGCTGTGTGTCAGACTGAAGGCCCTGGTGGAGAGTGGGTTCATGAGGGGATCTCCTGACCTGAGAGTCAAAAACATCCATGGGGGAAGCATGGTTTCCCGGGATCACACCTTCACTCACTGCTTCCCCGGGTGGGGGAGGTTCCCTGGGCTCCATGCCACTCTCTAGTAAACCATTGTCCTGCCTTGTTTTTCTTCGTTCTCCATGGGTAAAGTTGATTCCTTTATTAGTTCTGAAATGAGTACCTGGATGTTTCAGTTGAAGGTGCTGCATTCACTCACCCTTTTCTTTTTCTCTGTGAACACCACACACCATGGCTACTTCTAATCACTCATCTTGGTCCAAATGCCCACTATTTTCTATTTCTATTCTTCTTTGATTAGTAAAAACCATAAAAAATGCTAGAAAACCATAGATTCATGTATTTTTTTTTCTTTTGTTTGAGAACTCTTAAAAAATTAAAACTTTCTATGTGCTATATTTAGGCAAATACTTACTGGAGCATCCACTATGAGCATCAACTCAGTACTGTATGTGCAGCATTTTTTGTCAGAAATGTTGATGTATGGAAGAGGTATAGCTATGGTGCTGTGAGAATGTAGGGAAGGAGTGGGGGTGGACTTAGCAATGGCTTCAAGCAAAAGGTGACATTGGAGTGGACTTGAAGCGTGAGGAGAACCTTGAGGAGGAATGTTGGAAGATTTCTTCCAGGTGAAGAGAACAGCATGAGCACTAAGAACATGTGACAGCAACACTTCTTGGGGACAGGATAATAGATTTGTGTGAATGAGGCTTATTCTCTTGCATGAGGAAAAGGATATTAACGTAGCAAGCTTTGAATGCCATGCTTAAGGACTGGGTGTTCCGTAGGGATTAGAAAGCCATAGGCAGCTTTGTAATGAGGGAGGAGATGCACTTTTACTTACACGGTTGAACATTAAGAAAAAAAAAAAGGCCAGGGCATGGTGACTCACACCTGTAATCCCAACACTTTGGGAGGCCTGGGCAAGAGGATTGCTTGAGGTCAGGAGTTAGAGACCAGCTTGGGTAACATAACAAGATCTTCTCTCTAAAAATAATAAAAAAATTAATTCGCTGGTTGTGGCCACTCATTCCTGTAGTCCCACCCCGGCTACTCAGGATGGGACTTCAAAGATATAGTGAGCTATGATTATTGCTACTTCATGCCAGCCTGGGAAGCTAGGATGTTTTAAAACAAAAAACAAACATTACATATTGTTTTGTAACTACTTCTTCTCCATCCCACTGATTAAGTTTTTTGGACATCTTTTTGTATTAATAAATATGAGCATACATCATTTTCAATTGCAACATAATATTTTATTGCATAGAAGTTTTATAATTTACTTCACTCAATTCTCTTGGTAGGTGTTTAAATTAGTTCAGACATTTAGCTTGTATAAACAAAACTCCCTCAAGCCTCATTTTAATTATGCCTTTGTCTTCTTACCTAGTTACTTCCTTTGGAAGTACACTTGTCAGTTCCTTTCTAAAAATTCTGGTTTTTCTCCTATGTTTCAGAAATCCCTTCCCTGACTGAAGATTATTTTATCAATGTTCGCTTTTATTAATGTCTAATTTGAATGTTTTCATTTTGTATACATAAATCTTTAAATCATCTTAACTTCACTTTGGAATACAACATCCAATGGGAAATCTAACTTAATTTAGAAAAGTAGTTTGCCAGTTTTCTTGTTGATTACTGAAGAGTCTGTTCTTTTCCTACTGTTTTGGAACACTTAAAAATCATATTCTAAATTTATATATATATATATATATATATAAATTTTAATTTTTGGCTATAGCTTTTATTCAATCCATTTATTCTGGATGCAGTATCACAGCGCTTTAATTTTATAACTTTCCAATAGATTTAACACTCAGTCAGGAAATCTCCCCTTATTCTAGCTAGTTTTAGGTAGTTTCCTGTATTTCATAGGAATTTCCCTCTGTAATCTTCAATTTTTAGTAAAGATCTTCACACCAATAGCCTTATGTTAGTGGTCCTCTCAGGAATGATGCAATTAGGAATGTCCACCTTAAAGAAGCTGGTGCCAGAAATGGAACTATGTGCAGAAGTGGATGAGCAAGGAAAGGCTGGAAAGTTTACAAAAATTGAGGAAGGCATTACATTTACTTGGAAGGAAAGAATGAATCCAAATGCCTGTAGATGTTGAGGAGCTAAAGCTTATATATATGTATTATGCATTTCATGTATATATAAAAATGTGTTTATTTGAAATACACTAATATCACACTATATTCAAAAATTTTATGTTCTGCTTTTTAAAATTTACAGTATTTAAGAGATATTCTCTCTAAGGTTATATTTTTATCCTTCATAAATTTCATTTTTATTGGTTGAGTAATATTTCATCCATGGATGTTGCATTATGTCATGATGCTTCATAAACTTGTATAACAACATTTCATTATTAATGTCTCATATAGGTTAACTACAGAGCGATAATCTAAAGCTAATTCTGTCTGTGCCTAGAAAATATGTTTGCTCTAAATTGTTTGACTTAATGGTTCTCAGATTTATTTGGCTTTTTTGTAGATTCATTCTTGAGAATTAAATGTGCTTGAGTGGCTCTTACTAATTTACAGGTTCACCCTATTCATTTACCTTCTATAACTACTTTTGAGCAATCCGCATAATGTAAGTAGTATTTGATCCTCATTCTTCTTCCACTTCAGAGACCTGGTGTTTCATTAAATGGTTAGGAGTGGCCATATAACTATGACTCAGGCAACACTTTTATCTTTACAGAAATGAATGTTTAAGACATTTAACTTAATCCTTGACAAGTGCATTGTGAAAAAGTTTTCCCCATTCTCTGAAATATTATTTTTAATAATTTGTTTTTAAAGTTTGAAGAGATTTTTAAAAATAAATGCTCTCACTCCTCAGACAGGGTAAGTGATCTGGCTGATTTAGAACTAGAACACAGGTCTTCTGGTTCCAAGTTTAATGATTATTTTTCTCAAATTCTCCTTTTGTATAGGGAATCATCTTTGTATCTCTTGTATAAACCCTACCTAGGTAAGATGATGGATTTCAAATGCTAATACCATACTTTTGACTTATATATATGTTTACAAGTGATGTAGGCCTACCTACTTTTTTATTTGTATTATGTTTTCAGCTTTGGTGTCAAAATTAGATGCCAAGTTTAAAATATTCTTTATGTTCTGGATTGATTTATATGGCACAAAATGATCTGTTCTTTATTTGGTAGGCTTGCCTTGAAATATCCTGGTGTACTTTTAGGGGCATCATTTGTTTTGTCTGTAAAGATTATTTTGTAGTTGTATTTATATTAAGATTTTATTATTTATTTATTTATTTTTGAGATGGAGTCTTGCTCTGTTGCCCAGGCTGGAGTGAAGTGGTGCAATCTCGGCTCACTGCAACCTCTGCCTCCCGGGTTCATGCAGTTCTCCCTACCTCAGCCTCCTAAGTAGCTGGGATTGCAGGTGCCTGCCACTGTACCCAGGTAATTTTTGTATTTTTAGTAGAGACGGGTTTCACTATGTTGACCAGGCAGGTCTTGAATTCCTGACGTCAGGTGATCCGCCTGCCTTGGCCTAAGTGTTGGGATTACAGGTGTGAGCCACTGCACTTAGCCTGTTTTTGTTTTTGTTTATTACCGTTTTTGAGTCAGTTTTTCTCCCTTGGAAATAATATATATTATCTAGGTTTTTAGATTTACTGGAACAAAATATTTTTTATCTTCTCTTATAATTAAAAAACATTTTTGTCTTTACCTGAGGCATACTCCATTCTAATTTTTAATGCTGTTTGTGATTTTGTGTGTCTGTGTTTACTCATTTTCTTGTCAAAACTTTATCTTATTGGTCTTTCTTTATACTGAGGTTTTATTTATATTGAGAGAAAGAAGAAGGGTGAGGAGAGAAAGAGAGAACTAATGTAAATTAGAACAAACTTACTACCTTTTTTGTATCTATTTGATCTACTTGTTTCTACAAGAGATGAATCAAATTCTCACATAATTATAGGAGTTTCAGTTTCTTACTGGCTTTTCTATTGGCTTTTGCATCATAGGTTTCTCAGCTGTGCTCACAGATGCATAAAAGTTTACTTACTGTTACACTATTTTGTGGCTTATATCTTTTGTAAAGGTAAAATATGCCCTTTTAAAACTAATAAATACTTTTTTCTTTAAATTCTATTTTGCTAATACTAATATTGCAATACCTACTTTCTTTTTGCCAAAATTAGTCTGTGACATTCTTTTATATCACTTTATTTTTCACCTGTTTGTGTAATTTTGTTTGCTTTAAGGTCTGCTTACACTACAGCTGCCTGGCTCATATCATAATTTTATTTGTTTTATTGCAATAAGAGAAATACTAAATAATAGAGATTAGTCAAAAGCCCACCTACTCTTTATTTTGTATTTTATGCAATGCTCAAATAATATGTAGGTTCTCTGGACTAAATCGTGTTCTCCCAAAATTCATTTTGTTGGAGCTCCAATAGCTGATATGCTGGCCTTTGGAGGTGAGGCCTTTGGGAGGTAATTAGGTTTAGATAAGATCATGAGGATGGGGCTCCCGTGATGGAATCTGTGTCCTTAGGAGAAGAGGAAGAGGGCCAGGCACAGTGGCTCATGCCTGTAATCCCAGAACTTTGAAAGGCCAAGGTGGGTGGATTACCTGAGGTTGGGAGTTCAAGACCAGCCTGACTAACATGGAGAAACCCATCTCTACTAAAAATACAAAATCAGCTGGGTGTAGTGGTGTATGGCTGTAACCCCTGCTACTTGGGAGGCTACGGCAGGAGCGTCGCTTGAACCCAGGAGGCAGAGATTGCAGTGAGCCAAGATCATGCCAATGCACTCCAGCCTGGGCAAGAAGAGTGAAACTCTGTCTCAAAAAAAAAGGAAGAAGAAGAAGAGGAAGAGAGACCAGAGCTTGCTTTCTCTTCATCATGTGAGGACACAGCAAGAAAGTGGCTGTCTACAAGCTGAAAGAGTCCTCTCAGGGGAATGTAAATGGAAGAAGGCACCCTGATCTTGGACTTCCAGCCTCTAAAACTGTGTATTATAGCATCCAGAGCAGACTATTATGCTAAGACATCGTCCACTAACTGCATTGTTACAGCTGTCCGTGAAATCTATAGTCAACCCTAGTGATCCTCAATTCGGAGGTTAGCATTGTTTGCTCAGTGATTGCAGAATGGAGGGACAGACCATGGACAGGGCTTATCCTCAGCTAGCATGAATAGGTAACCTGCTTTGTGTTTTGAGGAGCTCTTTGAATTTTAAATTTCTATCTTTGGTGTTCTGAAATTCCTCCATCTATGTATTTCACATCCTACTAGAAATTCATAGGGATTTTGGCTCTGGGAAATTTTCTAACAACGCTTAGTTTGATTTCCTAACTCACTAACCTACTCCTCAGCTATGTCCATTCTGCAATTCAGTCTATCAGTTGAGTTTTTAATTGTCAATTACTTTTAAAAGTTTTCATTAATGCGATATATTCTTAAATCTCTGAATACCATAATTTTGCTCATATGGTAGATCCTCTGTTGGTTCACAACCTTCCCTCTCTCTGTCCTAGGTGTTGAAATTTATAGTCACATTCATAATTCTAGCTCAGTTTGTTGATATTATTGTTTTTATATCTTCTACTTTTTACTATGTAGTCTGGAGCTTCAGCAGCTATATTACAACCATTAGTGGGATAGAGAAGGGACAAAGGAAATGAGGATAGTAGCCAGCCATTCAACACAACTGCCTAATTACTCACCAAGAGCTTCTTAAACGTCCCAACCTGTCCACCTGCCACGAAGTTCCCCAACACACCTGACCACCATCAACTGCATCTACCTTGATGATGTTTTCTCTTACACATAATATTTGTAGTCTTTTATATATATATATATATATATATATATATATATATATATATAAAATATATATATATTTATATTATATTTATATATATAAATATATTTTATATATATATATATATATATATATATATATATATATATATATATAGTTACTTGGAGAATTGGATTTGGTTTGTTTTCGATTTTCAGATATGGCTTTAAAAACTTTTTCTGATGATGGTACTCTAGGTTTCTGGATTTCTCTGGATTTATTTTTGTTTTAACCAGGGATTCTCAAACTTTAGACTGCCTCAAGATCACCTGGAGGTCTTGTTAAAACCTACCCACAATGTTTCAGTAGATGTGGGGAGAGGCTGGAGAAACTTACATTTTTGTTTCCAGATGATGCTGATGCTGTTGGCCTGGGAAGCCACACTTTGGGAGTCACCTTCAAAAATCGTATCTGGGGCTGGGCACAGTGGCTCATGCCTGTAATCCCAGAACTTTGAGAGGCTGAGGTGGGCGGATCACCTGAGGTTGGGAGTTCAAGACCAACCTGACCAACATGTAGAAACCCCTGCCTCTACTAAAAATACAAAATTAGCCGGCATGGTGGAGCTTGCCTGTAATCTCAGCTGCTCGGGAGGCTGAGGCAGGAGAATCGCCTGAACCTGGTCTGGGGAGGTGGTAGTGAGCCGAGATTGTGCCCTTGTACCCCAGCTTGGGCAACAAGAGTGAAACTCTGTCTCAAAAAAAAAAAAAAATCTGTTACTTATTGGAAAGACAACTCTGCACATGTGATTAGTTTTCGATATTGATTTAAACAAATTTTATTTTTTTATCCAAGATTTTTGTAATGAGTAGTCAAAGCTCAGAGGAAAAACTGCAATGTTACTTTTAAGTTACAAATATCCTCCTCGTGCTTCTTACCCATTTAAAATTATTCCAAGTCTTTCACTCCTCAGAGCCCCTGTTGTCTTCTGGATCTCAGTGTTTTCACATAATTCAAATTTTGAATGAAGATTAAAAAATCAGTATGTGTAAGAACGTTTAACATCTTTGCATGTATAAATACATGGTTCAACAGACAATAATTTAGATATATAAACATTATTTCAGAAATTTATACTTCTACAATAGTTTTTAAAAAGTGCATATGTCAGGTACATTTCTACAGCATTGTCTGAGACTGACTCAGATAATTTAATCATCTCCTGAAGCCAATCTACTCACGATTTTCCCAAAGTAGCCACTGGTACCTAAGGAATCCAAACAGATGAGGGAAGCTAAATATATATTGCTTCCTTTAGTCTCACATCCTGTTTCTTCTTTCTTCTTCAGAATTCATTTTCAGGCCCAGGCACATGATTATGTACTAGTTTTTAAGATTAAATGTTCATATCTGCTTTATACTATGCTTTTGAGAATGACTTTAAATGCACGAATGCATTTACAATAATTACCTATATGCATGTATAGGATGATTAGGTAAAACGCAACAAGAAGAAACACATTTATTAGCTTGTATAGTTTATTTTAACCGTGAGACTTCTCTCCTACCTTATAATCAAGACAGCCCTCCTTCCTCCTGAGTCTCCTGAATTTAAATATTTGAATGTGCTTTGAGATTGTTGTCTTATTTCCACTCCCTGTCATTGAGTGCTGAGCTCAAACACTGCCTATTTTAAGCTCTAAGTACTTTAATTTAAATTTGCAAGTAATTATTACCTCTTGAATTTGAAATGCACATTTCTTTAAGTGCAAAAATCACACTCAAGTGAATCAGCTTATGTATTAATATAAACAACCTTAGAGTAAAGGAAATCTGAATAAACCAATCTTGTGTTAGCTGTAATCTGAACATATCACATATATATTTTAGGCTGCAGCATTCCTGTTACAACCTAACAACTCAAAGTACTACCTATATGCTTGAAGGTGAGTTATGACTGTCATGGGAACCATAATTTTGAACCTGATATTTGTGGGCATAAATCTCAGCCCTGTTTCTACCTAAGCCTTTAACTTAGGCAGAAAAATGTTTTAGAGGCTTCTTTGTATATTGTAACAACAGCAGTTGGCCTGACTCTGATCTGTTGTAGCTGTTTTCTAGTTTTTCTCAGAGACAGCTGGATATGAAAGTGCCTCCTAATACATGATGCCGACTGGATCTCACTGCCGTTCAGCATGGGCATTGCTTAGATTACAGTATCAATACATAGAGAAGGACAGATTGAATGGTACTTGATGTATTAGGTTTTTCTAGGGGAAAGAAATGGAGAAAGAAGAGAAATAACATCTTGGAAGTCTTTATACACTATTTGTATAAAGGTAGTATTTATCTCAGGCTTTGAGTATAATTAGAAGTGGCTTTCTGCTGTATTTTGAGAGGATCTAGCTGTGGCCCTGGAAAAGAGGTTCAATCTCTCAGAACAGCAGTGTCCTCACCTTTGAAATGAAGGAAATAATAGTCACCTTTCAGAGATTTTATGAAGATTAGCTGTGATAATATGGGTAAGGTGCTTAGTACATAGTCTGCCTGGTGCATGTAGGGACTTCATAATGAGTGTTCAGTGTAATTGAAGAAACTGAATCAAAGCAACAGAATCATGATGACCAAAGGAGACATGAGCCAAGTGTGGGCCAATCCCGTGTGTGTTATGATAAACAATGCTTCAAAGAATTGTCTCTAGGCAAAAATCACATTAAAAAATAAATACAATTGAGGATGGAGATAAAATTTATCTGAGCAATCACTTCGTGTTAAGCACTATGTAGGTATATTAGGTATCTAGTACTGCAAACCAAAGTACCACAAAACTTAGCATCTTAAAACAATACTGCTGTGAGAAAATACCACAGACTGGATAATTTGTAAAGAAAAGAAAAGCAAACAGTTCTGGAGTCTGGGAAGTCCAAGAGCATAGTGCCATTATCTGGCAAGAGTCATCCCATGTGGAAAATAGAAGCGAGTGCATGAAACAGAGAGACACCAGCGGCCAGACTCACTTTAAAACAACCTGGACTTGCAATAACTAACCTGTTCCCAAGATAGCTATATTAATCCATTCGTGATGGCACCACCCTCATGACCCAACCCCTTCTTATAAGGCTATATCTCCCACTACTGTTGTGTTGGAGATTAAGTTCTAACACATCAACTTTTGGGAGACACATTTCAAACCATAGCAAACACACGCTGTCACCCAGGCTGGAGACAGTGGCAGGATCTCAGCTCACAGCAACTCCTGCCTCCCTGGTTCAACCGACTCTCCTGCCTCAGTCTCCTAAGTAGCTGGGACTACAGGCACACACCACAACGCCCGGCTAATTTTTTTTTTTTTTTTGTATTTTTAGTAGAGATGTGGTTTCTGTGTGTTAGCCAGGATGATCTCCATCTCCTGACCTTGTGATTTGCCCACCTCAGCCTCCCAAAGTGCTGGGATTATAGGCGAGAGCCACTGCACCTGGCCCAAACACACATTTATTATATCATACGTTTTATGAATCAGCAGTCATGGCATGGTTTAGATAGGTCATCTGCTTCCGGGTCTTTCACAGGCTGCAATCAAGATGTAGACCAGGGAGGAGGTCCCATCTAAAGGCTCAGCTAGAGAAATATTCACTTTCGAGCTTATATAGTTGTTGGAAGAATTCAATCCCTTGAAAGTTGTTGGACTGCAACTTCAGTTCCCAGCTGGTTGTTGGCTGCAAATGCCCTCAATTTTTTTTCTCATGGGCCAGTTTTTCTCTAATGGGATGCTTGCTTCATCAAAATATGCAAGTCAATAGGGACAGTCTAAGACAGATGTCTTCGTTTTGTTTAACCTAATCATGTTAGTGACGTCTCATCACCTCTGCTGGATTCTGTTGGCTAGAAGCAACTCAAAAATTTCGCCTATATTTCAAGAGAAGGGATTATACAAGGGTATAAATACCAGGAAGTGGGGATCATTGGAGACCATTTTAGAGTGAGTCTACTACAGTAGTTAACATGGAAATAACAGAAGTTGTAATTATAGCAAAAACTAACATCGTACCCATTGTGTGACAGGCATTTCTCTGAGAATTTACATTTATGAATTCATTTAACCCTTCCAACAACCAAACAAAATAGGCATATTACTGTATCCATTTTAATAATGAGGGAATTGAAGCACAGAGAGCCTAAGTGATTTGCTTCAGGTAACATAGCCAATAAGACGTGGAGTTTAAAACTTGACATTCTGGCTCTAGAGTTCTTATCTCTAAACACTGTCGCACTGCTGTATGGCCATATAACATAAAAATTATAAATAGTAATTATTGACAAATTTGGTAGATTTGCGTTTATTTCTTATCTTCTATATTTGAAGGAGGTGTCTGATTATTAGTATTTTGCATGAAATAAAAACATTCTGGATAGATAAGATAATGCACGTGCTACTACATAGTAGGTGCTCAGTCAGTGTTAGTTTCCTTTCCTCTCATTGGTAGCTAATTGGGCATGGCAGAGTTAGGGCAGAATTTTTTGGGCAGTCTTTAATTTGCTAAAAGTTTGAAAATATTTCCATATTACTAGCTCTCTGAAAACCAAAATATTCAGAAGTATTTACTTGCAGTAGAACAATATAGATAAGCTCCTGAGATACTAGGATTTTTGCTTTCAGAGTGGAACCCAGATAGTTATGAATAACAAGTCATTGGCCTTGAGTGAATGAATTTCAGTGACAGAGTTGAGCAGCATTTATTTAAAGGGGAATTCTTCCAGTTTCCATTAAATCATTACAATCTTCTGAGTAGTAGGATAAATATGATGTATTTAATTTGACTTCTGCATATTCTAGAGTTCCCTTAGCTTTACTACCACATCTACTCCCTTCTGTTGCTTTGAGGTACAGTTTCATGCTTTCTTTCCCTGCAGTCCTCTCCCTTACAAAATAAGATAGGATGGAGATATCTACATGACTCTCATAGACCACCTTTCCCTACTTAGTCTAAAGTTTGTATGTCTCATATAAAGGCATGGCAAAGTTTTGCCCTGTATCATCTGAATTATCCTGCTTCCGTCTGCAGGACACTTGATTACTAGAGTAAACAGTTACAATACTTGTGATTCCTAGGTAATCTGAATGCCCATGCTACATCTTCACTAACATACATAATTAAAATTTGATTATACATGACCATATATACTCTGTGTGTGTGTGTGTGTGTGTGTGTGTGTGTGTGTGTGTGTGTGAGAGAGAGAGAGAGAGAGAGAAAGAGAGAGAGAGAGAGAGAGAGAGAGAGAGAGAGAGAGAGAGAGAATATGTGTCATGAAGAAGAAAAACTAAGTCATAAATTATTTTTTATCATCTTAAATGATTCCAGAACATAAGTGACCATTAATAAGTAAGTAAAGGGGCCGGGCAGAGTGGCTCAAGTCTGTAATCTCAGAACTTTGGGAGATCAAGGTGGGTAGATCACCTGAGGTCAGGAGTTCAAGACCAGCCTGGCCAACAAGTGAAACCTCATCTCTACAAAAATAAAAAAATCAGCTGGGCATGGTGGTGGGCGCCTGTAGTCCCAGCTACTCAGGAGGCTGAGGCAGGAGAATTGCTTGAACCCAGGAGGTGCAGGTTGCAGTGAGCCGAGATCACGCCATTGCATTCTAGCCTGGGCGACAAAAGCAAAGCTCTGTCTCAATAAATAAATAAATAAATCCAGAGTCCATTATGCTCAGAAATTACACTCAGGCATCATTTTGTGTGGTATTGTGAATACTTTTTGGGATGCCATTATGGACTGAATTATGCCTCCCACTTCCCTAAATTCGTAGATTGAAGCTCTAACCTCCAGTGACTACATTTGGAGATTGGGTCTTTAAAGAGGCAGTTAAGGTTAAATGAGATCAAAAGGGTAGGGGCCTAATTCAATAAGACTGGTGTCCCTATAACAAGAGGAAGAGACATACGAAATCCGCTTTCAGAGTGGGCACAGAGGAAAGGCCACGTGAGGCTACAGCAAGAAGGCAGCCATCTGCAAGCCTGTCGTCAGAAACCAACCATGCTGGCATTTTGATTTTGGACTTTCAGTCTCCAGAACTGTGAGAAAATAAACTGGTTATTTAAGCCAACCAGTCTCTGATATGCTGTTACAGCAGTTTGAGCACAGTAATATAGATAGCTATCCAGTTAAACTCCCTGTCACCTACAGCCCACCCTCATTGCCTACTTCCTTGTAGAGAGTTAGCTCCTATACATCTGGCTAAGTGGGTAGCAAGGAAGCAGTGTAATCTTGTGACCTGAGAACAGCCATTTATCTCAGCTGCACTTCATCTAAGTTTGTCCAACAATTCACTCTAGGGGGAATTTGAAGCAGGGTCTCAGAAATTCTAGTTCATTTCTGTGAGATGCCTTAAAAGAGAAAGTATTTGAAGCCTGGGCTGTGGTGACCTTGTGCATGCAGATTTTTGGAAAGAAGGAAAAGAATAAAGTAGATATGCAGATGTGCAAAGAGAGGAAGAGATGCTAATCTACGAGAGTAGCCTAAGAGAGATGGGAAGAGGGACCTTGGCTATGAACTCGGAAGTGCTGACTTCTGGTCTCTTGGGAGGCCCTGTTCAAGTTCTGTACTTGGTTTCTATAAAATATCTCTGATTTTTACCAAAGTTCCTTTTTGCTTCAGCTGTCTCTAAGCAACTTCTGGTTTTTTGCAACCTGATTCTTTGATAAGACATATGGAAACATGCATAATCAAAGCCTAAGGAATGAATTAACTAGAAATTCCACAATAAACATAAGGTTGATTCATGAATTTGCTAATCATCCTCCCTTGCTGTGGAAATAATGAGAATTTTATTTTTAATCTATGGCAGTTATAGGTCTCTATAAGTTCAGTTATTCCCATTTCTTGTTCACATTCTACATTGTAAGTCTTTTTGAGGAAGATCCTGCCGTATGTCTATGACCTATAGCAAAGGTAAGAAGAATATGTTCCATTTATTCATTTGAAAAATAATTGAGTGTGTGCTTTGAAGGAGTTCTGGTATGGAAAAAAGTCTTGGGCAAGTACATTCAAATCAGAACTCGTTTCTGTCTGAACTATTTCATGTTAACTGGTGAAACAGTCACAAGATACCCAGGTATGACCACTCAGATGGTTCTTTATATCACTACAGGGGACATATTCAAGAGTACTGTGGACAGTACATGATATTTATACCAAACATGGAGCTCCAAAATGACTAGCATAGCCATATGATTAGTACGATAAAATATATGAACAAAGTCACATGAAGCACAATTAGTTCTACATGGGAAGGGAAGATCAAAAGGCAATTGGTAAAGGCTACACTGAAAATAAGACAGTTGATGCATGGTTGGTAATTTTCCAAGGAGAATAGACAGAGAATGTGGACATTCTTAGCATGAGAAATAACAAAAATACAGACCAAGAGACATAAAAAAATACATGGAGGAAGGATGGAGTAAGGAACTCCCCAAATCTGCTTATCATAAAAGCAATGAGATCACTGGTAAAAAAAAAATGCTCAAAATCAACTTTATCAGAACTCCAGAAATTAACTGAGGGCTTACAACAGCCCATGGAGTATTTGATCAAGAAAAATTGCAGAATCTCAGAAAAGAATAGCAAATCTTGTAGCGTTTTAACTTGCCCTAATTCTGTAACCCTCCCTAAGCTCCGTCATAGCCTTGAAAACCAACAAATTTATGACGATGGTAGCTGTGAAAACCAGAAGCTTAGCACCCATTGGATGGGACAGAACAGTTTGGAACTGTCCATCCCCAGAGAACTGTCATTACTTGGCTTGTCTGGAAGCTCATGGAAAAGTTCTATTCTCAGGACTTGTCCTTATTGGACTTGACTCAAAGCTTTCTCTGTTTGATGACTCCTACTTGCAAGGCTCACAAACAGGATAAAAAGCAGTTGATAGAAACTGTCTTTGTGGAAGTCCAGATGTTGGACTTACCAGACAAACACTTTAAGCTCTCCATTATAAGCATATTCCAAAAATTCCCTTCATTTAGGGTATTGTAAATTATTATGAGAAAAAAAACAGAGTTCTATGGTCAAATACATTGATGAAATAATGAATTAAACAATTTCTGCATTACGTGGTATGTCAGTACCTTTCCTGTGCTAATATACATTGTGATCATCTAAGAGTGATATAACAGGTGGTGGAAAGCAGGTGTGTCAGGAGTTCTATTGCCTACTTCCTTGTAGAGAGTTTTCCAAATGCTTCTAACTCTCTACTTCTACAAGGAAGTAGAGAGTTGGGAGCATTTCCCACACTTCTTTTACTATGAAAATAAAATATCAGAAAACATTTTAGAGCTTATAGGGACAGTAATGACTCTTCTCACATAGTTTAGAAAATAGAGGGCTAGACCATCATCTCCTGTAATAGGGTTATTCCTAACATAGGAACACTATCTAATCTAATTTGCATGTCTCCTGGTACACTGTCCCCTACATCCTCCTTGCTTTGTAATTGTTTACTGAAGGAATACATGTAAGTAGAAAAGCTAGAGGGGAAGAAATAATTATAGGAATAGAAACAAAGCAGGATAAAGACCTCTGCTGAGCCAGCCTCTCTTCTTCATTCCTACCCTGGTTATCCCCACCTGTATATGCTACATGCTTCTCATCTTAAGACCCAAACTGATCTTATCACAACATGGGCTTCACAAAAACACTTTGAATTTTGTCATTACTCTCCATTATTTCCTGTCTTTTGTTGGTCTCCAAACCCAAATCCAGCTGAGCTTGAATTCCCATTTAACTCTCACTAGGATCTGATGGACTGACATTCCAACTCACCTGTCCAGTGTTTACCAATCCCAGCCCTGGAATATAACTCTTGACACACCTGCTTTCCTTCACTTCTCTATGTAGTACTTCAAATCAGAAGGAATTATTGTGGTTGGGTCACTGAAGGTGTGCCGAGAACATCTGTCTCAGCCACATTTAAATAGCGATTTCAAAGAAGGTTCCCTTGGTTATCCTGATCTAGGTACTATCTCTTTCAAACCTCCTTACTTTTCAGTCAGTGACTCGCCTCCATTCTCCAGCTCTTTTCCCACTCTACTGAGCAGCAGAGAGAGTTAAACTAAATAGCAAAACAGGGGCAGACACTTTATTTTACAATATTTGGTGTGGGTTGGATGAGATTCCGTAGTGGAAGAAATCTAAGCTAGGCAAGGGCACCCCAACCTAGTCCTAGAAACAATGCCATATTTGGGCAAATAACATTGAAGACTCCACCTAAGTATTATCACTGACAAGCAGAGAATGCTGTGTTAAAAGAATACAGTGAAGATAAGAGGTTAAGAAACTAATGCTAAAGAACAAAAACTAAAGGCATTGAAATGGAAACAGTTGTGATGCAAATTAATCTTATATAAATATAGAAACTTACTAGGAGTTCTTTAGAGCTCTCTGATAAATGTACATTTAAGCAACAACAGTCAATTTTCCAGGAAATATCTTTATAGCATATTTTGATGCGGACCTTTTGAATAAAGCAATCAGAAATATTTGTTATGGCAATGGAGAATAAGACTGCAACTTGAAGGAAACTAGCAATGAGAGGGAGCAGCTTGACCAAGTATGAAGAAGGTAAAAATAATTCCAATGGCTTTCTTTCACTGCGAGAGTATCTGAAACACTCTAAGAGCACTGTCAAGAGAGCTATTCTTGACTCTTAATTCAGGTTCCCAACACACATCTGTCTCTTGGTTTACTCCGGAGAAAATCTAAAGGCTAAGATAGTCTTTGGAGTAAGGTCACTGTAGAAGATGGACAAGGAGTCCCTGGAAGATAGAGAAGGCAGACAGTCCCTTCTCCCATCAGTCAATGGTGGCTGGCTGTTATTTGCCCTTCCGAGAAACAGGACAAAGCCGATAAACTTCAGGAGCTGAAAAAAAATACAACATAGAACAATAAAGCACACCGAGCATCCTAACACCCACAGCTGCAGGCAAGGTGCCAAAATCTGCTAAGGCAAAAGTCACAGCCCAGTGAAGAGATGGAGAGTGGGCAGGCACTGGGCAGAAAGGGTCGAGCAAAGTAAAGTAATTGCATCTGGAGAAAGAAGACAGGAAAGCTGAAGAAAAAGTAGTGATTAAAAATATGAATATAGACAATTACATACGCAACTTGTATTTCTGCATGTAAACATGAAATGTGACAACTATTTATCAAACAGAAATACTGTAAAGCATGTTCCACATCTGAAGGATACAATGCCACCAATGTCTATTCTATTTGAGTTTAAGATTATCTCTATGGATTACTAGACCTGTCTTTTAATAGCTGCATAAGATTTTGAATTTTAATCACTTTTTTTTTTTGAGATGGAGTCTTACTGTGTCACCCAGGCTGGAGTGTCATGGTGCAATCTTGGCTCACTGCAATCTCTGCCTCCTGGGTTCAAGTAATTCTGCCTCAGCCTCCTGAGTAGCTGGGATTACAGGCGCCCACTACCACACCCAGCCAATTTTTGTACCATTAGTAGAGACAGGGTTTCTTGATGTTGGCCAGGTTGGTCTTGAACTCCTGACCTCAGGTGATCTGCCTGCCTTGGCCTCCCAAAGTGCTGGGATTACTGGCATGAGCCACTGTGCCTGGCCTAATAACTTGTACTTGGTTATCATGGAGATAAAAAATTCAAAATATGTATGTTTCTTTTTCCAACACCAAATGAAACCAAAGAAATTTACACATTGTCTCTGCTAAGTCCAAAACTGCAAAGGCTCCAAGATTTTATTCTTATTGAAAGATAACAAGTTAAACTGCTCCAACTTTATCTACATATACTGACAGAGGGCACAAGCTTCCTGAGCCTTGAAAACATCATGTATTACTCACTGCAAAAACGCAGCCAAAGCAGCATCATGTACTGGTTCTCACATCCCAATCACTGCATAGTGATGTGATGAGAATCAGACCTGTGTATTCAGCAGGGTGCATCACAGCAGAGGAATCCCTCAATTGGAGACGCTTAGCTAAATTGGGCTTCTGGAGCATCTTCCCATCTCCTCCCCTCTAGAGAGAGAGATTTTTCATTATCCTGGAATGTAAGTAAATGATTCTGGTTGGAGAAGAGGCTTATATCTTTGTTACCACATAATGTCTCTGATGAGGCACATCTCCAGCTCTGCAGAGGATTATACTATCTCTAGCTTCCATGGATGTTTGTTCTTTTTTTTTTTTTTTTTTTTTTTTGAGACGGAGTTTGGCTCTTGTTACCCAGGCTGGAGTGCAACGGCACGATCTCGGCTCACCGTAACCTCCGCCTCCTGGGTTCAGGCAATTCTCCTGTCTCAGCCTCCTGAGTAGCTGGGATTACAGGCACGCGCCACCATGCCCAGCTAATTTTTTTTGTTTTTTTTAGTAGAGACAGGGTTTCACCATGTTGACCAGGATGGTCTCTATCTCTTGACCTCGTGATCCAACTGCCTCGGGCTCCCAAAGTGCTGGGATTACAGGCTTGAGCCACTGCGCCCGGCCGGATGTTTGTTCTTCTAAGTGTCCTTCATTCAGAAGGCCTGGGACATGCAGAAATGAAAGACATCCATGAAGAATTGTCCTCCAACAGCTTCAATTTCTCAAAAATTTAATGTAGTTTATTTTTTCCAAAAAGTTGTTAATTTTGTTAATTTCTACTATCCTTTCATGTTTTCCCTTTTTTTAAAAAAATTCTTCTCTTCTTTTCACACTTGTAGGCTTTCATATTTCTATTATATAAAAAAGTTTTTACCCCAAGATGAATTCTTATTTGATTTTTTTGATTTTATTATTAGTATTATCATCACTTTGAGACAAGGATTTGCTCTGTCGCTCAGGCTGGAGTGCAGTGGCATGATCATAGCTCACTGTAGCATCAGACTCCTGGGATCAAGTGATCCTCCCATCTCAGCCTCCCAAGAAGCTAGGACTACACAGACACATACCACCATGCCTGGCTTTTTTTTTTTTTTTTTTTTTTTTCCGTAGTGATGGATTCTCACTATGTTGTCCAGGCTGGTCTCAAACTCCTGGCCTCAAATGATCCTCCCACCTTGGCCTCCCAAAGAGGTAAGATTATTATAGGTGTGAGTCACTGTGTCTAGCCTTATTTCATTATTTACTCAATATTAAAATTTATATGGTTCTCTATAATATTGTAGAAAATTCAACCAATATAAAAGTATTCAAAAAACATCCTTTAAAATGTCACTATCCAGAGATAACTGGGTACATACATCCGCATATAGAAATATGATATTTTACCTTAATGAGGTCATTAAATACTGCTTTAAAGTCTTCTTTCATTGGACACTATGGCATGGACTTTTTATATGAATTCATATAGAGCTACAGCATGCTTTGAATATCTGGTTTTAATTTGCCATTGAAACAGCACACTTTTTAATGGTAGTGAGAACCACCATGCTAGAGAAAGTTGACCACAGAAATCACTTCTTTAGGCTTAACTTGCTTTCTCATTATAGGTTACTTTGCCCCTTCTTGAAGTTTATATTGAAACCAAAGCTCTTACAAAGCCTTTTATTTCCCTCAGGCTAGCGTAGGAGAGAGATCCTGTTTCTTCACAGGGTTTAAGAATAAACTAAAACCAGAACCTGAATATCCCCAGGACTTTCCCTTCACCTCTCATCTTTGCTCCTCATCCTGGAACACGGCTGCCTACAGCTCTTTTGTTTCAGATTTCCTCCTAGTATACAAAATAATATATGCCCTTCCCTAGCTTGCTTCTTTAGTTCTCCTAAACCACTAGGCAGCTATACTTCCCTTCTTTCTGGCACAACATTGTGTCTTGTCCATCATCTTTCTACCATACACACTTGACTTTACAATAAGATTCATACAAGAAATTTGTCACCCATCTAACAAGGAATTGATAATGAGACTGTTAGATTTATTGCTGAGGTAAAATAAGGAAACTGAGGCAGGTATAAAAAAAGGTGAGAAGCCAAATTTATTCAGCTCCTGGGCAACCTCAGTGGTCCAAGAGGGGCCAGAGAAGTTGCACCCGGTTGTTCAGGGTGTGGGGTTTTATGGGGTGTGCAGGCAATTGATTGGTTACTAGGAAACAAAGAGAAGGCATTTCTATTGGCTGTTGAGGAGTAGGAAGTATATGAAACTAGCTGCCATTGGTAGGTGGGCAGGACTTTGGGTAAATGGGATTTGATTGACTGCAGGGGAAACAAAGAGAAGGCATTTCTATTGGCTGTTGAGGAGCAGGAAGTACATGCAGTTAAAGTAGGAAGTAGTTGCCATTGGTAGGCAGGACCTTGGGTAAATGGGCCTGCTGGGGCCTTATGGGGCAGGCTGTTGTTGAGCAGGGAACGGTGGGGCTTCTTTAAAAAATTTCTCTGCAGGGTTTTTTAACAGTGGGCTGGAGGTTGGATGGATAATTTAGTGCTAAGTGTGGGCTTGGACATGGTATGCAGAGGCGGGTGTGGGGAAGCTTTGTGGGGAAGCCAGATAATGAGCTTGGGTGATGACGGAGTTATCGGGCACTGATGAATGTGTCCGTTTGACTCCTGGCAAGGCAACCGGCCTTATATTGAGACTATATAAGGAGCTCAAGCAACTCAATAGCAAAAGAGCAAATAATCTGATTAAAAATGAGCAAAAGATCTAAATAGACATTTCTCAAAAGAAGACATAAAAATGGGCCTGGTATGATGGCCGACACCTGTAATCCCAGCACTTTGGGAGGCCAAGGCAGGTGGATTACCTGAGGCCATGAGTTTGACACCAGCCTGGCCAACATGGCAAAAACCTGTCTCTACTAAAGATACAAAAATTAGCCGGGCATGGTGGCACATGCCTGTAATTTCAGCTACTCAGGTGGTTGAGACTCAAAAAAAATTTTAAACCAGAAAGGCAGAGATTGCAGTGAGCTGAGATGGTGCCACTGCACTCCAGCCTGAGCGACAGAGTGAGACCCTGCCTCAAAACAAACAAATAAACAAACAAGACGTAAAAATAGCAAACAGATATGTGAAAAATGCCCAACAGCACTAATCATTAGAGAAATGCAAATAGAAACTATAATGAGATATCATCTCATCCCAGTGAAAATGGCTTTTGTTAAAAAACAAGCAATAATGGATGCTGGTGAGGACGTTCAGAAAGGGGAACCCTCATACACTGGGTGGAAACATATATTAGTAGAGACACTGTGGAGAACAGTATGGAGGTTCCTCAAAAAAGCTAAAAATAGAACTCCCATATGACCCTGTAATCTCACTACTGTGTATATATATAAAAGAAAGGAAATAGTATGTTGAAGAGGTATCTTGCATGTATGTATGTATAGTGCAGCACTGCTCACAACAGCCAAGACATGGAATCAATTTAAGTGTTCATCAACAGAAGAATGGATAAAGGAAGTGTGGTACATATACACAATGGAAATCTATTCAGCCGTAAACAAGAATGAAATCCTGCCATTTGCAACAACATGGATGGAACTGGATGACATTTTGTTGAGTGACACAAACCAGGCACAAAAAGACAAATATTGTATGTTCTCACTCATATATGGGTCTAAAAAAGTTGATCTCATGAAGGTAGAGCATAGAATGATAGATACTAGAGTCCATAAGGGTCGGGGGGAAGTGGGGGGGGTGTAAAAAGGGGATGGTTAATGGCTGGGCGCGGTGGCTCACGCCTGTAATCCCAGCACTTTGGGAGGCCAAGGCAGGTGGATCACGAGGTCAAGAGATCGAGACCATCCTGGTCAACATGGTGAAACCCCATCTCTACTAAAAATACAAAAAATTAGCTGGGCATGGTGGCGTGTGACTGTAATCCCAGCTACTCAGGAGGCTGAGGCAGGAGAATTGCCTGAACCCAGGAGGCAGAGGTTGCGGTGAGCCGAGATCGCGCCATTGCACTCCAGCCTGGGCAACAAGAGTGAAACTCCGTCTCAAAAAAAAAAAAAGGCAGGAGGGGATGGTTAATGAGTACAAACATCAAGTCAGATAGAAGGAATATGATATAGTGTTTGGTTGCACAATAGGATGGCTATAATTAACAGTAATTCATCATATTTCAAAATAACCAAGAGAGCAATTGTAACATTCCAAACACAAAGAAATGAGAAATGTTTGAAATGATGGATACCTCAATTACTCCAATTTGCGTTGCACATTGTATGTTTGTATTAAAGCATCACATGTACCCCATAAATATGTGCAACTATTATGTATCCATAATAATTAGAAATTAAAAATCTAGGGCCGGGCATGGTGGTTCACACCTGTAATCCCAGCACTTTGGGAGGCTGAGGGGTTAGATCACATGAGGCCAGGATTTCAAGGCCAGCCTGGCCAGCATGATGAAACCGTGTCTCTACTAAAAATACAAAAATTAGCCGGGCGTGGCAGTGAGTGCCTGTAATTCCAGCTACTTGGGAGGCTGAGGCAGGAGAATCACGTGAACCCAAGAGGCGAAGGTGCAGTGAACCAAGATTGTGCCACTGCACTCCAGCCTGAGAGCGAAACTCTATCTTGGAAAAAAAAGAAAAAGTAATTAAACATCTAAATTAAAAATCTAAAAGAGGTTTGTGCAGTGTTCATACCATCAAGTGAAAGTTGCCTTTCCTTTCTCTCTTTAACACCATATTGATAATATACTTGTTTTTTGAAATTGTGAATGCTGACTTTTTCTGCATATGCCATTGAAAAATGAGTTTTCTCAGAACATCCTCAAAGTTTTAAGAACAAAGCAGTGATGTTATGAACACAGCAGCTTTTCCTCTGCTTAGCATCTGATTCATGTCACTCATTTGTAGAGTCATATAAATTCATTTGTTTATTTAAGGTGGTTCACCTTCCCTCACAAACTGGGTTCCCAAGAAAGCAAGGGAAAAACTGAGATGGAGTTTAGCAATCAGCACATTAATTATGGAATGCTTTTAATATCAATGCATAAGAAAGGTAAGGGAGGAAGCAGAAAGAGTAGCTGGAGATGACAAGCGGTTATGCAGACCCATAGTCAGTGTTAACCCCACAGGGAACCCTTCAGAGATGTCCTGAGTTGGGTCAAAGTGGCCAGACCTTTATGTCTTTAAGTTGATGAGTTACTGAATGTGGGCTGCCCTGGGAAGGGATATGACCTTGAGCAGAGCTCTCTTGCCAGCCGAGGCAGTCCCTGAAGGGGCCACCAACTGAAGGCACCCAGCACCTCCAGCAGTTGAGGTAAAGGGTCCTTCTCTGCTGGCAGGGGGTCTGGGCAGTGTGTCACAGTGTCCACCACACCTCCCTTAGAATTGGTCTCTTCTATACCTTGTTTTGGAAGCAATTCTATGCAGTGCTCCTTTTAAAGATCATTTTTTCCCCACTGGCTAAACTATAATCTATTTGTAGTTCCTAAGCCCACTATCAGCATTTATTCTCTTCTTGTATACTTAAAATATCGGTAGGAAATGTCTTTGATCTTGCTTGATTTCTCTTCTTCCCTTATCAGTCTTGACTCGTCACAGAATTCTCTTTTGGATGTTGTCTTTTGATATTTCACTCCGGTATTTTACCTTTGTTTTTTCTAGCGTGTGCTTGATGACTATATACTCACAGTTGGAAATGTTTACTTTGCTCTTTAAAATCTTTGGCTTTGTGCTTTCCATTGAGAGTTTTCTATATCTTGTACTATGTTTCCTGTTTTCTGACACATTGAAAGAACAGATCCTCACTCCCTTAGATCGTTTCTGTTACATTTTTCAATTTCTTCTTGTTGTGATGGGAATTTTATTGTTTTTCATTGCCGAAGCTCCCATTGCAGAAAACCTAATAAGTAAATGAAATAGAAGTTCTTATCTGACTATATTCTGGGACACAGACAAGCCTGGATTCATAGATGGTGCTATAAGTTTATCTGCATGAAGCAAGATAAAGGCTTTATGCCCTACACCCTGGGGAAAGGGAGAAAGGGAAGGGAGGAGGTGGCATGGTTTGAATCTTTCATATAGGATCCCACCTTTGGATGAGTCTCAATGGAGATAGAGGCTCAAAGGGATGCTGAGAGGGCTGTAGCCACAAGAGGCCCACTGCAACACACAAGCAGCCCTGCTCCAGTGCCAGTGTGACAAATGTAACCCAGTGGGGATGGGCCAGAGCCTCTCTACTTTTCTTCAGGCAACTCACTGCAATTCACAGAGGACTGCAAGAAACACAGGGTGGATCTTGGCAGCACGAAGGTTTGCTTGAAGATTTGCCAGGCATCAGGAAGCAGCAACCTTGGCAGGGAAGCCTGGTGGCCAACTGGCCTGCAAGACTCGTAATGACAGAAAGGTTTAGTGGCTCACTGTGTGGTGTCTACACACATACCCCATCTCCTGCACCTCATTTCCCCAAACAGCCTTTGTATCCTTAGCAACATCCATTCCCCTCACAAGTCCTTAGAATGAGTGGGACCCTTACTTGTTTTTCATTAGTTTGCTGGGTACCAAGGAAGGAAGGCACATATTGTTCTCATGATCATTGCAGCAAGATAGCACACAGGAGCAGGAACCAGAAACCAGAGTTTGCCTTGACAATACCCAGGGAAACCACTGAAGTACTGGGGAGGGCTTGAATATCCACTGGGTGTGGATAGGGCTCCAGTATGTTTGTATTTACATTTCAAGGAGCAGGAGACCTCAGATGATAGCTGGGTTACACAAAAATACCTCTGCTGCTTGGCATTCTGCTGTCAACCCTGTTGACTACTATTATGGATTGAATTATGTCCTCCTAAAATTCATATGTTAAATCCTAACCCCAGTACCCTAGAATGTGACCTTACTTGGACAGAGAATCATTGTAGATGAAATTGATTAAGTTGGTGTAAAGTCATTCTAGAATAGGGTGGTCTTCTAATCCAATGTGACTGGTGTCCTACTAAGAAGGGGAAATTTGGGTAATCCTAGCACTTTGGGAGGTTGAGGTGGGTGGATCACTTGAGGCCAGGAGTTCGAGACCAGCCTGGCCAACATGACGAAAACCTGTCTCTACCGAAAAATTAAAAATTAGCTGGGCATGGTGGCACATGCATGTAATTTCAGCTGCTAGGAGGCTAAGGCATGAGAATTGCTTGAGCCTGGGAGGCAGAGGTTGCAGTAAGCCAAAATGGCACCACTTCACTCCAGCCTGGGTGACATAGCAAGACTGTGTCTCAAAAATAATAAAGCAACAAAAAGAAAAAGGGATTTCCAGACAATATGGCCGAATAGGAACACCTCCAGTCTGCAGCTCCCAGCAAGATCATCATAGAAGGTGGGTGATTTCTGCATTTCCAACTGAGTGGCACCTGGAATGCCAGTGAGATAGAACAATTCACTCCCCTGGAAAGGGGGCTGAAGCCAGGGAGCTGAGTGGTCTATCTCAGCAGACCACACCCCCATGGAGCCTAGCAAGCTAGGATCCACTGGCTTGAAATTCTTGCTGCTAGCACAGCATTCTGAAGTTGACCTGGGATGCTGGAGCTTGGTAAGGGGAGGGGCATTATTACCAGGGTATGAGTAAGCAGTTTTCCTTCACAGTGTAAACAAAGCCAGTTTACAAGTGTAAACAAGAAGTTTGAACTGGGCAGAACTCACCACAACATGGCAAAACTGCTGTAGCTGGACTGCCTCTTTAGATTCCTCCTCTCTGGGAAGGCTATCTCTGAAAGAAAGGCAGCAGCCCCAGTCAGGGACTTGTAGTTAAAACTCTCATCTCCCTGTGACAGTGCACCTGTGGGAAGAGGTGACTGTGGGCACAGCTTCAGCAGACTTAAATATTCCTGCCTGCTGGCTCAGAAGAGAGCAGCAGATCTCCCAGTACATTGCTCAAGCCCTGCTAATGGACAGACTGCCTCCTCAAGTGGGTCCCTGACCCCTGTGCCTCCTGATGAGGAGACATCTCCCAGCAGGGGTTAACAGACACCTCATACAGTTGAGCTCCAGCTGGCATCTGGTAGCTACCCCTCTAGGATGTAGCTTCCATCAGGAAACAATCTTTACTCTTCTGCAGCCTCTGCTGGTGATACCCAGGCAAACAGGGTCTGGAGTGGACCTCCAGCAAACTCCAGCAGACCTGCAGCAGAGAGGCCTGACTGTTAGAAGGAAAACTAACAGAAGCAACAGCATCAACATCAACAAAAAGGACAACCACACAAAAACCCCATCTGAAGGTCACCAACATCAAAGACCAAGAGTAGATCAATTTACGAAGATGAAGAAAAACCAGCACAAAAAGGCTGAAAATTCCAAAAACCAGAATGTCTCTTCTCCTCCAAAGAATCATGACTCCTCACCAGCAAGGAAACAAAACTGGACAGAGAATGAGTTTGACAAGTTGACAGAAGTAGGCTTCAGAAGGTGGTTAATAACAAACTCTTCCAAGCTAAGTGAGCATGTTCTAACCCAATACAAGGAAGCTAAGAACCTTGATAAAAGGTTGCAGGAACTGCTATCTATAATAATCAGTTTAGAGAAGAACATAAATGATCTAATGAAGCTGAAAAAACAAATGAGAAATTCGTGAAGCAAACACAAGTATCAATCGCTGAATTGATCAAGCAGAAGAAAGGATATCTGAGATTAAAGACCGACTTAATGACATAAGGTGTGAAGACAAGATTAGAGAAAAAAGAATGAAAAGGAAGGAATAAAACGTACAAGAAATATGGGACTATGTGATAAGACCAAACCTACATTTGATTGGTGTACTTTAAAGTGACAGGGAGAATGGAAACAAGTTTGAAAACACATTTAAGGGTATTATCCAGGAGAACTTTCCCAACCTAGCAAGACAGGCCAACATTTAAATTCAGGAAATACAGAGAACACAACTAAGATACTCCTTGAGAAGAGCAACCCCAAGATAAATAATCATTAGATTCACCAAGGTTGACTTGAAGGGAAAAATGTTAAGGGCAGCCAGAGAGAAAGGTCAGGTTACCCACAAAGGGAAGCCCATCAGACTAACAGTGGATGTCTCTGCAGAAACCCTACAAGCCAGAAGAGAGTGGGGTCGATATTTGACATTCTTAAAGAAAAGAATTTTTCAACCCAGAATTTCATATCCAGCCAAACTAAGCTTCATACGTGAAGGAGAAATAAAATCCTTTATAGACCATCAAATGCTGAGGGATTTTGTCATCACCAGGCCTGCCTTACAAGAGTTCTTGAAGGAAGCACTAAATGTGGGGATAAAACAAAACACATCCATATCAGTCACTGCAAAAACACACCAAAATGTAATGACCATCAACACTATGAAAACACTGCACCCCAATGAGCAAAATAACCAGCTAGCATCATAATGGCAGAATCAAATTCACACATAACAATATTAACCTTAAATGTAAATTGGCTAAATGCCCCAATTAAAAGACACAGACTGGCAAATTGGATAAAGAGTCAAGACACATCAGTGTGCTGTATTCAGGTGACCGATCTCATGTGCAAAGACACACATAGGCTCAAAATAAAGGGTTGGAGGAAGATTTACCAAACAAATGGAAAGAGAGAGAGAAAAAAAGCAGAGATTGCAATCCTAGTCTCTGATAAAACAGACTTTAACCCAACAAAGATCAAAAAAGACAAAGAAGGGCATTACATGATGGTAAAGGGATCAATGCAACAGGAAGAGCTAACTATTCTAAACATATATGAACCTAATACAGGAGCACCCAGATTCATAAAGCAAGTTCTTAGAGACCTACAAAGAGACTTAGACTCCCACACAATAATAGTGGGAAACTTTAACACCCCATCGTCAATATTAGATTGACAAGACAGAAAATTAACAAGGATATTCAGGACTTGAACTAGGCTCTGGACTAAGCAGACCTAATAGACATCTACAGAACTCTCCACCCCAAATCAACAGAATATACATTCTTCTCAGCACCACATAGCATTTATTCTAAAATTGACCATGTAATTGGAAGTAAAACACTCCTCAGCAAATCCAAAGAACGGAAATCATAACAAATAGTCTCTCAGACAGACCACAGTGCAATCAAATTAGAACTCAGTATTAAGAAACTCACTCAAAACTGCATAACTACATGGAAACTGAACAACCTGCTTCTGAATGACTACTGGGTAAATAACAAAATTAAGGCCAAAATAAATTAGTTCTTTGAAACCAATAAGAACAAAGACACAACATACCAGAACCTCTGGGACACAACTAAAGCAATGTGTAGAGGGAAATTTAGAGCACTAAATGCCCACAGGAGAAAGTGGGAAAGATCTAAAATTGACACCCTAATATCAAAATTAAAGGAACTAGAGAAACAAGAGCAAACAAATTCAAAAGCTAGCAGAAGACAAGAAATAACTAAGATCAGAGCAGAACTGAAGGAGATAGAGATATGAAAAACACTTCAAAAAAGCAATGAATTTAGGAGCTGGTATTTTGAAAAGAAATAAAATAGATAGACTGCTAGCCACACTAATAAAGAAGAAAAGAGAGAAGAATCAAATATATACAATAAAAAATGATAAAGGGGATATCACCACTGATGCCACAAAAATACAAACTATCATCAGAGAACAAACACCTCTACACAAACAAACTTAAAAATCTAGAAGAAAAGGTTTCATTCCTGGACACATACACCCAAGATTAAACCAGGAGGAAGCAGAATCCCTGGTTCTGCTTATAGACCAATAACAAGTTCTGAAATTGAGGCAGTAATCAATAGCCTACCAACCAAAAAACAAAAAAAACCACACACCCAGGATTAGATGGATTCACAGCTGAATTCTACCAGAGGTACAAAGAGGAGCTGGTACCATTCCTTCTGAAACTATTCCAAACAATAGAAAAAGAGGAACTCCTCCCTAACTCATTTTATGAGTCCAGCATCATCCTGATACCAAAACCGGGCAGAGATACTGCAAAAAAGACAATATCAGGCCTATATCCCTGATGAATATCAGTGTAAAAATCCTCAATAAAATACTGGCAAACCAAATCAAGCAGCACATCAAAAAGCTTATCCACCAAGATCAAATCGGCTTCATTCCTGGGATGCAAGGCTGGTTCACATATGCAAATCAATAAATGTAATCCATCACATAAACAGAACCCATGACAAAACCACATCAATAGATGCAGAAAACACCTCTGATAAAATTCAACACCCCTTCATTCTAAGAATACTCAATAGACTAGGTATTGATGAAACGTATCTCAAAATAATAAGAGCTATTTATGACAAACCCACAGCCAGTATCATACTGAATGGGCAAAAGCTGCAGGCATTTCCTTTGAAAACTGGCACAAGACAAGGATGCCCTCTCTCACTACTCCTATTCAACATAGTTTTGGAAGTTCTTGCCAGGGCAATCAGGCAAGAGAAAGAAATAAAGTGTCTTCAAATAGGAAGAGAGGAAGTCAAATTATCTCTGTTTGCAGATGACATGATTGTATATTTAGAAAACATCATTGTTTCAGCCCCAGAACTCCTTAAGCTGATAAGCAACTTCAGCAAAGTCTCAGGATACAAAATCAGTGTGCAAGAATCACAAGCATTCTTATACACCAGTAATAGACAGAAAGCCAAATTGTGAGTAAACTGTCATTCACAATTGCTACAAAGAGAATAAAACACCTAGGAATACAACTTACAAGGAATGTGATGGACCTCTTCAAGGAGAACTACAAACCACTGCTTGAGGAAATACGAGGACACAAACAAACAGAAAAACATTCCATGCTCATGGATAGGAAGAATCAATATTGTGAAAATGGCCATATTGCCCAAAGTAATTTATAGATTCAATGCCACTCCCATCAAGCTACCATTGACTTTCTTTATTGAATTAGAAAAATACTACTTTAAATTTCATATGGTACCAAAAAAAAAAAAAGCCTGCATAGCCAAGACAATCTGATGCAAAAGAGAACAAAGCTGGAGTCATCAAGCTACCTGACTTCAAACTATACTACAAGGCTACAGTAATCAAAAAAGCACGGTACTGGTATCAAAACAGATATATAGACCAATGGAACAGAGCAGAGACCTGAGAATCAATACCACACATCTACAACCATCTGATCTTTGACAAACTTGACAAAAACAAGCAATGGGGAAAGGATTCCCTATTTAATAAATGGTGTTGGGAAAACTGACTAGCCATGTGCACAAAGCTGAAAGTGGACCCCTTCCTTACACCTTATATAAAAATTAACTCAAGATGGATTAAAGACTTAAATCTAATACCTAAAACCATAAAAACCCTAAAAGAAAACCTAGGCAATACCAATCAGGACATAGGCATGGGCAAATATTTATGACTAAAATACCAAAAGCAATTACAACAAAAGCCAGAATTGACAAATGGGATCTAATTAAACTAAAGAGCCTCTGCACAGGAAAAAAAAAAAAAAAACCAGCAAAAGCTATTATCACAGTAAACAGGCAACCTACAGAATGAGAGAAAATTTTTGCAGTTTATCCATCTGACAAAGGACTAATATCCAGATCTACAAAGAACTTAAACAAATTTACAAGAAAAAAAAATCAAACCCATAAGAAAGTGGGAAAATTATATGAACAGAAACTTTTCAAAAGAAAACATTTATGCGGGCAATAAACATGAAAAAAAACTCATCATCACTGGTCATTGGAGAAATGCAAATCAAAAGCACAATGAGATACCGTCTCATGCCAGTTAGGATGGTGATCACTAAAAAGTCAGGTACTGGAGAGGATGTGAAGAAATAGGAACACTTTTACACTGTTGGTGGGAGTGTAAATTAGTTCTACCATTGTGGAAGACAGTGTGGCAATTCCTCAAGATCTAGAACCAGAAATACCATTTGACCCAGCAATCCCATTACTGGCTATATACCCAAAGGATTATACATCTTTTTACTATAAAGACACATGCACACGTATGTTTACTGCAGCAATGTTCACAATAGCAAAGACTTGGAACCAACCCAAATATCCATCAGTGATAGATTGGATAAAGAAAATGTGGCACATATACACCATGGAATACTAGGCAGCCATAAAAAAGGAGGAGTTTATGTCCTTCACAGGGACATGGATGAAGCTGGAAACTATCATTCTCAGCAAACGAACACAGGAACAGAAAACCAAACACAGCATGTTCTCATTCATAATTTGGAGTGCAACAATGAGAACATATGGGCACAGAGAGGGGAACTTCACACACCAGGGCCTGTCGGAGGGTGGTGGGGCAAAGGGAGGGATAGCATTAGGAGAAATACCTAATGTAGGTGACAGCTTGATGGGTGCAGCAAACCACCATAGCACATGTTTATCCATGTAAACAAACCTGCACATTCTATACATGTATGCCAGAACTTAAAGCATTTTAAAAAATGAGAAATTTGGACACAGACTTGCACAGAAGAATGTCATGAGAAGAGACACAGAAGATCTTTGTCTACAGCTAAGTTCAGAAGGCTGGAATAGATCCTTCCCTGAACAGCCCCAGAAGGAACCAATCCTGCTAACACCTTGATTTCATATTCCTAGCCTCCAGAACGTTTAAGCCACCGAGTTTGTGGTATTTGATGATGACAACCTTAGCAAACTAACACCACCACTGAGAGGAGCCCTGATGCTAGTCGCTTCACGCTTTGTTTTTTCATAGTCTGTAATTTTGAAAAAGTTAGTTTGAAAAGTGTATCTTGGGCTTTGTAGTTTTCTCTTACTACCTCTCTACATGCATATGGTGTTTATTTTGCCTTTCCCTTCTGAAAGTTTTGCTTTCTTCATGATCGTATGATAATGTCACAACTTGTAGGCTTCCTGTGAACTCCCCTTCTTTCTTACTTTGACTCTTCAGGTTCTTCTTTCAATTCCATCTCATATTCTAATTTCCATTCTGTAATTTACACTCTTTGCTATTCCTTTCTCCTCTAGTGAGGTCCATCGACTGCAGATCCAGAATTCTTATTTTCTTTGTATTTTCTCTGCAACTTCTCTGAATGTTCTCACCCCATGTCATTCTTTTAACAGTGGCAAAGTTTTTGAAACAAATATACTCTTGATTACTTTCTTTGGTAAATATGATGGTTGTTTCCTTTCACTCTATCACAACCTGAAGTCCATTAAAAGTTTGTAAGTGTGGCCAGATGCAATGGCTTTTGCCTGTAATCCTAGAACCTTGTGAGGCTGGGGTGGGTGGATGATTTGAGGTCAGGAGTGTGAGACCAGCTTAACCAACATGGTGAAACCCCCCTCTACTAAAAATACAAAAATTAGCCGGGCATGGTGGCAGGTGCTTGTAATCCCAGCTACTGTTGAGCTGAGGCAGGAGAATCGATTGAACCCGGGAGAGGGAGGTTGCACTGAGCTGAGATCATGCCACTGCACTCTAGCCTATGTGAAAGAGCAAAACTTCGTCTCAAAAGAAAAAAGGTTTGTAATTGCAATTGACCCTTGGACAACGTGGATTTGAATTGTTTTCTTATAACTATGCCAGTCCTGAGAAAGCAAAACCAATCCCTCTTCTTCCTCCTCCTCCTCCTCAGCCTACTCAAAGTGAAGATGACAAGGATAAAGACCTTTATGATGATTCACTTCCACTTAATAAATAGAAATATATTTTCTGTTCCTTATAATTTTCTTATTAACATTTTCTTTCTCTTGCTTAATTGTTAAGAATATAGTATACAATATATTTAAAATACAATATATGTGTTAATTGACTGTTTATGTTATCACTAAAGCTTCCTGTTAACAGTTGACTATTAGTAGTTAAGTTTTTAGAGAGTCAAATATTAAATGTGGATTTTCTTCCACCTCCATCCCCCCGAGACAGCAAGAACAAACTCTCTTCTTCTTCTCAGCGTGAAGATGACAAGGATGAAGACTTTTATGATGATCCACTTCCACTCAATGAATAGTAAATATATTTTCTCTTTCTTATGATTTTCACAATAATGCTTTCTTTTCCCTAGCTTACTTTATTGTAAGAATATAGTATATAATATATATAACACAAAAATAGTGATTACTCAAGTGTTTATACCATCAGTAAGACTTCCAAGCAAGAGCAGGTTATTTTGGGGGAATCAAAAGATATACTTGTACTTTTGACTGTGAGTGGGGTCAGTGCTCCTAACCCCTGTATTGTTCAAGGGTCAACTGTAAGCTACATCTCTTCTGGAAACCCCCTCTTAGGGTCTATTTTCCTTTGTTTTTGGACCCTTTTTATTTTAATTCCCATCCTTGAAGGTAACATTGCTGTGACTATTTTCCTCCATCTCCCTTCCTTCTTTCCTATTTAAAAACAAATTAACTTTTTCAAAAAATAGAGGCAGGATCTCACTATGTTACCTAGGCTGGTCTCAAACTTTTGAGTTCAAGAACTCTTCTCACCTTGGCCTCCCAAAGTCCTGGGATTACAGGAGTGAGCCACTGTGACTAGCCCTCCTTGCCTTTTTAATAATAAATTCTAAAAATAAATAAATAAATAAATAAATAATAATAAATTCTTCAGCACTTTGCATCTGGGTTTCCTCTTTGTGATTAGGGTTTCTTATGAATATTTTCTTGCATTTTCTTCCCCAGTGACCCTCATGAAAACTAACACCCAAAACCCAGTAAAACCACATGTCTTTTGGGGCAGTCTCACGGTTCTTTCAGTTTTTCACTTTGCATTGACTGCTTCTGGTTTCATGTCAACACAGGTGGTCACGAGAGTCATGTGGATGGGCCATAAATGCTACATCGTAAAAACAAAACTCTTCAGTGTGATGTAATAACATTTTAAAATAATTACAAAGATCATCACCTCACTTAATATTTACCTGATGAGAAGCTTATAATGGTGTTTTTTTGTTAGTTTTTTCCTTATCCTGAAGAATATTGAAATCATAGCAGGAAGAATAGCTTTAAAAACTGTTATACTTTGAGCCTGTATTTTACTTTAATGTTGTTAAACTTTTAAGAAAGTGTTGCAGGCATCACAGTAAAAACCAAAAGCCTTGGGAGGCTATTAATAATTTAGTGTCGTGAGTTCATGTGGGAATGTTAATCCCACTTACCAATGAAGAGTTCAATATGAGTCATTATAATTAAGACCTTGTAACTGTGGTGATGCAGAGGTGTGAAAGTATGCTATTGTAGACACACTGAGCATAAAACCCACATACACCAACTGAATAGATCGTGAATATGCATCCCTGATGAATATTCCTTGAAGGTCTTCCTTCAAAAGTTAAACTCAGATCTAGACTTTTCAAAAATGTGGAATGTTATCTAAACATTGAGCTAGCTAAACCAAAATGTAATCTTTCAATTACTCAATAGTGTTTATAATTTAAAAGAAAAGATGGTGTCATTCCAGAAACTTTTGACAGAGAAAAAAGGAGAGACTTAGAAGAGTAGGGGCAGCATCGATGATTGACTGGACTGGGAAAATGTGGCACATATACACCATGGAATATTATGCAGCAATCAAAAATGACGAGTTTGTGTCCTTTGTAAGGACATGGATGAATCTGGAGAACATCATTCTCAGCAAACTGACACAAGAACAGAAAAGGAAATACCACATATTCTCACTCATAGGTGGGTGAGAAAAATGAGAACACATGGACACAGGGAGGGGGGTACTACACACTGGGGTCTATTGGGGCAATAGGGGAGGGACAGCGGGGGGGGAGCTGGGGAGGGATAGCCTGGGGAGAAAAGCCAAATGTGGGTTAAGGGGAGTAAGGCAGCAAAACACACTGCCATGTGTGTACCTAGGCAACTATCTTGCACGTTCTGCACATGTACCCCAAAACCTAAAATGCAATAAAAATTAAAAAAAAAAAAGTAGGGGCAGATGGTCTGGAGAAGTGGAAGTATAGACTTTGAGGTTGCCTTGGGGATAGTTGTGCATTTTTGCATACCCCATGTGCCTCTGAGAATAGAGAGAGGGTTGGGGTTCTCCTTGCTTTTCCATGCTGTTTTTGGATAGCTTCCACAGTCTTGTTGAAAATTGTGCCTTATTGAGGGATGTGCCTTTGGGCCTGTCTTATTTCCAGTCATTATGACTGTCATTTTACTCCTCACTCATTTGTTAATGAGCTTTATGCTGATCTAATAGTGATTCTCCCACCCAATTTCTGATTTCATGTGTAAATACATGACTGAGCCAGACGTGATAGCTTATGCCTGTAATCCCAGCACTTTGGGAGGCTGAGGTGGGGCAGATTAACTGAGGTTGAGAGTTTAAGACCAGCCTGGCCAACATGGTGAAATCCCCTTCTGTACTAAAATTACAAAAATTAGCCGGGCGTGGTGGCAAGTGCCTGTAGTCCCAGCTACTCCGGAGGCTGAGGTGGGAAAATGGCGTGAACCCCGGAGGCAGAGGTTGCAGTGAGCTGAGATCGTGCCACTGGACTCCAGCCTGGGTAACAGAGCATCTTTAAGATATTGGATATCACTCCAAATGCCTGAATATTTGACTTGTCTCTTTCTTGGTGCCTTGATACTTGCATCACATTATATGCTAAAATAAATCAGGGAGGCTGAGGCGGGTGGATCACGAGATCAAGAGATCAAGACCATCCTGGTCAACATGGTGAAACCCTGTCTCTACTAAAAACACAAAAAATTCGCTGGGCATGGTGGCGCGTGCCTGTAATCCCAGCAACTCAGGAGGCTGAGGCAGGAGAATTGCCTGAACCCAGGAGGCGGAGGTTTCGGTGAGCCGAGATTGTGCCATTGCACTCCAGCCTGGGTAACAAGAGCAAAACTCTGTCTCAAAAAAAAAAAAAAAAAATCAAAACAAGGCCTAAGAGAGTGAGTTATGCCTAAATTGGCAGGTCCTAAAACACTTCTCATTCTTTGGAGCTCAGGTTAAGTGTCATTTCCTCGAGAAAACCTTTCCTGTATCTGTGAAACTATGCCAAGTCCTCCACTGTATGATTCCAAATTCATTAGACTGTTTAATTAATATCTGACTTTTCTACCAGAATGTCAACTTGGAAAGGGCAGGAACTGTGTCTGTAAGGCTCACCATTGTACCTCCAGAGGTCTGTACAGAGTTGTCTTAGGCTGGGTGCTTGATAAATAATGGCTGAATGAACAAATAAATGAGTGAATTAGTAAAAGAGTTTATTGTCTACCTGTCTAACTAGTAGTCTTAGAAATATGGAATCATGGAAGCCAGGCATGGTGGCACATGCCTGTAATTCTAGCTACTTGGGAAACTGAGGCACGAGGATCACTTGAGCCCAAAAGTTGGAGACCAGCCTGAGCAACATAACAAGATTACAAGATGAAAGAAAAGAAAAGAGAAAGAAGAAGGAAGGAAGGAGAAAGGAAAGAAAGAAAGAAGGAAAAAAAAGTATCTGAAAATCATTATAATTTCTTGATAATCGCTGATTTATACTTAAAAATATTTTATTCAGCTTTTGGAAAAATCCAGAACACCCAAAGAGAGAAAACAACCTTAAAATAGAGATAATTTCTTTGACAATATGGCTATAAAACATAATTATTAAAAAGCGCTTTTTCTCTTTTATTCCTTTTCTGTTAGTGATATATGCTAGAGGTGCTTTACAGCAAGAGTGTTAAACCTGAGTGTGTGTGTGTGAGCTGTGTGTGTGTGTGTTTGATGCAGTCCTTTTCAGGGTCCATTTGTATGTAATATGGCTTGGGCTTGGCGGTTGTGGTCACTGTTTGCAAAATCTGCTGTTCTGTCTTTTCTCCCGCATTCACAATGACTCACTTTCTCCCAGGTGCTGCTATTGCTTCGCAGCAGGACATGCTTCTCACCACATGGCCTGATTTTGTGCTCTTAATGTTCCTTCCATGGATCTTGTTCTGTTTCCTCTCTCAGCTTGACAATTGCCTAGTCAGCCGGCCACCCCTTAGAAAGTGGGCTGCCTTAAGCCTGACAGCAGGACTTCTGAATAAGCTGCATTCCAGACTGGTGCTGAAGACCTTGCCCGTCCATCTGCTTTAGGAAAGAAAAGTACAAATTTAAGCCTGACCTTGAATTCCTAAGTGGCATTTTGGGAGTAAACAAAATGACCAGGTATTTTTGCAGCATATAAACTCTCACAAATACCAGTCAGTGCACTCTAACGGACAATTTATTTAATGAGTTTTTACATAACCCCGTCCAGCCTTGTATCTTTACCCTGTATACAGCACTCAGCACCACACCTACGTTGTGAAAAATTCACTGTGGCTAGTTTTAAATTGTGCCTTACCACCTGTTTCTGCCCATAATTCCTGGCTCCTTTCCCTTTTAAGAAATCTCCCTTTCAGCCCTTGCATTTGACATACCTGTTTTTGTTATTCTTGTGCTAACAACCTGGATTCCTTATTTAAGAGAGTCCCTCTTTGTCTTTTGTTTATGCTGCTTTCATCTGTGCTGGGTAATTAATTTCCTTACTGGCTGGAACTACTTTTTGTATAGATGCCACTGACTGCTGCCTCCACTGGGTTCCACCCAGTTCCCTAAACTCAGAGGACTCAGAGAGATGTTGGGCCAAATTAGTTTTATTTATCTTTCAAGAAATTTTCAAAACAAAAAAACCCACAATTTTCTTGGTGGTTGACAATTTAGAACAAATGAGTTTTGAGTGTGAGTAAATTTGGGATGTTCACTGTACAATGAAAGACTGTGAGCTGTTATGATTTTATTTTTAGAGCTGGTGAGTCCAACATAACAAATAAGAATCTGCATATTCAAATATTTATATGAAAACGTTCATTTATAAGCAGGTTTTTCTTTGTTATTTAAGTAGATGGGTGATGTGCTTAAATTGTAATGAGTGTTGAAAACTTGTCTGACCACTTAGATGGTGAAGATCCATCAAGATGACCTCACCTATGACCAATTTTTAGTGCTCCTTGCCCTGGGTATAATCTGTGACTCTTTTTAGCCACTCCTGTTTTGATTAAGGTGTGGGAAATGAAGACTGTTTCCCTTATTTTGCTACTGAGTGTATTCTTATGTCGACTTTGCCACTCATATTGTCATTTCCATTGCCACAAGGGTATCAGTCAAAGCAGATATTGTTTTATAACTTCTCGGAAAAAGGAGAAACTTATACCTGATTAGTGGCTTTTTTGCTACTGTGTGATACATGAAAGGTTCTCAAGATTGTCCTGAAATGCCTTATTTGTTGTCATTCTAGTTAGACAAGTAATCAACCTTGAGCTGCCCACTATTTTAACCAACAGATTTGGCTTTTTCACTTTTCTTTTTTCTTTCTTTCTTTCTTCCTTTTTTTCCCTCTCAGGTGTTTAGAGCTACAAAAGAGTTGGTTTTCTAATTGTGTAATTGCAGTTAGGTGGAACCTATATGTTATTTTTTTTCTGCTGTAGAATTTTTATCATGTAAAATTAAGCAAGTACCCTGCCTTAGTCCATTTTTTGTTGCTTATAACAATATTTGAACCTGGGTAATTAATGAAGAAAATACTTTTATTTCTTAAAGTTCTGGAGGCTGAGAGGCCCAAGGTTGAGAGGCTTCATTTGGTGACAGCCTTCTTGCTGGTGGAGACTCTGCAGAGTCCCAAAATGGTGTGGGGAATCAGATGGTGGGGACTGAACATGCTTGCTCAGGTCTCTTTCTCTTTTCACAAAGCCACCACTTCCCCTCCCATCATAACCCATTAATTCATTACCCCATTAATTCATAATGTGACTTATTCTCCAATGTGATATTGTTGAGAGGCGGGTCCTTTATAAGGTGGCTGAATCATAAGGACAGCCTCATAGAGCATGGATTAATAGGTCTGTCCTCATGACTCAACCACCTTTTAAAGGCCCCACCTCTCAATAATGTCACATTGGGGATTAAGTTTCAACATGAGTTTTGAAGGGACATTCAAACTGCAGTATAACCATTAAATATACCCATAAAATAGCTTTTTTAAATTTGACTGTGACCTAGCATTTACGAATGCTTAAATATTTTTATAAAATTACACATTATAAGTAGTTCCCTCTCCTTTAAATTCAGGTACAGCTTAATTGTGAGAGCAGGGTGGGTGCTATTTAGAAGCCCATGGTCCCATATATGTACTTAATATTCAACTCTACCCTTTGAATATCCTTTAGATTGATAGCATTTAGGGGCATTTAATTTGAGTTCAATGAGGTTAGAATTATAGAAAAAACAGAATTTTTATTCACAAATCAATTCAGAAACTGCATATTTTAGATCTCTCTAGAGAATTAATTAAATATTCAGTTATTTTAAAACAAAATTGGTGAAGGAGAAATTTGATTAAGTAACACTTTTGCTGTAAGAGACACTCCAAAACTTCAGTCTAGAATACATCATGTGGGAGGAGGTGTAACAAGCCGTCTCTCACCTTCAGGTTTCTGAGTTTCTCCAGATGTCTCCTGTGCTCATTTCTTTCCCTGGTAATTATATTAGTGTTTGGGAAAAGATAAACTAGTGGAGAGGATCTAAAGCTGTACACAGCATGATGACATTGTCAGAGAGTGGAGATTTCACAGACGAGACTTTAGTTGGACTCTATGATTTTGCTCTGTGACTTCTATTTACAGATTTCCTTCTCAGGGTCATAGCTTGGATCTGCTAAATGGATACAGTTGAATAAAGGGTATTGATTTATGAGCCAAAGAAACCCTGGTAACCTATTAGACTAGACAGATGAATTTTTCTATACAAAAAGTATGCTATGCAGAAAGGATTGTATACAGAATTACTTAGATTCATTCTCCAACTGGATGTGAACAAGGTGACAGAATATGACTTTCTAACACTTGTGACCTACAGAAAATCAATTTAAACAATTATCTATGCAAAAAAACCCTATTTTCACAAGAGCTAAGGAAACCAGGTGAGAAATTATAGCACCTGGGTATAGCACAGAAATAAGAAAAGATGCATTGAAGAAGGTAGGAACGAGTTTTTGTATCACCTGCATCACCCCTCCTCCAACCCCAGGCAGCACAGTTTGGAGAGAGTTACCCTCTTTGTGAGGAAAGGAGAGGAATATGAGCATCAGTCTTTGCCTTGGACCCCAACACTGGGACAGCTCCAGTAAGACCCAGTGTTGGGCAATTCCCCATGACTTTAGACTCCAGGCTAGCATCCATGAACTGAGTTTCTGGGCCAGACCACCACCAGGATGGATCCTGCAGCCCCAGGCTCCAGGATTGCCTAGCAGACTCAGTTTCTGGGCACACACCAACAAGAGGCTAACCCTGGTGGCCCCAGGTCCCCAGTAGCCTCCAGCACTGAACTGGCCCTCATAGCCCCAACTGCATCTTCCCCCCTGCCAATTTAGCACCCCTGGTCTTAAGATCTCAAGGTCTGCCTAGTGTCAGATTGTTCCCTGTATCCCTACCTTCTAGGCTAGCACCTGTGCCCCTACATTCCAACAGACCTGGAGTCCAGCAGACCCATCCCAGTAGACCACAGTGCTGAGCCAGTGTGCATGGACCAAGGCTCCAGGACTGCCCCCTGAACTCAGGTTTCACATAAGCCCCTACGGTCCCAGGACCCAGGCCAGTCTTGCAGAACTAGCTTTAGACCAGCACCTGCATACCCATTATCCAAGCTGGCTCCCTCAGACCCATGCTCCAGACCAGCACTGGGATCCTAGGCTCAAGATGGCCTTGGTGGACCCAGGCTCCATGGCTGACCCAGCACCACACCACTTCATCTCTAGGCTGGTCCTTGTGGATCAAGGCTCCAGGAGGCACAGGATATGGACCCACTCCAATAGATTCCAGTCCCAGACTGGCCCCTGTGGACTGAGGCTCCAGGACCACCCTTGCAGACATAGACTCCAGGGAAGCCCCCATAGACTCTGGCCCACCTCCATGAATACAGGCTCCAGGACCACCTCTGCAGACACAGACTCCAGTGCAGCCCCTATAGACCCTCACCCACTCCCACAAACTCAGGCTCCAGGCCTGCCCCAGTATAGGAGCATAGGCCACAGGCCGGCACCATGGACATAGTCTTCAGGCTCTATCTTGTGAATCTAAGTGATTGGTCTGTGAACCTGCTGACCCAGACACTAGGCAAGCCTACCCAGGGACCATGCCAGATGGCCTGCCCAGAATCTCTAGATGGGCTAACTACTGAAGGACTTTCTCAGAAAAAGCTGGTTTGCAAAAACTGGAATAAATTTTTTTACTCTTCAAATGCACAGATGCCAACACACAGTCACAACTCTTCAAATGCACAGATACCACAAATCCACTACTCTTCAAATGCACAGACACCAACATACAGTCACAAGGATCAAGAACAATCAGGGAAATATGATGCCACCAAAGGAACAAAATAAAATGCCAGTAACTGATCCTAAAGAAATGGAGATTTATGAATTGCCTGACAAAGAATTCAAAATAATTGTTTTTAAGGTAGCTCTGCAAACATCAGGAAAATGCAGAGAAGCAACCCAACAAAATAAGGAAAATCATAAATGACCAAAAAGAAAAATTTAACAGAAAGAATAAAATTATTTTAAAAGCAGAAATTCTAGAGCTAAAAAGACAATGAATGAAATTTTAAAAATGCAGTAGAAAAACATCAACAGCAGAATTTATTAAGCAAAAAAAAGTATGTAAACTCAAAGAAAAGTTATTTGAAAGTATACAGTCATAGGAGAAAAAAGAAATAAAGCTCATGGAATTTATGAGACAGCACCAAAAGAACAAATATTTGAATTACAGGAGTTTAAGGAGAAGAGAAAGCCCAAGGGCCAGAAAGCCTATTAAAAAAAATTGCAGAAAACTTTCCAAATGTAAGGAAAGACATAAATATCCACTTATAGGAAGATCAGAAGTCTTCAACTGGATTCAATTTAAATAGGACTACACTAAAACATGTAATCAAACTGTCAAAAATCAAAGATAAAGAGAGGAACCTGGAAGGAGCAAAAGAAGTAAATAACACATAAGGAAGTTCCAGTAAGGCTAGCAATGGACTTCTCAGCAGAAACTTGACAGTCAGGACAGAGTGGAATAATATATTCAAAGTGCTAAAAGAAAAAACTGCCTACCAAGAATACTATACCTGCTTAAGTTATCCCTCAGAAGTAAAGGAGAGATACTTTCTCAGACAAAGGTTGAGGGAATTAATTAGCACCAATAATAACTTGTCTTACCAGAAATTCTAAGGAGAGTTCTTCAAGCTGAAAGATAATGGTGCCAATTAGTAACACAAAAATGTATGAGAGTATAAAACTCACTGATAAAAGTAAGTACACAGTCAAATTCAAAATACTCTGATGCTGCAACGGTGATATGTAAATCACTTCTATCTTTAGTAAAAAGGTGAAGACAAAACTAATAATAGCTGCAATAATTTCTTAGTGATACACAATATAAAAATATGTAAAGGTGACTTCAAAATAAAAACTGGAGGGAAGATGGCAGATAGGAGACAGGGCTGACTTGAAGCTCACACTTGGATGAACAGAACAGTATGTGGAGACTCACACCATGGACTTTTGCTCTAGGAACCACTGTAGGAGCATACCAAGAAAACCGAAAGAAGTCACAGATTCTTTGGAAGAAGCAGCAGGCCACTCAAAATTCTGAGACGGGAGAAAAATTGAGTTTCCAACGTGTGAGAGGACGAAAACCTGCCTCTGAACTCACATCCCCACTGCAGAATTCTGAAAATACAGATTATGGAAGAAGGATTTAATCTTACCTAGAGTTGAAACAAACTTAGCATGAAATATAAAAGTAGAAGCAGCAGTGGGAAGAGTCTTGTAGGCACTCCCATTCTCCAACTTGAGCCCAGGGATGTTATCCTTGACTGTAACTCACAGGAGCCCTCATGGAACGCAGGTGGTAGAATTTGGGAGGGGTCACATGGTGAACAAGGCTTTCAGTGGAAGTCTGCAATAATTTAGACTCAGTACAAACTCTCTTGAGCAAAATTTGGGGACAAATAGGAACTGCTGCAGAAAGGAAAGCAGGAGATGCAGCCAACAGTGTGGGCAGACAGGGATGGCATGGCCCATCAGCAGGGAAACATATAGGCTGGGGCTACATCTGAGTCTCTCCCTGCCAACTGCCTGGGAGATAAACTTGGTACTGTTAGTGGGGCACTGCAGGAGTGAGACTAGTGATATAAACTTTGTGGGAGCTGGGCGAGGCCTATTGCTACTGGCTTCCACCCACTTCCCCAGCAACAGAGGCAGTCATAATTCCCTCTGCAGCATAACCCCATTGGCCCAAGAGCCATCCCTCTGTCCCCCATGGTGGCCAAGCCCTGCCCAAAGAGAGTCTGAGCTCAGACCCACCTAATCCTGCCTCCATCTGACGGTACTTTTCTGTCTCTCCTGGTAGCCCATCACAAAACATAAACTCTTGGGAGCTTTATGAACTCACTCATTACCCTGAGAAACTCACTTATCCTGGCCAACTTAGAGCAAGCTTATATCTCCCTTCTACTCACAACTGGTACTCTTTCAAAAGTGCCACCTCCTGGCTGGAGGCCAATCAATTTAGGACATTATAGCAACTCATGACAGAATAACCTAGCTCCAAAGAAAGAAAATAGCAGCTAATTACACTGCCTGCAACATCTTGGGTAACCAGTGGTCCTGAATCTGTCCACGTGATAATTTTACTTCTAGCATAACCAACATTTGAAAAAGACAGCACACAAAACATATCTACAACCAAGGACTCTCACAGAGTCTACTTCATTCCCCTGCCACCTCCACCAGAGCAGGTGCTTATATCCATGGCTGAGAGGCCTGAAAATCGATTGTGGCACAGGACTCTTTACAGACATTTGCCAGTGCCAGGGAGGGCATGGTAGCACTGGTGGCTAGACCAAGAAAAGCAGTAACAATCAATCACTGCAGTCTGGCTCCCAGGAAGCCCCATCTTTGGGGGAAGGGGGAGTACACCACATCAAAGGATCACCCCATGGGACAAAAAAATCTGAATGGCAGCTCTTGAGTTCCAAATTTTCCACTGAATTAGTCTACCCAATTGAGAAAAAATCTGAACAGTGACTCTGGTAATATGACAAAACAAAGTTCTATAACACTCCCAAAAGACTAACTAGCTCCCCAGCAATGAATCCAAACCAAAAAGAAATCTCTGAATTGCCAGATAAAGAATTCAAAAGGTTGATTATTAAGCTACTCAAGAAGATAGCAGAGAAATTTGAAAACAAACTAAAATAAATTTAGAAAACAATACAGGATATGGATAAAAGATGCTCCAGAGAAATAGATATCATAAATACCAAATAATCACAACTTCTGGAAATGAAAGGTACACTTTGAGAAATATAAAATACACAGGAACCTTTCAACAATAGAATTGAACAAGTAGAAGAAAGAACTTCAGAACTCAAAGACAAAGCTTTTGAATTAACACAGACACAAAGAAAAAAGAATTTATAAAAATGAACAAAGCCTCCAAGAAATTTGGGATTATGTTAAACAACCAAACCTAGGGAAAATTAGTATTCCTGAGGAAGAAGAGAAATCTAATAGTTTGGAAAACATATTTGAGGGCATCTTCCCTGGCCTTACTAGAGAGCTAGACATTCAAATAAAAAAAGTTCAAAGAACACCTAGAGAATTCATCACAAGAAGATCATAGTCCAGGTAAACAGTCATCTGGTTATCTAAAGTAAAGACAAAGAAAAGAATCTTAAGAGCTGTGAGGCGAAAGCATCAGGTAGTGTATAAAGGAAAACCTATCAGATTTACCATAGATTTCTCAGCAGAAACCCTACATATCACAAGGGATTAGGGTCTTATCCTTAGCCTCCTCAAAGAAAATAATTTCAGTCAAGAATTTTGTATCCAGCAAAACTAAGCTTCATAAATTAAGAATAGATGAAGTCTTTTTTCAGGAGAACAAATGCTAGGAGAATTTGCCACTACCAAGTCAGTAGTATGAAAAATTCTAAATCTCAAAAGAAGACCTTGAAATACACCAAATTAGAACCTCCTTAAAGCATAAATCTCACAGGGCCTATAAAACAATAACACAATTTAAATAATATATTTAGGTAACATCTAGCATGATGCATAAAATAGGACCTCACCTCTCAATACTAACATTGAACGTAAATGGCCTAAATGCTGCACTTGAAAGATACAGACTAGCAGAATGAATAAAAATCCACCAACCGAGTATCTAACCTTCTGTCTTCAAGAGACTCACCTAATGCATAAAGACTCACATAAATTTAAGGTAAAATGGTGGAAAAAGATATTCCATGCAAATGAAAACTGAAAGCAAGCAGGAGTAGCTATTCTTAGACAAAACAGACTTTAATTCAACAACAGTTTAAAAAGATAAAGAGGGATATTACATAATGATAAAAAGAGTAGTCCAACAGGAAAATATCACAATCCTAAATATATATGCACCTGACAAGGAAGTTCCCAAATTTATAAAACAATTATTACTAGATATAACCAAAGAGATAGATGGCAACACAATAATAGTGGGGGACTTCAATACTCCACTGACAGCACTAGACAGGTCTTCAAAACAGAACATCAGCAAAGAAACAATGGACTTAAACTGTACCCTAGAACAAATGACAGGTATTTGCAGAACATTCTACCCAACAACTGTAGAATATACATTCTTTTCATCAGCACATGGAACATTCTCTGTGACAGACCATATGATAGGCCACAAAATAAGTCTCAATAAATTTAAGAAAACTGAAATTATATCAAGTACCCTCTCAGACCACAGTAGAATAAAATTGGAAATTAACCCTCAAAATTATATAAATAAATAGAAATAAAATAAAATTAAATAATCTGCTCCTGAATGATCTTTGAGTCATCAATGAAATCAAGATGGAAATTGAAAAACTTCTTTGAACTGAACAATAATAGTGACACAACTTATCAAAACCTCTTGGACACAGCAAAAGTGGTGCTAAAAGGAAAGTTTATAGTATTAAGTGCCTACACCAAAAAGTCTGAAAGAGAACAAATAAATAGTCTAAGGAACTAGAGAACCAAGAACAAACTGAACCCAAACCCAGATGAAGAAAATAAATAACAAAGATCAGAGCAGAACTAAATGAAATTGAAACAAAAAATACAAAAGATAAATGGAACAAAAAGCTGGTTATTTGAAAAGATAAACCAAATTGATAAACCAAATTAATAGACAAAGAAAAGAAGAAAGAAGATCCAAATAAGCTCAATTAGAAATGAAATGGGAGATATTATAACTGAAACCACAGAAATACAAAAGATCATTCAAGGCTACCATGAACATTTTTGTGCACATAAACTAGAAAATCTAGAGGAGATAGATAAATTATTGGAAATACACAGCCTTCTTAGATTAAATCAGGAATAAATAGAAATTCTGAGCAGACCAATAACAAGTAGCAAGGTTAAAACAGTAATTTAAAAATTGCCAACACAAAGTCAAGGACCAGATGGACTAACAGCTGAATTATTTCAGACATTCACAGAAGAATTGGTACCAATTTTCCTGAAACTATTTCAAAAGATAGAGAAAGAGAGAGTCCTCTTTAAATCATTCTATGAAGCCACCCTAATACCAAATCACCCTAATACTATCACTCTAATACCAAAATCAGGAAAGGACATAATTAAAAATGAAAACCACAGACCGATATCCTTGATGAACATAGATGCAAAAATCCTCAATAAGATACTAGCTAACCAAATCCAACAGCATATAAAAAAGAGAATCCACCATATATTAAACCATCCGTGGTGTTTTAAATATGCCAGTCAATAAATGTGACACATCACATAAACAAAATGGAAAACAAAAACCATATGATTATCTCAATAGATGTAGAAAAAGCATTTGACAAAATCCAGTATCACTTTAAGACTAAAACCTTCAGCAAAAATAGCATATAAGGGACATACTTCAAGGTAATAAAAGCCATCTGTGACAAACCCACAGCCAACATTATACTGAATGGGGAAAAGTTAAAATCATTCCTTCTGAGAACTGGAACAAGACAAGGATACCCACTTTCACCACTTCTGTTCAACATACTACTGGAAGTCCTAGCCAGAGCAATCAGACAAGAGAAGGAAATAAAGTGGATCCAAATCAGTAAAGAGAAAATCAAACTGTTGCTGTTCACCAATGATGATTCATATACCTAGAAAAGTCTGACTCATCCAAAGAGCTCCTAGATCTGATAAATTAACTCAGTAAAGTTTCAGGATACAAAATCAATGTGCACAAATTAGTAGCACTGCTGTACACCTATAGTGACCAAGCTGAGAAACAATCAAGAACTCAACCCCTTTTACAACAGCTAATAAATAAATAAATAACTTGGGAATATACCCAACCAAGGAGGTGAAAGGTCTATATGAGGAAAACTATAAAACACTGCTGAACAACATCATAGGCAACACAAATGGAAACACATTCCATACTTATGGGTGGGTAGAATAAATATTGTGAAAGTGACCATACTATCAAAAGCAATCTACAAATTCAATGCAATTCCCTTCAAAATACCATCATCATTCTTCAGAGAACTTAAAAAAAATAATCCTAATATTTATATGGAACCAAAAGAGAGCCTGCAAAGAAAGACTACATTAGTCCATCTTCACATTGCTGATAAAAACATACCCTAGACCAGGTAATTTATGAGTCCATTAATTACTCACAGTGCCATGGACTCACAGTTCCATGTGGTTGGGGAGTCCTCACAATCATGGTGGAAGGTGAAAGGCATGTCTTACATGGTGGCAGACAAGAGAAAAGTGAAAGCCAAGTGAAAGTGGTTTCCCCTTATAAAGCCATCAGATCTCGTGAGACTTATTCACTACCATGAGAACAGTATGGGGGAAACCACCCCCATGATTCAATTATCTTCCCCAAGTCCTTCCAATAACACGTGCGAATTATAGGAGCAAAATTCAAGATGAGATTTGGGTGGGAACACAGCCAAACCATATCAAAGACTAAACAAAAGGAGCAAATCTTTTGTTTTGCATCACATTACCTGATTTCAAACTATACTGCAAGGTTACAGTATAGTTTGGTACTGGTATAAAAATAGGTTCACAGACCAATGGAACAGAATAGAGAACCCAGAAATAAAGCCAGACAGTTACAGCCAACTGATTTTTGACAAAGCAAACAAAACATCAAGTACAGAAAGGACACACTTTTCAACAAATGGTGCTGGGATAATTTCCCAGCTACATGTGGAAGAATAAACCTGGATCCTCATGTCTCATCTTATACAAAAATCAACTCAAGATAGATGAAAGACTTAAATCTAAGATCTCAAACCATAACAATTCTAGAAGATAACATCAGAAAAACTCTTCTAGACATTGGCTTAGGCAAAGAGTTCATGACCAAGAACCCAAAAGCAAATGCAGCAAAAATAAAGATAAATACATGGGACCTAATTAAACTAACAAACTTCTGCACATCAAAAGTAATAATCAGCAAGGTAAACAGACAACCCACAGAGTGGGTGAAAATCCTCACAAACTATGCATCTAACAAGGGACTAATATTCATAATCTACAAGGAACTCACACAAATCAACAACAAAAAAATCTCATTAGAAAGTGGGTGTGAATCAATGAATAAACAGTGCTCAAAAGAAGATACACAGATGGTCAACAAACATGATAAAAAGGCTCAACATCACTAATTATCAGGGAAATTCAAATTACAACCACAACGAGACACCACCTTACTCCTGCAAGATTGGCCATAATCAATACATTAAAAAAATAGTAGATGTTGGCATGAATGTAGTGAAAAAGGAATACTTTCCCACTGCTGGTAGGAATGCAAACTAATAAAACCACTATAGAAAACAGTATGGAAATACCTTAAAAACTAAAAATAGAACTATAATTTAATCCCGCAATTCCATGAATAGGTATCTACCCAGAGGAAGAGAAGTCATTTTATTGAAAAGACACTTGCACGTGCATGTTTACAGTAGCACAATTTGCAACTGCAAAAAATGGAAGCAGCCTAAATGCCCATTGACCAATGAGTGGATGAAGAAACTATTATACACACACACGCACACACACACCATAGAATACTACTCTCTCATGAAAAGGAATAAAACAATGGCATCTACAGCAACTTGGATGGAGTTAGAGACCATTATTCTAAGTGAAGTAACTCAGGAATGGAAAATCAAATGTCGTCTGTTTTCACTTATGTATAGGAGTTAAGATATGAGAACAAAAAGGTATAAGAATGATATAATAGACTTTGGGGACTTGGGGGAAGGGTGGGAGGGAGGTGACGAATAAAAGACCTTACACATTGTGTACAGTGTACATTGCTCGGGTTATGGATGGCACCAAAATCTCAGAAATCACTGCTAAAGAACTTTTCCATCCAACCAGACACTACCCATTACCCAAATCTGTTGAAATAAAATAAAATAACTCACATGAAATGTGTTTGGTGGTAGTAAAAGTGTAGTGCTATTTTATGTAATCAATGTTGTTATCAGCTTAAAATAACCTGCTGTAAGATGTTTTATGTAAGCCTCATGGTAAGCAGAAATGCTTAGAAGTTTTTCCTTTTAGTTAATATCATAGAGCTGTATTATTTTCCTTTGGTCATTTATTAAAGAATGAGAGTGTGTGTCAATTAATTTTAAATGCATAACTTCAGTAATAACAGGATGCTAAATATGTATTCATTAATCTATGTATTGACTACTGTTATTAATTAAATATGTAGACTCAAGAAAAACTATATTTGATTTCATTTTCTTACCTAAACACTGGCTATTACCTAAAAATGTACCTTGAAAACCATAACAATTTGTACTTGGGTATATTCGTTATATGTCAGACTCTGGACTAAGTGCTTCAAAAGCGTATTCCATTTCAACCTTACAATCTATTAAAACCCATTTTGCAACTAAGCAAATGTGTATGGCCTTATGGTGATTCTATATGACTGGTTTAATGAGGAAATGCTTTGAGCTTGACTCAGCACTCTGAACTCCTAGCTGGCATAAGCCAGATGTGAAGTGTAGTGCAATGACAGCCCTCCTCAGCCTGGCCCTGAAACAGTGAGGAAGGCAAGTTCTTCCAGTGGGAAGAACTCTAAACAGCATCTATCTGCTAGCTCTTAAGTCTAGAAAGGAGTGCAGCATGATGTAAGTAAGGATTTATACATATTACAGCCAATTGGGTTTCTGATAATCATGAATTTTACTGCTATCCCACACAACTTTGCTTCTGACCAGTAATTCACTTTGTAGTGAATCAAAGAGGGTAATGGATTTATACTCAGTTATTTGTTGGTCTTCACATGTTTCTCATCACTTAAAAGTAGCTGACTTTGTTGAAATGTGTGTTAAAGACTTATAATACCAGCTGGGATATAACATTTTTCAAGGTGTTATAGACAGCTGATATCATCTATATTTTCTTAGACCAACTTATGATGTTTTGTCCAGTTTGAATACAGGTATCTTGGAACCAAGGAATAGAAGTAAGTATATCTTGGCCGGGCGCAGTGGCTCAAACCTGTAATCCCAGCACTTTGGGAGGCCGAGGCGGGTGGATCATGAGGTCAAGAGATCGAGACCATCCTGGTCAACATGGTGAAACCCCGTCCCTACTCAAAATACAAAAAATTAGCTGGTGGTGCATGCCGGTAGTCCCAGCTGCTCAGGAGGCTGAGGCAGGAGAATTGCCTGAACCCAGGAGGCGGAGGTTGTGGTGAGCCGAGATAGCGCCATTGCACTCCAGCCTGGGTAACAAGAGCAAAACTCCGTCTCAAAAAAAAAAAAAAGAATTATATCTAATGACCAATTTGAAATGTTTGCTTCTAGTCTTTTGACTCTGGCTGCTATTGGCTAGAATCTTAAGTACTCAAGGGATGAGTGTGTCTTCCAGGAAACAAAACAATGGTTCTACTGAATTGGAAACTATAATATGACCATTTTGATCACCTTATGCCATTGGAATAGAAGGTTTTGGTGTTGGTTGAGGTGACTGATTCTGAAAGTGGGCTTCTCTTGTGACATTGGGGCATATTCTGAGGTATTTTCTTCTACTCCAGCCAGAGGTGACATTGAATGGGGAGGGCTACTGCAATTCTATAGAGACAGGACCCCCAAAGGACCTATATCCCTCAGAAATAAAGATTTGGGTGACCTTACTAGGAAAAGAACTCTCAGCAGCAAAGGGGCTATGAAAGAGGAAATAAAATTGAAGCTGTGGCCTAGTGGCCAATCATAAATATAATGACCGATTTTCTTCCTACCTGTGTTTCCTTCTTTGCTGTGAAACACATATACAACATCTCCCATTTGACCTCTTACTCTCTGAGCTCAGAACCTGATAGATACGGGTTAGACAGATACTTGCATGTTCGCTCTTTTTCTTTTTCTTTCTTCTCCCTTTCCAACAGCCTGAGGTAGAGTTACTCATGCTACAGTTTGGTTCATTGGTTGATGGACATCAAAATGAGATAGTTATACAGCTTAGAGAGATTAACATCATTGAGACAGCCTGGATTCCATTTGGTTTGAGAATTGATGTCTTGTTTTCTTTTTGGGAGAGGGTTATTCATTATATAAGGATCACTGCTTTTTGTTAGGTGTAACATTTTTTGGAAGTTTAATTAGGGGAAGAAGAATGTAGGCAAAGTGGGGCAGACAGAGCATAGAGGTGAACTAGGAAAGATGTTTGTTCTTTTTTTTTTTTTGCTTTCCAGTGTTCAAACCTCTTTCTTATATGGAGGAAATCCTGCACTTTGTGAATCTCCATGGGCCACTGCATCCTGCCTTCCATTAAAGAAGCTGCAAAGGAACAGCTACTCCCTTTTCTCTGTTTCCCTGGAAGATATGCTACAGGCACTGTGGCTGAGGCTTGACCAATCAGGTACTCCCAGTGTTGAATGAGAATCTTAAGTGAGATAAATAAGATGCAGTGAACTTTCAGAATTCACTTCATAATGATGACACAGAGGGGATGGGAACATCATCCAGTGTCCTGTGGCAGCAGAGTCTGATGGTGTGTGGGGCCAGCAATTCATACAGGGTCGCCCTAACCAGGCAGTTTCTGTGGCATAACCTTGACCATGGCTCAGTGCGATTTACCTCCCACACATTTCCTCAGCTGCCTCTGTTGCTTCTATGAGCTTTCTAATATCCTTTCAATAAATTTCTTCTCTGCTGAAGTTTTCCAGTGTAATTCTTGCAACCAGGGACACTGACTGCGAAAGGTATATATTATCACCTCATTTTCAGCTGACAATTTGGGTCATTGAAAGGCTATATTAGTGGCTGAAATTTGAACCCAGATCCACTTGATGGCAAGCTTGTATTCCAAATCACTACCCTGTTAAATACCATTAGTTAAAAATAGAAAATACCTCACAGACTAGCTTCCTATGGTTTTTAGAGAATTATTTCATAGGTTAAGGACACAAAGAATTTAGATGGTGGGTTATGACCAACTGTTGAGCTACTGCTAGGAACAACCAAGTCATGCCCATGAGCTCAGGGAGATGCCTGTGCCATCACTTTCAGCACAAAACCACTTGAGAAGTGTTTGTCAGTCATGGGTCCGTCGTTGTTTTTCTGGAGTCTAGACAGGGTGGTGGGTGCTTCCTCCCTCTTTCTGCTGGCTGGTGACGGTCTCCTTTTTCATGCTTCTTGCCTTCCTCCCCACCTCCTCCAAAACAAGCTTTCCTTGCTGATTACCACCACAGACTTTTCCTTCTCTATGAAGAACGTTAGGTAATTATTCCTGCCTCTTTCCCAAAATATAATCCTGCTCTTTTAGGAGGGATTTTTTTTTTTAATTCCTTTGGATTGGAAAAATGCTCCTTTGGTTCATGGGAGAGCCTGACCTTTAAAAGCCTCCTAAGAAGATGTCTCATGGCTAACCCTGGGAGATGTTTCACTATTTGGCAGCTCTTTTCATCACAGACATTCAGTTTATATCTCTCTGTCCTTAATTTTACTCCAATTTAGTCCCTCTATTCAGCTCAGTAATGACTCTGACTGTTGTTTACTCTGTGGACACTTTCCAATGACAATCACGTCTCCTCTCGGTGGCTACTCAGCAGAGCTGGGCATTTGAGAATCTTTTAATCATTCCTTTTTGTGTGTCAGTCTCTTGGCCCTCTGAGTCATATTTGCGCTCTCCACTTCCTTCAGTTTGAGCCCAGTTGGAAGTATGATTAGCATATAGATTTTTTCCTGCTTCTGGCAAGGATTTTTACAATTAGTTGAAAAAAGAAGCTATAAATTTTGTAGAAAACTCAAGGTCCTACCCACCAAACTCCACTATTGCCATCCGGGAACAATATCCTTCTTCGATAGCCCTTTTATAAAAGGGCTGGTTTCTGGTAATGAGAAGTTAATTGCAAGGCTTTGATACAACATTTCGAATGGGGTTTGCATTTTGTTATCTTTTGTATTTAACTTCAGGCAGTGTTACTTATCTTAAAATTGATTGTAGAATGCCTTAAATGTATCTGCAGCGGCTTGTTGTTCTTTTAATAACCATCACTCTTTTGTAATAGGTATCTCTCTTGTCACAGACAGCTTCTGTGATCTGGAAACTCCTATCTCCTCTGGGATCTAACGTTAATTTTTGCAGCTGTCTTGTTATCCAGCAGTATTCTTTGTTTTGCTTTAACACAGCCACCCAGGAGTATTTATCAAGCACTGCACAGTTTAACTGCCTATAAAGATTAGGCCCAGGCTATTTACTTACTGGGTTGGTTGAAATTGGCAATTGGGATAATAGTCTTCCCTTTCCAATGGCTGATGCAGCTGGCACATTTCCTGCCAGGTTGAAAAATATCAGTGCACAGTTTAGTATGTTTCTTTGAAGAGAAATTTGAAGCTAGTGAATACAAACGGGAGCCTGCTCACTTTTGTAGAGGAATTGCCTCCTAGTTAGTTAACATTTGATAGTTAAGAGTTTGAATTTGAGTTTTTCTTTTTCTTTTTTTTTTTTTGAAACGGAGTTTTGCTCTTGTTACCCAGGCTGGAGTGCAATGGCGCGATCTCAGCTCACCGCAACCTCCGCCTCCTGGGTTCAGGCAATTCTCCTGCCTTAGCCTCCTGAATAGCTGGGATTACAGGCACGCGCCACCATGCCCAGCTAATTTTTTGTATTTTTAGTAGAGACGTGGTTTCACCATGTTGACCAGGATGGTCTTGATCTCTTGACCTCGTGATCCACCCACCTCGGCCTCCCAAAGTGCTGGGGTTACAGGCTTGAGCCACCGCACCCGGCTGAATTTGACTTTTTCAAAAGCATTTGCCTAAGCTAACCAGACTTTGTTTCTCACTGGTTTGTTTCCTGTCAATGTATTGTACAGAACGAACGGCCTCGCACCGTCAGTGGCTGTGCACTGCTTTCTCAGGACTTTCCCTGGGAGGGAAGCACAGACCCTCGTTTCTTTCCTTCTTCTCCCCGATTTGAGCTCAGAGATCCTGGGAGGCAATGTGGGGAAAGATGGGTGACTATATCCACCAGGAATTCCCTGAGGCATCTGTTCTGTCTTTTTCCCTTGTGACAATGATGGGTGGCCTTCACATGTCTGATGTTGTCCTTTAGTCAGAACCAGGGTTATCCTCAATTCTCAGGACTAACTGTAACTCTAATCTCTTCTCATGCTACTGAGAAAGCATAACAGAGTACAAGGGAGTGAAAACGATGTTATTTTAAGAAAAATTTAAATTCCTTTAGCTCAATTAAAAATGTAGAAACTTCAGAGCTTTATATGTTATAAATAAGTTAATTGCAACACCCTAATCCCTGGTCAAGATCCAGGGGTGGACCCAACAAGGATTGGAGCCTTTCCCATGTTGCTTTGTTAGTATTGCAAGGGTGAAATAGCTTTCTTCTATCTGCTAATCGAGCCAGAATGGAATATTTAGGAAAAAGAAGGTAAGGTGTCTTCTACTCACAAAGATGTATATATTCCTAGTTTCCTTCCTGTAGTGAAGATGACCGGATATTTTTATAAGTGTTAAAGATTTCAAATATATTCAATATTTTCTGTCCTTTTAAAAAATTTTATTCTCTTAATAATCTTCAGTCATTTATTCAAAAACAATAGTAAAGGGAGAATAAGATTATGATTAAGAGAGACTTTCCTTTGTGCATGATATCTGGCTACGGTTTTACAATTGAGAAACAGATTTTCAGCCTACTGGCGAGGTTTACTGAGTATGCATTTGAGTATTTTCTCTCCGAATTTTATTATGTAAAAAGCTTCATAAGAGGAAGCTTTGCCATGAAATAGTATTGCAGGTTTTTGTAACCTTATATGATTAGTGTCTACCAATGAGTGTTTGATGAGTGAATGAGTGAACAGTTTATGCAATTAATAGTATTGCTGGCCATCTTGTTTTTATGGAATGTACTGTTTGTTTAGTCTAACATTACCAATGATTACTCTTATCCTAGCCCTCCAAGTGAGGGAGAATATGCTCCATGTTCTCCAGATTGAATTCTCATAGCTGAACATGGACACCCTTTTTGACTTCATTATTACTACAAAAGCACCTACTTTTCTATTTGTAAGGAACAATGTACAGTGCAATGTAGGAATAAGTACCCTAAATTATAGAAATTAGGTTACTTACCCATGATTATATAGCCAATTTGAACAAAGCTTAACTTCTGTAAGCTTAGAGTTGATTACCTTAGGAATTAGAAATAAAAAGAAAACACAGCTTTGCTTAGGTATGGTGAGCCTTGTTCTTTTGTGGTGATTTAGAATAAGCAGAATTGGCCAAATGCAATGTACCTTGAAGTAGTTTAAGAATATTAATTCACATCAGGTCCAAATAGTCACTATTATGAAAGTAATTACAACAACCACTGCTTTTTCTTATTTTCCATTTATGTGATTGAGCAGTACAAGCAAAATGAGGTAAAGTCACAGGTCAAGAACAGTCAGCCTTCCTCAGTTGTTCTGAAGCCTTTTAGGATTGTGTTATCGCCCAATGTGCACCTTAGACTTGTCTCCTTCCTCAGTTTCATGCATTTCTTGTTGCTTAATTCGTTTTAGCAATCAATATAGCTCTGGAAAGCTTTCAAATCACAGATTCCTGCTCACAAATGGATAAATGTAAGTATACTGGGAAAACATACATAGCTTCCATTGTTTTTTCTCTCCCTGAGATTCTGGTGCCCCAGGGCTCCTTTGTAAAGGGTTAGAACTTATCCATTAGCAGTGAAGAGTCTTAAAACTATAATATGATGGGTCCCTCTGCCTTAGCTTTATAGAGGTCTAAGCCATTAAAATGAGTATCTACCATGAATGACTCATGTAATATATTAATATCTATACTTGCCATTTCCATCAATAGAAACTCCACAGATAATTTGTATTCCTCTCAGCTTGTAGTGGATCTTTTTCTTTTTCTCAGACTCTTTTCTCTAACTGTTGATAATCCCTAGTGAATGTCATTACCATATGCATTTAGAATGGGGTAAAAACATCAGTGTGAGCTGGGAGAGAGGAGAGCAGTCTTTTATAATCTTCCAATGAGGGAACTACATGGGAGTTAAAGCAGCTCAGAGTCATTAAAGATCCATTGTAAATAAGATTTGTGCTCTTTGACATAGTTTTTTTTCCCTGCCCACTGTCCAATGGGGTATATTTTCCCATGACTCAGTTTTTTCCTTGGAGCAGCCATTATAAAACAATGCATCATATCAATCAATCAAACTATTCAATTAAGATACATTTCTTATGCTTTTGAGTGTAGATTTTCATTTACTCTCAGTTACTTTTCTTCCTCTCTCATTCTTCCTCTCTCTTATTTTATCTGTCTCTTTCTCTGCTTTCCATTTTCTAGGTTGAACTATGGGAAATATTGAAAGCAGTGCATTGAAGGAGGCATTTTTCCTGCCGTTCATTCATCCATCCAACAAAACTCATTAAGCATCTAATGTATACATATTTTACGTTAACTGATTTCTCTTTGCAGGTCTATTGCTGAAATAGCATTTAGGAACTTTACATTTGCTTTTTGTTTGTTTATTTTATTATCATTGTTTTGCTATATACCATATGAATTCTTGTCTTCTTATTGTGGCTGGGGCTGCAATATAGCTTGTCAAGAGCAAACTGTAGAAAATAGCTTCATTTCATAGCAGCTTTTCTCCAACTTCATTTGTCTCAGGATGCAGTAAAATTGAACAAACACAGCTCATCCTACATTCTGAAGATGGGGCACATTTATCAGGTAGGTCTATCAGACATTATTACCACACTTTGATGGAGGAATTACCCCTAGTGCAATGCAAAGCCAGTAAAGTAAATTAGCAATAAAAAGCTAATATCTTCTTCACTGCTTTGTTTTATTGCTAAATTCCCTGATAGCAGTCTCTTTCCAAAATCCTCATTCATCAAGTGAAACACAGTCTTACTGGCAATATACATAAAGCAAATTACAAAATAACAATTTTAGGGGCCGGGCGCGGTGGCTCACGCCTATAATCCCAGCACTTTGGGAGGCCGAGGTGGGTGGATCACGAGGTCAAGAGATCGAGACCATCCTGGTCAATAGCGTGAAATACCGTCTCTACTAAAAATACAAAAATTAGCTGGGCATGGTGGCGCGCGCCTGTAATCCCAGTTACTCGGGAGGTTGAGGCAGGAGAATTGCTTGAGCCCAGGAGGCGGAGGTTGCGGTGAGCCGAGATCGTGCCATTGCACTCCAGCAGCCTGGGTAACAAGAGCAAAACTCCGCCTCAAAAAAAAAAAAAAAAAAAAAACAATTTTAATATTGTGGAAGGTGTTTGACAATTCAATTGTTTTGTAAGTTCACTTTTTCTTTAGTTTTTAATTAAGTGTATATAATTGCATTTCAAAGCAGTGTAGAAGACTGCATTTCCTTTTATAAAGCACCTTCCTTATATGTTTTTAAATTTATATACTCTAAATTAAGCTGGCTATTATGATGTTATTTTGATACCATGATTGATGAATGAAGATTGCAGGAACATTTTCAAGCAGTGACTAGTCTAGATATTATAATATAGCTATAATAGCACACAAACAATTTGATTTTAAATAGAACTTCATGCTCAAACTTAAAAATAGCAAAATAGAACTCCATAGACTAAATGATTTCAAATTATTTTTGTTTTTCTTATTTATTTTTATTTAATTATTTTTTGAGACAGAGTTTCACTCTTGTTGCCCAGGCTGTAGTGCAGTGGTGCAATCTCGACTCACTGCAACCTCTGCCAACTGGGTTCAAGTGATTCTCCTGCCTGAGCCACCTGAGTAGTTGGGGACTACAGGTGCTGCCACCATGCCTGGCTAATTTTTGTATTTTTAGTAGAGACGGGATTTCACCAGATGGGGTTCAAGACCACGCTGGTCTTGAACTCCCTACTTCAGGAGATCTGCCTGCCTTAGCCTCCCAAAGTGCCTGTATTACAGGTGTGAGCCACCATGCCCGGCCTAGGACTTTTCAATAAGTAATCCAAGTACTCAAACCCAAACCTACTTTGTGAATCCCTGCATGTATGTTGACTCTGTGGATTCTATTTTAATATTTCATATTGTCCATGAGTATTTTGTTCAATGTCTTTAAGAAGAAAATCAGTCCTGATTTTCATCTGCTTTTCCTCTGTAATTACAAATAACACCTCATTTCACTCTCAACAATTATCTGGTTTGCACAATAAATTTTATGGCCACCCTGCCTAAGAAGCCCTTTGCTAGACTATCTGCTGCTGAAGGACAGGGCTTCATTAAAAACTAACCTCCTTCGTTTACATTTTGCTATGCCAGTTATGAAGCAATTTCATGTTTATTTTCATATTTCACACACTCCTAAGGAGGCCTAGAGGGATTGAATATTTGCCCAAGTTCAAATGGGAGACAAAGACTGTAGCAGTCATTTTTTGCATTTTTTGATAACTAACCAGACATGTTTTCCTAGGTGCATATACTTTTCGTCTAATGCAAAAACTCACCCTTGTTGGTACTCAACAAACACTTATTGAAATAAATTCAGAGAAAATGTTGCACCCTCAGAGAAAAAGACCAAGCTGTTGACGTTGCCTGGAACAGTTTATCCTAGTTTGGGAGAAGAGACACACAAAGTATAATGTGAGGGAAGATTGGGGATTTTGCTGTTCTAACATTTCTCTTTACTTCAACAAGAAAGATCCTTTGATTTTCTTACCAAAGGAATTTCACTCATCTAATGTAGCTTTCTTGGAGGAAGTTTACTCTGGGTTGATGGAAATAGAAAGGAACTTTTTAAAACGGAGAGAATGATGTCTCAAAGAGCTTTGCATTTTGGCCAGCGGCTTAGCTCTGGTAGCAGACAGGGCAATGTGTGTTGCTTTGCTCCATGGTGGAAATATTCACCAACAGTTTTAGAAACTGCCACCAAGGCTGCAGCTCATTTTCTCTGTATCCGTTCTCCCTGGCCATTTTAAACCCTTACTGCCTCAACCCCATAGGCGGTTTTCTGACAGATGACTGATGTCTGAGGAATGTAGAAACAAGGTCATTAGTTTTCCTCCAGTTAAGTCCTTCCTGTCGCTCACAATAAAAGAACCTCAACTCCATGTCCTTTTTCAAGCTGAGGCATTTATTATCCAGATGAATGGACCCAAAGATTGTTTTATTTTAAACATTTCAAAGACTGACTCTGCATAGTTATTTAATAGTTGTTTGAGCTCCTAATATTTTTTTTAAATAAATTCTTGTCTTCTGACTGAAGGCAATTTTGGAGAATGTACATGTTTCTGAACCTGACCGGGTAGACGTTAATGAGAAGTCCTCCTTGCTTCGAATGCAGCATTTCTTTTGTGAGATCATTTCTTTGACATCTCAGTCACTCTGACACTTCCCTGCTGCTTCCTCTAGGACGTTAAAAAAAAAATTGTCTCAAGCAATAAAGCATGGCTGTTTCTTTCTCTCTCCCAACCCCACCCCTAGACACTTTCCCACCTCCTTTCATCCATTCTTTACTAGAATGGGGAGTGTCGGATAGGACCTCCACACTCCCTTTATCCTTAACAAACACTGAAAGTCCCGCTCATATAATTTTACCCCTTTGAATTGAGATGCACTGTCTATATTTTGACCCTAATAGGATTGTTTTGCATCTGCTGCATTCTTTTTTCACCATAAAATCTGAACACATGGCTTGGATTATAGCTGCAAAACCACACTATAAATTCCATAACAAACAATTTGCTCGGTGGTAGAGATTTGAACAGCAAACATCGGTAAAGTGAAACACACTTTCCCATACATTCTCTTTGATGCATCCTTGGTATGCACAACAATAACAGAAAAATATTTGGGAAAAAATAATGTGGAGGATTTACTCTGTGTGCCATTAGAAGCTGAAGTTTAAATAAACTGAAAAGAAAAAAAATTAACTTTTATTTTTGAAGACAAGATGAGGTAGAAATGACCTTTAAAGAAGATCTTAGCGTTTATTTTCAGTGAAAAGAAAGTTACAAGTCTGACAGAACCACAGTTAAAACACAGCAGAAATTCTAAGCTTTTCCTTACCTTCTGCAACTTTTTCTTACGTAGTTATGAACTGAGTTGAGCATAGTGAGATATCGTTACACTTAAAAGGCTTTTAATTAAACTTGCAGCACTTTTTCAAAGAGGGGAGGAACCATAGCTCAATTGTATTTACACAATGTATTTGAAATGATCTTGGCTGGGTATTTACCATCAGAAATTAACGTTTCCTTTCCCAAGAAAAAACTTGAGAAAAAGCATGGTTTGGAAGCAGAAGGACTAATACACTGAAAAACAATGCTGAGAAAATTAGTTCACCATGCTATGCCTTCTTTTGATTTTCAGTTCTATTCTACAGAAGAATGAAATTCTCTAAGAGTTTAGAGAAAGGGAGAGTAATATAAAATTATTAATGTGAGACTCAATACCATGCACTTAAAGTAGGAATCTTGACGCATTTGTTATACTTTATTTTAATTTTTTCCTTTTTTTCTTTTTCTTCTTTTCTTTCTTTCTTTCTTTCTTTCTTTTTTTTTTTTTTTTTTTTGAGACTGGGTTTCACCATGTGGTCTTGAACTCCTAATCTCAGGTGATCCGCCCGCCTCGGCCTCCCAAAGTGCTGAGATTACAGGCATGAGCCACGGCGCCCGGCCTTGTTATACTTTAATTGAGAAATTTAAGTGTTTGAAAAGATATTTACTATGATACCATAATACTGCCTATTCTTGGTCTTCAAGTTCTGTTATCCTCCTTTAAAGAATTTATGGGAGAAACTTTCTTCCAGCTATAAATATTTATTGGATTGAATTAACGCTTGTTTGAATTTTGAGTGTGTTGGGGTTTTATCATTTCCAATAGATGCCTCTTAAGTATAACCAATGTTTTCTAAACACATGCAACATTAACAAAATTATCTTAAAGAAGATATTTTCAAAGTGGTGAGACCACTGGTCTAAACCAATAGCTTTCAGAATGTGGAATTCAGACTGTCGGAATCAGCGTCAGCTAGCAACATGGTGGAAATATAAATTCTTCAGCCCCATTTCAATCACTCAGGGGTGGCCCAGCAAGCTGTGTTTTAACATTACCTTCAGGTGTTTAAACACTAAGGCTTAATAATCACTACCTAACAACGGCCAGAGGATTTTTGAAATAAAATGTTCTTAGGCATGTTTCTCTCAATGCAAATTATAATAGATTTGGATTATAACTGATCATTCTTCCAGGCATCTGCAGTGTATATTTATGAGCAACCATGTCAGAGAATTAACCCGGATTTGCTAGTGATAGGAAATTAAGAACTGGGGCACAAATCAATTATTTAACTCTTTGATGATAGGATTTTCTGTATCTAATGGCCTTACCCAGAAACTGATTTAGTAGATTTGGGTAAGACCTCGTGCTATATTCTAAATGTTTTGTGTCCCCATCTCCCAAATTTATATATTGAAATCCTAAGCTCCATGGTGATGGTATTAGGAAGTAGACCTTTTAGGAAGTGATGAGGTCATGAAGGCAGAGCCTTCATAATTGGAATGAGTGACCTTATGAGAGAGCATCCTGAGAGTTCCCTTGCCCTTTTCACTATGGGAGAATGCAGTGAGAAGACGGGATCTTTAAACCAAAAACTGGGACCTCAGCAGACAGTGAGTCTGCTTGCTCCTCCATCTCAGACTTCCCGGCCTCTAGAACTGTAAGAAATAAATTCCTGTTATCTATAAGCTACCCAGTGTATAATATTTTGTTACAGCAGCCCAAACAGACCAAAATGCCTAGTAATACACATGTTTATCTTGTACCCTCAGAAGAGAAAAACTGCCAGAGAGAATTCGATTCAGTGCAGACAGAGAGTATCAAATGGCAAAGAAATGTACCTGACAACTTTTCAGAAATAAGACTATTTAAAGAAGATCAGTTTGGAGTCTTACTGCAAAGTGAGTGCAAATTCTTTGCTTAATGACTGTTTTCTTCCTCCTGAGGACTGAACCCTTTGATAATTACCAAGAACACAGTATTTGCTTTTGGATTTATCATCTAGAGCTATGCACATAGCTTTAGTTGATCACTTCTTTTCTTAAAAGTACCTTGGAAATCTCATTAAGAAGGACTAATCCTGGATTCAGTTTGTTGTTCTTACTTTAATAAATGTGTGGGAAAACCAACAAAAACACAGAGGTACAGAAAAAAACACACTTAATTCAGGGGTTAAAAACAGAAGTCCCCAAGGAATGAGTGATCATGGTATTTTGAGGTACCTCAATACAACTCATAATTGGCTTCGCTCTGGGTGAATGACCCTGTTGTGAGATATAAGGTACCATGGAGAATGGAAGGAGCAGAGGCCTACGTATTAGAAGGTCTGAATCTGTGTCATCCTGATTCTGCTGTTAACTTGCTATATGACCTTGCAAGTTCTTTGACTCTGAGTCCTTCAGTTTTTTTTCATAAGGATTGTAATATTGTCTATACCAGAGGTTGTTATAAGTGTGGCGTGAGATAACACATATAAAATTGCTTTGAAAAACAAAAGCAATAATGCAAATAGAATGTCTATCTATCTATCTATCTATCTATCTATCTATCTATCTATCTATCTATCAATCATCTATGTACACCTTACCATAATATTGAGAATTAATAATGTGGTTAATAGGCCATGTTGGAGATCTACTGTTTTGAGCTTGGAAAAATATAAAATGACTGCTTTAGTTTCAAATAAATCTTTTAAATAATGAAAAAATCATTTAAATTAGACTTCATTCAGATTTAGGTGGATATAGAACTCTTGATTAAAAAGTTTTTGTTAAGCAACTTGTAAAGAAATGTGAATGAATGAATGAAATGAAAGACAGTCTTCAATAAGCTGGTTTTGGTCTGGTCCTGTTTGAAGGGAAGGAATAAGTTCAGTTGATTTCTTGTAGACTGTAAGCATTAACAAACAGAAGACATTTTCTTTCCCTAGAGAAATTATAAACAGTCAGGTGGATTATAAATAGGGTGACTATTTAATTTGTTACTGAAACTAGGACACTTTTAAGAGTAAAAGGGGGCCAGGCTTTAGTTTGTAGAGGAAACTAAAGGAAGAGGAAAACAGTCATTAAGCAAAGAATTAGCACTCACTTTGCAGTAAGACTCCAAACTATTACTAAAGTGATACCTGGGTGTATCACTTGAGGTCAGGAATTTGAGACCAGCCTGGTCAACATGGTAAGCCCCCATCTCCACTAAAAATACAAAAATTAGCCAAGCGTGGTGGCACATGCTTGTAATTCCAGCTATTTGGGAGGCTAAGGCATGAGAGTTGCTTGAACCTGGGAGGCAGAGGCTGCAGTGAGCCAAGATCGCACCACTGAGCTCCAACCTGCATGACAGAGCATAGGCGTAAAGTGACAGGTAAACTGGCACCTAAGCTGTTTAGTTATGATAGCTCCCTCAAGGTGAGTAAAGTCAGAATAAGCTCAGCAGCAAAAAGATTCTGAAATGTAACTAGCTTTTCCATACAGTTTACATGTGACTGTAACCCGGTGAGGTTAGTCAGATCACCATGTAGAGCAGAGAAGGAGAGCAGAGGCCTGTGGAAAGCCCAGGAAGCTACTGTGCCTTGGGCAGAAGCAGGCAACTTCAGGCAGTGGGGATGGAAGAAATGTTTCCAGGTTTCTCTGAAGTGAAGCATCAAACATGTGCCTGAGCTGTTGTCTGCCAAGAGGCTGCAGTACCAGACATACCAGTTTGGTACATCAAGTGCAGAGATGAGTGACTATGAATAAAAGCTTCAGGTCAATGTCAAGTCTACTAAATGGAGTTGCAAACAGCTCCCAGTTCTGCAAGCAAAGGCTATAGACATAAATCAAAGAGCAATCTTCCAATGTCGGCAATGCGGGAAAGACTGGCCACTTGTCACGCTTCAGTGTTCTCAGCCACCGTCTCACACATGGAGAGTAATTACAGTTGGTGGTGTCATCTGAGAGGAGTGATGGCAGGAGCAGGACTGGTCGATGAGGTGAAGGGAGAGGATGAAGCGTGCCCCATATTGAAAGATACAATTTACCCCTCTCCATTTATATGTGCCTTGGGCAGAAGCAGGCAACTTCAGGCAGTGGGGATGGAAGAAATGTTTCCAGGTTTCTCTGAAGTGAAGCATCAAACATGTGCATGAGCAGGGAATCAGGTAAACAATATTTTCCCTTTGAGACATGCTTTCTCATGATTTATAAGAAATGCCTTATTTCCAGCATGTCTCCAGCATGTGTTTATGGAAGCACTTTGCAGCCTTATAATCCTGCCAGGCTAACAAGTCTAAAGACATTTTACTAAATGGGTTTTTAGGAATAAATCAATGTCCACAATGTCATATTGTTAGGATTATTTTAAATCCTGAAAAAATATAACCTAGCACTCACCCTCAGGGGAGAGTCAACTTTCTCTGGAATCATCAACTTTCTCCAGAGTCCTTAGGTGTGTGATATCTTAGTCCAGGAATTTCCCACAGTGGCAGGTGGGACTCTCCATGACTGCTGAATAACCGGCTTCGTAATCAAAGTGTCATTGACTTTCTTTTTTTTTAAAGACAGGATCTCATCCTGTCACCTAGGCTGGAGTACAGTGGCACAATCATGGCTCACTGCAGCCTCAACCTACTGGGCTTAAGTGATCCTCCTGCCTCAGCCTCCCCAGTAGCTGGGATTACAGGCATATGCTATGACAGCCAGTTAACTTTTAAAAATTTTTTTGTAGAGATGTCATCTCCCTCTGTTTCCCAGGCTGGTCTTGAACTCCTGGGCTCAAGTGATCCTCCTGCCTTGGCTTCCCACAGTGCTGGGATTATAGTATGAGCCACGGCACCTGGGCCACTGACTTTTTTGATGAATCAGCCATAAATTTCATAGTGCTTGTTTTTCCAAGAAAGCATTCTTCTTTGCTAATTCCTTATGGAGATAGTTATAAAAAGATTGAAATAAAAGTTTTCCATATGAGAAGAATAAGCACAAAATATTAATAGGTATTTACTTATTTATATTTGGCTAACTTCTTTTAAAACTTTGCTCCTAAAGAAATGATGTCAAGTGTTTGCATGGGTTTCATGTTTTCCAAGAAACCTGAGAAGAATGGGCTGAATACACTCTTTCATTGATTGTAAATCCATTTTCATTTTCTGTTATTCATTTATTGCATAAAGTTTTAGGTTATCAATTCATAAAGCAATTCAGGAACTTGCATTATTCAGAGTCTTCTGATACAGTGAATGCTTTTAAAAATAGTTACGTGATCTTATTAAATATTTTTAAGTAAATACTAGTAGACATAGAAGCCAGTACATTGCTATTGCCAGGGTATTAATCCAGCCTTGGAAAAAGTGTAAGTCCCACATTTACTTCATGATTGCTTTAAAGCACAGGTTTTTCTTTGTAAATACATTAAAAAAGATTTTAAAAATTAATTGTTCTGGCAAAACCATGTTGTATTATAGAGAAGTAGCAATTTCCAAGGCCAGATTATGTTTTTTTTCCTCCTATTCTGATAAAAGAGTAGGTCAGTACTCTACCGTCCAATTTTCAAATCATGTTATTTGCAGGAAAGAGGATCTTTCTGAGGATTGTTCAGTTCCCTTTGTTAAATAAATATACCAACATATGTAGTTTTCTGCTTTTCAGAATGGTAGTAGCGGTATTTCAGGTAAATAGAGTCTTAACCTTTAGTGGAGTGGAAATGCCTCCTTAGATATGCTTGTCGTCAATGTCGTGCCCTTTAGCTTAGGGGTAGATTCTCTAGGCTTCATTTCATTCTATCTGTTTCCTATTTGCACACATTTAATAGTTGCTTGACAGTTTGGAGTTTTAATTTTGGCCTTAATGTCTCAAGTGTTCCTTAATTAAAATCTAAAAAAAATTTTTTTATATTACATTTCAAAAATTTAATTTAATTAAAAAAATGTTTAAGTTCAGGGGTACATTTGCAGTTTGTTATATAAGTAAACTTGTGTCATGGGGATTTGTTGTACAGATTATTTTATCGCCCAGGTATTAAGCCCAGTACCTGTAAGTTGTTTTTCCAGATCCTCTCCCTCTTTTCACCATCCACCCTCAAATAGGCTCCAAAATATTACATTTTTTTGTTTTTTATTCAGAGATCAAGAGACCAATTTTGGTTGACCTCTGTGTGTCACACCAAAATAATGCAATATATTCAGGCTTTCTCAAAGACAGAGCCAAACACGTTATGGCTAGCTTTCCATGATTATAACATCCTATGAGATCATTGCAAATCTGAGCTTTGCAGAGTGCAGAACCCAGGGTTGTCTCTTTGGTAGAATTGTAAATAGCAATCAGCTGTTTAATGACATAATGTGAATTTTTATAGGCTCATCTAATTCTACAACAAGATTGCTCTCTGAACACTTGAGATAAATCTTCACTCACTCTCTGGAATTGTTCAACACACAGGTTAATTTCTCACTATTGATTTTCTCCAGTATGCATCTTGAATGCTTCAAGATCTCTTGACCTTTCAAAATATCTCTGTGGCAGAAGGTTAAAAAAATAGCTCTTCAAATTTATGACAAACCCACAGCCAATATAATACTAAATGGGCAAAAACTGGAAGCATTCCCTTTGAAAACTGGCACAAGACAAGGATCCCTCTCCCACCACTCCTATTCAACATAGTATTGGAAGTTCTGGCCAGGACAATCAGGCAAGAGAAAGAAATAAAGAATATTCAAATAGGAAGAGAGGTAGTCAGATTGTCTCTGTTTGCAGATGACATGATTATATATTTAGTAAACCCCATCACCTCAGCTCAAATCTCCTTAAGCTGATAAGCAATTTCAGCAAAGTCTCAGGATACAAAATCAATGTGCAAAAATCACAAGCATTCCTATACACTAATAACAGACAAACAGAGAGGCAAATCAAGAGTGAGCTCCCATTCACAATTGCTATAAGAGAATAAAATACTTAGGAATACAACTGAAAAGGGATGGGAAGGACTTTTTCAAGGAGAACTACAAACTACTGCTCAAGGAAATGAGGACACAAGCAAATGGAAAAACATTCCATACTCATGAATAGGAAGAATCAATATCATGAAAATGGCAATACTTCCCAATGTAATTTATAGATTCAATGATATTCCCATTAAGCTACCATTAACTTTCTTCACAGAATTAGAAACAACTACTTTAAATTTTATATGGAACCAAAAAAGAGCTCATATAGCCAAGAGAATTCAAAGTAAAAAGAACAAAGCTGGCAGCATTATGCTACCTGACTTCAAACTGTACTGCAAGGATACAGTAACCAAAACAGCATGGTACTGGTACCAAAACAGACAAGAGGACAGAACAGAGGCCTCAGAAATAATGCTAGACATCTACAACCTTTCGAGCTTTGACAAACCTTACAAAGACAAGCAATGGGCAAAGGATTTCCTGTTTAATAAATAGTGTTGGGAAAACTGGCTAGCCATATACAGAAAACTGAAACTAGACCCCTTCCTTATGCCTCATATAAAAACTAACTTAAGATGGATGAAAGACTTAAATCTAAGACCTAAAATCATAAAAAACCCAGAAGAAAACCTAGATAATACCATTTAGGACATAGGCATGGGCAAAGACTTCATGACTAAAACACTGAAAGCAATGGCAACAGAAGCCAAAATTGACAAATGAGACTTAATTAAACTAAAGAGCTTCGGCACAGCAAAAGAAACTATCATCAGAGTGAACAGGCAACCTACAGAATGGGAGAAAATGTTTGCAATCTATCCATCTGACAAAAGGCTAATATCCAGAATCTACAAAGATCTTAAACAATTTGCAAGAAAAAAAATCCCATCAAAAAGTGGGAGAAAGATATGCACAGTCACTTTTCAAAAGAAGATATTTATGTGGCCAACAAACATATGAAAAAAAGCTAATCATCACTGGTCATTAGAGAAATGCAAATCAAAAGCACAATGAGGTACCACCTCATGCCAGTTAGGATGGCAATCATTAAAAAGTCAGGAAACAACAGATACTGGAGAGGATGTGGAGAAATAGGAACACTTTTACACTGTTGGTGGCAGTGTAAAGTAGTTCTACCATTGTGGAAGACAGCTGGCAATTCTTCAAGGATCTAGAACCAGAAATACCATTTGACCCAGCAATCCCATTACTGGGTATATACCCAAAGGATTATAAATTGTTTTACTATAAAGACACATGCACACATATGTTTATTGCAGCAATGTTCACAATAGCAAAGACTTGGAACCAACCCAAATATCCATCAGTGATAGACTGGACAATGAAAATGTGGCACATATACACCATGGAATACTATGCAGCTATAAAAAAGGATCAGTTCATGTGTTTTGCAGGGACACAGGTGAAGCTGGAAACCATCATTCTCAGCAAACTAACACAGGAGCTGAAAACCAAACACTACATGTTCTCACTATAAGTCGGAGCTGAACAATGAGAACACATGGACACAGGGAGGGCAACATCACACAGCAGGTCCTGCCATGGGCTGGGAGGTTAGGGAAGGGCTAGCATTAGAAGAAATACCTAATGAGATGACAGGTTGATGGGTGCAACAAACTACCATGACATGTGTATACCTATGTAACAAACCTACACTTTCTCCACAGGTATCCCAAAAGTTAAAGTATAAAAAAAAAAAAGAAAAAAAAATAGCTCTTCAAAAGAATGCTTGAAAAATAAGTAAACATAATGAAGTAACTCTTCCCCAACTATTAGCCTGGTAGTGTAGACATTTTGATTAGGTTTCAAGGAGATTACAAAATCATGAATATGTACAAGAAGAGGCTTCATGGCCTGTATGAAAGTTTCTAAATGTGAATATTATTTTAGTGAGCATCCCCAGGGAGGCCTCTAGTATTCTCATCTAGTGATCAAAAATCTCAAGTTAAAACACAGTAATATCCAGAACCAGCTTGGGTAACAGAGTGAGGCAACAGAGCACAAGAGTAAAAACACAGGAACAGGGGTCAGAAGACAACAGCCCTGCCCTGAGCTGGGCCTTTCTGAGCTTTTGTTATTCATCTGAAGAAAAAAAAAGGATTGGATCCTAGGAGTCTTCCCAGTTCTAAAATGTAATGCTCTCAATCCAAGATGTTATATAAATTTTTATTAACAGGAACACCAACTTAAAACAAAAAAGCAAAGTCAAAACATTGTTATACCAAAAAAACTTGGGAGATGTATAATAAAAATGATTCTTTCTTCCTGAGGACCTTAGTACTTGTATATTCTTCCCCCAACCTGACATTATTGAACAGTAAAAAATTGTTTTAAGGATTAAATGTTCCATTTAGTTTTCAGAGCATGTCTTTCTTCATCCCCGAAATATTGTCCCATTAATAGAAAATGGTGTCAGAAACACTTTATTAATGGTAATCCCTTTTATGAGCTTCCAAAGAAAAGAACATCATTTACATCAACACTACAAAAGAACAACAATTTTAAAAACCCAAATAAATAGACCAACAAACAAAACCACTTCTAAGCTCCCACCACTGACTAAACAGAATTAAAGTGAACCAAGCCGTTTTCACACATCACTTGGAGTGTAGATTTATTTGGGTTTAAGAATCTCCTAAACGAATCACATCAACCTCACTCCATTTCCTTGCTTAATAAAAATTATGACCAGACAAATATCAGAGTTTTAAGATATTTAAAATAATAGAAAAGTAAAAATAGATTTCCCAGGGAAGTCCCTCTCCTAAATCTTATATGGTTTTGCTGCTTCTGTGAAATCTTTCTTTGGAGTAACTTGATAGCATAGTCTTTTTTGTTGTTTTTAACTGGATTCATAGAAGGGCACTGAATTAGAAATTCAGTGGATTCACGAAGCATGAACTTTCACGAACAATAAGAAACCTTTGCTGTGAAAGGAAAATAGCAAATATAAATGAAAGAATGTCATCACTGGGTGTCCATTTCATTATGTAATTTAAGTCTTACATTAGATATTGCACCCTCATTTAAAAATAAAGCAAAAGAAACCAGAATGGTATGAGCACTCTGAAATCATCTGCAGCACTTTTAAGGGTTAAACCTGCTTAACCCATTCTTAGTCAGAGAATGGCACCAAAGAGTACAGCTCACCCCTTAAGCGTGGCTAGTTCTAAACCTGTGATACCCTCAGGTTGTCAGAGCAGTCATGCACTCCATTTTCACCCCCCTCCCACCCATTTAATAGGATCCATTCATAGCTACTCACTACTGCAGGATTTGACCTGAGAAATGCTAGGATTTATTAGCTCAGCAGTTGTTTTGAAAAGTCCCTAAATAATCTTTGCCCTTGGCCAGCAAGGGAAATGCTAGTCTCGAGTTCTCAGAAGCAGCTGGTGAGATTCTCAGCCAAGTTCTTCAGAGGCAGGAAGTTCTTCAAAACAACCTACTTTGACATGGCATTTACAGATTTTTAAACCAGCCTTCCTGGATCGAGGAAATGTTATTCCTGACTCCTTCGACCCAGATGCTGGCTAAAATTTCATTTATAACCTGTAGGTAATCACTCCTTCTTCCTTCTTTCTTTCTAGGAGCTGGCATGGTGGTTAAATTTTTCTAAAACAGTCATATTAATGTGTTCAAAAATCCACTGCTGAGTCTCAGAGAGAGGGTCACATCTGGCCATGAAAATCTTCTTCTCTGCGGGGTTGCAATCTATGCAGCTGTTGCTCACAGAATGGAATAATGTTCTGTCCTGGAGGAGTTGAGAAGAAAAGAAAAGACTGTTGTAATATGTGGTGAATGGTTACAACCCAAAATATACAGAAGTAAGACATTTCTGTTTATATTTCAGTATATTTTCATTGTGTAAATAGATCAGCTCCCAAATCAAACAATAGCAGATGGAGTTGCCAATATGGAATGTGAATTTGTAGGATCTATTGGCACTATGTAGGGCTTACAAGTAGATTCAATTAGAGAAAAAAAAAAGTATTCATTCATTCATTCATTCATTCATTCATTCAATGATTCATTAAAAAAAAAAAAGCAATCCATGGCTGGGCACAGTGGCTCAACGCCTGCAATCACAGCAATTTGGGAGGCTGAGGTGGGTGGGTCACAAGGTCAAGAGATCGACACCATCCTGGCCAACATGGTGAAACCCTGTCTCTACTAAAAATAGGAAAATTGGAAAATTAGCTGGGTGCAATGGCACCCGCCTGTAGTCCCAGCTACTCGGGAGGCTGAGGCAGGAGAATCGCTTAAACCTGAAAGGCAGAGGTTGCGGGGAGCCAAAATCATGCCATTGTGTTCCAGTCTGGCAACAGAGCGAGGCTCTATCTCAAAAAAAAAAAAAAGCAATCCATTCATTTTCTCTGTGGTGAGCCTTTTGCTATCTGCTTGAAATTTGAAGATAATAAGTACATAGGGTTCCTTGTCAAGTAGCAAGTATGGTATAGCAAGTATACAATAATGAAGCTGTTTGAGGAGAAACAGGTACGCAAAAAATTAAGAGTTCACAGGAAATAATACCCCCTGCTCACATGCACACACAATAACCAGGAGTCATAATTCCCTCACATTGAAAATACAAAAACAAAAACAAAAACAAAAGCCAAAAGTGATAGGTTTTCAGCTGCCCTTTTCAGAAGATGAATATGGGTTTGGAGACAGAGGACATACAGGCAATAGCTGAATGTACAAATTCAAATTTGCTAGCTCTCGAGCTTCAGTCTCCTCTCAATCCCTTCATTGATATAATGCAGGTGTTCCGAGGCTGCCGTTCTCATTGCTTTCTGCAAAATGGAGGAGGCAGCATTCATTTTCAAAAAGCCCCCAGGTACAGGATGCAGATAACAGCCCAGTGAATGAAAAGATACCACGGGGACAGAAAGTTTAAGTAGTGAGCAAGCTCATTGTCTGAACTAGCTCTGTTAACGCACACCCCCTTTTAATTGTGTAATTGGGGAAAAGGTAATACTAAAAAAATTTTCTCCTTAACTAATAATAAATTTATCTCTAGTTTGTCTATAATGCCAATCATATGAGAAAACATCCCCAAATCACTGCTTACATTTTTAGGATCAAGTAATGTTTTATTACTTAGTGTAAGAAAGGTTTACAGGTTCTGGTTACCTTTCTTTATCTGAGGAATACTAAACTTACAATGCTTTTAGAATTAGGAGTTTCTCGGACACCCTTTGTAAACATTTCTGGGTTGCTCCTGGATTTTAAGACTCCATCAATCAATATTTAATGTCCTTTTAGGATCCGGATGTTTGCATAGTTAAGCACTGCATGAAGGAAGAAAGAATAAGGAAGAGAAAGGCAGCCTGCAGGCGATTTAGTTTGCCTGTTTCTATTTTTAGTGTAAACAAAGAGCTGCGCCTAATACAAAGGCTTGCTATTCTCTTCCGCTCTCTTTAAAGGAGTTTCCTGGGTTTATTGTGGATTTTACTTTCCTTACACAAAGAGGACTCCTGAGATCTCTTTGCCATTTTATTTTCCTCCTGCTTCTTTAATTCCACCCATGTCTGACCCCAGGAAAGACTCTGAGAACTCTCTCCTCCTCTGAGGTGGAGGAAGCAGCTTCCTGGAGGAAGTAGAATCTCCGCCAGCCCTTCTTTCTGGGAGGGCTAGATATTTGCTGTCACAGATGCCCTCTCCCAGCCGCTGCTGTGGCCTTTGGGCACCAGTCTCTTTCACTGTCTTCTCTCTTCTCTTCTCCAGCATCTCTCATGCTCATTCTCCTAGCCCCAAACACTAGTGAAGCTAAGTGGATCTAATAGGTTTAGGTCAGGTTTTCAAAGAGCACTCTTAAGCTATTATAGTCATGAAAATTCTAGGTGACCTGCTACATTCTAATTCACTTTCTCTATGCACATGCACTTCTTGCCCTCTCTTCAGTATTTGTATTTTTTTCTTGTTGTTACCTTTATCAATAGCTCATGTGTGGCTGGGCCTGGTGGCTCATGCCTGTGATCCCAGCACTTTGGGAGGCTAAGGCAGGCGAATCACATGAGGCCAGGAATTCGAGACCAGCCTGGTCAAACATGGTGAAACCCTGTCTCTAATAAAAATATAAAAATTAGCCAGGCGTGGTGGTGCACGTCTGTAAACCCAGCTACTTGGGAGGTGGAGGCAGGAGAATCACTTGAACCCAGGAGGCAGACGTTGCAGTGAGCTGAATCAGGCCACTGCACTCCAGCCTGGAAGACAGAGCAAGACTCGGTCTCAAAAAAAAAAAAGCTCACGTGAGCCCTTCAGATTAGCAGTTTCTCCCTCAAAACACATATCTCCATAAAAGGTAAGAAGTGAGGAAAGGAGTAGGACATGTTTCTTCCTTTCTTTTTTTTTTGAACATTTTATTTTTTTGAACGTTATTTTCTGAGCCATCAACTGATCATATTTTTCCAAACCCCATATTGGAACACATGCTCAGACAAATACAGGTCTACTCCTGGGGAGAACCAAGTCGAATATGCAAATTCACTGCTACCCTGAACGATCCAGAATGTGTTTCTGTACTTGTACTTCATGTTCTCATAGAAGTTGAAACATTGGATTCCCTTCATCTATCTATGTCTGAGAAGCTTCATCAGTAAAATGAGGGGGTGGATTAGATAAATCTCTCAAGCCTCTTCTAGGCATAAAAATGAGTGAGCATCTTATTCTAAAGTTCACTAGTGGCAGAGACAAATGACAGGGTGTCAAACTAGAGACCATTCACAGTGATCAGTAGATCCACATGAGGAAGGAGACCCTTAATCCTCTTAAGCTTCTAAAAGCCCTCCCCCGAGACTTCGACATTGCATTTTAACAGGAGAAGTAAAGGCTGACAGACCTGGGCGCCACCCTTTATTGCACTCCTGTAGATCGCAGGCATGGTATGGAGGAATCTTTCCGGAAGGCATTGTTTTTACTTAAACACAATCAAAGCCCCACCGTGCCCCACGCCTACTTCATGGATCAAGACCCTTTCACTTGTAATTTCTAGAGTTGTAAGCCCAGGACCCTTTCATATGTAATTCCTAGAGTTGTGACCTTTTTTTTTTTTTTTTGAGACAGTCTTGCTCTGTTGCCAGGCGGGAGTGCAGTGGTGCAATCTTGGCTCACTGCAACCTCCGCCTCCTGGGTTCAAGCGATTCTTCCACCTCAGCCTCCGGAGTAGCTGGGACCACAGGTGTGTGCCACCATGCCAGGCTAATTTTTGTATTTTTAGTAGAGACGCGGTTTCACCATGTTAGCCAGGATGGTCTCCATCTCTTGACCCGTGATCCGCCCACCTCACTCAGCCTTCCAAAGTGCTGGGATTACAGGCGTAAGCCACCGCGCCTGACCCAGCTGTGACCCTTTAAAAGCGCAAGGATTTTCTTTGTTGGGGAGCTTGGTTGTTAGGCATCTATGCCACCGCAGCTCCCGGCTGAATAAATTACCACCCAGTGACTGAATAAATCACTACTCTTTCTTCTTAGTTTCGTGTTCAAGAGGTTTGTCTGTGGTCTTTCCTACTTCACACAGTCTGATTGTTTCCTGGTTGGAGACAGAGCTCTGCTCACCCTTGTCTTGGAAGTGCCCAGCAAATCCTATGGGTGAAGCTTCTCAGAGCGCCTTCTGCCTGGCCCATAGCAAACATTTTCCACTTTTGACCTTGGGGGCTAGCTACACCATTGCCATCTTTACGTTTCTACTCAGCCGAGCTTGTGAATTACTAAATGTCTTTCCTGGTGCTTTTCCTGGTTGGAATTAAGTCCGTGGATCAAGTAATTGTTTTCTGAATGTGGTCTTTGGTTCTATGACAGCCCTTCCCTCCTCTGCCCTTCCTCTTGGCAGTCACGGCAGCCGTAACAGAACTGAACACGGTTTTTTTCTGTGCAACAGAATTCTGAGTGTTTTGGCAAGTCTGCTGTTCCATAACAACCCTTCCTACAGGACGATAGAAGATGTTCCTTCTTTGCTTTTAACTAGATTGTTCTTTGCCCAGTCCTGGGGGTGGCACCGCCTGTGCTCTGACTGTTCCCAGTGTAACCCAGCATTGCATTTCGCTTCACTCCTTTCACTCTTCCTGGAAGCCTACTTTGTCTGTTTTTGTGTTTTTCTATTTGTTTGGGTTTTGTTTTGTTTTGCCTGAGAAAATTAGAAATTGTTGAGAGGAATGCGAAAGTTTGAATCCAGGACTACTTCATAATCAATGCTCAGTGGCAGTCGACCAGTCCACCCTGGCAAGTGTAGGTGCGCCTTTCCAGGTAGCCCATTGAAAGATGCACTTCTTTATAGCATGCCCGTGGACTTGATTGGCATGCATGTGACACTTTATGAACTCATGGGTTTGTGCTAGGCTTTATTGGGTTCCATAGTCCTCCAGGATCTGAACTTTAAAAGAATGTGTGAGTTGGCCGCGTGTGATGGTTCATGCCTGTAATCTTGGCACTTAGGGAGGCCGAGGCGGGCAGATCATGAGGTCAGCAAATTGAGACCATTCTGGCCAACATGGTGAAACCCTGTCTCTACTAAAAATACAAAAATTTGCTGGGCGTGGTGGCGCGTGCCTGTGGTCCCAGCTGCTGGGGAGGCTGAGGCAGGAGAATTGCTTGAACCTGGGAGGTGGAGGTTGCAGTGAGCTGAGATTGTGCCACTGCACTCCAGCCTGGCCACAGAGCGAGACTCCATATCAAAAAAAAAAAAAAAAGAAGAAGAAGGAAAAAAAAGAATATTTGAGGCCGGCACGGTGGCTCAAGCCTGTAATCCCAGCACTTTGGGAGCCCGAGGCCGGTGGATCACGAGGTCAAGAGATCTAAACCATTCTGGTCAACATGGTAAAACCCTGTCTCTATTAAAAACACAAAACATTAGCTGGGCATGGTGGTGCGTGCCTGTAATCCCAGCTACTCAGGAGGCTAAGGCAGGAGAATTGCCTGAACCCAGGAGGTGGCGGTTGCTGTGAACTGAGATCGAGCCATTGCACTCCAGCCTGGGTAACGAGCAAAACTCCGTCTCAAAAAAAAAAAAAAAAAAAAGAATATTTGAGTTACAGAAAAGATTCCATACTAGTCATCAAAGAACCAAATGCTAAAGATGCAAAAATAGTAGAATAGGTATAGGAAGGTGATTCCAAGAGGGCAACTACAACACAGCAGGCAGAGACACCACGGTGCTGGGGAAAGGGCTTGGGTTTGCAGCGTTGGGGATTTATCAAATTTCAGTCCTGCTATTGATCTTGGAAAACTTTTTCATTCTGTGAACTCCAGTTACTTATCAGTAACATGTAGATGACAGTATGCCTCACATGTTTATTTCGAGGATTAAAAGAGTTAATCACTGGCATAGTGTCCTGCCTGTAAGTAAGTAAGTAATAGTGATTGTACCCTTCCTTTCACCTACTTTCTTTTTAATCACGGAGCATCCCTAGTTCTAAAACTCAGAATGGACCCAACGTCGGGTCTGAGACTAGCTATCGAACACCCAACTATGTTTCCTGGCAAAATAGAATTTTCAAAAGTTAGCCTCTGCCTCAGCTGGTTGTCCAAACTGATGCAACAGTACCTCCTGTTTTAAGCACAAGGATTTACGGAGTAAGGCTATCTATGGCTCTGAAATGAGCTCTTCTGTGCAATTACGGTCAGAGCTTATGTCTGAGCTATGTGTTTAGTTCCTTTGCCTAGAAGACAACATTATTCATGTCAGTTGAGTTTGACAAATATTTATTAAGTGGGTGTTATTTTCTGGTATGTATGAGAAGAGAACATAGAAAGATAACTCTAAGACACACCCTCTGACCCACAACATAGGGAAGACCAATAGGTAAACAAGAAATATTTGTAGTAGGGCGGCGCAGTGGCTCACGCCTGTAATCCCAGGATTTTGGGAGTCCGAGGTGGGCAGATCACCTGAGGTTGGGAGTTTGAGACCAGGCTAACCAACATGGAGAAATCCCGTTTCTACGAAAAATACAAAATTAACTGGGTGTAATGGCGCATGCTTGTAATCCCAGCTACTCAGAAGGCTGAGGCAGGAAAATTGCTTGAAGCCAGGAGGCAGAGGTTGTGGTGAGCTGAGATTACACCATTACACTCCAGCCTGGGCAACAAGAGTGAAACTCCATCTCAAAAAACAAAACAAAACCAGAAATGTTTGTAGTGAAACAGTGTCAATGAGGTTGTAGATGAGGGTGATAGGATGAATTAGGTTGTTCTAGATATATGGAAGAACATATAAAAATATATAAAATAATATGTATCCTTATGCTTTCAATTTATTCAACAAAAAAATGTATTGGGTGCCTGCTATTTGCCAGGCACTATTTTAGGTGCTTGGAATATGAACCTAATGAGACAAAAATCCCTGCCCTCCTGGAGTTTACTTTCTAGAGGTGGGGCGAGGACGGGTCAGTGGGGGCACGGACAATAAGCAGTGAACGTAGTAGGTAAATACATAGGTGACATGAAAAAAACAATGCAGTCAGAAAGACCTGGAGTGCCAAGGGTGGGGCCAGAGTGAAAATTTAAATAAAATGGCCAGGATCAACCTCACTGAGAAGGTAACATCTGAGGAGTCTTAAAGAAGGTAAGCTAATTCACCATGCAAAGGGTCTCAGACCTTTTCACTGAGAGGGAATGGCCAGCATTTGGGCCCTAAGTAGGTATGCACCCTGGTGGTCAGGGAACAGTGAGGAAGCCAGAGTAGAAGATGTCAGAGGAACGGAGCTTGGGTCTTATGCCAGAGACCAGCAAGTCATATGGTATTGTTGGAACAAGGGGAAACATTCCAGACAAGGATATCCAAAGAGGTAGACAAGGGCCACATCATGAGGAGCTGGCGGTATTTGAACAAGAGTCACAGGTTCTATAGTTAGGGTGGCAGTGAGGAAGATGAATGAGGGGTAGAAAGGCATTGGACTACAGTAAGGGAGAACCACCAGAGGCTACTGCAGTGATTCAGATTTTGGCTGATGCAAAAATGAGAGCAGTGGGATGAGTTGGGACTGACCCGGGGGAGTGATCTAAGAAAATGCATTGGGCATTCTGATTAATGAGGTGTGGGGGTTGAGGTAGAGGGAGGAGGTGGATGTCTAGAGGAAAAGTCCTATTGAGGCAAGAAATGCAGAAAGAGAAACAGGATTGGTGTGGGAATGACGATGATTTCAGTTTTAGGTATGATGAGTTGGAGATGTTTATGGGACATCAAGGTTTATATGCCCAGTGAGTAGTTAGATATAGACGGGATCCCAGCGTAGCTCCTCTCTGTTAAGTGGGGAGAGTCGAGTTACTCTCTCTTATTAATTTCCATGTAAATAGAAAGATTCATTATACAAGAGTATACATTGGAAGATGTTTCTGCAAGAGAGAACTCCTTCCCGTTCAATGCCTTTTCCAATTCTCTAATATGGAAATGAGAGAATGAAGTCTTGGAATTCTGAAACCAGTTTTAATCCTAGTTTTATCTCTGACAGTAACCTTTCATGGTCACTTAGTTTGTCAGTGATTCAGGGTTTCCATCTGTAAAGTGAATGGAGTGGGCAGGAGGGGAGTGGGATGAGACAGGGAATTAAAAGATCTGCTTTCCCACCTCTTAGGGTTGTGCAGAAGAACAAGGTTGATATATGACTATCCTTTGAGCCATATGGAAGAAAGACAAATCAAGGAGGCCTTTTCTGCCTCTTTTTACTGTTGGTGTCTGGGAGAATGCAAGTAACACCTTGATAGGCATAGAAGCGAGAAAGCAGTCTTACTGCCTAACCTTTTCCACTTTGTTCTTCACAGCTAGAATTCCTCACAGGAGGAGAAAATTGGTCTTCTGCATCAGGGGTTAATTTGGCCAGTCAGCAGTCTTTCTTGGCTGGGTGCTGTGGCTCATGCCTGTAATCCCAGCACTTTGGGAGGCCGAGGCGGGTGGATCACCTGTGCTCAGGAGGTTGAGACCAGACTGGCCAAGATGGTGAAAACTGTCTCTACTAGAAAACACAAAAATTAGCCAGGCATTGTGGTGCATGCCTGTAATTCCAACTACCCAGGAGGCTGAGACACCAGAATCACTTGAACCTGGGAGGCAGAGGTTGCAGTGAGCTGAGATCACCCCAGCACTCCAGCCTGGGTGACAGACTGAGACTCTGTCACACAAAAAAAGAAAAGTAATGTTTGTTAATGCCTTGACAGAGCTCCTTGGTGTGTGCTGAGACAGTGCTGGCTACAGCAAACCTTCAAACCCTCTTTCTGCTCCACTCACCAGCTTTTCTGGGCCAGTGATATGCACAACCTGTCCTCAATTCTCCTGAGAGCAGCCAAGATCATGAAAAAAAAAAAAAAAAAAATCACTCCTGATGATGTGCTAGATCCCTGCTCTGCAGTCCATTCAAAGACTTCACACTCTCTTAGCTAAATTATTAGCATGACCTACAAGGTCTTGTGTAGTCCTGCCTCTACAGATGTCTGGCCTTCTTTATGTTTTTGAGACAGAGTCTCACTTTGTCACCCAGACTGAAGTGCAGTGGTATCACCTTGGCTCACTGCAGCCTTGACATCCCAGGCTCAAACAATTGTTCCATCTCAGCCTGAGTAGCTGGGACCACGTGCATGCTGCCACCACACACAGATAATTTTTTTTTTTTGGTAGAGATGGGGAATTGCCATGTTGCCTAGGGGGGATGTGTGGCCTTATAGTAGTAGTATTATATTATTATATTACTACTTTTAATGGCAAAAACTGCAATTACTTTTGCGCCAAACTAATAGTTCATTTTCTGTCCCACATATGCATTTCAACTGGCTTCTTTCTGTTCTGAGAAAACCAATATCCTGCTTATCTCAGGGCCTTGCTCAAGTTGATCCATATGTCTAGGGTTTTTTTCTCCATCACCTTCTTTACCTACCTAAAGGTAAAGGTCTCCATCTTTTCGGCCTCCCTTTAGAAGTTAGTTGGTCAGAGAAGGCTTCCCTACCCTTCTGACCTGGAGAGTGCCCAGTGATTTGTGTTCTCATATTATCCTGCACACTTCCTTTAAGTAGTATTTGTCTGCTTCCCTTCTAGATTGAAAGCTCCATGAGTAAAACAAGCCCGTATGTTTCACATCTTGTTTCTGTCTATCCATATCTCTTTAGCTCCCCTCAGTAAACCTGCCCCCAAGTCATGTGAACGTAATAGCTACTATTTGTCAAATGTGTATCTAGGTGTCAGGCAGTGCTAAGTATTCTACCCAGATTTTCTCTCTCTTTTTTTTCCTACCTAAACTCACTTAAGCAAACTGAAGAGATAGTGAATGTGGACAAACAGGAAGCTAGATTCACTCACTCATTCATTCATTCAGTGAATTTGAAATAAGTACCTGTTACGTGCCACATAATGTTTTAGATCCTGGAAACAGTGCACGAAAGAAAGCAGAGAAAAATTCCCACTCTGGTGAAGTGGATATTCTAAGATTTAGCTATAACTAAATAGTTAAAATAGTACAGAAATGAACAGCATAGAAATATGACTAGTTAGCCCATCTATTCCTGCATGCAAACCAACTTGGAGAGCTAAAGTCACATCAGAAGATATCTTGTTGAAGGTATTGTACAGTATAGTAGCTAATATCAATGAACTCTTACTATGTGTCATGCTCTAGGTGCACTTACGTTTTTGTTTTTATTTATTTTTTATTTTTTGAGACGGAGTCTCGCTCTGTCACCTGGCTGGACTGCAATGGCGTGATCTTGGCTCACTGCAACCTCCGCCTCCTGGGTTCAAGCAATTCTCCTGCCTCAGCTTCCTGAGTAGCTGAGACTACAGACGTGTACCTCCATGCCTGGCTAGTTTTTGTAATTTTAGTAGAGATGGGGTTTCACCATGTTGGTCAGGATGGTCTCGATCTCTTGACCTCGTGATCTGCCCACCTCGGCCTCCCAAAGTGCTGGGATTACAGGTGTGAGCCACTGCGCCTGGCCACATTTTTATTTAATCATCAGAATAACCTGCTAAGGCAGATACTAAACTAGATAATAAGGGGGATTATTATCCCAATTTTATAAATGTAGAAACAGAAATTCATAGTAAGGAAGTTGCCCAAGGTCCCAAAGCCAGCATCCACAGTGGGGCCAGTGTCTATCATCTCCCTGCAGGGGACATCAGGCCCTGTGCTCTCTCTCTTCCTCTCTCTCTTTTTTTCCCCTTGAGACAGGGTCTCACTGCGTCACTGAGGCTGGAGTGCAGGAGTGCAGTGTCATGATCATGACTCACTGTAGCCTAGACCTCCAAGGCTCAGGCGATCCTCTTGCCTCTGCCTCCCAAATAGCTGGGACCACAGATCTGTGTCACTACGTCCAGCTTTTTTTTTTTTTTTTTTGTAGAGACAGTGTTTTGCCATGTTGCCCAAGCTGGTCTTCAACTCCTGGGCTCTAATGATCTGTCTTGGCCTCTCAAATGCCTCAGCCTCCCAAAATGCCAGCATTAGGGATGAAACAACTCAGAGGTTAAGAACACAGACCGGGTACAGAGGCTCTGAGTTACATTTCATCTCTTTTCTTGGCTGAGCCAACTACCAGTCCACTCCCACCCCACACCTGCTTAGTAGGAAATAATGGTCCTGATTAACAAACACTAATTTGATTTTTTTCATAGTTTCTATTAACAAGATTCTTTTCTGTTTGACAGTGTAGATCTGGGCAGACATCCAATTCACAAAGACTTTATTTTTGTGGAAGAGCTCCAGGATAGTCTTAACAGAAACTTTCTATTTCAGAGTGACCAGAGAATGGCAGTTAAGTATGCTAGATGATCAATAGGAGTATTGCTAAGTTGAAATGGCAGAAGTTAGAAGGTCATAACAACCTAAGTGACTTCAGCTGGGTTAGACATACAGCTAAAAATAGAATGGGAAGATAGAATTCGTTATTGAAAAGGTAGCTTCATTGCTGCGGTGAATGTATAGACCTCCTGAGAGTTAGCCTCATCCTTCTTTGACAAGGTAACTGAATTTTCAATTTGCACTGAAATTTTTTGCATAAGGATCAAACTTCTTAGGATACAGTGACATCAGTCCTCTATTACCAAAATATTGCAGACACTGGGCACCTGGTTTTCAGCAAGATGTCGGAAGAGTCCAATATTGTTTTCCTATGGACAAGCTAGAGAATGATGGTCTAGAAGATAATTTTACAAGAAGTGGATTTTTATCTGGTTGAGTAACTTCTTCATTAATGGATTATTGTCACCTCTACTATATGATAGAGGGTCAGGGCTTGACTTTGCAATGGGATCAACAATTTGGATGAGGCGTGAATGGAAGCCGATCTAATCCGTGGATGGAACAAATTATAGTTCAATTCATATTAAGTTGAATCAAAATATTTAAATGCAGGTTGGGATAAACATAGTAAGATAGAGTTTAATGGAAACAAACAGATAGCAACATAAATAGAAAAGATGACCTGTACAGGTATAAGATTGGAGAGATATGTCTGTGTAACAAAGTGAGAGGAAAAGACAGATTTTTTTCCCCCAATACTGAAAGCTCATTAAGAAGCTGAGTGTGTGAAGTTAAGGCAGGAAATCAATCAACTCAGGCTAAATTAACAGAAACTTTGCTCACAGCAAAGTGTGCTGGAAGCTCATAACAAAAGCTGCTGGAAACTTATTCTACTTTCCTTGGTGGCAACATTCCTAGACCATGGAGTTCTGGGAATCATGCCACTCTCTAAGACTATCTGAAGTACCTTAGGGGTGCGTGTCCAGGAGATAAAGGTAGGTTCAAATTAAGTCATATGGAGAGCAGTGGCAGGAAATTGGGCCATTTAATTGGATCAAAGACCAGGCAAGCATTCGTTCAAATATTTGGGATCCGTCTTGAGTAAAATGAATTAAATATAATCTGTGTGGTACCAAAGACCGGGAAGAGCTTTCTAGCAATTGGGACTGTCCAAATATGAATGGGCTGACCTGGGAGAGCGCGACAGCCCAACCTCTGACCACATGTCTAGAATTTTGTAGGGACTTCATTGATCAGAACCAGAGGTGAATCACATGACTTTTTAGTTAAACTTGTTGTAAACACTTTCCTTATTTTTTGGTCCTAAATCAATACTTATCCAGAATGATTTAAAATAACAGCCTCGAGGCCTTCTATCTGGCATCTTGGTGGACCAGTACATCCTCATCTTATGAACTGAGGGGCCAAAACCTGGCATGTATCGTAAGTTACAACAAATAGTCAACTGTAGGCAGATGCCAAGAATTCCACTCACTGGCTTTTTAAATGAATGTGATTGTTACACTGTTATCAATTTAGCCTGGCAAGTGCCTTCTTATCTGTACTTCCTGTTTGATGCTATTTGCAAGTCCTTTTTATGAAAGTTAACTTATAAGAACCCCCAGAGAGCAACTAAGGAAAAGTAATTTTAAATCTTTTACTTTGGGGAGGTTTTTGAACATGGGATTCATATCAATAATTGAACTAGTGGTTCTTTAATCCAGTCAATGAACGCTTATTTAGGAACTTCGTATATTAGGTATTAGGCAGGCCATGTAGACATTTAAAAAAAATTTCTTGGCCTCAGATGGTTGGTGGGGGTTGGGGGGTTAAGTATGTATAATATATGGTGTTTTAAATACAATAAGGAAACAAAATGCTGTAGAAGTACAAAAAAAGGGGAAAATTCCAACTAGAGCAAAGGGAGAAGTAGGTTAAAGAGAGAAGGTAAAAATTTGAGCTAGAAAAGTGATTCTCCATCTGACTGCCTATTAGAATCTCCTAGGACCTTTCAAAGAACATCAATACTCAGGCTTTACCATCTAGGGAGCCTCAGTCAGTCTATCCTCATGCCAGTATATTGCTTTAATAATACACCTTTATAATGTTTTGATATCTGGTGCTTTTATAATGTTTTAGTACTTGTTTTGTTTTTCTTCTTCAAGATTTTCTTAGCTACTTTTTATATTTCCATGTAAATTTTAGAATCAAGTTATCACAAATAGGCCTCCTGAGATGTGTTTGGTTTTGCATTAAATGTTTAGATCATTTAAAAACTGACATATGTCAGGCCTCCAAGTCCAAGCCTGCCATTGTAGCCTTGGTGACCCACACTTACACCTCTGGATGGTCCCAGGAGCCAGGAAGTCTGAAGTAACCACACGTAACCAGGTGGCCATAGAAAGAAATGAAATAACCTGTTCCTGCCTCAACTAATTGCTCTCCCCCTGCAACCTGCAACCATTGTTCCTGCTCAGCCTTGCGGAATATCACCCTGGACACTGGGTTTCTCAAGACTCCCTACTCCTGTAACTATGTAATTTACCTCACCTTCTCCTCTGCTTGCAACTGATAACCCCCACCCTTATGATCATGCCTGTTTGTAATAGATGGCCCCTACCCTTGTGACCATGCATCCTGTGACACCCTTCCCCTCTCTAAAATAGATTACCACCTTTAAGTGACCACTTGCCCCAACCTATAAAACCAACTCCTATTCCACTGCCCTCCACTGCCTCTCTTTTCAAACTCAGCCCGCCTGCACCCTGGTGAATAAACAGCCATGTTGCTCACACAAAGCCTTTTGGGGGGTCTTTTTATGAGAGTGATGAGCCTAACAACATCTTCACAATATGGAGACATAAGCCTTGTACATGACGGATCCTGCTATAGTTTTTATGAGTTTTCTTAGTGATGCTTTGTAGTTTTCTGCATAAAGCTCTTTCACATCTTTGCTGTGATTTATTCCTATTTTGTGCTTTGTGTGATCAAATGGAATCACTTTTAAATTTCATTTTCTATTTTTTGTTGCTAGTATATAAACAGTTCGTTTTCATCTTGGGCCTACGCTCAATGTACCTATTCATTTTTATAGTTTAGCTAAACTTTAAAATGAATAGGTACATATTCATTTTATCTACAAATAGACTGTTTTATTTCTTCCTTTCTAATTCTTAAACCTTTAAATGTCTGTATCTTGCCTGATTATACTGATTAGATATCCTATAGAAGGTTGAAAAACATGATTTTAGTCAACATTCTATTTTATTCCCAGTCTCTGGATGAGAGCTTTAACATTTCACCACTAAGAGTAAAGGTAGTTGTGTTTTATGGCTATACTTCCTATTAGATTAAGTTAGTTTATTTCTTATTTATTTATTTAGACGGAGTTTTGCTCCTGTTACCCAGGCTGGAGTGCAATGGCGTGATCTCGGCTCACTGCAACCTCTGCCTCCTGGGTTCAGGCAATTCTCCTGCCTCAGCCTCCTGAGTAGCTGGGATTACAGGCATGCGCCACTGTGGCCAGCTAATTTTTTGTATTTTTAGTAGAGACGGGGTTTCACCATGTTGACCAGGAGGGTCTCAATCTCTTGACCTCGTGATCCACCCTCCTCAGCCTCCCAAAATGAAGTTAGTTTATTTCTATTAGCTTACTTTCTGTATGGCTAAGACTATTTAGTTACATGGTAAAAACTTGAGGCTTCAACAATGGACCAATGTATATAAGAACTCTTGACTTACAATAAAAGCATCACTTCAGTGCAGTGGAAAAAAATGATTTTTTAAGTAAATGGTGATTGATCAATAGCATCTCTCTATCTATATTAATAATATTGATATCTATTTCCATTTATCTCTGTATATGAATCAATCCTTATGTTATACACATAAAAATATTTCTGAGAATTATATACCAAAATGCAGAATATTAAGCAATAAAATGTCCAAAGATGACTTGGAAAGCTAACTACCCATAGGCCAGGATTTCCTAACACAAACCCATGAATCACAAAGAATAGTTTTTCGTTAAGGCACTGCATTAAACAGAAAAAAGACAAGACACCAACTGGAATAAGGTATTGCAATGCATACATCCAACGAAGCACTTATATATAGAAAAAAGTCCCTAAAAATCTGTGTGGAAAAGCCAGACAGCTCATGTTAAAAAAATGGGCAAAAGACTTGAGTAGGTGCTTCACAAGTAAGATATCCAAAATGGCTAACAAACATTTCACTTTACAATCACAGAATAAAAAAGAAAAAGAAACTAACAATACCAAGTGTTGGTGAGGATGTAGAGCACCTGGATTCTTGGTGGTGTCTGTACCTGAGCATGGCCCTTCAGGTCTTTCCATGCTGGCCCAGCCTCCAGCTACTGGCTACTGCATCTCTCTGCTTAAGGACTTTCTCTGGCCTTAAGAATGGTTCTGCTGGTAAGAGCAGCAGGCCAGCGGGATCGAGAGAGTTGGGGTATTTATACACCACTCCAGTCTATCTTTGGTCAGGAACCTTAAGATGACTCCCTGATGTGTGTTCTATATACCATTTCCAGAGCTCTTCGGTAGGATTGAGCTCTAATTGCCTGCAGTGGTACTTGCTTGATAATGCACCCTTTATTGGCTCTGATTTCTCCTCCATTTCACTTCCTCACTCCCCATCAAGATATTCTGGGTCTATATTCCAAATAAACCATGTGCATTCAAATTCTTACTTTAGGTTATGGATGTGGGGAAACCCAAATTAAGACATATGCTATAATCTAATAAAAAGTTTACTTAAAATGAAAAGGACATGGGAGATAGCTCTCAATTTTGGAAGGATAACAACTGTCAATATTGCTTAGGAGAGATTGCTTTAATGATGTGGTGTATTAGGACATACCTTGCCATGATGATCAATGTAACAGTGCATTGTCACCAACACAGATGGAAATGTAATGATATGATCAGAAACTATGCTAGAAGTTTTACATAGTTTTTCTCACTCAGTTATTATCATTATTATACTGGTGAAGCAGGTGAAAGTCACAGAAGCAAAACAACTGTTCAAGATCCCCTTACAATTTCAGGATGAATTGGGGTGTATTAAACCTGAATAACTCTAAGGCCTGATGGTCAGCTGTTAGGTTGGCCAGGTTGTGAAGGATCCAGATGAGAATTGAGGAGCTAACTGCACTCTGTCTCCTACTCAGTGAATAAACCAATCAAGTTTTAAAACAGAGGAATACGTGAAATCACCTTCTGGCTTCAGGATGGAAGATGAGGAAGGGGAAGGGCAGGAGGCAGGGTAGTCATTGCAATAACCCAGGACTAAGACGTAAAGACTGAACCAGGCAGGGGCTGGCTATAGAAATGGCAAAGAGGTGGTGGATTTCAGAGGTATTGGCTGAGAGGAGTGGGTGACAAGTCTTAGTGACCAATGGGGGTTGAAGAAGAGGAAACACAGTTTCTTGTTTCGGCTGCTGGGTGAGGACAAGTATTTTTACTGAGGTTGCTTCAACTATTCACTGTTTTTATAACAGGGGTCCCCCTGGTGGTAAAAGAAAGCCAGGAACAGGATTTCTTGTCCTGGGTACCAGTTATTGTAGGAAACAGCTATGCAACTGAACATAGTCCCAGCATCATAGAATAGGAATGGTCTTCTCCTTTTGTGGTGGCAAAGAGCCACATCTAAAAATAACTAGAAGCTGAGTGAGAGTTGCTGAAACCAGGAAGCAAGGCTCGAAAACAACCTTCATCCACTCAAGCAAGGTGGCTCTGGCCACCTTCTCTCTCCAAGATGTCTCCATGTAGCTGGGAGAGAGGAGTTGGCTGGTATCAGTGACATTGAATCCAACCGGCATTGGGGAACTCTCCTGGGGAATACTGATCTTATTCCTTAAAAGCATGGCAGAGGCTTTAAAGCCAGATTCACCTGTGTTTGAATCCACATATCTGCTAGTATCAGTTTCTTCCAGTGTAAATTATACATAGTAGAACCTAAGTGGTTATGAGGTTTGAGGTAATGTGTGTAAAGCACCACCAGCTTGATGCCTTTTTAACAGTTGGAGATGATGATGACGATGACTTTGAGAGCTTAGGAGATGGCTCACGCAGCCGTTTAGGCAATTAGTAGAGGGCTCTGATTGATCTCATGAATATGATTATAAATGTGGGAGTTCCAGGGTGGGTGAGGTGGCTCGTGCCTGTAATCCCAGCACTTTGGGTGGCTGAGGCAGGTGGATCCCCTGAGGTCAGGAGTTCAAGACCAGCCTGGCCAACATGTTGAAACCCCATCTCTACTAAAAATACAAAATTAGCTGGGCATGGTGGTGCATGCATGGTAATTGCAGCTACTCAGGAGGCTGAGGCAGGAGAATTGCCTGAACCTGGGAGGTAGAGGTTGCAATGAGTCAAGATCATACCATTGCACTCAGCCTGGGTGACAAGAGCAAAACTCTGCCTTAACAAACAAACAACGCCCCCCAAAACTGTCAGAAGCCCCCAGAGCGAAGTACTGCATTCAAATGGACAAGGTAGCACCCAAGACAGATTTCTCTTTGTGCTTTTTCTCTTTATGTTTAGGCATAGCTCTTGGAAAAAACAAGAGGAATTTTCTAAAACAGGTGTGTTTCAATAGGCCTGAGTCATCCATCGAGATGTGATATCTCAGAAACTTTTCATTTTGAGGCTTTTCATGCTCCTATTAAGTATAAACACCTTGCTTGCTGTATAAATACACATGGAGTGTAACCTTTTGCTAAGTATTGCAAGACCAACAGCTACAAAAAGAACTGAGAAGAGAGCCACAGCACGATCGCATCTAGTGGTTTCCTTTCACAAATCCCTTAGGATCCTGGAAAGGTTTAGTATTAAAGCTCATAAGAGTTTCCCCTTGAAACCACTGCAGCCTGGTGTTTTTTCTCCCCAGGAGCTCTGTGTATTAGTTGGTCTTATCCATCTGTAAGCTTTTATAAGCTCCCTAATAAAAACAACTGCATTTTCTTGGCTTAATTGCATATTATTGAGTGCTTGGTGTGTCATGCTGTAAATGTACAGTAATGAGGCATGTTCTGTTCATTAGGGACCACCAGCACACTAAGCAAATGGTAAATCAGCTATTTTATTGATTTGCGCAGAAAGTAACTCCTTACATGTCAGAATGTAACCATTTAAAAAAACCCTGACTTTATTGCACCACACACAGACTGTATCATGCTGAATAGCAAACTAGTTTGATAAGATGAATCATTTATTATACATTTCATAAAGAAAAGGGTCAGGTTTTCCTACTGAAGTGATTCTCTCCCAGCCTCATTTTATCTGATACTGTCTTCTTCTCTGTTCCTTTGATTCTAGATTGTTTTGTAGAAGGATATAACAACAGATATGTGGTGGGTTTTTCTTTGGCTTTTTTTTTTTGAGTCGGAGTTTCGCTCTTGTCGCCCAGGCTGGTGTGCAGTGCCGTGGTGAGATCTTGTCTCGGCTCACTGTGACTTTTGCCTCCTAGGAACAGGCGATTCTCCTGCCTCAATGTTCCAAGTAGCTGGGACAACAGGTATGCACCAACATGCCCAGCTAATTTTGTATTTTTTTACGGGTTTTCACCATGTTGGCCAGGCTTGTCTTAAACTCCTGCCCCGGCCTCCCAAAGTGCTGGAATGACAGGCATCAACCATCATGCCCGGCCTTACTGATGTTTCGTAATTTTTCTGGACACAGCCACATCCTGCCAGGTGTTTGGGTAGGGGTGGGATGCAGACTAAACGTATACAAACAAGTCTGTCTTTGGGTGAGTATAGTTTTAGGAGCTCATCTCTAAGAGGTAGAAACCAGAATGCTTATTAAGTGAGGGAACAAGTGACATAACCAGTCCCCTCTCCCCACACTGACCCTCCACCACTTCTTCCCTTGCCTAAGTCAAGGGATGGCCAAGTTCATGAATAAAGTGGGGGATATTCCATTTTCCTCATAGCCTGAGGCAAGGCTAGCCTCAGAGTGTGACAAAGCAAACAGAAGGCATCTTCTCCCTGTGTGAGCAGGCCCCAGCAGTTCCATGGATTTGAGGGGCAGAGTGGAGCTTATGGAGTAATTGCTAATTGATGGCCAGTCCTATCCCCAAAAGCAAAGAAGCTGAAAAGCAATTTTGTATAGTATTCTAAAAAGTTGTCAGAAAGAAACAGTGAAAATATTTTCAAACAATAACTAATTGCTCTTTATTAACTCAATAAAATGTGACTTTATATATGTTTTTGAGTTTTTCCTCATTCACTTTATAATTTCTGAAACTTTTAAATTCCTCCAATAAATTCTTCTTTGCTACATTTGGGCAGGATTTTGGTGAAAACATAAATGGGTCACTTTGTGTATAAGGATTGCAGCAATTATATCGACATAGATTATAAATATTTGTGTGAACATCATTGTCTTAATCCAGACAGGTCCCAAGCCAGTGAGCCTGAGATAAGTAATAAATGAATGGATGTGTAATCTGTGTGTATGTGTGTTGTGGATGGGTGTTGTTAAAAATTATGCATACGTGTTTTTGCTTATTGGATATGTGGTTCTTCCTTTTGAGAGTGTTCTGAGTTAAAACTAGACCCATTCCTCGTTTTGGCTCAAAGCCATTTTTCAGTCATAACCGACTGTGGTGGGCATACATATAACATGTGAGGCCAAAAGCTTGCCCCTTTCTATGCACTCGATTTTTCCCTTCACCTTTGCTGGTGATCTCTGGATGCGTGAGCCAAATGTGTGTGTGTGTATGACTCAGTAAAACTTTTAATCAAAACAGTGTCTTGTCTTTTCTTTCTTTCTTTTTTCTTTTTTTCTTATTTATTTATTTTTTTTAGACAGAGTCTTGCTCTGTCGCCCAGGCTGGCGATCTCAACTCACTGCAATTTCCGCCTCTCATGCTCAAATGATTCTTCTGCCTCAGCCTCTTAGAGTAGCTGCGATTACAAGCACCCACCATCATGCCTGGCTAATTTTTATATTATTAGTAGAGACAGGGTTTCACCATGTTGGTCAGGCTGGTCTTGAACTCCAACCTCTGGTGATCTGCCCACCTCGCCCTCCCAAAGTGCTAGGATTACAGGCGTGAGCCGCCCTGCACTGGGCCTAAAACAGTGTGTTTTCAAAGAAAACTTTGAGTAAGAATAACTTAAACCACAGCAACGTGAGAATGACCACAGTGACTGCCTCTTACCTTCCGGTATCTCCAGAGCTGGTTCCCCTTCATGCCATGACAGTCATAGAGTGTGACTGGGCTGTTGTGTGAGATGGCATCGAAGCAGAATTTCCGGGTATGCAGTGGCTCACCAGGTCGAATATCTTCCCTCCATCCAAAGGTAAAGAGCTAGCAAAGCAACAGTAGCAGAAAAGCTGCAGTGAGTTTGATTTGGAGAGAAGATGCAAGGGCAGGGGGAGGGATGTCTTTTAGAGATGTAGAACTCCTGCTTTGTGATCTACTGAAAAAGAGCTAAGTGTCAGCATAAGAGAGGTATTGGAAAGGCACATGTCATGAAGGGCTATAGCATCAACAACTGCACTTTTGGTCCAGGCTGCCAAAAAACGTAAATGAAGAGTTTCCAATCAGGTACCAGAGAAAATAACAGAGGCTGGTGGAAAAAGGTTGTGGAGGGGCATGGAAGAAGGGGGTTGAAGACGAAGGAGTAAGAGGACATAAGGAGGAAAGGTGGTGGGGAGAGAACAATAAAGTCTTTTTTTGTTTGTTTGTTCAGTTCGAGACCGAGTCTTGCTCTATCTCCCAGGGTGGAGTGCAATCCTGGCTCACTGCAGCCTCCACCTCCCAGGTTCAAGTGATCCTCCTGGCTCAGCCTCTCCAGTAGCTGGGATTACAGGTGTGTGCCACCACATCTGGCTAATTTTTGTATTTTAGTAGAGATGGGCTTTCACCATGTTGGCCAGGTTAGTCTTGAACTCCTTAACCTCAGGTGATCTGCCCGTCTTGGCCTCCCAAAGTGCTGGAATTACAGGTGTGAGCCACTGTGCCTGGACAGAAAGTCTTTACTTAGGTAAAATGTTACTAGAACAAATCCTACACAGTTTGCCCAAATTTGCAGATTAACTAAAGAGACGAGTAGGGATGAGCTGAATCGATGCTAGCACCTTGAAAAATCTAATGTAAAGGAAAGCCAAGCTTGATGAAACAAAGAATTGGCCAGTTAATTTCCTAGGGTTGGTAAGACTAGTTCTGCAGGGCAATGTAGAAAGTTTTAGACTCTAACTCACAGTAAGAAATGCAGTACACACACACACACACACCCCTACCCTGACTCCAGTAGAAACAGAAGTTTCATGAAATATTATTTACCCTTACTGAGCTTACTGAGTTAAACTGACTCTGGTATTCCATCTCAATCTAAAATCTCACAACCTTTTCACATAAATCTTAGAGAATAACATTCAAACTCTTTAATATCTTAGGAACTTGCCACAACCTGGCCTTTGCTGTTGTTTCCACCTACGTTATTTTCCTTCAAATTTATGTTCAAGCAATGCTAGAACGTTTGTAGTTCCTCACACAGATCAGGCTATATATTTCCTTCTGTGCCTTGTTCGTGTCAATCCCTCTGGTTGGAAAGCAGGCATTCACTAGTTAACCTAGGTAATGCTCATCAGTCATTCAAGATTTAGTTCGGGTGTCCGCTCATCCAAGAGGCTGTCCTCTTTGAGCTGCTCACTCCTTCCCATCCCTTACCTTATTTCATCATGATTGTCCATTCATGTTTCTGTAGCCCTCCCTAGACAGTGAGATCCTTGGTTGCAGGGCTTAGAATCACTTTTACCTCTGTGTTTCTGGCCCCAGAACAGTTTAAGACACACGATAGATCCTTGATTAAATTTCTGTTGAATAAATAAAACTCATAATTATCTGTTATATGTTGAGATAACTATCAAAATAAATGAATGTCTTTTGGTCTCTCAAATAAGTTTGTGCTGTTTAATTACAACAATAACAATGATAATGCTTGTGTTTTGAATTTTCAACTTTGCTGACTCTAGATTCAGTTGCCTATTATTGGAACAGAAATTAATAGAAGTTTCCTGGCTAATAAACCTGCCACTTGCTATGATTAAATCTTTATTTTCTTTAAATAGTACATTTCCCTTGTACTGTAGGCCGTTCAATCAATGCAGGAACAAGTGGTCTTGACTGGTTTATTTCCCTCTCAGTCTCCATCTCTCTCTCTCTCTGTCTTTGGTTTTTATAAACTCAGAAGGCCAGAGCTGAAAGGGACTGTAATCACTACTTAGTACAGTCCCTTATGAGTCAGTTGGGGAAAATCAGGCCTGCAGAAATTGAGGTCTTGCTTCTCCCACACCTCAAGTGTCCCCCCTTCTTTGGTAGATGGCCTTTTCATACTTTTTATTAAATGCATCAGTTAAGTCCAAAAGAATACCTGTGTTACAACAAACATGGGCAAATCTCTCTGTTGGACAACTTTATTCCCCTATTGTCACAATTATATCTGAGGGCATTTTTAGGTGACTTCTGTTTCTTGTTTCTGGGTATTGTAGTGCCATTCTCATGCTTGGATTTGTGGCCTGAGGGTTAGCCTGTCATTTTCACAGTATCTTATGTATTATTATTACCTGGTTATTACTTTCCTTCATCCAAGGCAATACATCTTCAGAGTCTATCAGTTGCTTTATTATTCTGCACCTATGATTAGGTAATTTTTTTCTCTCTTAGGTCTTTGACATGCTTCTTATTGCCATTTATCTTGTCTCAATGCCCATGTCAAACCAACCAGGCATTGAGTCTTTTCATCAGGCACATTTTTCTGTGTGAAATCTTGTCAATGCAGAAACAGATAGACATTATGAAATTATATTCATTGTTTGCTTTGGGTAACGTTATTGTGACATTTATAGTTTGTCATCACTCTTGGCCTGCTCTTTTTGACAAAATAATTTAGATTTTGTTCAGCTTTCCTGTACAATAACCCTTGATTTTTTTCAACCTTAAACTCCTCATTGTTAAAGTAAGTTGATGTCAGTTTCTCTACTTTGTTCTTTTGAATGATCCTTTAAAACATAGATTTACAATTTGTATTAGTCTGTTCTCATGCTGCTAATAAAGACATGCCCTGCACTGGATAATTTATAAAAGAAACGGGTTTAATTGACTCACAGTTCAGCATGGCTGGGGAGGCCTCAGGAAACTTACAATCATGGTAGAAGAAAAAGTAAACAGGTCCTTCTTCAAGTGGGGACAGCAAGGAGCAGTGCCAAGCAAAAGGGGGAAAAGCTTCTTATGAAACCACCAGATATCATGACAATGCATGTTCTCATAATAGTGACATGAGAACACCATGAGAACATACTATCATGAGAACAGCCCCCATGATTAAATTACCTCCCACTGGGTCCCTCCCACAACATGTGGGGATTATGGGAACTATAATTCCAGAGGAGATTTGGGTGGGGACACAGCCAAACCATATTATTCTGCCCCGGGCCCCTCCCAAACTTCTTGTCCTCCCATTTCAAAACACAATCATGCCCTTCAAATAGTCCCCCAGAGTCTTAACTCATTCCAGCATTAACTCAAAAGTCTAAGTCCCATCTGAGACAAGGCAAAGTCCCTTCTGCCTGAGCCTGTAAAATCAAAAGCAAGCTGATTACTTCCTAGATACAATGTGGGTACCAGCATTGGGTAAATACAGCCATTCCAAATGGGAAAAATTGGCCAAAATGAAGCCATGAAAGTGTGAAATCTAATAGGGAAGTTGTTAAACCTTAAAGTTCCAAAATGATCTCCTTTGACTTCATGTCTCACATCTAGGTTACGTTGATGCAAGAGGTGGGCTTCCACGCCCTTGGACAGCTCTGCCCCTGTGGCTTTACAAGGTACAGTCCCCTCCTGGCTGCTTTCACAGACTGGCCTTGAGTGTCTGCAGCTTTTGGAGCACAGTGCAAGCTGTCAGCAGGTCTGCCATATCTGGATCTGGAGGATGGTGGCTCTCTTCTCACAGCTCCACTGTGTAGTTCCCCAGTGGGGACCCCACATTTCCCTTCTGCACTGCCCTAGCAGAGGTTCTCCATGAGGACCCCACCATTACAGCACACCTTTGCCTGGACATCCAGGTGTTTCCATACATCCTCTGAAATCTAGGTGGAGGTTCCCCAACCTCAATTCTTGACTTCTGTGCACCCACAGGCCCAACACCACATGGAAGCTGCCAGGACTTGGGGCTTGCACCCTCTGAATCCATGGCCTGAGCTGTACTTTGGCCCCTTTTAGCCATGCTGGAGCTTAAGCAGCTGGGACACAGGGCACCATGTCCTGAGGCCACTTTCTGCAGCAGGCTGGAATTTCTTCCCAGAAAAAAAATTTTCTTTTCTCATCGTTTGGCTGCATATTTTCCAACTTTTATGTTTGCTTCCTCTTAAATGCTTTGCCATTGAGAGATTTCTTCTGCCACATACTGTAAATCATCACTTTCATGTTCAAAGTTCCACAGATCTGTAGGGCAGGGGCGAAATGTCACTGGTCTCATTGCATAACAAGAGTGACCTTTACCCCAGTTCCCAACAAGTTCCTCATCTCCATCTGAGAACATCTCAGCCTGGACTTCATTGTCCTTATCATTATCAGCACTTTGGTCAAAGTCATTCAGCAAATCTCTAGGAAGTTCCAAACATTCCCACATTTTACTGTCTTCTGAGCCTTCCAAACGGTTTCAACCTCTGTTACTCAGTTCCAGTGTCGCTGCCACATTTTTGGGTATCCTTATAGCAGCACCCTGCCCTACCAGTACCAGTTCACTATATTAATCTGCTTTCATGCTGCGAATAAAGACATACCTGTATGTCTTTGTTATAAATAAATTATAAAAGGTAAATTATACAGGAGAGAGGGTTAATTGAGTCACAGTTCAGCTGGCTAGGGAGACCTCAGGAAACTTACAATCATGGCAGAAGGGGGAGCAAACACGCCCTTCTTCACATGGCAGCAGCAAGGAGCAGGGCCAAACAAAAGTGGGGAAATCCCCTTATACAACCATCAGATCTTGTGAGAATTCAGTCATTATCAGGAGAACAGCATGAGGGCAATGACCCCTTAATTAAATTATCTCCCACTGGGTCCCTCCCATGACATACGGGGATTATGGGAACTACAATTGAAGGTGAGACTTGGGGACACAAACAAACTATATTACAATGTTAATTCTTATATCTTTGCTTTAATATTAATGTGATATATGCAATGCCGCCTGGTTCTCTTTGTATTACATGAGTAAGGTCACTGGATTTCGTACTGCAAGCACACCTATCATTGCTTGCTCTGGCTACCTGACTTGAGACAACAGAAACTGTTTTTCTCTGTCTGTGGATTTTAATGTTTCATTTCATCGTTATGAGGTTTGCAGAAACCTGAGATGCAGCATGTTCCTCCTTGCAGTTTGCACCCACCAGTATGTTTTTTGACAGTGACACTCTATTCTCCCAAAGAGAGCAAAGAGTCTGTCCGCTGGATGCATGCATCAACTTGCTTCTGTCTTTGTTTGTGAATCTTCCCTCAGGTTCTGGAAAGGGAGCCAGTGTTTGCTTCCTTGGGAGGATGAAAGCCTGGCTGCAACATTTGTTCCCCAGCATGACATCAGAGCCTGCTGCTGGGCCTGCGGAGGGGGAACAGTTGAACTAGGCCAAGAGGGCTCCTCCTCCTCCCTGCTCCTTTCCCTTGGACTCAAGGGGAGCTGGGGAGTATCCTTTCCAGAACTTATAGTCTTATTAGGATCTATTTTTGTTTTTCTTTCTTGATTCCCAAAGGAAGCATAATGCTACCATGATATCAAACAGCTATACGGGTCACCCTGGCAAAATGAATCATACATTCGCTTCCTTCACGGAAACATCAGTCACCACCAGTGTTCTGCAGCAGAAGGCATTTTCTTTTATAGGTTCTTCAACTGACTCTTTTTTATTTCCTACGTAACAATTTTGTTTATTCAATTTTTAAAAATTTTTGCCACTTTTTTCTTTTGAAATTCTAGAGCATTTCAACTCTAACAAGTCTCCTTTTGTGTTCTTTGAATGCTTTTGAATTAAAAAGAAACCTATAATTTTCATGTTCTGATATGCTTTCCTCATGCAGGAATTTTAATCTAAACGTGGAAGAGTGATTCTTAATTCTTATAAGTCACTGAGTGGTATATTGAATAAAGCTTACAATTAATTACTGGCAAATGAAGCAGCTTGTAATGTTTAACCTCCAAGTCAATATATGGCAGTATTTCAAATATGATGCATTTTTTGCCACTTATCAACCATATTCAATCCTACTGTAGCTTCATTTTTAGGATCTCTAGAGACAGGAAATCCTTTTAAAGACCTGTATTAAACTGGTTTTTCTGTTTTGCCTATGTAGTTTTCTGCTTGTCTAGTGCTGCTCTCTGGTGACCATTTCTTGAATTACAGGCCATAGATTTTTGCAGTTTAGCCTGGGGGTGGGGAGTGGAGGGTGCCGGGAATGATCCAGCAATTTTTAAAGTGTATGCAATATCGTTGCCTTTGTTAACATCCATGTTCATCTGTCAAATCAAATCTGCAGGCCAGAGCAGATTTTATTCTAGAGCATTGCTGGATAGAGATACTAAACCCAGTTCAGGCATTTAGGCCTGCTTTATATTTACCAGCTGGCCACATGTGTTTCTTGGTTGGGCTGAATAGAGATGGTAGAGAGGAATTTAGACCAAGAAATGAAGCTTTTCCTGATGGCTTGATCCTTTTTCTTTTTGAAAAAGTCCTTTTCTGCTCTAGATGCCGGTCCTTCCCATAGTTTCTAAACCACCTCTCGCTCCCAGGCTGAAGTCAGAATTGCTTGTTGGAGTTAACAGTCCAGCACTACTCCTCAGGTGCGTGGTAACACCCCCCATGGTGCTTATAGAAACAGACAGAGGAAGGAGGAGGCAAATAACTTTTCACTCATGTTTGATTCCTATTAATAAATTCTGGAGTCACAGAGCCTTCTTTAAAACCCATCTGGTTTTACACACACACACACACACACACACACACTATATATATATATATATATATATAAAATATACACACACATACATATACATACACACACATATATGTGTATGTGTATTTATGGCTGTATACACACACACATATGTGTGTGTGTGTGTGTGTAGTTTTTTTTTTGATATGGGGTCTCACTCTGTCACCCAGGCTGAAGTGCAATGGCACGATCTTGGCTCACTGCAGCCTTTGCCTCCCAGGTTCAAATGATTCCCTGTCTCAGCCTCCTGAGTAGCTGGGACTACAGGCATATGCCACCATGCCTGGCTAAGTTTTGTATTTTTACTAGAGACTGGGTTTTGACATGTTAGTCAGGCTGGTCTTGATCTCCTGACCTCAAGTGATCCACCTGCCTCGCCCTCCCAAAGTGCTGGGATTACAGGCACTAGCCACCGCACCCAGGCCTGCAGGGTATATTTGAGTGAATAATAACTAGTATTTGCTGACTATGCCTGGAACAGATAAATGAAGCCAAAGTCTCAGCTGCCTTGGACCTGAGAGAGGTTTCTAATTTGGTGTTAGCATAAAGGGATTTGTGGGTGTTTGAGAGAAGGAAGGCAGGAGAGAGAGGATATTGCTCTGCACCTGGTGCCTGTGCAAGATGCTGCTGCAAGATTTATTCTCCCAACCACTCTGTCCAAGATGGAAGAACTACAGCCTAGAAAGATTTAACAATTTCACAAGGCCACACAGTTTAAACTAAAATCCAGGTTGGCCTCACTACAAGGCCCACAGTCCTTCCAGAATACCATGAGGCTGTGAGGAGAGGGTTCAAAGGCCCGATCAATGGCTAGAGGAGAGGCACTGTGGACGGACTGAATGACTCTGGACTGCGTTGTGGACTTGGTCTCTGGCTGTTTCCCTCACATCGTGATGCTCTGCGTTGTAAAGTGTGGTAGACGTGGGGCAGGGAGGAGCAGGGAGGTGGAGCGAAGGAAGTGAATCTCAGCACATCTGAACAACTGTTCAATGTCCTGCGCTGGGCATGGTGGACCTTCTTCAGTTTAATGTACAAGATGAACACTGGAGGAACATAGGAGGCAGTAATGTGTTACTGGGAACTGCTTGCTTACCTTTTTGCTTTTCATAAAAGGTGAGTATGATGAGTACATAAATATCTGCTATGATGTTTTCTATAGCTTTCTATTGAAATAGTTCTTTTTTAAAATTTGAGACCGAGTTTTGGTCTTGTTGTCCAGGCTGGAGTGCAATGTCACAATCTTGGCTCACTGCAACTTCTGCCTCCCGGGTTCAAGCGATTCTCCTGCCTCAGCCTCCCAACTATCTGGGATTAGAGGCATGTGCCACCACACCTGGCTAGTTTGTAATTTTAGTAGAGATAGGGATTCTCCATGTTGGTCAGGCTGGTCTCCAACTCCCAACCTCAGGTGATCTGTCTGCCTCCCAAAGTGCTGGGATTATAGGTGTTAGCCATTGCACCCAACCTGAAATCATTCTTAATTTAAAATGAAAACAGTGAAAAGGGTTAGGTGGGCTGAGTGGGATGCACCTGTGGTCCCAGCAACTTAGGCTGTTGAGGCAGGAGGATTGCTTCAGCCCAGGAGTTTGAGGCTGCAGTGAGCATTGATCATATCACTGCACTCCAGCCTGGGTGACAGACAAGACCCTATCTCTAAAATATGAAAAAACAAAAACACTAAAAGAGAGCAAAGACAGTTCTACCCATTATCTTTTCTCTTTCATAGGTGATACAGTATAAGGAAAGCTGCTCATAAGGACTTTCAAATTTCTAAGTGGGTTAGAAATCACACACACTTAAACTGAGTTGCATTGAAATGTTTTTTGATTAAAAGCAATACAGTCTTACATAGAATAGTGAACCCAGAAACAAATCCCCACCATACAGTGAACTCACTTTCAACAAAGGTGCCAAGAATGTACACTGAGGAAAAGACAGTTTTATTAATAAATGGTGCTGGGAAAACTGGATATTCATATGCAGAAGAAGGAAACTAGACCACTATCTCTTGTCATATACAAAAATCAAATTAAAATTGATTAAAGACTTAAATCTAAGACCTCAAACTATACAACTCCTACAAGAAAACATTGAAGAACCTCTTGCGGCCATTGGTCTGGGTAAAATTTCTTGAGTAATACCCCAAAGCACAGGGAACCGAAGCAAAAATAGACAAATGGGATCACATCGAGCTAAAAAGCTTCTGCACAGCAAAGGAAACAATCAACAAAGTGAAAAGACAATCCATAGAATGGGAGAAAATATTTGCAAACTACCCATCTGACAAGCGATTAATAACTGTAATATATAAGGAGATCAAACAACTCTTAAAAAATGGGCAAAAGATTTGAATAGATATTTCTGAAAAGAAGACATACAAATGGCAAACCGGCAGATGAAAAGGTGCTAGCATCATCGATCATCAGAGAAATGCAAATCAAAACTACAATGAGATATCATCTCACCCAGTTGAAATGGCTTATATCCAAAATGCAATGACAAATGCTGCTGGGGATACAGAGAAATAGAAAACCTTATCCATTGTTGGGAATGTAACTTAGTACAGTTACTATGGAGAACAGTTTGGAGGTTCCTCAAAAAAACTGAAAATTGAGCTACCACGTGATCCAGCAATACCACTGCTGGGTATATACCCAAAAGAAAGGACATCGGTATATTGAGGAGACATCTGCACTCCCATGTTTGATGCAGCACTGTTCACAATAGCCAAAATTTGGAAGCAACCTAAGTGTCCATCAATAGATGAATGAATAAAGAAAATGTGGTGCTATACACAATGGAGTACTACTCGGCCATAAAGAAGAATGAGATCCTGGAGGACTCGCAAGATGGTGTCATAGAAGCGACTCAGGATTGCAGCTCTCAGTGAAGGCACAGAGGGTGAGTCCTAGCCGCATTCTCGGATGGACCTTTTTTGCCCACAGAGCGTTGAAAGTCCCAGGTGTGGGAGAGACAAGGAATGTTAGTGCACCCAGCTAACGCCGCCGGCTCGCATGGCCGCTTCGGCCGGTGCCGCAGTGGGACCCAGCACGGAACTCACTGGTCTGGGTGCCCTGTTAAACCGGCAATCTGAGATTTGGAAGTGCAGATTGCCATGTCCATCTGATTGAATGGGACTTGGACAGTGAGCCAGACCAGGAGTTTCCTGGGAAGCGTGATCTGAGCCGGTGCAGTGGGCAGCGGCACGGGAGATCGCACTGATCCCAGTGCCCTATCGGCAGGCTACTGGGGCACCAGTGAGAGAGTCGACCTTTCAGCTTGGGGAGAGGAAGAGAGAGAGAGAGGATGGACTCTGAGGCAGGGAGCTGGGTGATCAGGCTCAGAGGGTCCCACCCTGATGGGGACAAGCAGGGCAGCGATTGGAGGTGCTTGGGGCTGAGAGTTTTGCTGCCAGCATCTAGGACGGTGTAGCCCAGTAAGGGAGGGGCGTCCACCATTGCTGACGCAATCCGCCCCCACTGAAGTACCACCCAGGGCTGACGCAGCCTGCTGTTGCCGAGGCAACCTGCCATAACAGAGAGACTCCGCCAGGAGGGGGGAGCGCTCCACAGCAGAAGGGAGCCCAGCAGCAACAGGGCGGACCCACGCTAGCAGGGCAGAGCCCCGGCAGGCAAATAGTGAATAGACTGCCTCCTAGTGGGGCAGGACAGTGCAACAGATACTCATAAAGAAAGCCTCAACTCCCTGAGACAGAGCATCTAAGGGGGGGGGGGAAAGGGGTGGTGTTTTATGAGTTCTGTTGCAGCAGACATAAACAACCTCCCAACAACCCTGAATGAATAACGGAGCTCACAGCTCAGCACTGGAGCTCCTATAAAGAACAGACCGTCTCCTCAAGCAGCTCCCTGACCCCTGTATATCCAAAGAGTCACCCCAAAAAAGGACTAATCAGACTGACATTTGGCGGGCATCATTCTGGAACAAAGACAGCAGAAGAAACTGGTATCATCCCTCACTGTTCCGCAGTTGCTACAGGTATACCCCAGACAAGCAGGGCCTGGAGTGGACCTCAGCACTCATACAGCAGAGGGGCTAGACCATTAGAAGGAATACTAAGTAACAGAAATACTTCATCATCAACAATCTCAGCATCCACACAGAGACCCAATTGAAAAATCAGCAACTACTAAGATGACAGGCAGATAAATCCATAAAGATGGGAAGAAACCAGCACAAAAAGGAGGAAAACACCCAAAACCAAAACACCTCACCTCCTACAAAGGACCAAAACTCCTCACCAGCAAGGGAACCAAGCTGGATGGAGAATGAATGTGACGAAATGACAGAATAAGACTTCAGAAAGTGGATAATGAGAAACTTCAGTGAGCTAAAAGAACATGTTCTAAATCAGTGCAAAGAAACTAAGAACCTTGAAAAAAGATTTGAGGAATTGATAACAAGAATGGACAACTTAGAGAGGAATATGAATGAATTGAAGGAGCTGAAAAACACAACATGAGAACTTCGCGAAGCATGCACAAGTTTCAACAGCTGAATTGACCAAGCAGAAGAAGGGATATCAGAAGTTGAAGATCAACTCAATGAAATAAAATGAGAAACCAAGATTAAAGAAAAAACACAAAAAGGAATGAACAAAATCTCCAAGAAATGTGGGACTATGTGAAGAGACCCAACCTACGTTTGATAGGTGTACCAGAATGTGATGAAGAGAATGAATCCAAGCTGGAAAACACTCTTCAGGATATTATCCAGGAAAATTTCCCCAATCTAGCAAGGCAGGTCAATACTCAACTCCAGGAAATACAGAGAACACCACAAAGATACTCCACAAGAAGAGCAACCCCAAGGCACATAGTCGTCAGATTCACCAGGGTTGAAATGAAGGAGAAAATACTAAGGGCAGCCAGAGAGAAAGGTCGGGTCACCCACAAAGGGAAGCCTATCAGACTCACAGCAGATCTCTTGGCAGAGACTCTACAAGCCAGAAGAGAGTGGGGGCCAATATTCAACATCCTTAAAGAAAAGAACTTTCAACCCAGAATTTCATATCCAGCCAAACTGAGCTTCATAAGTGAAGGAAAAATAAAATTCTTCATAAACAAGCAAGTACTCAGAGATTTTGTCACCACTAGGCCTGCATTACAAGAGCTCCTGAAAGAGGCACTACACATAGAAAGAAACAACCAGTACCAGCCATCCTAAAAGCATACCAAATGCTAAAGAGCATCAACAAAATGAAGAATGTACATGAAGTATTGGGCAAAACAGCCAGCTAGCATCAAAATGGCAGTATCAAATTCACACATAACAATATTAACCCTAAATGTAAATGGGCTAAATGCACCCATCAAAAGACACAGACTGGCAATTTAGATAAAAAAACAAAACCCATTGCTGTGCTGTATCCAGGAAACCCACCTCACATGCAAGGATACACAAAGCCTCAAAATAAAGGGATGGAGGAAGATTTACCAAGCAAATGGAGAGCAAAAAAAAGCAGGAGTTGCAATTCTCGTCTCTGATAAAATAGGCTTTAAAGCAACAAAGATCAAAAGGGACAAAGAAGGTCATTACATAATGGTAAAAGGATCGATACAACAAGAAGAGCTAACGATCCTAAATATATATGGCCCCAATGCAGGAGCATGCAGATATATAAGGCAAGTTCTTAATGACTTACAAAGAGACTTAGACTCCCACACAATAATAGTGGGAGACTTTAACACTCCACTGTCAATATCAGACAGATCAACCAGACAGAAAATTAACAAGGATATCCAGGACTTGAACTCAGACCTGGAACAAGCAAACCTGATAGACATTTACAGAACTCTCCATCCCAAATCCACAGAATGTACATTCTTCTCAGCAACACATCACACCTACTCCAAAATTGACCACATAATTGGAAGTAAAGCACTCCTCAGCAAATGCAAAACAACTGAAATCATAACAAACAGTCTCTCAGACCATAGTGCAATCAAGTTGGAACTCAGAATTCAGAAACTAACTCAGAACCGCACAGCTTCATGGAAACTGAACAACTGGCTCTTGAATGTTGATTGAATAAACAAAGAAATGAAGGCAGAAATAAAGAAGTTCTTTGAAACCAACGAGAATGAAGACACAATGTACCAGAATCTCTGGGACACATTTAAAGCAGTCTGTAGAGGAAAATATATAGCAATAAGTGCCCACATGAGAAGAGTGGAGAGATCCAAAATTGACACCCTATCGTCAAAATTGAAAGAGCTAGAGGAGCAAGATCAAAAAAGCTCAAAACCTAGCCGAAGACAAGAAATAACTAAGATCAGAGCAGAACTGAAGGAGATAGAGACAAGAAAAACCCTTCAAAAAATCAATAAATCCAAGAGCTGGTTTTTCAAAAAGATCAACAAAATAGACAGACCACTAGCCAGACTGATAAAAAAGAAAAGAGAGAACAACCAAATAGATGAAATAAAAAAACGTTAATGGGGAAATCACCACAGATTCCACAGAAATTCAAACCATCATCAGAGAATATTACAAACAACTCTATGCATATAAACTAGTAAACCTGGAAGAAATGGATAAATTCCTGGATGCCTGTGTCCTCTCAAGCCTAAACCAGGAGGAAGCCGAAACTATGAATAGACCAATAACAAGCTCTGAAGTTGAGGCAGCAATTAAGAGCTTACCACACAAAAAAAGCCCAGGTCCAGATGGGTTCACAGCTGAATTCTACCAGACACACAAAGAGGATCTGGTACCATTCCTTCTGAAACTATTCCAAAGTATCCAAAAAGAGGGAACCCTTCCCAAATCATTTTATGAGACCAACATCATCCTGATACCAAAACCTGGCAGAGACTCAACAAGAAAAGAAAACTTCAGGCCAATATCCATGATGAACATAGATGCAAAAATCTTCAATAAAATACTGGCAAGCCGATTGCAACAGCACATTAAAAAACTTATCCATCATGATCAAGTAGGATTCATCCCGGGGATGCAAGGCTGGTTCAACATACGCAAGTCTATAAATGTAATGCACCACATAAACAGAAGCAAAAACAAAAACCACATGATTATCGCAATTGATGCAGAGAAGGCATTTGACAAAACTCAACAGCTCTTTATGCTAAAAACCCTCAATAAACTTGGTATTGATGGAACATATCTCAAAGTAATAAAAGCTATTTATGACAAACCAACAGCCAATATCATACTTAATGGGCAAAAACTGGAAGCATTCCCTTTGAAATCCGGCACTAGACAAGGATGCCCTCTCTCACCACTCCTATTCAACATAGTACTGGAAGTTCTAGCCAGAGCAATCAGGCAAGAAAAAGAAATAAAGGGTATTCAAATAGGAAAGGTGGAAGCCAAATTGTCTCTATTTGCAGACAACATGATAGTATACCTAGAAGACCCCATCACCTCAGCCCCAAAACTCCTGAAACTGATAAGCAACTTCAGCAAAGTCTCAGGATATAAAATCAATGTGCAAAAATCACAAGCATTCCTATACACCAATAACAGACTTAAAGAGAACCAAATCAAGAACGAACTGCCATTCACAATTGCTACAAAGAAAATAAAATCCCTAGGAATACAACTCACAAGGAATGTAAGGGACCTCTTTAAGGAAAACTACAAACCACTGCTCAACGAAATAAGAGAGGACACAAACAGATGGAGAAACATTCCATGTTCGTGGTTAGGAAGAATCAATATCGTGAAAATGGCTATACTGCCCAAAGTAATTTACACAGTCAATGCTATCCCCATCAAACTACCATTGAATTTATTCACAGAACTGGAAAAAACCATCATGAATTTCATACGGAACCAAAAAAGAGCCTGCATAGCCAAGTCAATTCTAAGCAAAAAGAACACAGCAGGAGGTATCACACTACCAGACTTCAAACTATACTACAAGGCTACAGTAATCAAAACAGCATGGTACTGGTACCAAAACAGAGACATAGACCAATGAAACAGAAGAGAGGCATCGGAGGCAACACAACATATCTACAACCATATTATCTTTGATAAACCAGATAAAAACAAGCAATGAGGAAAGGATTCCCTATTTAATAAATGGTGTTGGGAAAACTGGCTAGCCGTGTGCAGAAAGCAGAAAGCTGGACCCCTTCCTGACACCTTACACTAAAATTAACTCCAGATGGATTAAAGACTTAAACATAAGACCTGACACCATAAAAACCCTAGAAGAAAATCTAGGCAAAACCATTCAAGACATAGGAGTAGGCAAGGACTTCATGACCAAAACACCAAAAGCATCGGCAACAAAAGCCAAAATAGACAAATGGGACCTCATCAAACTCCACAGCTTCTGCACGGCAAAAGAAACAGTCACTAGAGTGAATCGGCAACCAATAGAATGGGAAAAAATCTTTGCAGTTTACCCATCTGACAAAGGGCTGATATCCAGAATTTACAAAGAACTCAAACAGATTTACAGGAAAAAAAACAAACAAGCCCATACAAAAATGGGCAAAGGATATGAACAGACACTTTACAAAAGAAGACATACATGAGGCCAACAAACATATGAAAAAATGCTCATCATCACTGGTCATTAGAGAGATGCAAATCAAAACCACATTGAGATACCATCTCACACCAGTTAGAATGGCAATCATTAAAAAATCTGGAGACAGCAGATGCTGGAGAGGATGTGGAGAAATAGGAACACTCTTACACTGTTGGTGGGAGTGTAAATTAGTTCAACCATTGTGGAAGACAGTGTGGCAATTCCTCAAGGACCTAGAAATAGAAATTCCATTTCACCCAGCAATCCCATTACTGGGTATATATCCAAAGGACTATAAATCGTTCTACTATAAGGACACATGCACACAAATGTTCATTGCAGCACTGTTTACAATAGCAAAGAACTGGAACCAACCCAAATGCCCATTGATGATAGACTGGACTGGGAAAATGTGGCACATATACACCATGGAATATTATGCAGCAATCAAAAATGATGAGTTTTTGTCCTTTGTAAGGACAAGGATGAATCTGGAGAACACCATTCTCAGCAAACTGACACAAGAACAGAAAAAGAAACACCGCATATACTCACTCATAGGTGGGTGAGAAAAATGAGAACACATGGACACAGAGAGGGTGTCTACTACACACTGGAGTCTATTGGGGGGAATGGGGGAGGGACAGCGGGGGGGAGCTGGGGAGGGATAGCCTGGGGATGAATGCTAAGTGTGGGTGAAGGGGTAGAAGGCAGCAAAACACACTGCCATGTGTGTACCTATGCAACTATCTTGCACGTTCTGCACATGTACCCCAAAACCTATAATGCAATAAAAATTAAAAGAAAAAAAAAAGAAGAATGAGATCCTGTCATTTGCAACAGCATGGGTGGAACTGGAGGTTATTATGCTAAGTGAACTAAGCCAGGTATGGAAAGACAAACATTGCACATTTTCACTTATTCATGGGATCTAAAATTCAAAACCATTGAACCCATGGAGATGATAGTAGAAAGATGGTTACTAGAGGCTGGTGAGGGTGGTGGGGGTGGGGGCGGGTGGCAGGTGGGAATGCTAAATGAGTACAAAATATAGTTCAAAAGAATTAAAAAGACCTGGTATTTGATAGCACAACAGAGTGACTATAGTCAATAATAATTTAACTGCACATTTAAAAATAACTAAAAGAATATAATTGGATTATTTGTAAGCCCAAAGGATAAATGCTTGAGGGGATGAACACCCCATTTTACATGATGTGATTATTATGCATTACATCTCTGTATCAAAACATCTCATGTACCCCATAAATATATACACCTACCATGTACCCACACAAAAAAAGCAAAACAAAACAAAAATTGAATTACAGCCTTAAAGCATTTTCTAAAGTCCACATCGGGGTGTCATCACTTACATCCTTCACATGTAAGATTAAAAACTGCTACAACACAGGAGGCCCATGTAAAGTGATCTGCTCATGGTCAGGGGAAAAGCAAGGTTAGATAATGTCACAAACACACAACAACAGTCATTAAAACCGTGGAATTTAGTTGGAAGTGTTCCACAATACTCTACAGGCTTTCTGTGTTCAACTCTCGTTCTGGGAAAAGAAATAAGGCTACAGTTGCAGTCCATATTTCTCCCATGCTTTCACATATTTAAAGCATAACTGTGGGAGACTGGGAAGATGGCGCTGTAGGACCAACTCAGGATTGCAGCTCCCAGTGAATCCACAGAGGGTGAATGGACGCCACATTTCCATATGGATCTTTATTGCCCACAGACCAGGAGATTCCCAGGTGTAAGAGCCCCACAGGCTGCCAGCGTGGCAGTTTGGGCCGGCATGGCTGTTTGGGCTGAGGCTGCAGCGCAGTGACACTCCGTACAAAATACACTGGTTTGGTTGCCCTGTTAAACCTACAATTGGAGATTTTGGAAGGCAGATTAGCATATTTATCTGATTAAACGGGACTTAAACATAAAGCCAGGCCAGGAGATTCCTGGACAGCAACGTGGTTTGAGCTGGTGCAGTGGGTCGCTGCATGGGAAATCACACAGCAGGTGACTGGAACACCTGGGAGAGAGTCAACCGTTCATCTTAAAAAATTAAAAAAAGGGCTCTGAGGCAGGGAACCAGGTGATCAGGCTCGGCGGGTCCCACCCCCACAAAAACAAACAAAACAGCAATTGGAAATGCTCGGGATTGAGAGTTTCATGGCAAGCACAGCCCAACCCAGGACAGTGCAGCTCGGTGGGGGAGGGGCATCCACCACTACCGAGGCACATGACCCCTATGGAGGTACTCTGCTATTGCTGATGCAGCCTGCCATTGCCGAGGCAACCCGCCATAACAGAGAGAGTCCGCCACTACAGAGGTGGGCCACCATTTCCACTGCAGTTCTAACCCTACTCATAAATATAGACCTAACTCCCCGGGAGAGAGCACCTGAGGAAAAAAAGGGGGCTTTATGAGTTCTGCTGCAGCAGACTTAAACGTACCTGCATAGCAGCCCTGAATGAACAATGGAGCTCACAGCTCAGCACTAGAGCTCCTATAAAGTATAGACTGTCTCCTCAAGCAGCTCCCTGACCCCTGTATATCCAAAGAGTCACCTCACAAAGGACTGATCAGACTGACATTTCACGGGCATCATTCAGGGACAAAGATAGCAGAAGAAGAATCTGGTAGCAACCCTCAGGTTTCTGCAGCTGCTACAGAATTTCCCCAGGCAAGCAGGGCCTGGAGTGGACTTCAGCAGTCCTACAGCAGTGGGGCAAGACTGTTAGAAGGAAAACTAAGAAACAGAAATACTTCATCATCAACAATCTGGACGTCCACTCAGAGACCCAATCGGAAAATCAGCAACTACTCAGACCACAGGTGGATAAATTCACAAAGATGGAAAGAAACCAGCACAAAAAGGAAGAAAACACCTGAAACCAGAACACCTCGCCTCCTACAAAGGACCAAAACTCCTCACCAGCAAGGGAACAAAGCTGAATGGAGAATGAGTGTGATGAAATGACGGAATCAGACTTCAGAAGGTGGGTAATGAGAAACTTCCATGAGCTAAAAGAACAGGTTCTAAATAAATGCAAAGAAACTAAAAACCTTGAAACAAGATTTGAAAAAAGATTTGAGGAAATGATAACAAGAATGGACAACATAGAGAGAAATATGAGTGAATTGAAGGAGCTGAAAAACACAACATGAGAACTTCGCGAAGCATGCACAAGTTTCAACAGCCAAATTGACCAAGCAGAAGAAAGGATATCAGAAGTCGAAGATCAACTCAATGAAATAAAATAAGAAGCCAAGATTAGAGAAAAATGCTCAAAAAGGAATGAACAAAATCTCCAAGAAATGTGGGACTATGTGAAGGGACCTAATCTACGTTTGAGAGGTGTACCAGAATGTGACAAAGAGAATGAATTCAACCTGAAAAATACTCTTCAGGATGTTATCCAGGAAAATTTTCCAAACCTAGCAAGGCAGGCCAATATTCAAGTCCAGGAAATACAGAGAACACCACAAATATATTCTGCAAGAAGAGCAACCCCAAGGCACATAATCATCAGATTCACCAGGGTTGAAATGAAGGAGAAAATACTAAGGGCAGCCAGAGAGAAAGGTCGGTTCACCCACAAAGGGAAGCCCCTCAGACTCACAGCAGATCTCTCGGCAGAGACTCTACAAGCCAGAAGAGAGTGAGGGCCAATATTCAACATCCTTAAAGAAAAGAACTTTCAACCCAGAATTTCATAACCAGCCAAACTGAGCTTCATAAGTGAAGAAAAAATAAAATCCTTTGCAAACAAGCAGGTACTCAGAGATTTTGTCACCACCAGGCCTGCTTTACAGGAGCTCCTGAAAGAGGCACTACACATAGAAAGGAACAACCAGTACCAGCCATTCCAAAAACATACCAAATGCTAAAGAGCATCAATAAAATGAAGATTCTGCATCAACTAATGGGCAAAACAGCCAGCTAGCATCAAAATGGCAGTATCAAATTCACACATAACAAAATTAACCCTAAATGTAAATGGGCTAAATGCACCAATCAAAAGACACAGACTGGCAAATTGGATAAAAAGCCAAAATCCATTGGTGTGCTGTATCCAGGAAACCCATCTCACATGCAAGGATACACAAAGGCTCAAAATAATGGGATGGAGGAATATTTACCAAGCAAATGGATAACAAAAAAAAAGCAGGAGCTGCAATTCTTGTCTCTGACAAAATAGACTTTAAAGCAACAAAGATCAAAAGAGACAAAGAAGGTCATTACATAATGGTAAAAGGATCGATACAACAAGAAGAGCTAATGATCCTGAATATATATGGACCCAATACAGGAGTACCCAGATATATAAGGCAAGTTCTTAATGACTTACAAACAGACTTAGACTCCCATACAATAATAGTGGGAGACTTTAACACTCCATTGTCAATATTAGACAGATCAACCAGACAGAAAATTAACAAGGATATCAAGGGCTTGAACTCAGACCTGGAACAAGAAAACCTGATAGACATTTACAGAACTCTCCACCCCAAATACACAGAATATACATTCTTCTCAGCACCACATCAAACCTACTCTAAAATTGACCACATAATTGGAATTAAAGCACTCGTTGGCAAATGGAAAACAACTGAAATCATAACAGTCTCTCAGACCATAGTGCAATCAAGTTAGAACTCAGAATTCAGAAACTAACTCAGAACAGCACAGCTTCGTGGAAACTGAACAACTGGCTCTTGAATGTTGATTGGATAAACAATGAAATGAAGGCAGAAATAAAGAAGTTCTTCAAAACCAACGAGAACGAAGACACAACATACCAGAATCTGTGGGACACATTTAAAGCAGTCTCTAGAGGAAAATATATAGCAATAAGTACCCACATTAGAAGAGTGGAGAAATCCAAAATTGACACCCTATAATCAAAATTGAAAGAGCTGGGGGAGAAAGATAAAAAAACTCAAAATCTAGCAGAAGACAAGAAATAACTAAGATCAGAGCAGAACTGAAGGAGATAGATACACGAAAATCCCTTCAAAAAATCAATAAATCCAAGAGCTGGTTTTTCGAAAAGATCAACAAAATATACAGACCACTAGCCAGACTGATAAAAAAGAAAAGAGAGAATAACCAAATAGATGCAGTAAAAAAAACGATAAAGGGGAAATCACCACAGATTCCACAGAAATTCAAACCATCTTCAGATAATATTACAAACAACTCTATGCACATAAACTAGTAAACCTGGAAGAAATGGATAAATTCCTGGACACCTGTGTCCTCCCAAGCCTAAACCAAGAGGAAGCCAGAACTATGAATAGACCAATAACATGGTCTGAAGTCGAGGCAGCAATTAAGAGCCTACCACACAAAAAAAGCCCAGGTCCAGATGGATTCATAGCCGAATTTTACCAGACACACAAAAAAGAGCTGGTTCCATTCCTTCTGAAACTATTCCAAATAATTCAAAAACAGGGAATCCTTCCCAAATCATTTTATGAGACCAACATCATCCTGATACCAAAACCAGGCAGAGACTCAACAAGAAAAGAAAACTTCAGGCCAATATCCATGATGAACATAGATGCAAAAATCTTCAATAAAATACTGGCAAGCCGATTGCAACAGATCACCAAAAGCTTATCCATCATGTTCAAGTAGGATTCATCCTGGGGATGCAAGGCTGGTTCAACGTACACAAGTATAAACGTAATTCACCACATAAACAGAACAGAAAACAAAAACCACATGATTATCTCAACTGATGCAGAGAAGGCGTTTGACAAAATTCAACAGCCCTTTATGCTAAAAACTCTCAATAAACTCGGTATTGATGAAATGTATCTCAAAATCATAAAAGCTATTTATGACAAACCAACAGCCAATATCATACTTAATGGGCAAAATCTGGAAGCATTCCCTTTGAAATTCGGCACTAGACAAGGATGCCCTCTCTCACCACTCCTATTCAATATAGTACTGGAAGTTCTAGCTAGAACAATCAGGCAAGAAAAAGAAATAAAGTGTATTCAAATAGGAAAGGAGGAAGCCAAATTGTCTCTATTTGCAGATGACATGATAGTATATCTAGAAGACCCCATCATCTCAGCCCCAAAACTCCTGAAACTGATAAGCAACTTCAGCAAAGTCTCAGGATATAAAATCAATGTGCAAAAATCACAAGCATTCCTATACACCAATAACAGACTTAAGGAGAGCCAAATCAAGAATGAACTGCCATTCACAATTGCTACAAAGAGAATAAAATACCTAGGAATACAACTTACAAGGAACATAAGGGACCTCTTCAAGAAAAACCACAAACTGCCACTGCTCAAGGAAATAAGAGAGGACACAAACAGATGGAGAAACATTCCATGTTCATGGTTAGGAAGAATCAATATTGTGACAATGGCCATACTGCCCAAAGTAATTTACAGACTCAATGCTATCCCCATCAAGCTACCATTGACTTTCTTCACAGAACTGGAAAAAACCACCTTGAAATTCATATGGAACCAAAAGAGAGCCCGCATAGCCAAGTCAGTTCTAAGCAAAAAGAACACAGCAGGAGGTATCACACTACCAGACTTCAAACTATACTACAAGGCTACAGTATTCAAAACAGCATGGTACTGGTACCAAAACAGAGATATAGACCAATGAAACAGAACAGAGGCATCAGAGGCAACACAACATATCTACAACCCTACAATCTTTGATAAACATGACAAAAACAAGCAATGGGGAAAGGACTCCCTGTTTAATAAATGGTGTTGGGAAAACTGGCTAGCCATGTGCAGAAAGCAGAAACTGGACCCCTTCCTTACACCTTACACTAAAATTAACTCCAGATGGATTAAAGACTTAAACATAAGACCTGGCACCATAAAAACCCTAGAAGAAAATCTAGGCAAAACCATTCAGGACATAGGAGTAGGCAAGGACTTCATGAACAAAACACCAAAAGCATTGGCAACAAAAGCCAAAATAGACAAATGGGACCTAATCAAACTCCACAGCTTCTGCACGGCAAAAGAAACAGTCACTAGAGTGAATTGGCAACCAACAGAATGGGAAAAAATCTTTGCAGTTTACCCATATGACAAAGGGCTGATATCCAGAATCTACAAAGAACTCAAACAGATTTACAGGAAAAAAACAAACAAGCCCATTCAAAAATGGGCAAAGGATATGAACAGACACTTTACAAAAGAAGACATACATGAGGCCAACAAACATATGAAAAAATGCTCATCATCACTGGTCATTAGAGAGATGCAAATCAAAACCACATTGAGATACCATCTCACACCAGTTAGAATGGCGATCATTAGAAAATCTGGAGACAACAGATGCTGGAGAGGATGTGGAGAAATAGGAACACTTTTACACTGTTGGTGGGAGTGTAAATTAGTTCAACCATTGTGGAAGACAGTGTGGCAATTCCTTAAGGACCTAGAAATAGAAATTTCTCTTGACCCAGCAATCCCATTACTGGGTATATATCCAAAGGAATATAAATTGTATAAGGACACATGCACACAAATGTTCATTGCAGCACTGTTTACAATAGCAAAGATCTGGAACCAACCCAAATGCCCATCGATGATAGACTGGACTGGGAATTGTGGCACATATACACCATGGAATATTATGCAGCAATCAAAAATGATGAGTTCGTGTCCTTTGTAGGGACATGGATGAATCTGGAGAACATCATTCTCAGCAAACTGACACAAGAACAGAAAATGAAATACCGCATATTCTCACTCATAGGTGGGTGATGAACAATGAGAACACATGGACACAGGGAAGGGAGCACTACACACTGGGGTCTATTGGGGGCAATAGGGAAGGGACAGCGGTGGAGCGGGGGGAAGCTGGGGAGGGATAGCATGGGGAGAAATGCCAAATGTGGGTGAAGGGGAGGAAGGCAGCAAAACACACTGCCACATGTTTACCTATGCAACTATCTTGCATGTTCTGCACATGTACCCCAAAACCTAAAATGCAATAAAAAAATAATTAAAAAAAGCATAACTGTGTATATTATCTTAGCTGATTATCACATCTGCTCTGAGAAGAAACATAAACGGGGGCTAAGTGATTCACTGAACTGCAGGGCTGGCTGGTGACACAGCAGCCTCACTCAAAGTTCCACACGCACCACCTGCACCATGCGGAGATTTGTTCCAGCTGCATCCCTCTGTGTCTGCCTCAGCCCCTCAGTGGCTCCCACTGCCCTGGCTTCTGGGAGCTGACGCACCTGTTCATGAGACCATGTTCGTTCAGAACCGTCCTTGACACAGATGTCCAGCCTCAGCTCTGTTCCGGTGGCTCCGTGCTTGCTATCCACACAGAGATTTGCTGCTATGTTTCGTATCTGTGGAAAGAAGAAAGAACGTTGAGTGTGGGGCTATGTTATGTTTATGACTGGCTCCTAACAACCACGGTATAAATTAAGTAAGACCTAGACGATCTTTTCGATTACATGCATATCGAATGAGACTTTGAATTTGTGTGCAATTTATGAAAAAAATCAGGGAATTAAATGTAACGTTGAAGCCATCTTCACAGGAACCCTTCACAAGAATTCTGGGCAGAAATATAGTTATAATTAAGTATTAATCAGTCTGCACTTTGACCCAGTTCCTTGTCACCAAAACTCTGTACCACTGGATACTGATCATTTGGATCGCCATTGTTTCTATACATAGGATTTCTACAGTTAGAATCATATGGTTTTTGTTTAAGAATTGCTTAAGCCGATATTGAATTCCAGCAGAACAGCTGAGGGCAGCCAGTTTAAAGACCCTCACAGAGGAAACGGATTAACATGAGAATATTGTTTCTTCATCTTCTGTCCCATGACCTCATCCTGCTCTCTGTGACCAATCAATGATCTCCCAACTTCGGCTTACTGCAAAACCCTTAAAAATCCTAGCCCCAAAGTCCTTGGGGAGATAGATTTGAGGTTTCCTTCCATCTCCTCATTTGGCGGCCCTATGATTAAACCTCTTTCTCTGCTGCAACTCCATATCTTGGTGTATTGACTTGCTGCACGCATCAGGCGACAGACCAATTATGGTTATTACAACATGGTCCACTCCACTCTGCATGCTACAGAACACGAGATGGTTAAACAACCGAACTGCAGCTGCTTACCACAAAGAATGTGTTGATAATGCAATATAGGGGCAGCCTAGAGTTCACGACTTCAGTAAAAGGGAAGACTATTTTTTTTAGGCAGTGCTCAATTTGGATTTTATTATCTTCCTGCTTCAAAGCACCTTCCACCATTATCATGCTAGCGGGAGAGAAATCCAGTATGAGGTGGGTATTGCAGATGCAGTAAGTGATGGAGGAGCGTGAACCACTTATCCCTGCATGGTTCTGTGCAAAACGTGGTGACCTTTGGTTTCAGTTTGGCTACAGTGGTCTCGGTCTACACCTATTGTCATAGTTTAGCATTGCTTTGGATGATAAATTAAATGTCACTCTAGAGTATTAGCAAAATAGGAAAGACAGTATTAATGCTGAAATACTATACTGGATAAAGATTCTTTACATAAAACCTGACCTTTGAAAATTTGCAGAGTGGAAAAAGGATAATTCTTTACAATGATCATATTCGCACTGGTATAAGGACCTCAATACTTAGAGGTAGGAAAACTGTGGACAATAAAAAATGTCGAAAGCTGAAATGGCAACAGAAGTAGAGTCTAGGCAGAGACATGTCCTTTTGTCTTTTTTTTTTGAGACGGAGTCTCACTCTGTCACCCAGGCTGGAGTGCAGTGGTGCAATCTCAGCTCACTGCAACCTCCACCTCCCAGGTTCAAGAGATTCTCTTGCCTCAGCCTCCTGAATAGCAGGGATCACAGGCATGTGCCACCATGCCCAGCTACATTTTTTATTTTTAGTAGAGATGGGGTTTCATCATGTTGCCCAGGCTGGTCTTAAACTCCTGACCTCACTTGATCCACCTGCCTCGTCCTCCCAAAGTGCTGCGTTACAGGCGTGAAATGCAACGTCCGGCCCTTTCCTCATATCTTACTGCTTGAAGGTTTCACCAGTTTACCTGATAGTGTCAGAAGCACAGCCTGTAGCAGAGATGGATATTCTTGATAGTTTGCCACTTAGGTGTGTATGCTTACATAAAGTCAATGATCTTACTCCTTTTTAAGCCTTGACATAGTCCTGGATTATAATAATCCCTTTAGGTCCTTTTAAGAATGGAAACAAAACTACAATGGGCCCAACTGATCATTTTAACCAAGGTTCTTTTGCCTGGATGAGTAGATAAGGAAAGGAGTTTCTCTGCAACAGAAAAATACCCAACTGGGCCTGTTCCTGCTGGGGTGGGAAATGAGGAAGAGAGAAGACTTTTATGAAATATTCAGAGTATCATGAAAGGAATGAATAATGCTGGGATACAATGGTGGTGGTGGAGAGAGAGAGTTCCTATTTTATTTACTCTAGGAGTAGAGGTTGGGGATGCCAGTCAGGAGAGAATCAATGTGGTGGGTACTAATCTCCTTATTCAGGGACTCTGGCAGCAGGTTGGGTTCATCTGCTACTGTTGGGCCTCTGCTTTTGGGGTCTCTGTCCCTGATGACAAGGTAATGTGAAATAATGCAGGGTAGAGGGGAGCAGTTCTTATCCTGGTTTTGCCTACAGATTTCTCTGAGAATCAAAGAAAAGCGATGGAGGTTTTTGAAACAAACAAACAAAACTATAAGTGGATATGTCCAAGCACTTCTGCACTGGTTTTCCTGGAATCCGTCGTCTCCAGATTTGAACCCTGAAATAGGGAAAAATGCCTGCCCTGACCCCTTGAAAACTAGTTGCACTCCTCTTAGTGTAGGAGACATAGAAGGACAGGGAATGAACTTGGCTGTTTGTCAGAAGGCACCTGATTTACTCTCATTTCTTTTGCCTTTTCTCTACCTTCCCTGAAACAAGTACCAGGGAGGAGCTTCTCTCCGGAATTTGTGAAGCCAAGCTTAAAACACACGATTTATAAAATCGATTTCCTGATGTGTGATGGGGTTTCTCTAGTGAAATAGAAACGCCCAGAAGGTCAAAGGTAGATTTTGCTATCGCTGTCTTGAGCCTGGCACACTCTGTAAATCTCCTGTTTGATCTCCTGATGTGAGTGCAGCGTGTTGTTTTCTACAGCTGTCTATAACCTGAAAGCTGCCCGAAGAACTCTGAGCAGGCCTTTCTTTTCATTCTTGAGCCATTTAACTCACAGACACACTCTTCTTAGAGCACCAGTATCAGTTTCTACTGAAGACAACTTCAGGGCACTATTTTTCTCTCTACTTGAGTCCAGGAGCTCTGAACACATTTGGGAAGAAAAAGCAGCTGCTTGCAAGTTCATGGCCAGTGGGCCCCAGACTGAAAAGCTTTTTCTCCTATGTCGGCTGGCATTTGAACTCACTTGTGGAGTGACTCTGCTACTGGAAAAGGAAGATGTGGGGAAGAAGAAAACATACTCAAGCCAGGGACACTGAGTGACAAGTCTGCCAAATCTGCCTGAGCCTATTGGAGAACCTCATTTTGTTTTTAAATGTTATGAGCACAAACGGCCTCTGGCAGGGATGGAGGATATCATTTTCTAAACTCTTGAATTTTCTAAATTCTCACTCAAGTGGCATCTGTGTAGACAATGGGATAAACTGCTTTGGAAGCCAAATTTCAGGTTTCAAAGGCTTAATTGTCTACATCTGTGTAAATTCCAGCAAAAAGTTGTGCCAGAGGGGAAATACTGCGAGTTCACTATTGGATAGGTAGGCATCTGGGTACGAGATTAACGTCCAACTCTTCCCCAGGATTTGTATCCGGTCATTCCCGCTTGCTTCTCTTCTTACCTGTCTACCCGCCTCGCTCCAGCACAAATTCAGATTCTCTCATGTTGCTCACAAACTCAACTCCATTCAAATAAACAAATGAATAAAATTCTAATAAACTGATTCTAACACTTGTTTATTCACATTACTAAAATTAAAAATAACGTAGACAAGAACACTTAGGATGACTGACATTTTTTTAACATGGGCTCTGTACCTGTGGCTGAAGGTGAAGCAGTTCACACACACACACGTCCAAACCTAGGACACGGGATATTGAACAGGTCTATGACAGAATCAATCATTTTCAGGCCTTATTCCTTTGATGCCCAACTTCAGGGCTCAATAGAATTGAAATTATATCAAGGAATCTTGAGAGATACTGAACAGGATTAGAAAATGAGGCGGAGCTTGGCTAGGAATGGGTTGGGAAGGAGAAAAATGAGGAAAAGGGGAAACGATGTGTGACCGGATTACAGAGAGAATCTCCTTTTGGGCAAGGATTAGGAATAGGTCTGGCAGAGAGTAAAGGAGCAGGCTCAGCTTAAATATTGTCACCCCCAACCCCGACACAGGAAGTTTTTATCAGAGAGGTACAAGAGAAGGGGAATGCAGCATAAATGTCAAGATTTTTGAAACAAACACACAAAACTATAAGTGGATACGTCCAAGCATTTCTGTATTGGTTTTCCTGCAAAAAAGTTGTGCCAGAGGGGCTAGTAGATGTGGGGTAGGTAATTCAACTGGCTGTTAGAGAGGGTTAGCTTAAAAACGAGCCAGCATGGTCTGCCAATTTCTCCTGATAGCATTAGGTCTTTTAAGTAACAAGTGGTGGGTTCATTACTCATTCCACAGTATTTGCTAGGTACCTGCTATGTCCCAGGCACTATGCCAGAAACTGGATACATAGCAAAAAATAAAAAAGAACCAGTTTTCTCCTTTGTGTACCTGATGGTCTAGGGAGGACATCAGAGAGGACATGAATGGAAGAAAGGCTGGAGACCTCCAGTATTTCTGGCTGTTTTTAACATGGCAATAAAAATTAAGATACTCCCTTTTATGTACTATAGTTGATTTTATTTTATTTTATTTTTCTATTTATTTGGATTGAGTTTCATTCTTGTTGCCCAGGCAAGAGCACAATGGCTCAATCTCTGCTCACTGCAACCTCCACCTCCTGGGTTCAAGCAATTCTCCTGCCTCAGCCTTCCAAGATAGCTAGGATTACAGTCATGCACCACCACACCCTGCTAATTTTGTATTTTTAGTAGAGGCAGGCTGGTCTTGAACTCCTGACCTCAGGTGACCCACCGCGTTGGCCTACCAAAGTGCTGGGAGTATAGGTGTGAGCCACGGCACCCAGCCTATGGACTATAGTTGATTTTGGAATGGAAATTTATATGCAGAGCTGGAATGACAGACGACACTAGGATAACACAAAAAGAGAACTGAATGGAGACTGAGCAGGTCTGGGTCCTGCTCATGAGCTACAAAAGGTACAAATAAGGTTCCCTATTACCTCATTTTGTTTTTCAAGAGACAGTGTCTTCCTCTGTTGCCCAGGCTAGAGCGCAGTGGTGTATTCACAGCTCACAGCTCGCTGCAGCCTTTAACTCTTGGGCTCAAGCGATCCTCCCACTTCAGCCTCCTGACCATTTTAAAGCTCAGTTCATCCGCTTACAGAAAGTCAACATTCTATTCTGAAAGTGCTTCTGAATGAAAGGCACTTTGTGGTTAGAAATTCAAAGACTAAGAAAAACTGGCTTCTGTTCTCAAGGAGCCCACAATCATATCAGGGAGACATTAATCCGAAGACATCTTCTTAAGAGACTAAATGCTAAGTGAGGCCTGAAGAGGAGATGATCATTCTGAGTGAGATGGCTTGGAGTACTTGGTAAGATGGATCACACTGGAAGGGGCCCTGGAGGATGAGTAGAATTGAATGTACACAGTAAAGTGACAGAAGGACACTATTTTTTTTTGTAGGAATCAGAAATGAACTCAGATACTGAAGTTTGACAGTGTAAGGCATTTTTTTAGGGAATGGCAGATTCTTAAAACCATTTACAAACCTTATGTTGAGCCATGCTATCATGGCTCAATATACGGTTTGTAAAACGAGAATGATCCTTCCTCAGAGGGCAGTTGTGAGGATTAAATGGATGCGTGCAAAGTGCCTGGCACAGTGTTTGTACATTTCAAGTGGTCAGTAAATGTTAGCTGCTATTTATTTGTTTGTTAATTTTTTTTGGCTGAATCATCTGTGATGGTAAATGGGGCACTGCTATGGTCAGATCACATTTCTATTAGATCATGTGATCACTCACAGCACTTACATCGAATGAGACCGCAGCTGAACAAGCCTTGGTCCAGCATTGCAGGCCTATTCTTCAGTCTGTATCATCAGTTAATCTTGACAATGCCTCACACAGTTTCCCAGGATCTCAATCTGGCAATCTGAACATCACACCAAACACACCTAACTCCCTGCCCCTCAGTGAATGGACAATTTCTGCTGATTCTAGTTCTAGGTACTGAATGTCCCACTCCTTCCCTCACCATTCCAGTCTCCTAGGCCCTTGACATCTTCTCATGAGCTTTTAAAAAAAATTGTGATTAAAATATCCATAATATAAAGTTTATCATTTTAACCATTTTTAAGTGTTCAATTCACTAGCATTAAGTACATTCAAAATGTTGTGTAACCATCACCATGATCTATTTCCAAAATGTTGTATGATTCAAAACAGCAGCCATTAATCATTAAGCAATAACTCCCTACTTCCCCTTCTCCCCAACCCCTGGTAATGTCTATTCTACTGACTATAAATAATATTTTGTAAACGTCATATAAGTGGAATCATACCCTGTTTGCCCTTTTGTGTCTGGTTTACTTAACTTAACATTGTAGCATGTATCAGAACTTCATTTCCTTTTAAGGCCAATATTCGTATATATTTATATAAATACACACACACGTGCACACACACACACACGCCAAATTTGTAACCATTCATCTGCTGATGAATGCTTGCACTGTTTCAATTTTTTTTTAGATGGAGTCTTGCTGTGTCCACAGACTGGAGTGCAATGGCACAATCTCAGCTAGGGAGGCCACCTCCACCTCCTAGGTTCAAGTGATTCCCCTTTCCCCTGCCTCAGCCTCCGGAATAGCTGGGATTATAGGCATGCACCACCATGCTTAGCTAATTTTTTTGTATTTTAGTAGAGATGAGGTTTCACTATGTTGGCTAGGATGGTCTCGATCTTCTGACCTCGTGATCCACCCCACTTTGGCCTCCCAAAGTGCTATGATTACAGGCATGAGCCACCGCGCCCAACCTGTTTCTACTTTTTGGCTACTATGAATAATGCTTCTGTGAACACTGTATGTAAATACATTTCATATCCTTGTTTTCAGTTATTTTGGCTATATACCTAGGAATGAAATTGCTGGGTCATAAGGTAATTCTATGTTTAACTTTTTGAGGAACCATCAAACTGCTATGCACAGTAGCTGAACCATTTTACATTTCCACAAGCAATGTACAATGGTTCCAGTTTCTTCATATTTTTGCCACCACTTGTAGTTTTTCTGGTTTATGTAACAGCCATCTTAGTGGATGTAAAATAATATCTCATTGTGGTTTTGATTTTCTTTTCCCTAATGACTAATGATGTTGAAAACCTTTACATTTGCTTATCAAGCATTTGTATAGTTTGGAGAAATGCCTATTCAGGTTCTTTGCCTATGTCTGAGTTGAGTCATTTGTGGTTTTATTTTTGAGTTTAAGGAGTTTTAAAAATATATATTCTAGATATTAATACCTTATCAGATACATGACTTGTAAATATTTTATCCTATTCAGTGGGTTGGCTTTTCATTCTGTCAATTGTGCCTTTGATGCACAAAAGTTTTAATTTTTTTTTTTTAATTTTTATTGCATTATAGGTTTTGGGGTACATGTGCAGAACGTGCAAGATAGTTGCATAGGTACACACATGGCAGTGTGTTTTGCTGATGAAGTCCAATTTATCTATTTTCGTCTTTTGTTGCCTGTGCTTTGGTGTCGTATTTAAGAGATCATTGCCATTCCAGTGCCTTGGAGATTTTCCCCTATGTTTTATTCTGAGTTCTATAGTTTTAGCCCTTATATTTAAATCTTTGATCCACTTAGAGTTAAATTTTGTGTATGGTGTAAAGTACAGTTTACAACCTCATTCTTTTGCATATAGATGTATTAGTTTGCTAGGGCAACCATAGGAAAGGACCACAAACTGGGTGGATAAACTACAGAAATTTGTCATCTGACAGTTCTGGAGGCTAAAAGACCAAGATCAAGGTGTTCGCAGGTTGGTTCCTTCTGAGGTTGTGAGAAAGCGCACATAAGATGCTTTTCTCCTTGCTTCTGGTGCTTTGTGGCAATCTTTGCTGTTCCTTGACTTGTTAACAGATTATGCTAATTTCTGCTTTTATGTTCACATGATGTTGTGTTTGTGTGTGTGCTGGTGTCCAAATTTCCCCTTTTTATAAAGACATCAATCATATTGGATTGGGAGCCCACCCTACATAGGATAATCTCAATTAATGATATCTGCAATAACTTGATTTCCAAATAAGGTTACATTCTGAGGTACCAAGGATTAGGATTTCAATATATAAATTTTGGGGGGACATAATTCAATCCATTAGTAGTGTATACCCAGTTTTCCCAGCACGGTTTGTTGAACAGACTGTCCATTCCTTATTGAGTGATATTCACACCCTTGTCAAAAATCAATTAACCTTATATGTGATGGCTTATTTCTTGGCAATCTGTTCTATTCCATTGGTCCATATGCCTGTAGCACACGTTTTTTGGATTACTGTAGCTTTGTATGAAGTTTTGAAATTAGGAAATGTGGGTTCTCTAACTTTGCTTTTCTTGTTCAAGATTGTTTTCATTATTCAGGGTCCTTTGAGATTCCATATAAATTTTAGGATGGGTTTTTCTATTTTCATCAAATATTCCATTGGGATTTTGATAGAGAGTTCATTTAATCTGTGGATCACTCTGAGTAGTATCACCATTTAACAACAATAGGTTTTAAAATCCATGAATATGGGAAATCTTTCCATTTATTTAGATATGCAATTTCAGTAATGTTTTATAGGTTTTTTTTTTCTTTTTTTTTGAGACGGAGTTTCACTCTTGTTACCCAGGCTGGAGTGCAATGGCGCGATCTCAGCTCACCACAACCTCCGCCTCCTGGGTTCAGGCAATTCTCCTGCCTCAGCCTCCCAAGTAGCTGGGATTACAGGCACACGCCACCATGCCAAGCTAATTTTTTGTATTTTTAGTAGAGACGGGGTTTCACCATGTTGACCAGGATGGTCTCGATCTCTTGACCTCGTGATCCACCCGCCTCGGCCTCCCAAAGTGCTGGGATTACAGGCTTGAGCCACCGCGCCTGGCCTGTTTTGTAGTTTTTTAATGAGTTTTTTGTATCTTTTGTTAAATGTAGTTCTATTCTTATTTATTTTTAGAGAGACACATAATGTAGTAGTTAAAAGCACATATTCTGAAGTTAGACTGCACAGAGTTTGATTTTACTGTTGACTAGAGCTGTACGACATTAGGCAAGTTACTTAACTTATTTTTGCCTCAGTTTTTTCTTAAAATTATGGATAACAATTCATAAATTTGATGTGAGTATTAAGTGAGATTATACATATATCAGTTTTTTAATGTGTGAACCATATTAAATGCTCAATAGATGTTAATGTTTCTTATAGTAGTAGCAGTAGCATCAGGATGTAGTAAGAAATGAGACTGGGGCAGTGTATTGGTGTCATTTTGTGAAGAGTCTTAAATATCAAGATAAAGGATTTAGACCTTGTTCTGTTGGCAAATAGAGCATTAGAAAAACTTGTTTTAGATAGTAAATTCCGGCGATTATAAGAAAGACAGGTGGAGAGTTATGTAATTGTCATAATGGGTACTAGTTCTAATTGGCAATGAGAATCTGAACTAGTGATAGAATATATCCAATTATATATATATATATATATATATATATATATATATCCAAATAATATATATATATATCCAAATAATATATATATTCAAAAGAAGATAAGATATTTGTAATTTAAAAAATATTACAGGCCTTGACAACTGTTTCCATGAGTATAATGAAGAAGGCATGCTGTGTCAGGGGTGTCTTTGTGACATCTATATATAGATACCCAGAAGTCTGAAATTTAGAAGATAGGTCAGGGTAAGAAATGCATATTTGGATATATGCTGTTATATAGTGTTGTAGTTACTAATATTTTGCCTTTCAACTTTAAATCCTTTTTTGCCTTACTTTGTGATTTTCAAGATGGACCCTGTAGACATTTCTTTGTCGAAGGATACAATTTTAGGCTTTGCCAATAGAGGATGCTGGAAGGACACTGGAAGGGCTGAGCAAGAGGAAGGGTCTTTTTCTGTGTGTGTGTGTGTGTGTGTGTGTGTGTGTGTGTGTGTGTGTGTGTGTCTGTGGGCACGCACAGTTTTTTCATGTAATAGCCAGTAAACGGGCATGTGGGGTGGGGTGGAAGAGAACAGCCTTCGCTGGAGTGGCCCTCGGAGATAAGCAGCAGCTGCCATGCCCTGCAAGTTTTTTTGTCACTTCCAAGGTGCATGTATATGACAGCTACACCATTTCAAATGAGGTCTGAATCTCAACCTTGGGGTGGGAAAAGTTGGAGAGTTCTTCTAAGTTTCCGAGCTCCTGCCTTGCTCACGTTCCTCAGCCCTGATGATGGTTATTGTGTTTTGGAGTTACTGCTTCAGTACTCTCTGGAGCCCTCTTTTACCAGCCAATAGTTTTTTTTAAAAAATATTAAAATGTCCCTATTCAAATTACTGGTGTGATTTCTGTCTTCTGGCTGGACTTTGATACGACCACATATGAGTAAGAATTGAAATCATAGAAGTAGGTGATCTCATTCAAGCAAAGAACAGAAATATGAGAAGATTGAGGAGGAAACTCCAGGGAATGACTTTTTTTTGAAAGTGAGCAAAGAAAGTGTAGCTATAAATAAGAAGGACAAAGTAGGAAGAAATCATGCAGAAGCCTGGGAGAAGAGTGTCAAGGTGGGACTGCTACAGTGTCAAATTTCATGGAGGGATCCAGTAGTGGGAGAACTAGGGAGAGGCTGTGGGATTTGTCTAGGAAGTAACCAGTGACCTTTCAAAGGACAGTTTCTGTGGTGTGATGAATGAGGTAGAAAACAGACTGCCAAGAGGACTGAGAAAAAAATGCAAGGTGAAAGTTAGATTCAGCAAATGGAAGTTTGTCTTCTAGGAAGCTTGATGGTGATGGGAACAATATATAAAGGAGAAAAGCAGAATTAAAAAAGAATTGTTGGGAAAAGGAGATTTGAGGATAGAATTACATATATGCCTAACATCATTCATTCGAGACTCAGATACAAAAAATTGTGAAGTGCTTGTAGAAATTAAAAACAGTAGATACATGCAGCATACTAAAAACGCTTTTGTGATTTTTAAAGGATTTTTCACTATTTAAGGTTTTGCCTCATACCCATTGCACCACTTTTGCTTAAACAGTCCATTCTGCCTCTAATTGCTCCATCCTAGTCACATCCAATGACTGCTGGCAGAGACCACCTAGTGCCTTTCCTTAAAATTGTGCCTGCAGAGATTTTCTTCCTATCTTGTGCACATTTTCCTTTTCTAAATTTACCATAAATGTAATTGCTTTGGCATCTTTCTCTCTCGCCCTGGGACTTTTGGGGGCTACTCATTTCAGAAGCTGGCTTACGTTATGCAAGAGAAAGATGAGCCCACAGCAGAAATATTATCAGAGGGCCCTCAGGTTTGTATGTGTTCTGCTTCAAATCATCTTTTCCTAAAACCATGTCCTGCCACTTGAAGCTAAGCATTTTATTATTTGTGAAATACGTCTGGCATCAAAACAAAAGCTTTTTTATTTATGTGAGTTTATGGGGAACACGAGAAATTCCATTACATGCATATAAAGCATAGTGACCAAGTCAGGGTATCCATCTCCCATGCACAGTACGTTTTTGTGAAGTACAGTCACCCTACTCTGCTATTAAACATGAACTTTATCTTACTATGTGGGTTTTAATCCACGTCTCCTCATCCTTTCTCCTGCCCCCACTCACCATTCCCAGTCTATTATCACAAAATAAAAACTCTTAAGAGTCTTTCGCTGAAAACAAGTTGGTTTTCACAAATAGACCACAGAGAGACATTCATATAAATAAGCTACTCTACTACTTTTTGAGGTTAAGATAAGCAACTCTTTTCTGCTAGAAGGAAAAGAAATTAAGATTCTTACTGAACTGGATGCTTTCATGGGCATCATTTCACTTCCTCGTCTGCACTGTCGCCATGCTGTGTTTTCATTCACATCTGCAACTGAGGCTCTGAGAAAGTAGGTGGTTTGTCCAGTGCTATCCAATTAGCAGATGGCAGGCAGGATTGTCACCCATGTCTAATTCTTAGACCTGTGCTCATTTTACCACGCAAATGGTAATGGTTATAATTAATTCACTAGAGAAAAATGTCAGTTTAGGTGAGAAATCTGTGGCAACTGCTTTATTGAGCTCAAGGAAACACATGGAGATTAAAGAAGGCTGTGAGTCCTTGTATTTAGAAAAGAAGTGATCCTAGTCAAAAATAGGATTGGAGGCTGATAGGGAAACTGAAGCGGAGTTAGAAGTAAAGTCACTTTAACACTCAGGGCTTCCAAGGGGTGGAGACATGACAATAAAGTCATCAAAGTCAGACTGAAGAAGAATGCCTGGTTACCCACGAGTGGCTCGACTCTAGGGGAGGCTGTGGTGACACAAGAAAAGGCATCGTGGAGTAGCAATAGGAGGAAGCATCTTCTGACCTTCGCAAGAAACTCTGGATTTCAAATCTGTATTAAAAAAAATCAGTTTCTGAAATAAAGGTAGAAAATGGCAGAAGAGTAGTGATTTCATCCTGACTCACACAGTTCACTGGAAAGTAACTTGTCTTATGATCAACAGCCAGGTCTACTCCACTCTGCTTTGTTCTACTTGAGTGCAAGTTTACTCCTGCCCTCTCCTATTGTCTTTGAAGATTAGAAAGCTTTGCTAGCTTGGACTTAATCTCTGTAAAGCAGAGAATATGGAAGAATTTGTGTTTTTCTGATCACACGAGAATGTGAATCCTCGGAAACTATTAATTTTTTTTAAGTTAAAAAATTTTTAAATTTTATTTTAGGTTCAGGGGTACATGTACAGGTTTGTTACGCAGGTAAACTTGTGTCACAGGGGTTTGTTGTACAGATGATTTTGTCACCCAGGTACTAAACCTAGTATTTGATAGTTATTTTTCCTGATCCTCTCCCTCCTCCCACCTTCCACCCTCTCATAGGCCCCAGTGTATGTTGTTCTCATCATTTAGCTCCCACTTATAAGCGAGAACATGTAATATTTGGTTTTCTGTTCCTGTGTTAGTTTGCTAAGGAAAATGGCCTCCAGCTTCATCCACGTCCCTGCAAAAGACATGATCTCATTCGTTTTTAGGGTTGCATAGTATTCCATGGTCTATATGTATATATACCACATTTTCTTTACCCAATCTGTCATCGATGGGCATTTAGATAGATTCCATGTCTTTGCAATTGTAAATAGTGCTGTAATAAACATATGCATGCATGTGTCCTATTACTGGGTATGTACCCAAAGGAATATAAATCATTCTACCGCAGTTAAGTATTTTTCTTAGGTTTTTGTGTTGTGATTTCATAAAGTCAAGGAAAGAAGTATTTTGTTATAGATCCTCTCATGAGTGCCCTGCTGGAACAGAGGCATGGTCAGGTGAGGAAATAACCAAAAGCCAGCTGGGCTGACCAAGAGTTTTTGAAAACTCAGATGACAATCTGTTATGTTTTCAAATGAGTTATTCAAACATTTGTTACGAGACAAAAGAGCACAGCATTTAAAACAAAGTTATAAGAAGTAACTTAGGAGATGAACCAGTTTACCTGAGCCCTTCTTTTCCTCCCTACAATTTACAAAACTCTGATAAGTAAATTAAGGGTGTATAGGAGGAGAGAAAATAGATCTGACAGAAAACTTCACAGTGAGACTTCAAGAGTATCTGTAGAGAAACTCATCAAAAGGATACCTGAAAGCCATCAAAGATACTTGAAGTCAGGAGTTCATGGGTTTTCAGCCTTCTATGGGAGAAGCAATCTACGGGAGGAGCAGTTCCTGGGCTACACTAATTGAACCTGTGTCAAGATGTTTAAAAGCAGGGAATGCTGCTTTGAAGGGAAGCCACAGAAGTTGGTGTATGTGCTGTGGGGACAGTGTGGCCCCCCTTCCACCCCCAGATTGTGGAGAGAAACCTCAAGTGGCCTGCAAGTTGGACTTGGTTGGTCGTCGTATTTCCTGCACCATCAGTCAGAAAATGGCATGCAGCTGTATTTTCAGACTGAACCACACTGTGAGGGGTAAGCAGCTGATCTTTTCACTCATGTCTCCACATTTAATATTCCTGTCACTTTTTTCCTGGAGTGCTATTTTATGAATACAAACACTTCTCCCAATGGTTGGATTCATACATGAATTGCCAATAAATCTAAGATTTGCTCCAGTTCTGGTACAATCATGAAAAGCCACTTCCAACATTATCCTCAAAGCCAAGGGCAGTAGCCACAGGCTTTGAAGATAAAGCATATTTTTAGCACTTGAAAAACTACTCACACAACACAGTATCTGGATAAAATAATTCTCCCTTTGAAGTCAGGTCAGATGGTTGAAATGTGAGCGGGTTGAAAATATGGTCGAATATACAGTTGTTAAGCTCTGTGTAAGTTTCAAGACCATTAGTCCATGAAGACCTGCAATCGAAATCAGGGGACTGGTTCTGAGGATGTGACCTTCCAGCCCTGGACAGGATGGCAGCAAAACCCCTGAGACACATGGGCTTTTCAAGTTCTCTAGAGAAGTAGATTCTCGAGAGCCCATTCTTGAGAGTAATAGCTGGTCCTCTAAGGAAGGCCAGCATATTGTCTTTATTTTCAGGTAAAATAAGTCGGGATCTGGGTTTTCTACTGCAAATGTCAGCACTGTTAAACATTTTCAACATATTAAAAGAGGTGACTTGGCTCTTTAAGGAGAACAAAGGTGAAAATGTCAACTTTCATTTGGTATATGAAACTGTAATGTAATGTTTGTAAAAGATTTCATGGTATTTTACTTCCCTGCAATGTTTCTCTGTGAGCCTTAAATTATAAAGCAAGACCTTTCTGTTTTGTGGTAAAAATATATCTTCAACATATTTATTATCTCCTGCTCTAAAATCAAACAAACAGGGAACCTAAACTGTTGATTTTCAAAGATCTAACCTTAAAGTTCTGAGTCACAATTCACGCAAAACTGATAGGGAAACTGATATGTTCCATAAACAAGCAAATTTACTCCTTCCAAACCAGTGACATCAGAAATGCTACCCAGGGTACCATCTTCTATAACAGTTAGTGTAGTAATCTGACAACATGCAAACGTTCCAGTCAGCTTTCTGAGAAATAATCTCATATCTGCTTCTCATCTACGCATTTTATTTAATCTCCCTCCTCTCAAATTTCTTAACTGTGGATGCAATGAATAATGCTAGATTCAATGGATGCATAGTTCTGACAGCAAATGGGTTGGGGTTTGGTTGGACTGTGATATGAAGGGTGGGTGTCAAAAGCCAGATTTTTTTTTTTTGAGACAGAGTTTTGCTGCTGTTTTCTAGGCTGGTGTGGGCGTGATGTTGGCTCACTGCAACCTCAGCCTCCTGGGTTCAAGCGATTTTCCTGACTCAGCCTCCCAAGTAGCTGGGCTTACAGGCATGTGCCACCCCGTGTGGAAAAGCCAAGATTTACCCTTTCTCTGGAAGGGTATTTCTCCCTGAAAACAAAGCAGAATGGAACAAAACAAAATGGTAACAGCAAAACAAAAGAGGTTTTAAAGGACGTGAACAGTAGTCTAGTTCTAGTCTAATGAGCCTGGCTGCACGTACAACCTCATCAGCCAGTCCAGGCCAGATCAAGTGAAAACTCCTAAGTGGCCATGAGAGGCTGAGTGAGGTCCATTTCCTGTAGTGGTCTGTAGGGTTACCTCATGCCAGTGAGACATTCTTCAGCAGAAGCTGTGCCTTAATCACCTCTGTAACTGGCACCTGGCCTGTTATGGCATATAGCTAGAGCTACCATAACAAAATAGAACAGATTAGGTGGCTTAAGCAAGAGACATTTATTTCTCAGTTATGGAGCCAGGAAGCTGAAGGTCAAGGCATCAGCAGGAGTTGGCTTCCTCTGAGGTCCCTTTCCTTGGCTTGCAGATGGCCTCTTTTTATCTGTGTCCTTACACAGCCTTTTCTCTGTGTGCACACATCCCTGGTATCGCTTCTCTTTTTATCAGGCACCAGACCTATTAGGTTAGGGCTGTGATCTGTTTCACTTTTTAAAGGCCCTATCTTTAAATACAGATAATTGGGGATTAAGGCTTCAACATATGAATTTTGAGGGACACAATTCAGATTCAGTTTATGAGATGAAACTGCCTTTGCAAAGCATATGACAGTGAGAAAAATCTGACATAGGAAAATTATGTCAGTGAAAGAAATCTGACCTCATCGACTGATCTTGCTTCTAACCCCCACGCTGCCCTTGTTCATTCTTAGGGACAGGGGGCGCTAACTTTTGGAGCAATTTAGCTTATGGTTTAACTTCAAAAACAGGACAAAACATCTATTCCCTGAAATAAACCCCTTCCTTGCTTAGGGATCAGACGACCTTTGTAAAACCAACAAATTAGCCACAAGATAAGAAACTACCGCTCAGGAGTCACGCAGCCGGAGGCCACAAGATTACTAACCTCCCAGTTGCTCCTGTGGATCACTTAAACCTAAGATTGGTGTTTGAGGTATTTTTCAGACCCTGCATTCTAATGAATTAGCTGGTGCCACCCAGACCAGTAAACTGGCTCCTGTGGTCTTGTGGCCCCCACCCAGGAACTAAGAACAAGAGGACAGTTTCAACTCCTTATGATTTCATTTCCACCTGACCCTTCAGTATTCCCCATTCCCTAGTCCCATTGCCTGCTAAACTATCTTTAAAAAACCCTTGCCTTCAAAAATTTTTGAGGAGGCTGACTTTAATAATAATAAAGCACCAGTCTTCCATTTAGCTAATTCAACATGTACTGCAATTCCCTGTCTTGATTAATCAGCTCTATCTGGGCAGTGGGTCAGATGAACCCATCAGGGGGTTACAGATTTGGGGAATGGTCTAGAATAGCCTTTGTGGGTACTTGCCTGTGGTTCAGCAGCCCCTCACTGGTGGCAGATTTCGAGGCCAGCCAGAGTGGCTGCTTAATTCTCCTGGACTAAGGATTGCCTCTGGTGCCATCTTTACTTGTGGGTCGCTGTCTACCTACAGTGCATGGTTGTGAATGCAGTGGAAAAATAGTTCCTGGAAGGTGTCTTTTAACATGGTTTGGTGAGTATTCTAGGCACTGCCAACACACCCTTCCTTCTCTTGATCTGTTGCCCTTTCTAGAGGCACCGTAGCCCCTTTACGGGGACTGCCTGGCTCTGTAGCCCTGTCAGGGGGACTGTTTGACTCTCCCTAGACTGTAGAAAGGGTCTCAGTTTGGGGAGACTTCTCCCCACTTGGATGGAGATTAGGGTACCTGTTTGGAGGAATACTCTTCTGGTTTGGAATCTGGTCTGGAATCTTTTTGGAAGGTCTTCTATTTGTCTTTTTGTGATTGTGTATGTTTGCATATGTGGAGATCTCTGAAGGAATTGCTATTGGAAGTCCAGCAGGCTGTCTGATCTGTCACGTTTGGTGAGCCCTGAAGGAACCGTTAGCAGGAAATCAACAGGTTTAACTAGCAGCTACTGCTCGTCCTTCCATCTTGCCTGGGGACCATGTGTTAAAACTCCTTGTTGGGGATTATTTTCCCCAACTTGAGTGGACTAAAGATGAAAGGGGCTGACTGGGGCAAGTTTGAGTGTTATCACATCAATGCTTGGGAGCTCAGCAGGGTGACTAGTGTCTGCTTTGTCATGTGTATTTTGCTCCAGCCAGAATGGGAACTGTTAATTCAGTTCCACTATGCACCCATGGGGCAACATCTTGCAAAATTGAAAAGCTTTTGCCTTGAGTTTTATGAAATAGAAAAGGATGATTTTCTTTTGTAACACAGCTTAACCTCCACAGCTATGGAATAGCAAACAGGATCACCAAAAGCCTCTCTACTCTTCTGGAAGTTGCAGAGAAAGGGAACCTGGAAACCTGGCGTGCTAGCAAAAGGGTAAGAATTTCTTACCAGTCAGGCTTCTGGCCTCTCTCTGTCTCTGTGCAACCTGGTTGAATGAATGGTAAAAGTCATTTATTCAATGTTTGTTTCCTCTGAAAGGTTTTAATTAATAGAAAAACAGATTTTTATGATTAGTCTTTCTGTCTTTCTGTGTTGTTCAGTTATGGACAAGGGTACCACAGGCTATAATGCAGTCTGAGATCCCTTATAAGCCTGCTGTTCAAGCTGGCGCTATGGACTGGCCAATTACAAACTTTACTGCAGGTCCCTGAAACCAAAAGTGAATGAGATTTCTCTTTTGTCTTGTTTTATGTCCTTGAGAACTTGACCTTATGATCATGTTGAGGTACTCTCTCTTGGTCTCCAACATCCAGACAGTGGGAATTTTGGAGTTCATGTCAGAAAGCCAGTCTGAAATGACACATGATAATGTCATGGCTAGTCTTAAGAATTCTCTTGAACAGTTAAAATCTTTTGCAAGTTCAGAACTGAGTGCTGCAGATCTCTTCTGGAAAGAACAGCTGCAACTCTCCCATGTTGTAGTTCAGTGGCTGAGTTTCTTTCCTTTTACTACCATGGCCTGGGTTCAATTTTGGCTCAGGGAGTGAGCCTTTTCTAGTTTGATGTTTGCGGGACATTTTGCCATCAATTTTTTTTCCTTCCATGGCCATCTTCTGACTTTCTATCTTGCATTTTCCTTGCTCTGAGCTACCTTTGGAGAGATTCTAAATCTTGAAAAAATCACTTCCATTTCTTTGAGATACCTCATGGATCCATGGTTAAGTCGTAACCTTGGTCAAAGCTTATTTGTTTCACTTGGGAAGTTACCTTTGGTAAAGTTCAAAGGCCAGAAATGTTGGCTGCTTGCTCTGGTTCAAATCTGGTAATAAAAATTTTAAAATAATTTTTATTTTGAGAGTCTTGTAGTTAGCAATCAATTTAATTAAGGCTGATATTTGGGCTATATGTATACAGATACTGTTTTAAAACCCCACTCTTCCTCTGAAAAACTTTACTCAATGGAATTCTGTTTAATTTTCCACTTACTCCTGTCTGTTCCTACTTTTTCTTGTATTAATTGTTTTGACTTTTGAGGGGGACCAGAAATTAGTTTGCACTATGAGAAAAATTTAACCTTGATGTGTAAAGCTAGGTTTAAAAAAATTTTTAAGTGGCCAATGGCAGTTGCTTGCAGTGAGTGATTATTACTACAGGGTGATGCTCCTTTCTTTGCATGCTTAAATATGAAAGATGTGCTTTTAGACACATGGAAGATACAGAATTAGAAATGGACCAATTGCAGAGTGGGCCAATTGGCTTTAGATTGTCTGGAAGCCTTGAGGAAATATCTTTCCAATGAAATGCGTCGTGGAAGCATTGCCTGTCTCATCCTGCAGTGTTTCCCTCATGACCCAGGATTCAGTGTAAAAGTGGGATCCTTGATTTTGAGATCTGTTTTGCTTTTTGGCTGTGTCTGCTTATTAGGCCCTAGAAACTGGCTCAGTTCCTTAAAGGATTCCACCCGAAAGCCAATAATCCAATGAAAAAACTTACTTCATTAAGGAAATCTCCATATGTAAGGGTGTCTACTTTCCCTGGCTGTCTTGATTAAACTTTTACCCACACCGTTTTACCTAGGTTTAAATAAAATATGAATTCTCTATTTTGTTTCATCTAAGAATTATTCCTTTAAAAATGCAAATTTGGAACCACCTGGCTGACAGCTCTTTAGGGCAGGGAACAGGTAATCAGGAGACTGATAGTCTAAAATGAAAAAGAAAAAATTAAAAACAGGCAAATGAAGACTCTAATAACTCTACCAGATCTGCTTCTGTGTATTCACATATGTTGTGTGTATGTGTGGGGTTTCACTACCAAATATAAAAGAGATCTAATTTTTTTTTTGAGATGGAGTTTTGCTCTCGTAGCCTAGTCTGGAGTGCAATGGCGATATCTTGGCTCACCTCAACCTTCACCTCCCAGGTGCAAGCAATTCTCTTGCCTCAGCCTCCCAAGTAGCTGGGATTATGGCATGTGCCACCATGCCTGCTTAATTTTGTATTTTTAGTAACGACTGGGTTTTTCCATGTTGGTCAGGCTGGTCTCGAACTCCTGACCTCAGGTGATCTGCCCACCTCACCTCCCAAAGTGCTGGGATGACAGGTGTGAGCCACTGCACTCGCTTAAAAGAGCTCGAATTAATTGGCTTTTAAAATAAGCACTTAAATATTTTGTCAGAAAAATGGAAACTTTAAAGCCTTTTAGTTAAAATGACTTTAATAAGCTTTGAAAAATAAAGACGGTTTTAAAGATTAAAGGTAAAATAAAATAGAACTGTCTTCACAATTTAGACATTTCATCTAAATTAGGCAGTTCAGATACTGTATTTACTAGAAGCTTTAAAGTTACACACTGCTTCTATGACTTTTGATAACTGTCTACTTGCCTGCTTTAGAAATATTTTCCAAATTTTAAATTGTAAGTAAGGCCTGAGGACGTGTGGATTTAGCCACGTCTCTTAGCTATGTTGGAAAGAGTCAGACATTATCTGAGGTTCTGTCCTATGTCCTAGGCTCTGCACCTGGTACGTAACTAAAATTGCTCACTTTTAAAAATGGGAGTTGTATGCTGTTGGTAAAAAGACATAGGAATATGTTTCTTTGTATCTAGTTTAGAGGGTTTAGGAATTTTTCTAAATTTAATAAAAGAGAAGATAAAACTAAAAGTTTAAGCAAGTTATAGAAGGTTTATGATAGATTAACCTTATAAAAGAAATTCTGTCTGTGAGCAAATAGGCTAAAATTAAAAGGATATTATTTAGCTTTCCCATAAATGAAACATTAAAGTAAAATGCAGCGCCAGATCTGGGGCTTGTGTCAAAACAACAAGGTTTTCTTGAAATATTGATCTGCTTTTTAACAAGAAATTGTAGAGTTATAATGGATTTGTCAAAACCTTATCTTATGCTTACACTGATTAAAATGAAATAAATTTGTTTACAGGGTTGTATAAAAAATTGGGTTTAGGCTGGGAGTGGTGGGAGTACGTCTGTAATTCCAGCACTTTGGGAGGCCAAGGCAGGAGAATCATTTAAGGTCAGGAGTTCCAGACCAGCCTGGCCAACATGGCAAAAACCCTATTCTACTAAAAAAAAAAAAGCACAAAAATTGCTGAGTATGGTGGCTTGGGCCTGTAGTCCCAGCTACTTGGGAGGCTGAGTTAGAAAAATCACTTGAACCTGGAAGGCAGAGATTGCAGTGAGCCGAGATCATGACACTGCACTCAAGTCTGGGTGACAGCACAAGACTCTGTCTCCAAAAAAAAAATTGGATTTAATATAAATCATACATAAAGTTAAAATAGGATTTTCTTTTTTGAACAAGATTTTCATGTAGTATTGAGAGATAAAATATATTTTGTTTGCCTTTTAAATAAACTACCAAAAAAAAAAGCAAAAAGAGAGAAGAGACAGATCAGTTGTCTTCATACTGTCTTTATTGGATCTTGTTTAGAAAGCTGAATCTCCCCTCTATCAATGAGTAAAAATTTATGTCTTTCTAAAATTTTTGAGTTATCATTTTTGTTAATGAAGTTACTTATAGTGACATGGAATTCTATTTTATAATACCAAGTATTTTAAATCTTTGATATTTGATAAACTTTCCAAAATCAAATTCTGAATTAAGTTGTTTTTGGCCTCATTAACATTTTAAGTACTAGGTCCCCTGCATTCCAAAAAGGGACATATTCAGCTTCTTTGGCATATTAAAATTACATAAGAAGCATTTTCAAATATAAAATACTTTTAAATTTTCTTTGGGTTATATTCATATAAATGTGTTGTAAATTTGTGTTTCAAAACTTTATAAGACTCCTGTAATTCTGATACACCTCAGAATATGTTATCATTAATAATGATTATAATTAATTATTGTGTGCCACAAAAATGACTAAATTTTCTTGTTGATTGTGTCTTCAATCGTAGCTGTCCTGAGATTTTCGTTATCCACAGATAATTTTTATCTTGTTTTGATCCTTTACAAATGGCAGTTTATATTCAGCTGTAAGAGTCTGACAGCTGCTTTTGAATGCAGGTTTTTGATGACTTGGGAGATTAAGTTATTGAAATAGAAAAAGAAACCTTTGAGGACTCATGTAGAGAGCTGATGTGTTCAGGAGCACTGCGGCTTCAATGAAAGGAAGGACAAGAGTTAATTGCATGAACTGAACTAACAGAAGACCTAAATAACCTTCCTATGATGTATTGTTTGACATACTGCTAATCTTTTTTGTTTTGTTTTTCAGAGTAAAAAAAACTTTTTCTTTTGAGCTATTTATAGCTTTTAACAATGGAAGAAAATATACTCCTATGAACAAAATTTGAAAAATATTTCTTTCTCTCTACCTAATTTATCCAGAATTTGGAAACTACTTGTGAGTTTTCTTAACTTACGGCAATATAGTTATTTGCATAGGTGCAATAAGGATCTGTTTTCTTTTATACAGGACACAATTGGAGACACTGGAATTTTTATCAAGGGTTAAATTGGAATCAGATGCTTTCAGATATAAACAGACTACTTGAAGGAATCAAATTTGACTTACAGAGCCAATAAAAGCCCCTTGGGAAAACTGGCCCTATACCTAATTTACATAGTGCCTATACAGAGTTCCTGACCTGTGGTAATTTTTGACAGGCCCAGGCTCAAGAGGAGAGTAATTCATCTGATCATATAAGTATCTGAAGGCACAGATAAATTTGTGGCTGGGCTCAAGGCTTTCAAAAGTGTAATCTGGGATTCCTTATGGAGAAACCTCCAGCAAAGCCAATGTTTAAAAAGTCTATATGGATTAGTCCATTCTTGCACTTTTATAAAGAAATACCTGAAACTGGGTAATTGATAAGAAAAGAGGCTTAATTGACTCATGGTTCCACAGGCTGTACAGGAAGCATGGCTGGGAGGCCTCAGGAAACTTTCAGTTATGGCAGAAGGTGAAGGGAAAGCAGGCATGTCTTACATGGATAGAGAAGGCAGAAGAGAGAGAAGGGGGAGGTGCTATACACTTTTAAGCAACCAGATCTGATGATAACTCACTCACTATCATGAAAACAGGTAGGGGGAAGTCTGACCTCATGATTCAACCACCTCCTTTTAGGCCCCTTCTCCAACATCATGGATTACAATTTGACATTAGATTTGGGTGGGGACACAAATCCAAACCATATCATTCTTCCCCTGGCCTCTCCTAAATCTCATGTCCTTCTCATACTGCAAAATACAATCACCCTTTTTCAACAGTCCCCCAAAGTGTTAATTTATCTCAGCATTAACTCAAAAGTTCATAGTCCAAAGTCTCATCTGAGACGAGGCAAGTCCCTTTTGTCTATGAGCCTGTAAAATAAAAAAAAATTAAAAAAAAGTTATTCCAAGATACAATGAGGGATTACATAAATACATCCCTTCCCAAAGAGAGAAATCAGCCAAAATCAAGGGGTTACAGGCCCCATACAAGTCTGATACCCAGCAGGGCAGTCATTAAATCTTAAAGCTCCGATATAATCTCCTTTAACTCCATGTCTCACATCCAGGCATCACTGATGCAAGAGGTGGGCTTCCAAGTTTTTTGGGAGCTCCACACCTGCAGCTTTGCAGGATATAGCCCCTTTGGCTGATTTCATGGGTTGGCATTGAGTGCCTGCAGCTTTTCCAGGTGCACAGTGCAAGCTGCCAGTGGATCTATCATTCTTGCATCCAGAGGACAGTGGCCCTCTTCTCACAGCTTCACTAGGCAGTGCCCCAGTTGGAGGACTCTGTGTGAGGGCCCTGACACCACCTTTCCCCTCTGCACTGTCCTAGCAGAGGTTCTCCATGAGGGCTCTGCCCCTGCAGCAGAGGGACATCCCTCTGGACATCCAGGCATTTCCATACATTCTCTGAAATCTAGGTGTATACACATGGACATAGAGAATACAATAATAGGCAATAGAGACTCAGAAGGGCAAGTGGGTGGGAGGGAGGTGAATGATGAGAAATTAATTAAGGGTATAATGTACTTCATCTGGCTAATGGATACCCTGAAAACCCTGACTTGACCACTACACAATTTGTGCATGTAACAAAATTGCACATGTACTCTATGAATCTATACATATTTTTACGGAGTCCTTGCAAGAGACATTCAGAGAAGGCAGAGATTGCCTAAGCATCCACAAGACAAGGAATGTTGGCAGCCATGAAAGGCAAAGAACGTGATCTTGCCTAGAGCCTCTGGAACATAGCCCTGCCAACACCTTGATTTCAGACTACTGGCCTCCAAAACTATGAGAGAATAAATTTCCAGCCACCAAGTTTGTGACCGCTTGTTAAAGCAGCTGCAGGAAACTATGACATCTTGTTTCCTCATTCAAAATATGCATAATGAACAGATGTGGTGGCTCACACCTGTAATCCCAGCACTTTGGGAGGCCAAGGCAGGCAGATCATTTGAGGTCAGGAGTTTGAGACCAGCCTGGCCAACATGGTGAAACCACGTCTCTACTAAAAATGCAAAAATTAGCCGGGCATGGTGGCAGGCGCCTGTAATCCCAGCTACTCGGGAGGCTGAGGCAGGAGAATCACTTGAACCTGGGAGGCAGAGGTTGCAGTAAATTGAGATCACACCATTGCACTCCAGGTGAGCAACAAGAATGAAACTCTGTCTCAAATATATATATATATATATATATATATATATATATATATATATATATATATATACATATATGAATAACAATAGTACCTATTAAATAAAGTAATCATGGAAAGCAATTAGCATAGGACCTACCACTGCAAACTCTCAATAAAACCCTAATTAATGTTACAAATGGTGGAGGAAGGCAACAGGTTGCCCAACCTTAAAAGAGCCAGAGGTCCAGGAAAATAATTGTTTTTGCCTGAGACATCTTCCAGTTTATTTTTTTTTAAGGTTAAAAACTATAGTCACTTTCTTGCTTCCTAAAGTCCATGGAGTATAGGCAAAATATCACACTCTGCATTCCAAAATATAAATACCAAGCTTCCATGTGCTTGTGCAATGGGAGGTGGGGAGAAAGCCACATATGTAAAAAACATACGAAACTGTTCTTAGGCCACCAGATATGGAAAGCAAAAATACTTTGTGTGCCAACTGTTGTGACTGTGTATGTGTATGTATTTACCCATTCTCAGACTGCTAATAAATTCATACTAGACTGGGTAATTTATAAGGAAAGAGCTTTAATTGACTTGCAATTCTGTATGACGGAAGAGGCCTCAGAAAACTTGCAATCATGCAGAAGGCAGCTCTTCACAGGGCAGCAGGAGAGAGAGGAAGTGCTGAGCAAAGAAGTTTGCTTTCCCTTCCACCATGATTGTAAGTTTCCTGAGACCTCCCGGCCATGCTGAACTGTGAGTCAATTAAACCTCTTAATAAATTACTCAGTCTTGGATATGTCTCTATTAGTAGTGTGAGAATGGACTAATGGTCTAAAGCTTATTTTGCGAGTAAATCAGTTCTACCATGATTTGTCTTTAATAAAATTGAGAGGCTGGAGAGAGAAAAAGTATGGTTTCCAAAAAACTGTAGTACAATTGTTGTTAGATTTTAGACTTGTTCATTGTTTTTAAGTTAAAAAAATATGTTCTACAATTTGAACTGAGTGAAATTCTTTCTGGGCTTCAAGTCTCCAAAATAATGCTTACAAATTGTTTTCCATTTTTCCAGTTTGGACTACTTCCTTTCTTTTTCCCTAAGGCCCTACATGCTAAAGCTTAGTCCTTGGGATGCAGTCAAAGAAAATGTGTCAAATTGCCACAGCCATCCTCCTACTAACTAAAAGTGTTTTGAATCGGACATCTGGATAGATTGTGCCTAACATTAACTTTTGTTTTTCTTCTGTTTCCATGGAAACACCTCTTATTAAAAATCTATTTGCCTTCATCACATATAGGGGCATAGCTCATCTGCAATGCCACCTCCTAGAATGGCACACTGCTGTTTAACTCAACTGCTCTATTCTCAGGTCTCGAAAACTGACTACAAAGATATGGGATGATATATTTAAATTTTCCCTTTTTTTGTATATTCCAATTTGTCTTTCTAACAATCTGACCCAAATCTCTCTCTACTAGTGACCCTATGTCTGATTGGTCTTCAGAGCTATTCACCTGAATCCCCAGGGTTTCAAAGCAATTCTGCAAGGAAGTCTGAAGCTCAGACTTTCACTCCCGAAATTAAGACTCAGTATCTTCTAGTCTGCTGTTCATTGAAGTGCTGTGCTAAAACTGTGGATGAGAGTACTAACATCATTGTCATGCCAGTCTTGAAACTCCTACCAAGCACCTGTGAATACACACAGACAGTTGCAAAGCGGTTTAACTCCTCTTACCTTTGAGAATACTGTGTGAAGAAACCCAAGAGGGGAGATTAAAACTGCCTTTGCAGAGATTATGACAGTGAGAAAAATTTGACATAGAAAAATTATGTCAGTGAAACAAATCTGACCTAATCAGCTGATCTTGCTTCTAGCCTCCAAGCGGCCTTTGTCCATTGCCGGGGATAGCCTGAATTAACCTTGGGAATAATTGAGTTTAAAATTTAACTTTGAAAAGAAGATGCCAAAAGCCAATTCTTGAAACAACTTCCCCGCTCCTCTTGTTTAGGGACCAGACTATCTTTGTAAGACCAACAAATTAGCCACAAGATTAGAAATTATGGTTTAGGAGTCATGCAGCCAAAGGCCACAAGAATTCAGACTTCCAATTGCTCCTATAGATAACCACTATTGTAAAACCTAAGAATGATGTTTGAGGTGTTTCTCAGACCCTGCATTCTAATAGATCAGCTGGTGTCACCTAGACCAGCAAACTGGCTCATCTGGTTTTGTGGTCACGATGTAGGAACTGACTCAGCACAAGAGGGCAACTTTGACTTCCTGTGATTTCACTTCCATCCTACCATTCAGCATGCGTCATTTCCTAGCTCCCTATCAAACTCTCTTTAAAAAAGCCCTAGTCTTTAAATTTTCAGGGAGGCTGGTTTGAGTAATAATAAAATGTCAGCATCCCATTTAGCTGGCTCTACATGTGTTAAACTCTATTGCAATTCCCTGTCTTGATAAATCAGCTCTGTTTAGACAATAGGCAAGATGAACCTGTCAGGCAGACACAAACATATAGTACTTACTCAATAATTGCCTTTTAAATAAAGAAAAAATGTTAAATATTTTCTATCTATTTTGTCTGCTTATGAATGCAATGGATCACAATGACAGCAATTTGTTATTATTGCAATTAATCTTAAAGTTCCATGAAGAGGCCTTACTAAACAATTTTAAAGGAATTTATTGCTGGAACTTTTTGTGGGTCATGTTTAAATGCCCTTTCTGTTACTATGCAACTGGGAGATTGCTATAGTGTCAATGCCTCTTGCTATTCATTTCTCATTTGATTGTTCATTCAAATCTCCTACTCAAATCCAGACTCATCTCATACTGCTGGAACTGGGTCATGGGCAAACTTCAGCAATGACGTTTTGAGCCACAGGTGGTCCCTTGGCTAAATGTAATACTTGCCTGCTTTATTTTTTAGAGTCTAGCCTTAAGCATTTCATTCAAGGCCATCAGTATTATTTTATGTAAGTAATTTTAAACATTTTTTGAGGGTACAGATTCTTTTGTTAGCATTAATATAGCATAAGCTTCTAATAGCATAAATTCCCGTTAGTAGCCACTGTTGCATAAAGAATGATCATTATTATAGTAATTAGAAATGTTAATTTCCTAGAGCAATTATAATTTCTTTCAATCATTCAGGGCAGTGTTTTTGAAAGAATTTTATTAATTTCTTTTATTATTTTTATCAATTTCAGTTTTAATTTTAGATTCAGTGGGTGCGTGTGCAGGTTTCTTACAAGGGATACTGCATGATACTGAAGTTTGGGCTTCTATTAACCCTGTCACCCAGAGAATGAACAGTTTCTAGCAGGAAGTTTCTCAGACCTTACCTTCCTCACTCCCTCCCTCCTTTCGGAGTCCCCAGTGTCTATTGTTTCCACACAGATACTTTGAAAATCTGATAAAAGCTACGATCTCTCCAAAAGAAATGTACACTGATAAGGTTTGGCTCTGTGTTCCCACCCAAATATCACCTTGAATTGATTGTAATAATCCCCACAGGTCAAGGGCAAGACCAGGTGTAGATAATGGAATCATGGGGGTGATTTCCCCCAGGCTGTATTTGTGATAGTGAGTTCTCACGATGCTCTGACAGTTTATAAGGGGCTGCCTTCTTTGCTCAGTACTTATTCTCTCTCCTGCTGCCCTGTGAAGAGCTGCCTTCTGCATGATTGCAAGTTTTTTGCGGCCTCTCCTGTCATACTGAATTATAAGTCAATTAAAGCTCTTTCCTTATAAATAACCCAGTCTAGTATGAATTTATTAGCAGTCTGAGAATGGGTAAATACATACGCATACACAGACACAACAGTTGGCACACAAAGTATTTTTGCTTTCCATATCTGGTGGCCTAAGAACAGTTTCGTATGTTTTTTACATATGTAGCTTTCTCCCCACCTCCCATTGCACAAGCACATGGAAGCTTGGTATTTATTCTTTGGAATGCAGAGTGTGATATTTTGCCTATACCCCATGGACTTTAGGAAGCAAGAAAATGACTATAGTTTTTAACCTTAAAAAAAAAATCAACTGGGAGATGTTTCAGGCAAAAACAATTATTTTCCTGGACCTCTGGCTCTTATAAGGTTGGGCAACGTGTTGCCTTCCTCCACCATTTGTAACATTAATTAGGGTTTTATTGAGAGTTTGCAGTGGTAGGTCCTATGCTAATTGCTCTCCATGATTACTTTATTTAATAGGTACTATTGTTATTCATATATATATATATTTGAGAAAGAGTTTCATTCTTGTTGCTCAGGCTGGAGTGCAATGGCGTGATCTCAATTTACTGCAACCTCTGCCTCCCAGGTTCAAGTAATTCTCCTGCCTCAGCCTCATGATTAGCTGAGATTACAGGCGCCTCCCACCATGCCCAGCTAATTCTTGTATTTTTAGTAGAGACATGGTTTCACCGTGTTGGCCAGGTTGGTCTCAAACTCCTGACCTCAAATGATCTGCCTGCCTTGGCCTCCCAAAGTGCTGGGATTACAGGTGTGAGCTGCCACATCTGTCGATTATGCATATTTTGAATGAGGAAACAAGGTGTAATAGTTTCCTGCAGCTGCTTTAACAAGCGGTCACAAACTTGGTGGCTGGAAATTTATTCTCTCATAGTTTTGGAGGCCAGTAGTCTGAAATCAAGGTGTTGGCAGGGCTATGTTCCAGAGGCTCTAGGCAAGATCACGTTCTTTGCCTTTCATGGCTGCCAACATTCCTTGTCTTGTGGATGCTTAGGCAATCTCTGCCTTCTCTGAATGTCTCTTGCAAGGACTCTTTAAAAGTATGTATAGATTCATAGAGTACATGTGCAATTTTGTTACATGCACAGATTGTGTAGTGGTCAAATCAGGGTGTTCAAGGTATCAATTACCCAGATGAAGTACATTATACTCTTAATTAATTTCTCATCATTCACCTCCCTCCCACCCACTTGCCCTTCTGAGTCTCTATTGCTTATTATTGTATTCTCTATGTCCATGTGTATACACCTTTTAGTACACATTTATGAGTGAGAACATGTGATATTTTACTTTCTGAGCCTGGCTACTTACAAAGACTTTTGTAATTGGATTTAGAGCTCATCTAGAAAATTCAGGATGATATCATCTCAGATTTTTTTTTTTGGGAAAAATTTTTTTTCGTGTTATCTTTTCATTCTATTTGAAAAGACCTTTTCATTTTTTTCCAAAAAGGTCACATTCACATGTTTTTGAAATTAGGATGTGACGTATCTTTTTGTGGGCTCCATTAAACCTGCTAGACAATACATAGAGAGTTTATAGTAAGTCGGTAGTAAACCTGGGATTCTAACCCTTGTCTTGGGGCCTCAAGGGCTTATGAAAGCCCCACACTTTCTAATTGTAGACTTTAGCATCACCACTGACGTTCAGTCATGAGGACAGTTGTCTTATGTACAGACTGGCTGCTGGCTAGGATGTCAGGGCCCATTTTGATAGCAGTCTCAATTCTGGAGGAACTATGAAGTTGATTCACACAAAGAAACAAAGAAGCCTGGCCTGGGACACTAAAGTCAAATATCACGTCAAGGACACAGTTCTTCCTTCTAGTTTAGCTCCTTGGCTTTATTCTGGTGTGAGATGTCCCATGGTGATTGTATCATGGAGAGAGCAGAGGGAGGGCTCTGAGGAACCTGGGAAGCCAGCTGAGCTGCATTTGGGACCTGCCTGGGCAGAAGGGCAGTGAGCTCGTGGAAACATTTGGCTAAAATATTATTCATGCCGAAAGAAATTGAAGAAGACATAGATAGATGGAAAGATATCCTGTGTTCTTGGATCAAAAGACTTAATATTGTTAAGATGTTAATACTGCTCAAAGCCCTCTCTAGATTTAATGCAACTCCTATCAATACCTCAGTGCTTTGTCTAAGAAATAGAAAAATTTATCCTTAAATCCCTATGGAATCTCCAGGGATCCTAAAGAGCCAAAACAAACTTGATTTCCAAGCTTACTATAGTGCTATAGTAATTAAAGCAGTATGGTACTTTCATAAAGACAGACATATAGACCAATAGAAACAGGCAAAAGATGTGAATAGACATCTCTCCAAAGAAGAAATACAAATGTTCAATGAACACATGAAAAGATTTTTAACATCATTAGTTATTAGGGAAATGCAAATTAACACCACAATGACATACCACTTCACATTCATTAGGATGGCTATTAAAAAAAAACAAAACCCAACAACAGGGAGTGGCGCAGTGGCTCACACCTCAATCCCAGCACTTTGCGGGGGGCTGAGGCAGGCAGATCACCTGAGGTCGGAGTTAGAGACCAGCCTGACTAACATGGAGAAACCCCGTCTCTTCTAAAAATATAAAAAATATTGGTGGGCGTGGTGGTGCATGTCTATAATCCCAGCTACTTGGGAGGCTGAGGCAGGAGAATTGCTTGAACCCAGGAGGCAGAGGTTGTGGTGAGCCAAGATTGTGCCATTACATTCCAGCCTTGGCAACAAGAGCAAAACTCCGTCTCAAAAAAAAAAAACAAACAAAAAAATCCCAACAACAAGGGAACACTACAAGTGTTGGCAAGTATGTGGAGGAACTGGAACTCTTGTGGACTGTTGGTAGGAATGCAAAATGGTGTAGCTGCTATGAAGGAAAAGTTTAACGTTTCCTCAGAAAGTAAAATACAGAATTACCATATGATGCATCAGTGCCACTACTAGGTGTATACTCAAAAGAATTGATAGCAAGGGCTTGAACAGATATTTGTAAGCCGATGTATACAGCAGCATTATTAACCATAGCCTAAAGGTGGAAACAACCCAAGTGTCCATTGACAAGCGGATACATAAAGAAAATGTGGTATATAAATTCACTGGAATATTATTGAGCCTTAAAAAGAAACCAAGTTCTGATGTACACAACTACATGGACATTGTATGAAGCCATTATGTCAAGCGAAATAAGACAGCCCCTAAAGGGGGCATATAAGTATGATTCTACTTATATGAGGTACCTACAATAGTCAAATTGATAGAAACAAAAGTAGAATGGAAGTTACTAGAAATTCAGGGAATAATGAATAGGAAGTTATTGTTGTTGTTGTTTTTCTTTTTTGAGATAGAGTTTCTCTCTTTTGCCCAGCCTGGAGTGCAGTGGTACAATCTTGGCTCACTGCAACCTCTGCCTTCTGGGTTCAAGTGGTTCTCCCACCTCAGCTTCCCGAGTAGCTATGAATACAGGTGCCCACCACCATGCTCGGCTAATTTTTGTATTTTTAGTAGAGACAGGGTTTTACCATGTTGGCCAGGCTGGTATCAAACTCTTGACCTTGTGATCTGCCTGTCTCGGCCTCCCAAAGTGCTGGGATTACAGGCCTGAGCCACCGTGCCTGGGCTGGAAGTTATTGTTTAATGGTGTAATGGACTGAATTGTGCCCTCACCCCCAATGTAATTGTATTTGAAGATAGGGCTTTTAGGAGGTAATTAAGCTGAATGAGGTAAGAATGGGGTCCTAATCTGATAAAACTGGCTTAACAAGAAGAGGAAGGAAGAGAAGTCTTTTCCCCTCACTTTCCAAACCCAACACATGCATAGCCATATGAGCACAGAGAGAGGAGGTGGCTGTCTCCCAGCCAGGAAGGGAGCGCTCACCAGAACCTGACCTGACCGTGCTGGCATCCTGGTCTCACTATTCATGTCTCCAGCAACTTTGAGAAATAAAGGTATGTTGTTTACAAGCCACTCACTCTGTGGCACTGTGTTATGGTAGCCAGAGGTGACAAATAAATATGGCTCTGGAGTTTCAGGCTGTGATGATAAAAAAAATTCTGGAAATGGATAGTGGTGATGGTTGCACAAGAATGTGAATGCATATTAATGCCACTGAACTGGTATGCCACTGATTAAAGTGGCAAATTTTAAGTTACATCTATTTTGCCATAATATAAAAATATCATACAGTGCCAATTTGGTAGTGATTGGGGCAGTTGCTTTTGTTCTCTGTAAATCTGTGCAAGAGAAGAAACCAAGTTGTAGGGTCTGATGGGGACTAGCAGATTACGTAAAGCAGGAACTAATTCCTTTTCTGTGAGGTGCAAGTTAGAAGTGGAGACGTATTCAATATGGCCTCTGAGTAAATACAATTTTCTCAGTATATTTAGGGCTGACTCAATCTCACACTGATGAGGTGTTTCATCCTCATTTTATACATAAGAAGAAAAATTACAAAGATGTATAGCATTATCTGTGTTTCCATGATGGTGCATAATTGTCTTAGGAGAGAGAACCACTGGAAATTCCCAGAAGTGCCGGGATTACTCTCAATTACAGGGAGGAATTTAGAAAGTGGTAAGCATTCTTGTTTTTACTTTACCTCTCTATTCTTGCTTCATCTAAGATTGTCCCTTTCAATCCATTCTGTCTTCTTGAGAAACTAATCAAGATTGGTTTTTTAAAGTATAGCTCAAGTAGTCAACTGTCAGGCTTTCCAGTGATACGTGTCAACTAGCGTTTAAGAACCAAGCAGGGCAATTCAAAGGGTTCCTAAAGACAGGAGAACATTTGAATGAGCCAGAAGACACAAAAACAATCTGCTTTTACGTTCCACAAGCAATTCCATAGTTCACTTGGAGAGAGAGGAGTAGGAAGAGAAAATAGTATTTGAAAAGTAGGGGACTCTTAGATTGCTCTACTCAGTTTAACTAAGGTATAGGCTAGATATGAACTTGAACTCTTTACTCAGAACATCACAATGGAGCCAGACAATATTGAAAACAATTAATTTCTTCTTATTTTATGTAGCTTGCAACTTCTATCCAGAACATTTTCTGGAAAATTGGACCCTTTAGGGAAGGAAAGAACAGTTTTCTTCAAGAGAGAATGCTCACTTTTACTTTAGAATGGAAGGGAATTCAATGGATTTCTCTTTTAGATATGGGGTACTTTAAGTTTTCATTACCAATAATTTTGGCACACATGAATCTTTGGGTAATTCTGCATTCATTTGGCTTTGGAATGGCCAGGGGCCATTTAATAAACCAACATGCCCATTATGTTACCCATTAATTTGGATGAGCAAATATTAGGACTACCACCACCCACTATTAGTACCAAAATCACTGCCAAAACTAACAGGTGACTTATGTTGATTACTCATCATGTACTAGACATTGAAGTAAGACCTTTGCAGGAATTATTTATAGTTAATCTTCACAAACTCTATAATATAGGGACTACTATCTTAATTTCACTGCTGAAAAAACAGAGAGATTAAAGTGACTTGCTGATTCTAACATATTCATCCAGTTGGAGCTGAAATTTAAACAGAGATGCCTGGGAATTCAATAGGACTGAGGATGTGTGCTAATCTATGAGGAGCTGAGAACAGTGACCGTTTTCTATTTATTGTTGTGTTTGCCACAATGTTGCATGTTGTGCCTTATGCATGACAGGGTGAACTCAATGTATATTTGTAGGATTAAAAATGAGGAAAGCCAGTGAATATTTAGCATTGTGCTGAATATCTCAAATGTTAACTTGGAAGTTATTTTAATATGACATTTTATATGCTCATTTTATGCACTGAAATAGAGTAACCTACTAACATAAGGGGATGAATTGTGGATTTGCTCTTTCTTGGGGTACACAGGCTGGGACTACTGAAGAACAACACATTCCAACTGTGTTGCAGTCTGCTATGTTGTGGCTGTGGAGACATGATCTCTTCAGAAGTCAGTGTGTACAATGAGGAGGGTTTCAGCAGCTCTAGGATTTACTCAGTATCCTGTGAGTGAGATGTCTGTTGCTCAAAATGATGGAAGTGGCTCGTCCTCTTTAGAGCTCAGCTAGTGTCTAAAGCACTCGCTTTTCTTCCTTTGTGACTAGTAACCATGTTCTTGGGACGTGGCAACCGTGGGACTGTACAGTCAACCCAAGAAGCCTCAGCATTCATGACATAGTCAAGCTCATTTAAGTAAAGTTATCTCCCGCAGGAAATTTCTCCTGTAGAGAGAAATTTTGATTTTACCTATCCTCAGACCGACCATTGGCTCATTATAATAGTAAAAAACACTCACACCTGTAATCCCAGCACTTTGGGAGGCCAAGGCGGGTGGATGACCTGAGGTCAGGAGTTTGAGACCAGCCTGTCCAACATGACGAAATCCCGTTGCTACTAAAAATACAAAAAATTTGCCGGGCATGGTGGCAGGTGCCTGTAATCCCAGCTACTCGGGAGGCTGAGGCAGGAGAATTGCTTGGACCCGGGAAGCAGAGGCTGCAGTGAGCCGAGATCTTGCCATTGCACTCCAGCTTGGGCGACAGAGCAAGACTCTGCCTCAAAACAAAATAAAACGAAAAATAAACACACGGGTGGAGATTTAAGATGCTAAGGAGACATGTGATGTGTGAACAAGCAGGTACAGCTACTGCACATGTGCACCCAGAGGAACACCCAGAACGTTCCTCCTAGTAACACCTTTCACCACCTGCTTAGGAATCATTATGTAAGACTTCCATAAAGGGAGTCTCCCTAGTACTGGTCTTTGCTGTCTTATCCCAGGGCAGCCCATCCTAAATCCTTTCTCTCAGAGTGTGCTGTCTATTCCACACCGAATTTCCAAAATATTCTTTTTCCTTTGCAATAAATTGCCCTATGCTGCATCTTCTTTGCTGTGTGTCTCTTGTTTACATTCTTTTAAACAAAGAAGACAAGAACTGAGGTCTCACAACAGCCAACAACCAACTGAAGGAGACAGCGAAACTCCACAATGACCCATTGAGTATCCTGGCTTAGACAGGAGAAAGAATGTGTCAACGAGGTGTTGTTCAGTTATGGAATTACAGAAAAAGGTGATTGCGAAGTGAATGTTGGCAGTGCCTCTCAAATGCTACTCGGGATAACCACTGACTCAAATATTCCTAGCCTCTATGGCAGGGCCGTCCATAGGATGGAGCTGAAGGTGGAAGGCTTTCACCAATAGACCCAGAGTGTTGTTCTTTCTGGCAAACAAACCCACTGGCCTCCCTGACAATGTGAAACAGTCTCTTCATCTTTGTTCTGATTCCATGTTCATCAAACAACTATTTGACTCCTGTGTAATCTGCTTACATGGAGAGAATGTGCTGATGATATGGATTTCATGTGTATCTATTCTGTTTGACAGTAATTTCTCATGCGAAATCAATAACGTGGTTTCCAATGAACATTTAATGTCTACATAGCTTTCTGAGATCAAATGCAATGGTTTTACTCACACGTGGATTTCTGAGCATTGTGAGACTTGTATTAAATAGTTTCATTGTCAATTAATAGTTATTTTGGTATTGATCTCAGCCTCCTGTGCACTTTAGTTGGGGACAATCCGTCCTGGGGACCTGATCACTGTGAAGGCTGGAAAAGTGTGTTTCTAGGTCGTCAAAGAAGAGAGTCAGTTTCATGCATCCAGCATGAATTCACTCTCTCTCATGCATCCACTCTCTCTCAGGGGGTGCTGCCTATTCTGCACTGAACTTTCAAAATACTTTTTCCTTTGCAATAAATTGCCCTATGCTGCATCTTCTTTGCTGCATGTCTCTTGTTTACATTCTTTTAAAATGAGAAGACAAGAACTGAGGTCTCACAACAGCCAACAACCACCTGAAGGAGACAGCAAAACTCCACAATGACCCACTCAGTATCCTGGCTTTTCATTCATCCAACCTTTTCTTTAGGCTGCTGTCTCTCAAACCTTTCTGTGTGAACCAGGCTTGTAGAGCCACAGCCCTACAGGGTTATGGGGTGTCCCCTATCACTGTGCTGAGGTGCAGGATTCGAGAAGTAAAGAGACAGGACACAGAAGGACTGGAAAAGAGCACCTGGGCTGGGGGGGCATGCCACCTAGGAGAGGAGACAGGGGAGGCCCCGAATGTCCAGGAGCATCTGTATTTATTGGGTACAAGACAGGGGGAAGAGTAGTGAGTGAGGTCATCTTAAAGACAGTGATAGGGTCAAGACAATTACAGGAGCAATAAACAAGGGGTCCACCTCCATTAGGTCACCGAGGCTAGGAGGTGGGTCATGTGCAGTGAAGAGTGCAGTGTGCAATATCTCTTGTATAGGGGCAGGCTACTTCTAAGGAATTCTAGAGGAGGATGCTTTGGGCAGCAATAGAGCTGACATGGTCCACAGACACCTGCTGGCAGCTTCCAGTGATTTCTATGGAGGATGGATGATCTGAATCAGCACAGTAGTTAGAGAGCTGACAAGTTATATAGTCACCAAGGCATGATTATACCAGAGGGGCTTAAGCCCTTGGAGGCTTGCAGAATTGCCAGTCTGAGGGCAGCCTTCCACAAGAACTGGACGCAAGGTACTACAACTCCTTTTTCAGGAGGAGTGGCTCTTGCTCCAAGCCTGCCATATAGCAGATACCTTTACAATACTGAACACTGCCATCTGGGCCAGATTCTTGTCCTGGTATAATTGTTTTTCCCTTAAATCATGCCCTGCACTGTGTCTGCTCTAGATATTCCTCCGACTATAGGCAAGATATGCATATATATATATATATATATATATATATATATATATATATATATAGTTGTTTATCCCTTAGTTCATGCTCTGTACCCTGTCTACTCTAGGCATTCCTCCGACTATGAACTAAGATACAATTATATATATGTACATATATATGGAAATAACTGACTAGTAAGATATTCTTCAGACACTAATTATCCTGACTATAAACTAATACATGATTATATATAAAGAATTATATAACAGAAATAACTGAGTAATAACACTATAAACTAAGGTATTCTTCAGATACTAATTGTGCCGGGAATCTGCTTAGCTCTCGTTCCTCAGTGCCCAGATGGGAGGTTACCCACACAGGCTGAAATCAGAAAAGGTGGATAGGTGTCTGGGGGTCAGCAATCTTAGACTGAAGCACAACATTTTCCTGAAGTACTCTTTTTTATTTTAAAAATGTTATAAAGTGTACATTCTATTCTGTAAGCTATCTATTTTGTGTCAATGTTATTTTCATACGATGTTTTTGCCTACTAAACTTGAAGTACAGTTGCTGTTTTGGAAAGAGATGCTGTGGTTTCCTGTGGCCATGTACTGTATTTCTGGGCATGCAGCTCCCTGTGGGGATATGCTTATGTGAATTTGAAGAGCCCTGGCTTAGACACACTCTTGCAGTTATGCGACCTCTATGTTTTAGAGTTTTCAATAATTTTATGTTTCTTTTTTTTTTTTTTTTGAGATGGAGTCTTGCTCCGTTGCCCAGGCTGGAGTGCAGTGTCATGATCTTGGCTCACTACAATCTCCACCTCCTGGGTTTAAGCAATTCTCCATCTCAGCCTCCCGAGTAACTGGGATTACAGGCGTCCACCACCACGCCCAGTTAATTTTTTATATTTTTAGTAGAGACGGGGATTTCACCATCTTGGCCAGGCTGGTCTTGAACTCCTGACCTCGTGATCCACCCGCTTCAGCCTCCCAAAGTGCTGGGATGAGCCATCATGCCCGGCCTATAATTTTAAAATCTATCTTATGAGCTTTAGCTACTTAACTTCCCTTAAATGGAATTTTTTAATACCAGAAAATGACTTTTGATCTTCTAATAACTAACTTAGGTGGCTACATGGTAATTTTGGTTGTGATTAAGATATCCTTAACCTGGCTCAATAGTAATTCTTCATAATACCAGTGATGGCAGCGGGGGTGCGCTTGGAGCTGCGGCTGCCAAGACCAAGAAGAAAGCGCTGGCAGGGGCTGGGAACTCCAGGGAGCTGTGACCCAAGAACCGGTCGGAGCCCCGCCCCCTTCCGAGTTAACAGAGTGGAGCCCTGACCTCCCTGGCGCTGCTGCTGCCCACCCAATTGTAGCTGTGGACCCGTGCATCCCTGTTCTCTTAGGGACCTGGGAAGCTCCCCCCATCCGGCCCCAAACCCCTTCAGGCTCAGAAGTGCCTGCTCCTGTTGTGTGTCTGGCCTCTCCCTGATCCTGGCTGATGACAGCAGCAGGCAGACAGGCTCTTGGGTAGAAAGGCAGATTCCTGGTGAAGCCTCACCTTCAAACAAGGGACCTCCTGAAACCTGGTGGCCAGGCTGTCAGTTCAGCGGAGCAGAATGAGAAATTATGTGCCATTTAGTGCCATTTCTGGACCCACCCATGGCTGCCCATGGACCAATCAGCATGCACTTCCTCCCCTCTGAAGCCCATAAAAACCCCTGGACTCAGCCAGACACAGCCAAATGTAGGGACTACCAGCTGTGGGAAGGAGCTACCAATTCTGGTCCCCTCGACTTGATGGGATGACCTGCCTGCAGATGGAAGCTACCCAGTTTGGGTTTCCATTCTACTAAGAGTTGCAAACTCAATGAGATGAGCTGCCTGCAGATAGGAGCTACCCACTTTGGGTGTCCTGAGACAGTTGCTCCATAAAGCATCTCTTCACCTTGCTCACCCTGCAGTTGTCCATGCACCTCATTTTTTTTTTAGATACAGGACAAAAACTCAGGACCTGCCAAATGGTGGGACTAAAAGAGCTGTAATACAAACAGGGCTGAAACACACACCCATCCCTTGCTTGCCATGTTGGGGGTAACCAAAAGGAGAGAAGAGAGAGAAGAGCTGCAGTCCTTTGGGGCTCCAGACATAGGAGCTCCCCAGGCCAGGGCTGTGACACCCTCTTTGGGGCTCTGTGTGTCCTGGTGTTTCCAAGCTTCTGGGAGTCACTGTGTTCCCTGGTGCCTGCAGTAGAAACTGGTTGTGGTATGCCTGGTCCAGCCATAGCCTTGCAGGGAACCAACATCCGTGCTGGTGCCTGGATCTGCCTGCCCTGCCACAGCTGGTATGCTGGGCTTTACACAGTGGCCAGGACCTGCACTCACTTGCATACGTCTCTCCACTCTGCACCTGGCCTGCCCTTGACAGGCATGGTGTTCAGGCCAGAAACACGAACTGAGTGCAGCCTGCCAGGCTGAATGGGTGAAATGAGCCCAGTGGGCCCGAGTAAAAACTCGAGCAAAGATGCCTGGCTACAGAGGCTTCTGGCTGGCAAATAACACCCCAAGGATCCTGTGACAACAGTGTGGCCTCTACTGCTATCTAAATGATGACTGATCGGGCCATATGTTTCATAAATGTTGTGAGAATTAAACTAATTACCAAAAGCATTTTGAAAACATGAATTATTCCATACATTTTACTAATTGTAGTATAATTTCAAAAATTATTTTATTCATTGGTGAGAAAGAGGAAAGTACGTTAGGTAACTAATAACCAGCGCTCCAACCTTCAGAAATGGGGGAGAGAGACAGAGAGAGAGAGAGAGGAAGAGAGGCAGACGAAAAGGTGCCATTTGCTCACATATTATGCAGCATCATGTCTCATGTTTTTTCACACCAGTCCTAGACAGAACTAATAAATATCCTAAATATAAACTTTGAGTGAAATATGTTATTGTGGCATTATGCCATTTCAACATCATAGGATATGGTGATGTGTTTCAATATAATTATTTTAGCTGTAGGGCATAAGTACGATAAAAATACTGATACCTAGCTACCTGCATGCAATATAACCAAAAAGCATGTGTATGCTTTGTCTTTCTTATAGTTACCTATGTTTCCAGATATCCTCAAAGGCATTACATTAAAAAAACATTTGGTATGAAAAATTTTATGAGCCATCATTGAACTTTGAACACGTCAGCATTTTACCATACTTCTTCATCTATACGTTTCCCAATCTCTCGCTATTTTACTGGAGAGTTTTAAAGTCAATACCACGCAGCATGTCATTTCACCCCTAATGCCTTAGTAAGCTTTTCAGAATGGAAAAGAGAGAGACAGAGGAAGAGAGAAAGAGTGAAAATGGTAGCCAAAGAGAAAGAAAAAAAAACATTTTCTTACATATCCACAAATTTACAAGAAGTACTTAATATCTAGTCCATATTTACATTCTCTGGTTATCTAAAACCTCCTCTTTTTACTTCTTCTATGATTAACTGAACTAGTAGAATATACGATTATATGAAATCATTGAATATTTAATATTTATGATTTAAACAGGTTTCATTTCATTGTACTTGGGCCTTGTATCTTGTAATCTAGAATAGTTCCTCATATCTCCTCTTTTCTCTCTGCCATGGGCTTATTTAATAAATTAGAGTCCCGCATTCTAGAATTCTAGATTTGGCTTGAGATGCTTTTCAAATTTTCCTTAACTCCTGAATTTCCTGTAGACTGAAGTTAGTTAGAAACTCCCTTGGATTTACAAAAAAATTTTTCAGGCACGGTTCTTGATTTTCTGGCTTGTCTAAAATGCTTTCGTGTCACATGATATCATACCAAAATATGGATATGAGTCAGTGATGCTAAAATTGATCAGTGGGTTTAAGTGATGGTAGCTTAATAATTTTATTGTGAAGTTTATCATCAATACTTCATCTAAGGTTTTATGATCTAATGAGGGCCATTTTTTTCAATCAGTTATTGCATCAGAAATGGCAAAATGTTGATTTAGAAAATTCTTTCTTTTCGAATTTATAATCTGAGCATCTGTATAAAATACCTCAACTTCAGGGCTCTTTGGACATCCTGAAATGCACATTATATCAGAAAAGCAAGACAAATGCTTGTTTTCATTTTAATTGTCAATTTCCAGAGTCATGATTTGGTCCCCAAGCAACTGCTGTTGGTGCCCAGTGAGTTTTATTTTATTTCTCCCCTAACCCCCCTTTAAAAAAGTATCATTTTAAATTTACAACATTTTGTATATGCAATTTGTTTGAATTAACAGGGTCCCTTTTTTGATGTTCATGTTGTCTCATCTATGGCAAGTGGGATCCCCTTCTAGCTGACTCCCATGTCCTTTTGACATGACCTCCACCAGCCTTTGAAAGCCTTCTTTCCTTTCTGCTGAGACAGAGTAACAAACTGTCTCAGCCCACCGTCTACCTTTCCTCCCCCACGACTAGAATCAGCTGTTTCTTCACTAATCCTTAGTTCTGTTTAGTGAGGAATTCTATTTGGAGACTATAGTTGAGAGCTAGGTGTGCTCACTGATTGGATTGAAATTATTTCTAGACTTTTACAGTGGACAAAGCCAGAATGTGGATATTTTCAGAAAGTAGCTGACATTGAAATTTCTAATTCAAGTTTAAGATTGTAGGATATTTGTTTCTTTAATTTTAGGTTTAGATATCTTTTTATACATGTTCAAAACCTTATTTGTTTATAACATTAACATACCTTTAAATTTGTGCACTTGAAAGGAAAGCAAATTCTAAAAATGCTTCCGAGCTAGATAGGTATATTAGATCTGCACTACTGATCTAATAGTAGTTCAGGTTCTATAGATCCTTGTTCATTTTGGTCCACTTATTATTGATTCTTGGATCAAGAGAGGTGTGATAAGTTTTTATTATTGCTGTGTTTCTTTCTGTTTCTCCTTGGATTTTCAGCAGTTTCTGCCTTATGTAAGTTGTTTTCAACGAATTGTAGTCTTTGATATTGTAGTGTCTTTCTCAGCCTCTTTTAACATTTTAACTTTTTTTTCCTCCCTGTATTCTACCTTGTTTCCTATCAAGATCTCAAATCCTGCTTTCTTATTACTTGAATTTGCCTGGCATATTTATGCATATTCTTTAATTTTTAATCTTTCTGTATCATTTTGACTTAGGTATGTCTCATATACAGCAGAGAGATTTGCCTTATTAGTCAATCTGAATCTTTCTCTTTCAGTAGATTTATATGTTTGATCTCAGCTCTGACATACTGATTTATTATATAATTTACTGTTATCTAGAAGGCCTTTCCCCACATGGCCTGTTTTCTGTTTCCAATCTTTAGTATTTAATATGGTTTGTGTTTTTGTTCTACTTGTTGCCTTCACACTAATATTATTTATAATATCTGAAGCTTCTCTTTTTAAAATAATGCCTAACTCTGCCTTGCTTTAAGCAATACCAAAGTTGGCTGTAACTATCACTTTTTTTCTTCCATCCTCCCCAGTGTCTAAACATAGATGATACTATTTTACCCCTAGTTAATACCTATGTGACAATCAGCAAATGTACTCTGCTTTCCACTCACGTTCTCCACTTGTATTATTTCTACATTGTTGGATTACATAAAATTTGTATATTCTTCCATCCTGTAGCCAGTTTCTATTAGATCCTGTAACAAACTTTTTTCAGGCAACTCTTGGTTTTCTAATTCTCCTTCTCCAGCAGATTGCTCAGAAAGGTTTTTGGTAAAAATAACCCCAGCATCCTTGAATGTTTATAACTGCTTTTTGATGATCTAGTGCTTTGTGCTTTGTTCTATTTTGTGCTGCTATAACAGAACACCACAGACAACAATTTTTAATAAATTTATTTGGCTCATGGTTCTGGAGGCTGGGAAGTCCAAGACTGAGGGGCTGCATCTAATGAGGCCCTTCTTGCTGCATCATCCTATGGAGGTGAGAGAAAGAGGGAAGGGAGCCAAACTCATTCTTTTGTTAGAAGCCTGCTCCCACAATAACCCACTCCTGTAATAATAGCATCAGTGCATTCCTGAGGGCTTTGCCCTTATGACCTAATTACTTCTCAAAGATCCTACTGTTCAACATCGTTGCATTGAGGATTAAGTTTCTAACTCATGAACTTTGGGGCCAAATTCAAATCATAGCACCCACCTTCATATTTCAGGGGTAGTTTGGTTGGATATAAAATACTTGGCTTATATTTTCTTGTCTTGAGCATTTTTACAATACTCCTTCATTGTCTTCTGGTACAAAATGTTTATACTTCAAAGTCTGATTCATTCTTTGCTTGGATGCATAATTCTTTTTCTTGTTTTAACAATACAATCACATTTTATTAGAAAATGTTTCAGCGTTGATGGTTCTTAGTTGGATTTCCCAGATGGCCCTTTTAATATACAGATTCAAATCTTTTATTTTGAAAAGGTTTCTTTGAATTATAGTTTTATATATTATTTGTTTTTTTGTTCTCAGAGGTCTTTCTTCTTTGGGATTTTATGTTGAATCTCCTTCACCTGTTGCTCCAAATCATTTGACAAATTCTTTTTGTTCTCTTTTCTTTGTGTCTGTTTTATTAGTTTCATTCTTCTTCCCTCTTCAGTATCTCTTACTGTGCCTTCCATGGTCTTTCATTGCCCTTTTATTTCTTCTAATATATCCTTAATTTCTGAAATACTGTTTCTTTCTTTTCTAGTTCATTCCTGAATTTCTCAGTTCTCTTTTCATAAAATGATGTTTCATATCATTATAGCCATCTTATTTCAGAGCAGGTCTAATTCTGATTTGTATGGTTCTTTGAAGCTTTGATTAGTTTTAAGATTGTTTTAGCTCATTTTGAAATCTTATGTTGCAGTTTTTGTCTTCTTTATATCCACTTTTGTAGTACAGTTTTATGTGTTGGGACTATATTTGATTCATTTTTATCTTTATCCTTGTTGTATCTCTGTATGAGGTTTTACTTTAAACTGCTTTTATTTTCCATATATGAACGATCTCATATTTAAATGAGATAATTTTCTTGGATTATTAGAGGAAGGTTCCTGTGTAGGACTCTCTTCTCTGTTGTTACTGTAAGTATTAAAAAATATGGCCTTTTTATAGGGACACTCCTCTGACTCTTAGGACTCAGTCTGATTCACAAAAACTTCCTGCTCTGACTCTGTGCTGTCTAGAGTTCTAAAGGTCTTTCCTTTCAAAGCAGCATTGTTATCCTTGAATGTGTTTGTCATTCTGTGCTTTCTGAGATCTAGCTCAGACACCTCCTTCTCTGGTTCAGAAGCTTTTGTTTGCTGGCTTCCTCAGTGTTGTATTTTAGATTCAGTTCACTTCAGATTTCTTATTCTTTCTTTGTAGAGGGAGGAGGGGAGAGGATGAGTCTATGTCTTTCCAATAGGTAGTATTTTGGAGTGTTTCTCAGATATAGGTAGGCTAAGTCTGCATTAACATGGTTTACATTCTCATGGCTCCTTACTTGTTCCCTGTGGTCTCCTTGCATTGGCCTCAGCTTGGAGCCTGTGAGAGGGTCTTTGAATTTCACTGGTAATGTTCAGATTTGATTGATTTCATTCCTGTTCTGTCAGGGCTCTTCTCCTTTTGGGGGTGAATGTTTGTTACTGATTTCTGAGCACTCTTCTTGGAGGAGTAGCAGTACTCCCTTTCTTCTTTTCTACCAGTTCTTTATCTCTCCTGGCAACACTGGATCTGCTGCTGTCTAGTGTTTTGGTGACACTAAGCCGTGTTCTGTAGTTCTTGAGGGATTTCTTGTCATTAGTTTTATGTAAGATCATGTCCATGCTGATTTTTTTCTTTTGCTATCCTCAATGTTCTGTCTGGTCTTGACGATTAAACAGAATCACGACATTGCCATGCTTTTAACATCAGAAATGCAAATATATTCTAAATAAAGAATATTATTAAATATTCTTTAAATATTAAATATATTTAAATATTAAATATTTAAATAGAAAACGTGGCTTTTCTATTTCTGGCATCATTCCTCATAGTTTTTCATCATTTTCAACAGCAGGGAAGTACTTAAGTATTGAAATTCAAAACAAAATTACAGTAGTCTCCCCTTATTCTTGGAGGATACACTCCAATAATTCAATTCCAACCCCCGCAGTAATGCTTTAAACCAGAGATAGGGCTAGGTGTGGTGGCTCACACCTGTAATCCCTACACTTTGGGAGGCCAAGGAGGGTGGATCATGAGGTCAGGTGTTCAAGACCAGCCTGGCCAACATGGTGAAACTCTGTCTCAACAAAAATACAAAAAAATTAGCTGGATGTGGTGGCGTGTGCCTGTAATCCCACCTACTTAGGCTGAGGCGGAAAAATCACTTGACTCTGGGAGGCAGAGTTTGCAGTGATCCAGGATTGTGCCATTGCACGCTCCAGCCTGGGTAACAGAGTGAGACTCTGTTTCAAGAAAACAAAACAACAACAAACCACACAGATAGTACCAAACCCTACAGATACGGTGCTTTTTCTTATGCGTACATACCTATGTTAAAGTTTGCTTGATAAATTAGGCATAGTAAGAGATTAACACCAACAATAATAAAATAGAACAATTATAGCAATATACTATAATAAAGTTACATGAATGTGGTCTCTCTCTATTTCAAAATAAGCCCCATAATATTATAGTTCGGATCTCATAATATAGTTGGGCAAAAGTGCAGAAAGTGAGACTATAGATAAGGGAAGACTACTGTATTTGCTACAAATTTGTATGCTATTCTGAAAAAATAAAACAAACATAGGCAAAGAGTTTGAATGTATATAATTGGTTCTGGAAGTCTTGAGTCTAAAACAAGACTGGAAAAAGCTGACATGTCCTTCCGGTGCTAGAGATTGGTGTAGAAAATTAAGCTCCTCCTGAGAGTATCTTGTTATTTTAGTTTCTCTTCAGAATGGGCCTAAACAATTTGCCATCCTTTCCAGAAACTGACCAGGCCTCATTTAGATTGTGCAATAAAATCTCAACACAAAGAGTCATGCAAGCTCTATAAGAAGGAAAAGGTCAAAGGCAAGACATAAGGGAAGGCTTAGCCAACTACAGCTAGGTTATCAGTTAGACAAACAGAGAACTTTGGAAATATAAGGGACACATTAATTCCTACATCTCCTAAAGTCAACAGGAGGAAATGCAATCAAGTAGATAAAAAACGCAGAGATAATTGTGAGAAAATAAAACATGGAGAAAGAATTTAGCCACGGAAGGTGACGGGGAGCACAGGAGTGCTTATTTTCCCATCTCTCAAATCAAGACAGAGGTAGCTATGTTTCCGGTTGCTTACAAAATCTAAGACTGACAGATGACCTTCAGGTTGCGAAAAATGTCTCTCTTGTGAATGTGAGAGATGACTGACCTCTTAGCAGCACAGTTATCACGCTTCTCAGAGCTTGGAGCAGTGCCCATGGTGGCTTGCTGCTAACACAGCAGCTCAATACGTTGCAAGGACACTTAGAGGAATATTGGCTCTCATTTTAAACTGTTGTCTGCCTGCAGATGATTAAAATCAAATTTCAAGCCCAATAATGCCTACTGGCATGAGTCTTAGAATTGACCTCCTGGGCTGGGTGTGGTGGTTCATGCCTGTAATCCCAGCACTTCGGGAGGCTGAGGTGGGTGGATCACAAGGTCAAGAGAATGAGACCATCCTGACCAACACTGTGAAATCCATCTCTACAAAAATACAGAAATTAGGTGGGCATGGTGGTGCATGCCTGTAATCCCAGATACCTGGAAAGCTGAGGCAGGAGAATTGCTTGAAACCGGGAGGCAGAGGTTGCAGTGAGCCGAGATTGTGCCACTGCATTCCAGTCTGGTTGACAGAGCAAGCCTCTGTCTCAAAAAAAGAAAAAAAATGGACACCCTTTTTCAAAAGATTTTATCCTAGGACCCCAGGAACCTCCCCCTCCCTTTTTTATTTGGCTACATTTTTCTTGTCCCCTACCAGTCTGTGGATGGTTACTGGGTTTTTAAGGCAAGTCAAGGGCAGTTGTCACTGTAGAGACCACTCTTAGTTATCACAGAAGCCAGCAGGTCACTTTGTCACCCATTAGTAGGGGGGAGGTATTCTGATGTCCAATACTGGAAAAATTATATTGAATTTTTTCATCTATGCTAACTTTCTGAGGCTGTGGATTGAAAATTTTGCTATGACAGTTGAGTGAACTCAATTCAATTCTCTTAATTCTTCAGTCTAACATTCTCCCAACTGAGTTACTTAGGCAACAATTAATTTTATTAGTTCTATTTAAATTCTAGTAATTTAGTGTCATTCTCAGAATTAGAAAAGTACTAATTTTCATTGAAAGTTAAATGCTAAGATGAATTTATGAGTAGGTTAACATACACTTAAAATGTCATTGACTCGCGGCACATGAATCCAAAAATGTACATATTTATGTGTGTGAACATGTATCAAATACGAATACACATACTTATAAAATAAATAGAAGGAAAAGACAGAATGTTTTGTTTGCCAAATTCATATATGCCATATAGAAGAAAAAAATATTGGTTAGCTCTGAAGCACCTCTGATTCTGTTATGACTTGAGTTAAATTGCCACTGTTGGGGCACTATGATGTCCAATTTGTTCATCTGGGAATGTGAAATTAAAATTATGTTTAATTTAGGACACTTTAAGTTTATCTTCATAGCCCCATCTCAGTGTTGAAAACTCAGAAAGCACAGAAATATTTGAGAGCATAATGCAGTTCTTCATGTGTTCTTACATTTTTCCCAACCTCATTGAGCCCCAGAGAGAGGATTTAGCATAGTGTCCCAGCACTGCCTCTGCCTGAGAAAATAAATGACAGATCAAGTTGAGTCTAATATAGTCTGAAGGATAAATCATCTCTGAATGAGTGCTTACTTTAAAGATCTGGGTTGATGAGATATAGTACCTAAAGGGCAGAGACAGTTCCCCGCATGGTTGCCAGGGAAATAGCAGGACAATCTCACTTTGCAGCTTTCCTGGTTGTGAGACTAGATTGCTGGGGAATTCAGGAAACCTGGCTTTGGCTCTCCCAAGAGAACCTGAGGGAACCTCGCTCTTTGTGCAGAAAGCACTTGCTTTTTACTCCTGCATCACACATCAGCAGCACTCACATAGAATTTCTTTGAAAAAGACAACATCGCATCCTCAGATGATCTTTGAGATAATGCACCTCCTAGTGTTGAACTTACTTTCTTGTAGGCTTATAGGGAGAAACCTGAAAAGCCTTGTGCACTGAGAAAACGTTAGAATAAAGAAGAAGAAAGCAGGTGAAAAGAAGTTAAGAATAGCAGGCTGCAGCATAGGAGGAGAACTGGAATTATTTAGGGTGCCTGTCTTTGTGAATGTTCCACACAATTCTGGGTGACATTAGTCTCAGGAAAGGAATTTAAATAAGCAGCCTAGGTAGATTGGTATTGACATGAATTTTTAAAATAAAGATTTTTTAAAAAGTTTGCACAATCGCAAGGTGACAAATGGAAGTGCCCAGATTGGCACATTGAGGACAGTAAGCAGACACTTCTTGAAAGAATTTATGGCACTGGTTGGAAAAGACACGTTTGTCTATTTTACATCTTTTATTCCTTCTTACACATGATATTTTGAATTCTGCAGAACTCTTCGTTTTAGACTATAAAGGAGCACTCTAAATGACTTTAGCAAATTCATGAATTCTAAGGAGGAGAAGGGGAAAATAATAGGAAAATCAGTTTCTTTCATTTAGCATCTTGACACAAAAAGAGACACTCCATATGTGAGTGGTTTAAGAATAATTTTCCACTTTAAACCTGTTCTTACCCTATTTAACACAGCATGGGGGAAAGCACATTGCTTCTATTTGAACAGTACTGAGGGTGTTCAATTTATTACATGGTTCAGAATCCTATTTATTCTCTCTGGGACTCATCACCTCCCCACTGTACCCATTCTCCTTGACTACCAGAGGATGGAATGACTTCTGGAGAGTACAGCTCTATTAGATGTGATGGTAATCTCGTCTGCATTTTAAGTAGGAAGCTGGTTGGCAGAGTTTGGAAATTGCTGAACAGAGGCTTTCAACTTTTGGAGTTTCTCCTTCTTCCCTGTAGGATGTCAGAACAGGATGTTTTGTAACTTGTTTAACTATCAAATGGACCATAGACCTGACCGTTCCTCAGAATTACCTGGGATTCATCAGTTACCTGGGATTCATTACCTAAACTGTCTTTCTGGCCAAGCTTTCCAAAGACACGGACTTGGTATAGCCATGGAGGAAGTAAGTGCTCAGTGTACCCTGGGGAGGGTTCACATACACAGGCCTGTGAGCAAAGGGGTGGGACATCAGGGAGCCAGGATCCCCCATTCATTCATCTTTCATTCATTCAACAAATATTTATGGAGCACCTACTATATGCTAGAGACTATGTCTTTCTGCGAAAGAGCAATAGCCACACAACAAACCAACAAAATCCTTATCATGGAGTTTACTTTCTAGTGGGAGAGATAGATGATAAACATGATATACAAATAAATTACATGGCTTGTTATATAGTGATGGATGCTAGGGAGAAAAATAAAGGAGAAAAGGGAGTAGGGAGTATATAAGTATGCATGTGCATGTGTGTGGGTGTTGTGGCAATTTTAGATACGTTGACTAGGGAAGACTTTACTGAGAAGATGACTTTTTGAGCAAGGACCAGAAGGAAGTAAGGGCGGGAGCCATATGATCTCTGAGACTGGAGGATGCTAAGCCTTAGGAACAGTAAACGCAAAGGTGCTGAGGTCAGACTGCACCTGGCCTGTGTGAAGACTGGTGACGAGGCCAGTGGACGAAGATAGGAGGTAGCCAGGGGTTGAAGAGTCAGAGAGAAGGTTGGAGGGGATACAACAGGGGTCAGAGTGTTTAGAATCTTATAAGTAAGGACTTTCATTTTTACCTAGTGATAGATGGCGGCCACTGAAAGCTTGAATGGAGGAGTGGTGGCCTCATCTCCGGTTTGTTTGAAGTGGACTGTGTTGAGAATCAACAGAAGGGGGCGGGCAAAAGCAGGGAGATGAGACAGGAGACAAGTGCAGTAATCCAGCTGAATTTGTCAGGGAAATGAGTGGGGATTTATAGGCTGTTTATGGTCTGTAAAATATCCTTTATGAGCCGAGTTCCGAGTACCAGAGCCAAAAATTGCCTAAGCACGTCATTGTTTACCCAGAATCAGGCTGGCACAGACAAGCAGGTGGAAAACTGTTCCAAGTACAAGTGCATAAAATGGCGAGTTGCCCTGCTTCTTGGCCAAGATCTCCCATAAAGGAATCTTATGTTTACATTGCTGGAGGTTTGTGGTTCCTTCCCATAACTGCTTTAAAAGAACCACCGTTACTAAAACAGTAATTGACTTATTACATTTCTGTAGGAACTTTGCCCATTCTAACAATTAATTTAAAGTTTATGGGAAATTAAAAAGCTGTTTCCTGTACTGGATTGGATCCTGGAACAGAAAAAGGACATTAGAAAAAAACTACTGAAATCTGAATAAAATCCTGTTTAGTTAATAGTATTATACTAATGTTAATTACCTAGCTTGATTAAATACACTACAGTTAATGTGGTAAATATAACATGTTAACATTAGAAGAAGCTGGGTGAAGGGTAATGAGCGAACTTCCTACACTATCTTTGCAATGTTTCTGTAAATTTAAATTTATTCCAAAACGAAAAGTTTATTTTAAGAAACCCTCTGAAAGGCAAAAGAAATTGCATGTGTCAACATTTTGAAAGCTTTTTGTCAGAGATTAAGTCGGTTAACACATATATTCTGCACTTTTAAGAATTTTTTATCTAGTTCTTTATTTTGAGATGGAATCTTGCTTTGTCGCCCGGCTGGGGTCCAGTGGTGCAATCTCGACTCACTGCAACCTTCACCTCCCTGGTTCAAGTGATTCTCCTACCTCAGCCTCCTGAGTAGCTGGGATTACAGCTTGCCATCACACCCAGCTAATTTTTGTATTTTCAGTAGAGGTGGGGTTTCACCATGTTGGCCAGGCTGGTCTTGAACTCCTGACCTCAGGCGATCTAACTGCCTTGGCCTCCAAAATGTTGGGATTACAGGTGTGAGCTACCATGTCCAGCCTATCCACCCTTAAAAATATTATTACCCCCCATAGAGTTAGAAAATAATCTCTTTTTCATTATTTAATTGAGATTAAGCTGCATTTCAAATCCTTCACTTGCCTCCTGCACTAAATGTACATGTTTCACTTATGCTCTCAGAGATCTACTCTGCCTGAGAATTAGATACTTTAAAAAGGGCAAACCCTTGTCTGTGATTGATTTCCTTTCTTCTTGCCTTCCTCCCTTGCTCTATGTCTTCATTCTTGCTATGCATCATATCTTCACTGAACAAATACGACTGAATGCAACTGACACATATACTATGTCCCCATTTTCTTCTTTCCTAAAGCTAAATATGACTTTTATTTGTTTACTGTTCTGAGGCTTTGGGGAAAGAAATTTGCCACTGTGTTAAAAAGGAAAAAATAAAATCTGTTGACGGGTGTGGTGTCTCGTGCTTGTGGTTCTAGCACTTGGGGAGGCTGAGGTGAGAGGAATACTTGAGGCCAGGAGTTCAAGATCAGCAAAGGCAACATATTGAGATCCTGTCTCTACAAAAAATTAAAGAATTAGCTGGAACTGGTAGTGTGAATGTGTAGTCTGGGCTACTCAGGAGGTTGAGGTGAGAGGATCACTTGAGCCCAAGAGTTTGAGGCTGCAGTGAGCTACGATCATGCCACTGCACTCCAGCTTGTGTGACAGAGCAAATCCTTGTCTGAGAAAAGATAAAAAACCTGATCTTCTCAATGTCTGATTGTTTAAGCCAGAAATAATGAATGCAAATGTCTGCAGGGATAAGGCAACCTAGGGTAGTAGATATGAACACACTGGCATAGCCTGCTCGGGTTTAAGATGATTCTGATTTTGATTATTCCTGGAAGGTTGTACCCTTCCTAGAACCTGAATGGAAGATTTCAGTCTATTTAGAAAAGGTGCTATATAGGCCGGGCGCGGTGGCTTATGCCTGTAATCCCAGAACTTCGGGAGGCTGAGGTGGGTGGATCACCAGGTCAAAAGATCAAGACCGGCTGGGCGCGGTGGCTCAAGCCTGTAATCCCAGCACTTTGGGAGGCTGAGGCGGGTGGATCACGAGGTCAAAAGATCGAGACCATCCTGGTCAACATGGTGAAACCCTGTCTGTACTAAAGATACAAAAATTAGCTGGGCATGGTGGTGCATGCTTGTAATCCCAGCTACTCAGGAGGCTGAGGCAGGAGAATTGCCTGAACCCAGGAGGAGGAGGTTGCGGTGAGCCGAGATCGCGCCATTGCACTTCAGCCTGGGTAACGAGCGAAACTCGTCTCAAAAAAAAAAAAGAAAAAAAAAAAAACAAAAGAAAAGGTGCTATATAAATTCAGGTTATGCTTTAGTCAGGTAATGTGAGAAAAATGTGAGCAGTTGCAGTTTGAAGAATATAGTAACCAGAAGGAAGACAAATTTACCTTTTTTCGTAAGGCAGGTAAAAGATTGATGAGATTTTAGCCCTGTAGTGAATCACATAATGTTACTGCAGGCTCCTCAAGTGTATCTCTTAGTCACTAGGCAGGACAGAATTTAAATCATCATAGAAAGATGACAAACAGAACTTTACCAAAAAAAAACCTGTAGAAGTATCTCACTTCCTAAGCCTTCTAACACATTAGGATAGGAAAGTTCTTTCTGATATCCGTCTACTTCAAATTTCCACTGCTATGAATTAAGTCCATGGTAGATAGTTAAATTAATACAAGCAGGCTAATATTACTGATGTTCCACAGAAGTTTTAATGAAATGTTTAAGATGCAAATGATGAGACTGAATTGCTGACTTGAAGGAAGCAGATAAAGTCAGGACCACATGCATATGCAAAATCCATGAGAAGACGGCGAGTGTAGTGGCAGGACTGGCTCTCTCCTTCATCTTGGGTGTCCCAGGCATGAATAGAGTCGCCCTCTGAACACAATAAGCAGTGCACCTGTGACTTACCACATCTTCTATAGGGATCTGGAACAAACTCGCCTGGGAACACTGCCTGCATTCTCTGACTTCTCCTACCATGACCTTAGCTAGACTTTTCTCAGAGCTCTGCAGACACAGACACTATCTAGGCAATGGCATCATCTTCCAGAGACTATAAAACTAAGGACACTGATGATACTCCTCCACAATGCAAGACAATCAACTCTCAATTTCTGAAAGGCTGGAGAAGTGGAATGGTGTGGATGTCCAGCCTTGATGCATTTCCCTCGTATCCTCTGCTAAGAGGAGGTTAAATTGCTAGGATAAATCCACTCCATCCAATCTTAGTCCTGCTTTAGCAACTTTATTCTGTGGAGAAAGGTTATAGTAACAGTATTGAATGGAACCAAACCCAGTGCAGTAGTCTTTTCTATGCCAAATGACAGAAATTTTAAACTTGGGATCTGGAGCTATTTCAGCTCTTTCCATTCCATTTCCACTGAGTAGAAGCGTTTAGAGGTGGGAAGGTTAGTTGGTGCTTATTTAAAGAATCAATATGGCTGCATGTGCCACAGTTCTGTACATTATGGGAATGCATTTCTTCATGATTCTGTACAGCACAGCCAGGTTAGGAAAATAGCCAAGCCCCTCATTGCCTTGTACTTGCCTATACCAATAGCAACAAGGCTGTGCACCAGGACAGAGGCTTTTTATCATGGATATCAGGTACCCATATTTATGCACTTGTATGACAGATATGTTAATTCGCTACAAACACTGATGGTGATTCCCCTAATTTCAAATAAAAATATTTTCTAGGTGTATTTTAAAAATTCTTGGCCGGGTATGGTGGCTGACACCTATAATCCCAGCACTTTGGGAAGCCGAGGTGGGAGCATCACCTGAGGCAAGAGTTCAAGACCAGCCTGGCCAACATGGTGAAACCCCATCTCTACTAAAAATACAAAAATTAGCTGGTTGTTGTGGCATGCATCTATAATTTCAGCTACTCAGGAGGCTGGGGTAGAAGAATTGCTTGAACCCTGGAGGCAGAGCTTGCAGTGAGCCAAGATCAAGACACTGTACTTCAGCCTGGGAGACAGAGTGAGACTCCATCTCAAAAACAAAACAAAAGAAAACAAAACAACCAGAAATCATCTGAGGAATCAACAGCGGTCACTAATTCTGGGTTAGGCTATCAACTCTGCAGGCGAAATCTAGTAATTGTTAAAAACAGGTTGAACATTTCATTATTGAGATGATTTAAATGAATGTTGCTTGGCTGGAGGGTAAAAGTGAAGGTGTTAGCAGTCCCTCCCACCACCCGAGGCTACAGGGAAGGAATACAGTCTCACAGGTAGGCGGCGCAGGTTTCATGCAACCTTTCCTCACCTCCCCCCAGGCAGCAGGCGGGGGCTCCACTGGAGGGTAGTATTTAGGCACGTCCCAGGCCACTGCAGCCATGAACCATTTGAAGTCCTTGCACTTTAGCTGCTTGCGCAACTCCTTTTGGGCAGAGATGTCCCCCGTGGAGAGATGCCTGTACTCTGGCCGCCGCTGATAAATGTACTCGGCAAATTCATCCATCCAGGTCTCAGCTACCCGCTTCAGGTTCTGTACAGCAGGAAAAAAAAAAGTTATTTATCAGCTTATTTATTCAAAGGGTGGTTTTTTGTTGCACCAGAAATTAAAAAAATAAAAGGAAAAGCTAGCAGACAACCTCAGGCAGCCCTGGTTGGTGGTTTATGAGCAATGGAAGTTTTCATAACTGCAAGGGGTTTGGTATAATTAACCTGTGGCTTCGCACACATTTCTGCTTCCGGCATGGGGTTCAATTGCCAATTTGGTATTTAATTTATCAAAGCCAGTAAAGATTTAGCTCACTATTATATCAGCTTTCTTATTCCCCCTGTTATTTCATGATTATACATTTTTTTATTTTTTACGTGAAACTAAAGGTGTTGAAACTGGAGAGAATGAAGTTCCTCTTAGGCATGAAATTGCTTAAAGCGTTTCCGGAAACAAGAATCTTGGAAAGAATGAGGACAAACAAGCTATTATTCTTTTCCCTCAACTTTAGAGAGATAACTGAGCATTATTACATTTACAACTGTGTGTTCTGAAATTTTATGTGTGCCACACAGGTACCAATCAGAATTTAGCAGTTTACTGCATGATGAAGTGGGGCTAAAGGAAGCACCAAGTAGCCAGTCTTGTCCACAGATGTGTCCCTGGGGTGAAGGAAGCGGAAGGTTGGTGGTGGGGAATAAGCATGGATCTTAGGTGTGGGAGAGTGTGTGGATCTTGGGTGTAGCAGAGTGTGTGGATTTAGCATAGGAAGCTCAGCCGTTTTGTCAGTTTTGGAATTGCCCAAGTTATGCACCCACGCTGGGTATCAGATTCCTCACCTGAAAATGGCAACAGTAAAACATACCTGCATCATGGGGGTGGCTGTAGGATTAAGGAAGGCAACACCTGTAAAGCGCTTAGAATAAATACCTGGTACATAATAGGCACCACAAATAGTAGAGCTATTATTAGCAGTAAAATGAGTGCAGGATTGGAAATTGGAGAGCCTGGGTGGTGTTGGGCTAGCCACATGTTAATGGAACTGTTCCTGTGGCCTTTAGGAAAGGGATTAGCTGAGATGAGATGCTCTCTGATGGGCCTTCAAGCTCTATGGCGCTAAATAGTAGAAAGAGCGACTGTGTCTGTGTAGAAGATGCCAGTTTGATGCCTCCAGCTTCAATGTGCTGCAGCACATTTTCATAGGCTGGTGGTGTCCCATCGTCTCTGCTTCTTGTGTCCTGCTCAAGTTCTTATTTCAAGTGCTCGGTTGGTGTGAGCATTGACCCACTCCTGTTTCTCACTTGTACTTAGAAGATAAAATGAGTGCAATGGCCAGGAACTTTAATGAGATCTGGGCAGAGGTGACTAAAGTAAAAGCTAGTGACATTTAGGAAAAGTGCTTTCTCTTAAAAATGACTATAGAATCCTAATTCAGGCCTGGAACTCTGCCCAGAGGTCTGCTGGATTTGAAGGCATCATCACTGATACCTCATTACTAATGAGACCACGCATTTCTTCTTCCACTCCACTCATTCCGTGTGTTCAGTGTCTCCCAGTGGGCCTCTCCTGTTTGACCTTGTCCCCGCTTCTCACTTTCCGTGGACTCCTTGGGTGCTTTTGGTGGATGGTGGGCATCAAGAAGGGCTCTGTTAACACAGCAAGATGCAGAAAAGAGACAGAGCCACAAAGAAAGCTCTGATTTCTCAGTTCCCTCTGTGTTCCTTTCCTTTTAAGATGCCTGGTGCATAGATAGGAAGATAGGAAAATGACCTTGAAAGTGTGAGAATTGTTCCCTGAGAGATTATTATCTTCCATTGCTATGCACCCTACCATCCCATCAGCATTGCCTGGCACATAACACTTTCTGCTCCTTGGACTCAAGTTTACCTTAACAGATAACCAGAGTCAACGTGGTTTTGTAATATTCTAGTCCTTGCCTCCAGTTCAGAATCATGTGATTCATTTGGGGACCAGAAAGGAAGCAGATGATGTCCTGAGAGTCCTGCTCTGGGATGGCGCTGTGTCCTCCATATATACATAAAATCTCAATGTGAGTCTGTAATATCACCTTACTATTTGCATTTCATTTTGACAAACATTCAGCGTGCATTCTATTTCACTTGTCCTCAGGCCAAATTTCTAAATGAGGATTAGAATGAAAAAAATTAGTTGTATTCCAAATTGATTTTAGCCTGTAGTTCCAATCTTTTACCCTAAACTGCAATATTAAATAAAGTGGAAATATTTAATTTTCATCAATTTACACCTCTCTGATAAGTGAAAATGAATACAGCTAGGGGAATGGCAAAAAGCAGAAGCGAATGACCCGGGAATAATGAGAAAGTGATTTTCTTGAGAAAAACCATGCCTTTAAAATTCTCGTAGCTTGCAAAAACGATCTGTCATTAAGGACTCTGTTTTGACTTGAATAAGTAAGCACTTTTAGACTATATGTGCCATGACGTTAGGGATAGATCTGTTTTTTTCCTTAAAAGGCCTAGCATCTTGTGTGATTCCAGAAATATGTGTGTGCTCATCTGGGCAAGCTAATTATTGAATTAATGATACACCATATGACGAAATGAATGTGAACAAATTCATAGTGTGCATAAGTATCTATTGATAAAAGCGCTGAAATGGGGACAATTAAAAACAAGTGGTGTTGCTGAATGGTAGATTTTTGTTGCTTTGAGTTTTTGAAATAGATATGGCAATTATTGCAAAACTTATAGAGAAACTAACGCTGGTGCAGTCAATGGGAAACAGCTCAGAGGATCATGATAAATGCTAACCAGAATAGGCAACATCAATAAGTAAAAGAGGCAGGAGTCAGCATGTTAGAAAGCTGTCACCAAAGGTCAAGTATGCTCTAGTATAGTTAACTAGGGAACCAGCCAGGTAGCTCTGCAATATCATGTCCTTTTCAAGATGAAAGACACCAGTTGTGCTGATTTCTCAAGCATTCCAAAGGGGCCAGCCATGGTGGCTCATGCCTGTAATCTCAGTACTTTGGAAGGCTGAGGCGGGTGGATCACCTAAGGTCAGGAGTTCCAGACCAGTGTGGCCAACATGGTGAAACCACATCTCTACTAAACACACACACAGCACACACACACACATGCACACACACAGATTAGCCAGGGGTGGTGGCAGATGCCTGTAATTTTAGCTACTTGGGAGGCTGAGGCAGGAGAACTGCTTAAACCTTGGAGGCAGAGGTTGCAGTGAGCTGAGATCATGCCACAGCACTTCAGCCTGGGCAATAAAAGTGAAACTTTGTCTCAAAACAAACAAACAAACAATCCCCCAGAAAACCACTCCAAAGCAAGCAGTGGGATCGTGAACATATTCCAAGGATCATGTGAATTCATCAATTCCTTTTTTTTGTAGTTTTACAATAAATAGTAAAACAGAAACAACAACATAATAATTGCAAAGAAGGCAATAGCAAGTTTCCCTCTAGCTATGACTGTTACATAAACATTTAAACATAAATAAAACATTGTGACCATTCTCTAATGTCCCCATTGGCTTATTAGACATTTTGGATTATAGATGCTCTGTTCTCTGCAATTTCCTATCAGGAAGGAAACTTTCTAAAGTGTCAACTATTATATTCAAGGAATTGCCCTCATTCCTCAACCATCCAGGTTGCTTGCCAAATAAAATCTTTCTGAGGTCATTATTCTGGGAATAATAAAACATTGTGTTAATTTGTCACTGGGATCATAAACCAGTACTTAGTTTTTGGGAAAACATTGGTACCACAGCAGAGAAAGATTGCAAGCAGTTGCAAAAAGATAGTTTCATTGTCTTTATAGATTACAGAATAAATTGACTCACTCCAGGAAATAGTATGATCATATACTCATTGGAGTTCGTTGGGGTGTTTATACATGAGCACGCATACCACACATTCACATACATAGAGATAGTGAAGTAGGAGCAAAGCAGTATTTCTCACTTAAACACTTATGGCTGTGTAAACATGTGCAGAGTCATGAAATGGAAACATCCCAATAACAGCTTGTGCCAGAGTTGGTAAAAGAGAAAATAAATCGATCTGAGTAGTCCTATCTTTCTCTGAGATTAAATGAACATTGGTGGAGGTGCTAAGATTTTCTAAAAAAGGATCAAGGGGAACGAAATGTGGGACTGTGTTAAAGAAACTTCTCTTCCTGGGTCCGTGAGGGGCGTGGTTCCAAGTATGGGAATTTCCTGGCTCCCTGCCTCAGGCGACTAGGATTCTTTGAGCACCTCCTCCATGCTGGCCAGGTAAAGTTCTTTATCTATCTTCCAGTCAGGTAGGGCTTTTGTCCCCTAAATTCACACCAGAGCTCATGGAGGAGGGGGCTCTGTGACTCAGGGTTGTAAAACAAGTAGCCAATCCGGTATCAGAGTCAAAGATCAATCAATCCTGAGGAATTTGAAAGAACTCCTCTCATTGGATGAGAAAATGAATGGGGAGGGAATAACTCAAGGGTTAAAACTTGAGTTGCTCCTACCTGAACAGATTCCCTCTCTGGATTTTCCTTCCATGACAGTGTGGGAACTGCCTTTTCTCTCTCTCTCTGTCTGATAAATCGCTCTTCCACAAAACTCTGGGTCCACGATTTTTATTACAACGGTAAACTCATCGTGCCTCTGGGGCCCCCGTCCCCATTCTTTGGAGTTAGAGAGGCCAAGAGCCTCCGAGCTAGGTCTAGCGGTTAGGATTCCTGGTTTTCACCCAGGCGGCCTGGGCTTGGACTCGACTCCTGGTGGGAACCAGGCAATCCGATTGAAGTTTTACTCGCCTAGTAACAGAAAGAGTCAAGCATGAATGCTGGGAGATCTATACACGTAATCATTTACTCTTGAACTATCAGATGTTGCACCTTTAGAGGTTGCCTTACATACACAGAGCCAGGTGTTAGCTGGGATTTTTGCTTTTTTTGAGATTTAAATAAAAGTGCTTTAACTTCAAATCGCGTGTTCCTGTTCTGAAGATTTCTGTGGATTCCCAGAGGTGTCACAAATTCATCCTTCAATTTTCTGTTTGTGGTCTTTCTCTCCTACAGGCATCTTGCTCCCAGCTTGCTGTGTACCTTCTGTCCTGCAGAGACTTGAATGGGGTGCGCAGATATTTTCCCTCATCTCTTAAATGTCTCTCTGTACATCAACTGGGCATAACTTTTACTGAAGATTTCTGGGCAGTGGCAGAGACTTAGATAACAAAATAGCACAGATGACGATGTAAGATGAAGTATTTCACCACTTGGGTTCTTTTCCCTGGACTGCTAAAGGGAATTTCTTGCTGGCTAAAATTTCCTCCGTCTTTTAGCTTCTTGGCATGGTTCTGCCCAACTCAAAAATCTCTCATACCTCTTCTGTAGTGCTGTACCAGAATGTCACAATTTCTTCTCCCTTTTCATGCCTGGCAATTCACCTTTCTCATTGTTTGTCCTTGCTTATCCTGGCCAAACCATGTTGGCTACCTTTTCTTTTCTTTTTGTTTTTGTGCTTTTTTTTTAGTTGGAGTCTTGCTCTGTCACCCAGGCTGGAGGGCAGTGGCACGATCTCACTCACTGCAATCTCTGCCTCCCAGTTTCAAGCCATTCTCCTGCCTCAGCCTCCTGCGTAGCTGGGACTACAGGAGTGTGCTACCACACCCTGATAAATTTTTGTATTTTTAGTAGAGACAGGATTTCACCATATAGCCAGGATGGTCTCAATCCCCTGACCTTGTGATCTGCCCACCTCGGCCTCCCACAGTGCTGGGATTACAGGTGTGAACCACCACGCCTGGCGGGCTACCTTTCCATGACTAAAATGGATTGCTGAACAGGATAATTCTCCAAAAGGAAATAAGAGCTACAATTCAAGATGAGATTTTTGTGTCGTCACAGCCAAATCATATCAATTTGTAAATATAATTGATACTTATATTATTAATGTTATATGGGACATGCTTATACTAAATTATTTGTCATTTACTGGAAATTCAAATTTAATGAGGCATACTGTATTTTTACTTGCTAAATATGGCAGTCATACTCCTGATGTATATAATTTGCATATAATGTGCTCTATGAATGTTTTTTAATCCATCCAGTGACCATCTATGCATAATCTGGCATGTCTTGTTATTGCCAATACATAAAGAATCTTTTGCTTCTGTGGAAATTATTCCAGAGGAGTTTCAGGCAGTTCTCTGCTGAGAAGCCTGTCATAACACACAGCTGATACCATATAAACACACAATCCCACTGCTTTTTGTTTTCTAAGAGGTGGGATCCTGCTGGCCCTCTATCTGTGAAGCAAACAGGGAAGCAGTCACAGAATTTAAGGAACAGTAGGGCTAATTGGTAGCTAGAGGTGAGGCTCAGCATGGCCAGAATGAACTGCTTTTAGGGCTTAATGCTAACCTCAGTGTGAAAATAAGTAGGTGAAGGCTTTCTCTTTCTGTACATCTGAGTAGGCTTTTATCTAGGCTCCATGTTTAGTGTGGACAAGGGAGATTGGGAGAGAGGACCCAAACCCATTCACGTTGGATTCAAGAGGTTTTCATCTGCTGGGGGTGTACCCAGTATGGGAGTCATGGAAGATACTGTAAAGATAGCTACTAGAGCTGAGGAATATAAGTATTTTTGGTGTAGAAAGCAAATGAAGGGTTCCTCTATTTTAAAAATTGGCAAACCTTCATCTTCTTGAATGGTAAATGAAATTAAAACTGTTATTCGGAGGGTCTTCTATGTACAAGACATTGACAGCATTCTCTATTTTTATGTCATTTGTCTGTGGTTCTTTGCCTATCACATATGTTCCTCTATTCAACCCAAACTGGCATTAATCTCTCCTTTCTGTGTTACTCAAATATTTATTAACACACTCAACACATTCAGCCTTACATTAGAGGACTTTAGAATTCAAGTCTTGTTTCCTTTGTGCTAAATCTTTCCTTAATCAACACTAAATCTTTCCTTAATTCTAATACTCATCAGGTCTTTGAATTGATATTTTATCAGGAACATTAAATCACATTTCTAGCTTAGTTTGTAAGAACATATTTCCAGCTTGACTGATAACTGTTAGTGTACAGCAGGAGGAAAATAGATAGTCCAATTATTTCCTGCTGGTTTGTGAAACTGCATAAATCTATCCACTAATTATTATTATTATTATTATTATTACTTTTTACCAGCAACACCATTTTAGACTTTACTGCTAGACTATTCAATCCCTGTTCAGCTTCTCAGTTTATGATTTGTGAGTCAACTGTATTTGTATTATTTGGGCCATCTCACCTCAGTAGAGTGTTTCTATTTCTTTGTGCAGGGTGTGATTATACATGTGTATTGGCAAGATCCTGCTTCACAAATTGTGCTTGTGTCAACATTAAGCTATTGTATTATGGTGGACTGGGTTACAGTGACTCCTCTTTCTTCATACACACAAACACACACACACACATGCATATATATATAACTGGCTTTGCTAGTTATCACCGGGTTCAGGGGACAAATATACATATATATATATATATATATATATATATATATATATATATATATATATATGCTTTTTGCCCCTGAACCCGGTGATAACTAGCAAAGCCAGTCCCACGCAGAAACAGTTTCTAATTTGTCACAGTCACTCTTACAGCAAGGAAGTGTATCCATATCTCATGATTTTGAATTTCTGTTTTTATTTGAATGTATTTCTTATCTTCTCTTTGATGCTTAAGAGTGCCTTTGTGGCTCAGTAGTCTGACCCCACAACCCTTTTATCATTGATAATATGATAATGTCATCTTGGGTACAGCTCAAAAGAGAATCTCTTTAAGATTGCCCCAACCTCACTGCAATTATTCAGCCCAGCTCCACATTTCTCTGATCTGAGCACTTCTTTGAGGTCAGTGGGAAACTTTCAACCTAAGGAGAGGAGGCTAATCTAGTCCTGTAAAGGGAGCTTCTCTGACAGGCAATTTCCTCTTCTATCTTCCCCAAGGCTGTGTGAGCTGTTTGCAGGTGGTTATCTTCTTTGGACTTTCATGAATAAGGGTTAGCTTTCTCTTTGAATTTATAACTCCATTTTGTTTTTGTCCGAATATTTTGAATATCTATGGTGGCATTTATGATAGCCTTTAATGTAGTCTTTAGATATAAGAAAAACAAATGAAATCCCCAAATGAGCTAACAATATGTCTTTTTTTTTTTAAAAATTTTTATTGCATTATAGGTTTGGGGGTACATGTGCAGAATGTGCAAGATAGTTGCATAGGTACACACATGGCAGTGTGCTTTGCTGCTTTCCTCCCCTTCACCCACACTTGGTATTCATCCCCAGGCTATACCCCCCAGCCCCCCCTGCTGTCCCTCCCCCATTCCCCCCAACAGTCCCCAGTGTATAGTAGACCGCCTCTCTGTGTCCATCTGTTCTCATTTTTCTCACCCACCTATGAGTGAGTATATGCGGTATTTCTTTTTCTGTTCTTGTGTCAGTTTGCTGAGAATGATGTTCTCCAGATTCATCCATGTCCTTACAAAGGACACAAACTCATCATTTTTGATTGCTGCATAATATTCCATGGTGTATATGTGCCACATTTTCCCAGTCCAGTCTATCATCGTTGGGCATTTGGGTTGGTTCCAGATCTTTGCTATTGTAAACAGTGCTGCAATGAACATTCGTGTGCATGTGTCCTTATAGTAGAACGATTTATAGTCCTTTGGATAGATACCCAGTAATGGGATTGCTGGGTCAAATGGAATTTCTATTTCTAGGTCCCTGAGGAATCGCCACACTGTCTTCCACAATGGTTGAACTAATTTACACTCCCACCAACAGTGTAAGAGTGTTCCTATTTCTCCACATCCTCTCCAGCATCTGCTGTCTCCAGATTTTTTAATGATCACCATTCTAACTGGTGTGAGATGGTATCTCAATGTGGTTTTGATTTGCATCTCTCTAATGACCAATGATGATGAGCACTTTTTCATATGTTTGTTGGCCTCATGTATGTCTTCTTTTGTAAAGTTTCTGTTCATATCCTTTGCCCATTTTTGAATGGGCTTGTTTGTTTTTTTCCTGTAAATCTGTTTGAGTTCTTTGTAAATTCTGGATATCAGCCCTTTGTCAGATGCGTAAACTGCAAAGATTTTTTCCCATTCTGATGGTTGCCGATTCACTCTAGTGACTGTTTCTTTTGCCGTGCAGAAGCTGTGGAGTTTGATTAGGTCCCATTTGTCTATTTTGGCTTTTGTTGTCAATGCTTTTGGTGTTTTGTTCATGAAGTCCTTGCCTACTCCTATGTCCTGAATGGTTTTGCCTAGATTTTCTTCTAGGGTTTTTATGGTGTCAGGTCTTACGTTTAAGTCTTTAATCCATCTGGAGTTAATTTTAGTGTAAGGTGTCAGGAAGGGGTCCAGTTTCTGCTTTCTGCACATGGCTAGCAAGTTTTCTCTACACCATTTATTAAATAGGGAATCCTTTCCCCATTGCCTGTTTTTGTCTGGTTTATCAAAGATAATATGGTTGTAGATATGTTGTGTTGCCTCCGATGCCTCTGTTCTGTTCCATTGGTCTATATCTCTGTTTTGGTACCAGTACCATGCTGTTTACCACACAAAAAAAGCCCAGGTCCAGATGGGTTCACAGCTGAATTCTACCAGACACACAAAGAGGATCTGGTACCATTCCTTCTGAAACTATTCCAAATAATCCAAAAAGAGGGAACCCTTCCCAAATCATTTTATGAGACCAACATCATCCTAATACCAAAACCTGGCAGAGACTCAACAAGAAAAGAAAACTTCAGGCCAATATCCATGATGAACATAGATGCAAAAATCTTCAATAAAATACTGGCAAACCGATTGCAACAGCACATTAAAAAACTTATCCATCATGATCAAGTAGGATTCATCCCGGGGATGCAAGGCTGGTTCAACATACGCAAGTCTATAAATGTAATTCACCACATAAACAGAAGCAAAAACAAAAACCACATGATTATCTCAATTGATGCAGAGAAGGCATTTGACAAAATTCAACAGCACTTTATGCTAAAAACCCTCAATAAACTTGGTATTGATGGAACATATCTCAAAGTAATAAAAGCTATTTATGACAAACCAACAGCCAATATCATACTTAATGGGCAAAAACTGGAAGCATTCCCTTTGAAATCCGGCACTAGACAAGGATGCCCTCTCTCACCACTTCTATTCAACATAGTACTGGAAGTTCTAGCCAGAGCAATCAGGCAAGAAAGAGAAATAAAGGGTATTCAAATAGGAAAGGTGGAAGCCAAATTGTCTCTATTTGCAGACGACATGATAGTATACCTAGAAGACCCCATCACCTCAGCCCAAAAGCTCCTGCAACTGATAAGCAACTTCAGCAAAGTCTCAGGATATAAAATCAATGTTCAAAAATCACAAGCATTCCTATACACCAATAACAGACTTAAAGAGAACCAAATCAAGAACGAACTGCCATTCACAATTGCTACAAAGAAAATAAAATACCTAGGAATACAACTCACTAGGAATGTAAGGGACCTCTTTAAGGAAAACTACAAACAACTGCTCAACGAAATAAGAGAGGACACAAACAGATGGAGAAACAATCCATGTTCGTGGTTAGGAAGAATCAATATCGTGAAAATGGCTATACTGCCCAAAGTAATTTACACAATCAATGCTATCCCCATCAAACTACCATTGAATTTCTTCACAGAACTGGAAAAAACCACCATGAATTTCATATGGAACCAAAAGAGAGCCCGCATAGCCAAGTCAATTCTAAGCAAAAAGGAACACAGCAGGAGGCATCACGCTACCAGACTTCAAACTATACTACAAGGCTATAGTAATCAAAACAATATGTCTTAAAAAATGCTGGTAAGCCTAATTTTAAGATCAGCTTTATTGAGAATAGTTGATATACAAGAAACTGCTCATATTTAAAGTGAATGGTTTGGTATATGTTGACATATGTATATATTGTGTTAGTGGAACCATCAGCACTATCAAGATAAGGAACATGTTTGTCACCGGCAAAGGTTTCTTCATGCCTCTTTGAAATCCCTTTCCCAATCTCCTTTCTATGTCCCCAGACAACCACTAATAAACTTTTTTTTCACTACAGTTTAATTTGTATTTTTTAGAGTTTTATATAAATAGAATCATACAGTATGTGTTCTTTTTGTCTGGCTTCCTTCACTTAGTATAAGTATTTTGATTTTTATCCACGTAGCTTAGTGTATTCATTCTTATTGTATTCTTTTTTATTTTTGGAGATGGAGTTTCACTCCTTTTGTCCACGCTGGAGTGCAATGGCGTGCTCTCAGCTCCTCCTGGATTCAGGTGATTCTCCTGCCTCAGCCTCTTGAGTGCACGCCACCATGCCCAGCTAATTTTGTATTTCTGTAGTAGAGATGGGGTTTCACCATGTTGGCTAGTTTGGGCTCGAACTCCTTACCTCAGGTGATCCGCCTGCCTCAAGCTTCCCAAAGTGCCGGGATTACAGGCACGAGTCGCCAAGCCCAGCTCATTCTTATTGTATTCTATCACATGAAAAAAAACTACAATTTGTTTATCCATTTACCTGTTGACGAACGGCTGGTTTATTTCCAGTTTTGGGCTATTACAAATAAAACTGTTTGAACAGTCTTGTACAAGTCTTTTATGAACATTTGCCTTCATTTCTCCTGGATAAAGATCTTGAAGTGGAATGGCTAGGTTGTACTCTAGGTTTGTGTCTAACTTTTTTTTTTTGAGACTGAGTTTCGCTTTTGTTACCCAGGCTGGAGTGCAATGGCGAGATCTCGGCTCACCGCAACCACCGCCTCCTGGGTTCAGGCAATTCTCCTGCCTCAACCTCCTGAGTAGCTGAGATTACAGGCACGCGCCACCATGTCCAGCTAATTTTTTGTATTTTTAGTAGAGACGGAGTTTCACCATGTTGACCAGGATGGTCTTGATCTCTTGACCTCGTGATCCACCTGCCTTGGCCTCCCAAAGTGTGTGTCTAACTTTTAAAGAAACATTTGAATTGTTTTCCAAAGTGGTTGTATCATTTTACATTCCCATCAGCATTGTATGAGATTTCCAGTTGCTCCAACACTTGGTGTGGTCAATCTTTTTAATTCTGGCCATTATAAAAGCATGTAGTAGAATCTCATTGTGGTTTTAATTTATATTTTCCTAATGACTAATGATGTTAATCGTTTTTTCATGTCCTTATTTGCCACCTGCATATCTTCTTTGGTACAATATCTTTTAAATCATCTACCCATTTAAAAATTGGGCTGTTTTTCTTCTTATTAAAATTTGAGAATTCTTTATGTATTACAGATACAAACCTTTGGCCAGAAATGTGATTTGCAAATATCTCTTTTCAGTAATTACCTTTTTATTCTCTGAACAGTGTCTTTGAAGACTAGGTGGTTTTAATTTCAATGAAGTTCAATTTGTCAATTTTTTCTGTGGTGTCATATCAAAAAAAATTTTGACTAACCTCACAAATATTTTTCTTCTTTGTTTCTATATTCTAGAAATGTTATAATTGTATCCTTTACATTTAAAGTCTATAATTGATTCTGTGTTAATTTTTGTATGTGGTACTATATATAGATTGAGGTTTGTTTATTTCTCTGGATATGAACATCTTAATGTTCTAGCATTGATTATTGAAGAAAATCTTTTCTCCACTCTATACCTTTATATCTTTATGTAAATCAATTGACCATTTGCAAGAATCTATTTCTGGCTCTCTCCTCTCTTCCAGAAATAGATTCTTGCATATATCCATTAGGTTGTGTGCTTGGTGCTAAGTTGTAGGAGTTCTTTCTATAGTCTGGATATTAAGCACTTATCAGATGTATGATTTGCATTTTTTACTCACATTCTTTGAGCTGGATTTCCATTCTGTGAACAGTGTTCTTTGGGGTACAAGCTTGCCTAATATTTGAGCTTCAAGTGTGCCACCTGGGGTAATCATGTCCCTGAAGATAAAATTGGGCTGAATTTTGCCAATGAAGGACTATTAAAGAGAAACAACTGTATTCATTATCTATTGATAAATATCACTTTATCTCACACCTGAGCGGATTAAAACCATAGTAAACTTTTTTATCCTTCACAGTTTCTGGGGGTCAATTTTCAAACTTGGGGATGAAACAGACTGTATAATCTGGATCAGATTTTTCATGACTTCCAGCCAGATTTTGGCTGAGGTAGCAGTAATCTTAAGCCTTCGATGGGGCTAGATCTTTTTTTCAAGGTGGCTAGTGGTGCTTGCTATGGATGCTGAGTAAGAGGGTTTGGTTTCTTTCTCCCACATGGGCCATTCTACAGGGCTGCCTGAATATCCTCATGACTTGGTGCTGGCTTCTTCCAAAGCAAGTCATCCAAGAGAACCAGGAGGAAGCTGCAATGCCTGTTATGCCCTACTCTGGGAAGAAGAAAAAAAAATAATAGGACTAAAGCAAAAGTATGGTTGCTAATTTTTATATTTTTATGTATTTCTTATGATTGTATTTGTTTTGGCTGGGTTTGAGGGTCAGAATTTGCTAGAATAATTTTATGTGATTGAATTTTTGAAACCCTGGGAAAGTGGAGATAATCAGAAGCTGGAACTATTGAGGAGAAACCATGGAAACACACGTCATTTGTGTCCAGGTGGGTAAGCATGGCCCACAGGTACGAGACAGCCACCCTGAGCCTACCCAGGACCCAGAGAAGTTCTGGCACATTAATGACTGAAGTCTTGGTTCCTCCAGACTCAGCACTGTGAGTGAGTAGTTGCTGCTTTTGTGAGTGGTGGTGGAGGTTTGACTTCTCCTACAGCTTCATGGGCAAGAGACAGAGATAAGTGAAAGCAGAAACAAAAGAAGGAAATCCAGGGCAGTGCAGCATGGGTGCGCTTCTGACAAGTGGGTGTCCAAGCATATGCGATGGAGGCTTTTGTGGATGTCTAGAGATGGTTTGGGGACAATCTGAATGGTATACTTCCTAGTAATCAAACCAATGGTTCCTCACATCATCACAACTTAGGTATAAAAGGAAGTATGACCTTATTTCTACACGATTTTCATTAATCCATTTACTATTTTTTATAAATCACAACCAGCATTTTCTAACCATCACCCAAAGAGATTATCAAGAGTTTAGTTCTCTCATGAGAACAGCCACAGCAAGCATTTAAACGAACTGTGGTTAAACTAAATGGCGCTATAGCATTTATATCAGTTGTTATTATTAGACTTTGTTTTATTTCCCATGCTTTCAAACAGGCAGAAAATAAAACCCCTATGTTTCTACATGTCCATTACAGGGGTCTTAGATTGAAAATTATATCTGTCCAAGTTGTAAGTAATCTGTAAAATTTTATTTCTATAAGCTGTTTTCAGAATTAGAACACCCAGAAGCATCCACACACCACGAAGCTGCCATTTTGTTTTTGGACATTTCTCAGTTTACAAAACAGCAACTGGAACTACTTTCCTTATCTTAACTGGCACTAGAAAGCAGATACACTTGGGCTGGAATTACAGTTGGAAACGAAACCATTGGAAACACGGAGTATTGCAATGGGAATGAAATAGCAGAGGCCCCAAGCACAGTAGTACTATGCATTCATTCACAGATCTCATGGGAAGAAGCTAATCCCATGAAATGAGTCCCTACCATCCAGGTGCTCCCATGGCTTTGACTTAGGATTGGGGTCCTGGAAGGCATTTATTAAACAGCCAGCTCTACTCCCCTTTGCAAGAGTTGCATTTCTGGTTATTGAGATTATGGCATGCTAAAATATTTGAGTTTGCTTAAATTTCAGCAGCTTAATTTTGTAGCAGCAGGGACCTATTTTGTCTGGGCTAACGTTCCCCTTTATGAGGCTCTAGTGGAGTTGTGAATACAGGGAAATGTTCAGTTCTAATGGGGATAATGATAAAAATGCAATTAAAACCCTCTCTAGTCCACAAACTGGTGTCACTATGTAGTTTGTTTCTCAAATGCTTTGAAAAAAGGAAGTTATACAAATGCTCAATAACAGCCTGAAATGCCAAGGTCTCTAGGTAGGACAAAGAATAACAGAAAACAAACTGGAAAAGATACCATAGGAAGTGGAAGAAAAATCCTATTTTAGTTCATTAAGAATGACAAAGTGAAAGCAATGATTAATCATGATAGCTTGTTATGCAATTATCTGGGATCACTATTCAGATATTCTATTTACACTATAAAATATTCCAATAGGCATAAACAAAAGCTAATGTGAAATCTTAGTCCTCGTGTGATGGCTCAAGAAATGTTTAATATTGTCCCCACAGCTTGGGGACTACCTGACTCAATTATAAGCTCTGTTTTGCACAATGGAAACCATCAGATAATTGATTCGTAAGTCATAGCTGAGCTGAAACTTGGAAAAGCACCATGGAGTATTCGAAAAATTTAAATTGAGCAAAATTCCTTAATGTTGGGAAGAACATACATTTGTGAGAACTTTTGAGGAAAAAAATATGTAGAGTAAATAAGTAGGAAGAAACTAAACTTAAAAAACCGTTTTGGGGCTATACATGGTGGCTCATGCCTGTAATCCTGGAACGTTGGGAGGTTGGGGTTGGAGGATTGCTTGAGGCCTCCTGGAGTTCAAGACCAGCCTTGGCAATTTAGTGAGACCCTGTCTCTACCAAAAATACAAAATCTAGCCAGGAGTGGTGGCATGTACCTGTAGTCCCAGCTACTCAGGAGTCTGCGGTGGAAGATGGCTTGAGTGTTCCATGCTGTAGTGAGCACGGGATTGCATCACTGCACTCCAGCCTGGGCAGCAGAGCACAACCCTGTCTCTAAAAACTAATAATAATAATAAATATTTTGCGATGTTTTGTGGGAAGTTATGAAGTCTGAATATAATGTTGTCTTTACCTCATGTATTTTTTTCATGATACTGCCAAATGGCAAAAGACTGTAACTGCCAGAAATTTGCTGTTTTGCTTTCTTTTTTAGCGTCTATGTTTGATATGAAAAAAAATCTATGCTTTACCTCCATATTGCTTAAAATTTTCAAAAACAACATGGGATTCTATTGTTATTTTTTAAACTAACAAAATATACAGATACTTTAAAAAATTCTGATGCCACTGTGTTAGGAATTAAGGTAGTAGATGACTGTCAGGTGGAGAATAAATCTGTGTTTGCTATTTCCTCATTTCTTCTCTGTGGGCCCTTGGCTGACAGAATGGCTTCCCTTTGCCTTATATTTTTCATGTGTAACACAAACAAGAAATACCCAGTGTTTAAAAAGGAGATAGGATTGAAGGGTGAGTGAGACAACCAGTTGTCTACCAGAAACTCATCCCCAGTATAGGGGGATGCCTCAAGGTGAGGTGACATCACATCACAAAGGGACGGCTTGATCTAACTGGCAAAGCCCAATGCTGTTTGCTTAGGATACACAGCATGCTGTGAGCATTTCTGCCTGGCACATAGTAGGCACTTGATAAATATTTATTAATAGAATTTATCTAGCCTAAGCCTTCTTTGAGGCTACAGATGACATTTATCTTCGTAGCATGCAGTGAACTCAGGGTATTTTAATGATTTATTGAATTATTATTGTCACATAAATTTATGATTGACTTTTAGAGAGGATATCAATCATGGAGAATAAAGAAACATTATTTATGGAAGATGTCTTAATTTTTAAAATTAAAAGCTCCTTCTGAACAGAAGATATTACATTTTATGTTGTTTTGTTTTATTTTTGATGCAGGGTCTCACAGGGTTACCCACACCGGAGGGCAGAAGCTTGATCATGGCTCACTGCAGGCTTGAATTCCTGGGACCAAGCCATCCTTCCTCCTCAGGCTTCCAAGTAGCTGGGACTATAGGCGCATGCCACCATGCCCAGCTAACTTTAAGAAAATTCCTTTTAAAGCTGGGGTCTTGCTATGTTGCCCAGCTTGTTCTCAAGTTCCTGACCTCAAGTGATCCTCCTGCTTCAGCCTCCTGAAGCACTGGGATTATAGGCATGAGCCACTATACCTGGCCTAATGTATTATACTTTAACCTGTGGCTAAGTGGGGAGAGATGCAAACATTAATTGCAGTATGTGAATCATCTTTGGTTCTGACCACAAGTATTAGACAGCCTTATTGCCCTTTAGGTTATATTGTAAGGAAGAGTTAGAGAAAGTTATTGTTTTTAGAAGAATTGCCTCTGCACAAAAGTTCTAGCTGTTTATAAAGGCTGAGTCTTGAGGGAAGATCCATCATGTCCTGCTTTTTGGAGAAAGCCCACAATAGGCCACCATGCCCCTAAACTTAACGATAGTTTCAAATAGAGCATCTGAACCCTGTAGTTTTAAGAGCAGAGAGAGAGAGTGCTGCTGCTGCTGGTGTCGAGGTTGTTGTGCTCCAGCTCTTATTTGCTGGGCAGCCTAAGAGAGTACAGTGATTTACAGTCATCAGGAGAGAAAGGTCAATTTGAGGGAGTGCATATTTCCCATTCATCACTGTACTTTATCAGCTTGTTGGTGATTTTATTTTCAGATATCACACTGGTCATTTTGGTTTTGTTAATGTTTTTCCTTGACTGATAGATGATTTTTCTGACATAAACAAAGGCGAACTGCATATGCCTGACATTGTGCTCTTTTATTTCAGCTGGGACTGCTGACACCATGGTCATCAATGAAGAAGCATTCATTAATTAACGTGGGGTGGTCTGGCTTCTACATTGAAGCCTTCCTCCTCCTCCTCCCTTTCTCTATGCCTCTCCCAACCACCATCATTTTCAAGAGTCTGAGATGATCTATGGAATCAGCAGAGCTGGACGTCACCAGAGAGACGGCACAGGAAAAAAGAAAAGCACCTTGGGGAGTATATGAAGAAGTCGTTTCACAGCTGACAGAGGCACAGCCACCATTCTCCCTCAGAACTCAGACTTAGAGCCTTGTGCCTGCGAAGCATAATAACCATCTGAAATCGTCAAAGGTCATTATGCTTTGCTAAGAAACCCTATGTAAATGTATAAAGTAAAAAAGATTTGCAACTTGTATGTAGATTAGCCGTTAGGGTTATTAGGCATAATTTGTTAGTATCAAATATGTATCACTGTATAAAAATAATTCTATATTCTATATAGGACATATATTTCCTCTTTTGTTAAATCATAATCTCAATTACAATATGACAGTTTATCAAAAAACAGTTTCCAAATAAGTGAACTATATAAGATACAGATTTCATTACATAATGAGCTTTACTATTTTTATTTAACTTTTTTTCTCATCCTCACGATATTCTGGCTTTGGAATATATAGATTGGCACATGGTGTGGACTCTGTGTTACTGTCAAGATCATTTATTAAGAGGAGTTAAGATTTGTGTCTGACTTGTTCATCACTTAAACTGCCAGGGTCTAGCATACTGACTGGCACAGTAAGCATTTTTTTTTTCCTTCAGAAGTAAAAATTTATTTGCCAAAGAAAATCTGGCAGAAGTTTTTGTGTGGTCTCAGAATTCTAGATGTAAGTCTGTGGGTATCTCCCCAGATGTGGGTGTCCCAAGCTGTCACTTAACCTTATCTAAAACCAATCTCAGACTCTTCCCCTTTCCTGTTCTTCACTTTTCTCTTTTTTCATATTGATGCTATTCTCTCTGGAATGCCGAGATTGAAACCTCATAGTCACACGTGAGCTCCACCTCCGTACAGGGTGTAGTAAATCAATAAAAATATTTTATAAATTTTCAATTTACAAACGCTCCTTGCATTTGAAATGTTACTTTGTTTAGCCTTCTCCATTTTAATAATTATTTGTTGGTTGACCTTTCTATTTTACCTCTTCTATTTTTACCCTAACACTTCCTGACCAAGATCCTACAGTCAGGGAGTGAAGGTCAACACTGCAATCTGCATCCAGGGTCCTCCAAGGCTGGCTGCAGTGCCCATGCATGGTCTAACTCCATAGGCCCCAAGCACACCCTCTGTAAATCTCTGCCTGCTCATTTCTGCTTGGTACTTGCTAAACTGATGCCCTGCCAGAGATGCCCAGGCTGCTCCAGTTTATCTCAAGCACTCTAGAAGGGACGCTATGGTGAAGAGCACTAACCTTGAACAGACAGACCTCGGTTCATAGTTCCAGCTCTACTCCTTTACCATTTAACCTCTATCCCTTTTACTCTAAGTTAACATTTTTCAGGACCTGGGAAGCAGCCTGTGCAATTTGACTTTTATGAGGTTTGACTTCCGTTTTAGCTCCTATCCTGAAACTAGAAAAAAATGTAAAGTCTCCCATGTTCTTGAATTGTTCCCATAAAATGCAAGATGAAATTTTAGAATGAAAAATTTACTGATACTATGTCAAAGGTGAAATACAGAAGTATACAATTGCATTCTCTGGTGTTTCTGTTTTTTTTTTTTTTTGAGATGGAGTCTAGCTCTGTCATGCATGTATTCAAGCAATTCTTCTGCCTCAGCCTCCTGAGTAGCTAGGACCACAGGCTCATGCCACCACACCTGGCTGATTTTTTGTACTTTTAGCAGAGTCGGGGTTTCACTGTGTTAGCCAGGATGGTCTCCATCTCCTGATTTTGGGATCCACCTGCCTCGGCCTCCCAAAATGCTGGGATTACAGATGTGAGCCACTGCACCCAGCCTCTCCAGTGTTTCTTATAGACTTGGGGTAAAAGTTGGTTCTAACCTTGTCTCCTATTGGTGAGGGTGACTGTCTGCACTTCCAGGACTGCCCCACTCACACTCTGCAGGGCAGCGCTCCAGGTAGTGACCCTCCGGGGAAACTCTCACGGGCCAAGTTGTGCCCATGAAGACCACTGGTGTGTGGCAATCAGGTGGTATGCTTAGCCACGGGATGACTGCTCTCCACCTCTGACATGTCCCAGCTATCACAGTCACCTGTCACAGATCCAGTGGCTTGAGCTGTCCCCAAACACACTACCATTCACAGAGGGATTTGTGAACTGTCCCCACAGGTGCCAGTAATAACGGCTCCTTCAGCAGAGTGCTTGGCTCACATTGAAACCTGTCAGAATGAAGAAAAGAATCTCTTCTTTGAGATTCTCCCACCTATTTGCCACTCAGCCTCCTCTGGCTGTGCAAAGCATCAGTCAGTGGACCTTTGCTGAGGAGCTGCTCACACTTCTGTGAGCAAAGAAGGGATGAAAAAGGGATGACTATCACCACAGCCCTGGGGTCTTCCAGTCCCCCTGCAACTCTAGACATGGGCATCCCTTCCCTTAGGGACTTGCTGCTTGTTCCTTGTGACAAGACCCCACATCAGTGTTCCTGTGTACTGACATTAGCCCCGAGCTGACTCAGTAACACTGTCTAGGCTTATTAATGACAAGTGAATACTCTGATTTCCAGATGAAGCTGAAGTGTAAGTTCCAGTGTCCTAACTTTTTACATTTTGTGGGAAACGACGTAGTGATGCTAATTTTTGTTTTTGCCAAATAAAGGCACTAACAAAAATTTACTGTCTTTCATTCTGTCATAAAAAATGAAAAAAAAAATCCTTACAGTTTCTGTATTAAAAAGATGTTCTTAAGTTGAACAGGTTTAGTTTTGGGATTATTGTTTTTCTTAGTTCACAGAGGCTGGGTGAAATGTTGGCTAGGAATTGGCTCTCGTCATTCACCCTGAGTTTGGGAACCACTGTTATATGAAACTTGCTAATTCAGTGGACATATTCTTGAAGGTTCTCTTTCAAGTCCGGTAATTTGAGAGGACCGAAGAAGGTCACAGCCATAGCGCTGTGATACATAAAGATACATAACCAATGTATCTTTATGATACATTGAAGCAATTGCTCGTCTTTTACTGTTCTCTAATGGCTTCATATATGGATATCTTGTCTCTTCCAACCAGATTCTAATACTGGGAAAATAGAAGGTACTAAATAACTAATTTTTAAAATGTATTTCTATGTTATACACCAACAGTATGCTGTTTAAGGCCGTTCACACATTTGTGTGTCTCTCTCTGTGTTTATAGAGTTGAGAAGTCTTTTGGAATCATGAATTGGAATCATCAATGCGAAAGGGGCACATTTTTGAAGAATTAAATGAGTTTGTAGAGTAAGAAAACTAGCCTTTGGAGTAAAGTCTCCACCATCATCTCCATTTCCTGATGAGGCTGAAAGATAAAAATACCAATCGAGTAGACGTGGCCCTGCATTTGAAGCATATATAAAGTCTCTCATCATTTTTGATGATATGTAATAATGTAGTGTGTAGTAAGGTAGTTGAGCTGCTCTCACAAAATATCAGAATTGTTTTTCATTTTAATGTATTTTTTTTAAACCTAAAAAAAAACCCATAAAATGTTCCTCAGAGTGACAGGAAAGCTTCAATATTTATGACTTTCTGATTGCTCTAGCAGTTTAGAAAAAAAATAAAAATGAACCCTGAAGTAAAATTTGAGTGGAAAAGATTAAAATTCAGAATTATGGACTTTTTTCATTTGAATAAATATTCACTTTTTTCCTGGAAGTTTGATGTGCCAACCCCAGTTTCTCTACATTTGACAGTCCTTGAAAAAGTACTTTATTTCTTTCTTGAAAGTATATGACCAGTTTTATTTTTTGAAAATAGGTCCTTTTGGATCAGCACAATGTACCTTGCCCGCCGCAAGCTTTTACACTCTACTTTTGACTATGAACCAAGCACACACACACCCATTTTCTTACAAGTGAATGGTTCTTTTCAGAGCACAAGCAGGGGAGCATATGAGTGAATAAAAGTGGATACATGAGAGACTATCGTTATCTTTATGATATTTTAAACTTCTAAGATTCATTATATCTACTCGGCTGATTGGTGACATGTGCTCTAAATTGTTCTATCATTTATTTCCCTGTGAAATCTCATTTTCTGATTCATGTGTCTTAAGTCTTATGACTAAATCAAACTATATTTCCTTACCCAAGATGTAGCTCTTTAATTACTTTATGATTTTGTGACTGTTTTTTCATTTCAAGTACTATATTTCTACAGATACTTAGAGGACTATGTTATTAGCATCGAATTAAATTTTTAATTTAGTTAGGGAAGGAGGAATATGACAGGTTGAACATCCCTAATCTGAAAATCCAAAATCCAAAATGCCCCACAATCCAAAATTCTTTGGGTGCTAACATAATGTGACAAGTAGAAAATTCTACAAATATAAGAACATCAAACTAACACAATTGTGGTTTCATGCACAAAATTATTAAAAATATTGCATAAAATTACTGTCAGGCCGTGTATATAAGATGTATATAAAACATAAATAAATTTTGTGTTTAGACTTGGGTTTCATGCCCAAGACATCTCATTATGTATATGTGAATATCCCAAAATCTGAAAAAAAAATCTGAAGATCTGAAACACTCCTGGTCCCAAGCATTTTGGATAAGGGATACTCAGCCTGAATTTCTCTTCAAGGTATGTGTAACGTAATGTTATTACTAGGAGATCTAATTGCTGTTAGGGAATATGGATGTGACTAAAGAAAAATGGAGAGTTGACGAAGATTCACTATAAAAGAAAACTTTGTTATACTCATAACAAAGTATTTAAGTTTTAGTAACAACTTAAATCTGAAGCATTTTCCTCTCTTAGCTTTCCTGCTTAGTTAATTCTTTCAACGAATATCTGAGTGTTCCCTAAGCTCTGTTTTAGGTCCTGGGAGTAGAGCAGTAACTAACACAGACCAAAGCTCTACCTTTGTGTTACTGATATGCTAATGATTCCTGGTGAATTCGTTTATTTTTACAAAAGCTTGTTATGTGAGCCTTATATAAAAGATCCAAATAGTTATATATTGCAGCCTTATTTGTAAAAGAACCAAAATGAATAATTCAGCAGTTGATTTCTAGGGTAGCAGTGTGCAAAGAGATGTGGGAAAATCTTCTTTTTCTAGATTTGGATTCTGAGCAGTAGCAGGTATATATTGTGGTGATGAGAACTGACTCAGCCCTGAAAGAAACATGGAAACCAGAGAAATTGTCAGTGTTGTTTTGAGATGTATTGTGAATCCATTCTCCTGAACATGCGTGAAAATGTTTCAAATGGCAGAAGAGAAAAGTATCTTTGCATCTGGTTTACAAGAAAGGTTTAATTCAAAACAATATTGGAAAAACAATCTTAGACTGAGCCAACTTTGAAATGTTGAGGATGGGGCAGAATTTGAGGCAGAGCTGGCCCTAGTTATTAAAGAGAAGAAGGCACAGTTTGGGTATCCAGCTTTTTCCATCTCCCATTTCCCCTGTCTCCATCTGACTTATTATACATCCTGTTACAATCCACGTGGGTGGAAGGAGCTGGCTGCTCCAGGTCCACTGACCTACTCTGCTATTTGGCATTCATGTGAGCACAAACAACCATCTAGTTCAGACTTCATTTTCCCATCTGTGAAATAAAGAACACAGACCTTGAAAGGTAATGATGAGGATTAAATATAATGTATGTGAAACTGCTTTGAAACAATCGCAACAGGAAATAGCATAATAGTTAATACTTTTTTAAGCAATGGAAATAAAACTGTGAGAAATACAGGAGCTCTCTCTACACTGGAGAGCTTCTTTCAGACTGTGCCTTAAATTACACCTGCCACGGGTGAGGCTGGTTACTTTGCTTACAGAGATTACATATACCATGGGTGAGGCTAGTTACTCTGTTTACAGAAAGCTGTATCGAATCCAGTCTGAGCCTGTTCTGATGCTGAGTTACTCACTCTTGCCAGGCTGGTCCCAGATGGAACTTTGTATGGAACATACTTCCTGTAGATATGACCAACTCTAGAACATGGAACATCAAACATTTCTCCTCCACACATCCAAACCTGAAAAGGGAAAAATAGAACAAAAGACTTATAAACCATCCTAACATCTTTAAAAGTCTTTAAATCAAGAATTTCTACTTATTATAAATGGCTAATCAAAAAATAAAGCCACATTTTTAAAAAACCTAGATTCATAAAAGTTTAGAACTGAAATACAGCCGAGTGCAATGGCTCATGCCTGTAATCTCAGTACTTTGGGAGGCCCAGGACGGAGGATCGCTTGAGCCCAGGAGTTCATGACCAGCTTGGGCAACATGACAAAACCTCATCTGTACAAAAAATACAAAAATTAGCTGGGTGTGGTGGTGTGTGCCTATAGTCCCAGCTACTTGGGAGGCTGAGGTGGGAGGATGGTTTGCTGCAGTGAGCTGTGTTTGTACCACTGAACTCCTGCTGGGGCAGCAGAGCAAGACCCTGTCTCAACAAAACCAAACCAAAACTAAAATACTAGTACAATAAAATCTTGTTTCCACAGATAAGATGCTGGCTTAAAAAAAATTCTAGTAGCATTTTGTTACAAATATTGTTTTGAACCAGCATTTCATGCTTAGATGTCTTATTTATGTAGACATTTGTTTCAATAATCTTGTAAAATCATGTGAAGAAATAACATTTGAAATTAAAATGTCAATTTAAAAATTTAAAATACAAAAAGTGAAATTTTAAAAATAGGTGAATGCTTTAAAGAACATAAACATATCCATAGCTTTAAAGTTGTATTCTGAAACTTGCAGCAATGCTAACGTTAAAAATCAGAGTTGGATTCACACTTCTTCCCAATCCCCACCCCCTACTGATCTTTTTTTTCCCCTTTCTATTGCACTTTAAGTTTTGGGATACATGTGAAGGACATACAAGATAATTGCATAGGTACACACATGGTAGTGTGATTTGCTGTCTTCCTCCCTTCACCCACATCTGGCATTTCTCCCCCTGCTATCCCTCCCCAGCTGCCCCCCCACACTGTCTCTCCCATATTCCCCCCAATAGACCCCAGTGTGTAGTGCTCCCCTCCCTGTGTCCATGTGTTATCACTATTCATCACCCGCCTATGAGTGAGAACATGCGGTATTTCATTTTCTGTTCTTGTGTCAGTTTGCTGAGAATGATGTTCTCCAGATTCATCCATGTCCCTACAAAGGACACAAACTCATCCTTTTTGATTGCTGCATAATATTCCATGGTGTATATGTGCCACATTTTCCCAGTCCAGTCTATCATTGTTGGGCATTTGGGTTGGTTCCAGGTCTTTGCTATTGTAAACAGTGCTGCAATGAACATTCGTGTGCATGTGTCCTTATAGTAGAACGATTTATAGTCCTTTGGATAGATACCCAGTAATGGGATTGCTGGGTCAAATGGAATTTCTATTTCTAGGTCCTTGAGGAATCTCCACACTGTCTTCCACAATGGTTGAACTAATTTACACTCCCACCAGCAGTGTAAAAGTGTTCCTATTTCTCCACAGCCTCTCCAGCATCTGTTGTCTCCAGTTTTTTAGTGATCGTCATTCTAACTGGCATGAGATGGTATCTCAATGTAGTTTTGATTTGCATTTCTCTCATGACCAGTGATGATGAGCATTTTTTCTTATGTTTGTTGGCCTCATGTGTGTCTTCTTTTGTAAAGTGTCTGTTCATATCCTTTGCCCATTTTTGAATGGGCTTGTTTGTTTTTTTCTTGTAAATCTGTTTGAGTTCTTCGTAAATTCTGGATATCAGCCCTTTGTCAGATGGGTAAACTGCAAAAATTTTTTCCCATTCTATTGGTTGCCAATTCACCCTAATGACTGTTTCTTTTGTTGTGCAGAAGCTGTGGAGTTTGATTAGGTCCCATTTGTCTATTTTGGCTTTTGTTGCCAATGCTTTTGGTCTTTTGGTCATGAAGTCCTTGCCTATTCCTATGTCCTGAATGGTTTTGCCTAGATTTTCTTCTAGGGTTTTTATGGTGTCAGGTCTTATGTTTAAGTCTTTAATCCATATGGAGTTAATTTTAGTGTAAGGTGTCAGGAAGGGGTCCAGTTTCTGCTTTCTGCACATGGCTAGCCAGTTTTTCCAACACCATTTATTAAACAGGGAATTCTTTCCCCATTGCTTGTTTTTGTCAGGTTTATCAAAGATTGTATGATAGTAGGTATGTCATGTTGCCTCCGATGCCTCTGTTCTGTTTCATTGGTCTATATCTCTGTTTTGGTACCAGTACCATGCTGTTTTGATTACTGTAGCCTTGTAGTATAGTTTGAAGTCCGGTAGTGTGATACCTCCAGCTGTTTTCTTTTTGCTTAGAATTGACTTGGCTATGAGGACTCTTTTTTGGTTCCATATGAAGTTTAAGGTGGTTTTTTCCAGTTCTGTGAAGAAGGTCATTGGTAGCTTGATGGGGATAGCGATAAGTCTGTAAATTACTTTGGGCAGTATGGCCATTTTCAAGAGATTGATTCTTCCTAACCATGAACATGGAATGTTTCTCCATCTGTTTGTGTCCTCTCTTATTTCGTTGAGCAGTGGTTTGTAGTTCTCCTTGAAGAGATCCTTTACATTCTTTGTTAGTTGTATTCCTAGGTATTTTATTCTCTTTGTAGCAATTGTGAATGGAAGTTCATTCTTGATTTGGCTCTCTTTATGTCTGTTATTTGGTATAAGAATGCTTGTGATTTTTGCACATTGATTTTGTATCATGAGACTTTGCTGAAGTTGCTTATCAGTTTCAGGAGTTTTTTTTGGCTGAGACAATGGGATCTTCTAGATATACTATTATGTCATCTGCAAATAGAGACAATTTGGCTTCCACCTTTCCTATTTGAATACCTTTATTTCTTTTTCTTGCCTGATTGCTCTGGCTAGAACTTCCAGTACTATATTGAATAGGAGTGGTGAGAGAGGGCATCCTTGTCTAGTGCCGGATTTCAAAGGGAATGCTTCCAGTTTTTGCCCATTCAGTATGATATTGGCTGTTGGTTTGTTGTAAATAGCTTTTATGATTTTGAGATACGTTCCATCAATACCGAGTTTATTGAGGGTTTTTAGTATAAAGGGCTGTTGAGTTTTGTCAAAGTCCTTCTCTGCATCAATTGGGATAATCATGTGGTTTTTGTTTTTGGTTCTGTTTATGTGGTGAATTACATTTATGGACTTGTGTATGTTGAACCAGCCTTGCATCCCCGGGATAAATCATACTTGATCATGATGGATAAGTTTTTTAATGTGCTGTTGCAATCTCCTTGCCAGTATTTTAGTGAAGATTTTTGCATCTATGTTCATCATGGATATTGGCCTGAAGTTTTCTTTTCTTGTTGAGTCTCTGCTGGGTTTTGGTATCAGGATGATGCTGGTCTCATAAAATGATTTGGAAAGAATTCCCTCTTTTTGAATTATTTGGAATAGTTTCAGAAGGAATGGTACCAGCTCCTCTTTGTGTGTCTGGTAGAATTCGGCTGTGAACCCATCTGGACCTGGGCTTTTTTTTGTGTGGTAGGCTCTTAATTGCTGCCTCAACTTCAGATCTTGTTATTGGTCTATTCATAGTTTTGGCTTCCTCCTGGTTTAGGCCTGGGAGGACACAGTGTTCAGGAATTTATCCATTTCTTCCAGATTCACTAGTGTATGTGCATAGATTTGTTTGTAATATTCTCTGATGATGGTTTGAATTTCTGTGGAATCTGTGGTGATTTTCCCTTTATTGTTTTTTATTGTTTCTGTTTGTTTATTCTCTCTTTTCATTTTTATCAATCTGGCTAGTGGTCTGTCTATTTTGCTGAACTTTTCAAAAAACCAGCTGTTGTATTTATTATTTGAAGGGTTTTTCGTGTCTCTATCTCCTTCAGTTCTGCTCTGATCTTAGTTATTTCTTGTCTTCTGCTAGGTTTTGAGTTTTTTTGATCTTGCTCCTCTAGCTCTTTCAATTTTGATGATAGGGTGTCAATTTTGGTTCTCTCCACTCTTCTCATGTGGGCACTTATTGCTATATATTTTTCTCTAGAGACTGCTTTATATGTGTCCCAGAGATTCTGGTATGTTGTGTCTTCGTTCTCATTGGTTTCGAAGAACTTCTTTATTTCTGCCTTTATTTCATTGTTTATCCAGTCAACATTCAAGAGCCAGCTGTTCAGTTTCCATGAAGCTGTGCTGTTCTGAGTTAGTTTCTGAATTCTGAGTTCTAACTTGTTTGCACTATGGTCTGATGGACTGTTTGTTATGATTTCAGTTGTTTTGCATTTGCTGTGGAGTGCTTTACTTTCAATTATGTGGTCAATTTAGAGTAGGTGTGATGTGGTGCTGAGAAGAATGTATATTCTGTAGATGTTGGGTGAAGAGTTCTGTAAATGTCTATCAGGTTTGCTTGTTCCAGTTCTGAGTTCAAGTTCTGGATATCCTTGTTAATTTTCTGTCCCGTTGATCTGTCTAATATTGACAGTGGAGTGTTAAAGTCTCCCACTATATGAAGAGAGCTAATCTACGTTTGATAGGTGTACCTGAATGTGATGAAGAGAATGAATCCAAGCTGGAAAATACTCTTCAGGATATTATCCAGGAAAATTTTCCCAACCTAGCATGGCAGGCCTATATTCGAGTCCACAAAATACAGAGAACACCACAAAGATATTCTGCAAGAAGAGCAATCCCAAGGCACATAATCATCAGAATCACCAGGGTTGAAATGAAGGAGAAAATGCTAAGAGCAGCCAGAGAGAAAGGTCGGGTCACCCACAAAGGGAAGCCCATCAGACTCACAGCAGATCTCTTGGCAAAAACCCTACAAGCCAGAAGAGAGTGGGGGCCAATATTCAACATCCTTAAAGAAAAGAACTTTCAACCCAGAATTTCATATCCAACCAAACTGAGCTTCATAAGTGAAGGAAAAATAAAATCCTTTGCGAACAAGCAAGTACTCAGAGATTTTGTTACCACTAGGCCTGCTTTACAAGAGCTCCTGAAAGAGGCACTACACATAGAAAGGAACAACCAGTACCAGCCATTCCAAAAACATACCAAATGCTAAAGAGCATCAATAAAATGAAGAATCTGCATCAACTAATGGGCAAAACAGCCAGCTAGCATCAAAATGGCAGTATCAAATTCACACATAACAATATTAACTCTAAATGTAAATGGGCTAAATGCACCAAGCAAAAGACACAGATGGGCAAATTGGATAAAAAGCCAAAATCCTTCGGTGTGCTGTATCCAGGAAACCCACCTCACATGCAAAGATACACAAAGACTCAAAATAAAGGGATGGAGGAAGATTTGCCAAGCAAATGGAGAGCAAAAAAAAGCAGGAATTGCAATTCTCATCTCTGATAAAATAGACTTTAAAGCAACAAAGATCAAAAGAGACAAAACAGGACATTACATAATGGTAAACGATCGATGCAACAATAAGAACTAATGATTCTAAATATATATGGACCCAATACAGGAGCACCCAGATACATAAGGCAAGTTCTTAAAGACTTACAAAGAGACTTAGACTCCCACACAATGATCTTTTTCTTAGGTACAGATAATAATCAGTTAAGATGCTGTACTTTTATATTTAGTAACAAAAGTCATTGTTATACCTTACCATGACTACCTTCTCAGACAGACACACACTTAATTGTGGTTTTATACAATAGATCATCTATTATAAGATAAATAATTACCAAAACATAAATCCAGATTTCATATAGGCTATAGTCTTAGTTATTTCTATGGCAAGAAAAAAGATTATAAAGAGAGATACTCTGATGGTTAATTTTACAACTTAACTTGGCTGGAGCACGGCACCAAGATATTTGGTCAAACAGTATTCTGGATCTTTCTGTGAAGGTGTTTTTTGCATTCAATTAACATTGGAAATCAATGGACTTTGAGTAAAGTGAATTACCTTCCATAATGTGGATGGGCTTCATCCAATTGGATGAAGGTGTTAATAGAACAAAGACTGACCTCCACTGAGCAAGAAGGAATTCTGTGAGCAAAATCACTGGGTCTCCATCTTGCCCACCTGCCCTGAAGATTGTGGACTTACTGAGCTTCCACAATCATGTGAGCCAATTCCTTAAAATCAATCTCTTTCCCCTCTTGCTATTGTTTCTCTGGAGACCCCTGAGTAATACAGACACATATCTTGATTTAAAGTGTAATATTGAAAGAGAGAAACAGAAATGTTTATGTTTTCCTTTATATTTGCTTCCAACTTCTTTCACTAAGAGGAATGACACCCCAAGTGTGAATGATTGAACAAATAGTGATTAAGACCAATGGAAATCCAAGAAGGAAGAAATACAATTATTAAAGTAACATTCAGTTGCTGGAATTGAGTTCAGGATTACTCATAGTGTTAATTTCAACTTGATGGGACATTTACCAATAATTTGGATCAAGCCTTCAGAAATGTGTGTGTGTGTGTGTGTGTGTGTGTGTGTGTGTGTGTGTGATATAAAGCTGGTAAGGGTAGTGGACAGTCTAAACTACATTATCAACATCTGGAAAGATTTCCACAGGCTGGAGCTATATAAGATTGAACATAAAAAGGCAACAAGAAGCACCTGCCCCAGGATCCTACGATATCAACTCTTCTACAGCAGGAAGGGTGGAAAAAGACTGAGTAGCACAAAACACACATCATTAATGTACTATGGAGAATTTAGGGACCAATGCTCTAGATCTATTGCAGGCCTGAAGTCTTTTGCTAATTTCTGTATAAAATGCTTTATATTTCCTTCTAAGGGGAATTTTAAAGTGGAAAAGTGATGCAAACTCGGTCTTAGGAGAGGCAATTGAAAAAACTAAAGATGTATAGTTCTAATAACATAAATTCAGAGATACCCTTTTCAAAGAACCTAATATTTGGAAGAGATGTTTTGTAGAGCCTTTAGGAGATACGATGGGTTAATTGTATATAGCTATAATGGGGCAGATTTCAACCTGGGGGAAGAAATTTCTAATAAAATGATTAAAGATAGAATGAACTTGCTGTATCACTAGAGAAGTTGAAATCTGCAGCAGATGACCCTGGAGCATATGACTTGAATAGATACTTGATCTAGATGATACTTTAAGGTAATTCTACAGCACAAGTTAACATTTATGAATGCTTATTATGTCCTTTTCATTGTCTATTTCATGTGATGCTTACAATTCAATGACAGACTTTACTGTTTCCCCAATTATGAAAGTGGGAAAATGGCAGCCTAGAGAAGTTGAGTAGCTAGTTCAAAGCCACATAACTGGCCACTTTCAGAACTGAGATTTAAAAACCTAGTAGTTTAACTTCACGGCCCACATGCTTAATTGATATTCTATCTACGGATGATACAAACTCTTTCTGTAAAGGGCCAAATAATAAAAACTTTTGGCTTTGTAGGTCATATGGTATCTTTTGCAACTACTCACATTTGCTAACAAATAGGCATGGCTGTATTTCAGTTAAACCTTGTTTACAAAAACTGGCAGTGGACTATTGTTTGCTGACTCTTGTTCTATAAAGTACTAAGTCCTTTCAAACACTGGCATTCTGTGATTCTAAGATAATGTATGTGGGAGATTATATTTTCCAAAATTAGACATCACAGTATCTCCCATTGCACTTACCCCTCTGCAATGTGACCTTGGTAACCAACTTCCCATTAGGATTTGGGTCTATGTCTCCTCGCTGTGAATTAGGGTGGACTTAGGAATTCTAAGATCGGTAGAGCACAGCAGAAGTGGCTGAAGATGGGTCATAAAAGGACACATAGCCTGTCCACTGGGGCATTTGTTTTTGAAACTCTGGGCTTCCATGTGAGAAATTTGACTCTCTGAGGCTACTCCATGGTGAAAAAGTCCAAGCACCTGAGATGTCATGCATAGGGTAAGTTGCTTTACTTGGGGTTTTAACTGATGGCCAACATCAGCTGCCAGCCCTGTGAATAGAGTCCTCTACGTGATTCCAGCCCTTTGCTGTTGAATCATCAACAGCAAGACAAGACACCACCCATCACAGAGCAGAAACAACCTACCTCCTCTGTTCCTTATTTTGAATTTGCGGCCCACAAAATCCAAAAGCTTAATAAAACAATTGCTTTATGGTGCTAAGCTTTGTTATACAACAGTCGTAATGGGAACTACATATTTCTAAATCCATAATAAAGGTGAATTACTAACAGTGATAACCAAAATTTATGGATCATTCATAGATTTCATCTTGTTCTATTGTAGGGGATACAGAGCTAGGACTCAGCAATTTCCATGTTCACTTCCTCCTGGGCACAGAGCCAAGTTATAATTCCCAGCTCCTTTGTATTTAGATGTGACTATGTAATTGTTTCTTGCCAGTGGAATGCAAATGGAAGTGATGTGCATCACTTCTAGGCCAAATAAGTTACAAGTGGACTTCTTTCTCTACCTTATTTAATATTTTTCCTTCAGAGCCTTAGTAATTGCAGAAGATACGGAGGAGGACTCTGAGGCCCTAGCAGATGGTAGAATGGATGGGGACGCGGATGCTGAAAACTGGGTTGCTGTAAACATTGCTCATGCCTCCTCCTCCAAATTGTGAGACAAGCAATAGAAAATTCTTATTAATGTTAAATTACCAAGATTCTGGATTTATGATAGATGTTGTTCCACCCTAATGAAGAGTCGTTTTTTTCCCCAGTCTCTTCTGATATTTTTAATCAAATGTAGTGACTGTAATTATTTGAGAGATTACTTTAATTATTAAGCCAGCATTTTAAAGAGGTAGAATTTAAAAGTAATTAGACAACAGGTGATGGGGTGGGAAATGGGAGGGAGTAGAATATTGGATAGTCTAGTGTATAATGAAATGTCAGTTCCTATTGGCCAATGATAAGCAAATGCCAAGGCAAAGAAGCTTTCTTATCACCTGCAGCTGGGAGATAGTAATTTGTTGGCACAGCCTTTCATTTTTCACACAGAAAAAGTGACTATATTGATTAGCTTGTGGAGGTGGCCAATCTTTCCTGCAGGATTAGGAGACAGTGACAAGTGAGGACAAGACATGGTGTCAAGGTCTGGGGCAATGTCTTACATTTTCTGGCCTTAACATCTTCACTTCATGCAATCTTGTAGAATACTTGCAAAGTGAGCAGAAGTGAACTACATGCTTCTCAGGAGAGTATTTGCAGAATGAAAACCGCCACGATAGAAAGTTCAATAAATAATGATTATTGCTTTCTGTTATGGATTGAATGTTCAGATCCACCCAGCCTATCAAATTCATATGTTGAAATTTTAACCTCCAACATGGTGGTATTAGGAGGTGGGGCCCTTGGGAGGTGGTTAAGTTATGAGGGTAGAGTTCTCAAGAATTAGTGAACTAGTAAAAGAGAGCCCCGAGAGCTCTCTCACTGTCTTTCTACCATGTAAAGATACAGTGAGGAGTAGATGGCAGGCTGCAACCTAGTACAGCAACCTCTCCAGAACCCAACAATGCTGGCACTCTGATATCAGAGTTCCAGCATCCAGAACAGTGAGAAATAAGTTTCTGTTATTTATAAGCCACATAGTCTATAGAACTTTGCTATAGCAGCCCAAACAGGCTAAGTAAGGGTCTTTTTTTTTTTCTTTAAGATATAGCAAAACAACCTAACGGACACACAGTAATATAATTTCAACTAATTATTCTCAGAGGATCATATTAAGACAGTGTTTACAGATGTATGTATCAGTTTCTATTTGTGCATAACAGATTACCATGTATTCTCTTGTTGAAGACTAGGGACATTTACTACATCACAGTTCTGTAGGTCAGAAGTCCATGAGGGCTCGACAAGTTTCTCTGCTTGGGGTCTCTCAAGGCTGAAGTCTAGGTGTCTGCTGGGTGGAGCTCTTACCTGCAGCCTCAGGGGAAGAATCTGATTTCAAGCTTATTTAGGTTATTGCCAGAATTCAGTTTGCAACTGTGGGACTGAGATCCCCATTTTCTTGCTAGCTGCTGACTGGGGACCATCCTTGGCTTATGGATCCATTATTAGTACCTTGCTTCATGAACTTTCTGTCCCAGCAGTGGTTAAACTCATGTGATAAGGTTAGGCCTACTATGATCACCTTCTCTTTTTAAAGTGAACTGATTGATATCTTTAATTACATTTGCCAAATCTCTTTTACCATGTAATGTTGACATATTCATGTGAGTAATCAAGGAAGAAGGTAATCTGTTCTGCCTACCGCCATTTCCAATGAATTAAAATTCATGTCTTCTATCAATAACCTCATCCTATTTCTTAAAATTCTTCTCCCAGAAGTTTTTCCATATAGCTAAGTCAAATTCAAAAAACTTCTAGGCAGACATTTTTAATGCTAAATTGAGTGTTGAGAAAACTATAGAATCCTAGGATTTATTTTTCCCCTCCGTACTGCCCCTATGATCATTTATAAAAGCATAAATCTGAGCATAACATTCCTCTATCGAAATCCTTCAGTGGTTTTCTATTGCTCTTAGGACAAAGTTATAATGCCTCCATAAAGGTTCCAAGACCTTGCATGATCTGACTTTTGCCTACTTGTCTCTCAGTCACTACCATCCCACTCCCCTGGCCAGAGCTATTTTTAATTCCTTAGGAAGGATCAAATTTCCCTCCTTGAACCTTGCTGCCATTAGTTGTTTTCTCTGAAGAAAATTCTCCCACCTTCTTCTCCTCCCTTTCTTTCTTTCCTATTCCTTGTCTTTTTAGTTTCCAGATTTCAGCTTAACCCACACTGAGCCTCCAGATTTGGTTGGGACTCCCTGCTTCATGCTCTCACTCTATCCTGTGCTTCTTTTTCACATACTTCATTAAGTGAACTAATACATAGTGAGCACTCACTAGGTTCCAAGCAGTTTTCATCAGACCGAAGCTCTAATATGTGACCTGGTTAAAATTTTGAGCACATGGAGCCTTCCTTCAACTGGAGACAGTGTTGCCCAAAAGTGCAGGACTCCTCAGTCCTTAATAGTCTTGGGAGAAAAGTTTTGGCCAGTTCCAAGACAGCAGGAAGCTTTACTTGAAGGGAAAGTGGAAGCAGAGAGTTTATTTAAAGGGACAGGACACTCTGAAAGATGAGGCAGAGCAGGCTGCTGAGAGAGAATGGGCCAGCTGTACCTGGAGAGTTCTGCATTGGGATTTTATGATGCTGGATTTTTTTCTTGACGTTTTCACCTCTGTCTTAAGTCAGCACCTTTGTTCTTTGTCTAATTTGCCCTCTTCTGCCTTTAGTCCCTGCCTTTTCCCTGCCTGGTTCCCATCCCAGGCTTGTGGGAACCTCCCTAATATGGTTTTGCTGTGTCCCCACCCAAATCTCATCTTCAATTTTCACGTGTTGTGGGAGGGACTCAGCGGGAGGTAATTGAATCACAGTGGCAGGTCTTTCCCCTGCTGTTCTTGTGATAGTGAGTAAGTCTCACAAAATCTGATGGTCATTATGGGCTGGGGCAGGAGGTGGTGGTTCCTGAACAAGCCCTTTTTGCCTGCTGTCATCCAAGTAAGATGTGATTTGCTCCTCCTTACCTTCCGCCATGATAATGAGGCATCCTCAGTAGTGTGGAACCTTAAGTCCATTTAAATCTCTTTCTTTCGTAACTTGCCCAGTCTTGGGTATGTCTTTATCAGCAGTGTGAAAACAGACTAATACCCTCCCCTTTGTGTGCATGCATGGGCCAGTGTTGGATACTAACTCCACCTGGGGGCCGCACTGCTCATTAGCACCATCCCAGGAAGGTCGTCTAGAGGTCAGATCTACACTTATTGTACCTGCTCGTTTCTCAGGAATTTCTCTTTTGCCCTTTGATACGGTTTCCTGTGACCCCCATAAATCTCCTCATCTTGAATTGTAGCTCCTACAATTCACACGTATACCTAGTAGGTACCCAGTGGGAGGTAATTGAATCATGTCTTTCCAGTGCTGTTCTCATGATAAGTCTTATCATGAGAACAGCACAGTCTTTCCAGTGCTGTTCTCATGATAAGTCTTACGAGATCTGATGGTTTTATAAAGTGGAGTTCCCCTGCACAAGTTCTCTCTTCTCTGCCACCACGTAAGATGGGTCTTGCTCCTTCTTGCCTTCTGCCATGATTGTGAGACTTCCCCAGCCATGTAGAACTGTAAGTACATTAAACCTCTTTATTTTGTAAATTGCCCAGTTTTGGGTATGTCTTTATCAGCATCGTGAAAACAGACTGTTACACATTCTTTCCCCTCGTCACCATGCACCCAGCTATATCGTGATGGGATAACTGCAAAGTGAGTGATTACTGGGTGTCTGGGCTAGATGTAATAAAAACCACACCTTTTGGATCTAAAAAGTGTAACTTTGGGAAGATACACTTTCACAAACCACTGCTTTCCTTTATTCATAGAAATCTGGATTTCGAGGTTCTGCTTTGAGATAATAAGAAAAAGAACAGCTTATTTTGACCTGTCCCGATCCTCCTTTTTCATTTGTTGGTCAGAATAAAATAAAAGCAGAAATTAGAAATGTGTTTATAGTTTTTAATGAGAATATCATGGTTTTATTTTCAGGGGAAAATTCTCTAGTTTCCTGAGTTATCTGCTTAGGATTTCTTTTTTTCTAAGTCAGATATACTCTGTAGTGTCAGCATAAGAAAAAGGTGCTTAAACTTGTATTTAATGAGTTTCTAGAGGTCTGAGTGGTGGCAGAAGAGCTTCAGAGGTCACACTGTTCAGGGGATTACTACTTTTAAGAAAGTGTTCATTTTTACAATAACATTAAGCAGTCTTAAAAACAGTGATTTGAGGGTGGTGAATGGAACTTAAAAACAGATATATCACTTAATGTTTATTCAAAACTTAAATCTTGGGGAGGAAAAACTGGATTTGAACATCTTTAGAGTGCTTCTTTGGGTAAAATATGATTAAGGACCTAACCTGTCATTTCCCTTAATTCATTATTCTGCAGCTTAGACGTTACATCAGAGGCAAAGCACCTGCTTTGTACCATATTTCCATATCTCTTCAGAATTTGAGTTTATTGCTTACATTTTATGGATTCACCATCTGCTAAAAATATAATCAAAGTTTTAAAACCATTTTTTTAAAGGTTGACTTTCTGTAGTGGAACAACAATTTCTTTCTTTTAGAGAAATATCCAAACAGGATTTTCCTTTGCCCCTCACTTGGGCTGTCAATCATGCCATGTCCTGATGGCAGGGGTGGGAACATGACTCAGGCCAAGTGAATTGAAGTCGTTCCCTGAGGTTTCATCATGCTGGATGGAACTACCTTTCTGGTGGTGAAGCAGAAAATGAAAGCCTGAGAGCTTTCAGTGGCCATGCCTGAGGGGCAGGAGGGGTGTCCGTGGGAGGGAATAAAGATGACATAGAGAGACAAGGTGGGGAGACTTTCAGAGAAAAAGTCCTAGTAGCACTTGAGGCCCCCTCCAAGAGACTCACTCATCCATTTTCCTGACTTTCACATTGTTTCCATGAGCCTCCTCCCCAATTCTTCCTTTCTTCTAACTTAAAATGAGTTGGGTTTCTGACTTCTTGCAAGTCAGATAAACCACATTTAAAAACTCCTTTCGGCCAGGCTCTGTGGCTCATGCCTGTAATCCCAGAACTTGGGAAGCTGAGGCATGTGGATCACGAGGTTAAGAGATTGAGACCATCCTGGCCAACATAGTCAAACCCTGTCTCTACTGAAAATACAAAAATTATCTGGGTGTGGTGGTGTGCACCTGTAGTCCCAGCTGCTAGGGAGGCTGAGTCAGGAGAATCACTTGAACCCTGGAGGCGGAGGTTCCAGGGTTCCACGCTACTCAAACAAATAGCATTGCAATCAATACTTCAAAGAATCAAAGAGAAATTCAGTTTTAAATTTTATTTTTTTGTTAGATTTTTAAAGCAATATTTAATATGAAAGATGTTTTCACCAAAATAAAAAATGTGAACACTCTTAAAGGTTTATAATGGTGTTCGCAAGTTATTTTTATCTCTAGGAAAAGTTGCTACACTTTCACAATGTGGCACAGTGATCCCACCTTCAACTGGGCAGGTTGCCATCATTTTCTGAGTCTCATTGTCATTTTCCATAAAGCTGGGGTAGTGTATCTACTTCATAGGTGGTTGTAAGGACCAAATTAAATAATACACACAGTCTCTGGAGGAGGAACATGATAGGGGCTCAAGAATGGTGATTATGGCCGGGCGCGGTGGCTGACGCCTGTAATCCCAGCACTTTGGGAGGCCGAGGCGGGTGGATCACAAGTTCAAGAGATCGAGACCATCCTGATCAACATGGTGAAACCCCGTCTCTACTAAAAATACAAAAAATTAGCTGGGCATGGTGGCACGTGCTTGTATCCCAGCTACTCAGGAGGCTGAGGCAGGAGAATTGCCTGAACCCAGGAGGCAGAGGTTGCGGTGAGCCAAAATTGTGCTATTGCACTCCAGCCTGGGTAACAAGAGCGAAACTCTGTCTCAATAAAAAAAAAAAAAAAAAAAAAAAAAAAGAATGCTGATTACATGGTATAGTCCACCTAGTAGACAGTCTGTTTTTTGGTATGTTGGGGTTTAGATGAGATGGTTGATGTGTATCCGCCTGTTGACCTCCATGAGAGGAGGCAAGGCGTATGATAACATGCAGGTCTGTGAATGTGTGTGTGGGGAGACGGTAGACATTACACATATTCTCAGCTGTGTGGATAGGAAAAGGAAGTACTGGGTAACTGCTGTTGGGCTTATGTGTGGTAGACTGCTGACCTTGATGTAGCATATACAAATCAAATTCTTATACCTCTGAAGCTAATGCGTGCTTACACTCTGAAGGCTCACAATAATATTGTCATAGGGATTTGGGTGAAGGACTTGAGAATGGAATGGAAACGTTTTTTTTTTTTTTATTTTGGAAATTACTATACAAATACCTCTTGTATGGGGGACAAACTGACTGGCTTTATATAAACTGATGTATTAGAAGCATTACAGTGTTCAGTGTTTAGATTATATTTCATTTTTCTTGTTCAGGAAAAAGGGCAACCAGAAAAATAGAAAGGTTTGGAAAATAATGTCAACACTAAAAAGATTTCAGCGGTGATGGATGCAGCAAACCACCATGGCACGTGTATACCTATGTAACAAACCTGCACATTCTGCGCATGTACCCCAGAACTTAAAGTATAATAATAATAATAATAAAAGATTTCAATAGGAAGTCAAATTAACCTTAACACAGGTACTGAATGTCATGTAAACTGTTATAACTTGCTCACTTCACAGCTATCTATAAAAGTTAAAATAAAATTAAACAGGGAATTAGGAAAATGCCATCAGACATAAAGGAGGTAACAACTGGAAAGCATTCATAGTCGCCCCTAGGCTTATATCTAATAGACATAAACTTTAACTTGAAAGAGCTCTGAGACATCTGATGTACCTTTTGTTGGGTAATTGAAACGAATCTCAGACTGGCTTGTGAGACATTTAGCAGCTGTTTCTGTTTATCTTTGAGTTTCTGAATGCATTTAGAGTCATTTAAATATTTTCTTTGGAATATCAATTCTGGGTGTGTTGAATTAAAATGGATATTTTAATGTCATCTAGGCTAAATATTGTAGGAAACAAAATCCATAGGAACAACTCTAGATATTTCCTTGAATATCTGGGGGTATGTGATGTGCCATAAAAAGGCTTCTATCACATTTTAGATAAGAAATGCAACTACAAAGCATTGTCGTGATAGTTTATAGAGAGATGGCTTATGGGAAAAACTGTAAACTCCTAAAATGAGATTGAGTTGTGTCTTTTCAGGGAGGCAAATTAACTACTTTAGGAGTATAAATTAAACACCTCAGGGTTTTTTTGTATTTTCAGACAACTATGGAGAAAGTGAAAATGCTTATTAATTAATACTGAGGTTCTTTGACAGTGGTTTGTCTTGGGAACCAAGAGTTTGACAAGTTAGCAAGTGTGGAGGCTGGGGGCCAACGACCTGGCTTGAGACAAGGACCCATAAAACAACCCCTTTCTTTAAGGTGCTGTGTGTCATGATTTTGCACTTTCTCCTACAAATCTGTGACTTGAGTAACACGTGGAACATTCACTGCAAACAGTGCTTTGGTGGCGGCTGGATGAGAGAGGCTTAAGGTTGGAGGTGTAAGGGGTGAGGAAAAGAAGCCACCCTGGAGTCCAGGCCTGTGGAAGGGATACCATGCAGGAGAACACTACTGATCAAATCACTCATTCTCTTTGCTCAGGGATTTCCCAGTGGACCAAAGTCCTTCCTTTAGCTTGAAACTTTTGGCTTAACTGATACGTCGGTTTTGTTTCTAGTGTTTGTATTTAAACAATGTTGAGATTAATGAAGATATATACTACATTAATGCAGATATAGATGTATTAAAAAGGCTTTTCTTATAATCCAAACTAAATTCCCTTCATTAAGAGGATCACAAAAGTCAGGGGCCTTTAGGGGCCAACAGAGAATGTGTATTGAGGCAGGTATTGGGTTTAATATATGAGAAATGGGGGCCAGGGAATAGCACAGCCAATTCTACCCTCTTCCACCTTGGCATAAAAATGCCAAGCCAATTATGTGGTCAGTTATAACTGTCTCCTATTATGGGAATCCTGCTGATTTAAATGATCTTGTTTGTTTATTCACTTGTTTATGCATAGTCATCTCGTGGCACTCAATTTCATAAGGTAGAGATCTTGTCATTCTTGCAGATTATAATATTATATTATCTTCAATAACAATGTAATTTTCACATAGTAGGCTTTCAATAAATATTTGCTGGATTCATGAGGACATCTATGAATATTGTGTGCATATGAAACTGTTTTAATTTTGTCATATATATGATTACATATACTATATATGTTTCATGTGTAAATTATTCAATATAAATGGCAATAAAATATATGTAATAAATAATTTCATATGTAAATTATTCAATATAAATGGCAATAGAAACATTTCTATTTCCTTCATTTTAATTTTTGCACAGTATATATATAATTTTTGTTCTGTATACTTTACCTTTTTTTCACTTAGCAATAGGCTTGGATATTATTCCATACTAGTAAAAATAAAGTTGCATAATACCTTATTTTATTTTATTTTGTGTTATTTTATTTTTTGAGATAGAGTCTTGCTCTGTCACCCAGGCTGGAGTGCAGTGGTATGATCTTGGCTCACTGCAATCTCTGCCTCCCAGGTTCAAGCAGTCTCTTGCCTCAGCTTCCCAAATAGCTAGAGACGTGGTTTCACCATATTGGCCCAGCTGGTCTTGAACTCCTGACCTTGTGATCTGCCCACCTTGGCCTCCCAAAGTGCTGGGATTACAGGCGTGAGCCACCTCACCTGGTCCAAGTTGCATTATTTTTAAAGACTATACTGTAATCCATAGCACAGGTAGATAATAATTAATTCAGTCAGTCTCTTGGTAGTAAGTCTTTAGGGGTTTTCCATATTTTCCATCAATAAGAACAATATTGAGATACATTTGTTGTATATGTTTCATTTCACACAGCTGTGAATTTATCTGTGAGTTATGTGACTACAAATAAAATTGTTGAGCCAACACATATACACAGTTTCATCTTGAAGCATGTTTTCTAATTGTTCCACATAGTGGTTGTACCACTTTTAACAATAGTGACTGACTGTATTTGAGAGCCTCTACTTCTCTAAACCAACGTACTGCTATCAAAGTTCCTGATTGTTGCAAATCTGATAAGTGAAAAATCTATCATTATAAAATTAATTTGCATTTTTATCATAATTGAAAATAAATGGCTGGGTGCGGTGGCTCAAGCCTGTAATCCCAGCACTTTGGGAGGTCAAGGCAGGTGGATCATGAGGTCAAGAGATCGAGACCATCCTGGTCAACATGGTGAAACTCCGTCTCTACTAAAAATATAAAAAAGTAGCTGGGCATGGTGGCGCATGCCTATAATCCCAGCTACTCAGGAGGCTGAGGCAGGAGAATTGCCTGAACCCAGGAGGCAGAGGCTGCAGTGAGCCGAGATCTCGCCATTGCACTCCAGCCTGGGTAACAAGAGTGAAACTCCGTCTCAAAAAATAAATAAATAAATAAATAAATAAATAAATAAATAAATAACTTTTGATGGATGAGTTATTTGTATTTTCATTTCTGTGAATTGTCACAATATTTTGCCTTTTAAAAATACTGCTTAATCTTATTGATTTGTGAGAGATCTTTATGTATGAAGGGTATTAGTTGCAAATAATTTTTTCCAGATTGCCATTAGACTTATCTTTTTCCCACATATTTTTTTAATGTAAATCAGTCTTTTCTTTGATTACTTCTAGTTTTTTTTTTCTTAAATCACACTTAGGAGACTATCTCTAATTCTTGGGTAGTTTTTGTAGTTATGTTTTTTATGCTTAAAATGATTTATCTTCTGAGGATCTTCATACTTTTTGTATAAATTGCGGGATTTAATTAATGTTTCTTCAAAATGGGTAGCTATTCTGTACTACCACTGAGGAAACTACTGTTTCCTTCTTGATTTCAAGTGTTAATTTTATCTTATGTTAACGTCATAATTTTATTGGGTCTATTTAACTTTTATGCTATAGAGATCTATGTTTATTCAGGAAAATTTTATTATTTATTTTATTATCTGTTTTGATTAGCCCCTTATCATTTTTTTTCTCCAAAATTTTCTTATTGTTCTATTTCCTTTTATGCACTGGAAGCACTTTGCTTAGCTAAAAAAAAAAAAAAAAAATTATCATTTTTATTGAGATTGCCTTAAATTTATGAGTATAGTTAGAGAGAATCTTCTCTATAAATTTTGATCATTTCCAAGTCTTTTTTTGTGTCCCTTAGTAGATTATAACATATTTTGAAAGAGTTCTGCATGTTTCTTAAGGTTATTCCTAGTTTTTGTTTTGCTGCTGTAAATTGTGTTTTTCTTTTTATCTTTCGGATGGTTCCTTTTTATATTTATAAAGGCTATTGTTTTCCACATATTTACAAATACACACACACACACTCGTGCACATTTTTACCTAGGAAATTTACTGAATTTCTTATTGTTTATAGTCATTTTTCAGTTGATTTCGCTGCATTATTTAGGTAGGTCATATTTAATAGAAATGTTCCCCCCGTTTCTAATCTTTATATCATATTTTTATCTCATCTAACTTGTACTGCCTATTTTTGGAATAATATAAAATAACATTAAATAATAATTTAATGGAAAAATTCTAGCATTTTCTCATTAAGAAAATTGATAGCTTTTGAGTTGAAATATATTCATTATACAAACACACATATTTATATTTTAGTCATGCTCAATACAGTAGTCCTTCTTTATCCATGACTTCTCTTTCCATGGTTTCAGTTCCCCGTGGTCAACCATGGTCCAAAAATATTGCTAGAAAATTCTAGAAATAAACAATACATTTTAAATTGTGTGCTGCTCTGAGTAGCATGATGAAATCTCACATCCTCCTGCCCCATTTTGCCTGGGACATGGGTCATTCCTCTGCCCAGCATCTCCATGCTAGTTACACTGGCTGTATTCACTTGATAGCTTTGATTATCAAATCATTACTGTGATGCTCGTGTTCAAGTAACTCACACTTTGATTAATAATAGCCCCCAAGTGCAAGAGCGATGACTCTGGCAACTCAAATATGCTTCCTTTAAGTGAAAGGATGACAGTTCTTGACTTAATAAGGAAAGAAAAAAAAATCATATGCTGAGGTGCTAAGATCTATCCTAAGAACAAATCTACCCATGAAATTGTTCAGAAAGAAAAAGGAAATTTATGCTAGCTTTACTGTCACACGTCAAACTGCAAAAGTTATAGTTACAGTGGATATTAAGTGCTTAGGATGGGAAAGGCATTAAATTTGTGGGTGGAGGACCAGAACAGGAGCATGTTCCAACTCACAGCAATCAGGTTTGGTACTATCCATGGTTTTAGGCATCCATTTGGGGTTTTGGAATGTATCCACCATGGATAAGGGGGAACTACTTTATTAAGTATTTTTCAAAAGTAGTTTGTAAATTTTATCAAATGCTTTTATGTTATCTATAGAGATAATGATAACCTTTAAAATTTACTATTAAGGCGAATTTGTTAATACATATCCCAATGTTGAAACATACCTGTTAAAGCTGAACTAATTTGTTGTAGTCTTTAAATAGCTAGTCTATTGTATATTATTTATTATTATTTTTCCTTGTGAGTATTTATAAATAAAATATACCTTTACTTTCTTTTTTTTTGTGCTACCTTGGTGAAGCTTTGTTAAAAATATTGTGATAGTTTTATATTCAATTTGAAGAATTTCTTTCTTTTCTGATTTTAGAAAAAAATTTTTTAAAAAATATTATAGTATGTGTTCCTTAAAGGTTTAGAAAAATGAATGGGGTTTGTTGCTTTGTTATTTTGAAGAAGATAGACTATTGATGATTTTCACTTTCTTCTATGGTCATTGGTCAGTGTGGTAGACAGAATTTTCAGATGGTCCCCCAAATTCCCACTGGATTATACATACCCTTGTATCATATTCTTCCTTTGAGTATAGGAAGGACTGTGAATATGATGTATTTCAAACCTGTGATTAGATGACATTCTATGATGTTAGCGAAGAGGTTTTGCAGATGTAATTATGGTTCTAATTTTGTTGCTGTTGAGTTAATCAAAAGGGAAATTTTCCTGGATAGGTTTGACCTAAGAAGTTAGTCTTAAAATGGGACTTGACCCTTCCTCAAGGAAGAGATTTGAAGATTCTGAAATGTGAGAGAAATCCTCCTCCTGGCCTTGAAGAAGTAAGTTGCCATTCTGTGAGAGGGCCCTGAAGGAGACCATGTGGCAGGGACCTGAGAGTGGCTGCTAGGAGCCAAAAGTGATCTCCAGATGACAGCCAGCAAGACAATGAGGGCTCAGTCCCACAACCACAAAGAAATGGATTCTGCCAACAACCAAAGCCAACTTGGAAGGAGAGATTTCTCCAGTTGAGCTTCTAGACGAGGACAGAGTTAGGTAAACATTTGATGTCCACCTTAGCAGAGAACTCTGCTAAAACATGGTGGAGTTCTGATCCAAGGACTGTGAAGTTATTTTGTGTTGTTTAAAGCTAATAATTTTGTGATAATTTGTTATACATCAAAAGAAAATGAATAAAGTCAGTTTAGGTGTTTTCTGTTTTAAGGTCAGTTTTGCCATTTGTATTTTCTTAGAAATCATCCGTTTCACCCATAATCTCAACTTTATTTGCATAGAGTTGAGCAGAGTAATCTCATTTAAATTTTCCTGAAATTTCAGTTTTTCCCCATTATTAGTTTTGGGTATTTGTGTGTGTTTTTTAATGGCCACTTAACCATTTCTAATCAATTTATCTGTCTCTATATTTACCTATGTCTCTTAATAATTATTTCCTTTTGGCCACGTAAACTAAAAATAAAATCTGCTTCTCTTGTGTGCCAAACTCATCCAGGGGAAGTTCTGGCCACCAGCAACCTCATCTGTTGCTATTGTTTCAAGCAAGGGATTGCTGATTCCCACTTAGTGGAATGTGCCAATTACTTTGGAGAACTGATATCTGCCAACTTCAAGTGAGATTTGTGGTGTGATTATTTCGTCTTTCCATGGCCCTGTTTTGCCATCCTTGAATGTACCTTTACCGCATATGATATCCTTCCTTATAGGTCATGGTTGGGGGTAAGATTGCAGTAGTTTTGTTAAGGATAAATTTAGTTTTTTTGTTGCTGTTTCTTATTCGCCTTTTTTTTTTTTTTTGAGTGATCTCTAGTAGAAGCTCTTTTTTTTCCATCTTAAAACTTTAAATCATTAATTTTGAGTTTCTCTTAGGCACGAATAGTAAAATCCATGTTGTTCTTGAGAAGTTCTGTAATGAGGTTACACTCTAGAATATATGGTTTCTGAGCTGTAATAATTCCATAGTGTTCTGTACTCAATGATTAGTCTCTCTTAGTTCATTCCTTATTGAGTAACCATTGCATTTTGAAAATAGTAAATAATTAAATATGACATTAAATCATGGCAAGATTGTTTAAGTCTTCTCTTTAATAAAGGTCAGACAGGAAGAAGTCTTTCTCTGTCACCCAGGCTAGAGTGCAGTGGTACGATCTCAGCTCATCTGCAAACCCTGCCTCCTGGGTTCAAGTGATTCTCCTGCTTCAGCCTTCCTAGTAGCTGGGATTACAGGCACCTGCCACTACTCCTGACTAATTTTTGTATTTTTAGTAGGGACGGAGGTTTCACCATATTGGCCAGGCTTGTCTAGAACTCCTGACCTTGTCATCCGCCCGGGTGGGCCTCCCAAAGTGCTGGGATTACAGCGTGTGTATTTTCTTTAAAAAGTAGTTTCAGAAAGTAGCAGTTGCCATTTTTTAACAAGATTATATAGTCTTCAGTTTTTCCAGCTAAGAGAATTTAGGTTTATGGTTTTGAGAGCAAACCCAAATTTGAATCCTTGCTTTGATATGAACTAGGTAATGGCCTGTTTTATAAATATAAAGCAGATGTTTTCTTTTCTTTTTTTTTTTTTTAACCTTGCATTAGTGTTGAATGGGAAATTAAATCTGATGACTTTTAAGTGCTAACCCATTACTTTTTCTGTTTAAGGGCTCAAATTATAGCTATCATCACCATAGAAAGAATACAGTGGCCTGAATTTAGGGATATAATGTAAATATTCTATAAATCATAAAGGGGCACAAAATAAAAAAGATGTTGTCTATTAAAATCTCAGACATATTTCAATCCCTCTAAACTGTATACTTGCATCTGTGTGTGGCAGAGTTAGTCTGGTTATGCCCATTGTGTTTTCACATTCTCCTCTTACTCTAGGAGCATTGTTTCTCACACCACACCAAAGTAGAAACAAAGATTCAAAGAAACTCCATAGGCTTGTTTTAGGACTGATTTTTTTTTTTTCTGCTTAAGAGTGACTACATAAGACTGGGCCTGGGGGATGAGAAAAGTAAATGCCTAAAAGTAAGTAACTAAAAATATAGCAGAGGGACCAGGCCTGGATACCAGAGTGGAGAGGAAGGGGCAAAGGAGAGGACTGCCCTTCTAAGACAGACTCCCCAGCAGATTCGTCACTGAATCACACAGGCCATTCAACAAACATGGGCACCTCAAAGCCCCCTGGACAGAAGTCAGGGGACTGGGGTGTCTGGGTGGGGACAAGGACCAGAAGAGACAGCCTCACCCCATAACAAAACTGAGCAAGTGGGAAATTTACCTCCATGCAAAGGCAGCAGTGCCCCTGCCTCCCTGCTACAGGTGCTTTCCCTGTCTCTATTATTAGACTGAAGGGTTCTAAGAGCAAGGACTGAAGCTCTGCTTAACCAATTAAATGTGTTAACCATTGCTCTCTATTTCTTCTGTAAACACCTTGAATGATGCCCATGTTACAATGAACCTGTAGGCTACACTGAATACACCTGTCATCTTTTGCTCCCCATACTTCCAATAGTTAAGTTACATGCTTACCTCAAAGGTGGTGCATTCCTTCCCAAAATGTGATTATGCTAGTTTTTCATTGTAATTACATAATTTAATTAAATATTATTTGAACTGATGAAATACAATCATAAAAAGAGAAAGAATTGTTGTTCATGTCAAAACTAGTTTGAAGAGTTTGGAAAGATTAAGTTGTTAAAAGTTTGCTGTCAAAATAGATGTGGAGGGAAGGAGCTAAGGTTTAAAAAACCAACAATTGGGCACTATGCTCAGTACCTGCGTGATAGGATCATTCCTACCTCAAAGCTCAGCATCATACAATATATCCAGGTAACAAGCCTACCCATGTACTCCCTGAATCTAAAATAAAAGTTGAAAAAAATAGATGTGGGCAAGATGACAACAAAAGATTGAGTAAAATAATAAAACAGACCCCCAGAAGGATTCTATTACCGCATTAAGATTGCTTTCATGTGTCTTTAGGTTCTCATTGCAACTTAAAGGACCCCAACCCAGAAATCACAGAGAATGCAGCATGAGTGTGGTTTATTTACCTGTAGTTTTACTCCAATTACTGGACTCAAGTGCAAAAGAAAAACTTTCGCCTCCCTTGTATAAGACTGGTAAATGGATAAATGTGCATTTATAAGTTTTATGTTACAGAAAATTATTAATGTAATTTGTATGCTTTCCTGCTTAATTGATGTTTATATTTAAATAGTTATCTCAATTATACTTGATCCAAAGGCTTCTATGGGGCTTCCTTTGCCTTTTTCTGCAGAGTTGAGCCTGCATGTTGTATGGACTTACAATGCAGGTTGCTGATTAGTATCGTTAGAGAGAATGGGAGAACCAAGTCTGACTAGTTAAAATCCTTGCCATAAATAGGAACAAAAATGGAAGTCTGAGTCTCCATCATCTTTTGGAAAGGAGAGGAAAACACCATTTAAGATGGTGTGCAGTATAGATTGAGGCAGATAGGTGAGCAGCCAATTGAGGGAAAGTTTCATGGTTTATGATTCAATATGTTAATTTTATTTGTACAGTAATTAGGGACAAATGTGAACTTTTAGGGGGGAAAATAAAGTAACTTGGAATAATTAATGGAATGTTGGATAGATTAAAAGAAGAGAAAGATTAGACAAGGTAAGGCTATTGAAAAGGCTACTGGATGTGTCTTGAATTGTCACTGTGAATGTGGAATAAAATATATTCCAAACAATAGTGACCATGAGGAATTGTAGTGAATTAATTTTCCAGGCTGCTACTGGAGAGTCAGCTCCTTTAGAGAGAGAAACTTCTCACATTTATCTTTTAATCTCAGGAGCTTAGCCCAGGGTTGGCACGTTGTAATCAATAGTAGATGTCTGTTGAATGAATTCATGACTGTTAAGGACTGCATAACAGAGGTAAGTTAACATTTCCTTAATTGTCTGAGTCTTAAGCTTACCACATAGATAGGATAACAAAAGACAACATAGGTGGTTACCTAGTTTGTTATAATTCATTAGAATGGTTTTGCCATAGGCTGTAGGGCTCCCGGGTTTGCTAGAGTCATTCTAGGAGAGATGGTAGTCATACTTGTCTCAGTTGGAACCTTGAATGTTTCTGCCTGGCTGAGGCTATTGGTCAAGAGCTTTTCCTGGAACTATAGATGCGTCAACAACCCATATGGGACCATGTTGACAAGCTCCTGGGGGTGGAAAAGGGCAGTGGTAACCAGATTTAGTATTCTTCAACCTGGATACGGACTTTGTATCTTCTACCAGAGGATTCTGCAGAGCAGAGTCCCTGGGCTTCCTTGTGGGTGCCTAATTAGTATTCATTGTCACTCATCACTTTTAATTTGAGAAAAGAATTTTGCAATCAGGGGACTGATCTTTTGAAAATGTTAGTATTTGAACTTTAATCTTTGGGGACTAGATGTAAAATTGCACTCCAGAGACTTGTAGTGGTTTTAATATGATTTTAGTAACTTAAACTGTAGACAGGGTTTAAGATGCAGGCTGTTTCTTTTATGCCACACCATGAGGTCTGTCTCAGGCTCCTCTTTGTTTCCAGGGGCAACTCCAAATTAAGTACCTGGAACAATGCCTGGCATACATTAGGCACTCAATAAAAGCTGGTTGAAGTATTGACTTAATACTGTCTCTGGCCCCCATCCCCTGAAGCTGGTTAATCTAGAAACGTCTGAAAGACAGGTGGATAATTCCGAGCCATTCAGGAGTCCAGATTAATATTAAAAGAGACCGAAGACTGGGTACAGTGCAGCAGATCATTTCTCCAGAGTTCATTTTCTCAACCAACTCCTGAAAATTCTATAGGGTAGACGTTTATGTTATGGCACAAAATTTACTCATCTAGTTAGATTTTTAGAAAAATAAAGAAAAGATATTTACATAGAAACAGATTTGAAGAGGACACCTAGCCAAATACTGTTTGGGCAAAAACTTGGTCCTTCAGATAAAGCAGTTTTCTGGAAACTTTTTCATTCAGCCATGAAATTTTGTCATACACTTTAGTAAAATAATTCTTTGTTTCAAGAGTAAACAGAAAACAAAGATGCATGATAATGACCATTTGCAAAAGTCTTTTGAATTAGAAGACTTAAGTTCTGGATGTAGTTTCTATATTATGGCTTAAAATCAATAGGAAACTCTCAGTTAGCCGGACTTGTTTCCCAGATCTTAAATGCTGACCGGGGTATATTTTACAGTGCTTTCCACTGTCAAATTAATCACAATGTATGAAAAATGTTCCAAAATGCAGACGTTTGTTTTTTGTCTTCTATTTTTATTACCATTTAACTGCGCTATTTGTCTACAACTGTTTTGATTCCTTTCACACAGAGAAAATTCTTGTTTCACTGTAAATTCTACCAAAGCCCGTTTACCTTTGTCCCCTTCATGTTACAAATACTAACAGGGAGGGACAGGAACCCCCAAGGTCAGCAGACAATAGTGAGAAGAATGAAGGACTATGTCTGAAATGGGACCCTGTTAAGACAGAGCTGTCACCAAAGAATCTATCATTCCAACCAAACAACCTGGGGCAATTTAGTCCTGAACTTCCAGTACTGTTGCCATGGTTTCTAGACAAAGACGATAGGGCTGCATTCCAATTATATCCTTCAGAATGACAGATAACTGAAAAATAGGAAACGAGGCAATAAAATCTCAGGTCATTCAGAAGAGATGTGATAGATATAAGTGACAGAGAAGTGAGAAATGCAAGTTTATGGTTGCCTAAAAAACACCTTTGTGGTTTAGAATGCAAATTACATATTTTGAAAACCCTCCAGATTTTCAATAGCAAATTTATCCAGCATTCAGTTTATTATTCAAAGCCAGGTATCTCTTGCTTAATAGGAATATTCTGAATAACACTTTAAGCTTAAAGAACTCACGAATTAAGAAAATTTAAGAAAAAAACCTCTTCAATGGTGAAAACTAAAAAATATCTCTCAAAGTTCGGTGACACTGCAAGTAAAGCAATGCCATTTTTTTTTTCTTTAATGCTTTGAGAATTGTTTAATGCTTTTCTTTTTCTTTTAAGGATGAAATATAATATTCTGTTCTTCCACTTCAAGGTATAATTCAAGGTATAACTACAAACTTTGCACCCAGCTAATATTTAAACAATATCTGATAATCAATAGTAGTTTTTCAGGATTAGCATAAAATTTGTTGCTGTGTTAATACACTTTAGTGAAGAGACTAGTCTCTGTTTGAGAAGAGAAGCCATTAGGTAGGGATCAGAAGGGTAATAGTGAACTTGTGTTCACTAGTGTTGGGAGTTATAATTTGGGTGTCAGAAAATTTCATGTTTCTGCATTCCTTGCAATCAAATAGAAACAGAACATTTTAATCTCTAAGTGACATTGGGTAATTTGCTTGATTTTTACAACTTAAAAAATTAATCTAATAATATTAAAAGTTTTAAATCTCAGTTTCTTTATCTGTAAAATGGAATGAGAATATCCACCTTTTAGAGTTATGATTTTAAACTAGATAATGCACACAAAGCACTCAGCTCAGCGTTTGGTGTATACTACTGTCAGAGGCGTTTTAACCAGAACAACTCCATGTTGAATAGGGGCTGGTTAAATAAGGCTGAGACCTACTGGGCTGCATTCCTAGGAGTTTAAGGCATTCTTAGTCACAAAATGATATAGGAAGTCTGCACAAGATACAGGTCATAAAGACCTTGCTGATAAAACAAGTCATAGTAAAGAAGCCAGCAAAACCCACCAAAATCAAGATGGCAACGAAAATGACCTCTGGGCATCCTCACGGCTGCACGCCCACCAGCGCCATGACAGTTTACAAATGCCATGCCAACGTTAGGAAGTTACCCTATATGGTCTAAGAAGGAGAGGCATGAATAATCCACCCCTTGTTTGGCATACAATCAAGAAATAACCATAAAAATGGGCAACCAGCAACCTGCTCTGCCTATGGAACAGCTTCTTTTATTCCTTTACTTTCTTAATAAACTTACTTTCACTCAATGGCTTGGCCTTGAATTTTTTCTTGAGCAAGATCCAAGAACCTTCTCTTGGGGTATGGACTGCGACCGCTTTCTGGTAATACTACTAAGTAAAGGTATAGATGCTATTGCTGTATTACTGGTACTGTTAGTATTACCTCCTGCCACGCACACTGTAACAAAGTGTACAACTATTGCTATAACAGAAGAACCCAAAAGACATGAGCAAATTCAAAGATTTTAAAAAATGCATCTACAAAAAGGTCTTAAAAGTGCCTTAGATGTGAAATTAGATATGCTTGACTGTTAGGAAAAACCAGCATTAATTTAATGGATGGTATTTCAGGGATTACTGCTGCCATAGTGAGAGGGAAATTTCTAGATGTTCTGAAGCCTACAGTCATGCCTCCTGAGTTTCTGTTTGGTGATACTTATTATATGACACTTTGAAGACAACATAACATTTCTTTTAACACATTTAATATAGCTGTTACAGTTTAATAAAATCAGTTTATCATTTGCTTTTAAGCATACATTTTAAAAGTTAGCTATATTGTTACATTTGACTCACTATATTCAGAATACAATTTTTCCTCAGCAATAAAAATTAAATACAAAATCAAAGCTGCTTTGAGTTTATAATAGAAGTAATTAGCAAAAGCTGATTTACTTAGTAAGAGATTTCTGTATGAGAAATATTCCAAGAATCCACTACATTTTTAATAAATAATGACTATAAGGAAGGAAAAGAGAAAAAATTTTTCTTTTACTTTATGAAACCACTTTGAAAAAATACCTACGTTGTCAGTTTGCATTGCTCTTTATTTTCCTTTGGTTACATCTTCGTATGTTATTGCGATTATTTTTATTCATATACTCTGAAATTTGATATTTTATCATAAATATATATGTGTGTGTATATATATGTAATAAAATATATAATTTTACTGATCAAAGCAATTAGAGAACTGGGGAATTTCAGACAAAAAAATAAAAAAACTTTCTCACATGAGACATATGAAGAGCTGCACATTGTGATTTGTATTTTTAAGTTTCCTCTTTTGTTATTGCAATTTTGAAATAATTGCTTATGATTAAAATCTGAACTACTCTTTCTAGAAAAACTACAAAGATCAAAAGCTTGAATAATTTGATTTATTTTATTTTAAGTTGTCTTAATTCTTCTGCCTATACATTTTAAGTGCTTCAGAAGGTACACACTTGTTAGTGGAGTAGTAGATCTATTAAAATACCAAGTTTCCTCCCTGCAAATAAAAGGTTGAATTATTTCTTTTTGCATATGCTATGGCTATATCTCACTGAAAAATTACAAGGAAGTAGTTTTTCTCATTCAAAAGCTTACTTGGGAGGAGCGACATCACCAAAATGGCAAAATAGCAGGTTACCTGCTCACTTCTCCCAGCAAAAACAAACATTCTGCATGCATCCACAGTCAAAAGTCTCTCTAAAGGAGCCTCAACATTCAGGTAGGAGTTTGTGAAATCCCAGTGGAGCCCAAGACCTAGGAGTGTTGTTTTGCGAGTGTGGATCAACACCAAGGTATGTGATTTGTCCCATCAAGCTTGCTTCAAAGTTCAAGCATAGAAACAGACCCGTCCCCCAAGAAACTTGGTTATAGCCCCATTTTCCTTTGAGCCTACAACCAAAACCATCTGCCAAGGGGTTGGAAGGATGCTTGCACATCAGTGTATTGGTGGAAAGGCTTATCTGCCCATTGACATTAGTTTAGGCAGTGAACCTGAAAATTGCCATGTTGTTGCTCTAGCCTCAGCTGAGGTCCTAGCTCAGAGCACCTCTCACAAGGACCCAGAGGGACAATTGCCCACACCTTGCAGCCTGAGAGTCTGAGCCTCCCCTAATAGGCTCTCCAGTCTCTGTCCCACAGCAGGTCTCTAGGGGGCCTACTCCCAGCTCTGAACCCTCCTGCTGCAATCAGGGAACTATTCTGTCTGTGGAGAGATTTCCTGAAAGACACACATACCTCTTAGCCAATGAGACCAGGCTTTCCAGCCTCTACCCACAGCAGATCCCTGAGGGGGCTCAGTCTCAGCTTTCACCCCTCCCACTGCAGTTGGGGAACTATCCTGTATGTGCTGAGAGACGTTTGCCTTTCTGAACCAAGGAGATGGTTCTAGCCTCTGTCACACAGAAGATCCCAAGAAGGCCTAGTCTCATCTCCAGGCACAAAAAAGTGAAAGGTCTCCAATTATATTCAACCCAAACAAGAATACCCTAAAACATATTATAGTCAAACTCACAAAGTTCAAAGACAAAGAAAATTTCTGAAAGCTGTGAGAGAAAATAAGAACATACATTTAAGGGAGTTCTAATATACCTGACAGCAGGCTTCTCAGCGGAAAACTTACAGGCCTGGAGGTAGTGGAACCATGTATTCCGAGTGCCAAAATGAAAACAAAACAAAAACAAGAATAGGAAAGACTTTTCCAGACAAACAAAGCCGAGGCAATTTATAGCTATCAGGCCTGTCCTATAAGGAATGCTAAAAGGAGTCCATAACACCAAAGGAAAATGACACTAACGTGATTATTATACTAATATTTTAACCATGGTATGGAAACAATCTATTTAGTAAGAAAACTAAAATAAATCCATTAAAATAATAACGACAACAAGATATAGGCAGTATAAAAAGGTAAACTGTGACATCGAAACTTAAATGTGAGGGGAGAAGAGAGGCAAGGTGCATAGGTTATTTTTTCAGTTTGTTTCTTTTCTTTTTCTTTATTTGCAATCAAAGTTAAGTTGGTATTATTTTAAATAACTTGTTATAACTATAGAATGATTTTTGTAAATGTTATGGTAACCACAAAGCAAAAATCTATAATATATACACTAAAAATGAAAAGTGTATGATCATATACATATAATAAAGTAAAAAGCAACAAATGAGAAATACTATCAAAGCAAATCACTTTACTACAAAACAGAGAGGAAAAAAGGAAGAAGGAGGAAGAAGAGTTACAAAACAACTGGAAAACAAATGACCAAATGATAGTAGTAAATCCTTACTTACCAATAATAACATTGAATGCTAATGGACTAGATTCTCCAATTGAAAGACACAGTCACTAAATGAATTAAAAAAACACCTAATTATATGTTGCCTATAGGAAACTCACTTGATCTGTAAAGATACCCATATACTGAAGGTGATGGGGTAAAGAAAAGTTATTCCATGCAAATAGAAATAAAAAAAAAAGGGTTAGAGTAGCCATACTTATATCACACAAAAGAGACTTTAAGTAAAGAAAAAACTGTAAAAAGAGACAAGATGAGATTATTATATAACGATAAAGAGGTCAATTCAGCAAGAGGATATAACAATTGTAAATATATGTGCACCCAATACCAATACCAAAACATCCAGACAGGTAAATCAAATATTAATAGATCTTAAAAGAGAGACAATATGCAATACAGTAGTAGTAGGATACTTCAACATCCCATTTTCAGCAATGGGCAGATCATTTAGGCAGAAAATTAACAAAGAGACATCATAATTGAACTATATACCAGAACAAATGGACCTGACAAACATTTACAGAACATTTCATCCAGTTAATATGTAATACAGATTCTTTTCAACAGCACATGCAACATTCTCCAGGATAGACTATATGTTAGGCCACAAAACACGTCTCAACAAATTAAAAAATGTTGAAATCATGTCTGACCATAATGGAATAAAGCCAGACTTCAATAAAAAGCGAAACTTTGTAAACTATGCCAGTACATGGAAACAATATACCCTGAATGACAAATGGATCAATGAAGAAGTTAAGATGGAAATTGAAATATATCTTGAAACAAAATATGGAAACACAACACACCACACCAGAATGTACAGGATACAGCAAAAGCAGTACTAAAAGGGAAGTTTATAGCAATAAATGCCTACATAAAAATAGAAAACCTTTAAATACTTCAAACAAAAAACTTAACGATACACCTCAAGAAAAGCAAGAAAAAACCAATGCCCAAATTAGCAAAATAAAAGAAATAATAAAGATCAGAACATAAATACATGAAACTGAGACAATATAACAGTGATTGAACTAAGATGGTTAATTAGACATAGCTGAGATATCTCTCCCACTGAGAGGAACCACAATATTGAGTAAAGCATCACATTTTGAATAGATCTGAGAGAAAATTATGAAAGCTGATAGGTAACATAGACACCATGCTTGAAAAGTGAAGAAGCTGGGAAGCCTGCATGGAGTTGGCGAATATGAGGACCAGCTTCCAAACCTGAGTAGGTCCTAAGGAAGGGGTGAGTGAAGGAGCTCTGGGTCTCCACATTCCCACAGTGGACATCTGGAATCCTAGATAGGTGAGATTGTATGATCTCCAGAGACATTTGAATTGGCAAAGGGAACTCCCTGGAGACATGGCAGAGGAAGAGCTCAAAGCTGCATGGATCCCAGAAGGTTTGCATGCACACTGTAGCTGCAACAAAATGTGACCATATGTGCCCATACCCCAAGGCTCTCTGTCTTGTTGTGAGTGACTACAGCTCCTGCTTTTTGCCACGATGGGAGAGCAGGACTTGGCTATCTCCTCTGTGAGACTGGGGTGCATTTGATCTATGTGCCCCCTTGTCTACCAGATCTCCCCAAGACTGCCTGCCTGGTCACTTCCTCAGGAAGGTGCCCACAGCACAGCTTCCATTGTCCTGCCTTAGTGTTTTGCTGGTTGCCTGGGAGTAGTTTGGTTCCTTTAGCACAGCCAGCGCTGGACTCTGAGGGGCCAGCAGACAAAACTGTAGGCCCAGTCTCAAAGCCCTCCCCAAATTCAGCCACACTGTCCAGGGCTTTGGAGCTGAGATATGGACTTGAGTTTGAGGAGGTGAGGACCCCCACTCTCAGAACACTTAGAAGAGTGATGCAGAGGTTTGTGTGCTGGTGTGGGAGCTGGGTGTCCCTCTCTCGACAAGACTGGTTTGAGAAGGGTGTAGCCTATAGCCAGTAGCAGCTTTTTCCTCAGGGATCCCCCTAGCCTGGAACATCTGGAACAGCCCAGCAATCTTGGCACAGAAGGTTTGGGACAAGCCTAACTGATCAGGTCCACTCCTGAGGCAGATGCTGCAGAAAGACTTACTGGGCTGGGCAAGTGTGAGCTGTGTTGGCCCCACAACTGTGTGCTGGACTAAGAGCAGCAGGCAGTAGATGCCACAATTACATCACTGTCCTGCCTGGGCATCCTCTGCCCTTGACCCACTGCATTACCAGACCACCTTCAAACACACACCACAACCTGCTCTGACTCTGCCAAGCTCAGAGAACCAGCAGGTCCCTAAAAAATTGTGGATTTTGGTTGCCTAGGGAAGAAACGCCGAATGTCGCACGTGTTCGAGGCACAGGTGACGTTGACTCTGTTCTTGGAACACAAGGACCGGGTCCATCTGGCCACTTTCCTCCTCTGGAGAAGCCAGTTCTCTATTTAGCAGCTGTACAGCAATTTACAGTTTGCAAAGAACATTCCAGTATTTTGTTTAAACTCCATGAAAAATGCAAAACAGGAGCTCTGGTCCCAGTTTACAGAAGCAGGCAGTGGAAGAGGCCCATAATAGTTGGATTCAAGCAAAGGAAGAGGAGAACATAGTGTAAAAAATTTATATCGTATACTTGGAGTTGACACTTTAGTAAGTACAGTGGAAACAGAACAAGAATTTCTCTAGTCCAGGAGAAGATGGTGCTGTAGGACCAACTCAGGATTGCAGCTCCCAATGAATCTGCAGATGGTGAGTGGATGCCACATTTCCAGATGGATCTTTATTGACCACAGACCAGGAGATTCCCAGGTGTAGGAGCCGCACAGGCCACCAGCCTGGCTGTTTGGCCAGAGTGGCTGTTTGGGCTTGGGCCGCAGGGCAGCAGCACTCCGTACAAAGTACGCTGGTTTGGTTGCCCTGTTAAACTGGCAATTGGAGATTTCAGAAGGCAGATTAGCACATTCATCTGATTAAACGGGACCTAAACCGAAAGCCAGGCCAGGAGATTCCCGGGCAGCAACGTGATTCCAGCCAGTGCAGTGGGTTGCTGCATGGGAAATCACACAGATCTCAGCACCTTTTCAGCAGGCGACTGGAACACCTGGGAGAGAGTCAACCGTTCAATGTAAAAAAAAAAAAAAAAAGGGCTCTGAGGCAGGGAGCCAGGTGATCAGGCTCGGCGGGTTCCACCCCCACAAAAACAAACAAAACAGCAACTGGAAACACTCAGGGTTGAGAGTTTCATGGCAAGCAGAGCTGAACCCAGGACAGGGCAGCTCAGAGTGGGAGGGGCGTCTGCCATTACCAAGGCACTCGACCCCTATGGAGGTACACTGCCATTGCTGACACAGCCTGCTGTTGCTGAGGCAACCCGCCATAACAGAGAGAGTCCACCACTACAGAGGTGGGCCATGATCACCACGACAGCTCTAACCACACCCATATAAACAGGACTACAGGGATTACACACGGCAGCAGGACAGAGCCCACAGCAACAGAGTGGAGCCCACGGCAACAGGGCGGAGCCCATGGCAGCTCAGCATAGCCACTAGAGGCAAGCAGTGATTAGACTGCCTCCTTGCTGGGCAGGACAGTGCAAGGGATACTCATAAATAAAGCCCTAACTCCCTGGGACAGAGCACCTGAGGAAAAAAAAGGGGCTTTATGAGTTCTGCTGCAGCAGACTTAAACATACCTGCCTAGCAGCCCTGAATGAACAATGGAGCTCACAGCTCAGCACTTGAGCTCCTATAAAGTACAGACTGTCTCCTCAAATATAAAGTACAGACAGTCTTCTCAAGCAGCTCCCTAACCCCTGTATATCCAAAGAGTCACCTCACAAAGGACTGATTAGACTGACATTTGGTGAGCATCATTCAGGGACAAAGATAGCAGAAGAAGAAATGGGTAGCAACCCTCACAGTTCTGCAGCTGCTACAGATGTACCCCAGGCAAGCAGGGCCTGGAATGAACCTCAGTAGTCCTACAGCAGAGGGGCCAGACTGTTAGAAGGAAAACTAAGAAACAGAAATACTTCATCATCAACAATCTGGACGTCCACTCAGAGACCCAATTGGAAAATCAGCAACTACGCAGATGCCAGGTGGATAAATCCACAAAGATGGGAAGAAACCAATGCAAAAAGGAGGAAAACACCTGAAACCAGAACACCTTGCTTCCTACAAGGGACCACAACTCCTCACCAGCAAGGGAACAAAGCTGGACGGAGAATGAGTGTGATGAAATGACAGAATCAGACTTCAGAAGGTGGGTAATGAGAAACTTCCGTGAGCTAAAAGAACAGTTTCTAACTCAATGCAAAGAAACTAAGAACCTTGAGAAAAGATTTGAGGAAATGATAACAAGAATGGACAACTTAGAGAGGAATATGAGTGAATTGAAGGAGCTGAAAAACACAACACGAGAACTTTGTGAAGCATGCACAAGTTTCAACAGCCAAATTGACCAAGCAGAAGAAAGGATATCAGAAGTCGAAGATCAACTCAATGAAATAAAATGAGAAGCCAAGATTAGAGAAAAACATGCAAAAAGAAATGAACAAAGTCTCCAAGAAATGTGGGACTATGTGAAGAGACCTAATCTACGTTTGATAGGTGTACCTGAATGTGACGAAGAGAATGAATCGAAGTTGGAAAATACTCTTCAGGATATTATCCAGGAATATTTCCCCAACCTAGCAAGGCAGGCCTATATTCAAGTCCACGAAATACAGAAAACACCACAAAGATATTCTGCAAGAAGAGCAACCTCAAGGCACATAATCATCACATTCACCAGGGTTGAAATGAAGGAGAAAATGCTAAGGGCAGCCAGAGAGAAAGGTCAGGTCACCCACAAAGGGAAGCCCATCAGACTCACACCAGATCTCTCGGCAGAAACCCTACAAAACAGAAGAGAGTGGGGGCCAATATTCAACATCCTTAAAGAAAAGAACTTTCAACCCAGAATTTCATATCCAGCCAAACTGAGCTTCATAAGTGAAGGAAAAATAAAATCCTTTGTGAACAAGCAAGTACTAAGAGATTTTGTCATCACGAGGCCTGCATTATAAGAGCTCCTGAAAGAGGCACTACACATAGAAAGGAACAACCAGTACCAGCCATTCCAAAAACATACCAAACGCTAAAGAGCATCAACAAAATGAAGAATCTGCATCAACTAATGGGCAAAGCAGTCAGCTAGCATCAAAATGGCAGTATCAAATTCACACATAACAATATTAACCCTAAATGTAAATGGGCTAAATGCACCAATCAAAAGACACAGACTGGCAAATTGGATAAAAAACCAAAACCCATCGGTGTGCTGTATCCAGGAAACCCATCTCACATGCAAGGATACACAAAAGCTCAAAATAAAGGGATGGAGGAAGATTTACCAAGCAAATGGAGAGCAAACAAAACAAAACAAAACAAAACAAAACAAAACAAAAAAAACCAGGAGTTACAATTCTCGTCTCTGATATAATAGACTTTAAAGCAACAAAGATCAAAAGAGACAAAGAAGGACATTACATAATGGTCAAAGGATCGATACAACAAGAAGAGCTAACAATCCTAAATATATATGGACCCAATACAGGAGCACCCAGATATATAAGGCAAGTTCTAAATGACTTACAAAAAGACTTAGACTCCCACACAATAATAGTGGGAGACTTTAACACTCCACTGTCAATATTAGACAGATCAACCAGACAGAAAATTAACAAGGATATCCAGGAATTGAACTCAGACCTGGAACAAGCAAACCTGATAGACATTTACAGAACTCTCCACCCAAATCCACAGAATATACATTCTCCTCAGCACCACATCACACCTACTCCAAAATTGACCACATAATTGGAAGTAAAGCACTCCACAGCAAATGCAAAACAACTGAAATCATAAAAAACAGTCTCTCAGACCATAGTGCAATCAAGTTAGAACTCAGAATTCAGAAACTAACTCAGAACCACACAGCTTCATGGAAACTGAACAACTGGCTTTTGAATGTTAAGTGGATAAACAATGAAATGAAGGCAGTAATCAAGAATTTCTTCAAAACCAACGAGAATGAAGACACAACATACCAGAATCTCTGGGACACATTTAAAGCAGTCTGTAGAGGAAAATATATAGCTAGAAGTGCTCACATGAGAAGAGTGGAGAGATCCAAAATTGACACCCTATCATCAAAATTGAAAGAGCTAGAGGAGCAAGATCAAAAGAACTCAAAACCTAGCAGAAGACAAGAAATAACTAAGATCAGAGCAGAACTGAAGGGCATAGAGACATGAAATACCCTCAAAAAATCAATAAATCCAAGAGCTGGCTTTTTGAAAAGATCAACAAAATAGACAGACCACTAGCCAGATTGATAAAAAAGAAAAGAGAGAATAACCAAATAGATGCAATAAAAAACAATAAAGGGGAAATCACCACAGATTCCACAGAAATTCAAACCATCATCAGCGAATATTACAAACAACTCTATGCATATAAACTAGTAAACCTGGAAGAGATGAATATATTCCTGGACACTTGTGTCCTCCCGAGCCTAAACCAGGAGGAAGCCGAAACTATGAATAGACCAATAACAAGGTCTGAAGTTGAGGCAGCAATTAAGAGCCTACCACACAAAAAAAGCCCAGGTCCAGATGGGTTCACAGCCGAATTCTACCAGACATATAAAGAGGAACTGTTACCCTTTTTTCTGAAACTATTCCAAATAATTCAAAAAGAGGGAATCCTTCCCAAATCATTTTATGAGACCAACATCATCCTGATACCAAAACCTGGCAGAGACTCAACAAGAAAAGAAAACCTCAGGCCCATATCCATGATGAATATAGACACAAAAATCTTCAATAAAATACTGGCAAGCCAATTGCAACAGCACATCAAAAAGCTCATCCACCATGATCAGGTAGGATTCATCCCAGGGATGCAAGGCTGGTTCAACATATGCAAGTCTATAATCCTAATTCACCACATAAACAGAACCAAAAACAAAAACCACATGATTATCTCAATTGATGCAGAGAAGGCCTTTGACCAAATTCAACAGCTCTTTATGCTAAAAACCCTCAATAAACTCTGTATTGATGGAACGTATGTCAAAATCTTAAAAGCTATTTACGACACACCAACAGCCAATATCATACTTAATGGGCAAAAACTGGAAGCATTCCCTTTGAAATCTGGCACTAGACAAGGATGCCCTATCTCACCGCTCCTATTCAATATAGTACTGAAAGTTCTAGCCAGAGCAATCAGGCAAGAAAAAGAAATTAAGGATATTCAAAAAGGAAAGGAGGAAGTCAAATTGTCTCTATTTGCAGACGACATGATAGTATATCTACAAGACCCCATCGTCTCAGCCCAAAAACTCCTGAAACTGATAAGCAACTTCAGCAAAGTCTCAGGATACAGAATCAATGTGCAAAAAATCACAAGCATTTCTATACACCAATAACAGACCTAAAGAGAGCCAAATCAAGAACGAACTGCCATTCACAATTGCTACAAAGAGAATAAAATAGCTAGGAATACCACTAACTAGGAACGTAAAGGACCTCTTCAAGGAGAACTATAAACCACTGATTAATGAAATAAGAGAGGACACAACCAGATGGAGAAACATTCCATGTTCATGGTTAGGAAGAATCAATATCGTGAAAATGGCCATACTGCCCAAAGTTATTTACAGACTCAATGCTATCCCCATCAAGCTACCAATGACCTTCTTCACAGAAATGGGAAAAACTACCTTAAACTTCATATGGAACCAAAAGAGAGCCCACATAGCCAAGTCAATTCTAAGCAAAAAGAACACAGCAGGAGGCATCATACTACCGGACTTCAAACTATACTACAAGGCTACAGTAATCAAAACAGCATGGTACTGGTACCAAAACAGAGATTAGACCAATGGAACAGAACAGAGGCATCGAAGGCAACACAACATATCTACAACCATATAATCTTTGATAAACATGACAAAAACAAGCAATGGGGAAAGGACTCCCTGTTTAATAAATGGTGTTGGGAAAACTGGCTAGCCATGTGCAGAAAGCAGAAACTGGACCCCTTCCTGACACCTTACACTAAAATTAACTCCAGATAGATTAAAGACTTAAACATAAGACCTGGCACCATAAAAACCCTAGAAGAAAATCTAGGCAAAACCATTCAGGACATAGTAGTAGGCAAGGACTTCATGACCAAAACACCAAAAGCATTGGCAACAAAATCCAAAATAGACAAATGGGACCCAATCAAACTCCACAGCTTCTGCATGGCAAAAGAAACAGTCACTAGAGTGAATTGGCAACCAACAGAATGGGAAAAAATTTTTGCAGCTTATTCATCTGACAAAGGGCTGATATCCAGAATTTACAAAGAACTCAAACAGATTTACGGGAAACAAACAAGTCCATTCAAAAATGGGCAAATGATATGAACAGACACTTTACAAAAGAAGACATACATGAGGCCAACAGACATATGAAAAAATGCTCATCATCACTGGTCATTAGAGAGATGCAAATCAAAACCACATTGAGATACCATCTAATGCCAGTTAGAATGGCCATTATTAAAAAATCTGGAGACAACAGATGCTGGAGAGGATGTGGAGAAATAGGAACACTTTTACACTGTTGGTGGGAGTGTAAATTAGTTCCACCATTGTGGAAGACAGTGTGGCGATTCCTCCAGGACCTAGAAATAGAAATTCCATTTGACCCAGCAATCCCATTACTGGGTATATATCCAAAGGACTATAAATCATTCTACTATAAGGACACATGCACACGAATGTTCATGGCAGCACTGTTTACAATAGCAAAGACCTGGAGCCAACCCAAATGCCCATCGATGATAAACTGGACTGGGAAAATGTGGCACATATACACCATGGAATATTATGTGCAATCAAAAATGATGAGTTCGTGCCCTTTGTAGGGACATGGATGAATCTGGAGAACATCATTCTCAGCAAACTGACACAAGAACAGAAAATGAAATATCACATATTCTCACCCATAGGCGGGTGATGAACAGTGAGAACACATGGACACAGGGAAGGGAGCACCACACACTGGGACCTATTGAGGGAAATAGGGGAGGTACAGTGGTGTGGGGGGAGCTGGGGAGGGATAGCATGGGGAGAAATGCCAAATGTGGGTGAAGGGGAGGAAGGCAGCAAATCACACTGCCATGTGTGTACTTATGCAACTATCTTGCATGTTCTGCACATGTACCCCAAAACCTAAAATGCAATTAAAAAATGGTGGATTTCCTGGTAACATAAATTTTGCCTTGGGCTGCTCCTGAGGAAGGAGGGAAAACACTTTGCCAATGTTCCACTTGGGGCTAAGAAATCATGGATGCAACACCAGCAATTGAAAAGGGCTCTACCAAGACCTAGAAATAGAGTTGGTGAGGGAGTCATCTCTTGTTCCCATTTCCCATCCAGACCACTTAAGAGTAAGGGCATATGGCATATGCAGCAGTAACAAAAAAAACATGTAAGTGCACATGAAACAGAAAGAAAGAAAGGAAAAGAAAGAAAAAAAGAAAGAATTAAAAATATTATTAACAAAGCCAACAAGAGTAAGCTCCAAGAGAAGCTTGGCCAAGAGCCTATCTGCCGGCTCTTGCTCTTAAGCGTCATCTACTGGATTGCAGCATGAATTATACCTCAGGAACCCATGCAGAGCCCTGGCTATTTGAAAGACTCAGAAATGAAGGCAATCAGTTATAGGCAACATACACCATAGTCAAACACTCAAGGGAAAAATGATGTGTAGAAACAAAAAGCCTCATCCATAGTAGAGCAATTTTAAAAAGAAAAAGAAATTCCAGACTCCTCATATGAGAAGGACTCCGACAATTCAAAAAGTCAGAGCATTTCTTTACATCCAAAGGATTGCACTAGATCCCCAGCAATGGATTCTAACCATATTGAAATGTCTAAAATAACAGATATAGAATTCAGAGTCTGGATGGCAAGGAAGCTCATTGATACAATCCGGAATTTGGATGGCAAGCAAGCTCAATGAAATTCAAGAGAAAATTGAAAGCCAACGCATGGAAGCCAGAAAAGCAATTTAAGACTTGAACAATGACATGGCCATATTAACAAAGAACAAAACTGAACTTCTGTAACTGAAAAATTCACTATGAAAATTTCAAAATACTGTTGGATGTCTTAACAAAAGACTAGACCAAGCTGAAGAAAAAATGTAAAAGCCCAAAGACCCATTCAGACAAAAACAAAAGAAAATTAAAAATATGAACGAAACCAACGATAAGATGGGATTATGTAAAGAGACCAAATCTATGACTCATTGGCATTCCTGAGAGAGAAGAAGAATAAATAATTTGGAAGACATATTTGAGAATATAAAAATATATATAAAAATACAAACATTTTTTCAATTTTGCTAACGAGGTTGAAATGCAAATTTGAGAAAGTCAGAGAACTCCTGAAAGATACTATTCAAGATTACCATTCCCAAGACCTACAGACAACATATTTTCCAAGATCAATACAAAAGAAATAAATTTTAAAGGCAGCTAGAGTAAAGGTTTATGCCACTTATTAGGGAATTGAATCAGGCTAAGAGCAGAAACTTTTAATCAGAAGAGACTGGGGATGTATTTTTAGCATCCTTAAAAAACATTTTCAACCAAGAATATTATATCCCCTCAAGCTAAGTTTCATAAGTGAAGGAGAAATAAAATCTTTTCCAGACAGGCAACTAAGTGGTAACTAAGGGAATTTGTTACCACTAGAACAGCCTTACAAGAAATGTCAAAGGGAGCTCTAAACACAAGGAAAAGAAAAATTGATACCTACTACCACAAAAACATATGCAAGTACATAACCTATAGACCCTATAAAGCAACTACACAATTGACACTATGAAGCAACAAGTCATTGACACCATGACAAAATCAAAAGCTCACATGTTGGTCTAAATGCCCCACTTAAAAGGCACAGAGTGGGAAGCTGGATTAAAAAAAAAGACCCAACCTTCTGCTGTCTTCAAGAGACCAATCTACCATGTAATGTCACTCACAGGCTCAAAGGAAAAGGATGGGAAAAGATCTATTGTCCAAATGGTAAACAAAAAAGAGCAGGAGTCACTGTCCTTATATCTTACATAAAACAGACTTTAAACCAAAAACGGTACTTATAAAACAGACTTTAAACCAAAAACAGTAAAAACAGACAATGAAGGTCATTATATAACAACAAATGGTTGAATTCAACAAGACTTAATTATTATAAATGTATATGGACCCAATATTGAAACACCCAGATCATAAAACAGGTACTTCTAGATCTTTTAAAAGACTTAGACATCCACAAAATAATACAGACTATTCAAAACTCCACTGACAGTGTTAGGCAGGTCATTGAAGCAGAAAACTAACAGATAAATCCTGGACTTAAATCCAACACTTGACTAATTGGACCAAATAGACATCTACAGAACACTGCACCTAACAGCCACAGAATATAATCCTTCTCATTGGCATATGGAGCATACACTAACCTCAACCACATGCTTAGCCATGAAGCAAGCCTCAATAAATTAAAAAAGAAATCAAATTTATACTGAACATATTCTCAGACCACAGTGGAATAAAAGTTAAAATCAATATGAAGAGTATCTCTCAAAACCACACAATCACATGGAACCTAAACAACTTGCTCCTGAATAATTTTGGGGTAAATGGAAACAGAAATACAACATACCAAAATCTCTGAGATGCAGCACAAGCAATGTTAAAAGGAAAGCTTACAGCTCTAAACACCTACAACAAATTCACAATCTAACATTACACCTAGAGGAACTAGAAAAACAAGAACAAATTGGCCAGGCACAGTGGCTCCTGCGTGTAATCCCAGCACTGTGGGAGGCCGAGGTGGCTGGATCACCTGAGTTCAGGAGTTCAAGACCAGCCTGGCCAACACAGTGAAACCCTGTCTCTACTAAAAATACAAAAATAATTAGCTGGATACTGCAGCGCATGCCTGTAATCCCAGCTACTTGGGAAGCTGAGGCAGGAGAATGGCTTGAACCCAGGAGGTGGAGGTTGCAGTGAGTCGAGATCATGCCATTGCAGTCCAGCCTGGGAAACAAGAGCAAAACTCTTAAAAAAAAAAAAGAACAAACTAACCACAAAAATTAGCAGAAAACAATAAATAATGAAAATCAGGTCAGAATTAAATGAAATTGAGACTCAAAAATCCACACAAAGGATTAATAAAATTAAAAGTTGGTGCTTTGAAAGGATAGAAAAGATCTCTAGATTAATGCAGAAAAAAAAGAGAGAAGATTCAAGTAAGCATAGTCAGAAATGACAAAGATGGCATTACAACTGATTTCAGAAGTTAAGATCAAAATGTACAAAAGATCTGGAGAATCCAAGATGGCCAAATAGGAACAACTCCAGAGTGCAGTTTCCAGCAAGAGCAATGCAGAGTGAGTGCTCACCACATTTCCAAATAAGTTTTCACTGCCCACAGACCAGGAGATTCCTGGGCCGAAAGTGCCACAAGTTTTCAGCACAGCTGGTGTTGCGGGTTGACACACAGAAACTCACAAATATCTGGGTGGCTGTTTCAACTGGCACCTGGAACACCTTGGAGACAGAGCTGCCCATTCAACTGAAAGGGAGGGGGCTAAGACAGCCAGGCAATCTGGCTCGGTGGGTACCACCCCCACAAAACAAGCAATTTGAAATGCTCTGGATTGAGAGTTTTGCAGCAAGTGCAGCTGGATCCAGGATGGTCCAGCTCAGTGGAGGGAAGGGCATCCACCACTACCGAGGCAGTCTGCCAATACCAAGGCAGTTCACACAGCAGCTGGGCAGAGCCTGTGGCAGCTCAGCAGTGCCTCTGCTGGCAGACTGTGACAAGACTACTCTGTGCAGGGCAGGGCATCTCTGAAAAAAGGCAGCAACACTTCAGGAACTGATAAATAAATCTGACCTTCCTAGGACAGAGCACCTGGGAAAATAGGCAGTTATGAGTTTCACTGCAGCAGACTTAAAGGTACCTGCCCAGCAGCTCTGCACAGAACAATGGAGCTCCCAGCACAGCACTTGAGCTCCTATAAGGGACAGACTGTCTCCTCAAGCAGCTCCCCAACCCCTGTATACCCAAACAGACATTTCATAAGGGAGAGCTCAGGCTGACATCTGGCAGGTACCCTTCTGGGATGAAGATAACAGAAGAAGAAAACTTCAGGCCAATATCCTGGATGAACATAGATGCGAAAATCTTCAATAAAATACTGGCAAACTGATTGCAATACCACATCAAAAAGCTTATCTATCACAATCAAGTAGGCTTCGTCCCAGGGATGCAAGGCTGGTTCAACACACACGTCTGTAAATGTAATTCACCACGTAAACACAATTAAAGACAAAAAGCACATGATTACCTCAATAGATATAGAGAAGGCCTTTGACAAAATTCAACAGCCCTTTATGCTAAAAACTCTCAATAAACTAGGTATCAAAGGAACATATCTCAAAATAATAAAAGCTATTTATGACAAACCTACAGCCAACATTATAGTGAATGGGCAAAACCTGGAAGCATTCCCTTTGAAGTCTGGCACTAGACAAGGATGCCCTCTCTCACCACTCCTATTCAATATAATATTGGAAGTTCCAGCCAAAGGAATTAGGCAAGAATAAAAGGGTATTCAATTGGGAAAGGAGGAAGTCAAATGGTCTCTATTTGCAGACAAAATCACTGTATATTTAGAAGACCCTATCATCTCAGCCCAAAATCTCCTTAAACTGATAAGCAACTTCAGCAAAGTCTCAGGATACAAACTCAATGTGTAGAAATCACAAGCATTTCTATACACCAATAACGGACTAACAGAGAGCTAAATCATGAGCGAACTCCCATTCACAATTGCTACAAAGAGAATAAAATACCTAGGAATATAACTAACAAAGGATATAAAGGACCTCTTCAAGGAGAACTACAAACCCTGCTCAAGGAAATAAGAGAGAACACAAACAGATGAAGAAACATTCCATGCTCATGGTTAGGAAGAATCAGTATTGTGAAAATGGCCATACTGCTCAAAGTAATTTATAGATTCTATGCTATCTCCATCACTACCAATGACCTTCTTCACACAACTGGAAAAAACAACCTTAAACTCCATATGAAACCAAAAGAGAGCCCGCATAGCCAAGACAATCCTAAGCGAAAAGAACAAAGCTGGAGGCATCATGCTACCTGATTTCAAACTATACTACAAGGCTATAGTAATCAAAACAGCATGGTACTGGTACCAAAACAGAGAAATAGACCAATGGAATAGAACAGAGGCCTCAGAGGCAATGCCACTTATCTACAACCATCTGATCTTTGACAAACCTGACAAAAACAAAAAATGGGGAAAGGATTCCCTGTTTAATAAATAGTGTTGGGGAAACTGACTAGCAGTGTGCCCAAAGCAGAAACTGGAGCCCTTCCTAACACCTTACACTAAAATTAACTCCAGATGCATTAAAGACTTAAACGTAAGACCCAACACCATAAAAACCCTAGAAGAAAATCCAGACGAGAGCATTCAGGACATAGGCATAGGCAAGGACTTCATGACTAAAACACCAAAAGCATTGGCCAAAATAGACAAATGGGATCTAATTAAACTCCAGAGCTTCTGCACAGCAAAAGAAACGATCATTAGGTTGAACCAACAACCAACAGAATGTGAAAAAAATTTTGTAATCTACCCATCTGACAAAGGGCTAATATCCATAATCTACAAATAACTAAAACAGATTTACAAGAAGAAAAAACCCATCCAAAAGTGGGCAAAGGATATGAACAGACACTTTTCAAAATAAGACATATATGAGGCCAACAAAAATATGAAGAAATGCTCATTATTACTGATTATTAGAGGAATGCAAATCAAAACCACATTCAGATATCATCTCAAGCCAATTAGAATGACAATCATTAAAAAATCTGGAGACATCAGATGCTGGAGAGGATGTGGAGCAATAGGAACACTTTTACACTGTTGGTGTGAGTGTAAACTAGTTAATCCATTGTAGAAGACAGTGTGGTGCTTCCTCAAGGACCTAGAAATAGAAATTCCATTTGACCCAGCAATCCCAATACTGGGTATATATTTAAAGGTTTATAAATTGTTCTACTATAAAGACACATGCACATGCATGTTCATAGCGGCACTGTTTACAATACCAAAGACCTGGAACCAACCGAAATGCCCATCAACAATAGACTGGACAAGGAAAATGTGGCACATATACACTGTGGAATACCATGCAGCCATAAAAAATGATGAGTTTGTGTCCTTTGTAGGGGCATAGAAGAATCTGGAAACCATCATTCTCAGCAAACTGACATAAGAACAGAAAATCAAACACTGCATGTTCTCACTCATAGGTGGGTGTTGAACAATGAAAACACAGGGACACAGGGAGGGGAGCATCACACACTGGGGTCTGTTGGGGGGTCAAGGGAGGGACAACAGGTGGGTGAAGAGGTCGGGTAGGGATAATATCAGGAGAAATGCCAGATGTAGGTGATGGGGGGATGGAGGCAGCAAACCACATTGCCACATGTGTACCTATGCAACAATCCTACATGATCTGCCCATGTACCCCAGAACCTAAAGTACAATTGAAAAAAAAAGATCCTTAGAGACTGTTATGGACATCTCTGCATAAAAGCTGGAAAATCTTGAGGACGTGGATAAATTACTAGAAGTACACAAACTTCCAACATTGAATCAGGAAGAAATTGCAATACTGAATAGACCAATATTGAGTTCTGAAATTGAATCAGTAGCGAATAACCAGCAAACTGAAAAAGCTCAGACCAGATGGATTCACAGCCAAATCTTACCAACCATAGAAAGAAGAGCTGGTACCAATTCTACTAAAATTATTTCAAAAATTCGAGGAGGAGGGACTCCTTTCTAATTTATTCCTTGAAACCAGTATCACCTTGATGCCAAAATCTGGCAAACTATAGGCCAACAACCCTGATAAACATAGACACAAAACCCTCAGTAAAATACTAGCAAAATAAATTCAGCAGTATGTTAAAAAGCTAATTCACCATGGTCAAGAAGTTGTAATTCCTGGGACGTAAGACTGGTTCAATATAATCAAATCAACAAACATGATTCATCACATAAACAGAATTAAAAACAAAACCCATATAATCATCTTAATAGATGAAGAAAAAGCTTTTGATAAATCCCATCATTCTTTCACTATAAAAAAACCTCAATGAACTAAGCATTAAGAATCTACATCAAAATAATAAAAGCCATCTATGATAAACCCATAGCCAACATCACCCTGAATGGGCAAATGCTGGATGCATTTTCCTTAAGAACTGGGACAAGACAAAGATGCCCATCCTCCCCACTCTTATTTGGCAATACTGGTAGTCCTACTTAGAGCATTTGGGCAAAACAAACATAAAGCATCCAAATAGGAAAAGAAGCCAAATCACCTCTCTTCACTAATGATATGATTCTATGCCTAGAAAATCCTACAGACTCTGCCAAATGGCTTACAGACCTGATAAATGACTTCAGTAAAGTTTCAGGATACAAAATCAATGCACAAAATTTAGTAGCATTTTATACACCAATAACATTCAAGTTGAGAGCTGAATCAAGAATGCAATGTCATTTGCAATAGCCAGAAATACAAAAGCAAATGTAGGACTACACTAACCAAGGATGGAAAATATCTCTACAAGGAGAACTACAAAACACTGATGAAAGCAATGATAGATGATATAAACAAAAGAAAAAATATTTCTTTTGGAAGAATAGTTATTGTTATAATACCCTTACTATCCAAAACAATCTACAGATTCACCACCATTTCTGTCAAATTACCAATGTCATTTTTCACAGAATTAGAAAAAAACTATTCTCAAATTCATGTGAAGCAACAAAAGAACCGAAATAGCCAAGGCAATGCTAAGCAAAAAGAACAGAGCTGGAGGTACCACATTACCTAAAATCAAACTGTACTACAAGACTACAGTAATCAAAACAGCAGGGTACTGGTACAGAAACAGACACATAGAGCATGGGAACAGACTGGAGAACCCAGAAATAGAGCAGCACACCTCCAATCAACTGATCTTCTAAAAAGTTGACAAAAATACACAATGAGAAAAGAACTCCATATTCAATAAATAGTGCTGGAATAATTGAATATCCACTTGACAAAAAAAGCAAGGGAAAAGGATTTCCTTTTCAATAAGTATTGCTGGGATAACTGGATATCTATATGCAGAAGAATGAAACTGGACTCCTACCTCTTACCATATACAACAGTTAACTCAAGATAGATTAAAGACTTAAATGTTAAGACATCAAACTATACAAATTCTAGAAGAAAATCTAGGAAATGCTTTTCTGGACATTGGCCTTGACAAAGAATTTATCACTAAGATCTCAAGAGCAATTACAACAAAACCAAAAATTGACAAACGGGGCCTATTTAACTCAAGAGCTTCTGCACAGCAAAATAAACTATCAACAGAGTGCACAGACAACCTACAGAACGGGAGGAAATATTTGCAAACTATGTATCTGACAAGTCTAATATCTAGAATCCATAGGAGCTCAAATGAATAAACAAGTATAAAACAAATAACTCTGTTATAATGTGGGCAAAGGACTCTTCTTCTGTGGCCATACAAGCAGCCAACAAACATATTGATATATGCTCAACATCACCAGTTATAAGATAAATGCAAATCAAAACCACAATGAGATATCATCTTGCACCAGTCAGAATGGCTATTATTCAAAAGTAAAAACAGAGGCCAGTTGCAGTGGCTCATGCCTATAAATAATCTTAGCATTGTGGGAAGTTGAGGCAGGTGGATTGCCTGAGGTCAGGAGTTCAAGACTAGCTTGGCCAACATGGCAAACCCCCATCTCTACAAAAAATACAAAAATTATCCAGGCGTGGTGGCAGGTGCCTGTAGTCCCAGCTGCACGGGAGGCTGAGGCAGGAGAATTACTTGAACCTAGGAGGCAAAGGTTGCAGTGTGCCGAGATTGCACCACTGCACTCCAGCCTAGGGGACAGAGTGAGAGTCCATCTAAAAAAAAAAAAAAAGTAAAAATAGAATATGTTGGCAGGGCTGCAGAGAAAAAGAACACTTATACACTGTTGGTGGGAATGTATATTAGTTCAGCCACTGGGGAAAGCAGTTTGGAGATTTCTCAAATAACAAAACATAGAACTACCATTCAACCCAGCAATTTCATTACTGGGTATATGTCCACAGGAAAATAAACCATTTTACCAAAAAGACACATGCACTCATATGTTCATTGCAGCACTATTAGTGATAGCAAAGACATGGAATCAACCTACGTGCCCATCAATGGTGAAATGAATAAAAATAATGTGGTACATATAAACCATGGAATACTTCACTGCCATAAAAATGAACAAAATCACACCAGTTAGAATGGCGATCATTAAAAAATCTGGAGACAGCAGATGCTGGAGAGGATGTGGAGAAATAGGAACACTCTTACACTGTTGGTGGGAGTGTAAATTAGTTCAACCATTGTGGAAGACAGTGTGGCGATTCCTTAGGGACCTAGAAATAGAAATTCCATTTGACCCAGCAATCCCATTACTGGGTATCTATCCAAAAGACTGTGAATCGTTCTACTATAAGGACACATGCACACGAATGTTCATTGCAGCACTGTTTACAATAGCAAAGACCTGGAACCAACCCAAATGCCCATCGATGATAGACTGGACTGGGAAAATGTGGCACATATACACCATGGAATATTATGCAGCAATCAGAAATGATGAGTTTGTGTCCTTTGTAGGGACATGGATGAATCTGGAGAACATCATTCTCAGCAAACTGACACAAGAACAGAAAAAGAAATACCGCATATACTCACTCATAGGCGGGTGAGAAAAATGAGAACACATGGACACAGAGAGGCGGTCTACTATACACTGGGGACTGTTGGGGGAAATGGGGGAGGGACAGCGGGGGGGGCTGGGGGGTTAGCCTGGGGATGAATACCAAGTGTGGGTGAGGGGGAGGAAGGCAGCAAAACACACTGCCATGTGTGTACCTATGCAACTACCTTGCACGTTCTGCACATGTACCCCAAAACCTATAATGCAATAAAAATTAAAAAAAAAAAAAAAATGAACAAAATCATTTCTTTTACAGCAACATGGATGCAGCTAGAGGTCATTATCCTAAGTGGATTAATGCAGGAACAGAAAGTCAAATACCACATGTTCTCATTTCTAAGAGGAAGATAAGCATTGAGCACACATGGACATAAATATGATAGCAAATGCCACTGGGGCTACAAGAGCGGGTAGGGAGTAGGGAAGCAATGGTTAAAACACTACCTATTGAATACCATGATCACTATCTGGGTGATGCATTGAATTATACCCCAAACTTCAGCAGCAAACAATATTCACTTGTAACAATCCTGCATGTGTACCCCCCGATTCTAAAATAAAAGTTGAACTTAAAAATAGAGACCAATAATTTGATACAAAAGATCAATGAACTGTAAAATTAGTTTTTAAAACAGATAAATAAATGTAATAAATCTTTAGCTAGACTAAGAACGGAAGACAGAAGACTCAAGTAAATGAAATCAGAAATGAAAAAGGAGATATGACAACTGAGATCTCAGAAATACAAAGGATTGTTAGAAACTATTATGAACAATTATACACCAAAAAATTGGAAACCTGGAAGAAATGGATAAATTCTTGTAAACATTCAACTTATGAAGATTGAACCATGAAGTAAAAGAAAACCTGAAGAGATCAATATGAATAATCAAATCAAAGCAGTAATCATCTTCCATCAAAGAAAAGCCCAGCACTTGGTGGATTAATTACTGACTTCTACCAAACTGTTTTTTTCTTTTTTTTTGAGATGGAGTCTTACTCTGTTGTCAGGCTGGAGTGCAGTGGTACAATTTTGGCTCACTACAACTTCCACTTCCTCGGTTCAAGCAGTTCTCCTGCCTCAGCCTCCCAAGTGCCTAGGATTACAGGCACGTGCCACCATGGCTGGCCAAGTTTTGTAGTTTTAGTAGAGATGGGGTTTAACCATATTGGTCAGGCTGGTCTCAAACTCCTGACCTCATGATCCACTCGCCTCAGCCTCTCAAAGTGCTGGGATTATAGGCATGAGCCACCGTGGCTGGCCTCTACCAAACTTTTAAGGAAGAGCTAATGCCAATTCTACTGAAACTATTTCAAAAGATCGAAGGTAGGGAATTCTTCCAAACTCATTCTGTAAGGCTAGTATTATCCTGATACTCAAACTAGATAAGTACACACATACACACACACACACACACACACACACACACACACACACACAAACACACATCTATAAACCAATATTCCTGATAAACATATATGTAAAAACTCTCAACAAAACATCATTCAATAAGATATTAAAAAGAACATTCAACACAATCAAGTGGGCTTTACCCCAAAGATGCAAAGATGGTTCAACATATGAAAATCAATAAGTGTGATGAAGGACAAAAAGCATATGATCATTTTGATACATGCTGAAAAAGTATTTGGTGAAATGCAACATTCCTTCATGATAAAAACTCCTAACAAATTGGATATAGAAATAAAATACCTCAATATGATAAAAGCTCTACATTACAAACCTACATGAAAGATCACACTAAAAGGGGAGAAATTGAAAGCCTAAGATTTGGAACAAGACAATGATGCTCACTTTCACCACTTTTATTCAACCTAGCCCCAGAAGTCATAGCCTGAGTAATTGGGCAAGAAAAAGAAATAAAGTGCATCAAAATTGTAAAAGAAGAAGTGAAATCATCTTTGCAGATGACATAATTTTATTTTTAGAAAAACCTAAAGACTCCACCCAAGTTCTTGGAACTGATAAATGAATTCAATAAAGTTGCTATACACTAACAAATCAATCTGAAAAGCAATCAAGAAAGCAATCCTATTTATAAGAGCTCAAAAATACCTAAGAATAAATTTAATTTAACTAAAGAAGTGAAATAATCTGTTCAAAGAAAACTACAAACCAATGATGAAAGAAATTGAAGACACACAAAAAATGGAAAGATATACCATCCTCATTCATTGGAAAAATTGATACTGTTAAAATCTCTACACTACCCAAAACTATCTAAATAATTATTGTAATCCCTATCAAATTATCAATGACATTCTTCACAGAAATAGAAAAAAATTTTAGCATTTGTAGGGAACAAAAAGAGGCCCTAAATAGCTAAAGTGGTCCTGAACAAAAAGAACAAAGCTGGAGGCATCACATCACCTGATTTCAAATTATACTACAAAGCTATAGTAACCCAAATACCATGATACTGGCATAAAAACAGATGCATACATCAATTGAACAAAATAGAGAACCCAGAAATAAATCCATGCACTTGCAGTCAACTCATTTTTGAAAAGGACAGTTTCTTTAATAAATGATGCTGGGAAAATGGGATATCCATATGAAGAAAAATGAAATTAAATTTTCATCTTTCATCATGTACAAAAATCAACTGAAAATAGATTAAAGACTTAGCTATATGACCAAAAACTATGAAACAACTAGAAGAAAATGTTGGGGAAACACTACAGGACTTTGGTCTGAGCAAAGACTTTTTTGGGGTAAGACCTCAAAAGCACATGCAACAAAAGCAAAAACAGACAAATTTACATCAAGCTGAAAAGTTTCTGTAGATCAAGAAAACAATCAACAAATTAAAGAGACAACCTATAGGATGGGAGAAAATATTTGCAAACTATCCATCTGGCAAGGAAATAATAACCAGAATATATAATGAGCTCAAACATCTCAATAGCAAAACTCCTCAAATAATTCAATTAAAAAATGGACCAAATACCTGAATAGACATTTCTCAAAACAAGACATATAAATGATCAACAGATAAATGAAAAAAATGTTCAACACCTTTACTCATTAGGGAAATGCAAATCAAAACCACATTAAGGTTATACCTTACCCAAGTTAAAATGGCTATTATCTCAAAAACAAAAAATAAAAAAAATGCTGGCAAGGGTGTAGAGAAAGGGAAATGCTTCCACACTATTGGTGGAAATGCAACGTAATGTAGCAATTAGAAGAAAGAGTATGGAGAGTCCTCAAAATACTAAAATAGAAATACCATATAATCTAGCAGTCCCACTGCTGGGTATATTTTCAAAAGTAAAGAAATCACTATGTAGAAGTGATAGCTGCATTCCCGTTTTTTTTTTTTGTGTGTGTGTGTGTTTGTGTGTGTAAATGATCTCAATAGTTACCTCAGTGTCCACCATTGGATGAATGGATAAAGAAAATGTAGTGTACATACACAATTGAATATTATGCAGCCATAAAAGGAAACGATACTATCATTTGCAGGAACATAGATGGAACTGAAGGTTATTATTTTAAGTGAAATAAGTCAGATGTAGAAAAACATCCTATGTCCTAGCTCATATGGTGAGCTAAACAAGTTGGTCTCATGGAGTTAGAAAGGAGAATGGTGGTTACTAGAGGTTGGGAATAGAAGGAAGTGGGTATGGGGAGGGGGCAAAAAGAGAAGTTGGTTAATGAATACAAAAATACAGTTAAATGGAAGAAATAAGTTCTAGTATATGATAGTACTGTAGTGATATAGTTTGGATGCTTGCCGCCTCCAAATCTCATGTTAAAATGTGGTCCCCAGTGTTGGAAGTGAGGCCCGCTGGGAGGTGTTTGGATCATGGGGAATGGATTCGAAATGAATGGCTTAGTGTCATCCTCTTGCTGGTGAGTGAGTTCTCATGAGATCTGGTTGTTTAAAAGTGTGTGGCAGCTCACCCCTGTGCCTCTTGCTTTTGCTTTCACCATGTAACATTCTGGTTCCCGGTTGCCTTCCACAATGGTTAAAAGCTTCCTAAGGCCCTTATTAGAAGCAGATACCAGAACCTCACTTCTTATACAGCCTGCAGAACTGTGAGCCTATTAAACTTCTTTTCCCTGTAAATTACCCAGTCTCAGGTATTTCTTTATAGCAATGCTAAAATGGCCTTATACAAGTAGGGAGATTATAGTTAATAATATATTGTATATTTCAAGATAGCTAGAGGAGAAAATTGTAATGTTTCTAACACACAGAAAAGATAAATGTTTGAGGTGATGGGTATCCCAGTTACCCTGATTTGATAATTATGCATTGTATACATGTATCAAAATTTCACATGTACCCCACAAATATGTGTAATAATTATATATCAAGAAAAAATAAAACCCAAAACAAACAAAAACTACAAGAGCTCACTTGGGAAGGTGACATGTCTATTATCCAGTCATCCCAGAACATAGGTCATGAAGCAATATGGTGATATTCTATCAGAATTGTCAAAATTATGTAGACATAGTGTGAAGAGAGTCTTGTGGCTTACCTTAAAAGAGATTTCATACTGTTCTCCTCCCCAGATTTCTAAACCTGGATCATAGCCACCCAATTCCCAAAACCATTTCCGATCCACAGCAAAGAGACCTCCAGCCATAACAGGAGACCTGTGAAATGAACAAAATAATCTTTAAAGGACTTGAACATGAAAAACAATAGTAGCATTTTGCTTGGAAAAAAGTAAAATTCGAGTTATGTTTTAGTGGTCAGCTGTGTAGAGCTTTTCAGCACTGGTTTTCTGTAAGTGAATATAGGGTTCTCATTGGGTCTCTCACTGAAATGTACGTGGGTGGGGAGGGAGAAAGAATCCCTGTGAGCATTAAACATTTGCAGTTCAGGTCTTAATGCAACAATTGCCCTGCAGAGCCACATTTGCTTCATTTGTTTATCGTTAGCGAGAAATATTAATAACTCAGAATGTAAAAAATACCACTCAATTTTATTGTTTTTCCTTAAACTGAAAGGAGTCTTATACTATCAGACAGATAAAAGCATTGAAAACACTTTTGTAGACAGTATCTGAGTAATATTTCAGTACGCATTCACCAAGCATCTACTATGAACAGGTCATGTCCAATTTATAAACTACAAATCAGCTGGTTAGAATAAAATAAGCAACCAGAATTGGCTGTTCAATGTGCCAAAGCTGGAATTTAAACTAAGTCTTTTCTTTTTATATTGTTCGTTTTAGGCCTTCTCTGCCTTTCTAAGAAATATTAATTTTGGTTAAATAATAATTTTCAAATATTCCACTCCTGCAAGGATATATTTCAGTCATGTTATTGTGTAATAAGATAATTATAACCATTTGGTGGGCCCTGCCCTAAATATTTTTGCAGTTCAAAGGTGCTCTTGTTTATTTTTTTTTTGACTGCTCACTATATGCTGGGCTAAAGGATAAAATCTATACCTAATTACCTTGATCAATCCTCACAACAATCCTATGAACAAGATCCCTATGCACAGTTTGAGGAATCACGCAGAAGAGGTGGAATGCTGCCCAAGGCTAAGGCTAGTGTGTGGTGAGGCTGGGTTTGGGCTTTTCACCACAACACTGTTTCTGTTTCAATGTTTGGAGGTGAAGAGACATAATTACATACAAACAGATGTAAAACAGAGAACATCTCTACACAGATACAGGAAATTGATCAAAACACGTAACTGATTTGACAGATTTGAAAAAATTTTTTAAAACAAAGGATACTTATAAATAAAAGTACCAAATTTTACATGTTGATATACATGAAAAGATCTGCATAACCAGAGTAGACACAAATTTATTGATCAACTGAAAACTTAGTCTTGGTAATGCTTTACGAGGCACTTGGGGAACATAACCTGAATCTGTCTAAGTGTATTATATATTTCAAAGACTTTGCAGGCTAAGATGGTACTTGATTTGATTACTTCAGTCCAGGAATTTTTTTGGAAGGTGTAGGCTTTATGTAGATGAAGAGATTACAAGGCTGGAAGAGAGATTTAGGTTTTTCCCCAGGAAAGTGGGCAGAATTCAGAAATTAATATAAAGAAACTCTCTCATGTAATTTTTTTCTTTTAATAAAACTTCTAGAATCAGATGTGCCTTACTTTATCCCTCCCTCTAGCAGACTGAACTTTTCCCATTTTTTACCCACTGAATTTCAGAGTGGAATTACAACTGGAGCTGCAACAAACTAGGATTGTAACATTTATTGAGTGCAGTTCCCCAAAGAACACTTTACCAAGTGTAACCATTGCTTCTGCAAGGGTTGGTTATAAGTAGTCAGAAATTCTCAGTCTTATTTAATCTGAACTGCAAATAGAAAGGTCCCACGTCATACAAATATATTTTCATTTCATTGTGTAAAACATGAGACAAAGTGCACCAAAACTTACACTGTGCACAACGAATCTCAAAACTAGAACTATCATCGGTATGTCATTATAGACCTTGGGCAAGAAAAATTCTAAATTGAATTTTTACTGCAAATTGTCAGAAACACAATAATCTTGTTTTCTTAATGAGTTTATAGAAAACCCATGCAGTGTATCGTAGGTTATTTTAGACATATAATAACATAAATTCAGACTAATCTTCTGAACCTTCATTGATGTTCCTACAAAGCCCTAAATAAATGAGTATCTCCTATCTTGATTGATGTGAACGGCAGAAAGGAGATAAACTTTTTATTTATTCTATTTAGGTATTTACTCATACTTGTCCATGAGTTTTAAAAACAGCTTAATTGTTGTAATTGACATACAATTGATTGTACACATTTTAAGTATACAATTTGATAGGTTTTGACTTGTGTGTATTTCCGTGCAGCCATCACTGAAAATGAACCTATCTGTCATTTGTCAAAGTTTTCTCACGCCTCTTTGTAATCTCTTCTCATTTCCTTCCAACAGGCAATGACTGATCTGCTTTCTGTCACTGCAGATCAGTCTGCATTCTCTATAATTTTATGTACATATAATTATACAGTATATACTTTTTGGGGGGTATGGCTTCTTTTATTCAGTATAACTATTTTGAGATTCATCTATGCTGTAGCATGTATCGATAGTTCATTATTTTTAAATTGTGGAGTGGTATTCTATTGGCATGAATTTACCACGATTAATTATCCATTCACCTGTTGATGAACATTTGAGTTGTTTCCAGTTTGGGGCTATTACAAATGAAGCTGCCATGAACTACGTGCATTAATTTTTGTGTGGATGTGTGCTTTCATTTCTCCTGGGAAGATTCCTAGCAGTGGAATAACTAGACAATATAGTAGGTATGTGTCTGATCTTTCAAGAAACTGCCAAACGGGAAGCAATGTTGAGCTCCATTTGCTTCATGTCCTTACCAATACTTGTTATGGTCTGTCTTTTAAAGTTTAGTCATGATAATAGGTGTACAGCGGTATCTTCTTTTGGTTTTAGTTTGCATTTCCATAATCATGAATAATGTTAATGTGTTTGTATCATTTCTCTTTTTCCCTAGTAAGCCTGGCAAGAGGCTTATCAATTTTATTTATCGGCTAAAATAACTAACTTTTGGTTTCATTGTTTTTCTGTTTTATATGTCATTGATTTCTCTTTAGTCTTTATTATTTTAATTCTTCTGCTTACTTTGGATTTAATTTGCTCTTTCTCTAATCACTTAAGGTGGAAACTGAGATAATTGATTTGAGATTTTTTTCTAATAGAGGTGTTTAGTACTGTAAATCTCCTCCTAAGACTACATCGTGTTCTTATTTTCATTCAGTTCAAAATATCTTCTAATTTATCTTTTGTTTTATTTTTTGATCTATAGGTTATATAGAAGTATATAACTTAGTTTCCAAATATTTGGGAATTTTTTTGGAGATTCTTTGGTTATTAATTTCCAATTTAATTCCATAGTGGTCACAGAATACACTTTGTATGACTTGAATTCTTTTAAATTTATTGTGACATTTTAATGGCTTAAAATATGACCTATCTTGGTAAATGTTCCATGCATATGTGAAAAGGTTGTGTATTCTGTTCCCGTTGGATAGAATATTGTATAAATATTTATTAGGTCAAGTTGTTTGATAGTGTTGTTCAAATCTCCTATATTCTTACTGATTTTCTGTCTCCTTGATGTATCAATTACTGAGAGAGGGGTATTAAAATCTCTGACTATAATTCTGGATTTGTTTATTTCTTCCTGCTATTCTGTCAGTTGTTTGCATCATGTTTCTGTAGCTCTCTTAATAGGTACATAAATGTTCAGGGTTTTTTTTTGTTATTGATGAATTAACTTTATTATCTCTATCAAATGACTTATATTATCCCTAATAACATTATTGGCTCTGTCATCTATTTTGTTTTGATATTAGTATGGTCAGTCTAGCTGTATTTGGATTTGCATTATCTGAATACTAGTATTTATAAGGTTTTCTATCTTTTTACTTTTAAACTATTTGTGTCTTTATGCTTAAAATAGTTTTCTTATAGGTAACATACATGCATCTTGCTTCTCAACTGCGCTATTTAGATCATTTACTTTTACTGTGACTATTCATGTGTTTAGGTTGAAATCTGTCATATTCCTGTTTCTTTTCTATTTGTCTCATCTGTTGTTTTAATTTCCCATTTTTCTGTTTTTGATTAATCAAATATTTTTCATATTTTCATTTATTATCCTTTTTGACATAACAAAACTCCTTTTTCTTCATTGTAAGTGGTTTCTTCATTTTTGTAATGGTTTATGGCATATGCCTTTCTTTTATCACAATTTGTGTTCCGGTGATATTATGTCACTGCACATATATTATAAAAAGTTTTTGAGAGTATGGCTCTATTTCTCTTCCCCCAACCTATGTCTTCGTTGTCATACATTTTACTTTTACACATGTTTTAAATCTCACATTCTATTATTATTATTGTTTAGCCAATCACGTTTTAAAATGATTTAAATGATACTTTATTATTAACACCATTTTATATAGATGAAATTATATTATGAACAGCATCTCTGTATTCTGTTGGAAACAAGTGGCTCTAAAGAGAATTTAAATTGTGATGTATTATACACAACTGAATTTGTGGATAGAAATTCATACCCCACCACCCAAAGAGGAGTTAACTATTGTGCAGTATTGTACTGAAGTTAACAAGGATGAATGTTTCCCTCAGATATTAAAGATAAAAGTTTTAATGTGTCACACTGTTTTCTTATTGAGGGAAATGAAGAAGAGTAGTTTACTGTTTTGAGCATGTTCTTCCAGTTCTTTCACTTAAAATATAATATTAATTACTTGAAACTTCAGCCATGGGTTTTTATTGCCTACAATCTCTCACTTGTTTATATTCACATTGATTGTTTTCTTGCAAAATATTCTTGCTTTTTTTGTTTCCCTGGAAATGTTAACTCATTGCAGGTGTGTTTTAATGCGGCTCTGTGTCCATGTAACTTTTAACATATTAATGTACTTTATGAATATTGCTCACACTATCACAGATTAGGCTTTGAGTTTTGCTACTAATATGAACCTGCTATCTATGAGATGCCTTTTAAAATTAATGTGACCATGAAGAAACATGTTCTTACATAAGACTTTTTTTTATTCTACAGGTCATGGAAATACATGACTTTTCTGAATATTTAATGGAAATCAGTTTTCTATATTATGTTAAGTCTGTTGAATAAGGTTATAAATATGCTTTCCTTTTTACTTAGGGTATAGTTGTTTATTTCTCTACAGCAATTTTTATATTATAAACTTAACTAAATTTGAAATTAACAAGGCTATAATGTAAAGTGTACCAGAACCACTCTTCATTTGATATCAGGGAAAAGCTCTTTAAGTTTTCATTTGTGAATGCATTTTTTAAAGTATGTAGTTGGTCATCTTCTCTAAACCAAGATGCTTGTAGCCTTGAGTGACTCCTACAGTATTCTAAGGAGTTGCTGATCTTCCTAATATTCTCTTTCACATATTGACTTTTTATGCCATAAATAAAAAGCATGGTAGAGTATAATTTTAAAAAAATTTATTTGGCTTATTTTTGCCTACTTTCTCACGTTTTCAAATAACATTATTTCAAATTTCAATGTATCTTGTATAATCTTTGGAGTTCAGAATAATAAAAAATGACATAATATTGAAAGATAAACATACATAAAGAAATTTATTTAAAATTTACTTACTGTTAAAACTTAGGTCCAGTAAATGAAAGGAGACTGCTACCTTGGCCTCTTAGAAAATAAAATGGCTCACAATTTCCATCCATTTTAATGGCCACAGTGAGCATTCGGACATGTGGCTTGCAATGTGAATTTGATCAGCAATGAAATGGTATAGTTTCCCTCGGGACTCAGTCCAGCCAAGTCAATAAACATAAAGATAAACCACATAAGTTTCAATTATTTAACCAGAAATCTTTAGTTGGCCCATGACTCAGAACACTTGCAGCTAAAATATAATTATTTTCAACTAAAATTCAATTGTTGAGTAAACTGATATTTCAGATTAAAACACTATTTTTAAACACTTTTGTCCTTGGAAGTATGAAAGCATTGCTTAAGTTAGAATTTAAATAAAAGTGGCTAAATAACTACAGATACAGTTATTTGTGTAATTTATCTTTAAAAATTACCATTTTTGTATAATTTCTTTCCTTTTTTTACGGTGTCACGAGGTACTATGGGGATGAGAGAGGACTACTGTTCTCCTGGTATGTAATGAGATGGTCACTCTAGGGGCAAAGAATGAAGCCGATCCTGGGCTGGCAGAAATGTTTCCTCTTTGGAAGGCCAAGATGCAGAAGTGGAGGAAAAATTGGATTCCAATCACAGGAGGCTGTGCTTTCTCCTGACTCATCCACCTTGGAACTACAGATGTATAACGGGAAAAATGGCTCTGATAGCATGGGAACTACACAAATTGGGTAGGTGAAGAGGTTTCCCACCGAGTGCCCAGGCCTGTGCCCGGAGTCAGCAGTGCTGAGTAAACCGAGGCTTACTCTGCTGGATGGACTCTGAGGAAGTCCTATCAAATAAGTGACTGGTCTATGTCTTAGCAGCATTACACTTCTTACTTCTTCCACTAGACTGCACCAGGCTGCTGGAATTTTTGTTTTTTAAGCAGGAATAAGTGGCAACAACAGCAAAAATAGCAACAAACAGAGGTTTTCTGTTTTTCTTTCTGAGAAACAACAGTTAACTTGGATTGTATCCCAGGAATGAGGGGTTCTTTGACTTACCAGTAGAGGATGAACTCTCAAAGTAATAGCACTAAGAAGAGGGGGATCTCAGAGTTGTTAAATCTGAACTAAATGGAATGTGACTCTATGTTAGATGGTAAGAGTGATGGTCCCAGTGAATTGTGGCTTCTGTGTCCATGCCCTTGTGTGGTACACTCCCACATCGACTGGCTTGGCCAGGTGATTTGGTTTAGCCAACATCAACAAATGTGGTGCAAGCACAGGTCTTGTGCATTGAGGCTTGCATTCCCTCTTACTGTTTTGGGAAGCCTGTTAGAGACTCGTGGCCCAGATGACAATCAGCACCAACTACCAGGTATGCAAGTGAGACCTTCTTAGATCACCCAGCTCCTGTTGAACCACCAGATGCCCAGCACCCCATGAGAGACTCCAGGCACTGAGTTCTGGGATGGTTTGTTGTGTACCCATAGATAGCAGACAACAGGCCTCATTTTGAGATTTAGGCTCTTAAAGGAAGATGTATTAGCATTTCCATTACGCTACTGTTAGATGAAAATAGTCCTTGATAGAGACAGGGTTTTGGGTAGTTGCTTTATTTCTAAAGCCTCTCTGAAATAGGCTCATCTTTTTTGGGTAATTTTGAAAAGTTATCTGCACTCGTACCCTAGGGTATATTGCAATGCATAACTGGATTTACTGGATTTCAGAGCTGCTTAAAATGAAAGTAGAGGCCACTCCTTAAAAATAAAAAAAGCTCTCTGTTTTTCTAGATTACAAATGTAAATGTTAATGTTTAGGAAAGAGTTAGTAGAAAAGGAATAAGGCCAGCTAGTTATCCAAAAGCAGGTGGCAGAATTATGACTTTTCAGCTTTTTGGATAAGATGAGGAAGAAAACAAAATTATAAATCATGGTACAAATTTTGTGCTATTTTGTACTATGATTTATAATTCTGTTTTTATCACACACATAAAGACATATAATACTGTTATGGTTTAAAAGGTTTATAAGATTGAATATGCTTTTTGCTGCTTACTTCATATGTAGAACAGTAGACTTCTCTGTGAAAGGATATAAAGACTTGATGGAAATCTTGTGTTTGTTAGTACCAATTATATAAGGCATTAAACCAAACTATAGCCATAAATATTGTGTGATAGCCTCAGTTTGATGTTTCGATTAAGTTGTTGGTTCCGAAGTGGCTCAGAATATTGCTACCTCCATATCTTCAGTGGTTGGCACTGATCTTTATATGAGATGAAATTGAAAACTCTGGATGCCAAAAACCTACATCAACAGTGTCTTAGTGGGTACAAGAGGTAAATGGATAAAATGCTGTAAAGATATTTTCAGTCTTAGTCTTCTGTTATGTGACCAAGATGCTTTGTCCCTCAGTTACTCTTCTGTGGCCAAAAATGGTGTGTGTGTGTGTGTGTGTGTGTGTGTGTGTGTATGGGTGTGTGTATGTGTGTGTGTGTGTGTGTGTGTGTGTGTGTGTATGTATGAGCAAATGGATGATCTAACCACAATGGAGAGTTTCAAAATTTCCTTCTTAGTTCCTACAGTGAGTAATATATGGCTTCACCTCATGGATAGAGAGCTACTTTTCCTGCTGTTCAGTAGTTGCATGCTAAACAATTTACTGGGGTCACTGACATCTCCACTCCTAAAAATGGTAGAACACATCTGGTCTCCTTTGATGATATTTCCTCAAAGGTGTCTGGGGACATACAAAGTGTAAATACCTGTTTTCTTAAGTCATTTCTTGTCCATTTCTCTCTGAAAAATGAGAGGGATTGGAATCTTGGCTTAACATATAGATTTGGGGCCGGGTGTGGTGGCTTATGCCTGTAATCCAAGCACTTTGGAGGCCAAGGTGGGCAGATCACCTGAGGTTGGGAGTTCAAGAACATATAGATTTGGATTTCTTTTTATATTCTAAAATTATGCCCCTAGTCGAATTATCCAGCAATTCTTATGGGATTCATTCATTTCTAATTTCTAAGTGACCTCAGATTCACATTATATAATAAGATAATGACCTTGGTGATGTTTCAATTATTAATTATTTTCTTATGCAATCTAAACAGTGCAAATTCACCCTGCTGAAGAGAAATGAGGTCACATTAACTCTAATAATCAGAAGACAATGGTCTTTGGGTCCATCTTTGTGATAGCAGTGCTTCAGTGTTTTGCTTGTTGGATTTTCCTGGTTTTCTGAGAGTGCCCAGAGAGGTAACTCTGTCCTCAGAAACAACTCTGCCCATGCATTTCTCCTCTGGCCCATGAAGTCACCTTGCTACTGTGCCTATTGCTAGCCCCCTTCAGCTGGCAGCTGCTCTGCTAGCTGTGATCATGCCCTGTTGCTGGTCCCTTGAGTGGCCTTCCTGGGGAAGGTCACCTGGGACCAAGGCCTAGAGCTGTATGCCCTGTCCTAGGCTTGAGTGCCAAAACCACACTGTGAATGCCCAGAGTTTCAAAGAATCTTCTGTCAACACAACTCTTTCTCTTTTGAAATTCACCTTGCTCTCCTCAGGGGCCACCACACAGTCACTCAGGCTAGACAGGAGCAGATGCCATCTCGTCACCTTGACATTCTCCTTGTTGCCTTTTGCTCCTCTCCCTATTTCCCAAATGCTTCTCTAATTCTCTACCTTAAAAACATTGCCAACCACAGTCCTATTGACATGTGGCACATGGAAAGAGATGCCGCAGGGTGTCACCAGCTCACCAGCACTGTCGGTCTCTGAATTCCAGTTTGGGCTTAGTGAAGGTACTCAGCATCTCTCACGTAAAACATAGATTACATATCATAACATGATCAGGATGGGGACTCCGAAACCCTCCTGTTGCCCTCCTCATTTTTCCTCCAACATGACCTTTGCTCCTTTCTAAATCCACAATTTGGAACCAAGGGGTCCCTGAGACCCTGACACAATGTTGATGAGTGCACACTACTGGGCTTCAGCTTCTGCGTCTCGTCTTGATTCTAGTCTCTCTGTTTCACATTCCCTTACGCTCTCCATCCAACTCTGGAAGGGTCCTTTCCCATTACCTTCCCCTCTTTAGTCCAGGCTCGAATCTCTCCCATCAACACCAACATCAGAATGTGATGTGAAATGGCAGAGCAAATCACTGACTTCATCAGTAATGGAGACCATTAAAAGCTGAAAGACTCCAGCGTGGAGTGGAGAGCCTTTTTTCTTGGATACAAATATAACTTTTCATTCATGGGATAAATGCTTGTTATTAAAATCCAAGCATGCTTGAAACTGCAGGAAAGCTTGTTTTATGCTTCATTTATTTAATACACATTTGACAGTTTCTTCTTATGAAAACATTACTCTCTCATCTTAGTAAGGCAGGAAAAATATGCTTTTTCTCTACAGCACTGATTGCAACTCAAAGGCAATTTTGGTCTCATTTCCTGACACTTTATATCAAGCAAAAATTTACTGCATGTGGCATGGATTTTTAATACCTCTGATCAGCTCTTTACCTTTTCATAAATTTATACTGTACGTTTACATCCTGCTTAATGACCTTAATTTCTTAAAACAACAATCAAAAAATCAGGGCCTGAGGAAAAGAGTCTATATAACTTATCAAAAGTCTGGAAGAAAGCATCACCTTGTTTGCCCCTCTAGGTCAAGCCTATCCGCAAAGAAATTTCATCTAACTCTATATGACGGGAGGGAAAAACAGCACCCTTTTTATGCTCTGTGCCTATCTGTCCTGTGTCTCTCATGATCTACGGCAGCTTTGAAACATGTTCACAAAATCTTAAGCCTTTTTCCTATTGAGAAGTGGGGTCTGTGTCCTTCCTGTTGAATCTGGGTGGCATTGTGGGTGTCCTGACCCATACAGGATGGCAGACTTGACCCCCTATAACTTCCGAGGTGCTTTATGAAAGACCATGTAACTCATGTCTTGTTTGTTGGAATATTTGATCTTGGAGCTCTGAGCTATGATGAGATAATTCAGACTACATGGAAGCCACCAGAACAGGAGGAAGCACAGAATGTTGATAGTCTTTGTAACACATGTAGTAGCAGCGCTTTGATAGGGAACTTTCAGTTGTTATTCTTCCCTCCATCATGGAGACTGGTAGAAGAGTCTTTCCTTGCATAAATGCAAACACAAAATTTTGTACATAGATTCAAGGGAATTATAGATGCTTCTAGAAGGCCAATCCAAGAAAGTTTATGAATCTTGGGTTAATAATTTCAGACAGTATGTGACTGGGTACCACTGCAAAATTTTAATTAGGAGAATCACATGCAGGTTTCTGTTTTCGACAGAGTACTCGGATGGCATAGAGAGGGTGAGTTTGCGGGTGACAAGACCAGAGCAGAGAGCCCATTAGGAGGTAATGGCAGTCCAGAAGAGATGAGGCACTTTTGCTAGTGCTGTGGAAACAAAGATGAATGGGATGAATATTTAAGAAGTAAAATTGGCAGGATGTAGGGATTGATAGGAGAGATGAGGTGGGATAGGCCTGCAACTAGTTAAGAAAAGAGAAAGTGCAGGTGTAACAGAAACAGAAAATATCAAGCTAACATTACAGTTTTGGGTCAGAAAGTGAGATATGCCTACAAAGAAGTGAGATTTCTTTTCTGGTTTGACTCTTACACAGATTCCAAAAGTAACCTGGGAAAATGAGTTCCAAGAGTGTTTCTTGTAGTTATTCTTTGGAACAATCTCCTGAGGCTAAACAATGTGCTATTCTTTTTTAAAAGGAGGCCTTATTTGGATGGATATTTTCGCATTTTTCTTTATTTAAGGTCTCACTACATTGTAGTGCATCTTGCATTTTTAGGAGAAGGTATTTACATTAAAACTCAAGCATGCTGATTTAGAAATCACACAAGATAGAAAGGCTTAAAATAATTGAAATGAACAGAAGGGAATTGGAATAAACTTCTACTAATTTGTCCTAACTGAGGAGAAGGGCAGTCAAAATTTGTCAAAATCAGATAGGATGCTGTTTTCATTCACATTTTATCCTAAAATAATCTGAGGAAAAAAAATTAGTTTTTTCCCCCACAATCACATAATTGCTTTCTATTTCTGCTCTGAAAATTAGCATGGAAGATACATGTAATCAAAATTCTATTTCTTATGACCACTGTGGATAAAAATCAGTGTTGATGTAGCAGAAATGAATCCCCAAATATCTCTGTATCTTTTTATTTGGAATATACTAAATTTTATCAGTCTCTCCTAACTGACCTCTGAGAAACAATTGTACCGTTTGCCTTGAAGGGCAATTTTGAATGGTATTCCTCAACTTCTACATGTACAATATAATATGTGCCTGTACACACACACACACACACACACACATACACACTCACCCACCCAGAGTCAGAGACTATAGATTCTACTGCTCTTTCTTTTGGGCTAAAAAGTGTGCATGTGAAGTGTGAAACATGCATGCCTGAAGGCTATGACATTTTTCTGCTAATAAAATATGGAAAAAGAATGAAGGAAAAGTAGGTCAGTATAGCCATGTCTATAGTGTCTATTTGTTGGGTCCGTTTCCTGCTTGGGAAGACTGAGACACAGGAGGGCACATAACTCTGTATCTGTCGGGGCACATTCATCACTCACAATGGAGTTTCTGAAATTAAGGTAGGTAAGAACATGTTCAGCTTATGGGGAGGACACTTTGAATGTTAAAGAATCTGGAGGAAATAAAATAAAAGCTTTATTTTCATCTTTATTATCTCCAGAGGAAGGGACAAAAGCTGGGAGTCAGAAGGAGTTGTTTTAGAAGTCCCGGCCCTTGGCATGGCTTGGGACTAGAAGTAATTAGAGTATGGAGCAGAAACTCTGTGAAGAGACAGAGGCAAAGCCTATCCCTCATACCTTTTTACTTAAAAATTTTTTTTTTTTTGGAATTTGTAATTGTAGCCTCCCAACTCTGTGAGCCAGCAGATGAAACACTCTGAGTCTGAACAAAACATGTTTGAAAATCATTTGTAAGCATATCCACATTTAATGTCAGTATGAAAATGCACCCTCAGTTGTCCTTGTCTCTTTTGTAACTTATTTTCAGTGGGTCCAGAGAATACCATACTAGTTAACATGATATTTATTCCATGACACTTTCTGAGTAAGCATTTTCTTGTTTTAATCTTGGTCACATTTCTCTAATAATCCTGAGATGAATTTATCATGTACCTGTAATGTTGTTAAAGATTTATCATCAGTAAACCAGGAGTCTCTGTCATAGGCTGGTCTGAACTGTTCAATGATCTCCAAATCAGAGCAGTATCTGCTTTGCTCTGTAGCTTACACTGCCCTGTAACTTGTTATGTTGCAGCTAAAAGTTTTGAGGAGCAAACTTTTCATTTGGTATCAAACCTATAAAACTATTCCTCATAAAAGGGCCAAAGAGAGAAATGCACACAGGCCCTGGGCCAAAGTGACAGTCTGTTACCTGAAATGGTCTTGTGTTGTAAAACAGAAGAAATGGATTCTTTGCCCTGATGTAATAAAAAAAAAATACTTTACAATTTTAAACCCACGAGTAACAAAAATATGTACAAGTACAGCAGTAAAAGGACAATAGAGAAATTTGTTCAGGCTGGACATGGTGGTTTAAGCCTGTAATACCAGTGGTTTGGCAGGCTGAGGGAGAAACATTACTTGAGGCCAGGAGTTCAAAATCAGTCCGGGCAACATACTGAGACCCATCTTGAAAAGCGAATAAAACCTAAAAGAAAATTAAAAAATAAATTGGTTCTAATAGTAGGCTCTTTTTGACTTCTAGGGTCTTTATGATCCTTAAATGTTCTTGTGATTCCCAGAGAGAATAGTTAGGGGCACACTGGAATTTCTATCTTTTTATAAACACCTGATGATGATGATGAAGAGACGGTAAAGGTGACCTGGACCTCTGTATTTAGAGCGAATACCAGGGTGTGTGGACTGAGGGAAAAGAAGAAGGGAATTAAGAAATGAAAGAAGTTACAAACAATTCACTCTGTATCATGAGTGGGCTATGTCATGTGTTTGCCTATTTGGGTAAGTCTCTCTAGAGCCCAAGAGGGGGTGACTCACATACTATGAAAGTATTGATTATTCATGGGTTGATTGCTCCATTTCTAGAGTAGAGGGTAGAGTCTGCTTCATGGGAACGAAACAGAATGAGGATGGAGGAGGGAATTGTTCCCAGAGGGAAATCAGGGTGTGGGTACCAGAAGATAGTAAAAGGATGTAGGCTGGCATCTAAATAGAAAGAGACTATAGTCTTTTCTCACAAGTAATTATACCTTAGATAACATTGGAAATAAGTTCACATTATGTTGAGACTGAGTGGTAGGGCTTGAACATAGAGTAGTGGTGAGGAGCCTAGACTTGGGAACCAGACTGATGTGGGGATGGAAAAGCCCACCCCACTTTTCTCATGGAGAAATATCACCTCTGCATGCACTTTATGCTCCAGACCTTTCTGCAGGCCATACCCTTCTTGGTCCCTTCCCTTTTTCTGTCCTTTTCCCCAGATGCCTTGCAGATTTTTTCTGAAGCACACTCTCTCAAGAAATCAAATGTACCCAAATCTGTGTCTCAAGCTGTGCTTCCAGACAACTCCACCTAGGTCAGTTTCCTTACTGTTTATTCCTTACTTTAGGAATTTGTATTATGTGAATTTGACTTACATTCATCATTTTAAACTTGTCTTCTTAGATATTTTGTATTTTAAACTTACTAGTGGCCAGAAATAATTTGCAGTAGAATTCTTCTGTCCCCTTGACTGAATACAATTTTCTTACCCACAATTTCTGCTATTTAAAGACAGCTCCATGCTTTCCAGCATAGAATACTCAGATACACCAAATAAATCAATTATTTAGAATTAGATCTAGTATTTAACATCCACACAATTAGTGGAATGCACAAGATGTACCTACACATTAACAGGTTGTCATGGAGTATGTCAGCCCGATAGATTATGGTGTGCTGAGAGGTAGTGGCCAGAACAAATTTTAGAAGGAAGGGTTGTGTTCCTCGGTTCATTTGTTCAGTGCCCTCTGGTCCCAGGATTAAAAACAGAAAAGAAAAGCAAAAAGGAAAAAGTGCTCAGTATTTTAGATTTGTGTAGTACTCCATGAATGGCCCAACCTTCTATATACAATTTCATCTGATGCTTAGATCGGTGTTGAAGCCCAGAGTGTTGTTCTCATATGGGAATTGGGTCCCACGGATGCCCAGCACAAATTGCTTCCACTGGAAGTTTCAGAGACAGGTCCAAACGCAGACTGGATGATTCCCAGCTTGGTGCTCCTGTTATATTCCACCAGTGAAGTAGCTAGACAAATTTACATTTCTATTTGCCCTAGTAATTCTTGGAATTTATAGAGATTGCAAAGGTCCACTGGTGCATTGTTCTCAAGTATAATAATATGCATCTTAAAGGCAGGTTTTCTCTGTTATGGAAAGGCAGACAATTGACATTTCAACTGCCTGCATTCTTTCTTCCTACCAGATTTTTATATCAGATGTTCATATCCTTTTTCTTTGTTTTTGTTCATATTCTTTTTCATCTCCCTAAATATTACAATGTTTTCCTCTTCCAAGCTCCCAAAGAAGCTGAGAAGATAAAGTGTGAAAAAGAATCTCCCATGAGCTTTGACCTGCTTGGAGGCAGTGTCTCCATTTAAGTTGGGTGGTATTAGCTCTAAGAGCTTGTGGTTATTGCACAGTGTTGTGATGGACTTCGCAGGATTTGAACCATTTATCTATATTTATGCATCCCTTCAGGCGTTGTAAATTGCAGTTGCCAGGTCACCCCTGACTTCTAAATATTCAGTTTTGGCTGTAAATAGAACAGACAACTGCATGTAGCTCGTTTTATTCACTGCTATGTTCTGATAATATAAAAATAGAGCCCAAAGGATCCTCTTATGGCCTTTGTAATATGATGTTTATTAGCAGCCCCTTGGGGGACTGAATATGCAGAGTATGTGTGGAAGAGGGGACTCCCCCCTTATTTCTGCCCATGCATCAATTTATGTTAAGCACGGACTAAACTTAACTGATTTCAGGTGTCCTTACTCCGCTGCCACTTCAATTGGATGGTTCAGATGACCATATTCTGAGGATATGCTTTCCTTCCTGTGTGATCATAATGTTCTCTGTTCCCTACAGCTGAAAAAGAGAAAGCCATTCATTTTGCTGAAAGTCATGGGACACAGGTATACCTGCCTGTGCTACAAAGATAGGGAAGTCTGGCCATGTGATGAAGACTGATACTCTCTGGAGAATTAAAGCTTTGCTGTTGGCCTTAGTGGCGAAGAAAATGAGGCACTCGGAAAGCATTGTGTACCTTCATCTCCTTTGCCCTCACCACATTGTACAGGTGATGTAGGCTGAGAGTAAACACGGACAAATCAGCAACACCAGGAAGATTTCACTCTATTGCTGTTTGGGAAGCCCATTTCCGCTCTTATTTTTCTTCCTGCTGCCATGCTCTTATGCCCTGATGCAGTAAGATAGAGGCTGCTTCTTGCTCTGGAGACCTGCCAACCCTCTTTAGTTTTCTGATTGTCTTCAGATATACCACCTCTGACCTCTAAGACTCATTCCACAAAAACCTACTTAGCATCTACTAAGCCATGTCAGGAAGGGCACTCCACAGTAGACTTGTCACTTTATAGCCCTGGTGGCAGACATACTCATTACAATATAGCTATAAGTAGGGGGATATTATACCCTTTTTGTCCCAGGGTAATGATTAATAATACACTCTTTTATTCTTAGGAGTGTCTCCTTTTGGACAACTAATAAGTTTAGCATACTCAGAAAATTTTGAAAATTCCATTTTTTCCAGGTAACTTTCTCACACCTTTAAAGACGGAATGAGAGTTTCCTTCTACATATTTCCATGAACCTGTCATGGCATTTGCTATTCCACTCTATCCTATATGCTCTCTGAGGACAAGATCTGCATTCTCAGACATCGATTTATTCTCATTTGCCATAGGACTGACACACAGAATGCACTCAATTTTTGATTGAAGCCATTATTAAATTCATAGCACAAGTCCATACTACAGACAGGGATGTGGGTCAGGGAAAGTGGTCCAGAGAAAGAAGTGCATGTTAGGACCTTGAAGGATGGGTGGGAATTGGCTGGGGAAAGGCAGGGCCATTCAGACGGAGTGGCAGCATCCTCACTGTAAGCGGTAGGAGAAACCTCAGGACACGGCAGAATCTTAGGGTGTGAGGGCCAGGAAAAAGGTGAAGCCGGGAGGCAGTAAGTACAGGCTGGTTGAGGGGAAGGACCATGTGTAAAGCTAAAGAATTTGGACCTTGTCAGGTAATGTATCAATAACCAACAATGATCATCCCCTAACTATATGCCAGGCACTGGTCTAAGTGCTTTGAATATTTTATCTGAATCTATTCTCACAACTCCCCTGTGAGTTAGATACAGTTCTTATTCCTACTGGACAATTGAAAAACTCAGGTTAAAGAGTTTCAGTGGGGCTGGGCACAGTGGCTCAAGCCTGTAATCCCAGCACTTTGGGAGGCCGAGGTGGGTGGATCACGAAGTCAAGAGATCGAGACCATCCTGGTCAACATGGTGAAATCCTGTCTCTACTAAAAATACCAAAAAAAAAAAAAAAAAAAAAATTAGCTGGGCATGGTGGCACATGCCTGTAATCCCAGCTACTCAGGAGGCTGAGGCAGGAGAATTGCCTGAACACAGGAGGCGGAGGTTGTGGTGAGCCGAGATCGCACCATTGCACTCCAGCTTGTGTAACAAGAGTGAAACTCCGTCTCAAAAAAAAAAAAAGTTTCAGTGATCTGACTGATGTTACATGGTTGTGTGGATTTGAATCAAGAGAGTCTGACACTAAAACCTAGCCTATGCTCCTCTCTTTCTCTCTCTTTCTTTCTCCCCACCTCTTTCCCCTCTCTCATGTACACGCTCATACACACCATCCCAGAGTCAGTGAGGATTTACTGAAGGGTTTAAGGCTGGAAATGGCATCATCCGATTTCTATTTTAGAGAAGCCATATAGGGAGATATTTGAGATTCTAAGTTTGGAGCAGGATACCTGAACTGGTATCCTAGGTGGGAAGGCTAGGAGGTTGTACAGGCATGCAAGTGGGAAGGGTGAGAACGTGATCCATGGTGGAGGCAATAGTGCTGGGAAGAAGGAAAGAGTCCAAGAGATTGTGAGCACATAGGATCACCAGAAGTCGAAAGAGAGATTGAAATGTGGTTTCACTGGGAAGCTTTTGTGTCTTTGGAAATCAGGTGGGTTGCAGTGCAATTCCTGGAAACTGAGAGTCAGGCATGGAAACAGGTGAGATTGTGAGTTCAGTTTAGGGCATGTTTGATTTGAGTTGTCTGTGCAATATCCAAGTAGATTTATTAAATAGGTAGTCGAATGTGCAGGACTGGGGACTCTGGAGAAAGACCTGTGGTAGTGGTACAGATGTCTGTAGACGTAGGAGCCATCAGCATAAAATTAGATGAAATGACCCAGGATAAAGATGGAATGAGAACTGAATAGGACCAAAACATGAGAAAACTGGAGGCTCATGAAGGAGAGAGGAGAGAGACAGGAGGAAAGTCAGGACAAAATCATGTCATGGAAGCAAAGGGAAGAGAGAGAGCAAGAGGAGGTGATATAAAATGGGTGTGGTGATTCATGCCTGTAATCTCCCCCCGAGGTAGGGGGATCATGAGGTCAGGAGATTGAGACCATCCTGGCCAACATGGTGAAACCTTGTCTCTATTAAAAATACAAAAATTTTCTGGGTGTGGTGGCATGCACCTGTACTTTCCAGATACTCAGGAGGCTGAGGTAGGAGAATCCCTTGAACCCGTGAGGTGGAGGTTGCAGTGAGCTGAGATCGCGCCACTGCACTGCAGCCTGGAGACTCGTGACACAGTGAGACTCTGCCTCAGAAAAAACAAAGTCTAATGTATCTTTTACAAAATAATTAAACAGGGATTTATGTACATATTTTAAAAGTTTGCAAGCTAAATATGTACATAAAGTATCAGAATTATAGTTGTTGTTCAGCTCATTAATCAAAAGTCTAACATTACCTGACTACTAACATATACCTTAATTTAAACCTACTGTTATCATTGATTTAAAGTTTTTGCTTTTGGGAAACAGAAAGACTTCAGCTAAAATTTCTGCAAATGTCATCCAAACCAGATGTCACTTTGACTCTACTGAAAGAGATTCTGAATATTATCAGGATTGTGGTGCTGTGTATGGGACTTTCTGAACAAATAGCGTTTATCTTGATGTCATCAGCCCAGTTCATCTGGATCAAATAGTGCAGTGTTGGCATTTTTATGGAATGGGTCACTAGACCCAGATGAAGAGAAATTGAAGTTATTGTGCCCTAGTGCACCAGCCCTTTCTCTATGACAGCAGTTTTGTCCTTGTCCTTGATACAGATATTTGAAACACTCAAGTCTAATGAATTTTCTGCTCTGCCTGGAAATGTTCCCTTGGTGGCACATGGCAAACTTGAAAAAATATTGTAAAGGTTATCAAAGGTTAATAGTTTCTCAACTTCTTTTTTTTTTCTAGGAAGATAACAAAATTCAAATCCTTTCAGGCAAATGGATCCAGGAATGCAACTGTAATTATAACAGTGACACTCTATGGGTATTGTTCCCCTGATAATTTGCCTTTACCTAAAAGTTTTACTTTATTTATGTTAATACCTGTCCCCTTCCAAAATAATTTTAAATACTTTTACCAAGAGGAATGTGTACAAATATAGGTAAGATAGAAATAGAACATCAAAGGCCATGTAATAAAAAGAAAATAAATATTCCATAAATCAAATGTAATATATGTGATATGCCTTAACATCACATGCAACTTTGAGATTTCTAATAGATCAAATTAAGGTTTCTCTCAAAGATCCAGAAGGATTGTTAATCAACATTTTCTCATTTTATCTTAAGCAGCCCTATAAACAGATGACTATATGTTATAGGTGAAAAAAACTGAAATCGAGATATCATGGCTTTTCCCAGGAAAACAGCAAACTATCATATAAGCAGAATGGACCCATACAAAAATTCCTTCTGCCAACTTCTAAATAGTGATAGCGCATTTTTGATTAATTTAACAAATTATCTTCTCAAATTATTCTATTTCTTCCTTCTTATGGTTTTTCCAACACTGTAAGCTGTTTTTCAGCTTACTAGGTGAGCTCCATTCTACTTATTGATAATTCTGGCTAGGACAGGGCAGAAATCATCGATGAATGCTATGGGTGGGTTATTGTGTGCTTTAAGGAAGGAGTTAAGGAGCAGACAAAGGGAGAAAGGGTCTCAGAAGGAAGCATGTGCTGGGACTCTTAAGTCAGGAAGCAAGAGCTTGTTGGTAGGTGTATTAGTCTGTCCTCATGCTTCTAATAAAGACATACCTGAGACTGGGTAATTTATAAGGGAAAGAGGTTTAATTGACTCATAGTTCCACATGGCTGGGGAGGCCTCAAAATCATAGCAGAAGGCAAATGAGGAACAAAGTCATGGCAGCAGGCAAGTGAACATGTGCAGTGGAACTCCCATTTACAAAACCAACAGATCTCATGAGACTTATTCACTACCATGAGAACAGCGTGGGAAAGGCCCATCACCGTGAACCAGTTACCTCCCACTGGGTCCCTCCCAGGACATATGGGAATTATGGAAGCTGCAGTATAAGATGAGACTTGGGTGGTGACACAGCCAAACCATATAATTCCACCTTTAGCTCCTCCTAAATCTCATGTCCTTATGTTTCAAAACCAATCACGCCTTTTCAAAAGTTTCCCTGAAGTCTTAACTCATTTCACCATTAACTCAAAAGCTCACAGTTCACAGCATTAACTCAAAAGTCCATAGTTCAAAGTCTCATCTAAGACAAGTTAAATCTCTTCTGGCTATAAGCCTGTAAAATCAAAAGCAAGTTAGTTACTTACTAGATACAGTGCCTCCATGATTTAATTATCTCCACCTTGTCCCACCCTTTAACATGGGGATTATTACAATTCAAGATGAGATTTGGGTGGGGACACAGGCAAACTGTATCATTCCACCCTTCACCCCTCCCAAATCTCATGTCCTCATATTTCAAAACCAATCATGCCCTTCCAACAGATCCCCAAAGTCTTAACTCATTTCAGTGTTAACTCAAAGATCCATAGTTTAAAGTCTCATCTGAGACAAGGCAAGTCTCTTCTGCCTATTAGCCAGTAAAATCAAAAGCAAGTTAGTCAATTCCTAGATACAATGGTGGTACAGGCATTGGGTAAATACAGCCATTCCAAATGGGAGAAATTGGCCAAAATGAAGGGGCTACCAGCTCCATGCCTGCCTGAAATTCACTGGGGCAGTCAAATCTTAAAGCTCCAAAATGATCTCCTTTGACTCCATGTCTCACAACCAGGTCACACTGATACAGAGATAAGCCTTGGGCAGCTCTACCTCTGTGGATTTGCAGGGTTCTGTCCCCTTTCTGGCTGCTTTCGCGGGCTGGTGTTGAGTGCCCGTGGCTTTTCCAGGTGCATGGTGCAAGTTGTCAGTGGATCTACCATTCTGGTTGCTGCAGGATGGTGGCGATCTTTTCATAGCTTCTCTAGATAGTGCCCCAGTGGGGACTCTGTGTGGGAGCTCTTATCCCTCATTTCTCTTCTGCACCACCCTAGCAGAGGTTCTCCATGAGGACCCTGCCCATGTAGCAAACTTCTGCCTGAGCATCCAAGCATTTCCATTTGTCCTCTGGAATCTATGTGGAGGTTCCCAAACCTCAATTCTTGACTTTGAACACCTGCAGGCTCAACACCACTGGATGCCACTAAGGCTTGGGGCCTGCCCTTCCAAAACCAGAGCCCAAGCTGTACTTTGGCCCCTTTTAGCCATGCTAGAGTGGCTGTGATGCAGGGCACCAAGTCCTGAGGCTGCACAAAGCAGGGGGTACTGGGCTGAGCCCAGGAAACCATTTTTTCCTCCTAGGCTCCTGGGCCTGTGATGGGAGGGGCTGCTGTGAAGTACTCTGACATGCCCTGGAGACATTTTCCCTGTTGTCTTATTAGTATTTGGCCCCTCATTACTTATGCAAATTTTTGCAGCTGGCTTAAATTTCTCCCCAGAAAAATGAGTTTTTCTTTCCTGTTTTTTTTTTTTTTTTTTTTTTTTTTTTTTTTTTTGAGACAGAATATTGCTCTGTTGTCCAGGCTGGAGTGCAGTGGCAAGATCTCAGCTCACTGCAACCTCCACCTTCCAGGTTCAAGCAATTCTTCTGCCTCAGCCTCCCAAGTAGCTGAGACTACAGGTGTGCACCACCACGCTTGGCTAATTTTTTTTTTTGTATTTTTAGTAGAGACAGGTTTTCACCATGTTAGGCTGGTCTCAAATTCTTGACCTTGTGATCTGCCCACCTTGGCCTCCCAGGGGTTTTTCTTTTCTATCCCTTCATCAGGCTGCAAAGTTTCCAAACCTTTATTCTCTACTTCCTCTTGAACACTTTGTCACTTAGAAATTTCTTCTGCCAGATACACTAAATAATCTCTCTCAAGATCAAAGTTCCACAGATCTCTGGGGCAGAGACTAAATGCCACCAGTCTCTTTGCATAGCAAGAGTGACCTTTGCTCCAGTTCCCAGCAAGTTCCTCATCTCCATCCTGGACTACCTCAACCTGGATGTTTTTGTCCATATCACTATCAGCATTTTGGTCAAAGCTATTTAACAAGTCTCTAGGACATTCCAAACTTTCCCACATCTTCCTGTCTTCTGAGCTCTGCAAGTCTCTAAGAAGTTCCAAACTTTCCCACATTTTCCTATCTTCTTCTGAGCCCTCAAAACAGTTCCAGTCTCTGCTTGTTACCCAGTTCCAGAGTTGCTTCCACATTTTTGGGTCTTTTTACAGAAACACCCCACCCTATCAATATCAATTAACTGCATTAGTCTGTGCTCATGCTGCTAATAAAGACATACCTGAGACTGGGTAATTTAATAGGAAAGAGATTTAATTGACTCATAGTTCCACATGGCTGGGAAGGCCTCACAATTATGATGAAAGGCAAATGAGGAGCAAGGTCATGTCTTACATGGTGGCAGGCAAGAGAGTGTGTGCAGGGAAACTTCCCTTTATAAAACCATCAGATGCCCTGAGACTTATTCACTATCATGAGGACAGCATGGGAAAGAACCACCCCCACAATCCAATCACCTCCCACTGGATCCCTCCCATGACATGTGGGAATTATGGGTGCTACAATTCAAGATGAGATTTGGGTGGGGACACCACCTAACCATTTGGTAGGACTGAGCTAAAGTTTAAAATCTACAGCAGGCAGGCTACCAGGCTCACTCTTACATATAATCTCCACCTTGATTCTCTTTCTATTTTGAAGAAGACATTGATTTCATTAAGGTAACCACAATTGTCTTATTCAAGTACTTAGGATCTGTACCTGGATTAATGGAGGAAGTGAAAGTTTCTTCTGAGTAGTTGCTTTGAAATAGGCTCAAATGACAGAATACACACACACAGAGAAGCACAGACACACACACACATACACACACACACACACACACACACACACGCAAAAGCCAAGCCAGACAACACCCTTACACAGCAAAGTTTTTCCAGAAACAGGTTTAGGCATAACCAACTGATGAAACAGGAAGTTTATTTCTCACCAGCTTATCCTTAAATCTCACCTAACCCAATGCATTCTAAAATACATTCTCTGCCAAATGAAGTTTCTAAATATTAGCTTATATGTCCTATCAATCATTTTGAAGAACATAGTCTTTATTTTTATATGACAAAAGAAAATAGCATCCAAGTTTCTCTTCTGCAAGCTAAGCATGATGTCTTGAGCTGTAGATTGTTTTTCCCAAGTTTATCGATATTGCTGATTGACAGAGTGATATTTATATGAAGAGGCCATATGGGATTCTGTATCCACTTAAGCACTTATTAAGCATAGCACTTATTAAATAAAAACAGTCAGAATTATCAGGAAAAGATTATTTCCAAGTTGATAAGTAATTATTGTAAAGTAGCAGTGTAAAAATCACCTACAAGATGTACTAATGGCTGAGTATGATGCCAGTGATTTAAGCATCATTAATATGATTTGGTTTTAACTGCTACATTTTAGTAACAATTTTAGGCATCATTTTTGTATGTATTTTCCTTGCAAATATTATTTAGAAACATCTTCTCTTACTTCCCTTATGAGCATTATAGTAAGATAGAGTTTATTTTCTATGCAATATTTATTAGTTTTCCTAGTTTTTTCAGCACTTTTCAGTAGAAGATCTGGGTGTTTAATAAGTACATTATGATATGCTTCCACGTCACATTTCTTTTGAAACAACAGGTGTTCTGAGTCATAGAGATTATTTCTTTTAAGTAAAAGGCTGGGGATATTTAACCTCAATAAATATACTTTTATTGTTGCTGAGAAATAAAGATTAATACCGTCCAACTTTAGTATATTGCAAATGCATTTCATCTTAATGTATTTAGAAGCAACTAGATGCTAGTTTTTGTCATTATGGTTGCACTCAATTTTCTTTAAAACAGAAAGCTGTCTAATTTTCAGCTCCTGAACAAAATTAAATATGAATGCTATATTCCTTAGTATCATATGCTGCAGATCATAAGTATTTGAGTCAGAAGTAGTCTATGTCCTCAAATTGGTTACAACCTTTTCAATGAACAATATATGTGCAATACAGAAACATACACAGAACCTATCAGGTAAAACATTATGTTTGTATTGTTGAGCAGTGGACCCCAACTTTTGGCACCAGGGACCAGTTTCATGGAAGATAATTTTCCCATAAACCAAAGTCAAGGGGGTTTTGGGATGATTTGAATGTATTATACACTGTATTTCTATTATTATCACATTGTAATATATAATGAAATAATTATACAAACTCACCATCATGTAATCAGTGGGAGCCCTGAGCTTGTTTTTCCTGCAACTAGATGGTCCCATCTGCGGGTGATGGAGACAGTGACAGATCATCAGGCATTAAATTCTCATAAGGTGCATGCAACCTAGATCCCCCGCATGCGCAGTTCACAGTAGGGTTTGAATGCTGCTGCTAATCTGACAGGAGATGGAGCTCAGACAGTAATGTGAGTGATAGGAAGTGGCTGTAAACACAGATGAAGTTTTGCTTGCTTGCCACCTCCACCTCCTGCTGTGTGGCTTGGTTGCTAACAGGCCACCCTGCTAACAGGGTACCTGTCTGTGGCCTGGTGTTGGGGACCTCTGCCTTAGAGGACAGAGTTAGCTACATATTTAAATCTGTTCTATTTCAAGGGAGAATGCCTTTCAAAGTGATCAGAAGTTTTCATTGTCTTTATTACTATGGTTTCATCCCTTCATGACAATAAAAGTAACAGATGTCTATTAAATACTTGTGACCTCTGGTACCCTTTTATTGCATTACATGTTTTATTTTATTTAATTTCAAAAAGAACCCATGAGGAAAACAAAGCCCAGAGTGCTAGGATGAGGTTTTATAGTGAAGAGTGGGCCTTTTTTTTTTTTTTTTTTGAGACAGAGTCTTGCTCTTGTTGCCCAGGTTGGAGTTTAATGGTGCCATCTTGGATCACTGCAACCTCTGCCTCCCGGGTTCAAACGATTCTCTGTTAAGAACAGAGACTCCAAGCTGGGTGTGGTTTTTGAGCCACCATGCCCAGCCTAGAGCCGCTGTTCTTAACAGCTGTGAGACCCAAGGATAACAAAACCCTGCCAAGTTGTCAATGGAGGCTCACCTAGTCAGATTGCTCTGACATTTTGTTTTAATGTATTATTCCTCTCAAAGTCTCAGCAGCTGTTTTAACACAAAAACACCCAGGGTTCCCTTGGTCTATATGTGTCTGATGATGTGGTCAGATACTTTGCATAATTCGAGTACTTCTGTGAATGTTTTTCTATTTCAGATATTCAGAATAACTGTAACCTCCTACTGTGCTGTGCTAAACAGGCCTTGGAGATGGTGTCATCTCCATGTCTACTTATATCTTTCCTTGCGTATTCCTTCAAGAAAACATTTTTATAGAAAAATATAACTAAAAATTGTAAATATTTTCTTTCTCCTTCCAAGCTGCAATTTGAAATTGCAGCAAGCAAAAAGTAGTTACATATGTGGATTTGTCTGTGCTTTCTCTGCAACTTTTACAATCAGATCAGTTCAGTAGTTCAGTATAATTCATGTAAGGATTCAAAACTAATTTGCTTATTATAAATGGACTTGACCTGAGTAACAAATTAAAAATGACAATAAACAAGGTATCAGTATTACTTCTTTCCAGGGCCCTGTATTATTGGGGAGCTATGTTGGCCAGCCATACAGATAGAATACTGATCAGGCTATAGCATGGTTGCATTTGTTGTATTTGGAGCAAGTAAACTATGAAAAATTCTACACCACATTCACCTCAAGTCAGCATAAAAACAGCTGCAAAAGTGAAGTGACAGTGAATTACGGAGATAAGTGTATTTTGTTCATTTTTAATACTTCATAGTAATAATTTATGATTTATTAAAAAACAAACCCTGGCATATATAGTATTACATTTGATCTTTCTTGTCTTTTATAAGTATAATTTTATTTGCAAGCCCTTCATTTTTTGCGTTTTAATTCTATCTCTTTTAATTTTTTTCTTAAACCATTTATCATGTCTCTGTAGTGGATAGTTAGTAATTTTTTGCTCTGTACCATTTACTTAATGAACAGTAGCATTATTTCCATCTAAGAAATCGGCTCTCCCCTGTTTGGTGCAAGCCTGGGGGGTGGGTAATAAATTGACATATTCTTACCTCCTAACAAAGATGTGGGGCCCAGTGTGGTGGCTCACACCTGTAATCCCAACACTTTGGGAGGCTGAGGTGGGCCGATCATCTGAGGTCACGAGTTCAAGACCAGCCTGACCAACACAGTGAAACCCTATCTTTACTAAAAGTACAAAAATTAACCAGGCGTGGTGGTGGGCAACTGTAATCCCAGCTCCTCGGGAGGCTGAGGCAGGAGAATCACTTGAACCTGGGAGGCAAAGTTTTCAGTGAGCTGAGATTGTGCCAATGAATAGCCTGGGAGACAAGAGCAAAACAACGTCTCAATAAATGAGACAACAACAACAACAAAAACAAAATCAATCAAACAAACAAAAAAACCAAAGATGTGGAAAAGATCTCTATACGCTTCCTATACCAAAGCCCTTCATGTACTGCCTTGGTATAACCAAGAGCCAGGACATGATCTAATCTCCTGCAATCTTGAATCTTGAATAAGGAGGAGAACAAGGATGAAGATAGACAGTCACATTTTGTGTATTTTTTACGGGGGTGGCACTGGGTAAAACTCTAATAATATTCCTTCAATAAGGCCTCAGGAACTTCCTGTTCCTTTGTGTGATCTTCAGTCTTTCCTTTGACCTTGGGAGCTCCGCCACACCTTGTCATTAAATTCTCTTTGTGTTGAAGTTAGTTTGAGTCCATTTCTGTTGTTTGCAGTGAAAAAAATGTAGTTGATATGATTCCTGATCCCATTTTCTTTATTTTTTTAATCATTGTTCTTTTTTCTGACACTCCAGCTTGCTTTTCATCCCATTTTGTTGACTTAATATCTTCTTGAATCCTTAAACATTGTTTATTTTTCCCAAGATACCATAATTTCTTTGATTTATTGGAGACAGGTTTGTTCATTTTTAATTTCCTTTGTGGGTATAGATTTTCGAATGTGTAGGTCATTTGTCTTTGTTACAACTTTTTCCTGCATTATCCAGTACAAGTCCCAGTCATGTCCCTATCTGACTTCATTTTTGAATGGGGCCATTTTTTGGGGGTCAGCTTGTTAGGATGCTGGATATTGAAGAATAGGCAACATGTGAATGAACAGGAACAGCTTAGATTTTAGTAGACAGCTTAGATTTTTAGTCTACTTCCTTAGTGCTTTCTCAACAACACTATGCCATGACCAGTAGGTTTCACCATGTTGCTCAGGCTGGGCTTGAACTCCTGACCTCACATGATCCGCCCACTTTGGCCTCCCAAAGTGCTGGGATTACAGGCATGAGCCACCATGCCTGGCCAGCAGCCAAAGGTTTTCTTTGGTTTTTCTCTACCTCTTGTTAGTTGCTCCATTGCTTCAGGTTTCTGCTCAAATGATACTATATGAGAGAAGAATTCCTGACCTCCATATTGAGAATAACTCCTCAAGCCCTCTGCCTGTAATCTCTGTCCCCTTACCTTGGTTTATATTTACTCACAGCTCTTACATTTTTGCAGGTTTTATTTAGTTTTCCGCATGACTTTCTGCTGGAGTATGAGCTCAGAAAAGAAGACAAACATGTTGCTTATTTTGCTTATTCCTATGTCCTCAGCTCTGGACATAATGATAAAGTTGGCATACAGTGAAAGCAGTACTTTAAAATTGAGAAGTGCTGTTTCTATTATTGGAGGAATTGCCTAGTTAAAGGGAAAGTCACCTGTTTTTCATCATGCTTCCTGCTGTGCCGTGGAAAAATGCATTTTGGGAAATTATATCTAAATCGAGTACTATTCAATAATTCCCATAAAGTGCAACCGAAAAGATACTTCTCAAGGACACAGACTCTTGTCCCAGCTTAGAACCCTTCAGGAGGGAAGTAGAAATTGAGTGAAATCCATATTTAAAGTATTTTCAAAGGACTGCCTGCTGAGTAATCAGGGACAACAGGTCACCATGGATTAGTCTCCAGTTACACTCAATCCACTCCCACCAAGGTAAATGAAACACAGCAAAGAGCCATTTCCTTCCTCAAAGTCAAGATTTGCTTTATTGAGGATTATTTTTATACCTTTTACAGGCTCAAGTAGAATTTAAATTCAGACAATTGCTTTTATCCCATTCATTAAAGAATCATTGGATTATAAAGATTTTTTTTTAAAGACTAGAAAACTTTTGCCTTAAATTCGTGTATATTTTCAATAATTCAGGTGACTCTTAGTGAGATATGTAAATTAAATGACACCAGTACAGTTGTCTCAGAAAGAACAGCAATGCATTTTCATGTTTTTGGGCGGATAGCCTGAAAACGTTAGTTTTCTTGTTAAGTTTAGTTCACCGTCCGTTTCCTTCAGATAAGTCTTTTCAAATACTGATGACTTGCACATATATATTTATATAATAGACCTTTTTCCCAGGATCTTTCCAACATGTCACACAGTGATCTTGCATTAAACAGATGGGGGCCACATATTTTGCTAAGTGGATGAGACATGCGGCTTTAATGATGTGGCCCATGTTCAGGCCACAAGCTGAAGATGAGACCATCCTCAGCTTTTGATCAGAACATCGCTAATACTCTTAGAGGCAGTCCCTGCTTCTTTTCTTCGGATGCATACTGCCCTAATCCAGGATTCAGGGACAAGGGAATAAGAGGTAATTATAATATTTCATTTACTTCCCGCCTTTGGGGATTTACATGGAAGTCCAATGCAATTACACAGTGACAGCGATGAAGACTGAATCCGATGGAGCTGCCTGTCTCGGCCACATAAAGCAGGTCATCCAGTTATCGCCAGACAGCAATTTCCAGAAAATCCTGTAATTAGGTTGTGAAACGGTGGCAAATAGGATGAACTGAGGAAGCAGATGTGTGGCCCAAAGTAATTTGGTTTCTACTAAAATGTGCTGCAACCCACATCCCTCCTATTTATTAAAGCCCTATAATATACCATGTTACACTATTATGGAGGGTAATGGGGAGTCAGGCACTTAACTGTAATGAAATTAGATTCCCCCTTGCCTGCACCAGAGGCACAGTGACATTTTCTTGTAAAAGCTGTGAAAGTTGTTTCTTAAAAATAGGCTTGACAAAGAAACACTGAAATCCTCTTTGCCATAAAGAATAAAAAAGCTGGAAGCTGATGAGGTTGGACACTCTATTATCCCGTTGTCCTGCCTGTTTTTAATTTGAAGCTGTTGTAAAGCCAGACAGGTAGAAGAGTAGAAATCACAGTTGATGAACCTTCGTGTTTTATCAGTCCACAAAAAGAAGGAGATTGTTTTCCTATTTCTAGGAAGTGAACAGCAACAAACAATAATGGTCCTGCCTTGCAATGATGGCCCTGACTTCTCCTGTTTTCTTGAATTTGTAGTGTCTTTTCTGAACTTCTTTTAAAGCATGGATAGGGAAGGAGTAAAAAAGTGAAAAAAAGTGAAAAGGTTGGAAAATAAGTACCCATATAATGAGATGTTTGAAAATAATTTGAAGATTTATGGGGATGTATGCTGTATGTGGAAGGTTATACTAAAATGATTTTTCTCTGTTTCTCACCATTTTTATTATCCATTTCATCAAATTCTGATATGACTTGTGCTTTTGAGTGGGCTTTAATTTCAGATGTGAGTTAGCTCAGTCACTCATTGCATAAAGATGATGTCAGAAATCATCAGGTTGTCAGAAGAAGAATAGTAAATCATCATTTATTTAAGAATCAGCAAGAAGGACCAAGTACGTTCATGAGAAGTTGAAAATAAGTAAGCATAACAATACAACTGATGAAGCTGTTTTCAGTAGATGGCTGGCACTGTTTTAGAAACCATAGCCCTCGGAAAGAGAGGTCAATCGTCCTTCTCAAGCAGGACAGCATGGCGCTTTGGGCTGGACAACTGGGAAGGAAATCGTGTCTGGACCTGGCCCATTAGAGACCCAGCCTGGAAACAAGTTGACGCATGTCAATTGCACCACAGACAGCAGGATATTTGCTGCAAATCGACATCCAGGCCTCTCTCCGGAAGAAGAGAGGCACTTTAGCAACAACGCAGAAGCTTCGTCACTCAAGCTCTAGGGTGCAACAGAAGCCCATGGCCTTGGGAAACAGCTGTGCAAAAACAAAATGTTACATGCCGAGGAAATTCTGGGGTGTTAGTAGGAATTGTAATGTGGCCAGTGATAGAATCTAGTCTTTTAAAAAGCAAATACTCAAGGGCTGAAAATTCTAGAGGGAAATCTATGATTTACATTCAGAGACCCTTAGACAGTGGCCTGAGATCAGCCAGGAGACTGAGAAATCAGAAGTTCCAATGAGATCTCATGACCTTGACTGACTGTTGAGAACATGGAATTGGTTGCTCTTTTTCAAGCTGCAGTCATTTCTCTAGTCTTCTCACAACTTTTATTACATCCCATATAGCTTGAACTATGTATTATTTACTTAATTCTTTCTTTAAACTTAAATTAATTGAGCTTCATCCTGAGCAAAAATACCCCTGAAACTATTATTACATATATAATCTTTCCATTACAATTAAAATAAACACAAAATATTAAGAATAAAAATTGTGTATTTCTACCACTTAGACAACTTCATACCCCTAGGCATCACAGTGGTATGTGAACCACATTTTAAGAAAACGATTTGTAAAACCATTCTCTGTGTCTTTCTTTCTTTCTTTCTCTTTTTTCTTTCTTTCTTTGTTTTCTTCTTTCTTTTTCTTTCTTCTTTCTCCTTCCTTCTTTGCTTCCTTCCTTCCAACTTCCTAACTTACTTCCTTTCTCTCTCTCTCTCTCTCAAAATCCTGACTGGCTTTCCACTGGCATAGTTACGGGATCTTTTGCTTTTTGTTTTTATTTTAAATAAAACATAGCTTTGCCTGAACTTAGATGATGGCCTCTTTTAAATTCTATCTGTAGAAGAAGGCTCAGTAAGGCATCAGTCATTTTTTGTAAAATGTGCTCTTGATTTACTGGGGCATCTTTCCCAAGTCAATTTCATAAATATAGTTTTACCACCTACTATTATTTCACCACCTAATACTTACAGCAGGGTCTGTCCTGGTATTCTGAAAGGTACAAAATAAAAACATGATAGAAATAGGTCCCATTTTTAAAGAGTTTACAGTCTAGTTGTGATGATGACTTGGCAAGGCATATAACTCACTATAATACAACACAAAAAGAAAGTAAAAAAGCAACAACAAGAAGAGAGAGTTGAGATCCAAGATGGCTGATCTCTAACAGCACGGGATTGTAGCTCCCAGTGAAAGCACAGAGAACAAGAGGATGCCACACTTTCAGATGAATTTTTGTCACTCACAGACCAGAAGATTCCCAGTGGAGGAGCCCCACAGGTCACCAGCACAACTTTTGTGGCTGGCACAGTGGTTTTGCTGGCGCCTCGGCATGACAGCTCTTGGTGCAGAGTAAACGGGACTGGTTCCCCTTCTGACCTACGTTTGGAGCTCTGGGAAGGCAGAGTCGCCTATTACAGACTCAGGAAGGAAGCCAGACTGTAGATTCCTGGGCAGAAGAGCACCATCAGTCTTAACACTGCTGTTTTGGCCGGCGCAGTGGGTAGCTCAGATTCCGGCACTGGGAATCAATAAATTAAACATCCACTCAGAAACCTAATTAGAAAGGCAGTAATTGTAAAGACGACAGATGGACAAATTTATAATGAAGGGAAGAAACCAGCCTAAAAAGGCTGAGAATACCCAAAATCAGAATGCCTCTCTCTCTACAGGGTATTAAAGTTCCTCATCAGCAACGGAGCAAGGCCTGATGGAGAAGGACTGTGTTCTATTAACAGAAGTAGGCTTCAGAAGGTGGATGATAAGAAACTTCTGGGAGTTAAAAGAACTTGTTCTAACCCAATGCAAAGAAACTAAGAACTTTGAAAAAAGGTTTGATGAAATGCTAACAAAAATAGACAATATAGAGAGGAATATAAATGAATTAATGGAGTTGAAAAACACAACATGAGAACTTAGCGAAATATGCACAAGTTTTAACTGCTGAATTGATCAAGCAGAAGAAAGGATATCAGAGGTCGAAGACCAACTTAATAAAATAAAATGAGAAGTCAAGAATAGAGAAAAAAGGATAAAAAGGAATGAGCAAAGTCTCCAAGAAATATGGGACTATGTGAAAAGACCTAATTTACATTTGATAGGTGTACCTGAATGTGATGGAGAGAATGAATCCAAGCTGGAAAATACTCTTCAGGATATTAGTCAGGAAAACTTTCCTAACTTAGCAAAGCAGGACAATATTCAACCCCAGGTAATACAGAGAACACCAAAAAGATATTCCTCAAGAAGAGCAACCCCAAGGCACATAATTGTTAGATTCACCAGGGTTGAAATGAAGGAGAAAATACTAAGGGCAGCCAGAGAGAAAGGTCAGGTTACCCACAAAGGGAAGCCTATCAGACTTACAGCAGATCTCTCAGCAGAAACCCTACAAGCAGAAGAGAGTGGGGGCCAATATTCAACATCCTTAAAGAACAGAACTTTCAGCCCAGAATTTCATATCCAGCCAAACTAAGCTTCACAACTGAAGGAAAAATAAAATCTTTTATGAAGAAGCAAGTACTCAGAGATTTTATTACCACCAGGCCTGCTTTACAAGAGCTTCTGAAAGAAGAATTACACATAGAAAGGAACAACCAGTATATTAGCCTTTCTAAAAACATACCAAGAAGTAAAGAGCATCAACATAAAGAAGAATTTACATCAATGAATGGATAAAACAGCCAGTTAACATCAAATGGCAGTAATCCTAAATTTAAATTGACTAAATCCCCCAATCAAAAGATACAGCCAAAACCCAAAGGTATGCTACATCCAGATCTATTTCACATGCAAGGATACACAAAGACTCAAAACAAAGGGATGGAGAAAGATTTACCAACCAAATGGAGAGCAAAAATAAATAAATAAATGAAAAGCAGGAGTTGCAATTCTTGCATCTGATAAAATAGATTTTAAAGCAACAAAGATATAGTGGTAAAAGGATCAATGCAACAATACGAGCTAACCATCCTAACACCCAGATACATAAGACGTATAAAGAGACTTAGACTCTCTAGGCTCCCACACAATAATAGTGGGAGACTTTGACATCAACATTAGATAGATCAAGACAGAAAATTAATAAGGATATCCAGGACTTGAACTCAGATCTGGAACAAGTAAACTTAATAAACATTTATAGAGCTCTCCACTTTAAATACACAAAATATACATTCTTGTCAGTACCACATCACACCTACTCATAGGTTTAAATGAAATATTGATCGGCCATTATTAAGCACAATTATTGGCAGAAAAGAGGTTTTCAATACCCATTTTCAGAATAAAGCAACATTCCCATTCTCTCTCCCTCTTTTTTCCTCTCCTTCACTCCTTTTTTTTCTTTCTTTCCTTCTCTCCTTTCTTAAAAAAAAAAGAAATGTGTTTTTTGTTTTTTTGTTTTGTTTTGCTTTGTTTTAAGAAAGAAAAAAGAAGAGAGAGTTAATTTCAATCAAAAGATCAGGAACATTTTCATAGAAGAAGGAGAAATTTAGTTTGTTTTTGAAGAATGGAGAGGGTTTTTTACAAGTGGGTATAGAATGGTGAAAGACATTCTAGTTGAAAGGAGTGACTTTTGGGAGATGGGAAACTTTAGGCTATTCTGATAGAATGAGTATAGGGTGTTGAACATGTCTCTGTCAGGAGAGCATACAGCAATGTATATTCTTGTTTTTTTTTTTTTTTTTTTTTTTTTTTTTTTAGAGACAAGTGGACATTTATTTTTGTGCCTTTCTTCCAATGTGTGTTTCAAGTCTTTCTCAAAATAAGGCCTTAGGAATCTGCAGATTCAGTTATGTCCCTGGGCTTGGTCAACTGCTGCAGGAGTCTTAGCGAGCCTTGCCCAAATGCTAGAGCTACTCATTTACCAACAGTAAACCCTAGGGTAGAAGATACAACAAAGCAGGACTCTTTCCTCCATGGAATGTGGTGATTTCAGAAGAGGTGGCAGCCAATGAAGAAAACTCTGGAATTTTTTCTTGGAACTTCACTGTGATAAGAGGTGGCTGCCATGAACATAAGCTACTGTCTTTTATTTTTTATTTTTGAGATTGAGTTTTGCTCTCATTGCCTAGGCTGGAGTGCAATGGTGTGATCTTGGCTCACCGAAGCCTCTTCCTCCCAAGTTCAAGTGATTCTTCTGCCTCAGTCTCCTGAGTAGCTGAGATTACAGGCATGTGCTATCACACCTGGCTAACTTTTGTATTTTTAGTAAAGAGGGGGGTTCCACCATGTTCGTCAGGCTGGTCTTGAACTCCTGACCTCAGGCAATCCACCTGCCTCAGCCTCTCAAAGTGTTGGGATTACAGGTGTGAGCCACCACACCTAGCCAGCTACTGTGGCTGGCTTCCTTTCCAGTTTTTGAAGACAAGGCAGGACACAATCTTCTCTGAAGATACTTGATAAAAATTCCCAAAAAAGCAAGAACACATGCTTCCCCTTCACTGATAAACATTTCCTGCAGTTTGGCACCTGGGTCTAGTTCAGCTGATTGATGCATTCTCCCTGATAGCCAGGTGTGTCCATCTCTTTGAGGAAGCCCACTCTATTTTTGGTAGCATGACGGGCCACTGAGAGGTAGAAAGGGCACAAGAACCATGAGATCTCCTGAAAATGATTCCCTGGGAAGGCAATTTCATGGATGAGGTCTTCCAAGAAAATGATACCAAACTTCCCCAGGTGCTCCTCAATCGCTGTGTTGTCTGTCAGAGGGATGGTCTCATTCTTTACCTCAGCTTGTCCACATTTCAAAATGAGTTTCTGGACAGACTTCAGATCTGGAAATCCCCAGGTCACATAAGGTTCTACTATACACAGCACTTTTAGGTTCTGGGGTGACTTTTACAAAGACACCACTAAATATTTTCTTTAGGTGAAGTCCTGCAGTTGTTCCCTGCAGTAGTAAACTCACACCATCAGTCCTACCGACGTGCACAACAAAGGCCAAGGAGTGTTTATCTGGCAATTCCAGTGGATGAGGTTTCACTTCTAGTCATCTGAGATGCACCTTGTCACGTTTCTGATGCCAGGAATCATGTAGGAATGATTCCAGTCACTTAAACCTGGGTGCTTTTCCTTTCCTCTGCTCCTCCTTTGCCAAAAGTACTTGTTCTGCCTGGGTGGCTTTGAGGGCTTGATAAACCTTCCTTTTTTTCAGGAGGTTTTCTGGAACCAAAGGATTTTTCTTTGCTCTTGCTCTGGCATCTTTTTAGCGTCGCAGCTACTGATCAATGATGTATATTCTTACAAAAATATATAAGGCTCCATGCGTCCTCTCTAACTCACACAGCTGACTGAAATTTACCATCCTTTTTAATTCTTTGGTTTATATTTGCTTAATGAAGATTTTTAAAAAATCAAACTATTTATACTTATATTTTCATGACAGATACAAAAATATAGTAGGCATTTTCTGTGTTGAAAGAGCTCAAAATTAAATACTCACAGGAAACTTAGACAAACCCAAGGCCCACTGAGTGTGCAGATTGAGTAGTTACCAGAATTTAGAGTAGGATATGGGCTGAAGTGGATGGGGAGGTGTCACGGAGGAAGGGAGTCTTCCTCTTGGCTTGAAGAAAGGTAGGACAAGGAAATGCAATGAGGAAAAGAAGAAGCATTCTGAGAGTAAATGCATGTGGTATATTTGAGTAAGAAACTTTGACTTAAATATAGAACGCCTGCAGTGAATACATCTAGCAAGGAAAATTTGGGCCAGATTACATTGGATCTTGAATGCCTGGCTAGCAGTTTGGCAACTGCCTTATATGAAGTTATTGGAGGTTATAGAGAAAAGAATAAAACAAAAACATAAAAACATATAGCTGGAGAGGATATGAGAGGTCATTGAATCATCTTCCCTCATTTTATGAGGAGCCTAAATTACTTTGCCAATGCTACATAGAATATTTTGAAGAGTCTTCTTTGGAAAGCTGTTTTCCATAAAGCAAAGACATAAAAATTATATTAGGAATATAAATCTGGCAGATATTCTCTCTCTTAATGCCCTTTCAACAATACAAATATGTTACCTGAGTAGCAGAATGCAATAAGCTATTAGCACAGTTTAGTTGATCTGATTAGCTAGTTAGACACTTTGTAAGGCAGTTAAGTGAGTGAATGAGTTGTTGGGGGAGAATTAAAGCCTCCAGATATGAGGCACCATCCGGAGAGATCAGGTATTCATGACCATCTTTGCAGGAATCAGCACAAAAGCCCCGGACACCCCAACGAGGGGGTGAAGGTGGAACTTTAAAGACAACTTTGTCAAACTGCATAGTGGGAAGATGAGTGTGGGCCATCCAGACTGTTTTGAAGAGGATACAGTGATGGTGATAGGATGTACGTGATGTGATTATGTGACTGTGTTACCCATGATAGTCTTACCTAGCTTGCTGGAATTTCTCTCTTTGCTGGTCTGAAGAAAGCAGGTGGCTATGTTGGAATGCCCCTCATAGCAAGGAGCTGTGGGTGGTCACCAGCTAATACCCAGAAAAGGTTGAAGCTTTTAGTCATACAGAACTAATTTTTTCAATAACCTGAGTAAGCTTGCAGATGGATACTTTCCCAGTTGAGCTTCAGGTGGGACTACAACCTTGGCCTATGTCTCGATTGAAGCCTTATGAAAACCTATGAGGAGCACCCCATTAAGATGTGCTTGGACTCCTCACCCACAGAAACCATGAGATAATAAATGAGTATTAAGTCGTTAATTTCATGAAAATTGTATTACATAGCACTAGGTAACTAATACATCCAGCTTAGCACTTAGCCCAAAGTAATTGTTCAATAAGTGTTAATTTTTTTCTCCCTCCTCTAGTATATTTATTTTTGTGTGATTTTTTTTCTTGGTTCTTCTTTAACACATTGTTTATGATAATACACCCATGGGATAGGTGTAACTGAACTTATGTCATTTTTGGTACTCATTATTCTTTCTTTGATCTAGTTTCTTTATCAGTGACATGGTATTAATTTATATAAATAGATTACAATAATAAGGTGCTAATGAAAAATCAACCCAACTCACAAAAATATATAGTAGTCCTACATATATAAATACATTAGTGTTCTCTCCTTTCCAGAAAAGTTTTACTATCACTTACTATCTCTATGATCCGCTGCCTTCTCATTGACAAAGCTCTTACCCAAAATAAACATATGCTCTAAATAAACTCAATGTTGCAAGAGTGTTAGTTTTCACCAAAGACTCATGTTCCCCTTTCACAGTGTAGAGTTATTGCAGGCAGGTACTGCTCACCCAGAAACTCTCTGTCCTAGCACCTCCCCATCATTTTAGTTGTGATCATGTGACTGAATTTCCAAGTCTTGGCCTGCTAATTTTCCCATGTGATCTACCACATCCTCTTTCCCTTTACTAGCACAAATGAATACTCTAAGGCTATAGGGGCTAATGCAGTCTCACGATGGAAGGAATCTGGGGACTCAAGTGTCAGCCCCTGGAGTAAGGCTGCCTCTGAGACACTCAGTTGGAATTAGAGTGAACAATGCTTTGAACATGCTGAGCCGCTGAGGTTTCGGGGATTACTATAGAAGCTACTAGGGTTACTGTAATTAATATGCTCTGTAACTGTAGTTTTAAGACAAGTCCCCAGTCAGAGGGCAATGTCTAGACACTTCTTTTTGATGTTTTCTTTGATTAATGAAAATTTTATTGGCCAATAGTTTTATTATGCTTTTTTTTTGTTGTTGTTAGTCAATGAGAGCTTCTTATGTTGCTCAGGTTGACCTTGAACTAGTAGCCTCGCCTCCTCCATCTCCAGGACAACTGGCCAGAACCACGGCGGCTCCCGGCTCCTTTTTTTTTTTTTAATTGTAGTTTAAGTTCTGGGGTACATGCGCAGAATGAGCAGGTTTGTTACATAGATATACATACGCCATGGCGGTTGGCTGCATCCATGACCCCGTCATCTACATTAGGTATTTCTCCTAATGCTATCCCTCCCCTCACCCCCCAGCCTCGACAGACCCTAGTGTATGATGTTCCTCTGCCTGTGAGGAATGCCTAGGCACTTCTTAGGTAGAAAATTCTGAAGCTGTCACGCCTGCCAGGGTTAGGACGAGAGTATTCCCTGAACCTGAATATGGCTTAAATTGGCTGGGGTCGAGATTTTACTGTCCGTGGTTACCTAAACCCTCTTTGCCTCTCTACCACCAGCTGGCTGTCTTGGTCTATTTAGGCAGAGCACCGAGAATCATCTCATTTGAACACTGTATGAACACTTTAAATATTGGGGGTACTTAGAACTCACGCTGTGATCCAGTACTCTCTCCCTACCCTTGACAAGTTGGGTCCCTTTGGATGCCAATGTGGGTGAATCAAACCAGAATATGCTTTGCCCTTTTGGAAACTAAACTGGATTTCTTTCTCTCCAGCTTGTGACTGATTCTATAACGAAGTCACTGCCCAACTTCCTTTAATCTTCTGTGCATTTTCAACTATCCCATTGCCATCGAAACAGCATGCCTTGTGGCCATACCTTTCCAAATTATAATAAATATGTGATCTTAGCCTTAAAGAAGGTTCTTGATTTTAGTTCGTTAACTGAAGCACACATCTTTATTCTTGAGTAGTTGTGACACTAAGTCGTATGTTCTGAAATAATAAGCAATGGTATATCTATATATATATCTGCCTCTCATTTTTGGCACAAAGCTTCTAAAACCCTTGTAATTTCCTGAGCCATAGGGGTGCTAGGAGAATCTCAGGTTCTAATATTTGGTCTTCGATCCCAGGTTCTGACACAGAGCATCTAAGACCTTTGTGATTTCCTGAGGAATAGGAGCATCTGATACAGAGCTTCTAAATCCCTTGGTATTTCCTGGGTGATAGTAGATTCTTTTGTTCCAAGGGGAGACACTTGAATGAGGGCTGGTCACCAAAAAGACTGAGGCATGATTAGAAGCTTGAAACTTAAAACTCAGCCCCACCCCCATTCTCTGGAGAGGGAAGAGGGGCTGGAAGAAACATGCCTATGTGATGAAACCACCATAAACATTCTTGAACTATGTTGTTTCAGAGAGCTTCTGAATTGCTGAACATGTGGTTCTTAGCAGATGGTGTACCTGAGGACATGGAAGTTCCCTGCTCCTTCTCCTGTCCCCTGTCCTATACACCTTTTTATCTGGCTGTTCAGCTGTATCCTTTATATTTTATAATATTCTTTATAATAAATCAGTAAACATACGGAAAGTGTTTCCCTGAGTTTTGTGAGCTATACTAGCAAAGTAATGGAACCCATAAAGGGGGTCACGAGAATTCTCAACTTATTGCTGGTTAGTAGGAAGTACAGGTTACAACATGAGACTCGTGTTTGGCACAAAACTTCTAAAACCCTTGTAATTTCCTGAGCCATAGGGGTGCTAGGAGAATCTTAGGTTCTAATATTTTGTCTTCGATCCCAGGTTCTGACACAGAGCATCTAAGACCTTTGTGATTTCCTGAGGAATAGGAGCATCTGACACAGAGCTTCTAAATCCCTTGGTATTTCCTGGGTGATAGTAGATTCTTTTGTTCCAAGGGGCGACGTTTGAATGAGGGCTGGTCACCAGAAAGACTGAGGCATCCTAGCAAAGTAATGGAACCCATAAAGGGGGTTCCCATAAAGGGAAGCTGTGGATTAATCTTACTTGATCTGGTGTGTTTGGGTTTGGGAGTTTTGAGAGTCTTTGGGACTAAGCTTTTCACTTGTGGGATCTGGTGCTACCTCCAGGTAGCTAGTGTCAGAATAAGTAAACTCACAGGACACCCATCTGGTGTCTACTGGAGAATTGGTGGTTGGTGGGGAGAAATTCCCACATATTTTAATGACCCAGAGGTGAAATATTTTGTGAGTGTGAATGTAGAAGAAAAAACAGCTTGTTTTTTTCTATTTAATACATATATCCTTCAGGATTTTTTTTTTTGAGACCACGTTTTGCTTTTGTTGCCCAGGCTGGAGTGCAGTGGCACAACCCTAGCTCACCATAACCTCTACTTCCCAGGGTTCAAGCGATTCTCCTGCCTCAGCCTCCTGAGTAGGTGGGATTACAAGCATGCATCACCACACCCAGCTAATTTTGTATTTTTAATAGAGATGGGTTTTCTTCATGTTGGTCAGACTGGTCTCGAACTCCCAACCTCGGGTGATTCACTCACCTCCCCTCAGCCTCCTAAAGTGTTAGGATTACAGGCGTGAGCCAATGTGCCCGGTCTGCTTTCAGATTTTGAAGAAAAGTTACTACCATATATATTCTGGACTCCTTTGTTAAGTGTAATCCATAGTTACCCTGATCTATAGACTGGTTCTATACATGATTTCTATTTCAACTTGAGTCTAACAGTTTCTGAACCTCTGATTCAATCATATTTCCTTGTGACCAATTGTTATTTTTCTCTTCTTGAAGATAATACTGAAAGACCAATAATATTAAATATTCCTTGTCCTACCCAAGATGCTAAAGACACTCACAGTAAGGTTATGTGAGGGCTAGGAGGGCCATGTTTGTCTGTCCAATGCTCTCTTTCCCATAGATAGCTCCTGGCTCATTATTTTCATATTCTAGGATTTCAATGCTGCCTCTTTTTATCTAAAAAACTCCCAAACCAAAATACACCAGATCAAGTAAGATTAATCCACAGCTTCCCTTCCAAAAGATGCTCTAACATAAAACGAAGAGAAAACGCTTTAGGAGGTAGCACCTTTCCAGCAAGAAATTAAGTGACATTTTTGCCAAGCGTTAAAGATTCTTGACAACCTGAGTGAACATATGGTTTCCGTCTCCCCTACTGCATCTTAATACATACTTTCATGCTGTATCTAACCTGTTTTTCTTAAAAATTGTTTTCAATGATTCCTTGTCAGCATGACAAATCAAACAGTTTGACAGACTCTCTGTGACTCACCTCTAGGTTTTGCATGTAGGTTAAAAACAAGATAAATTATTGTTTTATTATGTAAAACCTTAAAAATGTAGAAAAATAGAAAGTATCTTTTATTTGGGTGGAATAAATATTGTCAAATTGTACATGATATCTGGATTGTTCAATACATTCACTTTATTTGTGTCTACTTAAGTCATATCTTTTATTTTTAGTTAATATATCTTAAGGTGAATGGATACCATCTATTTGCTCATTCATCCATCTATTCTCCATTCATTCATTCATTCTATATTTTTTGAGAGCCTGTTCTAAGAACTCTTGGGCTAAAATGGTGAATAAGTCAGTCTTACATTTACAGAACTAATGCTCAGAGTCCATTTAATTATTTACCCCTCATTTTGAATGAGACTTTAAAAAAATTTTCTTTCATTATTTTCTGAGGTGCACCTTCAATTGGGATTCTATTAGCTAGTTTCTTGTTCAATATTCTGAGAATTAATGTGAGCCATTCTTCAGATATTTTGGCTCCCAATCTTCATCAAGTTTTCTTTGAAAAATTGTCTTCTTTTTAGAAAAAGAGGATTGTATTGAAATAACTGAAATCTGTCTTGTCCTGCAGGCCAATAGTAAAATAACGTTAAACTAAGATAGGAGAGAGAGCTGAAATCGTGGTGGCTCCTCCAGTCCAACTTGCCAACATTTCTTCCTTTTAGTTGCTTTCAGGGGATGGGGATGGCACCCAGCAGTATTTCTTGGTGGTGGCTTCCCTCAGCTGTGGCTTCTAAAGCAGACTTTTGGTGACTATATTCTAATGATGAAGGTTCTCACTGGCAGCTGCTCTCTGTGGTGCTTGATGAAAAGAAATGTCAGTGGCTGCTCCTGTCAGATGGTAACTGCTCTCAATCTTCCAGTAGCTTCTGCTGGAGTGACAAACCATATCCAGGAAGCTCTCACAGCTGTTTCTATTGGCAGCTGGAGAAGAAATCTTACTCCCTGTCATCTCCAGTAACTTTTGTCTTACAGTCCAAAGAAGTTCTCAGAATGAGTTATAGTATCTTTTGGAGGGCAAGGTTGAAGAACCTTAAAAATAACTTTATAATGTGCATTAGACAGTGTCATACTCTCCAGCTATCCCCGAACCTCTCTTGGCTGTGCTAGATTTCTTGTTGACTCAAGATGAGCTCCTAATCTTGCTCAGTTAGCCAAAGAAACCAGCAACTGCTTCCCTTTTCCCAGCAGTGTCTGAATCCAGGTAACTCAGAAGTTTCCACTTTCTATTCATTCATCCAGCTAATATTTTTCTCAAGTGTCTATTCTAAGAAATATTGAAGCTATAATAGTAGCTCTATGATAGTCAGGGCTTTCTCAAAATATTTGTATATTAATATATTATATGAATCAGATGAATATTCACGTGAGTATAGAATTATTACTTGTAGTAAATGCAGGACAATGAAAGGGAAACGTGGTGTTATAAAGGAAGGTAATGACAGGAAGGATGCTTAGATAAGTCTACCCTGGGGAAGTGACATTTAAGCTCAGACCTAAAAAGCTTCAGTGAAGTGGTATTTTTTTTTTTTGGAAGAGGAGCAGGTTTTCAGGGCCATGTACACCAGACATAGGTCATAACTTTTGAGATGATTTGAATATATCCCAAGAGAAGAAGCCAAGTCAGCAGTAGGAAATGTCAATCCAATCCACAGAAATCTAGTTGGAAAAAAAATGTCGACTAAGACATTTAGTCCACATGGATGTCACCTTCACGTTTGTGTACATAAGGTTTAAAGTTACTAGATGTGCATGATACAATTGCCGATGGGGAGAGTGAGGTGTCAGTAGATAGAGGCTCTTTCAGACTGAGCTCTGAGTAGCTGTCATACTTAGTGGTTAGTAGAAGAAGAAAGCTGGAAAATGTGAAAACTTAATTTTAAGACCCCCAGTTGTACACTCTCTCTGGAAGTTTAGGGATCCCTCATGTCTTGTAAGTTTGGAAATGGATTTACATAGACGTCCTTATAATCTTAAAAAAGTGAGGGAGTATAAAAAGATACTTATGTGAAGATTACATGAATGTTCATCTTCTTTGTTGGACTAAAAACTTAATGAGGGCAGAGAATGTCTCATTCATGCACCCAATTCCTAATGCTTAGGCAGTGCCTGGCCCATACGGGGACACAGTGAATATCTGTTGAATAAATTCATCCATCACAACCTTTGGAAATGATAGAGTAACTTAAACAGAAAAAGTAGGATTAAATGTTTCAGCAAGGGGATTACTTAGAATAAAATAATAATGATAAATATATAGATACATATACACACAAACACATGAAGAAAATTCATATTCTGTTTATAAAAAATAGATCAGTAAAAACTTTCTTATGTGTGCATGTGTCTTAACTATGTCTACCTACCTGGGTGGAAGAAATATGAAAATATGAATTTTAAAAAGAGGGCTCTGTAATGGAATAGAATGTATTGCTAGATTCAAAGAGGAGGAAGAAAGGAAAAAATAGCTTTGAGGCCAAGATAGTTGGTAAGATCTCAAATAAGCATGATGGAGTTAACTTAAATTAATTCCTCAAGGGAGATGCAGCATCACGTTTACCCCTGAAATTGCAAACCTCTGAAACAAAGATTGGTTCATGGTTGCCATAGGTCAAGTGGCTGCTTTAAAGCTACAGGCAAAAGAAAATGTAACCCCTTTGTTATTGCCTTCCCAGGCCAATGATTAAAAACGTGATTGTGACTTATATCCATGCGCAAGTTTTCAGTATGTAGTCCTCATAAACCTAAGTCAGGAGCAATGCAGAGAGAGAAAGGGAGAGGGAGAAGAAGAGAGAGAAAGAGAGAGAGAGAGGAAGACAGAAAGAGAAAAAAATTTTTAATATACTGTAGGACAGAATAAAATTACTCTCAGGTAATGTTATAAACAGTATAAAACCTAAAATTCATGTAGTCAGACTTATATTTGAGATTAAATTTATCAGACATATTAAGATTTAAAATTTCCTTTTCATCAATAGTGCCTGCAGAGTAGATGGCATTATTATAGACAAATACATTATTGTGGTATTGTTATGTAAATTAGCAATGATACTAGGAATGATTTTAACTCATTCTTCATAAATGAAAGGTGCATTGCTGAGGTCCAGTCACGCTGCCAGACTGGTAATTCCACATGATGACTTAATTAAAACAACAACTGAAATCCACTTTACAGGATAACCTCATTTTTCTTTGTCATACTAGAGAACAAATCTATTGTTATTATTGTTGAATAATACTAGTTAGGGGTTAAATTGACAGTTGTTCTAACTCTTTTGTAGGTTTCAGATTTTGAGAATTTATGTTGGAAATTATTCAAAGGACATATGGTTATGTTCTGTGTATGTACACAGAAGACAGATAATGAGATGATTATATTCCTGATGCCAGTTTAGAAGTCAGTTGCTTAGCAGTGAAAATGCATTTTTTCATGTAATAATCACAATACTTTTGGATTTGATGTTGAAATAGCACTATTATATTCTCTAAGGTTCGTGTCCCTCTTAAAGTTTTAAGGTTTGTGTTAAATAGGCTTCTGGTAGTTGGCCTGCAAACACATTGACTATTTATAGCATTATTTTCTTTAGGAAAATGGATTCCAAATTCCAACTGGGGATGTCAGGAACACAAGCTCTTCCCTACTGGGGCCAGGGCTCAGTTGAGAAGGACACTAGATACATTTGATAATTTGTAACTTGACATGCTTAATAGAAATGTATCACGATTTGCCTATTTATCTTCCTATTGAGGACATTTAGATTGTTGTAAAAATTTCATTGTTGTAAACATAATTGTATATAAATCTTCATGCACATTTTTTCATTAGGATAGAACTTACATTTATGAACCAAAGGTTATGACTATTTGGAAAGCTTTTGGTACACATTTCCAAATTTCCAGAACAACTTAAACTTTACACAAATTTGTATTCCTACAGGTCATCAGGAATTTACCTGCCTCACCTGTACTGATAATTAACATAAAAAATCCCTTTGCTGATTTGCTGTTAAAAAAGGTGTTTTTTTTTCACAAATCACTTGACAATAGTTTAGGGGTTCACTTCAGTTCACTTAATTTCTTTATTAATGAGGTTTTATTCTAGCTACAAACAGTAAGTGGCAATGAAGAGACTTCAAACTGAAAACTAGTCAAATTATTATTCACTCAGTTATTATTAGTCTCAGTGATTTTTGAAGGTGGATTAATTATATATTGCAGCTAACAATGCTCTCATTCAAAGCAAGCATCAGGAAGGGTAACTTTGTCTCATCTTGCAAACTCTAAATTGCAGCTTTTATCAGGAAAACCAGTTCCTCCCCAAAAGGAACCTGCTTCCCCCCCCTCAGGAAACCCACTTCCTCCTCATCAGAAAACCCACTTCCTACCCATCAGGAAACTCACTTCCTCCCCATCAGGAAACCCACTTCCTCCCCATGTCCTCCCACCCACTGTCCAGTACATTTCTAAGTGTGGTTGGGGAGCTATCTACGTAAGAGTAGTGCACAAAATGCTATGTTTCTGGAATCTACCTGGGATCTATTGGATTAAATGTCTCCGAGGCCCAGGAAATATGAATTTTTAAAACAATTGATTCTCATTTGCATGTGAACAAGGTGAATCTTATTTTTATTTTATCTTTCCTTCATATCTTACTTTGTGTGAGTGAAGACATTATGTTTTTCATTTTGCTTCTGTGCAAAACTTGTAACTTTTTCCAGAGGTTAATAAGTCCCTGATGAATCTAATTAGAAACTGGCAATAATGAGCTGCTTATACAATGCTTGCATAATTGACCTGTGGCATCTACACTGCGAACACTGTCACACTGGGCACCTTTTTAACTGAAATCATGTTTTGTAGGTCAACTTCTCATTTAAAAGAATGTTAATTCTAACACACTGACACCCACGTGGTCACCATTTTGCCTGACAAAGAAAAGAGACCTCCTCAGTTTAGACATTATAAGGAAGCAGATTTAACATAATGAAAGAAAAATTTATTTTAACTTGAAATTCTCTGAGAATTTGCCATGCCACTAAAGCCCAGTGTAAGAAGTGAAAAGCTCCTGTAAATCTGTTTGAGTTCTTTGTAAATTCTGGATATCAGCCCTTTGTCAGATGCATAAACTGCAAAAATTTTTTCCCATTCTGATGGTTGCCGATTCACTCTAGTGACTGTTTGTTTTGCTGTGCAGAAGCTGTGGAGTTTGATTAGGTCCCATTTGTCTATTTTGGCTTTTGTTGCCAATGCTTTTGGTGTTTTGTTCATGAAGTCCTTGCCTACTCCTATGTCCTGAATGGTTTTGCCTAGATTTTCTTCTAGGGTTTTTATGGTGTCAGGTCTTACGTTTAAGTCTTTAATCCATCTGGAGTTAATTTTAGTGTAAGGTGTCAGGAAGGGGTCCAGTTTCTGCTTTCCGCACATGGCTAGCCAGTTTTCCCAACACCATTTATTAAATAGGGAATCCTTTCCCCATTGCCTGTTTTTGTCTGGTTTATCAAAGATAATATGGTTGTAGATCTGTTGTGTTGCCTCCGATGCCTCTGGGCAAAGGATATGAACAGAAACTTTACGAAAGCAGACATACATGAGGCCAGCAAACATATGAAAAAGTACTCATCATCACTGGTCATTAGAGAGATGCAAATCAAAACCACATTGAGATACCATCTCACACCAGTTAGAATGGCGATCATTAAAAAATCTGGAGACAGCAGATGCTGGAGAGGCTGTGGAGAAATAGGAACACTCTTACACTGTTGGTGGGAGTGTAAATTAGTTCAACCATTGTGGAAGACAGTGTGGCGATTCCTCAGGGACCTAGAAATAGAAATTCCATTTGACCCAGCAATCCCATTACTGGGTATCTATCCAAAGGACTATAAATCGTTCTACTATAAGGACACATGCACACGAATGTTCATTGCAGCACTGTTTATAATAGCAAAGACCTGGAACCAACCCAAATGCCCAACAATGATAGACTGGACTGGGAAAATGTGGCACATATACACCATGGAATATTATGCAGCAATCAAAAATGATGAGTTTGTGTCCTTTGTAGGGACATGGATGAATCTGGAGAACATCATTCTCAGCAAACTGACACAAGAACAGAAAAAGAAATACCGCATATACTCACTCATAGGTGGGTGAGAAAAATGAGAACACGTGGACACAGAGAGGCAGTCTACTATACACTGGGGACTGTTGGGGGGAATGGGGGAGGGACAGCGGGGCGGGGCTGGGGGGGATAGCCTGGGGATGAATACCAAGTGTGGGTGAAGGGGAGGAAAGCAGCAAAGCACACTGCCATGTGTGTACCTATGCAACTATCTTGTTCGTTTGTTCTGCACATGTACCCCCAAACCTATAATGCAATAAAAATTAAAAAAAAAAAAAAAAAAAGAAAAGCTCGTTAGCTTTGGAAGAAAAAGATTTGAGTTTGAGATTGAGCTTTGCCACTCTCCAGCTGTTGATGCCTGAGCAATGGAGTCTCTGAGCATCATGGTTTTTCCCTCTGTGAAATAAAGATATTAACAGTGGCCACCAACTTCACAATGTTGTTGTGAGAATCAAGAAAGATAGCAGAGGTGAAAAGATTTTGAGATTTTGAAGGTCAGCTGCAGCAATGCACAGTTGAGCCAGAGCCTTTTCCAGCCCTTTTCACCATGGAAAACATTCTCTCCGGCAGAAAGCACATTGAACATGGCTCAATGTACCCAGTATGAACCAAAACCTTATTTCGTGGAATTTAAGCTATTTCTTTTCTATATATGTCTCATCCCAATTCAAGCTGTCTACCATTATTTTTATTTATTTATTTCTATTTTTTGAGACAGAGTCTCCTTTGTCACCCAAGCTGGAGTGCAGTGGCACGATCTCAGCTCACTGCAACATCCCCCTTCTCGGTTCAAGTGATTCTCCTGCCTCAGCCTCCCAAGTAGCTGGAATATCAGACTAACAGGCATGCACCACCACGGATGGCTAATTTTTGTGTTTTTGATAGAGACAGGGTCTCAAACTCCTAACCTCAAGCAATCCGCTTGCCTCGGCCTTCTAAAGTGCTAGGATTACAGGTGTGAACCACCATGCCTGGCTTGACCATTATTTTTAAACCGCTGTTGAATTGTGTCATGAGAGGTCACTTCCAGGAGATGTGTCATTTCTTTACTGATGAATTCCATAATTGTTATTATTTTAGAGTTTTGGAAAAGCAAGTCTCCTGCCATTGTAATTTCTTTGTTTTAACTCTTCTGAGAAAGCCAAATGACTGCTATTTTCAGAAAAGCAGAGCAGGGAAAAGTGCGTTGCACCGGTGAACCTTTCACAGGGAAGGAAAAGTAAACCGCGGCTCTCAGAAGCCATGGCCTTTCTTTCCCCGGGCTCAGGAGGCTGTCAGCTGTCATGCTGAGAGCAGAGTAAATGGATACTGAAGCAATGCTTTCCGGGGCCTGGGCATGTTCATTAGGGGTCGTTCCTGAGAGGTCTTACGGCAGCCATTACCCAAGCCGCTCTCAAGTACCAAAACTGGGAGCTGACATTCTGCAGTTGCAGAAAAAGATAACGTTGAAGAGAGGCAGAACGGAAAGTAAAGCGAGGGGGAGGTGAGATAGGGCAGACATTTTAACCTCTAATCAGGAACCTCCATTTATAATGGCATTTTTTCCTAAACCTTAATCTACCCTTGGAGGGAAAAAAGTAATAGAGTGAAAATGAAGTGCTCTTGAGTGGATGGGGGCTGGAGGAGAGGGTGTCAGCTACAGAGGACCTTTGACAAGGCTCTTAGTCATTTATATTTGAACCCATTCCCAGAGGGTGAGCTTGCCTTTCACTGCTGGGGACAATTGTCAGGCAGCACATAATAGAGACAAAGAGTGAGCACATTTCCCCCACCAAGGGGCAAGCCTTGCAGACGTCGTTATTCTCTGTCCGTTTGTTCCTGTTACCAAAAGCTGGCATTGTGCACTGTGTGTTGCAGTGGCTCTTTCCTCACGGCTCACTTTGGTTATAGTAAAACTGCTCAGGGGTTCTGTTTTGGTCAGGAGAAATTTATAACCCTGTATTTCCCAAGGTGAAAAATTCGTGTAATTTCATACCATAAAAAAAAAAAAAATGACATAAGAGAAAGCCTCTTACTCTCCACCGGCTTCGCTCCCCAATCCATTATCTTACCTACAGGAGTCACTTCTCCTTGCTGAATTTAATCAATTACTCAAGGCCAAAGGCCTTGGTGGGCTTTTCAAAATTAAAATGATCTTCAAAGCACAGATATAACATCATATTATTACATCTTATGAACTGGGATTTCCTAGCATTTGCAGCAATGCCCTAAAACGTAAAATACATAATCAAACATGAAACGTGGTATATTCATAGCATTTGGGCTTAAACTAAAGAATATGACTTCTCTTTATTTGAGAAGAAGCTCTAGTAGACCTTCAGGGAGTCCTTCACAGAATACAGAGAATAATTCTGTTTAAGTAAACTTGGTTTATAAAAGAAAGTTCCAGATCATAGCTACAGCAGTGTTGATGGACAGAGGGCCATATTATTCTGTCTTCTACGTTTTTGATGTGCTTAGAGAGTGGCTAAGGTGGCCCACTTTAAAATGATGAATCCTAAAAATAATGAATTCTTTTTTTTTCTTTTTTTGGAGACAGAGTCTCACTCTGTTGCCCAGGCTGGAGTGCAGTGGTGCGACCTCGGCTCACTGCAACCTCTGCCTCCCACGTTCAAGTGATTCTCTACCTCAGTCTTCCAAGTAATGGGGATTACAGGTGTCCCCCAACATGCCCTGTTAATTTTTGTACTTTTAGTAGAGATGGGATTTTACCATGTTGGCCAGGCTGGTCTTGAACTCCTGACCTCGTGATCTACTCACGTCAGCCTCCCAAAGTGCTGGGATGTGGGCGTGAGACACCTTTCTTCTCTCCTCTCCTTTCCTCTCCTCTCCTCTCTTCTCCTCTACTCTCTTCTCTTCTTCTCTCTCTTCTCTTCTTCTCTTCTCTTCTATTCTCTCCTCTCTCTCTTTCTTTCTTTCTTTCTATGGAGAGTTTTGCCCTTGTGGCCCAGGCTGGAGTGCAATGGCATGATCTTGGCTCACTGCAACATCTGCCTCCCGTGTTCAAGTGATTCTCCTGCCTCAGCCTTCTGAGTAGCTTGGATTATAGGCACCCACTACCACACCCGGCTAGATGGGGTTCCACCATGTTGGGCAAGCTGGTCTCGAACTTCTGACCTCAGATGTTACACCCGCCTCTGCCTCCCAAAGTGCTTGGATTACAGACATGAGCCACTGCTCCCGGCCAAGCCTGTTTTCCTATTGGTGAAGCGGGAATAACCAAGCCTGGCCTAACTCACAAGGATGTCATGACCATAAATCAAAATTATAAGGACTCACAGCAGTGCCAGCATGTGGTACGGGCTCAGGGAATGGCAGCTGTTATTATCTAAAAGACCTTCGAATGTGTGTAATTCCTTCCATGATGGGTACTAATGATGGTGTGACATTTGTTAGGACACTAGAGAATAAGATAAATGGCATAAGATAGTGGTTGATATGGTTAGGTTTTGTGTTCCCATCCAAATCTCATGTGGAACTGTAACCGCTGCATGTGGAGGGAGGGAAGTGATTGGATTATGGGGGTGGTTTCCTCTATGTTGTTCTTGTGATAGTGAATGAATTGTTACGAGATCTGATGGTTTTATACATGGTAGTTTTTCCTGCTCGCTCGCACACTCTCTCTCTCCAGACACCATGTAAGACGTGCCTGCTTCCTCTTCTGCCATAATTCTAAGTTTCCTGAGGCCTCCCCAGCCATGTGGAACAGTGAGCCCATTAAACTTCTCTCTTTTGTAAATTACCAAGGGTCAGGCATTTCTTTATGGCGGTGTGAAAATGGACTAACACAGTAGTTAAGAGATCACACTTTGGGGCTGCCTGGGAGCCAATTGGTAGCTGCATGACTTTGAGCTGGATATCTGTCTTATTCTCTTATCAGTTGAAAGGAATTAAAAATAGTATTGATTTGTAGAGTTCTTGCAAGGGTTAAATAGCTGATATGCATGGAACACTTGAAATAGTGCCTGACACAAGGTAGACCCTATGTCAATCTTCGTTATTCTATTATTATCATTACCATTATCAACGTTCTGTTTAACGCAGCCATTTCCAGTAGCATATTTCTGAGGCTTCATGGAAATGCAAGTAGGCTAAGGGCAGAGTTTATTTTAAAAACTTATTTAAGAAATGTTGCTGGTTGGGTTTCCCTGGAAGCAGACATGGCAGCGTGTTTCTTTAGGAAGTATCCTAGGAATGAAGACCTATGGAAGGGGAATGGGGGAGGAGGCAGGATTGAGCAGGCAGAGAATTGAGAAGCATGCATACCTGAAGGACCGCTGGCCTGAGAGGGAGCATTGTCTTGAGCACAAATGCTCATGCCTTTAATCAGTCTTTGGACTTGGATTGACCTGGAGAGGGCATGTCTTGAGCAACAGTGTTGAAACAATCCCTAAAGGGCAGTCAGCTGATGGATAACCACTTACAGCCTCCCAGCAGCTGGGGCAGCAAGTCCTGATTGAAGAGGAGTCTGAATAGCACACATCTTTGTCTCTCACAAGAATGTTTATTTGCCAGGCACTGAGCCAGTTATATTTGTGCCGTTTCAAAACATCTATATAGTCCATGTCATCCGCATTTCTGTATATACAGTGCTTCTGCACAATGAACTCTAAACTTCTAGCAGGCAGGTGCTGTGCTTTCATTTATCTTTACCTCCAAAAGTATTTAAAATGGTGGTCATTGTATATTAGCTGTTCAATAAATGTTGATGTGTGAGTCAACAAATGAATGGATGAATGGTGAGCAGGATGGTGGTCATAATGAAATTTTCAGAGAAAGGATTGGCAATCACAGAAAAGAATGATCCAGATTTGCTTATCCTGCAAATATGAGAACTGCTGTTCAGGGGGCAGCAGTTGGGGTAAGGGAAAGAGGAATGGGAAGAAATCTTGAGACTGAGAATAAGGGCCTCCAGTGGATTCCACCAATTAATTTAAAACTAATTTTGAAGTAGAATTTAAATTCAGTGTTTACAGACTCTTTATATGATGACCATCTGATTAGGAGTTAAGGAGTGCCTTAATATTATAACAGTTCTAGTGACTCAACATTTTGAGATAAAATACATCATTAACCATACTTTCATATCTTTTTTTATTTTTGAGACGGAGTTTCGCTCTTGTTACCCACGCTGGAGTGCAGTGGCGCAATCTCGGCTCACCACAACCTCCGCCTCCAGGGCTCAGGCAATTCTCCTGCCTCAGCCTCCTGAGTAGCTGGGATTACAGGCATGCGCCACCATGCCCAGCTAATTTTTTGTATTTTTAGTAGAGACGGGGTTTCACCATGTTGACCAGGATGGTCTCGATCTCTTGACCTCGTGATCCACCTGCCTTGGCCTCCCAAAGTGCTGGGATTACAGGCTTGAGCCACCGCGCCTGGCCCATACTTTCATATCTTTAGAAATTGGGCAGTATAGAAAAAAAAAAACAAACAGGAACATTTGTGGATGCTTTCAGATTTATTTTACAGGGTTCCTGTTTTCTTGTGCAGCTCGCTTATTGTAGATGTGTTTATTTTAGTGCAAAAAATATTTAAAAATTTGAAAATATTTGAAGCGTTTTCCTCCAGTTCTGCAACTTGAGTTAACATCATACCTCTATAGGGTAAGACAACTAGTCTTCAGAAATTTGACTGTCAATGTTATGTATATTTTTGTTAAAAATCTTCTTGAAAAACTGCATATGTTCACAAAAAGGAATTTTAGCTTTTTAGGTCTCATTCAAAAGGATCTGTGCCACTTGTCAAGATCCTTCCTGTTTACAAAACAGGAAAAGTTAATTTTTCTCTGGATAGAAGTTTTAAGTTTTAGACCAAACTGTCTTTGCCTCAAAGGTTATTCAACATTTGCAGACAGATGTCGTATTTTTAGGACTAGCTAAGCATGCTAGAACTTTTACTTAACTCATCTCCTGTGAGGACTGAAGATATATCACTTCTGTACCCTAGAAAGACCTTTACTAATGATTAAAATCTATCAGACCATGGCATCTTAAGAACGTGGACTCAAGCAGATTTTCAGAAAAACAATTTTAGATAATACCTCAGATATTACACAGGCTCACACTCACTTTTCACTATCTTCACACCTCTACGTGGTGACTTTATAATGGCTCACAGTTTAATCAAGACTGTTAAGAACATCAGGGAATCTTTATTTAAATTAGGTTCCTTACAGAAGGTCATAGTGATACTACGATACTGCAGTCATAATATCTGAGGATTTGATGCTGTAACTGTCATTACATAAATTTAATATTGTCTTAGAACTGGATTAGCAACTTCAGGTAGTCTCTCAGTCTTCAATATTTACATCCTCTATGAAATATCAGGCATAATCACTCTGGGAGCCTTTGGTGATTGTGCTACACTCATATTGGGTTTTGGCTCAGACTTGCAACCTAGGGTCCCCTCCCAAAGGGTGTGGGTTGCAGACATTCACCCCTGTGCCTTCTCACCTTTTTGTTGAAGCAAAACATAACCTTATGTCTATAATAGTCCCTGTATTATGAACTCTCTGCTCTCTGGCTGTTATGACAACCTGCAATGACTACCTCTAAACTAAAAAGCCAGTTGGTCTTTTTACAAGCTGTAAAATAAAACAAACTCTAAATTACTTCACTTTCCTTCCATTTATTGACAGATTCTCTAGTTGGATAATCTAATTTGGCATTCTCCTCTCCTCCCCTTCATTGATATATGACCTCTGGTGATGGGTTAACCCGATTACCTCCAAATTTCTCTAAATACCAAATTTAAGTCCACTTTTTATTATAATTAGGTGAAAAGTATTTTTCAAAGGGTAAACAGGCTGTCTAGTGGAGTCTTTGGTGCCTATATGAGCTATTTACATACATCAGAGGAAGTTACTGTAAATAGGGAGGGGAGAGAGAGATGGGAAAAGCAAACCATTTTTAAACCCTGGAGTCTAATTTTTGAATTTGCACCTACTTCATTTCCCAGAAAATTATGCTTTTAAAAATTGCATTTTATTCTCCTACAAAGTAGGGACCTTGTTTACAAAACAAAAAAAGAAAGACACTCTGTCCAACTTAAACAAAGAAGGAATTTGTTACAAGGACCACAGGTGGCTCACAGAATTGTCCACGTGTGGAAAACAGGTGGGAAAGAAGAGACGGCAGTCATGGCCAAGACTCCTCTGCCACCCCCACAAGAATGCTGTGGCAGGACAGCCGGCCCCGGGACATGCGGTGGACACACTGCATGCCTGGACTCCGCCCACCAGACACTTCCTCCCAAGTCACTGGGCTCTTGACTCGACCCCCAGTGCTGCTGCCACACTGAATAGTCTTTGTCTACCTCGGCCCATACCTCATTCTTTCAAGATTCAAAATCCCTGATCACCTTCACAATTACTGGATCACAAGCGCAGCATGGAGGTGGGAGGTGGGAGAAGAGGAGGCAGAACTCAGGTCTGTGCCCTCCATCCTTCACCTGCCCCCATTTCCCTAACCTTAGGTTTCCAAAGATAGAAATCATATTTCCATGCTGTGCAAGCAAACACTGACAAATATCCACCACACTGAGTTCCTGTTTTGGAGGCATCCCTTTCCATAGCAGGTACAGAAATAATAATAAAAAACAGGTACGCTTATGCTCAATTCTAGTGTTAATATTGATCCTAAAACTGCAGTATCAAGAAGAGTGTTGTTAATGGAAATAATTACAGAGGATAAATATACTCATTGCTTTTTATTATTATGAGTTAGTAAATTCCATGAAGGTAGTTTTTAGCTATTCAGGATTGATTATGGAATCAGCGAATTGTCCTTTCCTCATCTATATTTCTCTGGCTGTCATAAACCCAGAGATTTTCTATTTAGAATTGCTTTTATCATAGGGAGGTGGATCATCACAGGAAGAAAAGTTAAATTTCACATTGAATGTTACTTCTTTTTATTGGCAGTAAGGGCAAAATGTTTGGCCACCAAGTTGAAAATGTAGGATTTTCCCCTCTTACTCTCCTAATTTTTTGTTCATTTACCACCCAACAAATATTTATGGAATGTCTTCTCTATTTATTTATTTATTTATTCATCATTTATTTATTTTTTTTGAGACAAAGTCTCACTCTGTTGCCAGGCTAGAGGGCAGTGGTGTGATCTCAGCTCACTGCAACCTCCGCCTCCCAGGTTCAAGCGATTCTCCTGCCTCTGCCTCCTGAGTAGCTGGGACTACTGGCATGTGCCACCACACCCAGCTAATTTTTGTATTCTTAGTAGAGATGGGGTTTCGTCATGTTGGCCAGGATGGTCTCAATCTCCTGACCTCATGATCCACCTGCCTTGGCCTCCTAAAATGCTGGGATTACAGACATGAGCCACCATGCCCACCCAGGGAATGCCTTCTTTATGTATATAAGAAAATAAACTTTGAGAGTATCTTATTTTTAGTTTCCATTTATAGACTCTTATTTATACATTTGTTCACTGTTTTATGCTTTCTTTCATATATTTTTTCCACTGGTATTTTTGGGTAAAACAGTATAAATACAACAGTAAGTATAGATGATCAAAGTCACACACGACCTATGGAAGAAAGAGTTGACTGATGATCTGCTTTGTGGTGTATATTCAAGGCGTGGAGTTTGGCATCATAGGAATATGAAGGTGATATGACCTAATCCTGGACCACAAATATTTTGATGTTTAAAGAAAATGGAAGCAATTCTTTATGATGCACTATTGGCAAAAGCAGAATTAGGCAGGTGAAAACCCCAAACCCATCTACCTCATAATTTTGTATAAAGTTGGTCAGGCTGTGGCCCCTGTTATCATTTTGCCCATTGCTTTTGGCACATAGACAACTGAGAGCTATTGTACAATTTTATATCATTAAGGCCCATGATTTGATAATTGATGCGCAGGGAAGGGCTTTAATGAGTTATTGAAGCACTTGGCTCAGGTGTGTGTCTCCCGGGGATGGAACACAGAATTACAGCTCAGCAGTTAGACTGTCAATGTTCCTTACTCAGTTGACCATAATTAAAATAATTTTATTCTTGGTTTGATACTGGGAATTAAAACTCACACCTCAGTTACCCAGCAAAAGGTTTTCAAGGCTAATGGCATGAGACATGAGGGTTTTCAAATGCCAACCTGTGTTCTTTTAAATAGAGAATTCCTCAATCACTCATGTCTGATTAAAGTTGTATTTGGCTAATTGATAATGACTTTTCAATTAGGGAAAAGCATATTTTATGTAGAAATTACATTTATTTACATTGATTTTTCTCCTCTTCAGGATGTCTGGGCTTCTGTATCTGATTTGATCTAACTGCCACAACTCATAGGAAGCCTTTGTAAAGGTAACTGACAGTCATCCCTAAACACAGGTAGATAAAAATCATGCTTTGGAGCATGGCACTGCATGAAGTATTATTTTTGAAGACTTATGCAGAAAACGTCCCCAGCCCAGATAAGGACATCTGTGGGGGAGTTTAACTGGGTGTGAAAGGGAAATGAAGGCTGACAGCTTGTGAGATCGTGCTCTTTTCCGGCGGTGGTAGTCACAGGGTTTTCTCCAGGTGGGAAAACTTAACGCAGTAACATTCATTTTGGCTGTTTCTCTTTTCTGCCTGCTACTGTAGAAGCAAGAAAAGGCCACGCTGAAGCAAGTGGGCAGAGTAATGAGGTGCTGCAGTCTGCTGTCTACTTGGTGAGTGCTGGAATAGAGATCCTTTCCGGCTCTGCTGGGGGTTTGGGGAAGGAGCCAGAGCTGTGTCTGCCGCTGCCCTGCCAGGCAGCAGAGGGGACCCCACACCCCTGAGGAACGAGTGCCCCGATTTGCAAAACCCTCATCAGCAGGTAGAGGTTCACTCTTCATTAGCCGGGCTGAGCTTTGGGCATCTATAGAGCATAGCTGGCCTTTTGGGGTCTCTAGGTTTTCCTAGGAAATGATGGAATTTCTTTGGAAGTCCTGTAGGACTTCAAAACTGCACTCATGTATTCAGACAGACCTGTTCATGAGGAGTGCCACGGTCAGTTCTGTCTACGTGACCTCTCTCTGCTCACTCAGTCTTACTTTCTCCATTTCTGGAACCACAGCCATGATTTCATCTCTCAGCATCCACATCGTATGTACTTCCTGACCCGTCTGAGTGTATTTGGCTTACTTCTACTGTCACTATTCCAGATGGTATACCTGTCACCAGAGTTATTTTCCCAAAACACAGATACCGTTACACAGTCGGCTGCTCAAAAGCCTCTCATGGTTTTATTTAAAGAATAAAATCCAAATCTTTAAGATTAGATTTAAACATATCATATGTGGACTCCACACTGTATTTTTGGTTTTAACACTGGCAAGAACTCCCCATGGAGCCATGACTCTGTTAAAACTAGGTCATTCATCCCCATCTGGACCTGTCTCTGTGACTCTGCTCATGTTGTCGTCTATACCTGGAATAGCTTCGACTTCCTCCTCCACCTTTCCAGAACTTCCTCCTCCTGCGATGTCTACCTCAGGTGCCAGCAGTTCCCAGTTGGGAGTTCTCTAGTGCCAGGTTGTTGGAAGTCATTGTTCACACTTTTTGTTTTGTGAGCAGTGCTCCTCCCTCTCACTTCATTTTTCACATGGGCCGGGCATGGTGGCTCGTGTCTGTAATCTCAGCACTTTGGCCAGCGGATCACCTGAGGTCAAGGAGTTCGAGACCAGCCTGGCTAACATGGTGAAACTTCATTTCTACTAAAAATACAAAAAATTAGCTGGGTGTGTTGGCGTGCACCTGTAATCCCAACTATTTGGGAGGCTGAGGCAGGAGACTTGCTTAAACCCAGGAGGCAGAGGTTGCAGTGAGCCAAGATCACACGATTACACTCCAGCCTGGGCAACAAGAATGAAACTCTTATCTCAAAAAAAAAAAAAAAAAAAAGAAAATTCCTTTATCAAGAGAAAGCCTTTCATTGCATAATGGAAGGTGTCCATGCAGCCTCATCCCCTTATTGACCTGTGTGACCTTAGTGGGGCACAAGCTGGAACTTGCCTTACGTCTCTCCTGCCACTGCTTTCAACTCTTTTGGTCAGCTTGTCCTTTCCTGCTTCTTGGACATCTCGAGCATGTTCTAGAACCTTAGGTATAGATGAATTCAACGGAGAACAGTTTCTTCTTCAGGCATGACAGAAATCTCATTCAATCCAAATCGAAACTGTAATTTCCCCCCAGTTTAAAGCTTTTCTTTTCGTCACCCTCAACACAGGTCTCACTCATGGTTCTAGAAGAAGCCGCGAAGAAGATAGAGAGCATTATTTTGTCATTCTCCTTGTATTGCCTTTTCTCCCTGCTTTGCTTCAGGCTCCTCCAGGGTCAGAGAAGGCGGCAGCGGAGGAAAGGAAGCAATGGCCATTTCATTAGCTGGTGCTCTTTCTAGATCTCTCTTGGCTGCTGGCTTTCCTCTGTCACGGTAGGTGCCCAGACACTGGCTCTCTCCAAGTGTGCATTTGTCGGGGGCCACCCTGGCATGATTGATGCCTTCCCTGGCCAGCTGATCTCTTGGTTCCATTTACCTAAGTCTCGTGCTGGAAGGGCAGCCCACCCTTTCCTTTCCTTGGCAGGCAGTTCTCTTGGGCACAGTCCTGCAGAGAAATTGGAAGCTTGGTGCTCTGCCCACTTGACCTACTGGTCAAACCAACAGCTTCTCCCTTGATTGCCCATTCTTACCTTGCTGTTATGGGCAATGCCATCCATGCTCCTGCCTTGTCACTGCTCCACATAAGAGGCAGACCCCTTCTGTCTTCACTTAGGCCTTTCACACTCCTGGGCCGAGTGGGGCTCTCATGGTTCTAGGTGTCTCTTTTACTCTCTAGTGCAGAGGTAACCCAGGGTGGTCCACACTTCTCTATAACTCAGAAGGCTCCAAACAGGGAGTGAGATGCCTCTCATCTTGTCAGCCCTCCCTCAATCCTGTCAAGGGGTTCTTGGGAGTCTTTTCTTGTAAATGAGGGGGTTGGGGAAATTCACTGCTCCCTTGGGACTTGGGGCAGTTCACTGCTCTCTTCTATCCTGAGTCTTTAGCATCTCTCTGTAGAAAGAAGTTGTTGGTATCCACTGACTTCACTTTTGAGGCTTTCACTATAATTGTAAGGTATCAGGAAAAGCTGTTTTTAATAATATTCTTTTCCTGCAGAATGAGGTATTAGCATGGGGGTCAGCCACTTACTTCAGGAGAGAATGACAACCTAAAGTCATGCTCGCTATAAATGACAGGTATTTGGTCAAATCAGCCCATGTTCATAATTTTTATGGAGCTCAAGTGTGAGGGAACAAAGATTTTGGAAAGGAGGAGAGGAGAGGAGGAAAGGCAGGAGATGAGGCTTCCTGGTGCTATGGTGGGGTGGAGTTGGCAGATGTCACCTACTCCAGTTGCCTTATTTCACCCTGTCTGGAGCGCTATTGGGATGATGAGAAAAGATGCCTTCCCCAGTTTTTCTTTGACTTAAGGGCTCTCTGGCATCCACTCATAGCAGTATCTTCAGAATGACAAATGGTTATCATTTCTCCCTTAAACTGCAGTTTTTCTACAAACTATCAACAGAAGATTTCCAGAATTACCGAGAAAAGAAAATACTGGACACTTTAATTTAAAAATTTGGCTTACTGAAGAACTTACATGAGCTGGATGCAATTATACCCAACTATGGTCTGGTCTTGTGGCCAGGTGCAATGGATGTTTATAATTGGGTCATTCCAGAAGAACATCCACATGGGGGTGGGAGTGGCTGTGACCTAGGCCTGCACAAGGAAGGTCTTCCCTTCATGTTTTTCTAGCTGAAGCTAGTGGGGATCACTGCTTCTTCTTTCTGACAGCAGTCCCTTCATGTTTTTCTAGCTGAAGCTAGTGGGGATCACTGCCTCTTCTTTCTGACAGCAGAGCTGTTAGATGGCAAGACAAGTACCACCTGTGGCCACAATTCTGACCTGTAGTGTCAACCAGTGCCTGGGAGTATGAAGCCATCCAGATAGGAGAGGGAGACACAGAGAGGGAGAGAGAGACGAGAGACAGAAGTGGGTTCAGGTGACATTCAAGACCCAGACCCAGCTGTTCCAGGCATGAGGCCCTCGTCTTTCTGGCACTGGGCTGTGTGAGTCCGCTGAGTCTTGCTCCTCAGGCTGTCTGCTACTAGGGTGACTTACCCACCATGGAGGAAGCCAGCCTCCTGGGGCCTGGCCCAAGGTCAGTTCTGCTCTGCAAAGGGAAACTCTTTGGAGAGATATTTTTGAGACTGCCTAGTCACCTGTCTTTGCAGCTTAGAAGGAGAATGATGATAATTTAAACTTTATCACAGACACAGATCATTAAATTCAGGTTTCTTCCCGGTAGAGATAATAACAGGTATTAAATGAGAAAGACCTTTAGAGTCTCCAGAAGCATTAGGATGGTCTAATTTAAAATATTTTAGCATGCTACTAACACATTAAATGCGAATTGGTGAAATCTCATACATTCTATTTCTGAAATCCCAGTTCAGCTTTGCTGACTATCTGGGAGTAAGTAATTAACTTCCCACCATCCCCACAGAGCATCTGAGACAGGGAGATGTTAGCATGTTTGCTGTGGCGGAGAGTGGAGTCCGACAGATCAATAAGCGAATCTTGGTTCTGCAACTCAATTGTGTTTTACTGAGGAGCCCAAGGTCCAGAGAAATAAAGCCATTTCCTCAAGACGACAAATCCAGTGGCCAGGCAGGGCTTTATCCTTGCCGAAAGCTGTGATGGCTCCCCTGACTCAGATGAAAATGCGGGGTCAAGGCTTCTCTTAGTTCAGGCTGCTCTAGCAAAGTACCGTAGAGCTGGCGACTTGCACGCAACAGACATTTAGTTCTTACAGTTCTGGAGGCTGGATGTCTGGGATCAGGGTGCCAGCACGGTCAGGTTCTGGGGAGAGCCCTGGTTTGGGGTTGCAGACTGCAGAGGCCTTGTTCGGTCTTCACATGGTGAAGAGAGAAGGTGCACTCTCTCAATAAGGACACTAATTCATTCCCCCAAGAAGGGCACGAAACCCATTCCTGAGAGCACTACCTTCATGACTTAATTACTTGCTAACGGCCCTGCCTCCAATCACATCATGTTGGGGCTTTAGGTTTTGACGTATGAATTTCGCAGGGATACGAACACTGAGGTCATAGCAAGGCCCTTCAGACCCAGCCAGACGCCACATTCGGTCCCGGTTCTGCTCAGTGGCCAACCCTGTGCTTTGCCCCCATGGGGCTTTTGCGGATTTCTTTGCCTGGAACTCATTTGTTCTTTCCTTCCCCATCTCCACCACCTTTCTTTACTTGTGCTGGTCTTTCAAGGTGTAGTTCAAATCTCAGCTCACTGAGGCCTTTCCTGACCCGCCTCTCCAATTTTTTTCTGACCTGGTCCCTTTGGGCAGATCAACTGGGAGCAGTTTGCACAGCGTCTGCGTTTACTCCGTGAATCCCCGTGTTCTGCGGACCTTTGTTTATGTCTCGTCCGCATCTCCACTCAGAACAGACAAAGCTTTCCTCGTCTATTACTGTGCTTGGGTTCCAGGCCCCTCTGCGTTATCTGCAGCCTCCAAGAAGACTGCACAGCCAGCACCCATTATATATGCATGGTAAATAAATAAGCCCTTTTTACTTTTCTTTTGATTCTGAATCTTTCCCTCTTCCCTCCCTCCCTTCCTCCCTTCCTCCTTCCCTTCCTCCCTGCCTCCCTCCCTTGCTCCCTCCCTTCCTCCCTCCCTCCCTTCCTCTCTCTTTCTTTCTTCCTTCCTTTCTTTCTTTCTTTCTTTCTTTTTTTCTTTTTCCTTCCTTCTTTTCGAGGGGGTGAAGTGGTGTTATCTCAGCTCACTGCAACCGCAATCTCCGCATCCTGGGTTCAAGCTTTTCTCCTGCCTCAGCCTCCCGAGTAGCTGAGATTACAGGCACACACCACCACGCCCTGCTAATTTTTGTATTTTAGTAGAGACAGGGTTTCCTCATGCTGGTCGGGCTGCACTCAGCTCCTGACATCAAGTGATCCACTCACACCAGCCTCCCAAAGTGCTGGGATTACAGGCGTTAGTCACCGCGCCTGCCTGATTCTGAATCTTGTTTTCTGTTCACATCTACTTTAGACCCCAGCCATTTATCTCCACATACCTTCCTAACCTACCCTTGATAATCTCTGAGCTCTGTTTCTTTTGGTCCCCACGTCTTACATAACGGAGAGTGACACTGCACTACCTTCAAGGGAGCTCTGTTACAGAAGAAACCGGAAAGATTTCATCAATCCATCTATTCACCTATAAATAATGCCACGATGTGGCTGCTTGGTGACCTTACAGTGAAGGTGTATTTCATACCTCTCAACTTGGGACATATTGGGTGTCCTGCCTGGATGTTATTTCTCTTGATTCCTTGTGTACATTACTTTTAATTTAGGACTCAAAACCTCCTTCGCGAAAACGAAGATTTTGACCTTTTGTCCATGCTTTCTTTTAAAAACGATTTATCATTTTACCAGCAGGTGGCAGTATAACACAAACAAAAGTTGGCATAAACGACCGTTTTAATATTTTAGGCTCACTTCAGCATCACAAGCAATACCAGTCCCATTCTGGCCTAGATTTCTACAATAATTCTGAATTTAAAAATAGACTCTTTATAAAGATTTGATCTATTGGTCATCTTTTTACTATCAGTCATTCGCATATATTTTTTTCAAATAGGAAAGTTTGGCCCTGGTTACGTATAAGAATTCCTTTATCTCTGGCGTGTCAAAAGTGTAAAACGAAGGAGTCTTTAGGAAAAATTTTCTTTATCTATTTTACTATGTGCGTTTGTCTTAATAAATTTTTACTTGCTGCTTTAAATTTACTATATTATGTTAGTTAAGATAAAATTATTTGGGCTTTGGTCAGATAAGAAAAATGGTATTTTGGTGGAATTTATTTGAATTAAAGTTTTAGATATATGTATACTTATCAGGATATTGTCTTTCAAAGGGTTATTTCAGTCTTACAGAATTATAGTTTATTTTTTAGACTCAGCATTCTTTGTGGAATTAGATTTCCTTTGATTTTGTTTCTCAGGCTTTTAAAATTATCCATTATCTCTTCTAGGGAATTTCACCAATAAAACTGGAAGAAAGTATTCATCAGACCAAGATGAATTTTATGTCTCAGAAACCAAGAATTAGTTTGCAGGATGTGCCTAGTTAAACTTTTAGCTACCAAGAAGCAAAGGTTAGGAATACAGAAAGTCAGAAATCTATTACTTAAAGGCTCTATCCACTGCGTTTTGTTTTCATACAAGACAGTGCATTGCAAAATGTTCAAATATGGTGAATAAATACTTCCAATTTATATTATTCACTTGTTTGTAAATAAGCACTTGAAGTTCTTTGCTGTATTTTCTCTTTCTAGAGGCAAGAGGAATCTCCCTACTATAGATCCCAGGCCCTGCATCCCCATTTACTTTCTAGTAAACTGTTTACCTTCTTCTTTCGTTGTGTTGCTCAAACATGGAGAGCAGATTCCAGAACCTGAAGCAATGAGGTGCTGAAGGATAAATAGAAAGAAAGACCGAGCACAGAGTATCCCTATAAATACTGACTCCAAACTCATTCCTTCATCCAACAAATACTCAGTAGCTGCTATGAGGTGTCACTGTGTGAAGTTCCAGCCAGGAGCAGGCAGACACGTCCTCTGCTGACATCCGCGTGGATCTGAACCCCGGCTCTCGCTTTGCCCTCCAAAGAGTACACGTAGGTGGATGGCAGGTGTCTTGCACACCGTTGTCCTGTCTTGTAACTCTTCTCTCTCAGGCTGCGTCTCATCCACATACAGAGGGAAGAGGATGTGTACACCAGAGTGATGCCTCCAAGAGCTGAGGAAGGAACGCGGCTTGGAGAAGCTCAGAGAGGCTTGGAACAGATCTTTGCCCAGTGTTTCAGGGGGAGCGTGGCTCTGCGGACACCTTGACTTAGGACCTCTTGGCCTCCAGAACTGTGAGACAAGTTTCACTTACTTCAAGCCTCTCAGTTTGTGGTACTTTGTTATGGAAGCCATAAGAAAATAGCCCAGATTTTGGTTCCATCTTTTTGCTTTATAGCATGAGGGATTTCCTTGACTTTCTCCTCTAGATTGCCAGCGTGGGCTTTAGCCTGGTTCCTTGTATTATTCGGTCCATCCATTCAATTTTTTCTTTTAGTCATCATATTTTAAATCCATGAGGATTGTGCTTGTTTCCTTTCCACACAGAAACTGTTGTAGATGGTGGAGAAGGATAATTTGATTATTTAAAATAAGTATCTTTGTTTCTTCTAGGTTCTGTTGGTTTATTCTGTTTCTTCTCTTGTTTGTGCTAATTTAACGCATGATAGTGATCAGATCACATGTTTGAAGAAAAGACTGGTAGGCTTACAGGATGTGGAGGACCTTGGTGGAAATGGTCCTTCCCTGACAGCAGGGCTGACTGTGGGCCCTGAGTGAGGGGAGACGTAAGATGACAAATAAGTTTTTCTCCCTGTGGGGCATGGGTGCAGGGAAAGCAATTGACAAAATAAGGAGGGTTTAGTCAGGGTTGGAGCACTTCAGTGCATTTTTTTTTTTTAATTTTAATGTTTGAGATGGAGTCTTGCTGTGTCACCCAGGCTGGAGTGCAATGATGCGACCTTGGCTCACAGCAACCTCCGCTTCCCTGGTTCAAGCAATTCTCCTGCCTCAGCCTCCCAAGTAGCTGGGATTACAGGCGACTTGCCACCATGCCGAGCTAATTTTTGTATTTCTAGTAGAGATGGGGTTTTACCATGTTGGCCAGACTGATCTCAAATTCTTGACGTCAGGCGATGGGCGTGCCTCGGCCTCCCAAAGTGCTGGGATTACAGGCTGGAGCGATAACGCCTGGCCCAGTGTGTTTTCCTCATAAGCAGAAGTGCCTTTACTTTCTTCCTTCAATGTCTAAAGTGAAAGCAGAAGGCTACTTACTTTTTTCCCCTTGCTCTACCACTTAAAGAATGCAGTGGAAAAAAAAAACTTGTACAGTGAGATAATATTTTTTCAAAGAAATTATTGATAAAAATTTTCTTTGTTTTTCTTGTCGTATTTGGCTTTCCGCCCATGGGAGTGCAGGCTTCTTTCGGTTTAGAGGAAGGCAATGCGTCTCCAAGAGTAAGAAGGTCACTGTGCAGCTCGGCTTTCACCTTGACTCTCTCCTCCAGATTGCCAGCGTGCGCTTTAGCCTGGAGCCTTCCACTATTCAGTTCATCCACTGGATTTTTATCGAAATGTCAAAGAAACAGAGCTTTTGTTTGCAAGAACCATGACTTGTTGAAAGAAGGAACATGAGGTATTGGTTCCAAAAAGTCAAAATTGGGAGGTTTTGGCTCAGTTCTCATGGGTCCTGGTGGGTGGAGTGTGGTAGGGACACAAAGACTCCAGATCAGTTTTAGGATTCCAGAACATAGAGGGATTGTCCCTACTTCCTGCCTAGAATTCATGGTTTGTGGATACCTCCAGGTAACACGCTCTATGCCGACACGAGGAAGCTCATTACAATAGAATGGTGGCATGGAGGCGGGGGTTAGGCAGACAGAGCCTTAGATAGGACATCCTGGTTCTCCATAACCTGCAGTGGGTGGAATCTTTCCTGTTGGAGGGAGGGCAGCAGATGAGAGTTGAATGCTAGAGGACCCGCACTAGGAAGCAGACTGAAGGGACTCATCTCTGAGATTTGGAGCTGAAGAAACCAAAGCCAGGACTCAGTAAGAGCCACGACTGGGCCTCTCAGACTAGTCCTTAGCCAGAACTTAGAACTTAGGTAGAGCTGAGTCGGGGGAGAGGAACCGTACCGTGCAAGAGAGCAGGTGGAGACGTGATGGCTGGGACACGTTATCCAGTGAGGACAAAGCCTCTTTCGAAAGGTCTGCTGCACCTCATCTGAATCCCGCTGAGGCTAGCTGAGAAAGATAAAGTGTCAGAGGACACCTGCCCCCGTCGTGACTTGCCCCACCATCAAGATGCATCTGGAGATTGGAGGAGAACGGAGGAAAGTTGAGCAGAGCAGTTTGGAAAGGAAAACAATCCTGGCATGGAGTTAGACTTTTGAACAGACTGAGTTCGAACTGAGAATTTACTGAGAATTTACCGAGAATTTACCCATAAGAGACCAAGTTTTGTATCAGAAGAAATACACGTTTACTTGGTGAGATCAGGGGCTCCCTGCTGTCCAGTGACCTGAGATTCAGGAAAGAGGGCCGTGCTCTGGTCTCCTTTGGATGTTCCTCTCCCTGTGGGATGGGTAGTCAGGAAGCTAAAGGCATGTCCCATTCCTCCCACCCCCACAGGCTGCACACCTCTTGTCAGCTGCGTTTTTCAGACTCCATTATTCCCTGCACAAAGGATTCTGAGCCTGCCTCAAAGGCCTGTGTCATTCCATTATTTGATTCATTTTCCATGGGCTGCTTTCCTGTAGTTTGGAATTTATACCCTTAGGGCTGGGGCTTGGGCAAAGGTTGGCTATTTTTGAAGAAGGAATTGGATGCATCCACCTTCGTTGCATTTGCCCATGGGCTGTGGAGGCACAGGACAAGCCAGAAGGGAAGGTGTGGGCTGTGGGCTGCTGTCGTGCCTCCCCACAGGTGCCATGACAGCTGAACAGACGCTAAGGAGCAGTGCTGCATGCCTCCCTGCTTTCTGCGTTGTTTTGTAGGTATACTGATCAAGGAAGGAAGGCAGAACAGAATGCAGTAGTTTGCTAGCTCAGTTTATAAACTTCCAAATACTTGGCCATATGCCACCTGTGCCTTCATGTGCACCGTTGTCCTGGACCTGAATGTGTTAGGAGCCAGCCTTCTGCTCACAGGGGAAGCAGGATTCCGGGGCTCTGTGAAGTTCCGTTATGGAGATAAAGAAAGTTACATTCATGCCCACTTGCATTGTAACTGTGTGTTTGAAATCTGCTCCATATGCTACAATTATTGTCTATGAGATGGTTTCTATTCCTACCCAAAACTGAAAAGTAAATTCTCGGAGCAGTGTTAAGCAATGGAAAATACACAGGCAGCGTGTATTCTTCACTAACTTAAAATCGGTGGGATGGCTGGGGATACATGCAGGGAGGAGGGAAATACAGCCTGACCCCATGCTGGCATCTGTATGTGCCGATTCCAGTTGTCTCAGCTTCGCAGAGCTTTCCCTGGCAGTTTCCCTCCTCCTACATGGCATTCAAACCTGATTTCTGCTTTTGTCGCTTATGATGTAATCATTCTTTCTCTCATTGTGTACTTTTACCTTATCCACCACGTTACTCAGTTTCTCCCTTTGGGTACCACTTCTGGAAGGCCTGGGATGAGTTTTCCCAGCAATCCAGTGCATGCTGCAAGACCCTAAGCTCCTGCTCTCCTGCCCTGTCTACCTCAATCCCAGAAGCAGGATCTGGGCAGAGTCTTGGGCTTCCAACCTAGTTCCCACTGATAGAAAAACAAGCTAACATCCCAGAGGAAGACAGCAAAATGGCGAACATCTTCATGTTGCCGCCAAGTTCCATCAGTGAAGAAGGCTGGAGCGGCAAGGTGCCCTCGAAGTCACTTTGAATCAGAAGTTGCCACCTGCAGTGCCCAGTCAGCAAGAGCCTTTCCTTCCTGACTGACAGCCTGGCCTCAGCCTTTCCACAGAATTATGCCATTTACTCTCCCTCCCTCACGCAAGAGTTCATTTTGTCCCATTTTTATTGGCACTCTAGGACACAAAACAGACATTTCTTTCTCTTAAATGTATTTCTAGATGGATCTATCCCAAGAAGTATTAGATCAGAAAAGAAAAAGAAAGAAAAAGGAAGAAAAGAAGAAAGAGAAAAATAGAAAGAAAGAAAATATTGTCTCTATAATTCGGCATCCTAGTCATCACTTGATTATTTTGTTGAAGGAGGGAGGGATGATCTTGGCAAAACCAAGTGAACGTAGCCTCACTGTAGACACTGAGCCTAGATCTAAAGAAATAATCTGAGCAGCAAACAACAGGGACTCATGACTTCCGTCACACATAAGCTCATGACAATCTGCCACTTTTCTGTCACTCATCTCTATTTACATCAGGGGAGTATGTGCGTTACTATTTTATTTTTAAATTTTTTTGCTCTGACTTTGTTAGAAGATTGAGATAGGGAATTCTCCCATTTCTGAAGCCTTCTTTTGGTACCTGACTCTACCTCTGAGCACAATCTCAACTACTTCCACGAGAGCCCTCGAACAAAGCCCGCGAAGAAGACATCCGTATACACTCAAATCCAGATTGTGTTTCTTTCTCACTCCTGTTAGTCAGATGTGCACACTTCCTTAAAAAGATCATTTGAAGCAATTTACAAGCAAAATTTATCACACACAGACACATTCACAAACATACGTAGATAATGTGATATGTATATTACATATTACAGTATATGTAATACTGACATATACCTATCAATACATATAAATAACCTGATACAAATGTATTATTACATATATGTGTACACATACACACACACACACACACACACTATACCATGGAAGTCAAGTTCTGACCGATAGCTCTGGTGGCCAACTCTGTTCTTTCTCTGTGGCAGAGTAATAATTCAGGACTAGACACTCCTTGCTGACTCATGGACACAGATTCTAGTTTTCTTCATTGCTTCAAATATAAATACTGAAGGCTTCAGCAGCACACCACATTTAGGCTTAGTTTTCTTCGCTAGACTTCAGATCCATCACATCGTTCAGGATTGTTATGCCTTCCCGTTCAAAGACTTTCTCTATAAGTTCTGAGATGATACTCGCCATCAAGCCCACTGGCCCTTCACCACCCTGTTCTCCAGCACGGATCTTTGGTCAACTCTCCTGAAGTCCATTGCTCCCACCAGCTTGGGCTCTAGTTGGTGTCTAGAATCCAGACAGCACAAGATGCTTATAGCACCTTGGTTTGTTAGAAAAGGACAGAACTGAAGATCAGTATCGTGACCTGGCTGCCTTGTTAAAGATGCTGTTATCTACTAGGCTGTGGTTTAAAAAATGATTTTAATTGTCATTCATAGTGTAAAGGACTTCAGGAAGGCATTCTGTTTTTTCTAAAACATTTCTTTATCATCTTCCTTCTATATACCAGATAAATGCCTTTATTGTCTTCTTCATTTCTTTTCTCCTTTACTTTCTACCACTCCCCTATGAGAATTTATGCTCTACTTAGACTGCTCTGTGGGCGACACCCTACAAATAGCTGTGCTTGGTCCTGCCACAACGTTTTCTGTAGCTAGCATCCTTTTCTGAAAAACTGTCATCTCATTTTCAAAGATACACAGCCTTGTCTGACCACTTTTTCTTCCAATCTTAAATTTATTTCATTCATTCCATAAATACTGTTGAGTGTCTTTGATGTGCAGGGACTAGGTGCTAGTGATGTGGCACTGAGTGTATGGAAGAAAACAGCGCCCCCTGTCCTCATGGAGTTTACATTCTAATATTGATGTTGAAATGATTAGGAAAAAAGAAGGAGTTTTGAAGCGAGGAGGAAAGCAAAGAGGAGAGTGGAGCTAGAGGTGATATTTTAGCAAGGAAGCTTCAGGTGAGAAAATGAAGTGAAATAAAGCTAACATGTAGGCCTCAGGTGTATATTCCTGTCTGCATGGAGGGAAGAGGAAGATTAGGTGCATGGCAGAACGTTCTGTTAAATTCTGCCATGCTCTGTTATCGTATTATTGGGGCAGAGTCAGTATTGCTGAACTTCAGGTGCTGGGAAGGGGGCTGTGTCACAGTATTTCCACAGGTGCATGGAATTTCCTCCCTTAGCTAAATGCCAGCAAGATTCAGTTACAGAAGTCTGGGCCGGGCAAAGTGGCTCACGCCTGTAATCCCAGCACTTTGGGAGGCTGAGACAGGCAAATCACCTGAGGTCGGAAGTTCGAGACCAGCCTGACCAACATGAAGAAACCCTGTCTCTACTAAGAATACAAAATTACCTGGGTGTGGTGGTGCATACCTGTAATCCCAGCTACTCAGGAGACTGAGGCAGGAGAATTGCTTGAACCTGGGAGATGAAGGTTGCAGTGAGCTGAGATTGTGCCATTGCACTCCAGCCTGGGCAACAAGAGTGAAACTCCATCTCCAAAAGAAAAAAAAAAAAGACTGGGGAGTCAGAAAGAGAAGAGCTAGAGAAGAGAACCAGGAAAATGCCCAGGTAAGGAATAAATGAGATGAAGTCAAGTCACATGTCAAGGGTAGGGAAGGGACAGAGCCACTTGCCCTCACACACTAGACACACAGACAGACTCAGGACACCAGTCTGAGAAGCAGAATAAAGTGGATAATAGTTGATATAACAGATAAATGAACCAAAAAAAAAAAAACCCTACAAGAAAAAACAGTCAACAATCCATTCATGAACCTCACAGTTTAACACATAGGGAGCCATTGCTATGTCTTAGGTGATGCAGTTTTATCTATCACTGTTGGATGGTACTGGAGGTCTGGGGGTGATTGGCATGAAGAATTCAAGCCCTCACCTGATCTTGGAGGAGCTATCTAACCTGGCAGCAGTAAAGCAAGACCAAGAATGAGATCAAAAGTCCAAAGTTCAAGAGGCAATGTTACCAAAGAAACAGAGAAGAGTTAGAACAAAAGCCCCAGTAAGGTTTAGGTGGAGAAGAGCAGTGTATTCTGGGGTTCCACAGAGACCATGGTCCTGAGTGACTGGTATGCAAGAGTGAACACCTCTTTTGGGATGGAAGAACAGATCTCATCAACTTTCAAAATAGTGCACGTAACCTACCAGGCTGCCTATGATGGAATGGCCCTTACAGGAAGTCACAGCAGAAAAAAGTGGTTCAAGAGTCCAGACACATGATCAGGAACCAGAAAGTGGAGGTCTCAAAGCCCACACTATCCCAGGAGCCCAGAGATCTCAAGAGACCAAGACAAACTAAAGAAGAGCAAGAAGGTACAGTGGAATGATTACCAGGATTGCTAATTTAGGCATTGACTTTGTTAATATCATTTTAAGTGTTAAAGGAACAAGGTCATAGGGAACATCTTGCTGAGGTAAAGATCACACCCACAGGGAGAGGGAGGAAAGCAATAGTGATTTCTGATCCTGACAAGGGAAAAGAGATTGTTGCCACCCCCTGTGGAGAATTTCTTTGTCGGATGTGATTTCCCTGGACACTGGGGGCTCAGGACAGCCAAGGGCCTCCAGAGCCACGGTGAGGGGGCTTCAGAAGGAGAGATGGATAATTTACCAGGTGGCTTTGGAACATGTCTGCCCATGTTATACTGTTTTACTTTACATTTAAAAAATTTTCAGTGAGTGTTTATTTTGGGCTTTCAAAGGAGATTAATTTTCTTCAATATTTTGATTAGCTTTTTAAACACTTGAGCCATTTCTTCTCCTTTATTGTCACCTTCCATAGATTAGGACACCACTTAAACGTTTGACAGTCTTTTCCCTAAACATTTTGTCCTTTCGCGGTTGTCAAATATTGAATTAGATCTTGTTATAAACAGACCAGAAGCTGGCATTGTTGACATTTCCCTTCATTAGTAACTGAAAGCTGACATTTTCAACCTATCAGCTCCAGTTTGGTCTAATGATAAGAAGATAGTATGGGGAACAAGGCAATCTGTTTCCTTTCCTGCTCTTATTACAAACTCACTATAAAACATTAATTGAAAAAACTACTTTGTGATAGTCTAACAGACTCCATCTTACATGTGAGCCTGATAAACTCTATCTTAGCCTCTCCCTGCCCCACCATTTCTCCTTCGGGTGCACAGCTGGGTCACGCTGTACCCAGTACCTTGTAACTGTTGCAACTACATCCTGCTTGGGAGTCTACCTGCTCTTGTGAATACCCTACCCCACCTTGGTGATTGATTGTGTAGAAAGTCCCCCTTGCTACCTCCCATGATGACTGTATGGAAATACCATTGGTAACTAGCAGCTACGGGAGCCTCCTGCCTCCTGGTTACCAGCCACTTTCTTTAAGCTTCTGCTTCTGTAAAATTTTGCTTCAGCTAGACTCCCCTTCCCTATCCTAAGCAAGGTATAAAAGGAAATCAAGCCCCTTCTTCGGGCCCAGAGGTTTTTGAGCCTGAGCTGACTCTTGTTTGCTGGCAATAAAGGACTCAGTTGGAACTCAGAGTGGGGCACTTTCCTTCCAACTCACTCAGTTACAACACTTCACTTCATGGGTGCCTAAGTTTCTCTTCAAAGGAGAGGAAAAGAAAATTATTGATTATCCCTAGGATTCAAAGTCTGAATGAATTAAAGAAGGTATTCATTTGAGTTCTATGAGATTATTGATTAAACCTAAGATTCGAAATCTGAATGAAGGAATGAAGGCATTGATTTGAGTCCTGATTTTGCCTCTTATTCATTATGATAGTTCTTCATTTCTTTGGTTCTCACTCTATTTGTAGAATTAGAAATGACAACATCTACTTTAACCCTTTTGAAAGGATTATCACATGGAATTAATGAGACAATGTAGTGAAGGCTTTACATATGATGAAGTGCTAAACAGTTGCTAGTTTTGATATTACATAGTGCATAGGCTTCGTGAAATACATTATTTGGCCAGTTTAATTGAGGGGCTTCTGGAACAATGAGAAGTTCAGGCAAGATCTGTGGTTGTGGTTGTGGAGAGCTGAAAACCTAGTTGACTCTCCAGGAACTTGTCTCTAGACTAAATTGATGAACATAGATTCTAATCTAATTCCTGCAAATGTTTGGAACTTCCATTTTGAAACCTCACTCATAGAGAATTACGTGGTTGGAGGTTGAGGTCAAGGAGCACATACTTTGGTATTTTTATGTGTCAATTTGATTTTTTGAGGAAAAAGGGAATAAGATTTGTAGCAATTGCATGGAAATCATACAAAATTTGTGAGAATATTGACTTGACTTGAGAAGCAGGGAATGAACAAAGTTCTCCCTCTACCAAATGGATATTCCAGGCTCTGGAAGTGTCCTAATCAGGGCAGGGAAGAATAAAAGGGAGGATGAACAGTATCTAATTAAACTTAGAGGTGAAAGTGGAGAAAATCCCCAAAGTTATTCTTCAAGCTTACATTCTACATTAATTTCACAGTTTGACCAGTGTCTTTTTTCCATGGAAATCAATTTCATGCTTTACTGATTTCGATTAAATGTAGAATTACTAATATTGGGTCAAAACCTACATGGAAAGAATTTTGGGTAAAACAGATTGTCTTTACTTTCAAATTCTGAGTAGGCTAACCCTCAATGAAATCTACCCAAGTGGGATACTAAAATTTTTAAGGCCAATTAGTGTAATCAATAAGGTGCTGATAAAAGCTAATAGTTTATTCTAAGCATCAAGTGAGCTGATCCTCATTCTGTTGTTATCTTCTTTGCATTAATAAAGTGAAGCTTCTATGCCCACCAAGGAGAAAGAGCCTCTCTTCCTCCAGGTTAGTCAACCCTAGCCTGGGTCCGTTGCTTTATGAGCAGAGGCTCGATCTTAGCCCCACTCACTTTCCACTGGGCACCCTCGTGCAGGCACAGTCTATCTGAATGAGACAGACCTGGAGTGAATTTGTTTGACCTAAGGTCTTGAATGTGTTTTGAAATAAGACTTGCTGTAAGGATTGGTAAAGGTCAGTGATGTTTTGGCTTTGCGAAATTCATTTACCAGCTGCATTGCTGTGTTTTAGGGAAGAAGTCATTGTATTCTCTGAAGGATTTTTTTCTCTATTTCAGTGTGACTATTCCTTAACCACTAGAGAATGCATCTTTTCTTAGTAGAATGGGAGATGAAAATCTCACTGGAATTGTGGGAATTCTTAGTTCTGCGTTCTTATTCCTATTTGCTGTGTAAACTTTGGAAAACTGCCTGAATCATCTCATTTGTAAAAATTATATATTTCATAGGCTCGAAAAAAGGATTAAATGGGTTAGGAAGATATGTACATTTTCTTGCAAAGTCCCTGACTCACAGCAGTAGACATTTAACAACTGTTAATCTCCTCTCCATCACCATGTGTGAAAGAAAAAATAGCATGGGATGATGAATCAGCAACCCCAGATTCTAGCAGTAGCTGTTAAATTTGTTAGTGGTGACACTGGATACATCATTTAGGCTGTATAGCCCAGGTTTCCTCTTTTGGAAAAATGAGAAGTTGAATTGTCTCTAAGGCTTTTTCTAGCTTGATGAATTTATGATTATTTGTAGTCTTTGTTTTTTTTTTTTGAGATGAAGTCTTGCTGTGTCTCCCAGGCTATGGCATGATCTCAGCTCACTGCAACTTCCACCTTCCGAGTTCAAGCCCTTCTCCTGCCTCAGCGTCCCAAGTAGCTGGGACTACAGGCACATGCTGCCATGCCCAGATAATTTTTTTTTTTTATTTTAGTAAAGATGAAAAGATGAACGTTCACTGTGTTGCACAGGCTCGTCTCGACTCCTGAGCTCAGGCAATCCGCCCGCCTTGGTCTCCCGAAGTGCTAGGATTACAGGCGTGAGCCACTGTGCCCGGCCTATTTGTGCTTTTTTTCTGATTTTGTTCTAAGCCTAAATTTAGCAGAAAGTTGTATTTGTTACCCAAGCAGCATTGACTTTCACACAGTATTGGCATCAGCACTTTCTCACATTCTTATACAAGAACGACAGTCAGCAAGTTCTTCACTGTGTCCCTTGGAAGAACAAAGGAAGGTACTATCAGCAAATCTACAGAGAGCATTCTACTTTCTTGTGATGGTGATACAACTCTCTAGCTGAGAGGCAGACTTTTCCACATTTTCGCGTGGGCTATGTCTCACACTTCTGGATCGCAGAACCAGCTCACAAGGATCTCACATTTGTCCCGTGTCGGAGGATCTTTCATGCCTGAAGTGCCTACCTTGAGGTTCTTGGCAATGGGTCACGGCTATCGCTTTTCATGCCTAGGGACATTTGTAGGCTAGGTATTGGCGCTGGATGAGGAATCACTGAATTCAAACTGATACGTCTGTGGTCATAGTTCGTGAGATAATCAAATGGATGATTGCAGCCTGTGAGTTTCCCCACTGCTGTATATATATTTTTATTTTAAACTTTTTGGAAACTGGTGGTATAAATAGATGGAAAATAGAAGATGTCAGTTCTCACTAATGATTCTATGCAAGAATTCCATCGTTGCTAATTAAAACTCCTAGTTTTAGAAGTCTTTAAGGAATTGTGAAGATCTATCTGAAGAAGGCTGGCAGTGCAAAGATAATTTCCCCGCAATCACAAAACAAAATAGAGGTAGATTCTGAAAAATACAATAAATTTGCAAAATAACTGAATAAACTGCTGAATCAATTCTTTGTATTTAGAGAAAGAAAACATAATATCTAGAAACCTGCATAAATTCCCTAGAAATGAACTTGATTTTTATAGTTGACAGAGTCGTGTCTTAGGGCCCGGATACCTGATATGCGGGCTGGACTAGTTCATGCTGCCCTTGGAGACAAGTTGGAGAAACACTGGTATATTACAGCAGTGAAGCGAATTTATGTAACAGTTGTATCAGCAAGTGTGGACTTTTACAGGATTCTAGTAGACCTGGAAAACACGGTGATAGAACTGAAAATACGTAACCTGGAAAAGAAAAATGTCTTGTTTTTCCCTCTTGGGCAGTACAGGCATGGCAACTGTACTCAAATATTTCTAATATCCCTGTCATTAATGAGATATTCCTTGTATCTCAAGTAGGGTAATTTGGGATTAGGAAGGCAGAATTTCCTTCACATAAGGGAAACATTTCTGTCAATAAGTCTAATAGGACTTTGTTTTGAGGTAGGAAATTGACTTTACAGATGAGTTACTGCAGAGTCTGGATGTCTATCTTGTACATTGTCTAGTGGTTGCTCACAGTGAAGGGACCTTGGACAAGATAATTTCTTCGGGCCCACTGTAAACTTTTAGAAAGGAAATGAACATCTTTCTCTTTGTCATCATGGCGGAAGGAGCATATTATGTTTTGTCACACAGAAAAGTCTTTCATTTCTGAATGCCCTGAATTCAAGATGGTCCAGGAATTAGAACACCTTCTAAAAGCCTCAAATAATAAGAATTTCCTTAAAGCATTATATCATGATAAAAGCCACCAGAAAGAGGAAACATTTTGGTTTCTTCCTTAACAAGTAGCCAAACATATTTCTTGTTTAATTTTATTTTCTGATTTTGAGACAGGCTCTCACTCTATCACCCAGGCTGGAACGCAGTGGCGTGATCGTGGTTCACTGCAGCCTCAACCTCTCTGGGCTTAGGCCATCCTCCCTCCTCAGCCTCCCAATTAGCTTGGACTACAGGGGTGCACCACCATACCCCACTAATATTTTTTTTTCTATAGAAATAAAGTTTTGCCATGTTGCTCTGGCTTGTCTCAACCTCCAGGGCTCAAGCAATCTGCCTGCCTCGGCCTCCCAAAGTGCTGGGATTATAGGTGTGAGCAACTGCAACTGTCACCACAGTTTTTTTTTTTTTTTGAGACAGAGTCTCACTCTGTTGCCCAGGTTGGAGTGCAGTAGCACAATCTCTGCTCACTGCAACCTCTGCCTCCCAGGTTCAAGTGATTCTCCTGCCTCAGCCTCATGAGTGGCTGGAACTACAGGTGCCCACCACCACACCTGGCTAATTTTTGTATTTTTAGTAAAGGCAAGGTTTCACCATAATGGCCAGGCTGGTCTTGAACTCCTGACCTCAGATGATCTACCCACCTCTGCCTCCCAAAGTGTTGGGATTACAGGCATGAGCCACTGCACCTGACCAAAATATTTCTTAAATGTATCCAATCCAATAGGAATTATGATCACTACATAATAATTTAAATCATGAATGTTGCATTTCTCTCATATTCTAGCAGCAGTTTGTTGAAAAACAGGATCCTTCTGTAAATATCAGTAAATACTTTCTTGGTGCTCAACGAGTTATCTTTTTCTTTTCTAGTCAGATTGTTGAAGGTCTTGATTCCTAGTTTAGAAAGTTGGTTTATGTTGATCTCTTGGGCTGTGTAGTCTATGTGAAGAAATACAGTTTATCCCACATCAGGATCATATATGCATTATAACTGACATTGAATATTTGAGAAATGACACACTTACCCACTAGTATAATACTCTAAAATTTTCAATTGAATTCAATCCAATTCATTAACAATTAAATACTGTTCATGCCACACTTATTTCACAGAATTTTCAAGTTGAAAAACACTGCTCTAATCGATAGTCACTGAAAATTCAAGTAATGGCAGAATAAATGAAATAATTCAAATCTTGTCACTTAAGACCTTTGATAAACTTGGTATGGAAAGATAATTTTTGCATCCTTATTGTATGAAAAGTCCTGGGGTTTGTGATATGTTTGCACATTCTTCTCTGGTTCCTTTCTTCCTAGCTTTTCAGCCTCCTCTCCCTGTCTTCCCACAGAAAACCATACGCTTTGGCAGCAGTCTCTCGAAATATGAAAGCCTATAAGAAAGATGGACAGATAGACTGCATTCTGTGTACTTTAAAGTTTTAGCCTAAAGCTTGTCTGTTTACGAGCACATTCAGTTGACAGCCGTGATAATGAAATTGCCGATACACCGCGCAGAGCTGCTTGGGCAACCATTCTCTTACTATCGGGAAGGCGAACACACTTTGTAAGATCAAAGTGGACACCTCCTGGAAGTTACATTTATTACAAGAGGCTAAAGTGTCCACATTCCTAGAAATCAAAAAGACCTAAGGCAGAAAGATAGTAATATGCAATTGATGCATGCAATTTTTGACAATTCGGCAACCACCTAAGTTAGTGACAGAAACAAGAGGTACTCGGTTCTGAAAGTTACTAATTCTGCCAGCTCTGTGGCTAAAAGCAAGGTGCTTGATATTATAATAGCCATACGCAGGCTCAGCCTGACAGAAATTTTGACTGTCAGTGCAGGCTCTGAGGATACTTTTATAATTGTCCCTATTGCAGATTCTGCTGATAGCGTTTTGATCCCACTACTTCAGGAAGCAGGACCTCTACTATCACAGTGCAATTAAAGTCAAGGTCATTATAGCCAGTCACTCTCGCGGTATTTGGAAAACCAGCATGGGTGATTTCTAGTCCTTAAAACATGGCACTTTCGCATGGTAGCAGCCGAACTGTGGCTCTTCTGCTGTGGGCTGGCACCTACTGACAGTTCTACCGTGGTTAAGGACCTTTTGTACTCTTCTCCACATGCACATGTAAAATGTTTTAAACTTTTTCTTTTTTGTATCTAGTTTTTGAACTGACATATACGGTAGCAGTGAATTGATATGAGAAAGAAGTTAAAAAACTGTGAGTTCTTCTTTATAAGTTGTTGCAACCCAAACAGGTTGCTGAAAACTTTTATTTCCTCATGAGATGAACATTGAAACTAATTTGTACTGTTAAAAAATGTTGTATATATTTATGGTGGACAACATGATGTTTTGAAATATGTACACATTGTAGAATGGCTAAATCAAGCTAATTAACATAAGTATCACCTCACACCCTTGTCCCTCGTTCCACTGTAAGCCCCTCTGTTGAGATTTTCAGATGGCTACCTTCAGACAAGTCTCAATAGCATCTCTCAGCTGAGCCCACTTCAAATGCTTATTAGAAACACTTTTGCTCAGATGACTGGAAAGCTTTTCTAGTAGTTTCAAATATCCGTGAAATTTTGGCCAACGCATTTGAGGAAGTAGCAAAGGTACTTTATTATTTCTTTTCAAAAACCCTCCAGTAAGTGGAGAGTCAAAAGAGGGCGAACTCCAGAAGCTCTGGGTATTTCAGGAGAGCACTTCATTTTACAAAAAAAAAAAAAATAAATAAAACAACAACAACAACAACAACAACTAATGTCTTCCGAAATTCCTTTGCTTCCTCAGGAGTTCATTTTTCTATAGACTAGAAGTATAGGAAACATTTTCCTGATAATTATGAAACATGATTGGAATTTAAACTGTTAGTGTCAGAGAAGTGGTTTCTGTACTCAGTAGCTTTTTACTGCAAACTTCTACAGACCGTATGATTGATAAAAAGACAGAATTGTTTTAACGCATTTTAAATGGACTCAGAGTGTGCAAAGCCTTGATCACAGTCATTTTTCTTGTACTAAGAAAAATATATGTAATAGTTATTAAATTATAATAATTTTAATGACATCAAAGAGTACAGTGTGAGGAAGGGATTTATAGTATCCCTTGGGTAATCTCTGGGCTAACTAGTGGAAAAAGTTTACTACCCACCATGAGTGGTCTTGATAGTCTGTCAAACAAACTATACATATTTCTTCTTTTTCTTTACATGCACACTTCTCATGTCCACACTGAAAAAACGGGATGTTGTTTGGTAGAAATTGATCATTAGATTATTGCTGTATGTTATTCTCTGTGCCACATGTACTTAAATTAGGGACAGGATTATCAAAGAAAATTGACTCTGGAAATATCACTTTGATTGAATTCCCCATGTTTCAGTCGTGGGAACATCTGCTCGGGAGCACTCTTCCATTCTAAGTAGACAATTTCCAACAGGGTGTAGAAAGTAGGCTTAAACACTGGTTCATATTTATATCAATTTCTAATAAAATAAAAATAAATTACTTATTTTCAGTAATCCTTTAGGGAAAAGTCAAAAGAACAGAGAGAACTGAAAATAAGAAAGTGTCTGAGAAGGGACATGTATTTTCTGTTTGTACATTTTCCTGGTTCTTTCATCTGTACAGTTTCATCCCCAGCAAAGTTTAAGAAGGGGTGATCCATGTAATCAACACAGCTTGTAATTTTCTACAGCATGTAGGCCTGAACTTTCTCTGATGCTTTGCATATTGTTGTCACCTGTTTTATCCCATTTTGTTAGAGATCATTGTCTTCTTGAGCCCAGGTTTGACACTGCAATGAGTCACCTGCCCTCACTCCCTTGGCCCCTCCCTTGGCTGCTACTCACTCAAAAGGGTCGCTGGGATCTGCCCTCTGGAGCTCTGGAGGGATGGGGATTCTTTTGTAGTACATTTCCCAGTCGAAGGCTCCTCGCATGGCATCCCCAGCTTGTGCCTCATACCCAAAGTGATTGTGGTCAATGACATCGATCATGGGACACACGATGGTTTTGTGGTTTAGTGCAATTTGGTCTGAAAAATGAAAGCACAAAATAGGAAATGACATGCCTGCCTAGGTCATCTATCATTTTTCAGCAAAGAGAAGCATACAGTCCCCTGCTAATGCATAAGGCTTGCAGCCTTGGCTCCCTGTCATCTTAAGAGCACTTTTCAGGAATCTCTGAATTCTGGACTTAACAGGATGGGACAGTGATTAGGCCCAATTAGAGTTGTTGTATTTTCCTTTAAGAAAGTTATGTCCCAGAGAGACTTGCAGAAGTCCATTTAGCTCTACCTCTGTCACATTTTTGTTCTGACCTGTCCCCAATCTGTCATTTTATCGTGCATCCAATATGCACAGAGTATAAACAGTACTTGTGTTCTTTCAAGCATACTGCTAGAGCCTGCTGAGAAAATACTGGCCTGCTTTCTGGAGGCTCCAAAATGTAAATATTTAACTTCATGGCTTTGGTAGCATCTAATCTCATACCACTCTTGATGGCTGCTCCCCTCTCAATGCGGACAGATCATACATAGAATTCGTTGCTCTCAGGTTTGCCAGAGATTTGTCCAAGTCTTATTTTGCCACTGTTTTCAGAGGTAAACTCTGTTGATCAAAGCCATACATTTTCTTCCCTCTCATATTCGCAAACGTATGAGGCGATATAACACTACCGCAATTACTTCTGCTACTATTACATTCTTGAGCAACTACTAAGTGATTTGTCCTTATGCTCTTCTAATACTCTTAGCAACCCTGTAGGGTAACTATTATTGTCATCCCCAATTTATGTGTGAGGAAGCTGAGATTAGAGAAATTAAATAATGTGTCAAGGGGCGTGCAGCTATCGAGAGCAATAACCAAGATGCAACCTCTGCTTAACAATCCAATTTCAAATCTGACCTTTCGAGTGTTCCATTGCGCTTCTTGTGATAGCAGAGAGGTGATTTTTTTTCAGTTCCAGCACCTTCCTTTCCTATGTGGGTGTGGTTATTGGCATGACATTAACAGCTAGCACAGGGCACTGGCAATTGCATCCTTTGGTTTAGCTAGAATAGCTACCTGTGAGGTATCTTTCTTTCCAAGCATGTGCACTTAGCTAAGATTTGTTGTAACAGACCAATGCTGTCTAATAGGCAGAGCTTCCTGTTATTTGGAAAACCTCTACATGTGACAGTAAACAAATAAACAACAGATGTCATTTATAACAATTATGAAGTTTGGTTAATTCCATATCATATTTTGTTTCCCATGAGATTGTGAAGTAAATGTAACTTGTGTTGGGGATAAAGTTCTTACAGTAAGGAAACTGGCTGATTGCTTCAGAAGTTTCTCTTAAGCATGGGATGAAAAGCATAAGATTTATAGTCCTTTGGATATATACCCAGTAAAGGGATTGCTGGGTCAAATGGAATTTCTATTTCTAGGTCCTTGAGGAATCACCACACTGTCTTCCACAATGGTTGAACTAATTTACACTCCCACCAACAGTGTAAGAGTGTTCCTATTTCTCCACATCCTCTCCAGCATCTGTTGTCTCCAGATTTTTTAATGATCGCCATTCTAACTGGCGTGAGATGGTATCTCAATGTGGTTTTGATTTGCATCTCTCTAATGACCAGTGATGATGAGCATTTTTTCATGTGTTTGTGAGAAAAATGAGAATACATGGACACAGGGAGGGGGTCTGTTACACACAGGAATAGGGGAGGGACAGTGTGGGGGGGAGCTGGGGAGGGATAGCTTGGGGAGAAATGCCAAGTGTGGGTGAAGGGGAGGAAGGCAGCAAAACACACTGCCATGTGTGTACCTATGCAACTATTTTGCACGTTCTGCACATGTACCCCAAAACCTAAAATGCAATAAAAAAATAATAATAAATAAAAAAAAGAAAGAAAAACATAAGATTTTACTGGCTGTGATAATAAATAATGGCTTTATTTTGATGACACTTATGAAACAGGGTATGGAAACCACAGCATTCTGGGGAAAAATTCTCTTCTAAGTCTATGTGCCTTTCCATCGATTCATACAACTGTCCATCCATTCATCCATCCATCCAGTCATTTTTTTCATATTTCAACAATTATTTATTGATTAGAAACTATGTGCCAGTCACGTTTTCTAGGTTCTGAAGATACCATGACGAATAACATCACAAAATTTCTGTCTTTAAGAATGAAGCAAAGACAATAAACATAATAAATAACTATATTGTATAGTGTTTTGAAAGGTGATACATGAGATGGGAAAAAAATAAAACAGGGCAAGGGGAATGCAGGATACTGGAGTGGAAAGGGTTGCGATTTTGGAGCATGACCCTGGTGAGCCACAGAGAGCTAGAGATGGCCTTTGCCTTACTTTAGTTGAACTAGCAGATGAAGAGACTCCCCCCAGCACCATTTCTAGTTAATCTCCACCAAGGGATGGCTAAGCATCTATTTTTCACCAGGGCAAGCCTTACAATGGGTTTTACTTGATGGTATTCCCCCCAGAGATGTCTTTGACAGAGGAGACTATCATTGCTGGGTCCAGAATATTTTTTTTCTCTCATCCCTGCAGGTATTTTAATATTAAGGTTTCAGTCACTTTCTTCAGTCAAATCCAGAATCAGGTTGATTTACAAGTTCCTTGACCATCAAGGAGTCCCAAGGTGACCCAAAGAAAATGTGTCTGTTAAATTAACTGTCAACTTTTCCTTCAAATTTCCTTTTCACTCTCATCCAGCTGTACTAGCTTAGGTTGAAAGCAGTATGACTAATTTTTCATCCACGGCTTGTGCCTACATTTCAATTTCCAGGGATCAAACAAACAGAGTTAATGGGAAATTGAAATTCAGGTAAAATCCCAAGGTGAAAAATGAGCCAAGAAACTGTGTGGCTCTGCCTGTTTTTTCATTTTGGATGATGTGTCAAGACACTGATAGAGGGAAATAAAAAAAGATAGTGATCCTAAGCTTGAATCATTTCTTATCCATCAGGACCACAGGAAATGAGATACTTTAATGAGAAAATTTGGGTTGTGGGTTTCTCTTATTCTTTTTTCCTTTTTCCTATCTTCTTTGTAGTTAGATTCATAGTGAACAATCAGAGACTCAATAATTGTCATTTAGGGATTTGCTTTGGTTCATAAATAAATTAGGCCTTTTGCTGACTTCCCTGAGTATTCAACACCACATAGGTCAAATTCTGTTTGAGGGAATCTCACTGTTGCTGATGAAGCTCTAAATTGCTATGTCCTTGGACAAGGTACTTTTAATTAAAGGCTCAGAGGAGTCTCTGACTGTAAGGGCGCCTAAACATCGCGGTTTATTAGGATGGCTGGATAGTCATCTGTGCAGGGGTATGTGGTTGGGCAATGTGGTTGGGCAATGTGGCAGGGGGTGTTGGGTGCTGGTTGTTTCTTGTTTTAAATCCTACACAGTTGCAATTGATTTTCTCCCCACATCTTTTACTAATGGAGCTTTGCTGATTCTTGCTGAAAACCTACACAGTAGTCAATAGCAAATTGTTCTTTCTGATACAGCTATTGTGAAGGCATTTGCTAGTGACTTCAGTTTCAAGGCCAGGGATATTTTTACAATAAAAGTTGATTTAGCAAAGTCAGAAAGGAGAACACTATGTGTGCACCCAGAGATTTTTAGAAAGAGGGTTTTTTTTTTCAAGCTGACAATTTATTTCTTATCTACAACTGGACTTTATATTTGACTTTATTTTAAAATAAAAATAATGAAGCCTGAACTGAACCACACATACGTTTTCTAGCTTAAATTACTTTCAGTTCTTTTGTGTTTCTAACAGTTCAAGTGTGTTATGACATAATCTTCTTTCCCTAGGCTTAGCCATATTGTGAGCATTTAAGACAGCACCTGGACAGCAGCGGTATGTTTGAAGTTTATGTAAATACAGGGAACTGTATATTTAGGGATATAGGCTGGTGCCAGAAGTGGAAAGAATAACAGAAAAGAAATGGCATTATAAATCCTAGAAAATGTCAAGGTGCTTACACTTTAACTGTATTCTGGGGATGAATAATTTTCCTTCCTCTTTTCTCAACAATTCTGTAATACTTGTTCTCTCTCTCTCTCTCTCTCTCTCTCTCTCTCTCTCTCTCTCTGTGTGTGTGTGTGTGCGTGTATTTTAATCGTACTGTAGTTACAGAAGGACTATAAAAGAGTTTTGGGATACTTTTTTTGTCTTAGTGTTCACCAGTGAATTTGACTACAATAAAGGATATCTAAGATAAATGAAGTCTTTGTAAATCTGTAGGTTACATTGAAGTTGGTATTATCTAAAATGCCAATGTTGTGGCATTACCTAGAATACTGTCTACGACAGTTACTTGGAAAACTGTCCTCAGCGTGGTAAAATGCAGAATTCAAGGCTCTCCTGGAAAACTTGTAGAAGGGACCTCTAGCGTTTGTTGATTGCAAATGAAATAGAGGCAAACCGTGCATTGCCCCTGAGGCATCCCAGGATGGTGCCGCAGCAGCCTGTACTCACTGAGGAGCGGGGGCAGCCAATTCACATTGACCTCGCAGTGGGAGTCCAGGAATGTCAGGACTTCTCCTCTGGCCATAGATGCCCCCAAGAGTCGGGTCCGGATGAGTCCTTCTCTTTTCTTGGTGCGAACAATCCTCACTTTGGAAAATCGGGCCATGTATTCTTCCAACTTATCCTTCAAGTGCTCTAAGTGGGAAGTAGAGAACGCACAGGAAAAAAATGTGAAACATTAGTTGCAGCTGAATTATTCACGGTTGTTTGTGCATCGAGAATATGTGACTGATGAATCCTGGGGTAACATTTTAAAAGTCTATGGTTCTTATCTTCTTATCTAGATGGGAGATACTAATAAGATTTTTAGATCTTACACTTTCCAAAATGCCTCCAAAACTGTAAATAGTGCCCTTTTTTGAACACACAAGTCACAGACACGCCAGAGCTCTGTTATGCAGTTACTGCTGGCTGACAGCCCTGGTGTGTAATCCTAACCAGTACTCCAAAGATGGGCTTCTGCCCTCTGGTTCCTGCTGGGTAAAGTCATATGAAAATCCTGGAAATGGGCTCTTTCCAACAAAAGGGCTCTTTGCAGCAAGGCTTTGCTCATTAATTTGTGTATTGAAAATAATGCATGTAGACTGGGTGCGGTGGCTCACACCTGTAATCCCAGAACTTTAGGAGGCCGAGGCGGGCAGATCACGAGGTCAGGAGTTCAAGACCAGCCTGACCAACATGGTGAAACCCTATCTCTACTAAAAATACAGAAATTAGCTGGGAGTGGCGGCGCACGCCTGTAATCCCAGCTACTTAGGTGGCTGAGGCAGGAGAATTGCCTGAACCTGGGAGGTGGAGGTTGCAGTGAGCCAAGATTATGCCACTGCACTCCAGCCTGGGCAACAAAGTGAGACTTTGTCTCAAAAATAAATAAATAAAAATTTAAAAAAAGAAAGAAAATAATGCATGTAAAACAACAGGAAAGAAAAATATCTGTCATATCAACAAGAACCAAGCAGATTTCCCCCTGCCCCCACAAGTTAATACCAAACTAGTAAGCAAGTTTAGCCTCTGGCTTCTGATTTGAAGTGGAAAAGTGACTGACTGCAGATGAAATACCGGACAGTCATTTGGAACTTATCTATTAAAGATTTGGAAATATATTTTAACTATTTAAATTTGGAAATGTGTCTTGCCTAATTAAAAGCAAATTAGTGGAAACAAAATCAAATCAGATAATTTATTCACAGAATAAAATATTTCCTACTCTCTGACAAAATGCATCAAACTCTCAGTTCTTATTATATCAAATAAGAGGATTTGCTACCGTTCTGTGGGTTATGTACTTATATATTTTATATCCTCTGCTTTCACTCTGCCATATCTAAGATATTATGAGGGTTTTATTGGAATCTCTGACAGGTATAGTCTAATATTCATTGAAATGAAATCTTAGTATCCTGTATGCTCTGTATTTTTCACTTTTCAAACTTTCTCTGCATGTTTGTGATCAAAGGCAATATTATCAAGTCTCTTCCCATGATCTGTAGCAATAGGGATTCATGTAGGATTTGTGATTCCTTCCTGCTATCCAATGTAACAGATGTTAGAATTACTCTGTATTGGAGTTTCTCTGTGCTTAGAGGTTCATTCTCATTTCTTATTAGTGTAGTTTTAGAAAATCTTAACTTCCATTTTTATTGACTGTTCTATGTTTCACAAATGGGTCAATAAAAACAATATTTGTCTTTCTAATATTCACTATAAGAGAACACAGATGGGGCTGGGGATGGTGGCTCATGCCTGTAATCCCAGCACTTTGCGGGGAGATCACCTGTGGTCAGGAGTTCAAGACCAGCTTGACTAACATAGTAAAGCCCAATCTCTACCAAAAATACAAAAATTAGTCGGGTGTGGGGGTGGGAACATGTAATCCAAAATACTCGGGAGGCTGAGGCAGGAAAACTGCTTGAACCCGGGAGGTGGAGGTTGCAGTGAGCCAAGATCGAACCACTGCACTCCAGCCTGGAAAATAGAGTGAGACTGTGTCTCAAGAAAAACAAAACAAAACAACAACAAAAAAAACCAGATGTGATTTTCCATGAGAGTGTTTTAGCTCAAAATATGTTCCCCCTATTTTGTTCTTCATGTAAGTAACAGGAATACGAAGATCAGACTTGGAAAAGCAAACTATTTTTCCATGGTTGCAATCAGAGTAGGTTTGGGAGGGAGGTCTGCAGTGGTGATACATATGAGCAGGTCATGCAAACTCTCGAAGCCTGAATAGCCTCACTTAAAGAGGATTTGGGGGATTGTTTTTTCCTCCTAGAATGTGGTAGACGGTCAAGCTTTGATTTAGGCTTGAGTGAGATTGGTCAGTGTTCAGTCAACAAACATTTATGCATTAACCCAATAATTGAAGACTAGTAAGTCACTTTTATGTATGAAGAAAAACATCATTTTTACCTGAAGAAATGCCTTTGAATGCTGAGCTTGAATGACAAAAAAATTAGAATTTTATTTTTCCTGATGAAATTCTGATAATTCATCATTTTGTATCTCTTGCAAATTAAAGGAAAAAGTTTTGGGAAGCCACAGACTAACAAATATGAGTATATAAGCAGTATTGTGCTAGCTCAACCAAGAGACAGGTTCTACTGTGTGCCTCTTTGCTCATGCCTCTCTGCTCAGTGCTCCCCAACATGACGGCCTCCCAGCTCCACTGTGTGCAAGCTGCAAAGAAAGCTTCTAAGGCCTAAACAAACACAGTGCCTGTGTGTAAACTCGCAGCTTTACTATCTTAGGGAATTAAAGAAGACACAAGTGACACCACTGCACAATCAAAGGCAATGACTAAGTGATGAGTGGTCAATACAAGGATGCCGTTCTGTGTCAGTGTCTTGAATGGGCCTTGTTCTGTCAGGATTTCCCACAGTAATAAACGTTTAAGAAAACTGTATAATCTCATTACTGTAATTTACTTAGTCATTGAAATCTTTCCGTATCGTCAAATTACAAAGAAGTGGCATTCTATATGTCACTTTGTAAATCTGTTGTTTGGACCACAGAGGATGTTGTCTCATGGAAATAGTGTCACAACAGTAACTGGGGACTACACACTGATCACCAATACTTGTTAGGCCCACTAAAATATGATTTTCCCCTTCACTATTCATTGTCAAATGTCATACTATAAGTACATCTCAACAGTCCAAGATGCATTTACATTTTTCCTCCCTAACCCCCAAGCACTAAGAGGGCCTCTTTTGGGATTAATGAGTAATTTCCCATAGTTCCATTACAGAATAGTTGATCTAGAATATTCTCACTTCCAAAGTCTTGAAAAGTGAGAGTTAAAGGGTTAAGTGACCTGAGAATGGTTGTCCCAACTTTGGATTTAGACTTCTGTATTTGGTTTATAGGAAATCCTCTAGAACTCAGTGAGGACTGTCTCTACATGTTTTTATTTCTCTGTACACATTTTCTGACACTGAATATTTTTCTTATATTAAAGCCCATTTAAATTTGCTAAAAAGATTGTATAGTGTGAATTCACTAAGTATAAGGGAATTGACCCCTCAGTAGTGTCCATTAGATGTTTAGATCAATTCTTCTAGTTTGAATTTTATGGTGATAATTAGCTTGCTCTGCCTCAGATAACAATCTGGTTGACTGTACTTTGAGGGGTCCTTTCTTTCTTTGTGGTCCATTATAATATCTAACTACCCATATCTCACAATAAAGGCAGGTATCCTCAGTCTAATTAGCAAATTAAACTCTCATACAAGGGAGTTACTGAAGCTGGTAGAGATGGCTTTAAATTAAAAACATTTTGCCTTTCTTTGGTGTGAACAGGCTTTAGATTCATTTATAAAATGTTATTAACATGGTTTTAAACACAATTTTCTATTATTTTAATTGAAGTATTACATTTTTGAAGATTACTTTTGAACTCCTTTAATTTTAAATACTACCAAGGAAATTTATGAATTTTATGTATAAACCAGGGAGATCTGCTTAGTGACTTTCAGACATTTGCAAAACTGTTCATAATATTTTTGGTCAGCGGTCCTAGGCAACCAGTGAATAATTACTGTTAAAATCCACTGAGCTCCAGAATACAACTTCAAAAATAGCAGTTTTTGCCAGGGCTTATTGTGTCACTGTGAAGCAATGATGAGATAAAAAGTTGTATTCCAATGAAATTTTGACGTCATGTTACTGTGAATACCAAATTTAGCAGGTTTGTAGGATGTATTTTCCTCTTTCTTTCAGAGATTTCACTTATGTGTCATACATTTTTATGGAGAATAACCATTCATTAGTGAATTTAGTGTTTAGTGAAACATCTAAACCCCAGAAATGTTAACCTTCAACAATTTGCACAGTCAACGGAGTCAAAGACTTGAGTCCATCCTGTTGCTGACTGGCTGGGTGACTTTGGGTAAGTCCCTTCATACCCTATGACCTCAGTTTCCTAAGCTATAAGATAAAGGGTGTGTGACTGGCTCATCTCAACAATTCCTTCTAGTTTTCTGATTCTGTAATTTCCCTTGTGATGTTTTACTTACTGAGTAGATCCACTACTCTCAAATTCTTAGTTTTTTCTTTTAATAGCTTCCCAGTGGTTGGTATGTTGGTGGGGTATGTGTGTGTGTGTGTGTGTTTGTGTGTGTTCTTTTGTCTATGTCTCACTTTTGAAAGAGATAAATCAAATTAAAGTTCACATGTACCACAGGGTTAGTCAGAAAACAAACTCCAGGGTGCTTTCTTTGGTCACTACAGCATCCATCTCATCTTGTACAGTTCACTGTCTATGAGACTGTCACTAATGTCAGAATAATGACTTTGAAGCACTGTATGTTCATCAAAGATTTAAATCTGTTCAATAAGTTATGCTTATTATGTCAGAAAAATGCAGTCACAGTTTAGAAAGCTTTGAGGGATTGTTCCCAAGGGGGCTGACAAGCTAGTGACCATCAGTATTAGAGACCCTGGCCAGGGCATTGCTAAGTGGAAGACTCACTAAAGGCCATGCCAACAGCTGTCCCAGGCTCAGCAGCTGGTATGAAGGCTTAACCACTTGTTGCTTAGTACTTTCTGTTTCCTTTGAATTTCCTAATTTACATCTCAAGGGGAGAGCAAGAGGGGCCATGATACACTATTGATCTGGAGATATGGATTTCTATGTTTAAGTACACACTTATGGTGATAAAATTTCTTTGATGTTTACACTTTGGTGTTGGCTGATTGACATAAGTTATTATGGGTGCTAGTTATTATGGTGATACTTAGCTATGAGTTCTGAAATGTAACAAATTATAAATATACAGAAAGAAACATATCTAAAACTTTGTGGGTTAATCCTTACATAACAAGAATATGCTATTAAGTGCAACTCTTATTGTGGATATTTTGAAGTTTTAAGTTTTACCACAGTGACAGAAATACTTTCCAACTAGAGAATATAAGATATTCTTACATTCTTTTAATCTACTTGGTATATGTCATGTATATATTTTGACTGCAAGTGGAAATGTTAAGGATAACTGTCTACTTAGCAGGCCTATAAAGACATTGTCTATATTCTTTACGCAGGAGAAACATAAATATTTTAAGTCTCTAGTTAAATTCCAGAAAATTGTCAATTTCTTCGTGTTCTAGTAGAACACACCAAATCAGTCCCTTTTGATAGCATTTGACTATAGGCATTTCACAATTATCTCTAGAGCACAAAAAATCTATCCTAGAAAGGAAGAGAATTATCGAAACCATATTAAATTGCTTCTAGCATGATTTCAGCTGGTTCTATCTCTGGATGTCTTATTTCTGTTCTAATACACAAAACATCATAAGTTATTTGGAAAATAGCTGGGAAAAAAACTTGAATAAATAGACAAAATATATTTTTGCTAATATAAAAAGAAAAAAAGATAGAATTAGATGTCACCTTTTGCAACCCCTAATGAATGAATGGATCCAGCCAATTACAGGCTTCTAACATCAGGAAAGGAGTGATAATCACTTATTATCTACTTCCTGATAGGAAACAAATCACCATCTATGAAGAATTCTTGTCAAATGCATTGAATCTGGATTTATTCATTTCTTTAAATAAGCGGTCCCAAACCTTTTTGGCACCAGGGGCGAGTTACATGGTAGAAAACTTTCCATGGGGAGTGGGGAGAAATGGTTACAAGATGAAACTATTTTACATTGGATCACCAGGCATTAGATTCTCATAAGAAGCGCACAACCTAGATCTCTCACATGTGCAGTTCAAAATAGAATTCGGCTCCTAAAACAATCTAATGCCACTGCTGATCTGATAGGAGGCAGAGCTCAGGTGTTAATGCTCACTCACCTGCTGCTCACCTCCTGCTGTGGCCGGGATTCCTAACAGGCCACACATGGGTACTGGTCTGCTGCCTTAGGGGTTGGGGACCCCAGCTGTAGGTCTGACTGTTCCCTGATAAGTCTGAGGATCAGGCTGTTTATTCTTGTTGCCCAATTATGAGATGTAGATGAACTGGGAAAGAATTTATTCCTGTAACTGGGTATAATCCGTAACCGAGTACAATCTGGAAACAGGCCTAGAAAATATTGCCAGATCAACTCAAAATGACAGAGTTTTTCAGAGCTTATAGACCATTTGAGCTATATGTCTACATGTAAGTGTGAATTAATCTAAAAACATAAGTGATTAACTTCTTATCTATAACTTCTCATCTGTAACTAAGGTCTGAATTTTGAAGAACTCCCTCTGGAGCTTCAGTAAATTTACTTAACCTAGAGGCGTCCAGGTGCTGGGGGTGATTATCACCCCCATTTTTTTTTTTGGAGATGGAGTCTCATTCTGTTGTGCAGTGGTGTGATCTCAGCTCACTGCAGCCTCAACCTCCCAGGTTCAAGAGATTCCCCTGCCTCAACCTCCCCAGTAGCTGGGACTACAACCATGTACCACTATGCCTGGCTAATTTTTTAAATTTATTTTTTGTATTTTTAGTAGAGATGGGGTTCCACCATCTTGACCAGGCTGGTCTCAAACTCCTGACCTCAAGTGGCCTACTCACCTTGGTCTCCCAAAGTACTGGGATTACAGGTGTGAACCACTGCATCCGGCCCCCTTACCTAGTCTCCTGGGAAATCATGGAAGTTTGGGGAGTTCCTTCAGACTCTCAATAAAACTTGTTTGTGGAGGTCTGGGGTTTCTTCAGACCCCCTATAAAAACTTGTTTAATCCTAAAAAGGACTTGTTAAGAATTCTTTTATTATCTTGTCATGCTTCAAGGCCCAAGAAGGATCTAGGCAAAACTCTTGGTGGGCTTTTGTTACATTTCAGCCTCTGTATAAAAGCATTGGCTCTTTCAGTTTTAATATTTAACTTAACGACTCAGTTAATGCTGAAACTGTTGTTATGGGGGCCTGACTGTTCAGCTGTTAGTGAGACCTGGCCTGCCACATAACTACAGATTTACAGGATATAAAGGGATTGCAGAATATATTAAATGACACAATAGGAATACTATTGACAAAATCCAAACAATGGGAAATTCCCCAGGACCAAGGGCTTGATATTTTTCAATAAATAAGCTATAGGGAAAAAATACATTCTTATTTATTATTAAAAATAAATCCTTATTAATAAATTATAATAAAAAAAGAAGTGGAAGGGAAATGCTGAAGACTAAGAGACACTTAAGAAACATGGTAACTGAAGGACTATCCAAGATGGCCGAATAGGAACAGCTCTGGAGTGCAGTTCCCAGTGAAAATGCAGAGGGTGAGTGATCACCACATTTCCAAATGAATTTTTACTGCCCACAGACCAGGAGATTCCCAGGAGAAAAAGTACCACAAGTCTCCAGCATGGCTGTTTCAGCTGCACAGTGGGTCTCCACACAAAAACTCACACAAATCTGGGCACCTTTTCAATTGGCAACTGGAACACCTTGGAGACAGACTCACCTATTCAACTGAAAAAAAGGGGGCTGAAACAGGGAGCCATGTGATCTGGCTCAGCCAATCCCACCCTCACAAAGACCAGCAATCTGAAACGCTCTGGATTGAGAGTTTCACGGCAAGCACAGCTGGACCCAGGATGGTTCAGCTCTTTAGAGGGAAGGGTGTCCACCATTACCAAGGCAGTCCACCACTACTGAGGTAGTATGCCATTTCTGAGGCAGTCCACCATAACTGAGGCAGTCCACCACTACCGAGGCAGTCCGCCATTACCAAGGCAGTACGCCATTACCGAAGCAGTCTGCCATTACAGAGACAGTCTGCCATTACTGAGGCAGACCACCAATACTGAGGAAGTTCTAACTATACCTCTATGAACAAAACTGCAAGGAAATTCACACAGCAGCTGGGCAGAGCCCATAGCAGCTCAGCAATGCCTCTGCTGGCAGACTATAATTAGGCTACCTCCTCACTGGGCAGAGCATCTCTGAAAAAAGGCAGAAGCATGACAGGAACTTATAAATAAAGCCCCACATTCCTGGGACAGAGCACCTGGGGAAAAAAGGCAGTTATGCCTTCTGCTGCTGCAGACTTAAATGTACCAGCCCATCAGCTCTGAATGGAACAACGGAGCTCACAACTTAGCATTTGAGCTTCTATAAGGGACAGACTGACTCCTCAAGCAGCTCTCCAACCCCTGTATATTCAGAGACACCTCATAAAGGACAGCTCAGGCTGACATCTGGCAGGTATCCTTCTGGGACAAAGGTAATGGAAGAAGAAACTGGCAGCAACCCTTACTTTTCTGCAGGTGCTGCAGGTGATCCCCAGGCAAGCAAGGTCTGGAGTGGACTTCCAGCAGTCCTACAGCAGATGGGCCTGACTGTTAGAAGGAAAACTAAGAAACAGAAAGAAATAACTTCATCATTAACAAAAAAGGATGTCCAGAGACCCCATATGAAAGCCACCAACTACAAAGACCACAGGTAGATAAATCCACAAAGATGGGAAGAAACCAGCGCAAAAAGGATGAAAACACCCAAAACCAGAACGCCTCTCCTCCTAAAAGGGATCACAACTCCTCACCAGCAAGGGAACAAGGCCAGATGGAGAATGAGTCTGATGAATTGACAGAAACAGACATCAGAAAGTGGGTAATAACAAACTTCTCTGAGCTAAAGAACGTGTTCTAACACAATGCAAAGAAACTAAGAACATAGGAAAAAGGTTACATGAAATGCTAACAAGAATAAACAGCTTAGAGAGGAATATAAATGAATTGATGGAGCTGAAAAACACACAGGAGAACTTCGTGAAGCATACACAAGTTTCAATGGCCAAATAGACCAAGCAGAAGAAAGGATATCAGAGATTGAAGATCAACTTAATTAAATAAAATGAGAAGGCAAGATTAGAGAAAAAAAGAGTGAAAAGAAATGAACAAAGCCTCCAAGAAATATGGGACTATGTGAAAAAACCTAATCTATGTTTGATAGGTGTACCTGAATGTGACGGAGAGAATAAATCCAAGCTGGAAAACACTCTTCAGGATATTATCCAGGAGAACTTCCCCAACCTAGCAAGGCAGGCCAATATTCAAGTCCAGGAAATACAGAGAACACCATAAAGATATTCCTCAAGAAGAGAAACTCCAAGGCACATAATTGTCAGATTCACCAGGGTTGAAATTAAGGAGAAAATGCTAAGGGCGGCCAGAGAGAAAGGTCAGGTTACCCACAAAGGGAAGCCCATCAGACTCATAGCAGATATCTCAGCAGAAACCATACCAGCCGGAAGAGACTGAGGGGGCTGATAGTCAACATCCTTAAAGAAAAGAATTTTCAACCTAGAATTTCATATCCAGCCAAACTAAGCTTCAAAAGTGAAGGAGCTCAAGAACAAGCAATTGCTCAGAGATTTCATCACCACCAGGCCTGCTTTACAAGAGCTCCTGAAAGAAGCATTAAACATAGAAAGGAACAACTAGTACCAGCCACTCCAAAAACGCACCTAATGGTAAAGAGCATGGACTCAGTGAAGAAACTGTGTCAACTAATGGGCAAAACAACCAGCTAGCATCAAAATGGCAGGATCAAATTCACACATAACAATATTAGTCTTAAATGTAAATGGGCTAAATGTCCCAATGAAAAGACACAGACTGGCAAATTGGATAAAACTCAAAACCCATCAGTGTGCTGAATCCAGGAAACCCATCTCACATGCAAGGATACACAAAGGCTCAAAGTAAAGGGATGGAGGAAGATTTATCAAGCAAATGGAGAGAGAGAGAAAAAAAAGCAGGAGTTGCAATCCTATTCTCTTATAAAATAGACTTTAAACCAACAAAGATCAAAAGAGACAAAGAAGGGCATTACATAATGGTAAAAGGATCAATGCAACAAGAAGAGCTAACGATCTTAAATATATACGCACCCAATACAGGAGCACTCAGATACATAAAGCAAGTTCTTAATGACCTACAAAGAGACTTAGACTCCCACACAATAATACTGGGAGACTTTAACACTCCACTGTCAATATTAGACAGATCAACCAGACAGAAAATTAATAAGGATATCCAGGACTTGAACTCAGACCTGGAACAAGCAAACCTGATAGACATTTACAGAACTCTCCACCCCAAATCCACAGAATATACATTCTTCTCAGCACTACATCACACCTACTCTAAAATTGACCACATAAGTAGAAGTAAATCATTCCTCAGCAAATGCAAAAGAACAGGAATCATAACAGTCTCTCAGACCACAGTGCAATCAAATTAGAACTCAGAAACTAACTCAGAACTGCACAACTTCATGGAAACTGAACAACTGGCTCTTGAATGTTGACTGGATGAACAATGAAATGAAGGCAGAAATAAAATGTTCTTTGAAACCAAGGAGAACAAAACCACAATGTACCAGAATCTCTGGGACATACTTAAAGCAGTGTTTAGAGGAAAATTTATAGCAATAAGTGCCCACATGAGAAGCAAAGAAAGATCTAAAATTGACACACTATCATCCAAATTGAAAGAGCTAGAGGAGCAAGATGAAAAAAAAACCTCAAAACCTAGCAGAAGTTAAGAAATAACTAAGATCAGAGGAGAACTGAAGGAGATAGAGATGCAAAAAACTTTTCAAAAAAATCAGTAAATCCAGGAGCTGGTTTTTTGAAAAGATCAACAAAATAGACAGACCACTAGCCAGATTAATAAAAAAGAAAAGAGAGAAGAATCAAATAGATGCAATAAAAAATGATAAAGGGGATATTGCCACAGATTCCACAGAAATACAAACCACCATCAGAGATTACAACAAACAACTCTATGCACAGAAACCAGTAAGCCTGGAAGAAATGAATAAATTCCTGCACACTTGCAACCTCCCAAGGCTAAACCAGGAACAAGTAGAAACCTTGAATAGACCAATAACAAGGTCTGAAGTTGAGGCAGCAATTAATAGCTTACCAACCAATAAAAACCCAGGTCCAGATGGGCTCACAGCTGAATTCTACTAAACATACAAAGAGGAGCTGGTACCACTCATTCTGAAACTATTCTAAATAATCCAAAAAGAGGGAATCCTTCCCAAATCATTTTATGAGACCAACATCATTCTGATACCAAAACCTGGCAGAGACTCAGCAAGAAAAGAAAACTTCAGGCCAATATCCATGATGAGCATAGATGCAAAAATCTTCAATAAAATATGGCAAACTGATTGCAACAGCACATCAAAAAGCTTATCCATCATGATCAAGTAGGATTCATCCATGGGATGCAAGTCTAGTTCAATATATGCAAGTCTGTAAATGTAATTTGCTACATAAACAGAACCAAAGACAAAAGCCACATGATTATCTAAATAGATGCAGAGAAGGCCTTTGACAATATTCAGCAGCACTTTGTGCTAAGAACTGAATAAACTAGGTATCAACGGAATGCATCTCAAAATAATAAAAGCTATTTATGACAAACCCACAGCCAATATGAATGAGCAAAGACTAGAAGCATTCCCTTTGAAATCTGGCAATAAACAAGGATGCCCTCTCTCACCACTCTGATTTCATATAGTATTGGGAGTTCTGGCCAGAGCAATCAGGCAAGAAAATGAAATAAAGGTATTCAGTTAGGAAAGGAGAAAGTCAAATAGTTTCTATTTGCAGATGACATGATTGTCTATTTAGAAGACCCCATTGTCTCAGCCCAGAATCTCCTGAAACTGATAAGCAACTTCAGCAAAGTCTCAGGATACGAAATCAATCTGGAAAAATCACAAGCATTCCTATACACCAATACAGACTTAAAGAGAGCCAAATCAAGAATGAACTGCCATTCACAATTGCTGCAAAGATAATAAAATACCTAGGAATACAACTAACAAGGAATGTAAAGGACCTCTTCAAGGAAAACTACAAACCACTGCTCAATGAAATAAGAGAGGACACAAACAGATGGAGAAACATTCCATGCTCATGGTTAGGAAGAATCAATATCATGAAAATGGCCATGCTGCCCAGAGTAATTGATAGATTCAATGCTATCCCCATCAAGCTACCTATGACCTTCTTCCCAGAACTGGAAAAAAAATCATAAACTTCATATGAAACCAAAAGAGAGCCCACATAGCCAAGTCAATTCTAAGCAAGAAGAACAAATCTGGAGGCATCATGCTACCTCACTTCAAACTATACTACAAGGCTATGGTAATCAAAACAGCATGGCACTGGTACCGAAACAGAGATGTAGATGAATGTAGCAGAAGAGAGGCCTCAGAGGCAATGTCACACATCTACAACCATCTGATATTTCACAAACCTGACAAAAACAAGCATTAGGGAAAGGATTCTCTGTTTAATAAATGGTGTTGGGAAAACTGGCTAGCCATGTGCAGAAAGTAGAAGCTGGACCCCTTCCTGACACCTTACACTAAAATTAACTCCAGATGGATTAAAGACTTAAATATAAGACTGAACACCATAAAAACTCTAGAAGAAAATCTAGGCAAAACCATTCAGGACATAGGCATAGGCAAGGACTTCATGACTAAAACACCAAAAGTATTGGCAACAAAAGCCAAAATAGACAAATGGGACCTAATCCACCTTCAGAGCTTCTGCACAGCAAAAGAAACAGTCATTAGAGTTAACCAGCAACCAATAGAATGGGAAAATTTTTTTTCAATCTACCCATTTGACAAAGAACTTATATCTAGAATCTACAAAGAACTAAAACAGATTTACAAGAAAACAAACAAACCCATTCAAAAGTGGGTGAAGGATATGAACAGACACTTTTCAAAAGAAGACATATATGAGGCCAATAAACACATGAAAAAGTGCTCATCATCACTGATTATTAGAGAAATACAAATCAAAACCACATTGAGATACCATCTCATGCCAGTTAGAATGGCAATCCTTAAAAAATCTGTAGACAGCAGATGCTGGAGAGGATGTGGAGAAATAGGAACACTTTTACACTGTTGGTGGGAGTGTAAATTAGTTCAACCATTGTGGAAGACAGTGTGGCGATTCCTCAAGGACCTAGAAATAGAAATTCCATTTCACCCAGCAATCCCAATACTGAGTATATATCCAAAGGATCATAAATCATTCTATTATAAAGACACTTGCACATGTATATTCATTGCAGCACTGTTTACAATAGTAAAGACTTGGAATCAAGCCAAATGCCCATCGGTGATTAACTGGACAGGGAAAATGTGGCACATATACACCATGGAATACTATGCAGCCATAAAAAACAGTGAGTTCGTGTGCTTTGTAGGGACATGGATGAACCTGGAAACCATCATTCTCAGCAAACTAACACAAAAACAGAAAACCAGACTCCACATATTCTCACTCATAAGTGGTTGTTGAACAATGAGAACACGTGAAAAAAGGGAGGGAAGCATCACACACTGAGGTCTGTTGGGGGGGACAGTGTGGGGGACAGTGGGGGGTGGGGAGTTGGGGAGGGATAACATGGGGAGTAATGCCAGATATAGGTGATGGGGATGGAGGCAGCAAACCACTGCCATGTATATACCTATGCAACAATCCTGCATGTTCTTCACATGTACCCCAAAAACCTAAAGTGCAATAAAATATACATAAAAATATATATAATATATATATATTTATATAAAAATATATAATATACATATATTTATATAAAAATATGTTATATATAAAATATATCTTATATATATTAGATATATAGAATATGTTATATATAATATATATATTTACTATATGTAAAAAAGATATATATACACACACACACGGCAACCAATTCAGTGGGAAAATACATTTGCTATTTATTAAGTGGAAGTGGTTCATCATGAAGTCATTATCCTTATCGTCATGCTGAATAGGCTGAGGAGGAAGGAGAAGAAGAGGAATTGGTCTTGCTGTCTCAAGGGTGGCAGAGACAGAAGAAAATACACATATAAGGGGACCTGCACAGTTCAAACCCCTGTTGTTTGAGGGGCAACTGTATATATTTTCAGAATAGCTTTGAATATGTAATAGTTCTGGATAAAATATTGGAAACACAAAATAAACAAAACACCAAGTTTTAATCTAGAACACAGCACCTATTTATTCACCACGGCATGCCACCTTATGGAGTAGCGAAGAGCCTGAGACCTAGTGTGCCTCAGGGGAAGCTTTTTCCCATGTTTAGGATTGTGCGTGGGTGTTCTTCTTTCTATAAAAGGCTCATATATCAAAGGTTATTTGGGCAGTACCTTATAAATAAGGCCCCCAAAATGAAAAAAAATATTATTGGTGCCACCACGCATAAAGGAGTTACGACCTTTTTCAGGAAAAAGACAGTGTGTCAGAGGTAGGGGGAGAAAGAGACCTAAAGTTAAAATACTTATTTGTTTTGTCGTATGTATTTATAGAGCATGTACTTGTAGAATACATTTGGCAAATGGCAAATAATAGATTACACAAAATATTTTGGCATTTTGGTAATAGGCTAAACACCACCTATACAAAAAGTAGCATATCTGCAATGAAGCTTTTATTTCAGCTCATTAATTACAAATTTGATTTGCACATTCATTACTTATTTTAATTTTGAAAAGATGACGCGTACTCAGTTAGAAAGGAAATATTCGAATTCTATTTTTTCCCTTTCCACAGTAAGAACTATTTAAGAACTGGTTTTGCTCAATGTTTCAATTATATATTTTTTCCTATGCATTTTACATTTAAAAAAAATAGTTGTAATTAAATATCCTCTGAGATTAAATAAAAATGAAGTAATCTGAGTAGAATTTATGGTTTATAATTGTCCTGTTTACATGAATCTAGAATAAGAACTCTTTATTTTCTCCAAGTCAGGCAATATAAAATTAACTATAATTCCAAATTATTTTTTTTTCTGATGCCATAACTTTTACCTCAAAGAAAAAGAAAGATGTAAATAGAAAATGGTTAAAACTCAGAGGTCTTTTCTATGAAATACTGTTGCTGTTTTGAACTTACAATAATCAATCAATTTTCATAACAATGGAACTGTCTCTGCTTTTTAATCCTTCAGTATTTTTATTACATTTAAACATTCTATGTATTGCAAAAGAATAGGCTATATAGACCACAGACTTTATTTGAACAATGTACAAGGTAATCCAGTTCAAATGCCTAAATGTAATGCCTAAATCCTACCATCAGCAATTCACAAAGTCAGTGGTTCAGTATTATACTATTTGACCCTAAAAATATTTAAGAACTTTGCCAAAGATACTATTAAGCCTTTACTCAGTAAATATTAGAAAGTAGCTTAATTCTAGGAAAATATACCATATAATGTAGTCTTTTAAAGAAAAAATCTCTATACAGATAACATCTGAATCGTCAGTGTTGACACAGGAGAACAAATCTCTGTTTTTAGATCACATCTTTATTTCACCCATTTAGGTTTTCTTTGTTGTTGTTTAGAAAAAACTGTGGTAAAATACATGTAATATAAAATTTGCTTTCTTAATCATTTTTAAGTGTTCAGGAATGTTAAGCACATTCACATTGTTGTGCAATTACCCTCCATAACTTTTTCATCTTGCAAAACTAAAACCATTACAACAGCTTCCCATTTCCATCTCCCCCCAGCTTTGGGCAACCACCATTTTACCTTATGTTTCTGTAAGTTTGACTACTCCAGATAACTCATCTATGTGGTATCAGGCAGTTTGTCTTTTTGTGACTGGCTTACTTGGCTCCGTGCAATGTCCTCAAGGTTCATCCATGCTGCAGTATGTGTTAGAATTATCTTTCTTTTAAGGCTGAATGAATATTCCATTGTATTTCTATACCACATGTTGTTTATCTATTTACCAGTTGGTGGGCATTTTGGTTGCTTTCACCTTTTGGCTATTGTAAATAATGCTGCTATGAACATGGGTGTACAAATATCTCTTCAAGGAATTGCTCAGTTGTTGTTGTTTTGGCATATACCCAGAAGTGGAATAGCTGGGTCAAATGGCAATTCTATTTTTAATTTTTTGAGGAACCACCATACTATTTTTGGTAATGACTGCACCATTTTGCATTCCCAGCAACAGTGCACAAGGGTATCTATGCAGTTTTGAAGTCCTTGTGATTCTTTGTAAAATGTGTATCTAGATAAATTTTGGTTGAATGTGGAGGAAATCTCCAGCAAAAATTTTGAGAACTATCTACTACAAAAATTCTCCCAAAGCAACTCCTCCCAATTCACTAAATACCCAATATTCCATACAGAAAGAAAATTCTGAATATTGACAATGACAAATGCTTTCAATATAAAACATAGTAGCTATCAAAATAAGAAAATAGAATGCATAAACATCAAAGTATTGGGACCAAAATTATTAACAAGAAAACCCCCTGAACTTGTAATTTTCCCCCAACTGCAGTATAAATTAATCAAGAATGCCTTGTTTGAAAACATCCTAGCTTCCAGTCTAAATAATCCATGTGGTTATAGAGTTCTTAACGTCTGATTTGCATATATTTATGCCAATTCTTCTCTACATGCAACATCTCTTCTCATCTTAGCTCTGTGGTCTGCTCTTTGCACTTAGTGACTATTGAGATCTCTGCCTGCTTTTAGCCTTGCTTTCATAAACAATCATATCAGGTATCAGGGAGCTGAATAACATTGAACTTAATTATCTTGGTTAGTTAATCTCCCATATTTACCAATATATCTATTAAATATCTTATCTTCTTCCCATTCTTCTATGAAAACTCACTTCTTATCTTTCAGTAGTTTCTTTAATCTTTAAGACTGTCAGAAATTGTTTGTCTTGAGGTATGACAAGATTATTTTAAAAATTAGTTTAACAAAGACAAATCATCAAAGAACCAGTATATTTATGCTTTTACTCTCTAAAGACTTTAGAGGCAAAATCCCATTTATAAATTTCACAAATCTCCAACTACTTCACCACCTCTTATTGTATTTTGCCAAACATCAGGTTATATAGTTTTTAAACTATTTTACTGTTAACTGTTGGTTATTTTTACCTGTAGATGCATATTCATAGCTTGAAATAAGTAACCTTTTGGGAGATTATTTGACTTAATGATTTAGCATTAGTCTGTTCTTGCCTTGCTATAAAGAAGTACTAAAGACTTGGTTATTTATAGAAAAAAGAAGGTTAATTGGCTCAGAGTTCCACAGGCTATACAAGATACACAGATAGGGAGAGGAACTCAGGAAACTTACAATCATGGCAGAAGATGAAGCAGGTGCACACACATCACGTGGCCATAATAGCAGCAAGAGAGAGAGAGTGAGGTGAAAGGTGCTACATACTTTAAAACATCCAGATCTCGTGAGATCTCATTATCATGAGAACAGCACCAAGGCGATGGTGCTAAACCACTCGTGAGAAATCCACCTCTAAGATTTCATCACCTCTCACCAGGCCCCGCCTCCAACACATGGGATTACAATTTGACATGAGATTTGGGTGGGGACCCAGAGCCAAACCATTTCCATGATCCTCTCTAAAATCTGGGACAAAGAGTAATTTTTCCCATAAAAATAATGATTTTCTGTTACTTGTTTTTCTAAGACAGAACCAGAATGAGGAATGAAAACTATGGACTTAAACAATTATAAGTTAATATGAGCCACATCAAAGAGGCTGTTAGTAAGTGAGAGTCCCAGCCTCCCAGTAAAACCCAATGCTGCATGTATAAATCAGCAAGCTGCCTAGAACCCACTCGGAACTTAAGGGACTTACAAATTCATTTGGAACTTTGGAGCTATTTTTAGAAAATTCAAAGTCATTTAAAAAACCAAAGCCAGGATTTCTGAGAAAGGGAAAAATTAATCTTTAGCTAGTAAAGTATCTAATTCAGGAGAGACACAAAACAAAAACAAACAAACAAAAATGGCCAGGTGTGGTGGCTCATGTCTGTAATCCCGGCCCTTTGGTAGGCTGAGGAGGGTGTACCACCTGAAGTCAGGAGTTCAAGGTCTAGCTGGCCAACTCGGCAAAACCCTGTCTCTACTAAAATTACAAAAATTAGCAGGGCTTGGTGGTGTGTGTCTGTATTCCCAGCTACTCTGGTATGTATTATTTCAAATGTGAGGCTGAGACATGAGAATTGCTTGAACCCAGGAGGTGGAGGTTGCAGTGAGCTGAGAGCGCATCACTGCACTCCAGTCTAGGCGACAGGTCAAGACCCTGTCTCAGAAAAAGAAAACGAAAGACACGGCACAGTGGCTCATTCCTGTAACCCCAGCACTGTGGGAGGCTAAGGTGGGCGGATTGCCTGAGACCAGCATGGGCAGCATGATGAAACCCTGTCTCTACTAAAAATACAAAAATTAGCCTGGTGTGGTGGTGTGTGCCTGTAATCCTAGCTACTCAGGAGGCTGAGGCAGGAAAATCACTTGAACCCACGAGGCGGAAGTTGCAGTGATCTAAGATTGATCATGCCACTCCAACTTGGTTGCCAGAGCGAGACTCTGCTCTGGGGAGGGGGAAAAAAGAAAAGAAAGAAAACAAAGCCAAAATCTCTTAGGCGCCATATAGCAGCATGGATGTCCTATGGGAGCAATAAAATCTCTGCCCTTCCTCGAAGGACTTTCAGTTCTGCATTCCTTTCCAGTTAAAAAGTATCTGATTCATGAATGCTAATGGCCATATTATTTTTCTTCTTTTTTTTTTTTTTCAGAAGAATATACCCAAATCATGGGAGGGGACATTACAGACATCGAACAATAGGGTCTCCAGTCTCAAATTAATGTGTGTGAGTGATTTAATAATGTCACCAATAACTGGTAACAAGAACAGCTGTAAAGACCTGTGGGGTTTGGCTTGACTTCACAATAAATAAAGACAAATTGGAAAAGAATTCCTCTAAACAGTTACTGTGAGAAAAATGCTATGACAAAATTTCAATTTGGATGAGACAAGAACTAAATTAAATTTCTGGGAATTGGTCCTATTCCCAGGGCTACGGGAACTCCCATTTCTTAACGGTATTCTTGTATTGCAATATAGAAGGAAGCCTGCAGGAAATGGGCTGTCTGCCCTTGTTGATAAAATTGACCTGTTAAAGATGTGTCTCTTCTCTCAAGGCATTGCCTCATTTCTTGACAATGCTATTAAACAATGAAAAGGAGGAGGACCATGTAAGAATTTTCTTGGTTTAAAATTTATAAGAGAAAGTATTAAGAGGACCAAAAATATGCTTAGATTCTTGGATGAAAAGAAACAACAGCATAAGTAGCAAACTACGACAAAGTAATATATGGACATAATAATAAATGTGTCTGTATTTGTTGAGTGCTTATGATACTGTCAGACACGATTCTTGGATATATTTATGTGTTAATTTATTTAATCCTCATTTTATAGATGAGGAAAATTATTCTTACTTACAAACGAGGAAAATGAAGGTCAGAAAGTTTGAGAAATTTACCTAAGAACATACAGCAAAACATACTATTTTTGTATGTAAAAGTACTAAATAGTACTTACTATTGTAAGTACTCAATAAATTCCAGTGACTATGTGTCAGGAGAAAGCAAATGACACCAAACCAACAAAAGCAACAAACTGGAACCCAAATGTATTCATCAGGAATCTTCTAAGTAGAAAGCAACTTAATACAGTAAATTAGGTGATTATAAACATATTACGTAATTATTTTAGAAGACCTGGAAAATACGGGAAAGTGGAAAGGAGGGGAAAAAATCACTGAGTTTTACAACTCCAAGCCAATCACTGTACAATCACTGTTCATATTTTCCTGTTTTGTGTAGGTTTATGGTCAAAGTGTACTTGTTCTTTTAAACCTAACACTGAAATTTTTCATGTTGTTATATATTTTATATAAAATAATATGTATTTTTAAAATGTCATAACTTTTCCTTATTGTTTAAGATTTAGATTCTTTACCTGCACACATTGATATTATAAATAATATACAGTTTATTTTTTTTGAATAATGTTTTCTGAATCTATACTTTTCTTTAGGAGATACTCCTGGAGGTCAAAGTAGTGCATCATAGGATAGGAGCCTATGTAGATTTTTCTATAGTTAATAATAATTTAATTTCACATTTAAAAATAACTAAGAGTATAACTGGATTGTTTGTAGCACAAAGCATAAATGCTTGAGGGGATGGATACTCCATTTAACCTGTGATTATTACATCTTGCATGCCTGTATCAAAAACATCTTACATTCCCTCTAAATATATACGTATACTATGTACTCACAAAAATTAAAAATAAATTATTTTAAAAAAGAAGAGACTGAAAACATTGTCTTATTTGCTATGGAAATTAGAAAACTCACAGCAGCGAAGGGGATGCTAAAGGCCCTAAAACCCATTCGGTTCTTTTTTGAAAGAGAGCTGAGGTCACCAGTCACACCACCAAATTGCTAAACCATAAGCACCTCTCTTTATATACTCTCCTTTTTTTCTTGTTAAAATGAATGAGTTATTCCTGCACCCACACAAGGCCACCCTCTCCATTTGCACTGGATCTCATCCTTTCTTGTCTGCTCAAGAACATGGCTCCTATAGATGGCTCCCATCACTTCCCTGCATTCTCATATTGGTATTTCTACTGAGTCATTCCATCTTCAAATAAAAGTGTTGCAATCTCTCTCTCTTAGAAAGCAAACCTTCTTTGACCTCCACCTTCTTCCAGTTTCGGTCTCATTCCCCTACTCCATTTGCAGAGGGATTTTGTGAAGGAGTTTTAGGTTCTCCACTTTAGATTCTCTTGTTTCCTCTTGAACCCATTTCTCTTTTTCATTCATTCGAGATGTTCTTGGCTGTTCAAATAGCATTCCTCTGGGTTATCATTTCCCTTAGGAAATGGGCAGGAATTTGTTTCAGATTATTTTTGCCAAGAAATAGCTCTTGCTTAAACTCAGAGTGAAAGGGACTTGATAAGAACACGGAACACGGAGGTAGAGTAGGGAAGGACAAAAGGAGTTGGTACCAAGAAAATGATTTTGAAGTTCATTGAAAGAGAAAAGAAAATGAGTTCTGAGACATACAGGTCTAATTGTGAGCATGGAGTACTTTTATGTCACCTGCAGGGTTGATTCTGACGAGGACGCATACTTTGCCAATGTATCTAGGAAGGCTGCAGTCATGAGGCAAGATAAAGGTCCTGGAAAAGTCGGTAGTGGTGAAAGCCCTTGCTTGAGTAATTGAAAGCTAAACTGAAAAAAGCACCGTGAAATATAATTTGGCTCTCTTCTCCAGGGAATAGAGAAAATGATCTAATAGGTCTTTTTCATCTCTGCTTTTTGTGACCTCTGGCTGTTAACATCACTCTTCCTCGTTATGTCAAAATGAATTTCCTATTTACTACTGAACTCTAGAAAATGATTTCTCTCCCTAGGTAAGACAACAAACTAGCAATGGCTACATGCACTTCATTTCAACTTAATCAATGTCCAAGGAGTCATTTTTAAATGGGTAATATTATTTCCAGGAGATTTTGCTTATTTGCTGAGTCATGGTTCCTTTTCACTGTCAAGCCAGAGAGCTCCCCAAATTTGAGAAGGAATTCCCCAAAGAGTGTAAAATGTGTTTGCAAAATGGGAAGCAAAATGAAGTGATATGGCCTTTAAATCGCCAATAACCTCCACAGCAGGGCTGTTTATTAGTACTAGAATCTGCTTGGCTTGTTTTTTTTTTTTTTTTTCCAGAGACAATAGACACTGAAAAACAGTGGTGCAGGATGACTGCATTTCTATTCTATGGTATTGCATAAATTTCTTTTTCTTGGGCAGGCAGAAGGAATAGAAGTTATTATTTAAATTTTTTTCCAAGCAATAAATAAATGGTGTTCTTTGGACATACATACACACACATGCAAATATAGACACACACACACATACACATATGTATATATCATTTCTGTCACTAAGAATAAGTGAAAGTTGGCTAATTTGTAATTTACAAAAATATAGATCATTGTTCCCTGTGCAAGTTTGATTAAATGAGGCAATAAATCATATGTCCAAAACATGCCAAGCATCTGCCAAGGCAAAAGTTGGCTCAGAAAGTGAGGAGTAGAGAACTGTGGAGCAGTAAGAATTTTATAGTCTGTCACTGGCATGACAAGTAATGATAAAGGGCAGCATGATGTCTCCTCTACTGACAGGCCAGCAACAAATTCTCCATTGTAATTCTTTTGTTTGGCCTTCTTTATCTTCATTTAAATGGGCTGCACCTCCTTGAGCTGCAGCAAAGATATATATTTTCCCTGCTAATGATGTGTCTCCCATGGTCTTGGGATGATTTTCACACTTGATAAAGTTCACCTATGGGGGAGACTGCAATCAGTTGACATGCTGCAAAGGAGAGAGACACGACGTTGATTTTTCCCACTCTCTTAGGGCAGACAAACCCTGCATCGCTAGTGTTTTAGCAAGGCTAATCTCTCAGGAAGGATTTGCTTTTTCCAATAACTTTATAAAGATCATTCAGCCTATAAATTCTGACTGATTCTCAAAACTTGATCTAATAATAATAGACCAAATCCCTGTTTATTATTATTATTATTTATTATTATTTGAGATAGAGTCTTGCTCTGTCGACAGGCTGGAGTGCAATGGTGCAAACTTGGCTCGCTGCAACCTTCGCCTCCTGGGTTCAAGAGATTCACCTGCCTCAGCCTCTGGAGTAGCTGGGACTACAGGTGCGTGCCACCATTACCAGCTAATTCTTTTTTTTTTCTTGGTATTTTAGTAGAGAGAGGGTTTCACCATGTTGGCCAGGACGGTATCCATCTTCTCACCTTGTAATCCACCCAACTCAGCCTCCCAAAGTGTTGGGATTACAGGCGTGAGCCCTCATTTTGCGACTGAGAATACTTTTTCTACAATCATTATTAAGATGAGAATAAACAAATACACATTAAAAGTGATTAAAACACTAGTTAATAAAACTGGAACTAAGCAAAGTCAATACTAGAAATGCAGTTTCTCTTTGAACATGCCATGAACAAATAAAATGTAACATAAATGTGGTAGAGAGAAGTACTATTAGAAATATAGGGTGCAGCCCTCACAGTGTTGTAAGTTGCAGTAGAAGCAGGGATATAGTAAGTTTTCACATGGGGCAATACTATCTCCAAATAGGGCTCCTTTATTTTAGGGATTGATACAAATGACATACAAATTCTGAAAGGGAAGATCCTGGAAATTGAATTAGAGGAATAATATTTATACAGATAAAGAGGGGGGAAGGGACGTTATAGTCTTGGGAATGAGGAATAAAAAGGCAAGGAATAATCAATCCTGAGATGGTTCTTAATTATGAAAACACAACTAAAAACTAAACAACTGACCAAACACTCAACCAAGCAACAAAAACAACAATCCCTGCTTGGGTGGCTTCTTACAAAAAAAATTGCTAAACTATGTAGTCATGTGAATCCAAAGGAAACTAAAAATGCTAAAACAAACTCTGATCTCTCATCTCATCATTTTTCCCTTAATGACTATAATATCTAAATGCTTTCATTTTCATTTTTGGAAGGTAAGCAATACATTTACAAATAAAATATTTAAAATATATGAAAGTATATATTGAAAAAATATATTTAAAATATATAAAATATATATGAAATATATATTTAAAATATATGAAAGTATATATTTAAAAATAAATCCTACCTCATACTTCCTAAGACCACGTGGAAGAACTGACGCCTTTTTTTTTGAGATGGAGTCTTCCTCTGTATCCCAGGCTGGAGTGCATTGGTGTGATCTGGGCTCACTACAACCTCTTCCTGGACCCAAGTGGTCCTCCTGCTTCAGCCTTCCAGGTAGCTAGGACTACGGGTGTGTGCCATTCAACCCAGATAATGTTTTATTTTATTATTTTTTTTTGTAGAGACAGGGTCTCACTATGTTGCCCAGGCTCGTCTTCAATCCCTGGGATAAAGTGATCCTCCTACCTCCATCTAACAAAATGTTGGGATTACAGGAATGAGTCACCATGCCCTGTTCCTTCTCTAGCTATAAACATTTTCAGGTCTCCTCTATACGAGAGAAACTAATAAAAATATTTATTTGAAATATTTTTTTGTAGCTAATAACAAAATATTATACTTTCCATTGTCCCTAAATTTATTGAAAAGATGGTCTTTATTCCTTAAGTACTGTGATTTGGCTTTCACCTTTACTTCTGTTTTGAAATTGCTATTGCAGTGACCTCTACTGTCAATGCAAACACACATTCTAAAATTTGTCTCACCGAACCATACCACTTTGAAACTTTGTGCTTGGCTTTTATGATCCTGTGATTCTATGGCAGGCTCCTCTTCTACTCCTCATCTGTAAATCCTGTTGTTACCCAGAGACCCTCCCATGGCCTGCTCCTCCCTCATCCTCCTGGTGATTTCAGCCTCCTATGGACTGAAGACTCCCAAGACTTCCTCTAGTAACTTTGGGCTTTGTATTCTATCTCATCGCCTCTGTGAAGCAGAGACACAAATAGTGGAAACCTTTGCTTTAAGGCACAAGACCAAATGGCTACTAGTTTGGGGATGGTCTATTCCAGGCTTTCTCAATGCTTTTGGCATTTGGGGCTTGATAAGCATTTATTATGGGGACTGCTGTGATTTTTTAGTGACATCACTAAGCTTTATTCTCTAGACATCGGTATCTCCAGGCATTGTGATGGCTGCATGGCAAAAGTGCCCCTGATTAAGAAACCCTGATTGATCTGAAAGTGGCATTCTAATACCAACAAGAAAAGAGGAACAATTGGTTAAATGCAGTGTTGTTAGTTTCCAGAAATGAGCCCAAATTTCAAAATAATATGATATTGTTTTGAATGACATCATTATGTTTTGAAATCTGCACTTCTCCCCACCCTGACCACCTTCATTGACCTTGTTACTTGGTAGGGCAATTTGGCAGCATTTCATAGAATTTTGTTTTTCCCCCTGCTTGCTCTGTTATTTACTTTCCCTGGAAAATAGATTGAACAGCAGTAGCAGTGGTGGGCAGCCTTAATGCAGCCTAGAATAGAAAGTCCTTATGGAGGGAGAGGTGGGGATTACTGACAGCTAACTGATCCTGAAAAAAGGAAAATAAAACTTTTCAGGGGAACAATTCAAACTGTACCAAGTTCACTTTTTGATAAGTTACTGACACTTGACATGGCTGGGTCTCCTTATGCACATGAATTTAAACTTATCTAATGTGAAAATCAAAATTACACCAGTAAAATTTTGGACCTTCATTACTTTTCACTTATACTCTTTTTAGTTTAAATAGGCACTTTTAAGTATTCTCCATACCAACAGATGATGCACATCTTCCAAGAATGTGCCCCTCCAGTATACAAAAACACCTTTCTCTACCTGCTTTGAAGTTTGTTTCTTGGTGAATCAGTCATTGAGAGTAGGGGCTTGGCTGTGACAATTTTGGAAAGAATTGGTATCTTTAGAGTAAGAATTTGGGCACACCTAGACAGAGTTTGCTGGTTTAGTCTGAGTAGAACACACCAAAACGAAACAAAATGCAAAACAAGAACTAAAAATCTTAGCCAAATGCTTATATTAAAGAATCTTTTAAATTAGATACAAGAAAATCCTTTCCCTTCCATGACATGATACCTAAGTAGATTAACTAAGTCCCTAAAATAGGAAGGATAAAAAAGACTGCATTCACTATACTACAAAGTGAGTCATGATAATTATATTCCACTTGAAACTTGACCAAAACTTACATTTTGCAAACTACTTCATAGAATGATGTAGGTACAGCCAAAGGGGAAATATTCACTTTTAAGCAATACTTTGAGCTTCCCATTTGTAAAAGATTTATGTTTTCTGAAGTTTCTTAAAGCAGCTCAGTTGCTATGACTGGCAGCCAGCCAACTGATTCAAGTGAATTGGAGTTTAAGTTTTTTTTTTTTCATTAGTGTCTCTCGTAGCCCTATTTTTGAGTCATTGCCTTTTTCTTCCTAGAAAATTCAAGGTATGAAATTCCCCACTTCTATTCATCTGTGAAACTGTTAACCAGGCAATAGTGAAACAGAGGATTCCCCTAAATGATTCTGACATTCTTCAGGAGCAAGACCATTGATCACTTTTAATCTTAATGGACTGGAACTAATTTCCGAAGACCTAAAGTTTCCTCAACTGGAAAGGAAATAAATTATAAGAAACACCAACAAAAACTCGCATACAGAAAACATAAGCCCCAGAAAGTAAAACTCATGTCTTAACTAAACAGTTGATCAGTGGTGATTAATGCCTTCTACATAAGACTTGACAATAAATTTCTCTCTGTAAAACTACTGTGACATTCTTTTCATGTAGTGTCACATGAATGTAATCTTAAAAGACACCCCCATCTCCGCATCACTCTCTCTGCCCTCACCCTACTTAATTTTTCTTAACGATTGAGTATTTGCCTCAGCTTGTCTTCCTTTTTAGGATGGGTTCCTTTGCATGTGTCAGGGTTCAAAAAGAAAGTGCTAGCCACAGGCATCTGCTGGGTAGGGATAGCATCTAGCATCCCCAATTATGTTTGTGAAAGCTTTCCACCCCAAACATCACTTTTATTTTTATAAGTAGCAAACAAGCACTTCATCTAAACTGTAAATCAATAAATTATAAGCATGCTTTCTATCCCAACGTTTCTCCATGCAAAAACAGTGGAGAAAAGGCGACAAATTTTAAAACTCCCTAGGGAAAAATTTCCAATTACAAGGCCCCTTCATTCATTCTAATATGGCTCTTAGATAATTCCATTTCATGGCTCTGGTAGTAATAGGCTGGAAAAGTCAAGAAAACAGTTTTTCTTCTAGAGCCTCCAGAAGGTGTATTGCCCTGCCTGCTAATTCTGGACTTTTGACCACCAGAACTGTAAGAAAATAAATTTGTATTATTGTAAGCCTTTAAATTTATAGTAATTTTTTACAAAAGCAATAGGAAACTAATATTGTGGTGATCACTGGTACGTGTGGTTTGGAAGAACAAGTTTTAATACTGCTTCTGTGCTTATTGATTATGATTGCTTTGATATTTTACTAAGAGCAACTCAAAATAATGTTGTGCTTTCTTATATTAAATATAAGCATACTAATAAGGGAAAATGTCAGATTCTGGTTTTTGTTTAGAATGAAGTCTTAATTTAAAAAATCTAGATTATGTGCTGATGAGGTTATGCATGAAACTTTACTTCTGTCTTCTGTACAACTATAGGAATTATAGAATTATATTTACAGCTTAAAATTAGCCTATGCTATCAGTTGTTCCATAAATAAAAATTATTTATATTGTAAGTGTATCTTTATATTACTTAAAATAAAATACTAAAATATTAGGGCAGATTTATCACAAATTAATAAAAAACTTTTATTTTGTAAGGAAATGATAGGCTTCTTGCAAACTTCCCTAGTGATCTGATTTTCTACAATCTTACTAGTTTCTTACTTTTCTATGATACATCCATAATTAATAACAAGTTCCTTTCAACATGTCAAAGGTTTAAAAGAATCTTGATAAGTAAATACTTAGGGTTACTAAAATATAATTCTTCATCAAAGCTCATTTCTCAAGTGTTTATGAAACAAATATTCTCTAACATGCTAAACAGGGCTTATTACTAAACAAACAGATTGCTGCTAAAGGAGAATTTTCAGATAATTTCAACTTGCTTTTGTGGGCATCCTCTAAAACAAACCAGCCCTATTAACACTGTGCTTTTACCCCAGTTAGACTCATTAACTTCTGGCTTCCAGAAATGTAGGATAATAAACTGTGTTGTTTTAAGCCACTAAGCTTGTGGGAACTTGTTATGGCAGCAGTAGGAAATTAATACACTATTTACATAGTGTATTAATTATATTTTTACTAAATAGTTTATTGGGGTTTGATTGAGATTGTGTTGAATCTATAGATCAATTGAAGCATAATTGATGATTAGTAGTAAAGCTTCCAAATCCATGAACATAGTATACTTCTTTCTTTCTTTCTTTAGGTTCTTTTTAGTTTTTCTGAGCAAGTTTCCATAGTATTTAGTGTGTAGGTTATATATTTTACCAAATTTATTCCTAAATATCTGATATTCTGATGAAATTTTAAGTACAATTTCATTATCTTATTTCCAATCTTCAAATTTGCTAATGTATGTATACAATTGATTTTTATGTTAAGTTAGTATACTGAAATCTCAATCATTTCTATTAATGAAGTTCAATGAAGCTAGAAATGAAAGATTAGAAGACTATAAATAATTTCTTCCCCATGTAACTAGAAATTTACAAATAATTTTAGTTTTCTGAAAATTCTAAATTTATTTGATGATTTCTTTAAGTCTTCCCATCTGAAATGTTTTATGTCCATTTCTGATTCAAGATTCTTGAGACAGAAAATGAACAGCATGTCAGCAATTCTTAGAATGGGACTCTGAGAGCAGTTCTAAGGTTGTTGTGGCAGGTCCAACGCAGAAAAACCTTGGTGATTATGTTTCGAGTGGTGCAAATAGCTTGAAATGTTTGAAATAAGAGAGTTCTTTGTTTTTTTTTTTTTTTTTTTTTTTTTTTTTTTTTTTTTTTTTAGAAATAAGACACATTTAGCTTTGTCCTGGGAAATACTTGTGACATTTTTTTTTAGATCATGCATAACAAGCTCTTTGAAAAGTCACTGTGCCTCATCACTGTACTTTTCTTTGAAATCACAATAATGGTAAGTACTAATCTCCTTTCTCATTAAGCACAAAGTGTTCGTCAGTCTCCACAGTTGGAAGATTGCTTTTTTCTTCCTTCTGTATTGTATGCTTTTTGGTGACAATTTAATGAATGCACTAGTGTGAAGGCTAATCTTAACCCAGGCAAATTGAGATAAGTGTACCTACTCCCAGATTTTGAAGAAGCCCTGTGAAGACAATTTTTGCTTTTCTCCTTTTCTTTTAGAATGCTAGAAGGAAAAAGGATACTGCTGGGGGCTAGGGGAGACAGATCCAACAGATAATGAAGTTCCTATCTAAAATGCCTGTTTAGAGCATAAAAACTTTCTTTCCCCTTTTACACACACCTTCTGAATTGATAACATCTATCCTATGAAAAAGATAGTAAATGGAAGCTTCTGAATATTCAATTTCCTAATAACATCATAAGTCGACCAGAATTCTAGAGGTGAGAGGTAGCAGTAGACAAATATAATTGCTTCCTCTCAAGCTCTCACCTGACTTATTCACAATCCCACTTTCAGTCCTAATTGACTTTCCCCAGGAGGCCAAATCTTCCTTTTCTCACAGAGAAGTTTAAGATTTAACATATGCCCATAAATCTGTCAGTGCTTATGCATACATGTGTGCATAAGCGTGTTTGCCCCGTTGATAATCTTTCATGAAAGATTACAAAAGTGAAAGAAATGAGTTTTAAAATTTTCAGTTGATTAAGGCAGGGTGGGTCAACAAATGGGTGAAGAATTAAGAGAAAGTTATGGTCAATTGAATGAGCCTTTGGAGGTTTATTATTTCACCTGCATATTAGGTGCTGAGACCTATGAGGGACAAGACAAGCAAGCACACGCCAAAGACCCAGGCCTGAGATAGGAAATAGTATTATTGAGAAAGTAATAACATATATTTTTAAATATATAATTTAAATATTTCAACATATAAGTTTGAAAATATAGTATGTATTTAAAAACATACATATAAATAAATAATGCATGTTCATTAACCGAATTTCAAAAGATACCAAAATATATATAGGCTAAAAATAAGTTTCCCAATTGTCTCCCAGTGCCTCAGTTTCCCTCTCTAAAGGCAGGTTCTTCTGTCTTTGCAAAGATTAACAACCCTTTTGAAAAATAAATTTGCCAAGAATTCTAAATATTTCAAATTCTATTTGTATGTACGTAGAATTTTTGAAATTCACATTCATTTTCTGTTAAACTGATCAAGAAGGCTCCATAGTAAAAGTTATAGCCTGATTTTCCTGGTGTTCCTGAGAGTGTCAGGAAATGGTAACAATATGGGTTATATAAAGCTAAATATTTAGAAACATTTTTGAAGAAATTGCACTGATCTGGATGTCACACTTGTTTCATTTTATTCTCAGCTGTGATCCAGATACGATATTCTTTTAATTTTTCATTTAGTTTGATTTTAGCTTAAACATTATGCTAAGACTCTTTCCTTGCTATAAATTCATATTTACTCTTTCCAAAGTTTTACTTTCTACATCCACTTTAATTAAAACATATCTTAGCGGTCATCTTTACCATTTCATTCAATGATTGGCACATTGCAATCAATTTCTAGGTTGCATTTAAGGTTCTACAATTGATACCTGTCGCTGCTCTCCTGTTGCTATAACATAGTGCAGGCAGACTTCCTTAACTTGTGGACTTTTGGCTTAGCCTTTCTTGTTTCATTTGCTGAACTGCCTACCAATCTCATCGATGATGGAAATAAAACGTATTTTTCTCTATTTAGTGTTCCCAAGTCTCTTCTTACCTGTCTTCCTGCTGACGAATGGCAAATTCTTTGAAGATACGACTATTGATCATTAGCTGTCCTGGGGGAATACAGTTGTACTGCAGAAAGAAATCATCTGTCCTCTAGCGTGAGCAGTGTTATAGCTCTGATATGTATAGCCCAGGGAGCTGATGTAGTTGTAGGGCCCAGAGATGCCATAGCAAGCAGACAAAATAGGCCTCTTTTAAACACAGAGGGATTTCAAAACTCAATTGAGCAATAATATTTCACTCGAAGGGCAAGGAGACAAAGAACTAAAACAACAGTTTCTGAATCTTACCTGGGAGTGGTGTTTTATCGTTATGAATGAAACAGATATTGTCATCATCCACATTGACACAGTGAGCACATTTTAAAAGTCTAAATGGCCAGGAAAAAAGTATCAAGGCAATAGCATTTTTTAGAAATTTTAAACCAATAAGCTTCAGGACAATTAAATCAGCCAAATTCCATTTGTTTCATTTTCAACTGAATTAACTATTTTAATATCTCAAACCTTCAAACTGTTATTTTAAACCTGCGTAAAAGCCACAGCAGCATGTTTAGTCTTCACACAGGTTATGACAGAGGAAAGAAAAGCATAAAGTGGTAAATTTATCTGCCCAAAATTTTACCCAGATTTATAGAAATTTAAAGTTCCTAACTTTTTTAATCTCTTCTTTTTGGTAGAATAAAATAATTTCAGTGATAAGAAGCCCTAAAGAAAATCTTGAAGGCAATTCTGAATAGAAGTGACGACCTTTATGACTGAATAGGCATGTTATTTCAGTTTAAAGGACAAGATTCTAATGTTTAAGAGTTGATGTTTCCTTTTATCCAGAGCTTCACTATCCAGCAGCTTATACTACTTAAAAACAAAAAGCCAAGAATAAACCCAAACCTTCCTACCATGACAACCCTTAAAATTATTGTTTGATTAATGGCTCATGCTGTCCTAAGGTGATGCCTAATTATGCACGATGTTTCACTCATTATGTAGTGAAGTAATGGCATAGCACATTAGTTTGAGAACAGGGAAATGAATACTTTTTAATTATATATCTCCCACATTTCCTTCCCTCCTTTCCCAAGGGAGCTTCAATATGTACTTGGCTAGCTCAAAGATAAGGAAAAAAAAAATCTCTCTAAAGCCTCCACCAGAGCAGCAAACTATTCACTGCTACAAATGACCACTCAGAGATTGTTTAAATTAGCTTTAAAAAAATTGTTCTCCATTGTCACAATTGCTGTCAGTAAATGTTAGTAATTCCAGCTTTTCACAGATGGGCTTTCAGCAGCTTTGACCCATTACTGACTATGAGTCTGTCTATAGTAATGACTCCCTCCAAAAGACACTTGCTTTTCTTCAAGTGCTGGAAACAAAGAATGGTGGGTTTTCCCCTTGCTTGATTGCTATGCTTTATATTAATAAGAAAGGGACATTCGAATGGGATAATACTGAGCCCAGAGATCTCACTTCAGCCATATACCACCCGGCACATTTTCCCCTGACATGACGAGAAGCCCTAAACATGATGTGATCCCATTTCCACTGTCAGATCGGCAAAACCCCCTCCCTGCCACTAAGCATGCAGGCTGGGCTGGGCAGTGCTGTGTCTGCCAGACATTTAGGAGTGGTCAGGCTTAGACCTTTAAGAGGTTAGAGGTCAAGAGTTTCTGTTATCTGAAGCATGTGATCCAAGGTGTTGTTATTCTATACCAATGACCATACTCTTGCACATGACACCTCTGCCTCAACTTGCCAGCCTTTAAAATATAGGGCACTTTGATGCAGTGATTCCTAATTTCATACTGTATTCATTCATTGCACAGATATGCTGGAGTGCTTACTATGTCCTAGGTACCTCTCTAGGCTCTGGGTATATATAGCAGTGAACAAAACAAAAACCATTAGCCTTTCTGGAGCTCATATCTCGGTAGGGAAAACAGACAATTAAAAATTTGTGTGTGAGCGTGTATATGTGTATGTGTGTGTGTGTGTGTGTGTGTGTGTGTGTGTGTGTGTGAAACAGAGGGAGAGTAAAGGGGGGTGGTAGTAAAAAAGAAAAGAAAAGAAAAGCAGAGGACTTTGAAGAAAAATCAAACAGCACAAGATGAGCAAGAAGTACCAGGGCATGGGGTTAGGTCAGATCACGGGGCAGGTAAGGCTGATACGACCTTCTGAATTTGAACTGGAACCTGGAGGAAGTTTGAGGAGGGGGTGCGCCTGACTGTTTCAGTCCTTGTAGCTATGGCAGCATAACTGCAACTGCTCAGTTTTGCTCTCCTGCAAGACGCTGAAGTTGTCCAAGTTTGGTTGTGACAGTTGCCTTCCCTCTATATTTTTATATTGCTGCTAGATTCCAATACTGCTACAAATTGCCACCAATTTAAACATGCCGTGGCAGTGTCAAAAGTCATATTCAGAAATATTTCGCACATTGGCAATTCATTCTGCCGACGAAATACAATTCTTTGTGGGATCTGCTTCTCGGAAAGACACTGTTACTCGGGCTCCATTTCATCATTAAGTCACCTCCTATAAATGCAAACAGAATTTATACTCTCATCCACCAATTTAGCTGTTATGTATCATGAACACATTGTGCCTACATGTGGCTTATTCCACTGCCAGGCTTAAATCTTATGTCCCTATTTACAAGAAATACAGCTTATTATTATTCTGCCATCCCATAACACTTAAGGCAGGTGGGATAAATAATTCTGTGTTCTGTGGTATATGTCATCGGGCCACCTATTCTTTGTACACATTTGAATGTGCTTGGCAGTTTGTTAAAACTGCGTGAGTGACTCACCATGCAGAAAAGTTCTCTCTGTTAAATAAGTGATGTCTAGATCCCAACAATCATTCCCGCACTTGGAATTCAATAAGATGAATACGTCAATGGCCAATGCCACTTACGATTTATATGAGAATTCAAATTTATATTTATGGAATGCCTTTTTGTGAGCTCCTCTGCTACATAATTACAAAGAGGCTTTATGCTTAGTATTGTTGTGACAATAAATAACAGGACAATGGAAGGCAATAAGATCTTGTCATTGCTACAGCCTAGGAAATAAAGAGAACTCAGCATGGCATGTGTGCACATGCAAAGCACCGGCTGAATTCACTGTCAAGTATGTACAGTCCTAGAAATTACCATGTGGGTATCATTGCCTGAATGTTGTAATTATGGTTACAATGCTTTGGAAGACATACCCATTTGTAAATAGATACTTTAAATGCAACTACTCTATTATGAGAAAAAAACCACACCTCCTTTACAGAAGTCTCTACTTATTTTTATATAGTGTCTAGGTTTTGCTGCCTCCATAGCAAATCACAAATAGAAAATTAAACTAGAAATCAAAGGAAAAGATAAGAAAACGAATTATCACATAAATTTATTAAGCATCTACCAAGAGTTAGATACAACGTAAAGTACATTTTCTCATTTCAGCTTTCAAACAACTCTGTGAGCTATGTGTTAAAATCACAGTGAATTCACAGTTCACCTTTGCAACAACAAGTTTCCAATGCCTCAATTTACATTTTAAGAAATTGAGAGCTGGACCCATCAAATGATATATCTAAGGTCAGAGAGGTAATAGGGGAAAAATAGAGTGGCCATGTTTGTAAGAATGTATATATAATTTTGTTTTTGGCTGCTATGAAAAACTCCCCAACTCAATCTTTGATTTTCTAATCTTTGAGAAATTGGAAGGATGGAAGGATACATAGCTATAATGAATCATGTATTATTTGTAAATAATTTCCAGTGCTTGTAAAGACTATGCACTCTACTCTCAGATATTTGGGGGAAGCATTTAAAAAAATTATATATTGATAAATTATAGTTGTATATGTTTATGGGGTACAGAGTGATGTCACAATTTTTGAATATAATGTGGAATGATTATATCAACCTAATGAACCAAGAGTAAATCTTAAATGTTCTATTTTTTTAAAAAAGTCAAATATTTGAGGAAATGAGTAGATTAATTCGCTTGGGGAAACATTTTTATCTTTGCTCTTCTTTAAATTGGGATTTCTGAATTTTTTCTTTCATTTATATCCCAATCCTCTATAGTAGAAATGCATAGCATAAACATAAAATAAATAATTAGAGAACTAGAGACTCAAAGAAGTTGGATGGGACAGCAAGGAGTAAACCTAAATCTGTCAAACCATTAGTGGTGGTCTACCTCTTAGAGCACTCATTTAGTAAAAGCCAAATTAACAGAGGAAACCATCAGAAACAAGTAAGACCGAGCACAGTTGAGTTTGCAGGTACCACAGCCATAAGAAACCTATCAAATTCCTCCTGCCTTACATTTTTTCTGGGTTCCTCTGTTGTACAGTTATTTATTTTCTGTCCACTCAGCCCTCAAACATCTTAAAAATATCCCTTGATTAAATGTAATGTTTTTTTCTCAGATTAATCTGCCAAATTCTTATAACAATGTATAGAGAGTCAGACTTCTGAAAACAGATGGTCTAAAAAAATGTCTAAATAATGAAAGTTAACTGAGCCCTAACGAGCAAGTTCTGTTTCACCCTATTTAGCTAGTCATTGCAGCACAACATTGGACACTCGTCTTTTAAACTACAAGTATTCGAAAAAAACACCAGGCCTCTGGCAGCAGCTGCTGATGTTCCTATTTTTGGCATACATTAACCAGTCTCTGGGGTTATTTCACAGTACAGACTGCCTCTTTCCTCTCTATATACAGGAGCAGAGGAGTGAAAACACCAGGATACTCCTGAAGCTCTGACATTAAAGACATTCATTAGTTGACTTGATATTTAAAAATTCTTACATTAGTGTTTTATCACTTCCTTAGAAATCACAACATGTTTAGGAGCTTAAAACAGCACACATTAATTATATCACAGTTTCCATGGGCCAGGAGCCCGGGGTCAGCACAGCTTGACTGGATCCTATGATTAGAGCCTCATGTGATGGCAATCAAGGTATCAGCTGGGCTCCATTTTCATCTAGAGGGTTGGTTGGGGATGAATCTGCTCCCTAGCTCACTCAGGCTGTTGGCAGAGTTCATTTTCTTCCAGCTGTAGGACTTAGGGCCAGCTCTTTGTTGGCCATCAGCTGGAGGCAAGCACAGTTCCTAGAGGCTGCCAAGAGTCCCTTGCCATATGGGTTTCTGCAACGTGGCCCTTTAATTCATCAAACCCTCAAAGAAAATCTCCCTCAAGTCCATCAACATGAGGCCTCATAAACTAATCCGGGAGGTGATGATCCATCACCTTTACCATAGTCTGTTGGTTAGAAGCAAATCACAGGCAATACTTGCATTCAAAAGGAAGAAAAAACAAAAGGCATGAACATGAGGAATTCAGAATCATTGGGGAGTCATCCTAGGGGTTTATATAACCTGAAGTGTTGGTTTTAGATGAAAAAAATTCTAGATTAAGGGAAAAAAGATTCCCGTGGTTCTCAGGTGGTTATTCTCTGGGTTAACGTGGTACAGATCCATGCACCATCCAAAGGTTATAGATGATGACTGTATGTGCAATATTCCATGAGGACATGAGCCCCACATTTGTGCTTAGCAATGTATTAAAAGTAACATTAACTTTCAGCAAAGAGGAACCTGGTCTCAAAATGGTACAGTTATATTTTTGAAAACGCATTCATAAATCTTCTTAGGTATGTAAACTCAAATAATCACTCGCTTATTATCCAAAAGCCATGATTCCATCAAGCCAAATTAAAACAACATTAAGATCAGTCCTGGATACCAGTTGTCTCAGCATTATTAAAATGTGTAGATGAATGTCTCCAAGAAACATACAAAATTTAGGAAGAATAATAGTTGTACAATTATAGTTGCTGAATATATTTGATTATCTAAAGAAAAACATGTTTTCTTATTTTATGTTTTGCCATCATTTGACTCAGTAGACCATCCAACTATTGTTACAATCTCTGATTGTGTCCCCAAGTCCTTATCTTCTGGATCATTTTTTGGTTGTTTTTTGTAGATGGAGTCTTGCTCTGTCACACAGGCTGGAGTGCAGTGGTGTGATCTTGGCTCACTGCAACCTCCACTCCCCCAGGTTCAAACAATTCTGCTTCAGCCACTGGTGTAGCTGGGACTACAGGTGAATGCTGCCATGCCCAGCTAATTTTTTGTATTTTAGTAGAGACGAGGTTTCGCTGTGTTGCTTAGGCTGGTCTCGAACTCTGGAGCTCAGGCAATCTGTCCGCCTTGGCCTCCCAAAATGCTGGGATTATACGCATGAGCCACCAAGCCCTGCCTACTGGATCATTTTAAAAAAATACCTCCTTAAGACTCAGAGGAAGGCATTTTTGGCAAATAAAATCCCCATCCCAATTGACATGGAACTATGTGTTTCAACTTCCTTCTTAAACTATACTTAGGTAATAAGAACCAGATTTTAGATAAACAGCTGTGTGCTCCCTTCATCCGAGATAAACTGAAGCCATCTTCAATATTGTTTTATCATCACATTCTAGAGCTGACCTTAATAAACCAGAACCTGGCTGGCCAGTTGTTTTCAGAAAGGACAGCTTATTATTAACTAAATATATCCCCAAATGATTTTTTTTTGCACTCCCCAATCAAAGGGATGGTATTAAGTGGCTTCACTGGAAGGCAGCAGTGAAGCTTCAGTGCATTTAAAATAAAATACTGTACAACCACATGTTGAGACAGATGACATCTTCTCAAAAACTTTTAGACTAAAACCACCTCATTCATATGCTATTCCGTAAATTTCTGAGTTCTGATTAATTCTTTTTTTTTTTTTTTTTTTTTTTTTGAGATGGAGTCTTGCTCTGTCGCCCAGGCTGGAGTGCAATGGTGCGATCTCGGCTCACTGCAACCTTCGCCTCCTGGGTTCAATCGATTCTCCTGCCTCAGCCTTCTGAGAAGCTGGGATTATAGGCACGCACCACCACGCCCAGATAATTTTTCTGTATTTTTAGTAGAGATGGGGTTTCGCCATGTTGGCCAGGTTGGTTTCAAACTCTGGACCTCAGGTGATCCGCCCGCCTCGGCCTCCCAAAGTGCTGGCATTACAGGAGTGAGCCACTTCGACCTGCCTTCTGATGAATTCCTATTGAAACACTGGGACATATCTAAAGTTGCTTGCTGCAGCAAATTCAGTACTTGTTTTCCTTGAGTTCACTGTGCAAAAATGGATTTGTTCTTCATCAGCACCAGAATACCAAAAGAGGGTCTTGAACTTTCACAGTAAATCATCAATATATTTACATACGTAGGAATTGACTAAAGTGACCAGGCCTCTTTTTTTTCTCTTAGGTCTCTTTTAAGCTATCACAATACCTGCATTTAGACACTTGCTTGTAAATGAAGCTTCAATTCTTATCCCAAACTTGATTGAGCTGATTGTATTTGATGGAACAATTTAGAGAACATACTATTGTGCTTTGTCCTAAGACACTCTCATATATTAAATATAGAAAAAGCATGGCTGCATTATCTTAAATATATTTGAGGGTATTCTTAGCTCTGCCACTTCGAGTAACTTAATGAACCCAGTTTCTTCACCTGTTGAAGATAATAATATCTACCTTGGAAAATGTTCAAAGAATTTACATTTATATACAAAAAAGTGCCATTTATTAATAGTACAAAAAAATGGAAGTGTGTTTTTTTGGTCACTGAATCTATGTTGGTGGACTGTCGTTATTTTAGTCCCCTGTAGAAACAGTGTCACAGTACCATGATAAATGCTCTCAGTTCTGCCCCCAAGGTCAGAAATAAGGACTAACTAGATGAAGAATATTCTGTATACTATTTGGCAAAACTGTCATTTAAAGCTACTACACATACCTTAGAAGGCCTTAATAATTTTCCCTGGAGCAAGCTGGGTGTGGTGTCTAATACCTGTAATCCCAGCTACTTGGGGGGCTGAGGCAGGAGGATCACTGGAGCCCCGGAGTTTAAGGCTGCAGGAAGCTATGATCGTGCCACTGTACTGCAGGCTGGGTGACAGAGGAAGACCTCCATCTCTAAACAATTGTAGTAATAATTTTCTATGGAATCAGCATATTTGAAATGATGTTCTCCATTGATGCATTTTCTGCTCTTTCATCACATAGTGATGCGTGTAGTTCATCCTAATCCTCTTTGTGACTAGTCCATCTAGACCAACTTCTTTCTTTGCAGAGTTTTGTTTTACTACATTCTCCAATCAGCACCAGGTAGCTTCTGTTCCTTTCCTTAACTGTTGCTGGTGCCCAGCATTCCTTGTCTTGTGGCCATGTCACTCCAATCTCTGCTCCCATTGTCACATTGCCTTTGCATCTTCTGCAGTCAAGTCTCCCTCTCCTTCCCTCTTATAAGGACACTTGAAATTATATTTAGGGCCTACTTGATAATCCATGATAATCTTCCCATTCAAAATCCTTAACTTAGTCACATCCACAAAGTCCCTCTTGCCATGTAAATAACACTCCTTGGTTCTAGGAATTAAGACCTAAATATCTTTGGGGCCACTACTCAGCCTACCATAGAAAGTATAAGCTCTTTTTAAAATTATACAGAAATTAAAAAAAAATGTAAGACAATCTTGAGACAGAAGAACCAAGTTGGAGCATTTATGCTACCTGGTGAAGGATAGATAAACAGACCAACGAAACTGTGAGAAAACAATACTTGCCTAAATTTCTCAGTGCTCCTGTAGAAAACCCTGGCCTCTTGAGCCATGGAAACTTATATATTTCCTATAATGTTAGAGAATATTTGCTTTCACTTCTTCTAGAAATGTTTTCACGTTTCATAAGAATTAGATCTATAGCTATTTTTTTAAGCTTCTCTTATCACCCACAAAACCAAACAGTTACATCTCTGGACAGGCACCTAGATTAATTTTAGCTGTGAAGGTGCTGAGAAGACTGGAGTTCTGTCTTCCTTGGATATCTATTAACACATTTCAAATAATCTAAGTTTCTGGATAAGTGGTGATATGGTTTGGCTGTGTCCCACACAAATCTCATCTTGAATTGCCACATGTTATGGGAGGGACCCTGTGGGCGGCAATCGAACCATGGAGGCAGCTCTTTTCCATGCTCTTCTCGTGATGGTGAATAAGTCTCATGAGATTTGATGGTTTTATAAAAGGGAGTCTCCTTGCACAAGCTCTCTTTTCTTGTCTGCCACCATATGAGATGTGCCTTTCACCTTTTGCCGTGATTGTAAGGCCTCCCCAGCCAGATGAAACTGTGAGTTCATTAAACCTTTTTCTTTTGTAAATTGCCCAGTTTCGGGTATGTCTTTATCAGCAGCATGAAAATGGACTAATATAAAAGGTATTGAATTTTTTGATCCTACTTAAATAAAAAATGATTCTACTTACAAAAAAGATTAAAATATTTCTTCCCATCTCTTGGCCTATAGAATACTGATAGTCAAACATCAATGTGTTTAAGGTTCACTCAAGAATTCTTAAACTTAACCCATAGAAATTTATATGTGGTAGGTCTGGGAAGGGCCCAGAAATCTGCTTTTTAACAAGCATCTCAAGAGTTTCTGATGCAGGTGGTCCAGTGACCACTCTTTGATGAACATGGCCACAGAAAAATGTTGATTCCCCAAAGAAAATGATGAGTCAAATGAACTACATGGTTAAAGAGACAAACAGCAATTTACAAACATCATGTAGGAAATCAGTCTTCCATACAAGTCAGTTAACAATATAAAATACAGCAGAAACTCAAAAGGACTTAAAATGGATTAAAGTATTGTAATATTAGTCCTAGTGACTAGTGGATTTATGAGGTGGACTCAGGAGTGACATCAGAAATAACAGTTCATCAGTTTAGGGGAGAAATAATAAACTCAGGTGTTAGTAGGGTATACCAAAATGTTTGGAACCTTAGAGAACTCTTGTCCCAGTGGCCTTTCTAAAAGCTTTTTCACTTTAGTTTTCTTAATTAGGAAAATGACTACAATTTGTTATTTCACTAGATTATCTCAGGCAAGCTTTTCACTTGGGTAACCAGAGTTCATGCCAGGTGATTGACATGGTTTTGCAGAAATTTAGTATGCTTGGAAATAAATTGTGCACAGTTGCTCAATTCAACTAAACTTTCAAGCCATTCTAGTTTCTCTTGGAAATGCATATATTTGAGTTTTCAAAACTGCCTCTTCCTATGAATATATGAGGTTTTCCCCTTTGGTCTGATATGACAGATACCTGCAGAATTTTATTAAAAATACAACAAAGGCAGCAAAATAGTGTTCCATTTCTTCTGTCAATGCCAATACTGTGCACACACTTAAAGCCTTTTTAGCTTTGGAACATTGGGTTTTTACTGTATCATTAAATAGTTGTTTGTGCAGGATAAAACTTAATCTTGTTAGTATGATGATAACATTTAATGTCAAAAATAGTCCTTTGTGTTGGTAACTAGAACAAGATCAATAGTTTTACTTAGCTTTCTTCGGAAATGCCAGGGACTTTATTCATGTAGCTATTCACTACATCTTTATGATGCCAGAACAAATGTATATTCAGTATATAAGTCAATTAAGTACATGATAAATAGATATGCTTTTGATTTGTCAATTAGAAATAAATTAAAAAATAAATTAAAATGGATCTGCAGTTGGAAAAGTGAAAAGTTTTACTGATTTGTCTGCTTTTTATACTTTTGTACAAATTGTTTGGTTGTGCACCCTTAACTTGTCTTGGCAGGATTAAATATCTCAAGTAAGTACGTTATATCAAATGTAAGCATTTCTATACCTGATAATAACAGCCTGAACATTTAAGTACAGTTAGACTTCTTTTTACTATTGTTGATGAGTAAAACAAACAAAAATTCCTTAACAGTAAAAGAATAAGAGTAACAGTTGTCATTTATTGAGCAACTAATATGTGGCAAGAAATATGCTAAATATTTTGCCTATAAAAGCTCATTTATTTTTCATTATAATCTTAAGAGTATATACTATGCAAATGAGAAAGTAAGGGTCAAACATTAAATAGTTGTTTTAGCAGTTACACTGTCTGTAAGAGAAAAGTTGGTATTTAAATCCAAATTGGTTTCACCTTACAGCTGAATAATTTCTCTGCACAGAATAGTAACACTGAAAGTATCAGCCCTGCTATATTATTACACAAAATACAAACACAGCTTGTGGTGTACACCCTCTGTCTTTGGGAGTTGACTCAGTATCACATCAAGGATAAGATAAATGAAATGTAAAGATAGAAAGCAAATGGAGCTTTAGTTTTCCTCCTCTCAGCAGATTACTCTCAGATCTCTATCTCTAGCTAGGTCATTTCTCCAAAGCCATTGAACGTCTCTCCTTTGAGGATCTCCCAGCTCTGCAAACTCAAAATGTCACAAACTAAGCTCATTCTCTTTCCTCTCATGTTTCTTTATTTCCTGATTTTTTTCTTTTGGTGATTAAGTGATCCTCAAGTTACCCAAGCTTAAATGCTTGTGGCAGTTCTGAGTTTTCTCCCTCTCCCTTGTATTCTATATTTTGCAATTGCCAAGTCCTCTTGATTCTTCTTTCAAAATTCTCCTCTCCTCTGATTTCACTGCCACTACTCTCATTCAAGCTAATTTTATTTTATTTTTCTAAAATATCTTTTTTTAAACCTCAAGCCAGCACATTGCTGGTTCCATAGCAATGTCGTTGAATCATCGCCTTGATTGTGCCACTCAACCACTCTACCACCACCAGTGGTTCCACACGCCTAGATTATGAGATTGCCAGATGAATTGCAGGTTTCTAAAACACATTTGAATTCATTATTTGCACAGACATACTTATAGTTTAAAAAGTTTATCATTTGCTAACTCTTGCAACCTTACTTACTTTAAATATAAACTCATATTTATCATTAAATATGTGATATTATTAAATATAAACTCTTTAGCTAGTGGTATAATAAATGAGCCTGCCAATGTCTGTAGTTTTACCCATCACTCTTTCTCTTCATGCAGTTCATTCCAGTCAAATGCTATTACTCACTGGTACCACATGTGAGTTATTCTACACTGTGCTTTTGCTCAACTGCTTATGTTTGTGGGCCAGCAAAAAGGCTATTATTTGAAGGAGTCAGCTTCTTCCAAGCAGAAGTATCTCTCTCTTGTCTGAACTCCCTTGAGACCGGAACAATAGAGACAGGGTGGTTGGTCACAGAAGAGAAAATTCCAAGCAGCAGTTTCACATGACTAGCAAATGGAAACTGTTGAAATAGCTGCATAAACAGCTGATAAGACCCTGAAAAACCAGGGTGTAGGTCAAGTTGGCTAAGACTCACTGGACCCAACATGGCACTGGATTTGACCTAGGTTTCTCCTAAGACCTCAGTAACATACAAGTCACATACCTACCAGTGTCATGACAGTTCCAGGCATGTCCATATTTGGTGTAAAAATGGGTGGCACCATAAATCCAAGAAATCACCCTTTTCCAGGAATCTTCATGAATATTCTACTCTTTAGTTAAATACACTCATAGAGGTAGCAGCCCCAACCCCCCTTGCATGAATCTTTCTTGAGTATACCCACACTCTTCTTTCTTGAATGTGATCTTTTCATTTTGCAATAAATCTCCATATTTTCACTGTTTTCTAACTTATTCTTGAATTCCTTCTCGCAATGGTGTCAAGAGCCTAGATACTGGCTGAGGTCAAGTTTCCTCTGGCGTTTGGGGACCTCCCATGCCCAATTGGTATCACCATGACTCTTGATTTGTACTTTCTCTACTCTATTCTGTTCTAGTTTACCTAACTGTAATTTGTCTTTGTCTCCTCTCTTCTGTTGATTGTAAGTTCCTTGAGAACAAGGGTCCATGTCTCTATAACTTTTATATACCTCCAAGGGTAGCATTGAGTTTTATACATATTAAACACTGAATATTTATTGAGTAAATCAACAAAATAATAGGATAGACTTCAATCTTTTAACTCTAAAAGGAAATTACCTTTTCTCATACATTTAGCATCTATTTTTCGGAAAGAAAGAAAATAAAATGCTTAGGTGGAGGGTATGTGTTAAACGTGAGACTAATTCCTAGCCTTCTTGATACCTCTTTGCACTCTATTAAAATAATCAGTTCTTGGCCGGGTGCAGTGGTTCACACCTGTAATCCCGGCGCTTTGGGAGGCTGAGGCAAGCAGCTCACAAGGTCAGGAGATCGAGACCATCCTGGCCAATATGGTGAAACCCCATCTCTATTAAAAATACAAAAATACAAAAATTGGGTGTGGTGGTGGGCACCTGTAATCCCGACTACTCAGAAGGTTGAGGCAGGAGAATTGCTTGAACCAGGAGGTGGCGGTTACAGTGAGCTGAGATTGTGCCACTGAGCTTCAGCCTGGGGGACAGAGTGAGACTCTATCTAAAAAAAAAAAAATGAGTTCTTGAGTATCTAAGAGAAAAAATCATAGAATTACTTTCCTCTTCATGAGAATGTCATGTTTCTAGTTTTACTAGAATTTTAAACCACCTTAAATAATCGAGCAAGAATTTCAAGATATTAGATTTTCCAATAGTTAAGGGGAAAAAAGGTGATGCGTAAGGCTGTGTAGAGGAGTGGGGAGTCGCATTGCTTGGATGTTTGAAGTGCCGCTTGCAACACAGTAAAGTTCTACCTGTTGTGGCCATAGATTTTATTTCTACAAGGCTTGCATTTTACATTTCTTCATTGTATACCTTGGTATATCAAAGGTAACTGTTCTGTGAAAACATCTGGCCTCTGTGATCTATTTTCATTCATTTTCTATCAGGTTATATTGAGTTTTCTGGTGAGTGTTCTTACCACTGGATTCTTACTTCAACAGATATATTGCATCAGTTTGGTTGTTTCTGATCTGACACAGTATGTTGAAAGATAGCCCAGTTTAATCCTTTGTGGACAGGTTTCACTGGCTTCCATTCTTCCGCAAGATTCTTTAGCTTTTATTTATTAACTATTTTTCAAGAACATAGATGCAAACTGCATAGTGCTGAAAAAGCAATGCCTGAGAACATCGTTCTGGGTTCTCATGGCCTCATCAGTATGTAAATCATTCAGTAGAATACAAATGCCCTACCAGCAAAACAGTCAGAATGGCATTTCTACCAATGCATATGGATGAAGGCATGGCCGATAAATTCCTTTCCCAAATACGTTCTCGTGTTGCATTATTTATGGACTTTGAAAATGCAGGTTGACTCCTGCGGTAATTCGTTGGCACTATTCTCTTCCTACTGGGGTCTGTGAGCTGTAACCTGATCCTTGGATGGAAAGTATTTATCTTTTCCTTGACAGCAAAATTGTTACTCTAGACCAGCAACAATTGCACTAAAATAAATTTATTTTGAGACTTCACAACTTTAGAATTTGGAAGAACAGGTGAAGGTTTTCTTGCTTTGGCTGCTTTTATGTATCTAGAAAATCATTTGATGATGCTTCTCCATAGTTATTTTTAATTAAAGTTAGAGCTTAGGATCTTTAAGGCATGACATATTACTTGGACATTTAAGTAACTATTCTTAGTACTATTTAGTTCAGGTTCTTCTTCCCTCAAGCCTCCATTTCTTTTGCTCATACTGTTAGATTGAAAGCATCCACAGAGAGAGCTAAACTTGTTAAGCAAATTTAATGTAAAGTACAGACTTTTCCAAGGAGCCACAAAAGGGAAAAGGACATTTTGCAACATAGACTCAGAATGCATAAAATACTTCAAATAAGTGAAATACTGTTTTCAGGGCAGGAGGATTGCCTATAAAATATCCAAAAATTTCACCTGGGAATGAATACTTTCTTTTTGCCTAAATCCTAAAAATTCCCTTACAACACTGTACATATTAAAATAAGTTCAGGGACTGAGAGAGTATACTCAAGCTGAAGAACTGTTTATTAAGTTTTCATGGAACAGAGGTGTGGAAGAGAGAGGCAATAGAGGAATTAAAAGAGAAATTATCTTCTTTAAAAAATTTCTACCATTCCATTTGCCAGATTTTTAATGAGATCTGTTTCTTCATTCTCTTCATTTCTGCTATCATTTTATATTTGAATGCTGCTTTTAGATAGTCTGGTCTTAGAGAAATGTATCTCCCTGAATGGTTTTACTTTTTCCTTTCTCTAATGTCGTTATTGAACCACAACTCTGAATAAGTCCTTGAAATATGGTCTCTTTTCTTCCCCTCTACAGGGTTATTTGATATGCTTTTTTTTTTCTTTTTAGCAAATGTGATTTTTTTTGGAAAGTTTGGTCTGAAGACTACCCTCATCCTTTGCTTGAGTATGAAGAAATACCTAGAAACACTCTATGTTCTGATCTGAGCTGTGTGGGAGAAGACTGAACAGAAATATGTTTAGCAGGTGAGTATTAACACAAAACCAACATCTAACTCATCCAAAGGCTGCATAAGAAATACATAAATTTGGCCCAGCATGGTGGCTCATGCCTGTAATCCCAGCATTTTGGGAGGCCAAAACAGGCAGATCATGAGGTCAAGAGATTGAGACCATCCTGGCCAACTCAGTGAAACCCCTTTTCTATTAAAAATACAAAAGTTAGTTGGATGTGGTGGCGGGTGCCTGTGGTCCCAGTGCTCGGGAGGCTGAGACAGGAGAATCACTTGAACCCAGGAGGTGGAGGTTGTAGTGAGCCGAGTGTCTCCTGGCAACAGAGTAAGACTCCATCTCAAAAAAAAAAAAAAAAAAAAGAAGAAGAAAAGAAAGAAATCCATAAGTGTTTATCACTCACCTATTTTCTGGTGCTACTGTAATTTCATGTAATCAGATTTTATAGTGGTGAGCTAATTTTTGGACAATTAATGAACAAATGACTCCACAGACTCTTTCAGAGTATGGACAATTATTTAAGAAATGACTTAGGGAAGAATACCCAGCTCTGTGTGTTCCATAAGTGTTTACTCACTTCAGATGGATAAGCAGTCAATTCCGTAAGGTATTTACTAAACAAGGACTTAGATGGGTTATCGGGTGTTTGGGATTCATGTAGCAATTTTCCTCTAAGATGCTGAAGAACAATATAAATATAAAACTGAATTTTCTAATATATCACTTTTTTAAAAAGGTCAAGTTTTGGAAGTATTTGTACTTCTCATTTTATATTTTGAGACTTAATTTTCTACCTGCTGTATGCAGTTACTCCTTCTGCGTTCTCAGTGTAGTACAAATGTATTTCTCTCTGTGTTGGTGGTTTCGTTTTTGTCTTAATTGCCTCCTTAACACATCCTCCTGAAGTGCCATTGACCACTTTGTGATACACAGTTGAAAACCCAGTTGCTGTTTCCACAAATCTAGACTCAAAGGAACCAGGGGTATAATTAATTCCTGGACTGTGATTATGCTAGTTCCAGAGAATAATAGCTGATTCCCAAGGATCATCTTTTGTCTCAATATCTGCTCTATGGTGAATGAAAACTGAACACTGTCTTCACAAAGTTCTTCCTAAAATTCCTCAATAATACTTCTTCATGAGTAAACTTATTTTAAGATGACTGTGAAGTCTTGTTGAATTAACCTTCAGTTGTCTATATAAGACAAACTACCTCTAAGTTCACTTCTTCCACTTTTTTCTTACAAAGGAGTACATATAAGATAATTTGTAGTACATATAATTTGTAAACAGTGAGATAAATAGCAGAAGAAATTCCCATGTGATTCTATTTTTGAGACAGAATCAACATTCACCTTTTGATTTATTTACTTTCAAGTGCACATTCATGTAGGATACCATCATACTTTCTCACTCAACAATTGAGCATTTTTTCATTTTACTGGTGATTCGTCCAAAAGATCACTTTCAGACTTTTTTATTTTTGCTTTTACTTTGTAACCTATGTATTATTTGGTTACATCACATTTATTTCATCATTCTTATACTTAATTTTAAAGTATGTTTCTGTTACAAGATAATTGTGCAATAATTATGATACATAATTAATTTTCGCTGTTTATTTCCTTAATATATATTCTAGCATAAAAATTATTTGGCAAAGGCAAGAGCAAACATATGAATCTCCAACTTAGATATATATTTTCAAATCGTTTTTCAAAAACGTTTTAGAAATTGACTTTTTCATCTTGTCCAATAAATTATTTTCTCTCAATTTGTTAGAACAAAATAACACCTTGCTTGAAATTGCTCTTCTTTGAGTTTTAGCAATATTGAGTGTTCTTAATTTGTTTATTAGTCATTAATACTTCTGTGAATTTCCTGTTAGTGTGGCTTATACTTTTTAAAACGCTGAAATATTGATTGCAATTGTCAGGTGTTCATTTTTATTCTAGGGTATACAAAAGAACACTATGCTTTGTAGGAAAACTAAGTCGCTTGTTTAAGCACTGCTATTTCTCTGCTTCTAGGATTCTGGTGAGATCACCCTTCTCATTAAAGGCATTTGTCAAATACCTGTGCTCAGCATTAAACAAGCTCCATAGACACAGGGCTTTTACTCTAAGCATTTGAGATGATGATTGTGAAAGCGTTTGAAAGATGTTTATACAAGGTAATCACCCATCTACTTACTTTAATGTAATTGTCTGTTTTAATAATCCTTAATAGAAAAACTGGAATTTGTAAGATAAATGACAATGGAATGATTTTCAAACTGGTTTCTTTCCACCCAATTTTACTCTATGACTTAGGGCATCTAAATGTTTAAAAGAGGTAGAAAATTAAAGTATCAAGTATTCTTTTGATCATCAGTGAGAAAATAAATCTAAGACTGGGATGTTTCAATTAAAGAAGACGCCGGGGATAGCTGAATATTGTAGGCCCTGGACTTTCTATTTCCCTTGCTTCATATTCTCTGATTACTTATAAGTAGATTTGACCAGTGCATTTTCTGTGGTTCTCCAGTTTTTGTTTTTAAATTCATGGCACATGTACATCTTGACTGTCTGTAGACTGTAAGACACTCAGCTGTAATAACTGTTTTCTTCTTCCTTACTACCCCTCCTGTGTCTATCTGGATATATGATGATGGTGCTCTGTGTTGGTAAATGGTGGCTGATGAAAATGCTACTCAAGGGAACCATGAGGGTAATTCATTTTGTTCCCTGCAATGATGTCACTGGCAGCCATCATATGGCAGACTTGGGAGTTTTTTTATTTAAGCAAAGAAAAAGTGTTAAATTGTGAAGGTCTTCTAATTTTTTTTAACCAATATTTATCTGCCTTACTGGGAAAACTTGTTTTTCTGATCTTTGAGTCCTCCAAATATTTGGAGGAATGCATAAATCAATGTTATTTTCATTGAGTTTTTTTTTTGTTTTTTGAGTGACTCTGCTATTTGAATGGATAATTTGAAGAGTAATTTTTGTTCAACCTGGCTTTTCTTCTGCTTCAAGAGCTAATTGTGGTATGATTAGCAGGACATGTTATAATGTGTAAGGCTTCTATATAACTGCTTAACTGTGATTAATGTCACAAGATAAAATCAGAATATCATGTTAAAAAAATTCTATAATTTAAATCAACTCAAAAGAGAGCTGATTATGGGGTTTGAAGAAAGTGACATGGAGAAAGAAGACAAGAAAAGGTGAAGACACAGGCTGGGGATTTTCTAGGGGGAATCTCATGTAGTTTCCTTTCACCCCCCCACTTCTTTTTTTAAGTTCAACACTGTCATTTTCTTTGGCATAATAGTTATTTTTTGATCCCCCTTCACTAGCAATTATTTAGCAGCTTTTTGAATAAAAGCTAAATGAAATGGCATGTAGCCAGTTTCATTAATGGAAGAACATTTATATAATTCAGTGTCTCAAGAAGTGAATATTTGAATCTGTCAGCCCCCTGTATTTGACTTTTCCCTCTTGTACCTCTGCAGTTGAATGAGCAGAAGTAACGTTGCTGCTCAAGTATGCTTTTGCAGGCTATTACAAAAACGAAAATCTGCAAAATAAGAGCGCTCCAGTTTTGTCCTTTGACATGGTATGCAGATTTTTAAAAATTAGATACATTACTTGAGTGCAGATGAATTTCTTTAATTGGAAAATAAGTAAAAAGATCAGTAAACATTTACCCCTTCTTTGATCTGGCACAGTTTACAGTCTCTGGTGTCAAGGGCTTGCATTTAAAGATTTGCCACTTTGCACTGCATACTAGCTAGTTTGATCAGGTTGAAGATCCCAACATGTTTTCTGAGAAATGGGAACAGTGGAAGAACATTGTACTAGTTAGTTTTCACACTGCTGTAAAGAACTACCTGATACTGGATAATTTATGAAGAAAAGAGGTTTATTTTACTCACAGTTCTACAGGCTTAACAGGAAGCATGACTAGGAGACCTCAGGAAACTTACAATCATGGCAAAAGGTGAAGAGGAAACATACTTGTTTGGAGCAGCAGAGAGAAAGAGAGAAAGAAGAGAGAGAGAGAGAGAGAGAGAGAGAGAGAGAGAGAGAGAGAGAGAGAGAGAGAGAGAGAGAGATAAGAGAGACAAAGGAGACAGAGACAGAGAGAAAGAGAGAGGGAGAGAGGGAGAAAGGCGAAGTCCCTTACACGTTTAAGCCATCAGATCTCAGGAGAACTCAATAGTGATCACTAGAATAGCATGGGGAAATTTATCCCCATAATCCAATTACCTCTCATTAGACTCCTCCTTCAACACATGGGGATTACAAATCAACATGAGATTTGGGTGGGGACACAGAACCAAACCATACCAACCATATAGACATCAAATAAACATCGAGAAAAGAAATGTCTTGTCCAGTAGCTTATCCCAAATAATACTCAATCTATAGTTTTCTGGATTCTGATTGTAGATTTTAAATATAATACTAATTACATTAAATTGCTCCCTAAAGTGTGTTTTATAATAAATATGTCCTCCAATGTTTGAAAGTGAGGCACACACAGTAGTATACACCTTACATAAAACTTTCTTTGTTTAGAACCAACACTGGTAGAATAATTTCTCAAATTTAAATAAAAAGAGGTCTAGGCATACATTCTCTAACTTGTCCCACCTAATTTTTTTTTTGTGTGTGTATATGTGTGTGTGTGTGTGTGTGTGTGTGTGTGTGTGTGTTTCCTGAAAGGCAATAAGGCAATGACTTATGGGAACAGGCTATAGAGGGGACAGCATCATTGTATAATTTGGCCTGTTCTTCGTTTCTCTAATCAGGCCCCATTTATTCTCTTCCTAGGTTTGTCCTTGTTCAGAATTTGTTCACTTCAAAGTTGCCTAATCAGGAATTGACTCTCTGTTCCTATTCTCTCTTCATTGAGCCTCTTTTTCTGACTCTCATCTTTCCTAACTTTTTAATCCATTGGCTCCTTATGTGAGTCACTGCATTTACAGAACCGTTTGGGTTACTTTGTCAATATTCTCCCTTCTGTGGGCTCCTCTGACACCACCAATCACTGGAGGCCCTAAGAGCCATGCGATTTCCTTCTACCCCCTGCCTGGTCAGGACCCACATTGTGGGAAGAGTGGGGAGGCAGGGATGAGAGTCCTTCTGGAGAACAGAACTCACCTCTCCAGTGTGAGTGAGTGCAGCTGGGACCAGTGGCCTTGACTCTCTGCTCCATTTGTTGACAGCAGAGGTGACTAGGGAGTCACAGGCCAAGGCATGTTATTCCTGGGGCAGTTGTAGGAAAGTGGGGCATCAGTGTTCTTAAGAGTAGAAAATAACTCTGCTTAGCAGAAAGGAGGTCATCACAGCAGGGTGAGCATCTCGGGGTAAGGTGGGAAGGTGGGGGCAGAAGAGCCAGGGAGACTTGTTTCAGAGTAGGGCTATTTTAAACAAATTTCAGGAATAATTGTACTAATTATGACCATTAGCTAAACCTCTGACCCAGGACTTTTACTTCTAGGTATGTTCTGTGCATATTTTTACAAGGAAACATTTTCAAGGCTTTTGTAGAAGCCTACTGTACGTAACAGGGTGGTCCTAAAGCTGAGACCCACATGGAGAAAGTGGTCCACATGAAAAGTTCAGTGATTGGGTTCAGCCTACCTACAGAGTTCACTGGCTGGTTGACTGGTCCTATTCTCTCATTACAATCCAAGTTGACATAAGAAAAGGTCTGCAAGGTTAAAAAGACTATAAATATTTCAAAAAGTGCAGGATTTATGAGGAAAAACGATTTCTTCTCTCTGTAATACCCTAAGAAAGTCACTTCTGTAGTTTCTGTGTAACTGAGAGTATGGGAGACTGGAATGGGAGACAGCTTAATCTTCATGGTTAGTGCTGCAGGAAGAGATGGCACAGGGAGAACACAGTCAGGTGGAGGAGATTACACGCACATCCCCTGCCTATGGAAGGAGACCCCAAAGGGGGGACTATAGTCTTACCCAAGCAACAAGAGACATGTTCAACTAAAGAGTGGTGGTATGACATATATGACTGCATCCTGCAAGGGACCACTAGGCCTGAAGACTGTTCAAATGGATCCAACAGGTAATAAGCCAGTGTTATCGGTTTGATCACTGTTCCAGTTTATAGAATTTAACGGCTTCCATGCCAATGGCCAGAATATGAAGATGGTCATGCCTACCTTGAAAAGGGCAGGGAATTCCATGCACCCAGAGGAGAACTGGCTAACAGTGAACATTGGTAATTTCTAACTCATCTCTCCTATTACCTGCACAGGTGCAATTTCTGAGTGAATCTAGGCTAGGGGTTTGGGGAGTTCAGGGAAATCCTGCTCTCACACAGTGCCCCTTTCTTCTTCTTGCAGTAAATAGAGGAGGCAGAAGAAGGCTCATAGCTACACCACAGACACCTAATTTTGTTGCAATGAGTTGAACCTCCTAGATTAACTGGTTATATGTATAATAGAGAAGAATCAGAAAAAACCTAAATATCTATTATTAAAGAAGTAGATTGATAAAATATATTGCGGTATAATAGTTCCCCCTTGGAACTTTTATTGTCCTCCCATGGGAATGCATTCCAAGACCTCAGTGGATGCCTGAAACTACAAATAGTTCTGAGCCTTATGTCTTCTATGATCTGATAATTGAGAGGGCTGCTCAGTGACTAATAGATGGGCAGTGTTTACATCACGGGTCTGCTGCACCAAGGGATGATGCATGTCCTGGGTAAGACAAAGTGAAATTTCATCATGCTACTCAGAGTGGTGTGAAATGCAAAAAACTTATAGAATGTTTATTTCTGGAATATCCCATTTAATATTTTTAAACCACAAAAAGTGAAAGCACAGATAAAGAGGAACTACTTCAGCAATAAATTTTGATGTACTGACAGGGATATATCTCAATTATGATAATGAATTTTTTTTTTTTTGTGACGGAGTCTTGATCTGTCGCCCAGGCTGGAGTGCAGTGGCACAGTCCTGGCTCACTGCAACCTCTGCCTCCCGGGCTCAAGCCATTCTCCTGGCTCAGCCTCCCGAGTAGCTGGGATTACAGATACTCACCACCATGCCCAGCTAATTTTTTATATTTTTAGTAGAGACAAGGTTTTGTCATGATAGCAAGGCTCATCTCGAACTCCTGACCTCAGGTGATCAACCTGCCTTGGCCTCTCAAAGTACTGGGATGACAGGCATAACCCACCACTTCCAGCCTGAATGAAAATTATTATACAAAAAAATGTATAATATTAAGTTCAGTAAAATATCTTTTATTTAAAATTAAAACATATATACAATACTCTATACTTTTCATAAATATATAGATGTATATGTGTATATATGTGGTTGGTGCATATAAAGATGGACTAGAAGTGTATGTCACTATATTTATGATACTAGTTACCTCTTGACAGAGAGGGAGTAAAACTGCAGTGGGGTTGTGTGTAAGATGGAGGAAAACAGTGCTTTAACTTTCTGTGTAAGTTTTTTTTGCTAATCCCAAAACACCACTACAGAACTTTGGTAGAATGCTTATAATTATCAATTTAGCATGGTGAAGCTGTGCTTTTGTTCTACTTGTTCTTTGTACCTTTTTCTATTTTTATGATTTATCAAAAATTATGTACAGTGACAATATAAACAGAAACAATACATGGAAAGTAATGTCTCAACATTTACTTTCCATTTGAAAAGATAAACCACATATATGTTCAATTGTTTATGTAGGAAATATCACCAGAATTAATATTTATGGAATGTTTCTCATATTCTATGTGTCAGGTTACTTGATGTTTCCTAATTAGTTTATGGATGTCCTGATTTGCATGGACTCTGCATAATTTTGAAAGATGTTGTTGTATTCAATTGAGATTTCTACTTTGTATAGGAACAGAGATTGGAAGTTGAGAGAGAGGAGTTGAAGTTCTGATTTTAACGTTTCCTTATTGCCTGACTTCACATAAATCTTATAATCACTTTAAACCTCAGTTTCCTCACCAGTAAAATGAAAAAAAAAATCACCTTTCTTACTCTCAGGGCTGTTACCAAATCTTATAACCCATTCGGGTTAAAGTTTCAAGCCTGGGCAGTACCGTAGTACATTAATTTCTAAATTTTAATTGTATTAACTGAAAAATAGATTGTTAAGAAAAGGACCAGTGAAGTGGAGAAACTGGGACATGAATTTTCTATTTCAATGTAGAAAATGCTTGCAAAACTCAAGGGAAAAGGTAGCTTATTTTCTTTTTTCTTATCTGAAGAGTAGCCCAGACTTAGGCATTAGGTATTCCACAGGGTAAAGGTGTGCCAAGGCCTGGTATACACCAGATACTTAATCAATGGAAGCACTATCAATTTATTATTATACATACATTTTTACATAGTTATAGGGCCAATTCATAATGGGGAAAAAAGACAAAACTAGAACCTCCCCAGGATCTTTGCTAAGAAAAGAACATCAGATAATATGCAAATAAAATGAAGTCTTGCCTTCTAAAAATACCTTAAAAAAGGTCAATGTAATGTTTGAAAAAACTTTTGAAAGGTAACTCTAAAATTAAAGTTGGTCAGTTTTATAATGTATATCACATTATATCCAGATAAGAGTTAATTACTTCAAGTCAGTTATAATGCAAAACACTTGGAAACAGAGAAGTCAACCTTATATTTTAGTTCCTAGAGAAGGTGTACAATAATGTCTTTGTTCTAAAAGAGGCAAAGAGGCATTAATTTCTTAATAATCATAAATCTCATAATCTTTTATAATCTGCATAAAAGAAACTCTTCTGCCAACTGCAGACACTTCCTATTTCTTTCTGTCTGCTTCTCTCTTTTTTTTTTTTTTGACATGGAGTCTTGCTTGTTGCGCAGGCTGGAGTACAGTGAGGGGATCTTGGCTCACTGCAACCTTGGCCTTCTAGGTTCAAGCGATGCTCCTGCCTCAGCCTCCCAAGTAGCTGGGATTGCAGGTGTGCATCACCATGCCTCGATAATTTTTTGTAGTTTTAGTAGAGATGGGGTTTCACCGTATTGGTCAGGCTGGTCTCAAACTCTTAACCTCAAATGATCCTTCCACTTTGGCCTCCCAAAGTGCTGGGATTACAGGCATGAGCCTCAGAGCCTGGCCCCATCTTATTTCCTACACTTTCAATGGACAAATCACCAGTGATACAAATAGAGTTGTTCTATGATTATTTTTTAATTGCATGTTTAAGATTTAACAACTAAAACATACCAGAACTTTTAGTTAACCATGAACTTCTGTGATTGTTTTCACTGTAGTCAACTTGAAGTGCCAATTTTCTTAACAACAACATTGTAAACTTTGAAATTAGTTGGCTATAATAACTTACTTCTGAAGCATTTGCATTGCTAAGCTACCAAAATTCCAATGGTCACTATTTTATTATTACCTCTTTGTTTTTATAGATGAATATAAGGCTTAATAATCATTGTCAGCTGAAAAATGCTTAGAGAATCTAAATTATAAATCCTTTTGCTTTCACGTTGGTACACAATGAAGGGAGACTTCTATATGCTGTATCTCTCATCATTTAATACTCTGAAGTAATATCCTTAAGTAGTTTAAACTCAGAAAACAAGAATAGAGAGGAAAATATAATGAATATGGTAAATTCCAGGCACAGGAAGAATATGACCCAGAAAAATTAGTAGAAGTTGAAAGATGCCTTGTAAGAATAGATAATTGTAAAGTCAACACAAATTAATTTAAATAAAAGCCAGAGCGCTATCTCCAAAAGCTTGTATGCTGTATGTTGTATCTGTTTTTAATCTCAAATGAATGAGTGAAATGAATCAAGGAGCTTTATGAATTTTAGACTATATTTTAAAATTAAGAAAGACTGTAGTTTTGTTATTTGTTAATTCCAAAATAAAAGTTTCTCCAGGCTTCCACCCTTGTTCACCAGCAATGTGCAAGGTACTTAGATAATATTGATTCTTTGGAAGAGAGAGAACTGATGGAACGAGCAGGGATTCCAGTTCTCTATCTGATGTTTATGATACATCATAATTTTCACTTTTCTTCTAAAAAGCACAGTCATATATTTAACTTCTCAAAAAAAGCTTTGATTGAGTGGTATTCAGCAAGAGAATTTTTTTGTTTTGCAATTTAGAAGATTAATTGAAGTTAGTATTTTATAAAAGCATCTATCTATCTATTTATCTATCTATTATCTATCTATCTATCTATCTATCTATCTATCTATCTATCATCTATCTATCTATCTATCATCTAGCTATCATCTATCATTTATCTATATCTTATGGCTTCTCAGTAGTCCCCGATAATCTTTTATAATATTCTTGAATGATGTAGTAGAATCTGCAAATGGGCAGTGTACTATGACTCAATGTTAACCTGATGGAATAAAAATGGCATTGGTAAGTTAGGACAATTGAACTCTAGTGCAGGCTCAGCCACCATGAAGCAGTACTTTTTGAAAAATGTTGGTGAACAATTGGTAGTTTTTGTATCCTGTAATGCCACAAGAATTAGACAGAGGAGCTTAGGAATCACAAAGGATCTTCCTCATTCTCTACAGTCCCTCTCCTTTCCCTCATTAAAAGAGCTTCCATCTGTTTACATTTTTTGGTGGGAGGGAGCGGGAGTGAGGTTCCTTGAGTTTTTGTTGTGGATGCTACTGTGGAATCCACAATTCTATTTTAAATTGTGGAACAGTTGGGCCAACATTAGTAGATGCTAAAGAACTGCTAAAGATTTCTAACTATAACAATCCTTAACACCATTTATTCTATAAAATATAGCTTAATTTTATATTTTACAGTTTAGATAGGAGATATGTTTGATAACCTATAGTACATATTCATTTTGACATCAAGATCAAAATGTATTTTATTTACTTATTTATTTATTTTCAAGATGGAGTTTTGCTCTTGTCACCCAGGCTAGAGTGCAATGGCATGATCTCAGCTCACTGCAACCTCTGCTTCCTGGGTTCAAGCAATTCTCCTGCTTCAGCCTCCCAAGTAGCTGGGATTACAGGCATGCTCTATCATTCCTGGCTATTTTTTTTGTATTTTTAGTGGAAATGGGATTTCATCATGTTGGCCTGGCTAGTTTCAAACTCCTGACCTCAGGTGATCCACTTGCCTTGGCCTTCCAACGTGCTGAGATACAGGTGTAAGCCACCATGCCTGGCTCGAAATCTATTTTATATTCTGTCTCTCTTTCTTTTTAGTGTGTATGTGTGTATACTATTTACATTAATAGACAAGGAAGATTGACAGTTATTTGATAATGACTTTCAGTTAAAATATCAAGAATACGGAAGGAGTTTGACCAATAAGAAGACCTACTTATTGGAAATACTTCAAAGTATTTCCACCAGTTGTTGCCTGATCTCTGAAATGTTAGCATTCTATACTTTAAATTTAAATCCTTATCTAAAGAGTATAATTTTCCTCTTTCTCTTGTATAAAATTCTAATGTGCTCACATAATAAAAAGAATCTCTAAATTCAACCCAGATCTCTTCTTCTCTCTTCTCTCCTATCCCTGTCTCTGTCTCTCTTCTCATTAGCACTGCAGAGCTGCTTGTAAGCATCTTTGTAGTTAAGGGCCTCTACTAAATCTTCCACAGATTTTTTTTTTCTATCATAACAAACATCGTTTTTTTTTCTAGTTATAGTTCAAACTAAATCTTACAATATTTTACTAATCTTCTCCAGACAGTAAACTGTCTAGCAAACTAATTTAGATATTATATTTTGATGAAAACTTATTGTATAATTGTGGTTATTCTATGATAGATCCAGTTTTAAAGAATAATTATCAAAGATTTTAGGGAGTCCACAAAGTGATAGCATAATTTTTTCTGTTTGCAATTTCAGAAGCAAATGGTTTTTAAAAACAAATTGGTAAATCTTGAAATAGTCTTTCTTTTTTTTTTTTTGGCATGGAGTCTTGCTCATGTTGCCTGGAGTACAGTGGTGCGATCTCAGCTCACTGCAACCTCTGCTTCCCAGATACAAGCAATCCTCCTGCCTCAGCCTCCTGAGTAGGTGGGATTACAGGTGCCTGACACCACACCCGGCTAATTTTTGTATTTTTAGTAGAGACGAGGTTTCACCATGTTGGCCAGGCTGGTCTTGAACTCCTGACCTCAAGTGATCTGCCCACTTTGGCCTCCCAAAGTGCTGGGATTATAGGCATGAGCTACCACACCTCACTGAAATAGTCTATCTGGGGAGAAATGCCAAATGTGGGTTAAGGGGAGGAAGGCAGCAAAACACACTGCCATGTGTGTACCTATGCAACTATCTTGCACGTTCTGCACATGTACCCCAAAACCTAAAATGCAATAAAAATTAAAAAAAAAGAAAGAGTCTAAAAATGTTGATTTTTCAGTTTAAGAAGCCTAAGACTTTTTCCCTGTGATATTGTCAAAAATTTATGTGAGAAAAATTTCATCACATAATTTTATATAATACTTTCAAAATAATTCAAAATAACCTAAATATTTAATGATAAGTAAGTGATTAAAGGTACTTTATTCATGTTTTAGTGTGTTCTCATGCTGCTAATAAAAACTTACCTGAGACTGGGTAATTTATAAACAAAAGAGGTTTAATAGACTCACAGTCCACATGGCAGGGGAGGCCTCACAATCAATGTGGGAGGCAAACGAAGAGCAAAGTCACATCTTACATGGTGGCAGGCAAGAGAGCTTGTGCCAGGAAACTCCCATTCATAAAACCATTAGATCTCATGAGACATATTGACTAACACAGGAACAGTATGGGAGAAACTGCCCCCATGATTCAGTTATCTCCACCTGACTCTGTCCTTGACATGTGGGGATTACTACAGTACAAGGTGAGATTTGGATGGGGACACAGCCAAACCATATCAATTCATATGTAGAATCAGTAATTAAATTTCATTTTTAAGATTTTAAAAATATATTTCCTTTATCACCTCAGTTTTGAAAAAGACATATCTTCACAGAAAAAAATAATATATATTAATATGTGTATCAAAATATATATATTAATGTAAAAATTTTGATATATGTGTCAAAATAATTTTATTTGTGGGCTAGGATATTGCAAGTATTTTCTTATTTCGTAAGAAATAAGAGTTTCAAAATTTCTAAAATGTTTAAAATTTTTTAAATTAAAATTTTTTTAAAAAAATAAGCATGAATACAGTTTTATAATAAAAAGTAATTAAAAGTAAATTATGCAATATATTCAAATTATTTTTTAAAGTCTTCATAATGTTTAACATAGTAATACCACTTCTGGAACTATTTCTCAAGCAAATTATTCAACATATGAAAGAAATTACATTCTTGAAGTAACGCATTAAACATTTTAAAAACATAATTGTAAAAAATATAAACCTTTTATACCAAAAATTAAAGAATAATAAATTAAGCAACTTATGTTTCCTTTACCAAATGGACATCTTAGTTATTAAAAATAATAATTATGGTATCACATATCTATGTAAGATAACATTTACTATTTAATGTCAATTAAATTTGTAGTGCAAAATTGGATGTATATTGCTTCAGGGGAAAAAAATGAAGGAATTATGCCAAAATTCTTACCATATTGTTTGGGTGTGCTGAATGTTTTTAACACATTTTAATTTCTTTTTATTATATAACATTTGTAATAACATTTAGTTTTATTTTAAAAAGCCCACAAGTATTCAGGCTTTTTGCATTTTCTGATAATTAGTTGTTCTTGCAAGAAGTCAGAAAATTTTAATATATATTAGCTTTTTACACAAATTGCAATTAAACAAGCTTACCAAAAATTGATGTATTTTTATATCATTCACAATAGGGTTTTTGGCAAGTTCTCACTTGTAGGATTTTGGCAAGTTCCCACTTGCGGGCTTTTTAAAAAAAAGTTTAAGTTGATATGTCTTACTTAACATGATCACTTATTCCTCTTAGGGCCACTGCATAGTCCATTAATCTAATAATGCTGGTTTTCCACCTTGATTTTTTAATGAAAGAGTTCTTGCCGGGTCATGAGAAATACAAGCACGTATGACTTTGTACCTTCTCAGTGAAACTCAGACAGAATAATTTAATGAGCCAAAGAGACACTTGTTAGTAAAGTTAGTAGACAGAGCTGCCCAGACTAGAGGTGCTGCTGTTACTTGTTCTAGCTGCTTTGCGCCGTCTTTCAAGAACACTGGATATTATAGACAGTGCATCAAACAGAACACAAACTCAAAATTGAGGCTCCATCAATTATGGATGTGCCCAATGGCTGTGAATTGGGCATATGCTGCACTGTGAAGTCTGAAAATGAAGGTTCAGCCTACACTGTTTTTATGACTTCAAAAGGCTCAGGAACATCACCTCTCTTGTGGCATTACTTCCTGAAATTGTCACTGCCTTTCTTTGCAATTCAGATAGGATGCAAGGATTCTAAGGAGTGTCTAGCTGTGCATTCATTTTTTCCTTTATAGCATCTCACACAATGTCAGAGAAAGATTAGTGAAATAATAGGTGATATTTTTAAGATCAATAGTTTGTCCTTTAAGATGTGGTGATATTTTTTCCTCAGCACTTCTTAAGGCCACAATTACTCATCACATCAATATAAACATTTAACTTTGAGACTCCATTTGATCTTTGATCTAAACACCTACACTTAAAATCACAATTCATTTTGTTTATAATTATAATAATACATAAAATACTAAAGTCTCAACAGCCTTTGAAAAATGAGTTAGCAATGGTTTCTCACTCTCCTGTTTCATTCTCAGTGACAGGCTGTGCTAATTATGTTTCTATCGCTTATACATGCTTAAAAGGTAAAATCCCAGTATAAAATCACGTACCACAAACCATATATGCCTCAACAACAGCCCTTTATTATGTAGGATGCTTTGAAGGAACTGGAGAGTTAAAGTTCTGGTGTCACAAGTCCCACTTCGCAACCCACATAAAAGATTTATAATTCAAATAGGACTCTGTTTTTGGAGATACATTCCTAGAACCTAGACTACTCAGATAACATTGAGCTCCAGAGTCAACTAAAAGAACCCGTTGCCAGCAGACTTAACCTAAGAAGGAAGTTGTCTAAATAAAAGAAATGGAAAAAGAAGGAATTTTGGAAAATAATGAAAAAAGAACAAAGGAAAGAGCAAAAATATGGGTCAAATACAATAGACATTCCTTCTTCGAGTCTTCCAAAATATATTTGACCTTGAAGCAACGTGACAACAATGTCTATTGTGATTTATCAATGTATAAAAAGAAAATATTTAAGAGGATTATATTATAAATGGGAAAAGGCAAAAGAATGTAAAGGGAGCAGCTGCAGATTTGTAAGAGTGAAGGAAATGGCTGAATAAAACCATCCTAACATGACAGCATTTTCCTAGAGGAGTTGAGTCTTGAAGGTTTTCGTGTGGGATTTGGCTCCTAGGAGGGATACAGTGCCTCCTGTCAGGCCATGCCAACAACTCTGGACAATAATGATGGCATCATTTGAAGTGGCAAATCCTGCCTCTGATTCATTTGTGTGTAGCTGAGCAAAGGAAAGATCAGATGATTTAAGAGAAATAAGGAATCTTGATTAGATAGAAGACTTCCCTTGTGAACCATAAATCTTAATAGGTATTATTTTGAATGTTGCTTCACATTTTTTTCCTTAAAAAATATGTATCTTTTGCTGCAAAATTTTGTTGGAGTTATGTTGCTGAAAAACAAACTTAAAATTGAGGCTCCATCTACCCTCCACCCTGAACTGGGGACAAATATGCAGAAATAATACTTAATGGCATACTGTACCAGAAATCTGAAGACCTATAGTGGATTTAAAATTTTAACCCTTGTTTTAACTTTTTAAAAGATTATGAAATTATCAAAAGGCACACAAATCAGGGAACACTACCTAAATCATTTAGTAATGCATACAAAAGTTCAATAGACTGATCAATAAAGACAACTAGTAGCATTACATTTGAAGAATAGCAGTAACTATTTAAGGGTAGAGTTGAAAAAATATAGACCTTATTCACAAAATAACAAAAACATGCCAAAGAATGATATAATTAAGAGGTTGAGTCTACAAAGAGTAAATATTAGAAATATTGTGAGAATTATAGAAGACATGGAAAAATATATCATGTTCCTGGAAGGAAAGACTGAATATTAAGATGCTATATTTTTTTCAAATTAAGAGCTGTAATGCTATCCAGTATGACATTGGGAATTAGATATCACCCCAGAACTTAGTAATACAATTGAAAATTTAATTTCAAAATAAACACAGCTAATATTACCTAAGAAAAGTTTTAAAAAGAGGGACTTGGGTGGCCTAGGGACATGGGATTAATCTCCAAGCCACTGAAAATATAGTAATTTTAAAAACAATGTGTGTCATTTTTAGAATTGTCAAAAACAAATTGAATGCTCAGAAACACTTTTTTGTATAAAAACTTAGTAACTTGATAAAAGAATCTTCACACATAAATGAAGAGAGGGATGGATGTTTTGAAAAAACGGTATTGAGAAAATTGGTTAGCTGAAAAACTTAAAGCAAAAAATATCACCTGGCATAATGCAACAAACTAAAGTTCACATGGTTTAAGTATTATAGCTTATAATTAAATTCTAAATAATATCAAAATTAAAGGTATATGAGGATATCGTATGTTGGTATGGAGGACGCAAATGGATAACATGGTGAAACTTTGTCTTTACCAACAAAAATTAGCATGGTGACAAATGCCTATGTCCTAGCTACTTGGGAGGATGAAGTGGCAGGATCAATTCAGCCTGGAATATAAAGACTGCAGTGAGCCAATATCGTGCCACTGCACTGAAGCCCGGGCAACAGAATGAAATCCTGTCTCAAAAAAAAAAAAATATATATATATATATATATATATATATATATATATATATCCCATATATATGTACATACATGCCATCGCATTGTATCCCATATATTTACCTCCAATTCATTCTTCACACTGCTGGTTAGAAGATTCTGTGTTTTTATCTCTTCAATTTGATGGCTTATTTTCCTAATTATAAAAGTAATACATATCTATATATTTGTTTGTAAAGATAATTATCTTTAATCTCTACAATTTCACCTAGCAATAATAACCACTAAAATAACATATCTATCTATCTATCTATCTATCTATCTATCTATCTATCTATCTATGGTGTATATATATATATGATACATGTATGTATATATGGGATACCATGTGATGTTTCAATACATGTATACACTGTGGAATGATCAAATCTGGCTAAGTAGCATATCTATTGCTTCAAATATTTACCATTTCTTTGTGGTTAGAACATTTAAAATCCTCTCTTTTAGCTATTTTAAAATACACATTATTATTAACTGTAGTCACCCTGCTGTGTGATAGGACACCAGATCTTCTCCTCCTAAGTGTGACTTTGTACTTGTTGACTAACCTCTCCCCTTGCTGTGTCTACCCCTAACCCCAGCCTCTGATAACTACCATTCCACTCTCAACTTCTGTAAGTTTGTCATTTTTAGATTCCACACACAGCAGGCCCTAAAATAGCATCTTTTACAATGTTGTTTTATTATAATGTTGATGATAAAAAAATCTGTTCCTGACTGGGGCCACTGTCTGTCTGTGTGGAGTTTGCATGTTATCTCCATGTCTGTGTGGGTTTTTTCCAAGTACTCTTATTTCCACCCATATAACAAAGATGTGAACATTAGGTTAATTGGTGGGTCCAAATTGTCCCAGTCTGAGTGTGGGTGTGTGTGTGAGTGTGCACTGCAATGGAATGGCCTCCTGCCTAGGGTTGCGTCCAGCCTTGTGCCCTGAGCTGCTGAGAGAGGCTCCATCCACCCTCATCCCTGAACTGGAATAAACAGGTAAATAATTATCTTACTTGTTTTTATTAATCTTTCTTAAATGTTTATATATTCCACATTTATTTTAATATTAATAAGTGTTTTGGTCTTTATTTGGAAGCTTAACATAAGTCTTGCTTATATCAATTAATCATCTATGGACCAAAAACCTAGATGACGGGTTGCTGGGTGCAGGAAACCACTGGCACATGTATACCTTTGTAACAAACCTGCATGTTCTGTACATGTATCTCATAACTTAAAGTATAATAAACAAACAAACAAAATAAAAACTTCCTTTTTTTTTTTTTTTTTAAAGAAAGCTCAGCAAAGTAAGCCCTCAGTAACCAGTAAACAGAATAGTAGGTTGATTAATAATATTGTACTTTTCTGTTATGGAGAAGAGAGCAATTTTTTTTCTCACTGAAATCTGCATGTACCTGGATTTTTCCTCCTCCCTGCAATGCTTCTGCTAGCCCCATCATCCTTGTACTCACAGAATGCCTTAATCATTTTCATGAAATCTTATAAATAAGGTTTTGAAAACAAACGTATAATTGGTTTTATTACATGTTGTTTCACTTAAAGTTTCAGTTTCCAAGAACCTATTGACAACATTGTTAACACTGTGTAAGTGAGATTATACAGTGCTTGTCTCTCTATGCCTGAGTTATTTAGCTTAATGTAATGTCTTCAGGGTTTATCTCTGTTGTCACAAACGACAACATGTGTTTTCATGTGTGTTTTGTTTTTTGAAGCTAAATTGCACAATTCCATTGTGTATATATGCCACATTAAAAAAAATTATTATTTGATGGATATTTGGGTTTTTCCATATCTTAGCTATGATGAATAATGCTGCAATGAACATGGGGTGCATACATCTCTTCCCCATACTGATTTCAATTCCTTTGGTACGTATTCAGTAGTGAGATTGCTGGATCATTCCATTCTTCCCATTGTGATCACTTCTGACTCAGTTTAAGTCACTGTAATGTCTCACCTTATAGTTTCTTACTCAGGCAAGTATATTGACCTTAACAAGCTCTGTAACTCTCCCCACAGAGGTTTACCTCCAATTCATTCTTCATACTGCTGGTTAGAAGATTCTGTATTTTTGTCTCTACAATTTTATGGCTTGTTTTTCTAATTGTAAAAGTAATATCTCTCTCTCTCTCTATATATATATATATTTTAAAATAATTATCTTTAATCTCTACAATTTCACCTAGTAATAATAACCACTAAAATAACATAATGTATAACATGACAAGAGTTCTATTTTTATGAATCTCTGGTTTCTTCATTTCTCTGTACCTCACAACAGCAAGAACAAAACTTGAACTTGCTTTTCAATGTTTGTGTAAATCCTCTTACTGTATCCTCTTTCTCTTCTCTTTTTAATTAACAGAAAAACTTTACAGTCTACCATCTTTACATTCTAGAGTTTCTTGCTGCTCTTTTATCTCAGCTTTCCTTATTGTTTCAGAGAAAAAAGGTGTTCTCTTTCCCATTTGAGGCTAATTCTTTCTAAATTTAATTTCTTCTCATATCCTTTCAAGGCTAGTTACTTCCATGATGGCCTCCAAGTATGATTTTAATCTTTGGCATATAAACATGATTGATTATTATACTAAAATTAAATAACATGTAACAATATTGAATGGCAAGAGAAAATTTTCCCTAATAAATGTTGCATGTAACAGAAATATACAAATTTGGTGGATATGATGATCTGAAAATACAAACACACACATACATGTACACACACATACTCTTAAAATATATTTTTTGTATTTTGTTTGAAATGGCACTATTGAGATTGACTTCTTGATATCCGTAGTGATGATGGAATCCTAGAACAGCAGAGGCCACCTGAGAGATAAGTCTTTCATCACTAGAGAGATAAAGGGGAGGCACTCACCACAACAGAGGAAAAGGATAAAGTGGAAATCAGGGCGTTGACACCCAGAAATTTTGGGAAGTGACAAATTGTCCTTAGAAATGCAATAAATGGGCAGCCCACTAACTTATTACTTTATTTATAGAGCAGAGAATCTTCTAGATTTGGTGACCAGAATCCTGATTTGAGTCATCACAGTAGAGAGTTCAGTCTCTAACTTGTTTTCTAGGCTTAAATCAGTTCACAGAACTGTATCTCTTTGATTAAAGGGGATTCCATTTCCCCTTGAAAAATAACTGCAACATTGCCACAAGTATGTATTGCTAATACCTCCTCCAAGTTTTTTCCAAAATGGATTTGTAGCCATGTGAGGACTAATTCCTTAGGAGAGGGAAGTTATTAGTGATATCACTGACTCTAAAGTGATCCTAATTTCTGGGGACCCAAAATGCCATTATAGCCATCAATCAAAATGAATGCTTACAGAAGGCAGAAGACAAATGGCATTTTAACCTTTGTCTAACAGTCAGTTCAGTGGGGCTGCAGATTCAAACTTCTGAATGTATAACTGAGATTGGCCTTTGGCAACTGATAGAATCTCTACATTGACTTTCAGACCTGTGAATTCAGGATCATGATCATAAGAAAGTAGAACTCCTGGAATTTCCCCTCTACATGAGGGTAATAATTCAAAAGCAATATGATATCACTCTTGAATTTCTAGGATGAATATCACTTAAAAGATTCAAAATATGAAGGTGATGAATTCTATCACATCTTATTCAACTTATCTGTTTTGCCTGTGCAGAAGACAGATGGATCTTGGAGAATGACCACAGATTATCATAAATTTAATCATGTCAACACAGTCTTTGATATCTGATATAAAGTTATTTATCTGGCAAATACTTTTTAAATATAAGTTTGCAAGGATACCTGGAAGCCATTTTTGTTTCTTATAAGGATTATAGCATACCTTCACAGTCTTGCTCTCTATTAGACAGATATTCATCATCTGGATATCACACTGGTCCACTACACTGATGGCATCATGATAATTTTTTGTTTGTTTTTTGATGAGCCAGGACTTGAAATTGCTTTATATATCTTAGTAAAACACATGAGGTAGAAGATAAAGTCTAGTGATGTAAGTTTTTTTTTGTATTAAAACCAGAACAGATCTTGGAAAACTAGGGTAGTTGGGTATGCTAGATGGGCACATGCCAATGGAGTTAACTAGTCTAATTGTATTCCAAGATCCAGAGTGATAAAACATCAAATGTCCTGATACAACAGGTAAGATGCTGTTATGGTGCCAAGAGGGGGATAACATCCATAGAGGCTGGGGTTCTACATTATAGGATACAGTATATGCAGTGAATCATCAAAATATAGTACTGCCTCTCACATAGGTTTAGAACCCATAGAATACATGGGTTCTAAAAAGAAGGCGTTTTAGTGGTAGTGGCTCCTCTCATTACCTGCTTGCCAACTTTTTCCTTAGCTATCCCTATAACTTTGAGCTCTGTTAGTTTTAAGATCTTGGTTCCCAAAGAAGAAATATCTTTACTTGAAGACACAATGATAATTCTGTTCAGTAAGAAACAGATTACACATAGCCATTTTGGTCTCTCTTGCCACAGATCTAGTAGGCAAAGAAAGAGGATACTCTACAGGCTGGGGTGATTGGTCTGGACTATAAAGGAAAACTATATTGCTGTGACATATTGCAGGTAGGGAATACTATGTTTTAGATACAAGAGATTGTGGTGGGTCATAGCACTTCATGTTTAATAGTAAAGTTTAATGGAAATGTAATGCTACCAAAAGAAACCCCAAACAAACAGGTTCACCGAGTATTCTTACCTTTTAGGAATAAAGTTTTGAACTATCCCATTATCTAATGGATCCTAACCAGCTGAACATTAAGGCAAAATAAATATGTGATGGGTGGTAGAAAGAAGTTACATGTATCAATTATTTTAAATGTATGTGTATCTATTATTTATTTCCAGTTGGCTTTTAGATAGGTTTTGCCAATAAGGATATTAGAACAAGACTGAAAGGCAGAAAGGAAGAGGAAATCCTTTCTTCTCCTTTGCTTGGTATTTCTGACGGGATTGCCTCGGTATTGACAATGCCCCAACAACAACTGGTTTCAGCTGCCAGCATGTTAAGTAGCTTCATAATATCTTCTCAGAGGTACCTGAAACACCAGATAGCATCACCCCCAAAGTCTGAGAACCTTTCAAACTCCCAGGTTCAAATGATCCTAAATTGTTTTCATTTTTCTTTAGCTCAAGGAAGAGCAAAACCCACTGGCTTCTTGCAGCCATTGTCTGGGTTATTTCAATCTTTTAGGATCAATTATTTAATATTCACTAGTTCAGTGTTCATGATTATTTTATACAATATAACTATCACAAATAATGCGAATCAACTATAAGTTTTGCACTTATATTCCATTAAAGGTTAGGCTCCTGCAAGCCTTTGGTCATGCTTTAATTGGCCACTCAATACATAATCTTAACTCATGTGTGTTTCTGTTTAAAGATACATCATTTAATATGTATTCTTGATTCATTAACATAGCACTTACTGCCAATAACACTGTAACTCCTACCTGAATGAAGCTAACACCTGTATTTTCTTCATTAGCCACATCAGTGTCTTACATTTACACACACTAGGTAACACTTCAGCACTATTCTTGTGGATAATTTTAAACAGTGAAATCATAACCAGAAAGCACAAAATGCAAGAAAAAAAATCCCACACACCATATGGTATTAAGTAGACCACACAAAAGACTCCTGTTTACAATATGAGAGCTGCAACAAGTAAGTAGAGAGTTGCTTTGTCTGACCACAGCTGGTGACTCAAAATTTTCCCTTCAATGTGTATGTCTGAAAATGGCCACAAAACTCAGCAAGTACTGATTTAGGGGCTACAAATAAATTTTAGCAATTAGATAAATTTGTTAATCCAGAATCAGTGAATAATGAGGACACACTGTGTGAACAACACAATGACTTTTCAAAAAGTGAAGGCAGCCATGTTGCAAACCCAAGCCAAGAATTAAAACATTTCCAGCATCTGTTAGACTCTCTTCCAAGGGTAACCACTACCCTGACTTCTACACTGAAGACTAATGTGTAACTAAGTTCTTATAATCAGTTTCTTCTGTTGAAATTCCTGGTGTGGCTTCTGTTTTTCTAATGGTTCTTCATCAATATGGAGATGAAGATATCAATCTTGTGGGGAGAAGAGTGTGCCAGTAAAATAGAACAAGTATGAAGGCCTTGACAGAACTATGCAGGCTTATCCAGGGAGCAGAAAACATGGTATGAGATGAGGTCAGAGAAAAAATGGGAGCTGCATCTAGGAGGGTTTTGAAGTCCTTACAAAGGCTTTGGCTTTTATTATGAGTAAGATAGGGTGCCTCTGAAAATTAAAACATGTAGTCATCCTTGCAAGGTTTTTCTTTTCAATGTATCATTTCTTGAACAGCTCTGCTCTTTTTCATAGGCTTTTATTTATTTCTAACTTTCCCTTTTGTCTCAACTTTTCCCCTACCTGGAGGCTTATTATAACGAGCATTTATTTTTTTCGGATACAGATATACTCTATAGTTTATGACTGCTCTGTTGTTTCTCAGCTGAATCTAAAGAAAATTCTGAGTATATAATACAATGCTGAGAATTGAGAGATTTTTATTTTGAAGAGATGCTTGCTGAGATGGCAGATCTAAAATGGATTTTTCTTGCATTCTGGATGCTATCAATAAAAATTTCAAGAGTTTTTATGTTTTCCTCCAAATTTGGTGTAAACATATTAGTTTTGGAAAAATTCTAGAATTGTTCTGGTTTAATGATTGAGATATGCTCCTGCTGAATTTTCTAATTTTTAAGGCTTTTATTTAATAGGCTAAAAAAATAAAACCCATCCACTCACCTACCAATCAACCAACCAAAGAAAAGAAATAGTGACAATTACTACTTGGCATCAGCTTTTCTCCCTATCTTCCTGCACCCTGATGAGATCTTGCAAACAAATGAACCTGAACTTCTGTCCTTATGACATGATGTAGGTAGGACCTGAGGTTTCACAGTGAGTTCTAACATACCTTACAAAGTCACATAAGAATTTTCCATAAAATAAAAATGGCAAAGATAAAAGGTCATCCACAATCTCACTGGTATATATAATATGGCTACATGTTATTCTAGCACATGTGTAAACCAAAAATAAATCTCCAAGACCCTCCAACCATCTAATTGAACTTCATCCTCAGCCAGCAAATTCTAAAATTTAACTTAGAACACTGGTTCAAGCCATGATAGGAAGTGGGGCTGGGATAGGCCTCACTATACCCTCTAGCATTAACATTAACCAGACCTTGAGTTTCATAAGAAACATTTATAATATATTCTCTCTGAAGCCTGCTGCCTGGAGGCTTCATCTGCATAGTAAAACTTTTGTCTCTACAACCTCTTATTGTAACCCAGACATTTATTTTTCTTGATAACTGTAGGAGATTGGTCAGGGTGGTGGGAAATATTATAGAAAGATGCAAACCTTCTTGGAAGGCTGAAAGGTTTTGCAAAAGCCTTTGGAGGAGGTTATGGCTGAAGGCAGCCTAATCTTCTTATTTTTGGGCTAGGGCAAAGGGCAGGTTACAAGGGAATGTAAAGGAATTTATCTAAATAGCTTGTTTACCTATTTCCCCAACCTTTGATCATCTGCAGACAAAACTGCTCTCTACTCAGGGGGGGTCAGCAATGTTAATTACTTACGAAAGGTGTATACTCAGGACCTTCGTCATCAAATCTGTACTAATTAAATATGAGGGTCACTGCTGGCTTATGGGGCAAGCACTTCTCTTGAGGTCAGTAAGCCACCAGCCCTCTAGCCATGCAATCAGGCAAAAAACCTGTTTGCATGTGTCTTTCATCCATCATTTGGCCAGAGTCTGTTGGTTAGACTCAACAGAGAATTCTTTCAACCAATTTCCAATCAGAAAATTTTTAAATCTGCCTAGAGCCTGGAAGTGCCACTCTTCCCACCCACCTGCTTTGAGTTGTCTTGCCTTTCTGGACCAAACCAATGTATCTCTTAAATGTATTGGATAGATGTCTCATTGTCTCATGTATCCCTAAAATGTATAAAATTAAGCTATGCCTCAACCACACTGGGCACATGTTCTCAGGATCTCCTAAGGGCCATGTCATGCATGGGCCATCATCACTCATGTTTGGCTCAGACTAAATCTCTTCAAATATTTTAGAGAGTTTGACTCTTTTCATTGACACATGTTAAGAAATATATTTTATATATAATCATGTATTCTGCATTAAAAATCATTTAGCATGATAACTCTATCTCACATAACTTTTGAGTACAGTATAGGGGAAGTAGATTATTAAAAAAAAAATTTATCCACCATGGTGGTGTAGAGATAAGCTGCCTTCATTCCCCCTTATGACAAACAACAGCAACAACAAAAAGACCAAATATAGAACACTGAGATCTTCACCAGCAACAACCCAGAGCTCAAGTTTGAGGATGAGCCAGTTCCTAGGGATTTGGAGAAGTGGAAAAACTAAGCAGGTGATGGACAACTTACATCCACACCATGACGCTCCTACACCCCATTTTACCCAGGCACTTCCTGTGAGGAAAATCTCCCCTCAAATCATGGTTTCTATACTGGAAAAAGTAAAATTGAGGTGATCAACAAGCTTCCCCATCTGTTTGGGTTCACCATCAGGAGAACTGTCCTTGCCTTAATCCATGAGTAGCATCATGACTGCATGAAGGGAGAAATTTCTCTGAGGAGAGGCAGAAACAAACAGGGTAGGCAGGACTACCATCTCCAGCTCAGACACTCTGCTCTGTAACTTAGCCAAAGGAGACTCTAAATAGGAGTGGCTATAGGGTGTATATTCCCCAGGCCCCCTGTTTATAATCCCCTAGCCAATCTTCCCACAATGCCAGAATAATCCCTTTGGGATCTCCTGGATTTGAGACAGGCAGTGCTTAGTTACTAGAGCTGAGATGAACCTAGGTTTAAGGTGCCACCTAGAGCTGAAAAGGATGCAGCAATCTAGCAGTAAAGAATTGCCAAGCAAATGTATTCAAATAAAACACAGAACAAGCTAGACAGAGAAAATGGGAATAAATAACTAATTCTTCAATGCAAAGACATAGATGTATACCCACAAGAGACAAGAGCAAACAGAAAGCCATGAGTTTTCTGATCAAGAATTCAAAATAGCAGTTTTAAGGAAACTCAGTGATCTCCAAGATAACACAGAAAATCAATTTAGAAATTGATCAGAGAAATTTAACAAAAAGATGGAAATAATAAAAAAACAGAAATCTTTTTTTTTTGTCTCATTATAGATTATTTTATTTTATTTATTTTTAATTTTTATTGCATTTTAGGTTTTGGGGTACATGTGCAGAACGTGCAAGATAGTTGCATAGGTATACACATGGCAGTGTGTTTTGCTGCCTTCCACCCCTTAACCCACATTTGGCATTTCTCCCCAGGCTATCCCTCCCTAGCTCCCCCCCCGCTGTCTCTCCCCTATTCCCCCCAACTGACCCCAGTGTGTAGTACCCCCCTCCCTGTGTCCATGTGTTCTCATTTTTCTCACCCGCCTATGAGTGAGAATATGTGATATTTCCTTTTCTGTTCTTGTGTCAGTTTGCTGAGAACAAAAAACAGAAATCTTGCAACTGAGAAATATATTGACTGAGATGAAAAACCCATTAGAGGCTCTTAACAGTGGAATGAAGCAAGCAGAGGAAAGAATCAGTAAGTTCAATGGCCTGCTATTTAAAAATAGAAATTCAGAGGATAAAAAGGAAAAATAAAGAATGAAAAGGAACAAAGACCATGTGCAAGACATAGAAAATTATCTCAAAAGACTAAATCTCAGATTTATTGGCATTCAAGAGGGAACTGAGCAAGAGCAAGGGATAGAAAGCCTATTCAAATAAATTATAACGAAGTGTTTCAAAACTTGGCAAAGACATAAATATGCAGGTACAGGTAGTTCTTAAACATCAAACAGATTCAACCGAAATAAGACTACTGCATTAGTTCTTTTTCATGCTAAGACATACCCAGGACTGGGAAAGTTATAAAGAAAAAGAGGTTTAATGGACTCACAGTTCCACATGGCTGGGGAGGCCTCAGAATCATGGTGGAAAGTGAAGGAGGAACAAAGGCACATCTTACATAGTGGCAGGCAAGAGAGTGTGTGCAGAGGAACTGCCCTTTATAAACCACCAGGTCCTGCGAGACTTATTCACTATCACAAGAACAGCTTGGAAAGACCCACCCCAATGATTCAATTACCTCCCACAACATGTGGAAATTATGGGAGCTACAATTCAAGATGAGATTTGGATGCGGACACAGCCAAATCATATCATGCCACCCTAGGCCCCTTTCAAATCTCATGTCCTCACATTTCAAAACCAATCATGCCCTCCCAACAGTCTCCCAAAGTCTTAACTCATTTTAGTGTTAACTCAAAGGTCCACAGTCCAAGGTCTCATCAGAGACAAGGCAAGTCCCTTCTGCCTATGCACCTGTAAAATCAAAAACAAGTTACTTCCAAAATACAATGGGGGTACAGATATTGGGTAAATACACATGTTCCAAATGGGAGAAATTGGCCAAAACAAAGGAGTTACAGGTCCCATACTAGTCCAAAATCCAATAGGGCAGTCATTAAACCTCAAAGTTCCAAAATGATCTCCTTTCACTCCATGTCTCACATCTAGCTCATGCTGGTGAAAGAGGTGGGTTTTCACAGTCTTGAGCAGCTTCTGCCTCTATGGCTTTGTGGGGTACAGAGCACCTCTTGGCTGCTTCCATGGGCTGGTGTTGAGTGTCTGCAGATTTTTCAGATGCATGATACAAGCTGTCAATGGATCTACTATTCTGCAGTCTGGAGGACGGTGACCTTCTTCTCACAGCTCCATTAGGCAGAGACTCAGTGGGGACTCTATATGGAGGCTCCAAACCCAAATTTCCCTTCTGCACTGCCATAGCAGAGGTTCTCCATAAGGGCTACACTCCTAGAGCACATCCCTGCAATTGAAATCTAGGCAGAAGTTCCGAAACCTTAATACTTGACTCTGTATACACATAGGACTGACACCATATGGAGGCTGCCAAGGTTTGGGGATTGCACCCTCTGAAGCTATGGCCTGAGCTGTACCTTGATTTTAGCCATGGCTGGAGTAGCTGGGATGCAGGGCACCAAGTCCTGAGGCTGCACACAGCAGAGGGGCCCTGGACCCAGCTCAGGAAACCATTTTTCCCCCCTAGGCCTCTGGATCTGTGATTGGAGGGGCAGCTGTGAAGGTCTCTGACATGATCTGGAGATATTTTCCCCATTGTCTTGGCGATTAGCATTTTGATCCTCGTTACTTACGCAAATTTCTGCAGCTGGCTTGAATTTCTCCTTTGAAAATGGGTTTTTCTTTTCTACTGCATCGGCTTGCAACAGTTTCAAACCTTTATCCTCTGCCTCCTCCTGAACACACTGCTACTTAGAATTTCTTCCACCAGATACCCCCATGACTCTCAAGTTCAAAGTTCCACAGATCTCTAGGGCAGACGCAAAATGTCACCAGTATCTTTGTATAGCAAGAGAGACCTTTAATTCAGTTCCCAACAAGATCCTCATTTCCATCTGATGAGCCTGGACTTTATTGTCCATATCACTATCAACATTTTAGTCAAAGCTATTTAATAATTCTCTAAGAAGTTTCAAACTTTCCCACATCTTCCTTTCTTCTGAGCCCCTCAAGTCTCTAGGAAATTCCAAACTTTCCCACATTTTCTTATCTTCTTCTGAGCCCTCCAAAGAGTTCCAATCTCTGCCTTTTACCTGGTTCCTAAGTTGCTTCCATATTTTCAGGTATCCTTATATGAGCACCCAACTCCTGGTATCAATTTACTGTATTAGGCCATTTTTATACTGTGAATAAATACATACCTGGGACTGTGTAATTTATATATAAAAAAGAGGTTTTTGGAATCATAGTTCCACATGACTGGGGAGGCCTCACAATCATGGCAGAAGTTGAAAGAGGAGCAAAGGCATGTCGTACATGGCAGCAGGCAAGAGAGTGTGTGCAGGGGAACTGCCCTTTCTAAAAGAATCAGATCTCATGAGACTTATTCATTATCATGGCAACAGCATGGGAAAAACTCACCCCCATGATTGGATTACCTCCCACCAGGTCCTTCCCAAGATATGTGCAGATTATGGGAGCTACAATTCAAGATGATATTTGGATGAGGACACAGCCAAACCATATCAAATACCCCAAGGCACTTAATTATCAAACTCCCAAAAGTCAAGGAAAAAGAGAAGATCTTATAAGCAGCAAGAAATAAGCAAGTAATATATAAGGGAGCTACAATTAGTCTGGCAACAGACTTCTCAACAGAAACCATGCTGGCTCAAGGGGAATGAAATAATATTTTCAAAGTGCTTAAAGAAAAAACTGCTATCCAAAAATGTATTCAGCAGAATTCCCATCCAAATTTGAGGAGTAAGAAAAGTCTTTCACAAACAAAAGCTGAGAGAATTTACCACCAATAGACCTGTCTTGCAAGAAATGCTAAAGGGAGTTATTCAAACTGAAAAACAAAAGCACTAAGGTGCAAAATTAAGTATATGAACAAACTCAAGAGTATTCAATTACTGCATTTGTGGTGTGTAATCTACCCCCATAACTCTAGTATAAAACTCCAAAGAAAAATTTATCAAAAACAAAAATAGCATGACAACCTGTTAAGAGATAGGTAATTAAAATATGGATATTGAGAAAACTAAAAGTCAAAATGTGAGGCAGATGAAGTTAATGTGTAGAATTGTGTTTGTACATATTTCTTTTGTCTCTGTTTGTGTCTATTCTTTTGTGTTCTAAGATAAGTCACCACCTCTTTAAAGTAACTTGTTATATCTATAAAATATATTTTGGAAGTCTCAAGATAACCACAGTATAAAAGTCTATAATTGGGAGACCCGGCAAGATGGCGTCGTAGAAGCGACTCAGGATTGCAGCTCTCAGTGACGGCGCAGAGGGTGAGTCCTAGCCGCATTCTCGGATGGACTTTTCTAGCCCACAGAGCGTTGAAAGTCCCACAGAACGCTAGTAAAGTAAAACCGGCTAACGCAGCCCTTTGGCGCGGCCGCTTCGGCCGGCGCCGCTTCGGCCAGCGCCGCAGCAGGACCCGGCACGGAACTCACTGGTCTGGGCGCCCTGTTAAACCAGCAATCTGAGAGTTTGAAGGGCAGATTGGCGCGTCCATCTGATTGAACGGGACTTGGACAGTGAGCCAGACCAGGAGTTTCCTGGGAGTTTCCTGGGAAGCGTGATATGAGCCGGTGAAGTGGGCAGCGGCACGGGAGATCGCACGGATCCCAGTGCCCTATCGGCAGGCTCCTGGGGCGCCAGTGAGAGAGTCGAACTTTAAGCTCGCGGAGAGGGAGGGAGAGAGAGAGAGAGGACGGACTCTGAGGCAGGGAGCTGGGTAATCGGGCTCAGCGAGTCCCACCCTCACAGGGACAAGCAGGGCAATGACTGGAGATGCTTGGCGCTGAGAGTTTTGCTGCCGGCATCTAGGACGGTGCAGCCTGGTGAGGGAGGGGCGTCCACCACCGCTGACACAATCCGCCCCTATTGAAGCACCGCCCAGGGCCGAAGCAGCCTGCCGTTGCCGAGGCAACCTGCCATAACAGAGAGACTCCCAGGAGACGGGAGCTCTCCACAGCAGAAGGGAGCCCAGCAGCAACAGGGCAGAACCGCGCTAGTGGGTCAGAGCCCCGGCAGGCAAATAGTGAATAGACTGCCACCTAGTGGGGCAGGACAGTGCAACAGATACTCATAAAGAAAGCCCCAACTCCCTGAAACAGTGCATATAAGGGGGGGAAATAAAAGGGTGGTGTTTTATGAGTTCTATTACAGCAGACATAAACAACCTCCCAACAACACTGAATGAACAACGGAGCTCACAGCTCAGCACTGGAGCTACTATAAAGCACAAACCGTCTCCTTAAGCAGCTCCCTGACCCCTGTATATCCAAAGAGTCACCGCAAAAAAAAGGACTAATCAGACTGACATTTGGCGGGCATCATTCTGGAACAAAGACAGCAGAAGAAGAAACTGGTATCATCCCTCACTCTTCCACAGCTGCTACAGGTATACTCCAGACAAACAGGGCCTGGAGTGGACCTCAGAACTCATACAGCAGAGGGGCTAGACCACTAGAAGGAAAACTAAGTAACAAAAATACTTCATCATCAACAATCTCAGCATCCACACAGAGACCCAATTGAAAAATCAGCAACTACAAAGACGTCAGGCGGATAAATCAATAAAGATGGGAAGAAACCAGCGCAAAAAGGAGGAAAACACCCGAAACCAAAACACCTCACCTCCTACAGAGGACCAAAACTCCTCACCAGCAAGGGAACAAAGCTGGACGGAGAATGAGTGTGACGAAATGACGGAATCAGACTTCAGAAAGTGGATAATGAGAAACTTCATTGAGCTAAAAGAACATGTTCTAAATCAGTGCAAAGAAACTAAGAACCTTGAAAAAAGATTTGAAAAAAAATTCGAGGAATTGATAACAAGAATGGAAAACTTAGAGAGGAATATGAATGAATTGAAGGAGCTGAAAAACACAACACGAGAACTTCGTGAAGCATGCACAAGTTTCAACAGCCGAATTGACCAAGCAGAAGAAAGAATATCAGAAATTGAAGATCAACTCAATGAAATAAAACGTGAAACCAAGATTAAAGAAAAAAGCACAAAAAGGAATGAACAAAATCTCCAAGAAATGTGGGACTATGTGAAGAGACCCAACCTACGTTTGATAGGTGTACCAGAATGTGATCAAGAGAATGAATCTAAGCTGGAAAACACTCTTCAGGATATTATCCAGGAAAATTTCCCCAACCTAGCAAGACAGGTCAATACTGAACTCCAGGAAATACAGAGAACACCACAAAGATACTCCGCAAGAAGAGCAACCCCAAGGCACATAATCGTCAGATTCACCAGGGTTGAAACGAAGGAGAAAACACTTAGGGCAGCCAGAGAGAAAGGTCAGGTCACCCACAAAGGGAAGCCCATCAGACTCACAGCAGATCTCTCGGCAGAGACTCTACAAGCCAGAAGAGAGTGGGGGCCAATATTCAACATCCTTAAAGAAAAGAGCTTTCAACCCAGAATTTCATATCCAGCCAAACTGAGCTTCATAAGTGAAGGAAAAATAAAATCCTTCACGAACAAGCAAGTACTCAGAGATTTTGTCACCACTAGGCCTGCTTTACAAGAGCTCCTGAAAGAAGCACTACACATAGAAAGAAACAACCAGTTCCAGCCATCCTAAAAGCATACCAAATGCTAAAGACCATCAACAAAATGAAGAATGTACATGAACCAATGGGCAAAACAGCCAGATAGCATCAAAATGGCAGTATCAAATTCACACATAACAATATTAACCCTGAATGTAAATGGGCTAAATGCACCAATCAAAAGACACAGACTGGCAAATTGGATAAAAAACCAAAACCCATCAGTGTGCTGTATTCAGGAAACCCACCTCACACACAAAGATACACAAAGGCTCAAAATAAAAGGATGGAGGAAGATTTACCAAGCAAATGGAGAGCAAAAAAAAGCAGGAGTTGCAATTCTCATCTCTGATAAAATAGACTTTAAAGCAACAAAGATCAAAAGGGACAAAGAAGGTCACTACATAATGGTAAAAGGATCAATACAACAAGAAGAGCTAACGATTCTAAATATATATGGACCCAATGTAGGAGCACCCAGATATATAAGGCAAGTTCTTAATGACTTACAAAGAGACTTAGACTCCCACACAATAATAGTGGGAGACTTTAACACTCCACTGTCAATAGCAGACAGATCAACCAGACAGAAAATTAACAAGGATATCCAGGACTTGAACTCAGACCTGGAACAAGCAAACCTGATAGACATTTACAGAACTCTCCACCCCAAATCCACAGAATATACATTCTTCTCAGCACCACATCACACCTACTCCAAAATTGACCACATAATTGGAAGTAAAGCACTCCTCAGCAAATGCAAAACAACGGAAATCATAACAAACAGTCTCTCAGACCATAGTGCAATCAAGTTGGAACTCAGAATTCAGAAAATAACTCAGAACCGCACAGCTTCATGGAAACTGAACAACTGGCTCTTGAATGTTGATTGGATAAACAATGAAATGAAGGCAGAAATAAAGAAGTTCTTTGAAACCAACGAGAACGAAGACACAACGTACCAGAATCTCTGGGACACATTTAAAGCAGTCTGTAGAGGAAAATATATAGCAATAAGTGCCCACATGAGAAAAGTGGAGAGATCCAAAATTGACACCCTATCGTCAAAATTGAAAGAGCTAGAGGAGCAAGATCAAAAAAGCTCAAAACCTAGCCGAAGACAAGAAATAACTAAGATCAGAGCAGAACTGAAGGAGATAGAGACAAGAAAAACCCTTCAAAAAATCAACAAATCTAAGAGCTGGTTTTTTGAAAAGATCAACAAAATAGACAGACCACTAGCCAGACTGATAAAAAAGAAAAGAGAGAACAACCAAATAGATGCAATAAAAAACGATAAAGGGGAAATCACCACAGATTCCACAGAAATTCAAACCATCATCAGAGAATACTACAAACAACTCTATGCACACAAACTAGTAAATCAGGAAGAAATGGATAAATTCCTGGATGCCTGTGTCCTCCCAAGCCTAAACCAGGAGGAAGCTGAAACTATGAATAGACCAATAACAAGGTCAGAAGTTGAGGCAGCAATTAAGAGCCTACCACACAAAAAAAGCCCAGGTCCAGATGGGTTCACAGCTGAATTCTACCAGACACACAAAGAGGATCTGGTACCATTCCTTCTGAAACTATTCCAAATAATTCAAAAAGAGGGAACCCTTCCCAAATCATTTTATGAGACCAACATCATCCTGATACCAAAACCTGGCAGAGACTCAACAAGAAAAGAAAACTTCAGGCCAATATCCATGATGAACATAGATGCAAAAATCTTCAATAAAATACTGGCAAATCGATTGCAACAGCACATTAAAAAACTTATCCATCATGATCAAGTAGGATTCATCCCGGGCATGCAAGGCTGGTTCAACATACGCAAGTCTATAAATGTAATTCACCACATAAACAGAAGCAAAAACAAAAACCACATGATTATCTCAATTGACGCAGAGAAGGCATTTGACAAAATTCAACAGCCCTTTATGCTAAAAACCCTCAATAAACTTGGTATTGATGGAATATATCTCAAAGTAATAAAAGCTATTTACGACAAACCAACAGCCAATATCATACTTAATGGGCAAAAACTGGAAGCATTCCCTTTGAAATCCGGCACTAGACAAGGATGCCCTCTCTCACCACTTCTATTCAACATAGTACTGGAAGTTCTAGCCAGAGCAATAAGGCAAGAAAAAGAAATAAAGGGTATTCAAATAGGAAAGGTGGAAGCCAAATTGTCTCTATTTGCAGACGACATGATAGTATACCTAGAAGACCCCATCACCTCAGCCCAAAAGCTCCTGCAACTGATAAGCAACTTCAGCAAAGTCTCAGGATATAAAATCAATGTGCAAAAATCACAAGCATTCCTATACACCAATAACAGACTTAAAGAGAACCAAATTAAGAACGAACTGCCATTCACAATCGCTACAAAGAAAATAAAATACCTAGGAATACAACTCACTAGGAATGTAAGGGACCTCTTTAAGGAAAACTACAAACACCAGCTCAACGAAATAAGAGAGGACACAAACAGATGGAGAAACGTTCCATGTTCGTGGTTAGGAAGAATCAATATTGTGAAAATGGCTATACTACCCAAAGTAATTTACACATTCAATGCTATCCCCATCAAACTACCATTGAATTTCTTCATAGAACTGGAAAAAACCACCATGAATTTCATATGGAACCAAAAAAGAGCCCGCATAGCCAAGTCAATTCTAAGCAAAAAAAACACAGCGGGAGGCATCACGCTACCAGACTTCAAACTATACTACAAGGCTACAGTAATCAAAACAGCATGGTACTGGTACCAAAACAGAGATATAGACCAATGGAACAGAACAGAAACATCGGAGGCAACACAACATATCTACAACCATATCATCTTTGATAAACCAGACAAAAACAGGCAATGGGGAAAGGATTCCCTATTTAATAAATGGTGTTGGGAAAACTGGCTAGCCATGTGCAGAAAGCAGAAACTGGACCCCTTCCTGACACCTTACACTAAAATTAACTCCAGATGGATTAAAGACTTAAATGTAAGACCTGACACCATAAAAACCCTAGAAGAAAATCTAGGCAAAACCGTTCAGGACATAGGAGTAGGCAAGGACTTCATGAACAAAACACCAAAAGCATTGGCAACAAAAGCCAAAATAGACAAATGGGACCTAATCAAACTCCACAGCTTCTGCACGGCAAAAGAAACAGTCACTAGAGTGAATCGACAACCATCAGAATGGGAAAAAATCTTTGCAGTTTACGCATCTGACAAAGGGCTGATATCCAGAATTTACAAAGAACTCAAACAGATTTACAGAAAAAAAACAAACAAGCCCATTCAAAAATGGGCAAAGGATATGAACAGACACTTTACAAAAGAAGACATACATGAGGCCAACAAACATATGAAAAAGTGCTCATCATCATTGGTCATTAGAGAGATGCAAATCAAAACCACATTGAGATATCATCTCACACCAGTTAGAATGGCGATCATTAAAAAATCTGGAGATAGCAGATGCTGGAGAGGATGTGGAGAAATAGGAACACTCTTACACTGTTGGTGGGAGTGTAAATTAGTTCAACCATTGTGGAAGACAGTGTGGCGATTCCTCAGGGACCTAGAAATAGAAATTCCATTTGACCCAGCAATCCCATTACTGGGTATCTATCCAAAAGACTGTGAATCGTTCTACTATAAGGACACATGCACACGAATGTTCATTGCAGCACTGTTTACAATAGCAAAGACCTGGAACCAACCCAAATGCCCATCGATGATAGACTGGACTGGGAAAATGTGGCACATATACACCATGGAATATTATGCAGCAATCAGAAATGATGAGTTTGTGTCCTTTGTAGGGACATGGATGAATCTGGAGAACATCATTCTCAGCAAACTGACACAAGAACAGAAAAAGAAATACCGCATATACTCACTCATAGGCGGGTGAGAAAAATGAGAACACATGGACACAGAGAGGCGGTCTACTATACACTGGGGACTGTTGGGGGAAATGGGGGAGGGACAGCGGGGGGGACTGGGGGGGATAGCCTGGGGATGAATACCAAGTGTGGGTGAGGGGGAGGAAGGCAGCAAAACACACTGCCATGTGTGTACCTATGCAACTATCTTGCACGTTCTGCACATGTACCCCAAAACCTATAATGCAATAAAAATTAAAAAAAAAAAAAAAAAGAAAAATAAAGGAATGCAAAACTCAAAAAAAAAAAAAAAAAAAAAAGTTAAAAAAAAAAAAAAAAAAAAAAAAAAAAAAAAGTCTATAATTAATTTACAAAAAATAACAAGCAATAAATTAAAACATAGTATCAGAAATAATCATTTAAGTCAGAAGGAAGACAGTAAGAAAGGAAGAAAAAAAAGAGAAAAATAAGGAACAAAATGGCAGTTGTAAGTTCTTATCAATAATAACACCAAATGTGAATGGTCATGACCCTCCAACTAAAAGGAATAGAGTGGCTGAATGGATAAAGAAATGATTCAACCACATACTCACCTCAAAAAACCTCACTTTGCCTATAAAGACATATATAAACTGGAAGGGATAGAAAAAGATACTCCGTGCAACTGGAAAGCAAAGAAAGAGCAGGAATAACTATATTGACATTATATGAAATAGACCACATATCACAGAGTGTAAAAAAGACAAGGAAGATCACTATATAATGATAAAGGGGTCAATTCAATAAGAGGATATAAGTATAAATATTTATGTACCCAACACAGAGCTCCTAAATATTTGAAGCAAACATTGACAGACCTAAAGGAAGAGATAGAATGCAATACAATAATAGTTGGGGACATTAACACCCCATTCTCAATAACAGATAGACTATCCAGATACAAAATCAACAAGGAGACAGTGGAGAGAAACTATATACTAGATCTAATAGGACTAATTCATAATTACAGAATATTTCACCAGGTTCTGTGGAACATGCATTTTTTCATTGCATATAGAACACTTTCCAGGATAGACCATATCTTGAGCCACAAAACAAGTCTGTGCAAATTCTAAAAAACAGAAATAATATGAAGTATTTTCTCTGAACAAAATGAAATAAAACTAGAAATAAAAAATAAGATGAACCTTGGAAAATACACAAACAAATGGAAACAAAAACATGTTTTTGAATGACCATGGGTAAGTAAACAAATTGATGAAAATTTAAAAAATTATTGATATAAATGAAAATAAAAATACAAAATGCCAAACTCTATGGGATACAGCAAAAAGCAGTGCTAACAGGAAGGTTTATAGCAATAAATGCTTATATCGAATAAGGAGAAAGACTTCAAATTAACAACCTAAAAATGCATCTCAAGAAATTAGAAGAGCAAAAATAAATCCTAAATTACTAGAAGGAAAAATAATAAGGATCAGAGCAGAAATAAATGAAATTAATACTAAAAAAATGCAAAGGATCAACAAAGCAAAGGTTGTTTTTCTTAAAAAAGATAAAATCAACAAACCTTTAGCTAAAATAAGAATAAAAGAGAGAAGACTCAAATAAATGAAATCAAAAACTGAAAGGAGACACAGAAACTGAGAACCTCAAAAATACAAGGAATTATCACAGGGTATTATGAACAACCATATGCCAAAGCACTGAAAAAAACTAGAGGAAATGGATAAAATCCCAGACACATACAATCTACCAGAATCACCAGGAAATAGGAAACCTTAACAAACCAATAATGAGTATTAGATCAAGGTGTAATAAAGAGTCTCCCCTCAAATAAAAGCCCAGAACCTGATGGATTCATGGTTGAATTATACCAAATATTTAAAGAAGAACCAGTATCAATCTTACTGAAACTCTTACAAAAATTTGAAGAGAAGGGGAAGGAATACTTCCAAAATCATTCCACAAGGCCAACATTATCTTAATAAAAAACCAGACAAGAAAATAAAATTACAGGCCAATATCACTGATGAACATAGCTGCAAAAATCCTCAGCAAAATACTAGCAAACCAAATGCAACAACACACTAAAAGGATCATTCACCATAATCAAGTGAAATTCATCCTAGGGGCGTGAGAATGATTCAGCATATGCAAATCAATATATGTGTTATATCACATCAACAGAATGAAGAACAAAAACTGTATGATTATTTCAATAGATGCCTCAAAAGCATTTAATAAAATTCAGCATCCTTTATTTTAAAAAACCCTCATCAAAATGTGTACAATAGGAACATATCACCAAATAATAAAGGCTATACAAGACCCATAACCAACACGGCACTGAATGTAGAAATGTGGAAGGCCTATCCTCTAAAGACTTGGAACAAAACAAAGATGCCCACATTCCCTGCTTCTATTCAACACAATACAAGAAGTCCTGGCTAGAACAATTGGTAAAGTGAAAGAAATAAAGAACATCCAAATTGGAAAGGAAGAAATCTAATTTGCTTTGTTTGCAAGACTCCATCAAGAAACTGTTAGAACTGAAAAGAATTCAGCAAAGTTTCAGAATACAAAATCAACATGCAAAAATTATTAGCATTTACATATGACAACAGCAAACAATTCGAAAAAGAAATCATGAAAGTAATCCCATTGACAGTAGCTACAAAAAATACAAAATACTTAGGAATCAATATAACCAAAGAAGTAAAAGATCTATACAAGGAAAACAACAAAATACTGATGAAAGAAATTGAAGAAGACACCAGAAAATTAAAAGATATTCTATGCTCATGGATTGGAATAATTGATATTGATAAGATGATAATACTACCCAAAGCAATTTACATACTCAATGCAACCTATCAAAATATGAATGACATTCTGCATAGAAATAGAAAAAAGTTTGAAAGTTTATATGGAACCATTAAAAACCTGAATGGCCAAAGCAATCCTGTGCAAATTAACAAAGTTGGTGACATCATACTACCTGACTTCAAAATTCATTCTAAAGCCATAGTAACCAAAACAGCAGGGTAATCTCAGAAAAATAGACACATGGACCAATGGCACAAAATAGAGAATCCAGATATAAATCCATGCACTTACAGCCAACTCATATTCAACTTATGCACCAAAAACTTACAATGAGGAAGAACAGTCTTTTCAATAAGTGGTGCTGTGAAAACTGGGTAACTAACTACATGTAGAAGAATAAAGCTAGATCCCTATTTCTCACCATACACAAAAATTAAATCAAAATGGATTAAAAGCTTGAATATAAGACCAGAAAATATGAAAGGACTAGAAGAAAACTTTAGGAAAATATATTATAACATTGGCTTGTGAAAATATATATATTTTTTGTATCAGATCTTAAAAGCACAGGCAACCAACGAAAAAATAAACAAATGGGATTATGTAAAGCTAAAAAGCTTCTGAGCAGCAAAGGAAACAATCAATAAGTGAATTGACAACTTGTAGAATAGAAGAAAATATTTGCAAACTATCCATCTGATAGGGGATTGATAACCAGAATATATAAGAAGCTCAAACAACTCAATAATTTACAAACCCAAATGATCAAATTAAAAATGGGCAAAGGATCTGAATAGACATTTCTCAAAAGAAGACATACAAATGGCCAACAGGTATATGAGAAAATACTCACCATCTTCAATCATCAGAGAAATGCAAATCAAAACCACAATGAGCATCCCAGTTAGAATGGCTTGTATCAAAAAGACAGTAACAGATGTTGGCAAGGTTGTGGAGAAAGGGCAACCTTCATACACTGATTGGGAATGTAAATTAGTATAGCCACTGTGGAGGACATTAGGGAAGCTCCTCAAAACTTACAAATAGAACCTCCATATGGTCTAGCAGTTCTACTATGGCGCATATATCTGAGAGAAAGGTAACCAATATATCAGAGATATTTATGCTTCCATGTTTTCTGCAGTACTATTCACAATAGCCTTCACTATAGCCAAAATATGGAATATACATATACAATGAAATAATGTATATATACAATAAAATATTATTCAGCCATTAAAAGGAATGAACTCCCATCTTTTTCAGCAATATGCATGGAACTGGGGGCTATAATGGTGAGTGAAATAAGCCAAAGACAGAATGACAAATATTGTGTGTTCTCCACTCCTATGTGAGAGCTGAAAACGTGGATCTTATGAAGATTGACAGTAGATTGGTGGTTATCAGAGGCCCAAAAGGTAAAAGGGAATGATGAAAGGGAAAGGGAAAAAGAATATGAATGTATTTATTACCACTGAATTGTTTACACTTAAAAATAGTAAAGATGGTATTTTTTACCTCAATAAAAATTAATGAAAAGAAAAATATTTTTAAAATATTTTCAATTATAAAAATATTTTAAGTATTAAAAAGAAAATATTTTAAAAAACATTTTTAATGCTTAAATAATGTACTATTAGAGTTTTCTTATTGTTTTACATTTAAATTATTTCTGTTCTTATTAATATACATAATGGTGTTACTAATATCTTCATGCATATGCTTTTGTTCAAAATTAGGATACAGTACAACAAATGGAGTTGTTTAAAAAATACGAAAATTAATAGTATGTGATACACTTTGTTAGATTTATTCCTTAAAGGCCAATTAAAACTGACATCAGCAATATGAGATTACCAATTTTCCTGCTTTCTTGACAGTACTGGGAATTATCTTTATAAAAACAAGATTTGTTTGTGGCAATTTATTAGATTAAATACATACCTCATGCCTCATTGTTTTAATTTGAATTTATTTGCTCATTAGCGAATCTGAGCAGTTTTCTATGATTATTTACTGAAGTCATTTCTAGTTTGTGGATAATTATCCTTCCTTTAGATTTGGCAGTTCTTGGAAAAATGGGACTAGGTTGGTAGGAAGTTGTGTGGCATCAAGTATATGACTTTCTGCAGATGAATTTAGAAAGGTGAGACTTCTGGATGATTAGAGGTTGTTTCTTAATACAGTAGAGTGACCAGGTTTGTCTATGGGTATGCGAGGAGCTTGCATCAAGTCATAAATTGTGTTGACACAGAATGATAACTGAGAGAAAAGAGTTTTACTATTAATTTTAATATAAATGTAGAAAAATATTCTTTGGCTGGGCACAGTGGTTCACACCTGTAATCCAAGCACTTTGGGAGGCATAGGTGGGTGGATCACGAGGTCAAGAGATGGAGACCATCCTGGCCAATACGGTGAAACCCCATCTCTACTAAAAATATAAAAATTAGCTGGGCGTAGTGGCATGCGCCTGTGGTCCCAGCTACTCAGGAGGCTGAGGCCGAAGAATCACTTGAACCCAGGAGGTGGAGGTTGCAGTGAGCCAAGATTGCACCACTGCACTCCAGCCTGGCAACAGAGCAAGACTCCATATCAAAAAAAAAAAAAAAAAAAGTATCTTTGTTATTTAAATATTTTTAACTTCATTTACACATTTTGTAGTTTTCCAGTTTATTACGTTTTTAATCTGAATGCCAGTGGAATTTCTTTCTCCTGTGAGAGTCACTTATACTTGATTCCTGAAAGTTAATCTATCTTAGCAGAAATGCTTAACAATGATCATTAATGAAGACGACCAGACATTTGAGCACTTGAAATTGTGGTTAAGTTCACAGAAGCAAGGATTATTAGAGATAGAATGGGAATCTAATACACCAGGTAAGAAACATGTTCTGACAACCTCTGAGTTTTTTCTTTTTAATCATTTCTGTGCTTCAGACTCCTAGAACACTATCTGGTATATAATAGGCTCTCAATCAATATGTGTTGAATTGGATGGATCATGATAAGCTTCCATGATTTATATCCCTACATGTCAAGAACTTTCCTGTTCTTCATCACTCTACTTTGATCAAGTGTTCTCATCAGAATATAATCATGTTATATAATAATAATAATTATTATAATCATTGAACTTCTACAATACTCCATGCAGTGTTCTAAGGGGGTTTCATACTTTTTATAATTTAATCCTCACAACCTTATTAAGTAAGTACCATTATTATTCCTATAAACCTCTAAGTTCTATCAGAGCACGTGTTTTATCTCTTTTGTTCACTGACATATCCACAAGCTTAGAACATTATATGGCACATCATAGAAGCATAACAAATATTAGCAGAATGAATAATTTTTTTTCACAGATGAGGAAATGGCTGTTTATTGTTCATTAACCAAATCCAGACTTCTTTAAAAGCAGAACACAACATTGTTAAACATTTGTCAAGAAACTGTAAGCCTATCTCTGACCTTTCCACATCTAATTCTTACTTTTGATCATATTTTCAACCAAATTTTTATCTTTAGTTAGGAATATAGTCTCTCAAAGTTTTGACCCAACTAGGAACATTTATATTGCTTATAATTTTGATGATCTTTGATAAAGAATGTCTCCAGTTATATTACAAGCCCTTATATCTGTTGAGAAGATCTTTACTGAATCTAGATAAGCAAAACGGACTTAAAGCTAAGTTTAGGAGTAATGTTGTTCTTCCTGAATTCTTAGAGAAATTTTGGATTTCTAAAACTAGGAAAATATGTGGAAACTGAGGTAAAGTAGAAGGTGAAAAACTTTGGTGGTGGCACGGAGAGCCAAAAGACTTAGTACTAGGGTTGTGTAATATTCAGTTGGAAGTTGTTTTTATTAATTTTTATCATTATAATCCTCATTAGTCCTCATAGATATTCTATAGTGTCTTCTATACCTGCAAATGTTGTTTTAAATAGATTTTTCCAAGGAACTAAGGAAGGAGATGAGAATTACACCTAAATTGCTATATGGAACAGAGAAATAAATCATGACCCAAGCTAATTCAATACTAATAGAAGCATGGAGGCAGGAACAAATACTTGAAGAAAACCCAGAAAATTTTGGCTGTTGGGGGTGATTAAGAATTCCATAGTGTGTGAAAAGTTGTGTGAAATTGTGTCCAGGTGTTCTGGAAGAGTGAGAACCCAGGTGACATCGTGCTAGCACACTGATGATGCTCAAGCTCCTTTCTTGCTCTTGCTCTTGGTGCCCAGATTCCTGGATTTCACATTTTGATTCCTGAATCCCAGATTCCTTGAGCTTTTGACCTTTTATTTCTTTTTCTCTTTCTTGAGTTTCCAAATAATTTTTATCTTTTCCCAAAACTTTGAACCTATTGCCATATTTAGACATAAAAACTGATTCTTTAGTACTTGGCTAACCACTTCAATGCCTTCTCTTCTTAATTCACTCATTTAATTAATTTTTACACAAATGTATTGAGGTCTTGCTGTGTGTCAGGAAGAACATAGGAAGCCTTAATTTGAGCAATCTCAGACTATGAAGGTGGGAGAAACTTAGAAACAGAAAAAGTACAATACAATTGTGTAAAGCCTAATATAGAAAGTTGAACACAGGGAGAGAGCCCAACTAACTGATTTGGAGATGCTTCATAAAGGTCCTGTCATTCACGATGGATGACTCTGGGTCTTTGCTAATCATTGATTGCTCACTAGTGTTGAGTTATCTTACTCCTAGATTTTATGTTACAGGAGAAAACTCCTATCTTGTTTAAGCTAATATAGGATTATGATCTTGCATTGCTTAGGTTCGAATAAATTCCAAATGATATCTTGTATAATAGACTAATGGCTTGAAGTAAAGGAGTGATGGATGATGTAGGTGGGAGAAGTTGAGGGGAAGGATTGAAATCTAGAATCATTTCTAAATAGCATCAAAAGTGATTGATTCAATAGGGTGAGGTAGGTTTGAGCAATAGTATATGGGACTGGGGAATTAGTAAGGGTTCTGATGTCTGTCCACTCTCTTGGAAAGACATCAGATTGCTTCCACATGGTGTCTTATCCATGTTGAAAAAATATCTGTCCCTGTACAGAGGTACTTTTGGTGACTCAAAAAATATATTTCTTTTTCAGAAGAAAATTTGTTAGGCCACCACTTATTTTTCACAAAAAGATATCCAACTTTCTGCTTCACTCTTTGATACCTAAAATGAATGCATTTTTCTACTACAATAATACATAATCTCTACACATTGGATATGTACCAGGGAGTTGAAACTTAATTGATTGTTACTCAGCATCTGCCAAAAAAATATGGTTGAGGCAATGGGTACTTAAGAGAAAGAGTTGATGTAACACATTAGCTATTCAATCTTCAAGGCACTCTAAATGTTTTATCTTGCTGTCGAATTAACTAATCAGAAAAATAGTGTGCTACGGTATAAACTTAGGTCTTAGAAGGAAATTCAATTTTATCTTATTGGCTTTTACAAAAATTTGATAAAGAACAACTAAAACAATAGTAATTATGGTTTATTGAACTCTGTGCTAAGTATTTGACATATCCCTTTCCACAACAAGACCTTAGATGCCATATTATAATTTCCTATTATTACATGAGAAAACAGAGCCCATGAGGTTAAATAAGTATTCAAAGGACACAAGGCTGGTAATTGTGAGAGATAATATTCAAATTCAGGTCTGACAGTTGAAGTCCCCCTTTTTTCTATTATATCATACTGTGGTTAGTAGAACGCTAGCCCCCCAAAAGATGCCCACATTCTCATCTCTAGCACTGGTGAATATGTTACTTTACAGTATTAAGGTAACTGTAAAATTAAGGACATTGAGATGGAGGCATAATCCTGGATTATCTGGGTGGCCCCAATATAACCACATGGATCCTTTAGAGAGGGAACTGTGACTATGGAAGACTGGTTGGAGAAATTCAACTTAGTGGAGGCTGACATACATGAGTCAAAGAATGTGGGCACCCTCTCAATGTTAGAAAAGGCAAGAAAGCAGGTTCTCCTCCTGAGTCTCCAATAGTAACACAGCCCTGCCAAAACCCTGATTTTAGCCCAGTGTGACCCATGTTGGATTTCTGACCCACAGAGCTGGAAGATAATAAACTTCTGTTGTTTTAGGCCACAAAGCATACGAAAATTTGTTATGGTAGCAATAGAAAACTTACACACAAGCCAACTCTCCAAAATGTTGCTAAATTTCTTCTTAATGTTAGTTCTGAGAAAAGTTTGTATTCATTCACAAATTCAAAAGAATATATTTATTCAAGAGATTTGTTCAAAGCATACTATTTCCTTTTTGTCTTGGTTGACCAGAAGGCTAGAGCCAATTTTAGAGTTCACTTATAGTATGGTACATGTAGGTAAAATTATATTCTCCATTTTTGGGTATGTTTTATGATCTTTTCTTATATTTTAATTTGCATTTTCCCGTATTCATTCACATGCATTTTTAAAAATTAAAATGTTGCTGAGAGAAAAAGAGAGAGGGAGGAAGAGAGAGAGGGAGACTCACTCAAGCTGCCTTATCAAAGTGGATAGGTGTCTCAGTGGTGTCAAAGAACATATTTGAGTGATTATTTTTAAAATGTAAAAAAATCATTCTAAAGATTTGCCCATTTTTATCAATGCTTTATAAAGCTTATACTTAGAGAGGGTTGTTATTACCATTCAATGCTTTATAAAGCTTATTTTTAGAGACGGTTGTTATTACCATTGGTCATATGTACATGTCATATTTATGTGTTTCAGATTGCATGCAAGTTTCATTTAAGAAATGCAACCCCCATTTAGAGGAAGTTTCTATACAATTAAACCTGGGCTATAGCATTGTGAGGATACTGCTTTTGATTTTAGTGGTGAGGCTGCTAAAAACCTAAGAGAGTTGAATTTATTAAAGACAAAGATTTCTAACACACCTGGGGTTTGTAGATTGCCAGGCATACAAAAGATAGGCTGATCACATTGTCAGAAAGGAGCCACATCAGTAATCAGAACTCTGTTCTTGCAGGACTGAGAGTAAATTAAGGAGTCACAATTTTTTAAAAAAATAGCCTTCCGCCACCTACATTGCAATATTTGTGTTACTAAGCAACAAAATTCTCCTATTTAGCAAAGCCCTAATGATGCTGGCAGTAAAGTCTTGGAAAAATGCTTAACACAAGTTCATTATCCCTACTGCTCTAGCCTCGCTGCATATGCAGTGCTTGATTAGACATAACGAGAAGTAGAGAGAGTGCTGTTTGGTGCACCTGCATCTAAAAGACCAAATAAAGTATTGATTTCGATGAATCTAATGACAGTCATTTAATGTGTTTATCTACTCACAGCATTCATTTGAGCTGACAAAGAATGTAGGACAACCCACTGTTAAACACATCCTAGAATTGTAAGGCCTTAATGATTCTGTCATGCCCCGTCACATACATACAAATTATAACACAGCTGTAACCAACTCTATTGATACCTGGTATGGTCCTTCCCTAAGGAAGATTTTAAGAAAAGCTGAAGATTGAAATCACCTGGTAATTTCCCTATCGTTTTTGAAACTTGAAACACTTCATTTCTATATTAATATTTATGTTATTTCCACAGAAACTCTAATTTTAACATACAAGAAAGTTTATTCTTTCTTGGTGTTAATGCTAAGAAGAAGTTTTAAAAGATTAAATACCTTTGTAGGTATTCTCTTCCTCTTTTATTTTCTGCCGCCTTCTCTTTACCCTTGCCTTTCTTCCAAGTATTTGGTTTCCAAGGGTTATCATTGTGGAACAGATGTTAAAGAAAGATGTGCTGAAAATAAAATCCATGACTATCTTGGGTTAGAAACTCTTCAAGTGTTATTATTGACTAATAAGTGACATTTATGCCATAACATTTTAAATTCACAAAGCAAATCCTTCCAGTTTTCAAACCATATTATCATCCTTTTTATGGACTTCTATTACTGAATGCATTTTTATGCATTCGTAGAGGCAGAAAGAGGGAGAAATACTTAATATTTTCTTCTGCCATTTCTATGGTGGCATGCTACACTAATTCTATTCTATTAGGAGGAATCACTGTGAAAAGTATAGCAACAAGCTGATTTCTTAAAAGGCTGGTTCTTGCTTCTCCCAAAGGATAAAACAAAAAGACAAACACACAAATAACTTCTTTAGACAAGAAAGGTAGAATATGTGGGGATAATAGTTTAATTGAGTTTGGCTAACAGTGAGAGGTAAAATAATTTTCTAATTCTTTACTACTAAAGAGCAATGTATTGAATAGGGCCACTAAGATCCTACAGGGCTGTCTACATCCCCAGTTAATTTGATTAAAAAATTAATATAGTCAGCCTTTTAAATTTTTGTTTATATTGATTTGGAAGAAGCTTTTCATTTGCAATGTTATTTTGCTGTTCCAGGAAAAAATCCTTGTTGACAAATTCTGCATATTTGTGTAAGAGTTGGGTGAACCAGAGCAACTCCATCTTGAATAGGAGCTGGGTAAAATTGAGACAACCACCTGGGAGGGGGATCCCTGGAGAAACCAACTCCCTGCCCACTGAAGTGGAGCCTGTGAAAGTTCAGGACTTTTGCAGCAGGGAGGAGGCTGGCCCCTCCTCTTCCTGTGTAGAACCTGGGATTTGAATGGCAGGCAGGAGTGCTCTAGCTGGGGACTCTGGCCTTGTGGAGGGTCCCTGTTTCCCCATCTTTTTCACTTTACACCAAATAAAACACTGCTTTACCCACCCTTTAAATGGTCTGCAAGGTTAAATTTTCATGGCCATGGGACAGACAAGGACCCCATGTTTAGTCTTTAGCTGAACTAAGGAAAAGTCCTGCAACATTTTTGGCATCCAATGTCAGGCTCCACCACCAGTGAAATGGAAACTCAAAACCTCCCACTGTGATTTCTCAGACTTTTCATCCTGGGACTTAGGAGCTCACAGGGAAACTGTGCCCCCACCCTCTGTTGCTCCTGGGGACTGGGGGCCTTCTCATGGCCTTTTTCTTCCTTTTTCAGGATGGACCAGTGAGCAGCAGCTCCCAGCCACTCTCCACACCCTGCCGGGGCTGGGAAGTGTGGCATGGCCCAAGGGTCCCGCAGAGTCAGCTGGCTGGTTCCCAGCTATATGCCACTCCTGCAGCCTTCCTCTTCCCTGGCCAAGGGTTTTAACTCAGACAGTGATTAAGCTTAAACTTTTCTCCCTGGTGGAGGAACCAGTGGTATAAATAAAGAGGCTCTTCCCCAGATATTTAAAAACTGCTTGGTTCTTCCTCTTCTCTACCCAGTCAACGATTTACCTTTTAAGTTTTTTTTTCCCCTTTTAGAAGACATTTTTACTATGCCAGGCCCCACCAACTATAACTGTACTCTCTATAAAGTTTCAGTTGTGTAAGAGGATCTCGTGTGTACTGGGTTTTCTTCTACCCATCTCTCTTTGTGTTTTCTGTGTAATGGCTGTAAAAAGAGCACTAATTAATTTGGCTTAAAGAAAAACAAGTGCTTAGATCTAATATTTTTAAAGGGTTGATAAGATCTATGGTTCTTATCAACCTATCAGTTCATGTGACTTTAATCTTTGAGAAATAAAAGTAGCCTTAAAGATTGATGATAAAATGCAGGTGCCATTAAAATTTAAATAGGTGAACTAAACTATGAGGGTCAGATGCAAGGTTTGCTGAATGTTTTAAGGTCATAAACTGCTTTTTGGGTTTTGAGAACTATCTGTCTTGCCTGCTTCACAACTGTTTAGGCCTGGGACATATGGAACTAACTATATGCATAACTAAGAAGGCAAAGCTTGGGTGCTCTTAGCACACAATTAAAGGAACTTACCAAGTTTTACCTTAAAGTAAAAGATTGCTAGGAGTTATCATTATAACATGTAACTGAGACTACTGAAAATAGATTTACATGCAAGATGTGTAAGAATAGTAAAATGTGATTTTGGTAAAAGGTTATAAGAAGAAGTGTAAACTTTGTCTAGGGTTAAAGGATTGTTTTGAGTTAAATTAGGAAAAAACTAAAGGTTCACAGAAGTGGTGGAAGAGGTGCGGAAATTAATCTTGCAGAAGAGGTTCTCCATGTGAACATATTGACTAAATTCAAAAAAGTTTTAAAGTTTTTGCTTCTTTAAAATATCTTAGTCACCATTTTAGCAAAATAAATAACTTACAGTAATCTGGAATACTGTTTCATAATATCAGGTGCCTTAAACATATTTAAAAGGCTTCCCAAAATCAAACTTCAGTTTCAAAATTGTCTGTCCTGACATCTGGCTTTCTGGATAGTCCAGATGGTCCATGGAATATCCAGAAAAGAGATGTAAACAGGATTATTTGACATATTTAGGTACATGAAAGGGCCAAAATGATGTTCAATCTCCTTTAGGTTATATTTGGTAAATAATGCTAATACATATTCCAAAATTGTATGGGATTCCTAAAAGTCTGATGTCTAAACATATGCTGTCAACCATAATTGAGATTGTTATATTCAGTTATTGTAAGCCATGGAGATAACCAAACTTCGTTGTCAATTGTGTTTCTAACTGTAATTAACCTGGGCATTTTGCTATTCACAGACAATTGTTGTCTTGTTTTAATCTTCTTCAAAAATAGTTTATAACAAACTATAGAACTCTGTATTTGAGACAATCAGGTTTCTGATAACTTTAGAGATTGTGACATTGGAATAAAAAAATGTACAGGACTCAGGAAGAGCTGAAATGTTCATGAATATCAAACAAAACAAGAGTTAACTAAATGGACTGAACTCAGAAAGCTGAAGCAACCCTTTTGACTTTTACTTAAAATATTGCTTATCCTTGTTTTGTTTTTCAGAGTCAAGGAAACTTATTTTGAACTATTTATGCCTTTAATAATTGAGTAAGGTATACTCCTATGATCAAAATTTGGAGCGTGTTTGTTTCTATCTGCCTGGTTCCTCTGGAATTTGTAAACCATCTGTGAGTATTCTTATGGCAATATAGTTGTTTGCATCAGTGCAATAAGAATCCATTTTTCTTTTGCAACAGAACACAATTGGAGAAAGTGGTTATTTTGCCAAGGCTTTGACTGGAAGGGTATGGCTTCCCTTTAAGGAGCCAATTTTGACTTGCAGAGCTAATAAAAGCCCCGTTGGGAAACTGGCTTCATACTCTTGTCTATGCACTTCTTGTACAAGGTTCCTGACCTGTGGTCAGTAAAGTAGAATCTCAGTTTCTTTTTCTTTCTTTTTTTTTTTTTTGGGATGAGTTTTGCTCTGTTGCCAGGCTACGAGTGCCATGTCATGATCTCAGCTTACTGTGATCTCTACCTCCCGGTTCAAGCAATACTCCTGCCTCAGCCTCCCAAGTAGCTGGAATTACAGGCATGTGCCACCATACCTGGCTAATTTTTGTATGTTTGGTAGAGACAGGGTGTCACCATATTGGCCAGGCTGGTCTCAAATTGCTGACCTCATGATCTGCCCACTGTAGCCTCCCAAAGTGCTGGGATTACAGACATGAGCCACCACACCCAGCCAAGAATGTCACTTTCTAACAGGTCCAGGAGCTCCGAGTTTATCTTGGGATCTTAAGAGGAAAGGATCACCCAACTCACAGGTGTTTGAAGATACCCATAGTGGGCTTGGCTTTAACAGGTCTTATTTGAGATTCCTTGTGGAAGTCTCTTCCATCAAAAACAATCCAAAAGGTCTATGTAGAAATAATTATTCTTGCTGCACTTTATGCAAATAACCAGGCCAAGTATAAGACTAAAGTCTATTTTGCAAACTATTAAGTCCTATGATTTTTTAAAAATGAATAATGGAGAGAGATAAATTATGTTCCGAATTACGTTCCAAAACTTATCATACATTTGTCATTAAATTCTAAACTCACTAGTTGTTTTTAAATTTTGCCTACATTTTAGACTAACCCTGCTTGTTCCTGTGAACCAACCAGCAATCTCTGGCTGCAGTACCGAAAGAACAAGACAGATAGGTAATGTAAAACTCTGGATCGATATTCTATTTCTGAGTAATTTATCCTGCAAAACTTCCAGGTGATGAGAATAAATAGGATGCCCATCATGCAAAGCTTTCTTTTTTTGGGAAAGTAAGACCAAGGGAACTAACCAACACCAAGCACCATGCACCCAAATCCTAGCATAACTATAGCCACCCATTATCTGGGTGTGTCACAAGACAGTCTTTTCTCTCCTGTGTTGGAGGAGGGCTCAGTTCCACAGTTTCACCTTAGCATTTGGCTTATGATAAGAAGTCCATGCAAATTCGCTGAGATACATTTTTGTCCCAGACTCAATTCCAAGCTTGTAGTCAAAGCCCTAAAAAGGAAAACTGGATCTGAGGGATCCAGAGGCAGATGACAACAGAGGTTAAAAGGCACAGTGCAGGTAAAGGTGCCTGATTCCTGCCAGTTAAGCCAAGCCCAAGCTTTCTGTTACACGGAAAGGCCACTTTAGCATCTATGGCATAAATGAGGTGTGGGGAACTCCAAAGCTACTGACAGCAGGGCAGATAGGACATATGTGGGTAAGAGCAGATGATTCCCACCCCCAGGTCCCCTCCTTCATGGGTACAAGCCATGTTAGCACTCATGGAAGAACCTACTGAGGTCACCAGAACTCGGGGATGCAAGGATAGAAGACGGAAAGAGGATGCTCTTCCCTCTCTCCCTCATATACCATGGGTATCTGCTAGGAAGAGAAGGGAACCAGGGGCGCAGACTTTTTTCTTTCTAGATGGGTAACCATTCGTCTTCAGTCTTTACTCCTTTTGAATGCATCCTGAACCCTCAGGACTCCTTAAAAAATGCCTCTTTTTTTCCCTTTCTTCTTCTTGGTCCTCTCTTCACCATTAGATAATTGTGTTTCCACAGTACAAGACACTCTCCCCTCAGATGTATCCTCCAAACTAGAGAGTTCATTTCCCAAACATTAAACTGGTTGACTTAGGACTGGGCTCAGAAGGTAACCAGGAAGCCTGACATGCCAGCCAAAGGGTAAAGCTTTTTTTAAGCAGTTGGGCTTTTGGCTTCCTTCTCCCTGTGGAAACAGGTAAAAGCCCTCTGGTTTTTTGAGCTGTTCTTCCCCCAACCTTGTTTCATCTTGATACATGTTTTCTAATAACCCGGTTTGTCTGCTGTTGCCTTCAGGCCACCAAACTCCAAACAGTCATACAACTGGAGCTTCAGACAATGGCCCCTTCTGCTGGCAACCCTTAGATAGGCCTCTGAGGGAGCTGCGACTGTTGTTTCCCCAAAACAGCAACCCCTGTCAGCAGGAAGCAGTTAACAGTTTTCATCCTTATCCTTAATCTAACATAGTTAGATGTACCTCTTTAGAGGAGGTAACGAGACAGCCAGGTGGGAGGGGATCCAGCCGGCTCACTGAGGCGGAGCCTCGGGAGGTTCGTGTCCTTTGCAGCAGGGAGGAGCCAGCCCCTCCTCTTCCTGTGTAGAACCTGGGATTTGAACAGCTAGGCAGGAAGTGGGTCTAGCAGGGGACTGTCCTTGTGGAGGACCCCTGTTTCCCCATTTTATTCCCTTTTCACACAATAAAGCCCTGCTTCACTCACCCTTTAAACCGTCTGTGAGCCTAAATTTTCATGGCCCTGGTGTGGACAAGGACCCCGTCTTTAGCTGAACTAAGGAAAAGCCCTGCGATGAAATGAGGCTGAAACCTACTCATCTGCATTTCCAGACGGTTAAGGCATTGTATGTCACAGATGAGATCAGCACAAAATACACGTCATAAAGACCTTGCTGATAAAACAGGCTGCAGTAAAGAAGCCAGCCAAAACCCACCAAAACAAGATGGCCACGAGAGTGACCTCTGCTTGTCCTCACTGCTACATTCCCATCAGGGACATGACAGTTTACAAATGCCATGGCAACGTCAGGAGGTGACCAATATGGTCTAAAAAGAGGAGGCATGAATAATCACTTCTTGTTTATCATATCATCAAGAAATAATCATTAAAATGGGCAACCAGCAGCCCTCCGGGGCTGCTCTGTCTGTGGAGTAGCCATTTTTTAAGTTCCTTTACTTTCCTAATGAAACTGCTTTCACTTTGCAGACTCGCCCTGAATTCTTTCTTGCATGAGACCCAAGAGCCCTCTGTTGGGGTCTGGATGCAGACTCCTTTCTGGTAACATTTGTAGTAATCATAGATTACATAAAATATATTTTATATCTAAGGACTTGGCAAACTGGTCTTGTTAAGCCACATCACCCATCCTGAGCCAAGGATGCTATTCTAATTTTCTACTTGCATTTAGAAGTTGTGAAATCTTTATAAGGATGTGTTCTAGTAGCAATAAGGAAAGTCGAGGAGAAGGTGTGCTTTTTTTAAATGTGTGTTTATAGGGATATACGTATTATGTACATTGCTTCAATTATCTGCATCAAAAAGTTATGAAGTGTTTTTTTCTTCATTTTATAAATGACAGCACTGAGGCTTGAAGGAGTATTATCATTGGTTCTTGATTGTCAGCTAAATACATTGTAGGGCAAGGATTAAAACTCAGGTTTTTCTGACTTTAATTAAAATGTTTTTTATTATGTGTGTATTTAGAAAATTCATGCTTGTTTCTGAGATTTGGGTATGCAGAAGGCCTGATTCATTTTGAATATGTCTGCTGTTTATGAAAGTAGAAAGGGCTAATTTGGGTACTAGTTTCTTTTCTAAGCTGTGCTCAGCTATAACTTAAATGTATCTATTATTAAGCAATTACACAAACAATAACCTACAAGGATAACTCTTTTTGATGTCTTTAAAAAGAAAGATTTCTGGCCATCTGCCCATTGCTATGTTGTAATTTAAACATAATACAAATTGGAGAGTGTTTCATTGAGTTGCTAAATGAACAGCTCAATGAGTTGTTTTTAGTGTTGCTAAAAACATTTTGCATATGTGATTGCCTTAATTCTGTAGAAATTTATCTTTTAAAGAAGATTCTCTTATTCCTAAAACTTTGAATCTGCAGCAGCAATATAAAGATGATGGTCTATTGCTATTATTTTTAAAAATGTGATTTTAAATGTGATTTTAAAAATTAATAAGCTGACTCCTAAATCTTGAGATTCTGATTCTGATGCATGATTTTGTATTACTCAGAGTATGCCTGGCATACTGACTTCAAAAGCAAATATGGGATTCTTTGGACATATGACAGTTTTTCCATATTTATAGATGATTTTTTTTTTTTTCAAGTTGAGGTCTTGCCCTGTCACTCAGGCTAGAATGCAGTGGCACAATCCTGGTTTATTGTAGCCTCAACGTCCCAGGCTCAAGTGATCCTCCCACCTCAGCCTCCTGAGTAGTTGCGACCACAGGCTAATGTCACCATACCTGGCTCATATATATTTTTTTATTTTTATTTTTGTAGAGACAGGGTCTCCCTATGTTGCCCAGGCTGGTCTCGAATTCCTGAGCACTGGTGATCTCCCACCTTGGCCTCCCAGTGTGCTGGGATTATGGGTGTGGTATGATCCACTGTGCCAGGCCCAGATGACTGTTCTAAAGGTTAAGTATTATTTATTCCTGTGTATATTTGTTTCAAATATACATAACTCACTTATAATAAATAACTCACTTTATGGTATTAGTTCTATTCATGGCTTAGATGCACTTTATGGTATTAGTTCTATTCAAGGCCTTTTATATTCTCTTCCAATATCTGTGTGTCCCTGAATGTTATATACATAGTAGTGCTGGCAATTGTGGTAGCAAGTTGGTAAGTTGTATTTCATTCATTCTGAATTTTCCAATGTATATAAACCCTAAAATAGGCGTTCCTTTTCCCCACTCTCTTTTCAACCCACCAATTGGTGCCCGCCTGCCATCTTTATTGATTCTTAACAACTTTTCATTGTTCATTTTTACCAATATATGCTATAGTTCACGTGGACTTGTAGCCAAGTGGTAAATGTGCAAAGCAGATTTCCCAGAGAATGGACCCCTTGATGTTCATTCTCTGAGAAATGGCATTTGGTCACGTTTAATAAGGATCAAATTTGAGTCAAAGATAACAAATATAGCTTTCCTCATGGTGCCATGATTACATAGAATATGTAAGTGGCAAACTCTTTGTAGCATGGTGCCCTTTTGTTGGTATAAATCGAATGTTAAAGTTACTGGAGTATTTCTGAAGTTGTATTTAAAAGTATAAAGTATATTGGCTAAGGCTTAGTTTGGCTAAGGCTTTCTTTTGGCTACTGAAAATTAAATGACATGGAATTTTTTGTAACTTAGAGATATATTCACATAATGGGTCTTTGGGATTTAAAACTGGTAGGATATCATTTGTGCTGAGGCCCAGGAATTTAATTCTTAAAAGTGTTAATATATGGGGGGCATCCACAAAATTTTGTATTTGGTGTCTACTTAAAACTATGATTCTGCAATCAATTATATCAACAGATATTTATCAGCCACATTTTACTATAGGAAAATACATAGCCTATGAAAAATGAATAAACTCAGACTATGCAAGGAATTTGTAGAATAATTATGGGTGACTAAAGAGAAAATAAGTAAATTGTCTTTTCCATAGACTTAGATGGACTTAGATTCACTAAACTAGTAGTCATGGCTACTTCTCTTTCAAACAATTTTTGATTTGTACAATTTTTAAATGTCTGCTGCAGTTTTTGCATTTTTACAAGTGCATACACTTTAGTCAAAGTCCACTTGAAATCTTTGTGTTCCTTAATGTGGTACAGAACAGAAAGTTAAGGATTGGGAAAAATACTCTTTGTGACAATGGAAAGTGGTCTGCTGTGGGTCTAAGCATATATTTATCCTCTGAAAAATCATGGGCTGGGTAATGGGAATGAGCAGAGACCACCCAAGGGAGATACTAGGAATGTCTGGCTTAAAACAATTCCACTGTGAGTGTCAGTCATCCAGGAACTAATGAGCTTGCATCCAGATGTAATTCAATACATTGTTTCCTTCATTGAGAGCCTTATTAGAAAACGTGCCAGTTAAGTACCCTGTGACCTAGTTGATTTACATTTTGGTGTAAGTTCCTCATCTTATCATGGACTAGGTTTTGGAGATCCAACAGCTACTCCATGAGTTACAGTTTGAGAAGCATTGATATACAGCGGGGTTTCTTAGCCCAGGTACTGTAGACATCCGACTAGCTAGCTACTGTTGTGGGGGTTTTCCTGTCTAGGATGTGCATAGGATGGTCACCAGCATTCTCTAGCCTCTACCCCTAGATACCACCAGCACTTCCTCTAGTTAGTTGTGACAATGAAAAATACCTCCAGAGTTTGCCAAGTGTCCCACCTGGGGATTGTTGGGGTCAGTGGGCCAGAGCAAAATGGCCAAATTGCTCCAGTTGTGAACGGCTGGTCTAGAACATTTCTTAATTCCCATGCAATCTCTCTTTTGTACCAGTCACAACATCTGAATGCCAATCTATAGATAAATTACTAAATACCAGGATTATTTGAGAACTATAACCTCAGTTTGTCCTTAAACATTTACTCCATGAAGTAACAAAGTGTAGTTAGTAAGTTTGGATTAACTCACAAAGTCATATGTAGTCCTTTGCATTTAGTCCACAAATGTATGTAAGATCTTTTAACACCAACAGCAGATCCAAAATATCACTGAAAATGGATCTAATGACTACAAACAGGACCATTTAGTTATTTTTTCATTGCAAAAAGTAGCAAAGGAATCAATCCCCAAGACTTAAATAGAATTGTTAACTCAGAATGACTTTTTATAATGTCATTAATTATGCACTGAAATGTAGTAAAAATATGTGCCTGACCAACTGGTTTCTGAATAAGAAAGACATATGTTTGCTTTCTTCTGTTTATTCATAAATAATAGCAGTGATAAGAATACCACAATACTGCTACCTCCTTACATTGGAGATTACCCTGGGCTCCTCAAGATGCTGTCACAGATTTTATTTCCTTTCACCCTTTGTTTAATATCTCTGCTTGCTGTTTGCAGAACCTGAACTCTTTTGTGCTGGCCTTTCTCATCTCAATAGAAACATAGAGACATGGATCACAGAAACATAACATTGGTTCTTCTAAGCATGCATGCAGGCTTGTTCACACGTACATTCACCCACACACACCCACACACACATCAGTGTTGCGTTTCTTACTACCTTCATAAAGGATAATGCCCGTAAAGGTTTTTCTGAATTCTGCCTAATAAAAGAGGCAATCTAAATCATAGTAGAGACCCCAAAATTATAAATCCTGGCTTCAAGTAGTAGATACATCATTTTTTTTTTGGTTGAACTCATCAGATATTCTGTATAAATCTGAAACCAGAAGATCTTAATGGATTTTGTTGACCTTTTGTACAGAATTTGATTAGTTTTCCTCCTTTTTTTTGGAGTAAACATTATACTTGGAGTTTTCAGGGTTAGCAGTAGTGGAGAAAGAAATATTATGGTGCCCGGGGGGCAGTGGCTCACACCTATACCCCAGCACTTTGGGAGGCCGATGCGGGTGGATCATGAGGTCAAGACCATCCTGGCCAACATGGTGAAACCCTGTCTCTACTAAAAATACAAAAAATAGCTGGGCATGGTGGACGCTTGTAGTCCCGTAGTCCCACCTACTCAGGAGGCTGAGGCCGAAGAATCACTTGAATCCTGGGGACAGAGGTTGCAGTGAGCCGAGATCATGCCACTGCACTCCAGCCTGGCAACAGAGTGAGACTCCATCTCATATATATATATATATACATATATGAATTATAAATCTCAATAGTGCACCAAATGTTCAGGTCCTTTAAATGCACAAAATTTTATATTTGGATCACAATTTTATCACGTTAAAATGCATAAAGTGGCAAGCATTTATCATAAAGTCTTCTAAGATAGCATAGCCCTTATGCCCACCCATTGCTACCAGCAGGCCTTCCCCACCCTCCCCTCCATTTTTATCCTGCTGCTTTCCTGAATTCTGAGTTTCAAACAATTAATTTTAAATGGCCGATGTATTGATTAAAAGGTTCTGTCTATAGTCTACTGAACTGTGACCAAACTAATTTCATCTGAGTGGTTCCATTGGCTGGACAGTTTTCAGAAAAAGTTGATTTTGTCCTGACCTGAGTTCCCCAATTCCTTATCCACTGCACTCATCCTATTTTTTATTCGATTTCCTTTTCTTTTATTGCCTCTTTGGTATATTAAAATAGTCTAACTTTGTTCAAGAGTCTTCATCTAGCCACAAGGCATGGAGCAGACTTCTTGTAAGGTATGGCAGGCACCCTGATGCTGATACTTCTTAACTCCCTGGAGATTCTGCATGGCTGGCCATGCTACTCCCTTGAAAAGCAGAAAGAGGCAGAACCCCAAATAAGATCTGCAGGGACTGCAGATTTAGAAAAGAGAAATAACTGACACAGTATGGACCCATGAATAATTGAAAACATACTCATCAGTTTCAGTCTTCCTCCATTTTTATCTATTTAAAAACAAATAGAGTAGTAAAACATGACACAGAACAGCACTGGTGTTCAAAGGGCTGGTGCTTAGCTGTCTGTGTAATTAATTCTCTACAATCAGTGAAATTTAACAGTGAATGTGAAAACTTCCAAGCTTTTTTGGGGGAAAGATTAATATGCTATATATTTTATGTTTTTAGTATGAAATCTTAGATGTCTAAGCTCACATCTTCACATCTTTAGTATGCTGATTAAAACCCTACATATTAAGCTGTATTATCATCTAACCTGCATTTATATATAATCCATAGAACCTAAGTGACACTATTTGTTGAAGGAAGTAGGAAGGAAAGGTACCATATGTGTGTGTGTATATATATATATATATATGATTCAAATGCTTTACATTTATTCCTTACTTCCAATAGGGCCAGCAGATTGCAGTGGCTTGGCATAGTTCCCAATGTCATCCATCCGCGCCCGTGGCTCTCTCTGAAGTTACGTGGTACTTGGCCTGCAAGGCTAAATGTGGCTGCTTGTATTGAAGACTTTCTTACTCTGCCAGCTAAGTATTATGATCATTATGATTCTTGTTTTGTAAATGAGGCTAAGATAGTGATGTTACTTGCTCAAGAGCCAATAGTTAAGTAGCAGAACCAGAACCTAAATTAGAAAATGAGTGTGTGTGTGTGTGTGTGTGTGTGTGTGTGTGTGTGTGGTGTGAAACCGACACCATAAAATTACCACTGAGACAGTAAAAGACATCTGACCTAGCCAACTCTGTCTTGCTTTTAACCTCTTATCTGTCCTTGTTCATTTCTGGATGTAAGCTAAACTAACTTTGTGAGGTTTTGAGTTTAGTTTATAATTTAGAACAGAGACAATAATATCCCTTTCCCAAAACAAACCCTCTCATTTCCTGAGGACCAGTCTGCCTTTGCAAGACTAACAAATTAGCTACAGGATTAGAAATTATAGTTCAAGGACCATGCAGCCTCTGGCTGCAACAGTCTGAATCTCCCCAAATTGCTCTTGGGGATAACATTACTGTTGTAAAACCTAAGATCACAGCTTGAGATATTTTGCAGACCCTGCACTTGAGGGACCTTCTGATACAACCCAGAGCAGTAATGTGACTCAACCAGTTCTGCAATCCCATGCAGGAACAGAAGACAGCAAGAAAACCTCACTTTGACCCCCAGTGATTCAATATCCAGTCTGACCAATCAGCACTCTCAACTTTCCAAGCCCCTACTAGCCAAATTATCTTTCAAAACTCCTGGGAATGCTCAGGAAGACTAATCTGAGTAATAATTAAACTCCAGTCTCCTGAACAGCTGGCTCTGGGTGACTTTCTCTTTCTCTATTGCGGTTTCCCTGTCTTGATAAATTGCCTCTGTCTAGGCAGCAGGCAAGGTGAACTCACTGGATGGTTGTGTGTGTGTGTGTGTGTGTGTGTGTGTGTGTGTGTGTGTGTGTGTGGTGTATGTGTATTTGGCATCAAAATTCTGGTCTACCTCCACCATTATGTCTCCATTTATTTCCTTCAATTAGACAAAATGTCACTTGCATCACTTAAATGTCTGACTCTGAGTTAAGCACTTAGATAAATATGTGGTAGCCTTTAACTTTGGGGACTTGGAGTCTCAGTAAAAAGATCAAATTTATGCAGAGTAGTGTGTGAAAAAAGACAGCTTTTACTATGAATCAGTTGGTCTCAGATGGTGTCCCTAGAGGATAAAATTATGGAACATTTAGAAATATCATGCATGCTGAGCTGGAAGAAAAAGCCAAGCCATGTTTTCTTCTCTTTGAGACTAAGTGAAGAGGTAGTTGAAGCATGAAAGCTTGATCTAAATAAAAGTGCTGAGATAAAAAGGGAAGATAGACTGAGGAAAATGAAAAGAGATGGGGACAGGGTAAGGGTGATTTTTAACATAGTCCTTGTCCCTCATTTCTTCTTCTTTTTTTTTTTTTTGAGATGGAGTCTTGCTCTGTCACCAGGCTGTAGTGCAATGGCATGATCTCAGCTCACTGTGATCTCTGCCTCTCAGGTTGAAGCGATTCTCCTGCTTAAGCCTCCTGAGTAACTGGGATTACAGACTCACACCAGCACACTCAGCTAATTTTTGTGTCTTTAGTAGAGACCGGATTTCACCATGTTGGCCAGTCTGGTCTTGAACTCCTGACCTCAAGTGATCTGCCCACCTCAGCTTCCTCAGACCTCAAGTGATTCGCCCACTTCACGCCTGGGATTACAGGAGTGAGCCACCATGCCAAGTAAGTCCTTGGTTTTTTTCTGGCGGAACAGCTTTCTATACTCAAGCTTAAGTATAACAGGAAAGAAACCTACAGTTTGAGAAGCTGACACTTGCATTAGTAAAGATGAGAAAGAAGGGCAGGTTTAACTAGACAATGACAGTGGGGTCAGAGATGAGGGATGGATTTGAGATCTATTGAAGAGGACCATTTTCAGGTTTAACTAGACAATGACAGTGGGGTCGGAGATTAGGAATGGATTTGAGATCTGTTGAAGAGGATCATGTTCAGGTTTAACTAGACAATGGCAGTGGGGTCGGAGATTAGGGATGGATTTGAGATCAATTGAAGAGGATCATGTTCAGGTGTAACTAGACAATGGCAGTGGGGTCGGAGATGAGGGATGGATTTGAGATCAATTGAAGAGGATCATGTTCAGGTTTAACTAGACAATGACAGTGGGGTCGGAGATGAGGGATGGATTTGAGATCTATTGAAGAGGACCAAGTTCAGGCTTTGGTGACTAGTCAAAGAGAAGAATGGGCATAGGTGGACTCCCTGGTTTCTGACTTGAGGCAAATTTATGATTCAATGACCATATTTTATTTTCATATTACTTTCTGATAAAAAGAACATGTGACAGTTAATTTTATGCATCAACATGTTTGGGCCACAGTGACCACAGTACCCTGTGATGGTGCTTTTGGGTGAGAGGACTATTTAAATCAGTAGCTTTTGAGTAAAGCAGATTTCCTTTTATATGTGGGTGGGCCTCATCCAACAGTTGAAGGCCTAAGTTGAACCAAAGACCGATCTCCCCCAGCAAGAGGGAATTCTGTCAGCTGATAGCCATTGGACTTCAACTGCCACATCGGCTCTCTCATAGGTCTCCACACTAGAGGCCCATTCTGCAGACTTCGGACCTGTCAGTCTCCATGTTCATGTGAGCCAATGCCTTAAAATAAATCTTTCTCTCTCTCTGTAAACACACACACACACACACACACACACACACACACACACACACACCCCTCTTTTTCTTTGTTTTTCTGGACTGACTGATAAAGATACAGTAAGTAACGGTATTTGTTTTGTTTTCTTCTTTTTTATTTTTTGTTTTTTGAGACAGAGTTTCATTCCTGTCACTCAGAGTAGAGTGCAATGGTATGATCTTGGCTCACTGCAACCTCCACCTCCTGGGTTCAAACAATTCTCCTGTCTCAGCCTCCCAAGTAGCTGGGATTACAGGCATGCACCAACACGCCCAGCTAATCCTGTATTTTTAAAAGAGATGGAGTTTATCCATGTTGGGCAGGCTGGTCTTGAATTCCTGACCTTAGGAATTTAAGATTTCACCTGCCTCGGCTAGTCTCCCAAAGTGTTGGGATTATAGGTGTGAGCCACCATGCCAAGCCAACAATATTAAATTTCTTTTGCTTTTCTGGAAAAGACTGACTGATACAGTAGGTAACAGTATTACATTTCTTGTATAGTTACCTAGGGGAAAAAACCTAACTGAGATATACTTATGTCATAATACGTTTTCAAATATAAATTCTCCTAAAGATAGGGAGCATTGTGTACTTTCTAAGACACCGACATACTACATACTGTAAAGATTCCTACTTCCCAGTCAAATAGATATTTTATGGTCATTTTGTACATAAGGAGATCAAGCCAGAGATTATATCATTTGCTCAAGGTCTTGGTGAGAGCAAGTGGCAAACTGAGATTTACACTCAAATATGTTCAGTTTCAAAAGCTATGTTCTTGACTTTATATGTCAGTGGCCTCTCTTTTGACCTTTTGCTATTTAGAACTTTTTAACAAATGATTATGATGGGTGATAGTTACGCAAAGCACACAGTGTCCCAGGCATTGTTTTAAAAGCATATAGAATGTCACTCTTTCAATCCCCTTAACAATCTTGCTTCATGAATGGCACAGACACGGAGGTTCTGTGAGATAAATCTCACATGGTAACCTGTCTTATCATTTACATCAAAATGAGGTGTTCTAGTGAAGGAAGATTGGTGAAAAGGAACTAATATAACCTCAAAGACCACCAAAACTTTTACTGTTTCCATTTTTTTCATAAAAAAGTAGTATCCATAATGTAAAAAGAAAGGTAAATCAATAATGTGGCATGAATTAACAAATCTACTAAGCTTCTGAAAATGACTAACACATTTTTCCATAAATTTTCTAATATTTTACTTATAACAAGTTTTCTCTTAGAGTACAAATAATACATGTTCAACCACTGTTAATGCTTTGCTTTATGGCCTTCTATTTACATATCCACCCAAACACACACACACCCATCCCTACACACCTACACAGATATCTACATGGAAAATTGCTGATTGTTAAACCTACCTAATTCACTCTTAGCTCTAATGTTACTTGGCAGAGTTGATCACTCCCTCTTGAAATGCTCTTCTCCTGCCTTCCGAGGATAACTCTGCTTTTCCTTCTGTTTCCCTTTCTACTCTTGCTCCTGCTCCTTTGCTTCTTCCTCATCTTCCTGACCTCTTGGTTGAATTGGCCAGGGGCTTAGTTTTGGACCTTCTGTCTTCTCCACTCATCCTTTGGTGAATTCATCTAGGTTCATGGACTTTAAGACCATAGGTATGTGAACTTTGCACCAATCTCTAGCTCAGATTCTGCCTCCTTCAAGTCTAGCTGTGTACTTGCATACGTAACTACACACTCAGGATATCTACTTGGAAATCTAATGTGTGTGTGCCAAAATTTGGACATGAATATGTTCACAAAAGGAATCTCTTTCAAACTTGCTCCTCTTCAGGGAGGGAGAACTCTATCATTTTGTTGTTCAGGTCAAAACCCTTGGAATCATCCTGGAACCCTATCTTGTACATCCAGCACATATTCAATTTTGCCTTCCTTCATTTTACATTGACCCAAAGGCCAGAGGGATTCCTTTGAAATGCAAGCCACTGAATTGGTGCCACAACTGAGCTCAGAATCTTTGGAAGGCTTCCCATTTCACTCAGAAGAAAAGGAAAATTCCTTTCAAAGGGCTCCAGGACTCCAAAGGACCTAAGCCCATTCTTCTTCAGCCGCAGTAATTTCTCCTCCTCCTCCTCCTCCTCCTCCTCCTCCTCCTCCTCCTCTTCCTCCTTCTCCTCCTTCTTCTTCTTCTTTGTCAGAGTTTCGCTCTTGTTACCCAGGCTGGAGTGCAGTGGCGCGATCTTGGCTCACCACAACCTCCGCCTCCTGGGTTCAAGCAATTCTCTTGCCTCAGCCTCCTGAGTAGCTGGGACTACAGGCGCGTGCCACCATGCGAAGCTATTTTTTTGTATTTTTAGTAGAGATGGGGTTTCACCTTGTTGACCAGGATGGTCTCAATCTCTCGACCTCGTCATCCCCCTGCCTCAGCCTCCCAAAGTGCTGGGAGTATAGGTCTGAGCTACTGTGCCCAGCTAGCCGCAGTAACTTCTATACTGTTTACAGAACCCATCAGAAAACTCTTACTTAAGACGTGTATGTGGCGTTCCATCTGCCTGGAATGCTTTTCCCAAACCACAGGCTGACTTTCTTACAACTATACAACAGTTAGTTCTTTGACCAAATGCCATGTGAGTGATTTTTGATTACTTGTTTTAAAATTCAGTCATATTCCTCCTACCGCATATACCCTATTTCTCTTCCCTGACTTATTTTGCCCTAGCACACTTCCCAAAATTCTTTTTTTTTTTTTTTTTTGAGACAGAGTTTCACTCTTGTTACCCAGGCTGGAGTGCAATGGGGCAATCTCGGCTTACCGCAACCTCCGCCTCCTGGGTTCAGGCAATTCTCCTGCCTCAGCCTCCTGAGTAGCTGGGATTACAGGCACGCGCCACCATGCCCAGCTAATTTTTTTGTAGTTTTAGTAGAGACGGGGTTTCACCATGTTGACCAGGATGGTCTCGATCTCTTGACCTCGTGATCCGCCTCGGCCTCCCAAAGTGCTGGGATTACAGGTGTGAGCCACCGCGCCCGGTCCCCACAATTCTTTTTATGTTACACATTGGTTTGTCAAGAAGGGTCTTGCTCTCTAGGTCGCAGGCTCCATGAAGGCAGATGCTTTAGTTGGTCCTGGCCCTGATGGTTGTAACCCCAGTACCTATAAGAGTGCCTGGCACACAATGGAGCTCAGTAACTGTTGAATGTTCAATAATTATTGAATAAATATTTAACATAAGTAAGACTGTATTTCTAAATCCAGGCTTTTACCTTGTTTCTTTTTGGTAGCACTCATATGGAGAAATTAGATATTTTGAATAAATTTTAATAGAATATATTTTTACTTTAAAAATTATTAATTTAATAATTTTATTAAAAATTATATATCAAGTGGGTCCAACTTATTCCATGTTCTAAACCAAAGATGTCATTTTCTTAGAAGCAAATTATAACAGCAAAACAAAACATAAATTTGAATCAGTTTTTATAAGTTTAGAATCAACACAGCAAGACATAGTTGGATAATTTTAACTGATCAAGTTAAAATAGCTTGAAGTTTCCATATCTACTCTAGAGGTATTTTATTTTTCTGTGAGTGTTAAAATATCGACACTGGGAGGGAAAACGATTTATAATAGTTCCATGCTATCTTATATAAGACATAACTATTTTAATTTCTTCTTTTCTTGGACATTTATGATTGCAACTTTTGACTCTTATGAATAAAATTAACATGAAAATCCTTATGCTTGTGTGTGTGTAACACATCTCTGCTTTCCTCATGATAAATAAATAGATGTGAATCAAAATATAAGAACATTTTAAGAACATTGCTCTGGTTTGCCAAATTGCTTTCTCAAAGTGTTCCTCTAATTTTCAGTCCCCAGAAAAAGATTAGAATGCTCCTTTTCCCTCACCCTGACAACAATATAAATTATCTTAGAAAAGTAATTTTCACCAACTTTATGAGTTTTAATGTATCTATTATAGTAATTTATACTCTTTAATTGTTAGTGAAGTTTAATGCTTTTCATGTTTACTTATCATTAAATTTTTTTTGTGTGTGTGAATTGCCAGCTTTTTAAAAAACCTTTTAGTGTTCATTTTTTATTCAAATGTGAAAACTCCTTTAATAACAAATATATTCGTGCTTTGCTTGTCAATGTGGTACGATCATTTGTTTTTCTGGTCAATTTCATCTATAATTTTCCCCTTAAGTTATATATATCAAATCTATCAATCTACACCTTTGTGATTTATTGGTAGACTTATCAGTTTAAAAATTATCATACTGTCTCAATTTTTTAACATTTAACTTCATAATTCATCCTGATTTTATTTTGCCATAGTACAAAATCATCAGTTTGTCTTTAAGTCATCTTAAATTTAATTATACATTTAAAAATGATTAAAAGAGTATAATTGGGAAAAAGAAAAAGATCATTTAGGGCCCTGCATTATGGAAAGTCTTTCCCTACACTGGGGGAAGTTTGGCAGGGGAGGCTGTCTGGACTGAGGGCCTTGCTTGCTGACAGATTGGGCACTTCAGAGAATAAACACATCAAAAACAAAGCTCACCTGTGGAGAGTCTCTGAACTGTTTATCTGCAGACTGAGCTCAGCCTCAGCTGTTTCTCCTACAGGACCCTTTGTTGTGTGCTTGTTAAAGGAAGATCATGGCAAGTCAGGCTGGCAAGAATGAAAGTTTTTCTTTGAAAGCGCTTTTCTGAACTAGAGGATGCATCATAAACTTTTTCAACTGGCTAAAATGCATTACGTGGCATGACTTCTTTTTACCTGCTTTCATTATTGTCAACTTTCTCTCTTTGGCACTGATTGAGTCCATAAACACTGCCTCCAATCTTGCTTGATTGGGTATGTGAAGGGGAGAAGGAGGAAGAGAACTGCTGGGCTCTGGCAGGCCTGGGACTCTGAATGTGAGGGGAGAGGAGGCACCAAGAAGGCCAGAAGGAGAGAAAACTTGCAGGTGATTACCACCTCTTTTGAGTAGGGTGAGTAACTGTGCATGTGAGCATGAAGTCACCTAGGGTAAAACATGAAATGAAGGAGTAGGGACATTAATAATAGAAGCCAATAGAACAATATAGAAAAAAATTGTTTTCAAAAGAATGCCTTGCAGAGGAACTCAGCAATTTTTTTCTCCAGAAAAAATAGAATGCCTTCAAATCCCACTTAGGATAGAAGGCAAGATCCTTAAGGCATCTCAAATAACAATTGTGCAATAAAGAAGTAAAGAGTTTGAAAGAGATCTGAACTGGAATAAAAAAGAAAACTTGGATGAAGATTTTTTCACAAACATGTACTGTACTTTGTGCTGTTCAGCAGAAGCTATACAATTACAATATGCTAGGAATAAGACGTTTTCATTAAAACCACTGAAGAAATTGTGTTCTCTATACAAATCAAAAACTTACAAATAATAAAGGTTAAAATCACTAGGCTCATGATGCGGGGAACACTGCTTACATTTCTTCCTATATATTCATCATTTACTCTTAAAGTCCCCCTATGTGGTGTGTATTATGACTCTTCTTATTTTGCAGACAAGGAACCTGAAGCAGAGTCAGGCTGTCATTTTCCTTGGTAATTCAGCTAGTAACTGGCAGGACTGAAATGTGAACCCAGTCCATTTAGTTTCACAGTTGCTGCTCTTAACCACAAACTGTACAGACTCACTGCTCATACATTGGTAGAGAAATGCCCAGATGACACCCCTCCTACAAACATTAGAAACACTTCTATTGAAAGCTATCTGTTTTGGCAGGGCATGGTGGCTCAGGCCTATAATCCCAGTGCTTTAATAAACTGAGGTAGTAGAAATACTTGAGGTCAGGGTTTTGAGATGAGGCAGTGTTTGCCTGGCAACATGACAAAACCTTATGTTCCTAAAAAAAAAAAAAAATTAGCTGGGTGTGGTAGCATGTGCCTCTATTTCCAGCTATGTGGGAGACTGAGGGAGGAGAATTGTTTGAGCCTAGGGGGCAGAGGTTGCTGTGAGTCAAGATTGTACCATTGCAGTCTAGCCTGGGCAACAAAGCGAGGAAGAAAAAAAAAAAGTTTCTTTTTTTTTTTTTAACGAACTTCTAGAAATCAATAAGAAAAAAATAACAGAAAGAGAAGCAACGAATAGAAACAATAGACAAATCATATTAATAAGTGACTCATAGTGGAAGAAACTCAAATAAATAAAATATTAGGGGTTAAACTTGACCTCACCAATAAGAAAAATGAAGGTAAAAGCAACCATGAGATTATATCATTTCCAGATTGTCAAAAGGCAACTACAGGGATATCACCAAGTTATGATGAAGAAATGGCTCAGCAATTCTGTCTCGATTGCTGACATAGAGAAACTTTTATACAAGGAAAAGGAGAGAAAGTTACACTGACCCTCAGTAAAGAAAATGGATCTGTAAACTGATCATCCATGCAATGAGTATATACAGCCATTAGAATGAATAAACTGAGTCCACTTTTATCAACCTGAAAATCCTTTTTTAATTTAAAAAAAAAGAAAGAGAGAAAGAAAGAAAGAAAAAGAATGAAGAAGAGGAAAAAAGAGGAAGAGGAGGAGGGAGAGAGAACGGGAGTGTTGCTTAATTGCCCAGGCTAGAATGCAGTCTAAAAATGGGTATTGAAAACCTCCCTTGTACCATCAACTGTGCTTAATAATAGCCAACCAATATTTCATTTAAACCTGTGAGTAGGTGTGATGTGGTACTGATAAGAATGCATACCTTGTGTGTTTAAAGTGCAGATTCTATAAATGTTTATTAAGTTTACTTGTTCCAGATCTGAGTTCAAGTCCTAGATATCCTTATTAATTTTCTGTCTCATTGATCTATCTAATATTGGTGTTGAAATCTCCCACTACTACTGTGTGGGAGTCCAAGTCTCTTTACAAGTCTTATGTATCGTATATTGGGTGCGTACACATCCAGGATTGTCAGCTCTTCTTGTTGCGTTGATTTTGTTTACCATTATGTCCTCTTTTGATCTTTGCTGCTTTAAAATCCATTCCATTCAACCTCTGCTTTTTATTTATTTATTTATTTTTGCTCTGCATTTGGTTGACAAATCTTTCTCCATCCCTTTGTTTTGAGTCTTTATATATCCTTGCATGTAAGATGGGTCTGGATGCAGCATACTGATGGGTTTTGGCTGTATCTTTTGATTGGGGGATTTAGTCAATTTAAATTTAGGCTTACTGCCATTTGATGTTAGCTGGCTATTTTGCCCATTAGTTGATATAAATTCTTCATTATGTTGATGCTCTTTACTTTTTGGTATATTTTTAGAAAGGCTAATACTGGCTGTTCCTTTCTATGTGTAATGCTTCTTTCAGAAGCTCTTGTAAAGCAGGCCTGGTGGTGATGAAATCTCTGAGTACTTGCTTGTTCGCAAAAGATTTTTTTTTTTTTCCTTCACTTGCGAATCTTAGTTTGGCTGGATGTGAAATTCTGGGTTGAAAGTTTTTTTCTTTAAGGATGTTAAATATTGGCCCCCACTCTCTTCTGGCTTGTAAGGTTTCTGCTGAGAGATCTGTCGTGAGTCTGATGGGCTTCCCTTTGTGGGTAACCCAACCTTCCTCTCTGGCTGCCCTTAGTATTTTCTCCTTCATTTCAACCCTGGTGAATCTAACGATTATGTGCCTTGGGGTTGCTCTTCTTGAGGAATATCTTTGTGGTGTTCTCTGTATTACCTGGGGTTGAATAGTGTCCTGCTTTGCTAGATTGGGAAAATTCTCCTGGATGATATCCTGAAGAGTATTTTCCAGGTTGGATTCATTCTCTCCATCACATTCAGGTACACCTATCAAACGTAGATTAGGTCTTTTCACATAGTCCCATATTTCTTGGAGACTTTGCTCATTCCTTTTTATCCTTTTTGCTCTATTCTTGTCTTCTCATCTTATTTCATTAAGTTGGTCTTCAACCTCTGATATAAAATAGTTTCGTTTTTACAGTGAAAAGAAGTATATTATTTATCGAATGCAAGCCAAGTGACAAGGATCTCTTTTTGACCAAACGTTAGTCAGGTTTCTTTGATCCCTCTTCTCAACTAGACCTTGACTTTGGTTCTTCCCAACCCCACCCCTTTTGGACCTACAGAGCCCAGCTATAACAAGAATTCTGCTAAGTCAGATTAGTGAGAATCTTCTCATCCTCGATATCTGATCACCCTGGCTTTCCTTCAGCAAGAATCCTGTTAAATAGGTTGGCAACAATCCTCCTATACTTGATACCTCCTGTTAGTAATTTTCTAACTAAGGAACCCTCACTCTGTTGGCTGTAAACACCCAGCTATCATTGCTGTATTTAGAGTTGAGCCTAATCTCTCTCTATTGCAACAGTCTTGACACCTGTCACAATAGACCTGGCAAGTCTGAATAAAATCTTCCTTACCATTTTAACAAATGCAGAATAATTTTGCCTTTAACAACAGTTAACAAAAAGGGTTTGGAAGTGGACATTATGATTAGCTGATTGAAAGTGAGTTTCTTAAGCAACACCCTTCTTTTGGATTTAACCCATGTTAGCTATTTCAGTTATGTCTTATAAGTGTGCTGGATAAGATTTAATCTTTTGCCTTTTCTAAGCAGTGAGAAGAGGCTGCTTATCAGTCTCAGGAATATACTTGTGATTTTAAGAGGTGTGTCAATAGGGCAGAGCTATGTGATGACTGACTTGCAGTAGTTTGTTGCTGCTACAACAAACTATGTGCCTACTTGGCAGAATCTTCTGAGAAAACTTTTAAAGTTGAAGAATTTTTTTGAACAATTTGTAACATCTAAGCCATAAACAATATTCCAGAACTCAAAACAGAGACTGTGACCATCCCAGGGGCCACAGAAAAATTAAAAATCATGAGCAGAAGGTAAGATAAATGAAACTTTAACTGTGACACCCCTCCCCCAAGCTGCCAGGCACCACATGGAAAAGTCCTTTTGGACTCATGATTTCTACACAGGTAAAAGTGTGATAGAGGCAGACTGCCAATTTCCTCGCCATCATGGGTTCCTTTGCAAGAAAACCATTCCTACCCCAACCCATGGGAAGTACTGTAAGTGCGTGTAGGTTGAAATCTCCTGAGGGCAGCTGGAGACAAAAGCAGATTTTGGGCTAAAATGAGCCAGAATGCAAATCTCTGTGGCCACTCTTCATCTCAGCCAAAGGAGACAGCAAATTGGAGAGGCTGTACATGAACACTCTGCTGTAGGAGGTGTGCTCCATGAATACTCTAAGCACAAACTTCTAAGTAGCCTTCCTACACAGACAGGGTACCCCTATTGGGATCCCCCCAGTCTGGAATGCACAGTACTCTGAACTTTTTCAAGAGTCATTGCAAACTTGGGCTTAGGAAACCATCTAATGACAAAAAGGAGGCAGTTGTCTTGGGCTAAAGGAACTCATCAGTCAGCCTGCAAGACAGAAATACACTGGAAAGACCAAGCCAAAAGCAAAGACTAGAATAAATAACTCTCTTAAATGAAAAGATATAGACATATGTCTACAGAAAAAAGCAGATAGAGAAGCATGACCTCCCTAAATGGACAAAACAATGAGACAGCACTCAACCTAATAATATGTTTATGTGTAAGCTCTCAGATCAACAACTCAAACGAGCAGGTGAGGAAATCTGGTGAATTTCAAGATTTGTCACATAAAACGAATTCAGAAATGTATGAGAAATATAACAAAGATATCAAAATAATTTAAAATATCAAACAGAAATCCTGGAGCTTACAAATACAATGGTCCAAATAAAAAATACATTAGAGGGTCTCAACAGCAAACTGAATCAAGAAGAGGAAATAATCAATCATCTGGAAAACAGGCAATTTGGAAATAAATAGAAGAGGAAAGAGAAAAGAAAAAAGAATGCTTACAAATCTAGTGGATAGCCTAAAAAGAGCAAATCTGAGTCTTTGGTCTTCAACAAGGAGTTGAGGTTGAGAAAGAGCAAGGGGTAGAAACCTTATTCAAAGACACAATAACAAAACTTTCCAAAATCTAGAGAAAGAAATAACTATCCAGGTATAGAATGGTCAAAGATCACCAAACAGATTCAACCCAAATAAAATTTACCCCAAGGTATATAATAACCAAACTCTCAAAGTTAAGGACAAATAGAGGATCTTAAAAGCAATAAGAAAAACCAATTAAATAATATATAAAGGAGATCTGATTTGTCTGGCAACAGGCTTCTCAGTAGATATCCTACAGGCCAGAAAGAAGTGGGATGATATACTTATAGTGCTAAAGGAAAAAAAAAAAACTGCCAATCAAGAATAGTGTAACCAACAAAACCATCTTTGAAACACAAAGGCAAACAAAAGTTGAGAAAATTCATCATCATCACATCAGTCTTATAAAAATGCTAAAGGGAGTTCTTCAATCTGGAAAAAAAATTGTTAACAACATACAACAACAGAAAAGACCTGAAGTATAAAAGTCATGGGAAAGGGTAAGTACACAGAGAAAATTACTGTAATTTTAGAGTATAAACCATTTATATTTTTAGTATAAATGCTAAAAAACTATAAAAATAATAACTGCAACAGTTTGTTAAGAGCTAGGCAATTTAAAAAGATATAAATTGAAATAACAAAAAGTTAAAATGTCGGGAAATTGAGCTAAAGTGTAGAGTTTTTTAGTTTTTTAAAATTTATTCTTTTCCTTATGATCAAAAAGTTGTCATCAGTTTAAAATAACTTGTTAAAAACATAAAATATTTTATATAAGACTGATGGTAACCAGCAGCAAAAATCTATAATATAGACATTAAAAACAGAAAGCAAACACAAAAAATTGAAATATACTACCAGAGAAAATCACATAATCAGAAAAGAAGACAGTAAGAAAAGAAGAGTGAGAGGAGTTACAAAACAATCATAAAATGAAAAAATAAAATGGCAGTAGTAAGTCCTTACCTATCAATAACAAGAGTGAATGTCAATGGAGTAAATTCCCCAATCAAAAGATATAGGGTGGCTGAATGGATAAAAGTACAAGACCCAATTAAATGCTGCTTATAAGAAACCTATCTACAAAGATACATGATTTAAACAGAGAAAATAGAAAAATATATTTCATATAAATGGAAACCACAAAGGGGCAGGAGTAGCTATACTTTTATATTAGATGAAATATACTTCAAGTCAAAAACTGTAAAATGAAACAAAGAACGTCATTATATAGTGAGAACAGACTCAATTTAGCAAGAAGATGTAATATATGCACTCAACACATAAAGCAAATAATAAGTATATATGCACCCAGATTCATAAAGCAAACATTGACAGACCTGAAAGGATAGACTATCATACAATAATGGTACAGGACTTCGACTTCCCACTTTCAGCAAGATAGACCATCCAGACAGAAAATTATCAACTAAACATCAGAATTAATCTGCATTCTAGACCAAAGGGATCAAACTGACATTTAAAGAACATTTTATCCAGCTGCTGCAGAGTACACATTCGTCTTATCAGCACATGGAACACTCTCTAGGAAAGACCATATGTTAGGCCAAAAAACAAGCCAAAAATGTTTAAAAAGCCAAAATTATATTATAATTTTTGACCAAAATGGAATACAACGATGTATCAATGACTGGAAGAACTTTCGAAACTGTATTCAAATACGTGGAAGTTAAACAACATGCTCCTAAACAATCAAAGGATTCATGAAGATATTAAAAAGAAAATTAAAAAAAATATTTTGAAAGCATAGAAAATGAAAACAAAGATATCACAATCTATGGGATACAGAAAAATATTATGAAGAGAGGTGAGAGGTTTACAGCAAGAAATGCTTACATCAAAATAGTAGAAAGACTTCAAATAAACCATCTAATGATGTACCTCAAAAAACTAGAAAATCAAGAAAAAACCAAACTGCCAATTAGTGAAAAAAAAGAATGAATAAAGATCAAAGAAGAAACAAATAAAATTGAGACTAAAAAAATTGCAAAATATCAACAAAATGAAAAGCTGGTTTGTTGAAAATATAAGCAAAATTGACAAACTTTTGCTAGAGTACTAAGAAAAAGATAAGAGAAAACCCAAACAAATAAAATTAGAGATGAAAAAGATGACACTACAACTAATACCGTAACAATACAAAGGAATACTAGAGAGTATTATGAACAATTACATGCCAAAAAATTGGAAAACCAGGAAGACAGATAAATTTCTGGACATATATGACATACGAATATTGAACCATGAGTATATAGAAAAACTAAACAGACCAATAATGCATGATGAGATTTAATCCTAAACAAAAAGTTTCCCAAGAAAGAAAAGTCCAGGACTGAATGGCTTCACTGATGAATTCTACTATACTGTTAAAGAAGAACTAATACTACTTCTTACTAAAGTATTCCAAAAAATTGAAGTAGGAGGGAGTTCTCCCAACTTCACTGTACAAGGTCAGTATTACCCTAATACCAACACCATACAAAGACACAAGAAAAAAAACGAAACTACGGGCCAATATCACTGATAAACATAGATGCAAAAATCCTCACAGAATGTTGGAAAACTGAATGAAACGGCACATCAGAAAGGTTATTCACCATGACCAAGCAAAATTTATGCCAGGAATTAAGGGGGTTTCAACATATGCAAATTGATCACTGCGATATACCACATCAACAAACTGAAGGACAGAAACCATATGATTATCTCCATAGAGGCAGAAAACACACTGATAAAGTTCAACATTCCTTCATAATAAAAAATGCTTAGCAACCTAGATATAGAAGGAATGTAATTCAAAACAATAAAGATTATATATGAAAAACCCATAGCTAATATCATATGAATAGAGAATAGTCTTTCTTCTAAGATCTGTAACAGGGCAAAGAGGTTCACTTTCCCCACTTTTACTCAGCACAGTACTGAAAGTTTTAGTCAGAGCAATCTAGCAAAAGAAAGACATAAAGAACATCCAAATTGGATAAAAAATTATAAATTTTTAAAAATATAAGAGAAGATAAAGATATCTACTTTTACCATTTTATTGGCTTACATTGACTTGGGTTTTCTAGTTAGTGTGATAAAAATAAATAAATAAAAGCATATGAATTTAAATAGAGGAAATAAAACCATCATTCCTTGAAAATGATTTGGTTGTATACATTAAACAACCAAAAAAAAAAAAAAAAACTATACATACAAATGACTAGAAGTAGTAGAAAAACTTAGCAAAATGTTTAACCATAGAAAAGTCAATTGCATGTCTTTATAAAAGTAATAAACATTCAGATGAAATAATTTAAAGCAAAAGACACCATTTATAATGACAAAAGAAACTATAAAATATCTTAAAATTGGTCTTAGTTTATTCCTGCTGTTATAATAAAATACTGGTAATTTATAAACAACAGAAATGTACTTCTTGCAATTCTAGAGGCTGAAAAGTCCAAGATCAAGGTGCCAACTGATTAGGTGTCCAGTAAGGGTTTGTTCTCTGCTTCCAAAATGATGCCTTCTTGCTGTCCTCACATGGAGGGAGCGGCTCAAGAAAGGGACTAGGGAGCTTTCTTGAGCCTCTTTTACAAGGTCAATAATCCTGTTTATGAAGTCTTCATGTCTTAATCACTTCTCAAAGGTCCCACCCCACTATCACATTGAATATTAAGTTCCAACATATAAATTTTGAAGGGGTGGGTGGGAACTAACATTTAGACTTTAGTAGTAATAAATCTATCATATTCTGCAGAGTCTCTATAGAGGAAGTTTATGCATTAAGAAAGAATAATAAAATTGACAATGGAGATATAGAGCAAAATAGGATGAGATGGAATGAGAAGAGACATGAGAGAGGGTGTTGGTGGCTCACGCCTGTAATCCCAGCACTTTGGGAGGATGAGGCAGGCCGATCACCTGAGGCCAGGAGTTTGAGACCAGCCTGGCCAACATAGTGAAATCCCATCTCTACTAAAAATACAGAAATTAGCTTGGCATGGTGGCAGGCACCTGTAGTTTCAGCTACTCAGGAGGCTGAGACAGGAGAATAGCTTGAACCCGGGTGGAAGAGGTTGTAGTGAGCCAAGATGGTGCCACTACACTCCAGCTTGGGTGACAGAGTGAGACTTTATCTCAAAAGAAAAAAAAAAAAAGAAAATCAAATAAAGGCATAAATATTGAGTATCCTGAAAATAATGTATAAATAAAATAAAATTCCAATGAAAGTTCCAATAGATTTTGTGTCTCCTTATGTCTGTGTCCATTTGCTAAATTTGAGAAACTCATTTTAATATTGACATAAACTATAAATTATCCAAAGCATTAAAATGTACCTGCTGTTTTGATTTTTTTTGTCTGATGTTTAGGGTAATATTTTTTATTTTGTTTGATTTTATTTGTTTATTTTGTAGCTCAGTCTTATAATATTAATCATAATTCATAACACCTGTTATCATTAGTCTATACATGGCTTTCTTTTATTCTTATTTCTTTATTTACATAAGAGAAATGAACACTTATAAACCCATTACCCAATAAGATAATTAGAGCCTTACCATTCATGTACAATGTTCAATGATAAATGTAGTGAACCCATTTTAAAGTATACTTTTCACAGTAAACTTGTCCCCTCTTCTAAGAAAGAGACCTGGCAATAGTTTTCTCTTGTAGAACCTCTATTTCTTGAGGTCCTCCTCAAGAAGAGGTTCTGCAAGAGAAAACTATTGCCAGGTCTCTTTTTATAACTTCCAATTATAATTGGTCTTCCAATTATAACTAGAAATCGCCACCTGTGACTAAAGCCCATCCCATCAGAGTTTCTTTCTCAGGGTGGAAGCTGGGAAGAGTCACCTAAAGACAGAAGGCTGTCTTGATGGCAGGATTCAAGGAAATTACCCACTATTTCCTATTAATGAGAGTCCCAGATCTGACCTGGTGGCCCGGATGCTATATTCTTTCTTAGATTCTGTAACTGAATAGCCTTCTAAAAATCAAGTTCCTTTCTTCAACTTAGCATAAATCTATTTCAATTGTTTGCCACCAAGAATTATAGCAACTTTTCTCTATATTGACTTTGTCTACATGATTAATGACGTAGCTTCATAGATATGTAAATATCTGAAGTCTAAGTCTAGGCTCACAAAACTAATGTTCTAATGATGTAAAACTCCACTAAGGAAAACTCCATACTACTGAAAAGTCAATTTATCTAATGTGAATCAATAAACACATGTTCAGTCTTCTTTAAAAATTTATTAGTAAATAAGATGAGAAAACGAGGAAAAGACACTGATGGTGTCTCTAAATGAAAATAAAATCTATTATTTTAGTCACATTGCTAAATTTCTACTTTTTAAGCAAAGATTTTGAGACATGTTTCATGAGGCCTCAGGCTCCTTAAGTCTCATATGTAACATTTTTTTCCTTCTTATGAGAAACAAACTGGATCAACAGACTGTTGCATTTTTGTTTAAAATGAAGTATGGCCCCCCTCTTTCCATAGATACACTACCTGCATAGGGAGAAGACTATATAATATCTCAAATTTATATTTAAAACCTTTGTTTAGAAGTCATGCTTATTTGTTTTGTATACCTTTGCAAAGAAATAGGGAGAAACCTGCTTTAACAGGAGTGAGCTATTGACTAGATGTCAGGACTGTTAACGATTTTTGCAGGGAGCAAAGTACTAAGTGATGAAGAGATTAGAACATCTTTTTTTGTATTCCTTTGGGATGGGTCACCTGTTTGTCCACTAGGGTCTGATTGTGGAAAACTGGCTGACCTCATTTCTATCCTCATTACCAAGTAAACCACACTAGCTCTGGAGTCTCAGTCTAAACAGGAAATTGAGAAATCCTACCTTCAGTAAAAAGCTGGGAGCAAAGTATTCAGTACATGTGAATCAATAAATGACAATAATCTCTCTACCATTACATCCATTCAAGTCAGCACCTTTGGTCATTAGTTACTTAACAGTTTACAAATTCCCTCTCTTCCATCATTCTTCAACATTTCTCCATTTGTTTTTAACAATATTATTAAATAGAATGTCTTGTTGAGATCCAGAAATGTCCATTGCATTTTTGATCAACCATAATTGTCATCATATTTAAAAGAGAAATCCAATTACTTTGACCCAGAATAAAGTCAGGGAGGCCATGTTGACTCCGTTTGGTTACGCTTTTTGGTTACCAATTTCCTTTCAATATAATTACAAGTCATCATTTTAATAACCTGTATTATCTTCAATAAAGACTAATTTTTGGTAGTATTTTTAAAACTGTACTTACTTATTTCAGACTTTCAGAATTTCTTTAATTTTTGATAAATCTTATACATAGATTATTGATGGAAGTTTCTTGGTATCATTTGTAAGTTTTCTCAGTAATCTGCTACACAATTTGTTTCAAGAGACGAACTCATTTGAATGTTTAGCTACTTGCAATCTATTACAGACCTCAGTTGCTTCTTTATTGGTGTTTGGTTTATCCTTTTAAGAAAAAAACAGTTCCTTACTGAGAAAAAGAAAACAAAAAATATTTTCTTTCTCTTTTTGTAATACATCAATATTTCACCACTGGCCCAAGGCACAAAACTTATTTATTGGAACATAATTTAAAATGCCCTTTCACATGCTCATAGAAAATCTACTGTAAATCTTAACTCTTTGTAGCTCTGCCCTCTCTCATGATTATAGTATCTGGTCACAGGCCTCCCTGGACTTAGCAAGGATTTGAGGATATGGCATTTCTGTTCTTCATATAAGTTACTTACATGAGCTCCTTCTTTTTAGTCTGTTTTTATTGTGGATTTATTTCTAAGAGAAATTTATTGCTTTTTGTTCCTTTTTGGCAACTCGGAGAGAAGGGTGTTTATAAAATAAGTTCATTTTTCTTCCTAGACCACACAGCTGTGAAAGTCACTATGAAGGACTGAACCTTATGTGTATATGTGTTTGTGATAGGTTGTGAAATCTTTTAAAATTCTGTGTTTAGTTACACATATGCAGATATACACATACATACATACAATTATGAAAAATAAAATATAAGCTGAGGTATGAGACACTACTATGCAGAAGGCTATGGTTTAAATGTTTGTGTTTCCCAGAATTCATATGTTGGAATCCTAGTCTCCAGTGTGATGGTATTAGGAAGTGGGGCCTCTTGGGAGGTGGATAAGTCATAGGACAGAGCTTTCATGAATAAGATTAAGACCCTTATAAAAGAGTCCCCAGAGAGCTTTCTTGCCCCTTCCACCATGTGGAAACACAGCTATAAGACCCTATGAACCAGAAAGCAGGCTTTCTCTAAACACCAAATCTGCCAGTGCCTTGATCTTGGACTTCCCAGACTCCAAACGGTGAAAAATAAGTTTTTGTTGTTTATAAGACACCCAATGTATGGTATTTTGTTATAGAATGACAAAGACCCAGAACTTGCAAAAAGTACATGGGAGGAAACTGATTCATTGCCTTTATAATTCCCATTCATACAGATGGCATAGAGAGGCCAGTCATTGGAAATTAGAAAAAGTATTTTGAGGGTTGCGTTGGAGTGAGTTGTCCTGTATATCTCACCTCTTTCCTTTTAGTGGGGAGGAGCAGGATGATATCGCCTTAGGGAACTGGACCTCCAAGGGACCACGTGGAGAACTTCTGTGACTCTCACTCCCATCTCGACCAAAGCACACAAACATAGTTTGAGTGGCACAGTGAACTTGTGTCTGAATCATCTTTAAGAATTCAAAGCTTGAATGTTAGCTGGGTCCGCCCATGATAGCAGAGTATAGAGTTGCAAGTTAGTAAATAATGGAGCTCCCAGAGTTTGCCAAGGGAAAGGAAGAGGTGTGGCTACATGGGAGGCAAAGCCCACAAGATGAAACCCTGGATCCTTTCCAACAGTCTGAGTAGAGGGTAGATGGGATCTCAGCTGAAGGAAGCTGGCAGTGGTCTAATGTTCAGAGGCTATAGGAGCCACAACTAATTGGAATATTGATATTGTCTGTGTCAAGGGACTTCAGGCAATAAGTCTCCAACTGTGGAAGATCTTCAAATAACTCAGAATAGTGCTATGAGAGAAAGAAGCAGCTCTGAATACCAGACCAAGTTCAGAAAGACATGAGAACATCAGCTTCACTCCAACCAGTCAAAACAACCCACAGGAGAAAAAATAAAAATTTCCTTTTTTATGGTGGCAAGGAGCTTCTCAGATATAGAGAAGAAAATGCTAAGTTTTTATTTGTAGGCACTTCTTTTGTCATAGGCCCACAATAGGGAATAATATCAGCCTTGAATGTACTAGAGAGTTTCTGTTGTCACATAGGATTGAACAGCTGAATTATAGAATAGAGACCGTGTTTTGCAACTAAATAAGACTGTAGGAGGTTTTAATTCCTTTAGAGTGACCAGGCTGTCATGGGGGTTTTGATCCAGGTGCTTGGGAAGAACTAGACACGATTGTTTGAAGGAACCACAGTCAAAAAATAAGCATGTTATAATTGCTCTCTATTAGTCTTGTTTGTTACCCAGAAAACCATTATAATAGGCTAGAGCACATGGATCCTGCTTTAAGTCTAAATATCTAGTATATTAGCAAGTTTTAATAATATGGTATATTTATGATCATCTCCTGCTTTCTCCTAGTTACCTTGATTATTTTCCATTCTCGGCTTTGTTTATTCTCTTTGTAGACAAGCCTGAGTGATAGTCCTTTACAATCTAACAAAGCCCTTCTTCCAGTGAACATTATTTTATTTTGTAATTTACGTGTCCTACTATCCATGGCTTTCCTCCAATTATTCACTTGTGTTTTTGTTGGCGACTTTGATTTTTCTCAATATTTTATAATCGTAACTTAAAATTTTTTGTACACAAACTGTCTGTCTTTAACATTCAACTGCTTTCCAGTGAAATGCAAACTTTTGTTTAGCATTTCTATTTATTTAGAGGATCAAGATCTCTGCTGCATGTCATCTACCTGATTTAACAGCAGTTTTATTTAAGAATGAGACATGGATGTGGTGAGCAGGGATGCATCCAGGATAAAGACTTATGTTCTCATCCTAACTTGCAATTCTATTGCTGGTCTAAATGAATACATATAATGGTTATCAAAGCTCCATAAAAGATCAGTATTTTCAGAAATATCATTTTTATCTTTTTTACATAATTTGCTATAAAAAGGGCATTTGGAAAATTTTAATTTCATTGATACTCACTTAACCAAAAAGGTCAGAGCCACATTGCTGTTGATTTAGGATCATGATATAAATATTTTAGAATTATTGTTTTGTATACTAAACTCATTGAATATAAATCTACTTTAAAATCGCATAGTCCAGAGGAAACAATTAAAAAGTGTAATTATTGAGTATATAATATGACAAATCAGTCAAGTAAGAAAAACTCACATTTTCTAGTTACTATGAGAATAATTATGGATAAGTAACATCTCTCCTTTCCTTTGTGTGAAAGTGAAAACGTATTTACAGAAGTAAAGTTTTTTTTTCCTGCTAATCTGTGTATTAGTTTGTTCTCACACTGTTAATAGAGACATACCAGAGACTGAGTTTTTTATAAAGGAAAGAGATTTAGTGGACTCACAGTTCCACATGGTCAGGGAGGCCTCTCAATCATGATGGAAGGTGAAGGAGGAACAAAGGAACGTCTCACACGGCAGCCGGGAGGAGAGTGTGTGCAGGGGAACCCCCCTTTATAAAACCATCAGATCTCATAAGATGTATTCACTACCATGAGAATAACATGGAAAAGACCTTTCCCCGTGATTCAGTTACCTCCTACCAGTTCCCACACATAACACATGGGAATTGTGGGGAGCTGCAATACAGGATGACATTGGTGGGGAACAAAGCCAAACCATATCAATCTGTTGTGTAGAAAGAACTAAAAAACAAAACAAAACAAAACAAAAAAAGTAGGAATGCCTGAAAGGTGAATAAAGCTGATAACTTTTATAGTAAGAAAAAGTTGTTTTGATATTTAAAACTATGCAAAACAACAGGAAAATCATCTTTTAAGGGGTATAAATGCCAACTAGAAAAAATTAAGCATGACAATCTCAGTTGTTGAGAGTGATGTATAAATACAAAAATTATACCCAAGATTTTCAGCTCAAATTTCTTGCACTATAGAAACTACAGTGATTGGAGAAACAGCAGGCCATTGGAAATTTAGAGCTACAACTAGGAAAATTTCACAAAGAGTTTTCTTAGTATTGATTGAATCCCACACATTATCATTGAACAAGGAGCAACAAAAGAAATAATAAATTGTTCAGATGAGAAACATTAGTTAATATCTAGTAAAGGAGAACTTGAAGTTTAATGTCTTGGGAAGATTTTCAAAGATTACAATTTCTTGAAGAGAAAAACACTGAAAATAAAAATAAATTAGAAAGAAAACATAGTCTATCAAAAAAGAAACATGAAATAAGGAGAGAAATCTCAGGGAGATAACAATAACCAGCTTGTGACAAACAGTAATTAATTAAAGCAGAACTCACAATGAAGCTGCATCTCATACCTATTGGTACTTTTGGATATACCTCTGCATTTGATAGAAATTATTATCCGGAGAGACTCGCAAGATGGCGTCGTAGAAGCAACTCAGGATTGCAGCTCTCAGTGAAGGCGCAGAGGGTGAGTCCTAGCCGCATTCTCGGATGGACCCTTTTTTGCCCACAGAGCGTTGAAAGTCCCAGGTGTGGGAGAGACACGAGACGCTTTGCCGGCTAATGCAGCCGGCTCGCACGGCCGCTTCGGCCGGCGCCACAGCAGGACCCGGCATGGAACTCACTGGTCTGGGTGCCCTGTTAAACCGGCAATCTGAGATTTGGAAGGGCAGATTGGCATGTCCATCTGTTTGAACGGGACTTGGACAGTGAGCCAGACCAGGAGTTTCCTGGGAAGTATGATCTGAGCCAGTGCAGTGGGCAGTGGCACGGGAGATCGCATGGATCCCAGTGCCCTATCGGCAGGCTACTGGGGTGCCAGTGAGAGAGTCGACCTTTCAGCTTGTGGAGAGGGAGAGAGAGAGAGAGAGAGAGAGAGAGAGAGAGAGAGAGAGAGAGAGGACGGACTCTGAGGCAGGGAGCTGGGTGATAGGGCTCGGTGGGTCCCACCCTCACGGGGACAAGCAGGGCGGCAAATGGAGACGCTTGGGGCTGAGAGTTTTGCTGCCGGCATCTAGGACGGTGCAGCCCGGAGAGGGAGGGGCATCCACCATTGCTGACGCAATCCGCCCCTACAGAAGTACCGTCCAGGGCTGACACAGCCTGCCGTTGCTGAGGCAACCTGCCATAACAGAGAGACTCTGCCAGGAGCGGGGAGCGCTCCACAGCAACAGGGTGGACCCGCGCTAGCAGGTCAGAGCCCCGGCAGGCAAATAGTGAATAGACTGCCACCTAGTGGGGCAGGACAGTGCAACAGATACTCATAAAGAAAGCCCCAACTCCCTGAGACAGAGCATCTAAGTGGGGGGGGGAAGGGTGGTGCTTTATGAGTTCTATTGCAGCAGACATAAACAACCTCCCAACAACGCTGAATGAACAACGGAGCTCACAGCTCAGCACTGGAGCTCCTATAAAGCACAGACCTTTTCCTTAAGCAGCTCTCTGACCCCTGTACATCCAAAGAGTCACCCCAAAAAAGGACTAATCAGACTGACATTTGGTGGGCATCATTCTGGAACAAAGACAGCAGAAGAAGAAACTGGTATCATCCCTCACTGTTCCACAGCTGCTACATGTATACTCCAGACATGCAGGGCCTGGAGTGGACCTCAGCACTCATACAGCAGAGGGGCTAGGCCATTAGAAGGAAAACTAAGTAACAGAAATACTTCATCATCAACAATCTCGGCATCCACACAGAGACCCAATTGAAAAAACAGCAACTACTAAGACGACAGGCAGATAAATCCATAAAGATGGGAAGAAACCAGCGCAAAAAGGAGGAAAACACCCGAAACCAAAACACCTCACCTCCTACAAAGGACCAAAACTCCTTACCAGCAAGGGAAACAAGCTGGACGGAGAATGAGTGTGACGAAATGATGGAATCAGACTTCAGAAAGTGGATAATGAGAAACTTCATTGAGCTAAAATAACATGTTCTAAATCAGTGCAAAGAAACTAAGAATCTTGAAAAAAGATTTGAAAAAAGATTCGAGGAATTGATAACAAGAAGGGACAACTTAGAAAGGAATATGAATGAATTGAAGGAGCTGAAAAACACAACACGAGAACTTCATGAAGCATGCACAAGTTTCAACAGCCGAATTGACCAAGCAGAAGAAAGAATATCAGAAGTTGAAGATCAACTCAATGAAATAAAATGTGAAATCAAGATTAAAGAAAAAAGCACAAAAAGGAATGAACAAAATCTCCAAGAAATGTGGGACTATGTGAAGAGACCCAACCTACGTTTGATGGGTGTACCAGAATGTGATGAAGAGAATGAATCCAAGCTGGAAAACACTCTTCAGAATATTATCCAGGAAAATTTCCCCAACCTAGCAAGACAGGTCAATATTCAACTCCAGAAAATACAGAGAACACCACAAAGACACTCTGCAAGAAGAGCAACCCCAAGGCACATAATTGTCAGATTCACCAGGGTTGAAATGAAGGAGAAAATACTAAGGGCAGCCAGAGAGAAAGGTCGGGTCACCCACAAAGGGAAGCCCTTCAGACTCACAGCAGATCTCTCAGCAGAGACTCTACAAGCCAGAAGAGAGTGGGGGCCAATATTCAACATCCGTAAAGAAAAGAACTTTCAACCCAGAATTTCATATCCAGCCAAACTGAGCTTCATAAGTGAAGGAAAAATAAATCCTTCACGAACAAGCAAGTACTCAGAGATTTTGTAACCACTAAGCCTGCTTTAAAAGAGTTCCTGAAAGAGGCACTACACATAGAAAGAAACAACCAGTACCAGCCATCCTAAAAGCATACCAAATGCTAAAGACCATCAACAAAATGAAGAATCTACATGAACCAATGGGCAAAACAGCCAGCTAGCATCAAAATGGCAGTATCAAATTCATACATAACAATATTAACCCTAAATGTAAATGGGCTAAATGCACCAATCAAAAGACACAGACTGGCAAATTGGATAAAAAACCAAAACCCATTGGTGTGCTGTATCCAGGAAACCCACCTCACATGCAAAGATACACAAAGGCTCAAAATAAAAGGATGGAGGAAGATTTACCAAGCAAATGGAGAGCAAAAAAAAAGCAGGAGTTGCAATTCTCGTCTCTGATAAGGTAGACTTTAAAGCAACAAAGATAAAAAGGGACAAGGAGGGTTATTACATAATGGTAAAAGGATCAATACACCAAGAAGAGCTAACGATTCTAAATATATATGGACCCAATGCAGGAGCACCCAGATATATAAGGCAAGTTCTTAATGACTTACAAAGAGACTTGGACTCCCACACAATAATAGTGGGAGACTTTAACATTCCACTGTCAATAGCAGACAGATCAACCAGACAGAAAATTAACAAGGATATCCAGGACTTGAACTCAGACCTAGAACAAGCAAACCTGATAGACATTCACAGAACTCTCCACCCCAAATCCACAGAATATACATTCTTCTCAGCACCACATCACACCTACTCCAAAATTGACCACATAATTGGAAGTAAAGCACTCCTCAGCAAATGCAAAACAACTGAAATCATAACAAACAGTCTCTCAGACCATAGTGCAATCAAGTTGGAACTCAGAATTCAGGAAATAACTCAGAACCGCACAGCTTCATGGAAACTGACCAACTGGCTCCTGAATGTTGATTGGATAAACAATGAAATGAAGGCAGAAATAAAGAAGTTCTTTGAAACCAACGAAAATGAAGAAACAACATACCAGATTCTCTGGGACACATTAAAAGCAGTCTGTAGAGGAAAATATATAGCAATAAGTGCCCACATGAGAAGAGTGGAGAGATCCAACATTGACACCCTATTGTCAAAATTGAAAGAGCTAGAGGAGCAAGATCAAAAAAGCTCAAAACCTAGCTGAAGACAAGAAATAACTAAGATCAGAGCAGAACTGAAGGAGATAGAGACAAGAAAAACCCTTCAAAAAATCAATAAATCTAAGAGCTGGTTTTTTGAAAAGATCAACAAAATAGACAGACCACTAGCCAGACTGATAAAAAAGAAAAGAGAGAACAACCAAACAGATGCAATAAAAAACGATAATGGGGAAATCACCACAGATTCCACAGAAATTCAAACCATCATCAGAGAATACTACAAACAACTCTATGCACATAAACCAGTAAATCAGGAAGAAATGAATAAATTCCTGAACGCCTGTGTCCTCCCAAGCCTAAACCAGGAGGAAGCCAAAACTATGAATAGACCAATAACAAGGTCTGAAGTTGAGGCAGCAATTAAGAGCCTACCACACAAAAAAAGCCCAGGTCCAGATGGGTTCACAGCCGAATTCTACCAGACACACAAAGAGGATCTGGTACCATTCCTTCTGAAACTATTCCAAATAATCCAAAAAGAGGGAACCCTTCCCAAATCATTTTATGAGACCAACATCATCCTGATACCAAAACCTGACAGAGACTCAACAAGAAAAGAAAACTTCAGGCCAATATCCATGATGAACATAGATGCAAAAATCTTCAATAAAATACTGGCAAACCGATTGCAACAGCACATTAAAAAACTTATCCATCATGATCAAGTAGGATTCATCCCGGGGATGCAAGGCTGGTTCAACATACGCAAGTCTATAAATGTAATTCACCACATAAACAGAAGCAAAAACAAAAACCACATGATTATCTCAATTGATGCAGAGAAGGCATTTGACAAAATTCAACAGCCCTTTATGCTAAAAACCCTCAATAAACTTGGTATTGATGGAACATATCTCAAAGTAATAAAAGCTATTTACGACAAACCAACAGCCAATATCATACTTAATGGGCAAAAACTGGAAGCATTCCCTTTGAGATCTGGCACTAGACAAGGATGCCCTCTCTCACCGCTCCTATTCAACATAGTACTGGAAGTTCTAGCCAGAGCAATCAGGCAAGAAAAAGAAATAAAGGGTATTCAAATAGGAAAGGTGGAAGCCAAATTGTCTCTATTTGCAGATGACATGATAGTATACCTAGAAGACCCCATCACCTCAGCCCAAAAGCTCCTGCAACTGATAAACAACTTCAGCAAAGTCTCAGGATATAAAATCAATGTTCAAAAATCACAAGCATTCCTATACACCAATAACAGACTTAAAGAGAACCAAATCAAGAACGAACTGCCATTCACAATTGCCACAAAGAAAATAAAATACCTAGGAATACAACTCACAAGGAATGTAAGGGACCTCTTTAAGGAAAACTACAAACCACTTCTCAATGAAATAAGAGAGGACACAAACAGATGGAGAAACTTTCCATGTTCGTGGTTAGGAAGAATCAATATCATGAAAATGGCTATACTGCCCAAAGTAATTTACACAATCAATGCTATCCCCATCAAACTACCATTGAATTTCTTCACAGAACTGGAAAAAAACCACCATAAATTTCATATGGAACCAAAAAAGAGCCCGCATAGCCAAGTCAATTCTAAGCAAAAAAGAACACAGCAGGAGGCATCACACTACCAGACTTCAAACTATACTACAAGGCTACAGTAATCAAAACAGCATGGTACTTGTACCAAAACAGAGATATAGATCAATGGAACAGAACAGAAGGATCGGAGGCAACACAACCTATCTACGGCCATATTGTCTTTGATAAACCAGACAAAAACAGGCAATGGGGAAAGGATTCCCTATTTAATAAATGGTGTTGGGAAAACTGGCTAGCCATGTGCAGAAAGCAGAAAATGGACTCCTTCCTGACACCTACACTAAAATTAACTCCAGATGGATTAAAGACTTAAATGTAAGACCTGACACCATAAAAACCCTAGAAGAAAATCTAGGCAAAACCATTCAGGACATAGGAGTAGGCAAGGACTTCATGAATAAAACACCAAAAGCATTGGCAACAAAAGCCAAAATAGACAAATGGGACCTAATCAAACTCCACAGCTTCTGCACGGCAAAAGAAACAGTCACTAGAGTGAATCAGCCACCATCAGAATGGGAAAAAAATCTTTGCAGTTTACACATCAGACAAAGGGCTGATATCCAGAATTTACAAAGAACTCAAACAGATTTACAGGAAAAAAACAAGCCCATTCAAAAATGGGCAAAGGATATGAACAGACACTTTACAAAAGAAGACATACATGAGGCCAAGAAACATATGAAAAAATGCTCATCATCACTGGTCATTAGAGAGATGCAAATCAAAACCACATTGAGATACCATCTCACGTCAGTTAGAATGGCAATCATTAAAAAATCTGGAGACAGCAGATGCTGGAGAGGATGTGGAGAAATAGGAACACTCTTACACTGTTGGTGGAGTGTAAATTAGTTCAATCATTGTGGAAGACAGTGTGGCGATTCCTCAGGGACCTAGAAATAGAAATTCCATTTGACCCAGCAACCTCATTACTAGGTATATATCCAAAGGACTATAAATCGTTCTACTATAAGGACACATGCACACGAATGTTCATTGCAGCACTGTTTACAATAGCAAAGAACTGGAACCAACCCAAATGCCCAACGATGATAGACTGGACTGGGAAAATGTGGCACATATACACCATGGAATATTATGCAGCAATCAAAAAATGATGAGTTTGTCTCCTTTGTAAGGACATGGATGAATCTGGAGAACATCATTCTCAGCAAACTCACACAAGAACAGAAAAAGAAATACCGCATATACTCACTCATAGGTGGGTGAGAAAAATGAGAACACATGGACACAGAGAGGCGGTCTACTATACACTGTGGTCTATTGGGGGGAATGGGGGAGGGACAGCGGGGGGGGGCCTGGGGAGGGATAGCCTGGGGATGAATGCCAAGTGTGGGTGAAGGGGAGGAAAGCAGCAAAACACACTGCCATGTGTGTACCTATGCAACTATCTTGCACGTTCTGCACATGTACCCCAAAACCTATAATGCAATAAAAATTAAAAAGAAAAAAATTATTATCCTTTCCATTTTATCTCAATATCTAGAATAGAAAGATTAAAATGTTTTAAAATGTCATAATAAACTGAATAGTATCAGAGAAAGAAATGAATGAATCAGTTACATAAAAGAATGAATCAAATGAATGTATCAGTTATACAAAAGATCACTTACATCATTTCTGTCATTGTTTATTAATCTTTCCTGCATATTTTGACAGGAGTAAATTATTGCGTCTTTATTGTTGTTGTTCAGCATTTTTTTTCAAGGCTTTGATCTCCTATCTTTTTTTATGTTGACATTATAAAGGAAGAAGATAAAGAAGACTGACATTTATAGGGTTTCGTCTACACCCTAGGAACCGTGATGGACATGTTAAATACTATTATTTGATTTTTGCAAAATTTCTTGAGGTACATAGAATCAATTTTATTTTTCAGATGGATCACACGCATGAATTGCCAAGAACTATAAAGCTACTGACCAAGCTCATTTAGTATTCTTTCCACTACATCATAGAATTTCCAAAAGCAATTTATAGTTATAAATATGACCACAGAATATTCTGGAATCATCAAAGCAGGATTAAATAATCTTCAGTGTGCAATATTTGTTTAGTTTTGAAAGAGTAGAAATAGTTTTCCTTAAGCAGTTCACATGGTTATATTTTATCACTGGAGGTAGAAATAATACAAAATGTGCAAGGTTACGTAAGGGAGCACATTCCTTTGGTGGGCTTCTCCCAAGTCTACAGGTCTCAGCTATGAGGAGATATCCGTGCTTTCCTCATGTTGTTCTAATCTCTGCTTAAGACCTTGTGCTTTCTAGTTTCTTCCAAGCTCCCAGCTTTTTTGTATTATTTCATAGATCACTGACTTCCACTCCCATATGCTCAACATTGAGAAGTCCTTTATACAAACAGGGTAACTGCATCAATGATAGACTGAATAAAGAAAATGTGGCACACATATATCATAGAATACTGTGCAGCCATAGAAAAGAATGAGTTCATGTCCTTTGCAGGGACATGCATGAAGCTGGAAACCACTGTTCTCAGCAAACTCACACAGGAACAGAAAACCAAACACTGCATGTTCTCAGTCATAAGTGGGAGCTGAACAATGAGAGCACATGGACACAGGAAGGGGAATATCACACACCGGACCAGTCAGGGGTAGGGGACAAGGGCAGGTAGAACATTAGGACAAATACCTAATGCATGCAGGGCTTAAAACATAGATGATGGGTTGATGGGTGCAGCAAACCACTATGGCACATGTATACCTATGTAATGAACCTGCACGTTTTGCACATGTATCCCAAAACTTAAGGTATTAAAAAAAAATAGGGAAGCTGCTGACTGATCCACCTTCTCTGACTACTCAAATACCTCAACACTTCTTGGCCCTCAGTACGCAGGCTAATTTTATTGTAAAGGTTTATGTTCCCAGAGGAATTGTTAAATGATATATCTGTGTCATAATCCGTTTAAATAGTGGAATTCATATGAGGCATCTCTATCACAGTGATTTGCATATAGTGGGCAGCCAATACATTATAATTGAATAAAACATAATTCCATTAAAAGCCATAGGGGGGTCATTATTCAAAGCAAAGAGATGATAGCAAATGGGATGCACAGTGGAATCAGTTTTAAAATATGCAGATTCCCAGGCTTCGTACCAAATAAAATAAGCCAACATATCCAGTGTTGGTACCAGGATTCAATTTCTCAATTGCTCTCTTCAGCCTCCCAAGGCAGAGAATGAGCTGCTTTGAGGGACGCCTGAGAGGGAATGAAAAACCTCCCTCATAGCTGGAGACTTGAGTGTAGAAGGAGCATAGTGAGAGGGGGTTTGCAAGTTGGGAGGAACCAGATTGGGGTGAGTTAAAGTGTTTATATATGGTCCAAAAGGTAGTGGGGAGACATTTAATTTGTGCTTTAAAAAGATCATGTTCTAGAATGTTGTGATTATACTGATGAGGGCTGTGGTAGAGTCAGAGAGCCAGTTAAGAGGTGATTATTGGTCCTGATGATGAAGAGGCTGACAGTTTCCTTGATTAAGACAAAGTCAGTGGCTGGAGAAATGGGGGTAAACTCAGGAATTAGAGAGATATTTTGAAGACCAGATAGGCAAAAATTAATAACTTACTGGATAAGTGGGATTAGGAAATAAGAGGAATATACTCCACTTCCAAATCCTAACAGATAACATAAGTTATTAATGCTGAATAATTATCAGGACTGAAATTCCATACATTTTAAAAATTAGATAGACATCACTGAGACTTAACTAGCACTCTGATTTAGAGAAAGAAGGAATTTGAGGTCATATGCCCTCTTCTGTTCCATTTGTCCTATTTTAATTATCTAAAATGATATTCTTCCATTTTATGCATATTTCCACCAATCTTAGTGTTGTTATGCCTAACCTACCATTATATATAAACTTAATCTCTCATATTACAATGTTGGTTTATTTCGTGTTCACCTGTTCTCCTTGTACACAGACTGGTTGGCTAAATCTTCAGCCTTGGATGAGTCATTCTGGGTCACCACTGTGACTCATTCACCGGCTACAAATGAGCATGGCTTCTTTGTAGAAAGAAATAGAGGTTGCCTTGAAGACTTGACTTACAAAATTTTAGGCTTATGCTATAGACAAGCCTAACTTTAACCACAGGTTGTATTCAAAATACTGTAATTTTCTCATCATCTAAAAGTTTCACATTCTGGCTCCTTTTTATACAACTTAGCAGTAAGGGAAGGAGTTTCTCAGGTTGCCTACTTCCCATAAAAAATAGAGTACATAAAAAGGTAATTCATAAAAGAAAAAATACTTGCTGCTAAAGTGTTTAAATATAATTTGACCTGACATATAACACAAGAAATCCAAATTTAAACAATGACATATAATTTTCACATGTAATATTAAAAATAATTAAAAAATAAAAATATCTGAGTCCAAAAAGGTATATTCAAATGAATACATCTCTTATAATGACTACAATTTGATATAAGCTTTATGAAAAGTCATTTGTTAATGTGTATCAAGATGTTTTAAAGAGATTTTTTTGCATTGGCCCAATAATTTCACTGTCCAAAAATAATCTACAATGTATTAAGACATTTAATAATATATATTTAATTTCAGAGATAGCTATAATTTCAAAAATCTGCAAATAGTCAAAATGTCCCACAATAGTGAAATATTTGATATTAGAAAGTAAAAATGCAGAGTATCAAATTGTGGAGTATGAGGTAAAATACGCAAGCAGATTCATATCAAAGAATATTAACAGTGAATATTTGAAGGTTAAATAAGGTTTCTTTGTTTTTTTTTGTGTATACTTTTCTGAGTACTCCAAGTAATTGGCAATAAACATATGCTACTTTTGTTTCTAAAAAACCCCACATTTTTGCATAAAACAGGCATGTCTGAATAGAACTCTCAATTTTAAGGGAAGGATTTACATTCACTATATCTTTAATTATTCCACACATTTCAGGCTTTATTTAAACGTTGACAGCTTTTTATTTTCTAAAGTTTTATCAAATTGGGTACACATAATAATTTAAGTTGTCTTGCTCCACTTCTGCTATAATTCTGTCCTTTTCTGGTTTCTATATCACAGAGGATGAGAGACTGTCACAGCACTGCCAGACTCCCCTGCAGCTATGGTCAGTTTATGTGACCTAGATCTCTGTAGCAGATACACCTGCTGAGATGTAGAGGAAGAAGTGGTGGCCTTGGGCAGTGAGGCAGGGTTCCTGGGCGAGCCTGGGGCAGAGTCACCTGGCTTGCCAGGCCAGCTTTGTGAACCCTCCAGATATCCAGCCTCAGCATCGCAGGTAGTGAGCCATAAGCAGTGATGATAGCAGTGTTTTCACTAGAAAAGCCATGTGCTATTAAAGTAACATTATTCATGGCACTCCTAAAAAGTCTGAGTTATGTAACATCTAAAAATAACTCCTTCCTGGGCTGGGCACGGTGGCTCATGCCTGTAATACCAGCACTTTGTGAGGCCGAGGCGGGCGGATCAAGAGGTCAGGAGATCAAGACCATCCTGGCCAAGATGGTGAAACCCCTTATCTACTAAAAAAATACAAAACTTAGCTGGGGGTGGTGGTGCGCACCTGTATTCCCAGCTAATTGGGAGGCTGAGGCAGGAGAATTGCTTGAACCCAGGAGGCGGAGGTTGCAGTGAGCTGAGGTCGTGCCATTGCAGTACAGCTTGGTGCCTGGCAACAGAGTGAGACTCTACCTCAAAAATAAATAAATAAATAAATAAATAAATAAATAAATAAATAAATAAATAAATAAAAATAAAAAATAACTCCTTCCTTAGATGAACAGGGATCTTGTTGCTTTCAACAAAGACCCAGTTGCAATAATCAATCAGGACCATGTTGGCAAATGTGTCATTAGGTGTATTACTTTATGCTACAGTGAATGCCATTTCCGTGACAGTTTTCCATGGTTCTCTCAACCTTATTTATCAATCTTCTTTCTTACAATTCTCCCCATGAACCCTCTGTCCAGATGTTTGTTTTCTTTCTGTTTGGTGAGTATTTCCTTTGTGTTCTATTCTTGGTAGCATTGCTCATGTTGGTGCTGACCTGGGAATACCCATCCTCTACCTTCCACAGTCATCCTTCCAGGCTCAGCTATAATCTTGTCCTCCTCCTTGGAAACTTGCCTGCCTCCTCCAGTGCTCACGGATCTTTGAGTTCTGGAATGGTTTCAGCCCTTTATTCAGCACAAAATGTTTGGTCTTTAATGTTGACTAGTTTTGTATGAGTGTGCCTATGATCTAATCTCTTTTAGAGTATTGTATTTCTACAATACTCCCTCTACAGAAATCTCTCAGAGTTCTGATATGCACCAGGGATAGTATCAGGCCCTCCTCAAGAATATATTAATTAATGAATGTCAATGGTTCACTCATGTACTTAAAGAATATTCTGGTAGAATTAAGTTAACCAGAAGGTTTGGGGAATGCTATGGTTTGGTTAGTTAAATTTTCAGTTTACCTGAGAGGTACACAAATGACCTTTTCTCTAACTTTAATTGGGAAGTGTTATCTCAAGCGCATTTGCTCACCTTTTTGTCTAAGAAAGTACATGAGAGTAATGCACTATAATGTGATGTGCTCAGGTGACCTCTTCTCAAAAGAAGTCAATTCTGTTGTTTTTGCAACTGAAAGTGATTTCAGTCTTTGAGCTGTCATGATTGCCTTATTTGTTTTTTATTGTTACATTAATTAATTTATAAATTATTATATTGTTTTTGTTGTTGTATTTTTATTGTTGCATTGTTGTTGTATTATTTGTTTTTTATTGTTGTATTAGGCACATTAAAATCTATCACTTAATTACAAATTGACATGATATGAAATGGCTGCTTCTTTTTTAACTTTTTTATTCCCCACTAGACCTGACCCAGTGTCATAAACATAGGAGGTACTAAAATCTTAAATGAGTGGAGACAAGAGTACAAAAAGTCAGTCCTTTAAATACCAGAATAAGAGATTTTTTTCCCCAGAAGGTATAGAATTTGGGGTTAAATTTGTAGTGCCACCAAGACAAATTAATAAGAAGTTACTTTGTATAAAGATTTCATTAAGAGGTTATTTTCAAGCTATTTGACATTCCTTTGTAGAAAAAAACTGAAATAAATTTGTAGAATTGAGTGTTTTTGTTATGTTTTCTTGGGTAAGTGTGATTTTTATTACAATTTTTCTAAACTTTCCTTTATGACAAGAAAATCATTGTTATTTTAATTTCTATATTTTGTCACATTAGTTCTTAGCCTGACCTCTCATAAAATTCTTCATGGATATACCTTATACCTCTGAAGTTAATTTGTAATTTTTTTCCCTCAAATTTGGATACCTTAAGTATTTGTATACTTTGTGTCCTGGTTTTGATTTTTATTTTAAGAGTCATGAGTTTTAGCCAAAAGACATGTTGTCTAGATATATTATTATCTAATTTTCTTTAATACTAAAAACACTACATAGAAAATGTTGTGAATTTGAAGGTACATATGCTGTCGTTGGGATGGCCTCATACAGTTTGCTTTATTTTCTGGGACACTGAGAAACATGTTGATGAATATACAGAGACAGGGCAAGAAGCATAAGCAATTGAGTGAGTGGTTGTGCTATCAATGGGTAGATACTCCACAGAAAAAGCACTAGGAACTCAGAAGATCTTGTCCCTTGCTGGCAGTATGTGAACTGCAATAATAATATCTGTCTTCATATCAGAGTCATGATAAGATATGCGAAATTCTTGAAAATGTTGAAGCATCATAAAAAGAATGCAATGTGATATTGAAAATTTTACTTTTTAAAATGTTTTCTTAGATGTCAGACTTTTTTTAAGTCATATGATTATCCTCTGATGTAGCTGGGCTAAGCTTTACACTTTCCATTTTATTGATGTGGAAAAAGTTAAATGGTTTAAGTTTGCTTGGAAACAGAAATTCAGATAATAGGAAAGTATTTTAACTCTGTATACAACACAATTTTCAGGATATCATACAGTCCACCTTTTTCGTATTAAGAATAACTCTATTACCAATAAGCATAATAAGTTCAAACTACTTCAGCTACAATATCATCCTGGCTCCAGCTCACTAAAGGGAATGAGGAGTTCTAGGTGTCAGAGGTGGGGATATATAACTTCTAACAGTAGCATACTGGGACATGTTTAACAACTGGCTCTCTGGAAAAGAAAATATTCTAATTGGTAGTGTGCACCAATTTCTGTGGTATAAATACTCCCATTGTGGCTGATTTCAGACTACTATTATGATGTCACCACATAGGAAGTTGGGAAAAAATGAGATGTGCACATTGATGCTTGCACAGAGAGACAAGGATATCTGTCTTTGGCAGATAAACAAGACACAGGCACAAGTAAGTAAAATATAAAAGGAAACGTCTTTTAAGAAGGGAGCAGCTTAGGAATCTTACTAGAATCATGGGCACTCTCCACAAGAGGAAAGTTCACCACATAGATCCCAGTATAGTATACCAGCCATCCACTGGGGAGAGCCATTTCCACAATGAAGTGTTTCAGAGAGTGCCCTGAACATAGTTATAGAGCAGGAGTGCCAGAGGCTGGAGCACAAACCTAAGAAACAGACAGCCTTCTTAGCAAACATGAGTTTTCATTTAGCATGATATGTCTAGTGAGGAAATAAATGCCATCTCTCTATAAACATTATGAGCAGAATATTGAAGTAAGGGGGATTTACCGGGTGGTTCAGAAGGGAAACTTTTAGCTCTTTAGGTGGAGGTCCAAGAAGCATAAATGGTGACAATTTCCTCTTTTTCTCAAGAAGAAAAACTGAGCAATCTTTCTAGTCAGTGCTATCACTTGTAGTACACATCACCTTGCACAATTTACTCCAATATAGCACCATAAATTGGTACATTTACAGCCTCCAGTTTACTACCATAGTTTTTGGTTTCTCACCTCAGATTATATGAAGGAAACTACTGCTAAATTCATAAAAGGAGAAACATTCCAAACTTGGGCAAAATAATAATCACATATGCTACCCAGGTTGTTAATAATTTACCATGAATTTAACTTATCGGTTATTCCTTAGACAGTTTGCCATGTGTATTATTTATGGGGTTTTTCTAGTTTGGTGGAATACAGCTGTCATATTAATTTTTAATCAAATTGTGGAATTTTGTAAGTAATTCTTAAAGCCAGGTAAATACAAACACAAAAGGTATCTAGGGAATAGTGTTTAAATGTATTCTATTCCTAGGAACACATTTGCCATTTACTTTAAACATCAAATATCAAAATAATTTTAAGGAAAATAGTTAAGACAGGCCATCTACATTCAGTTTCTCTAAGTAAACCTAGAGCTTACTTATGACTATAAATTTCACATACTTTACTTTTTTTAAAAAAGTCAGGAACTGAATATTTATAATCCCAAGACTGTCCCATTCTTTACTGCATTCCTAGGGGCTTTTACCCAGCCCAAGGAAAATAGGGTAACTAACATTCTCTGCAATCTGCCAAGTGATAAATTCTTTTCCCCCAAATGCATTGCAAATATTATCTTAGTATTAAAATGCATAAATTTGAGAAATTATGAAAGGAAAAACTTAGTAGCTTCAATAAATTATTAACAGGGCTAATTATCAACCCACTTAAGATGAAAGCTCACACTCCTGGACATTGCTATCAAATAGATCGTAGATGGAATTTCTGGTGCAAATTTTCAAGAGCTGAGAATTATTATTATTATTATTATTATTATTATTACAGACTAAAAAGCAAAAATCTGTGAAATACAGATCCTGTAAAAGAAGCTTCTCTTTTACCAGATTCCATCTGACTTGGTAGGAAAAAATGAGGTTTATGTATTGAGTTAGAATCAACAAAACTGGTTTTATGTATAGGGTTTCTTGGTTACTTACTGGCTTAGTGACCTTGGATTAGTCATCAGACTTCTCAGAGCCTTATCCTGTTACCTGGAAAATGAGGACTGTGATGCCATCTGCACCACAGAGCTGTAAGAGCTAGATGATAATATGGTATGTAAAGCTTCTGTAAGGAATTTTTATATTATTATGCTTATATTATGTGTGTGAGACTGAAGGAGACCCAGGTATCTAGGATCACCTCCCCCTTGACTTCCACACTGATTTCAATAGAAGAAAAGGCTGGCCAACTAGCGCCTCCTAAATCACCTTCCTGTAAATAGCAGGCATAGTATGGGGGAATCTCTCCGGAAGACACTGTTTTTACTTAAACAAGATAAAACCCTCAGCCCACTCCTCCATCCAGAGACCAGAAACCGTTTCACATGTAATTCCTAAAACTGTAAACCCAAGACCCTTCCATATGTGATTTCTAAAGCTGTAAACCCAAGACCCTTTCACTTGTAATTTCTAAAGCTGTAAACCTAAGATCCTTTCATGTGTAATATCTAGAGTGTAAGCCTATATAAAGGCAGAGCTTCTCTTTGTTAGGGGAGCTTGGCCGTTTGGACAAAACACAAAGCCTTGCTCCCAGGCCGTAATAATAAAACCCCTTCCTTTTCTAGTTTGGTGTCTGAGAGGTCTGCTTCTGGTGGCCGCTCCTCCTTCAGTATATAAAACTCCTGTAAGGAATTTTTATATTATTATGCTTATATTATGTGTGTGAGACTGAATTTCATATAAAAAACAAAAGGACATTATCTCAACCACAGAGAGATGAGGCCTAAAACAAAATGTCAATGATTTAAAGTGCATTGAAAACACATATATGATTGAATCCTTTGAAGAAAAAATGCATTCCTAGAGGGCCATAGAAACTCAAAAGAATAGCATAAAGCAATGCGTCCTAGCCCTGTATTTAGGAACAGGTATCATTTATTTATGCAATGCTTTGATGTACAAGGTTTTAATAAAGTTAGAAATAAAATGAACTTTTTTTCCTACAGTGTTTTCCTCTAGTTTTTTTCAAGTTTCTTGCATGGAAATTTGCTTGTACATACTGTTTTATTAATAGAATCATATAAGAAACTTGCATTCTCACTTTTATAGCTAAAAACTAAGTTACCAGAATTGCATCTTTGCATGTAGATTCCTTCAAAGACAAAGGATAGTCCTGAATAACAAAGCTCCTGTGAACACCAGAGCCAGACTTCTCAAATTTTACTGTATGAATGAATCACTTGGGGTCCTAGTTGATTTAGTAGGTCCACGGTGGGAGTGGTGGTAGGGGTCTAAGATTCTGCTCAGGTGGTGCTGATGTTGCAGGAACATATTACAGCAAGGAGAGATGATAGAGGATGGGATCCCAGAGGGCTCATCCATCTTTACAGGGGTGAAGGCAGATGGTGCGGCTGCAGAGGCTGGTGGTTGGTGGATCTGGCAGTGGGTACATGAGAGCACAAGGCATGATGAATTCCCCTACCTTTTCTGCATGCGAAGGACAGATTTGCTCTCAAAACTTATTCTTCCAAGGGCTTATTTCTTAAAACTATAGTTTTCTAATTATTTTGAATACTTAATACAGTGCCTAAACATAAGACTTTGAATTTGATTACTCTCAAGTTATCTCTTTGGTGAAACCTAAGCAAGGGTATCATTACATTTAATATCTAACTGGGACAGATGGCATAGAGCATCTGGAGTCTCAGAGGGAATGGACTACTTGTTGACTGCCTGCACCTCTAACTGACTGAGACAAGGGGATGGAGAAAAATATGATGCCAGAAATAGAGGTCTCCCCTCCTTCATTTAAACCTGCTATGGAAACAATTGGGTCATTTTTTTTCTAAAGTTGCCTGGCTAAGTTATAGAAAGGATTAATGTTTTATTCAATTGAAGACTCAAAAAGAGAAGTTACTCTGAACTGGTATACAAAGCAGTGGTGGGTGGAGGATGGGTAGATGAGATTGTTAATGAAGAATTAGTTTAAGAATGTAGAAGAAAGCAGGTAAGAAGATATTCATTCCATCTTCAGGATGATGAGCCATTTTGCAAAGTCCAGCTGAGAATCTTTATCCTCTGGTTACACTTGCAATCAATTCTTGCTTAACACTTTTCTGTGCCTTTGGATATTACAGTAATTGATCTCACTATAAGCACTAGTGAACAGATAAATGAGTAAAGAGGCTAAAAATGGTCTAAATTTTCTATAGATCTCTCCTGAGAGCTGTATTGGCTCAGTTTATATAATATTAGCAATTATATCTTCTATAATTGAGCAGAAATGCCCACGGAAAATTAATGAAGAAATGCCAAGGAATTAATCATAATTTAAACTAATGAAAAAAATTTACTAAATGGTTTGCTGTGGCATTTTATTATCCAGATTTAAAAATAAAAACATACATATATGAATCTTGGCAAATTTTCATTTTTACTTTTGCCCTTCTATATTTCTCTCCTTTTCTGTTTCTTTATGGTAACTTTCCATAATATTTTCCTCTACATATCGGAAATTTTTGAAACCTCAAATAATAGAATGCTTAATATGTGCAAGGCCGTATCTTAAATGCTGCAGGAATTTTCAGGGTAGTCAGGGAAATACAATGTGTACAAGGTAACATACTAACAGGCCTCATGAGTTTAATAATTTGCTCTTTGAATACAAATGATTTAAATTTCAGCTAGAGTGAGCAAGAAGTTGCATAGAGTAGTTGGCACATTAATGGTAAATTGAAAAAACGGGTAGGGTTGAGAAATGCAGAGCTTGAAGAACAAGAACATTTCAGGTTCAGAAGGCAGCACAAACAAAGGCATAGGAGAGAGAAATGAAATACATGCTTGTCAAATGAAAAGTACTTCAGAATGACTGAAGCTTACAATGGCCAAAGGAGTTCCAGGCCTTTCCACTCCTAGGGAGCCACCAAAGATTCATCTCCTTTCCAGATTCAGTCTTGACTCCAACTGTTCCCCTTCCTAAAACACCTCTAGCTTGTCCCCAGTTTAACTACTATCCATCCAGTTTCTTCTTCCTTTTCCACGACCAGAAACTCTCCCTCTTATAGACCCAGTCTTTGTATGTCTTACTTACGTAACCTTTAATCATATACGTTTTTGTGTGTGATCTAACTGATCGTATTATTGCTTAATATTTTATATATACCTGTTTGATTTTTTAATCTATATGACAAAGTTTGACGGTTCTTCAGACTGTAAACTTTTTTATAATTGCTTGTATTCTCTAGCATCTACAGTTAGGCCTACATATAGGGTAGCTGCCAAATAAATGTTAATTGCCTAAATGAACATATAACTAGATGTTGCATGAATGAATGAAGTAGATGGAAGTTTAGAATCTGGAAATAAAAAGCTACGTACTCCATAATCCCTAATAATTTTTATAAGAAGGTGATCAATTGTTATCTGCTACGTACAAAACTTCTTAATTTTAAAGATTCCGATTTTCTTTACTATGGTCTTAAGCTATTGAGATAGCTAATAACTAGAGAGATATAAATGTGTCTTCATTTCTAGTAAATTTAACAAGGAATGGATAGCTATCTATCCTTTTTAGATGCATCTATAGTGAGACAATTTCCAAAGCTGGAAGTGGGTTGCATGACTTTTATTTCTGGAAGATGAGTGAATCTGCAATTTTTAAGAATGTGTGGTCCTTTCTAAATCATAGGAATGGCCTCTAATGTAATGCCTGCAGTTGAAACTGCTAACGCAAAAAAGCTAACCTCTGCTTCCAGCTTCCAACTATTTGTTTTTAAAATAAAGAAAAATTCTTTCAGTTAATTGGTATTATTTTGTGAAAAAAAATAACTCCAACTGCTTAGTTGTGACCAGTATCTCACTAACTGCTTCATTCTGTTCAATTTATGTGTCCCTGGCTAGGAAGGTAGCTAGATTCTACAGGAATAGAACTAAACTGTGACCATTCTTCCTTTCCATTTCTGACTGCAGTGTCTTTAGTTTTAAGTAGTTAGGTACCGTGTAGTTACGGCCAATTGACAAATCATAAGATCTGTATCATTTCTAGTAAATCTATGAGATTAGGTTTTCATGGATTTCCTACAAAAATAAATACAAATCCTTTTTCAAGTGTTCGAATACAAGGTTTTTAATTAAAATACTTAAAAGAATTATTGCAACCACTATGGCACACTAGTTTAAAAAAGTAAAATAGTTATATTGGATCCATATATTTCCAATGACCAAAGTATTTTAGTGTTGCCTTAAAATGACATGATGAACCATTTCTCATTATCAAGTAAAGCACATGCATAGAAGTAAATGGCTCTCTCTTCCAGCTTTGGCAATCTGAGGCTTTGCCTGTTTCTGTGTTCTATAACCACTGATCATGATGATCCAAGAAATTTCAGTATCTCTTAGATGACAGGACAGACACCACAGCCTGTTACTCAGAGTTGTGGTTTCTTTGGCTCTGAAGGTATTTCACTATGGATAAGGTCTCTGACTTTGGCCAGAACGTCTCAACAAACTCCCACGTTGCTTACAGAAAATGAACCGATGAGAAAAATGAACACAGGTAACAGGTTTGTGTCCCTGTTTTTGCACTTTGAGGAATAAATTTTCTCTTTGGACCTAATTTTTCTCATCCATAGAATGGGTTAGGCATACCTTTCCTAAAGGTGAATTATAAAGAATTTAGACAATATAATGAATATAAATCTCTTTATACAGTGTTTAGTGTACAAGAGTGGCTCCGATTTTGTTTTTTTTCTAATTTTTTTTTTCTCTTTGGTAATGGGGAGAACATTCAGGCAAAACTAAAACCTCTGTTTGCAATACCTTATGGAACTAACCAGGTTAAAATGGTCTTAAATGTCATAATGGCAAATCTCTCAATGATGGATTAGCTATTCTGAGTGGGGAGAAAGTACTACCCAGCTCACTCATTGCATAGGTTGGCAAAGCTGGCCTCTACTAACATTTCCAAGAGATATTGATTCAATTAGGATGGCCAGATTTAGCAAATACTAGAAAAATATTTAAGCACAATGTTTGGAACATAGTTATACTAAAAATTATTTATTGTTTATCTGAAATTCACATATTAGTGGGTATCCTGTCATTTTATCTAAAAATTCGATCCCAAATTTGTTTATAAAATATTTACTATAGGTCGGGCGCGGTAATACCTGTAATCCCAACACTTTGTGAGGCCGAAGCAGGCAGATCACGTGGTCAAGAGATGGGGACAATCCTGGCCAACATAGTGAAACCCTGTCTCTACTAAAATATAAAACGTAGCTGGGCGTGGTGGCTCGCGTCTGTAGTCCCAGCTACTCGGGAAGCTCAGGCAGGAGAATTGCTTGAACCCAGGAGGCGGAAGTTGCAGTGAGCTGAGATCACAGCACTGTACTCCAGCCTGGCGCCTGGCGACAGAACAAGACTGTCTCAAAAAAACAAAACAAAACAAAACAAAACAAAACACTTTACTATAGACACATTACTATTTTTGAACTTATCCTTCATTTCGTTCTTTCTTATAGTGTTATCTTGATGTTATGTATACTAAAATCCACTGGTTTATTGTACATGATACTACCTTCTATTAGGGATTTGCCACATTAAAAATATTTAATGAGATACAACTCCATCTTAAGACACAAGAATGTTCCTATTTTTGTAAACTGTGTTAAAAGGTTCTAAAAGAAGAACTCAGTTTGTTTTATTTATTTATCTTAAATAATAAGACAGAACAAACCTTTAGGCAGAACTCTATACACTATCTATATTCATGTTTTTATCTGTCCAGATCATCTATTTGGTTTTATGTTCTGTTTCTGTCCACAAAATTGTGTTATTTTACTGCATCTCCTCCCTGTGTCTTTTATTTTCCCGTGGTCACCAAACTTTATTTTGTTTGTCCTGAGTTTTAATTTTGTGAAAACAAATGACTTATCCTACCTTTCCCTTCAGGACATAAATAGAGGGGGGGATTCTAATTAGGAAATATCTTAAAGTCTGATGGAAGTCACATATGACCCTGAATTGCCTGGTCTAGAGTTACTCTGAGGTAAATGGGATTTAATTTGATAGGAACAGGAGGACTCAGAAGGTCTGGTGCTCTGGAGAAGTTTTTTGTTTTGTTTTTGTTTTTGAGACAGAGTCTCACTCTGTCACCTGGGCTGGAGTGCAGTGATGCAATCTTGGCTCTGCCTCTTGGGTTCAAGAGATTCTCCTGCCTCAGCCTTCCAAGCAGCTGGGATTATAGGCACCCACCACTATGCCTAGTAATCTTTTGTACTTTTAGTAGAAATGTGGTTTCACCATGTTGGCCAGGTTGGTTTTGAATTTTTGACCTCTTGATGCTCCTGCCTCGGCCTCCCAAAATGCTGGGATTATAGGCGTGAGCCACCGTGCCTGGCCTGGAGTTATTGTTCCTCTGAGGCAGCTGTGGCTGAAGGGAAAGGGCACTGGGACTGTCATGCAAATCTTTACATTCAGGTCCTTGTCCTGAAACCTAATCATGATATGTCCTTGCAACCATGACTTAATGCTCTGAATTTCACGCTTCTCACTTATGATGTAGAAATCATAATTATGTAACTAATTTATATAATTTTATAAAGGAATTGTATTATTATGTTATAATTTAATTAGAATACAATTTTTTGCTAACAAACACATTGCTATCCATGAAAATAATTTATGAGCTATAAAGTATTATACCAATATAAGATATTCATTTTGCTATTTGAAATTATAAGTCATTGTTCAGAACTCATAGATACATCTACTTTGGTATATGTATCTTAGTATATAGATTATATATTCTAAACATCATTGGACTTAAGATACTGGTTTTGTATGTTCTTCACTGTTTTTACTTCATCTTGTATACAGCGATATGAAATGTATACCATGGGAGCTTCTTTTTTTCATCTATTAAATCAATAAAATGTGATTTTCAAAAGAATAGGGAAAGGAATAAGAGTAAGAATACTACAAAGAATTCCAGAACATCAAGGACACTGTTTACTCTCTATGCAGGAAAAGGAACAAACCTAGGGAGGTTTTATTATTTATCAGGCATTAACAATTTATAGATTCTGCTTGATTACCTGCCATTACCCTTCATAAACTTCATTGGCAGCAGGAAAACCTTCATTCAGAACCTGAAGCAAGGGCTCCTAAGGGTCCCTTCAATCAGAAGGAAGATGCTACTGAGATGGGAGCGAGGCTAGAGTTCCTGTCGGTAACATGGAAACTTTTTCTGTGTCTGCATGCTCAGGGCCTCTTTCATTCTGTTTTTGACTCTGTTGTAAAAGAGCCTAGCCATTGCTGATTATAATTCTGCTGTGCAATACGCTTACTCATCTCAAAGAATCCTTGTCTCAACTGATTACCGTTTTGTAACCCTTGCATTCTACAGAGAATCATGTGCTTCAGTCCATGCTAGACATAAAATATGTTTTGACAGTCTTTGATTTCACTTAACGAGTACAGTTTCTAAGTAATCAAAGAGGGCTTATATAATAAAGTTTGAGGTCTCAGAAGTGCTTTTCTGTCAGTAAGAGGGAGAAGAAAAGAAGGCGGCTTTTTGAAAATAGGATCGTAGAACTAGAAGGTATCATGGAGATCATCTAGCTTCAAGGCCTCAGTTTACAGATGGCGAATTGGAAACAAGGAGAAGATAAGAGAAGCTAAAGTGACTTGCCTAAATTCACACAGCTGCTTAGAAACAGAATCTAATCTATAATTTAGATCTCTTAATTTCCAATGAATTTTTCCCTTCACTATAGCTTTCAGATTCCTTTTTCCCTCCTTCCTTCTTGCATGTCTCCTTCCTTCCTTCTGCCCTTCATTCCTTCCTTCCTTGTTTTCTCTATTATTATTATTCTTTATTAGCTCAATAGTTAAACTGTAGGTTTTGGAGTGAGATTTCCTGAGTTCAAATTCTAGCTCTGCCACTTATTAGCTGTGCAACCTTAGGTAGACTGGCAGCTTCTCTATGACCTAGTTTTAAAAAAATCTACACAATGTAAATAATAACACTGTTCATTTCACAGAAATATGGAAGCTTAAAACATGTAAAAACTCAGTCCTGAGTCTGGCTCAAAAATATATGCCACTATTATCGCTACTAATTCACTTTAATAGTGTCAATTTTAAGATTAAAATGAATAAATTTAAAGTGCTCAATTTTTTAATCTCCCATGTGATTATTAGAAAATCAATACTCGGTTACAGAGTGACAATAAAATTAGATAGATAAGAATTACTAGAATTCAGCTGCAAAGATGGTTGTAAGCAGTGAAAATGAAAAAAAAAGTAATCATAGGTAGCTATATATGAAGGAAAACCTTGAAGAAGAATTTAATTATCGGGAGAAGACATGGAGGCAATATGGATTTTCAAGAGAACTGGTACAATACTCAAATCGATTTGAATTTGGCAACTGCCACTTAAAAATTGTATAATTTTGGGAAATTCTTTAATGGTCTGTGTTGTTTTACTTAGCTATACCATTCAGACAGCTGTCAAGATGAAATAAGCAATGTTTTAGAACTATGCACAGTAGATAATAAGGGCGATAATAACAACAGGTTGTCATACAGTTGGGGTGATTAACAGCAGCAACCAAGTCAGCATCTAAGACAAAGAATAATAGCATATTTGCCAAGATAGTATATACAGAAAAATACAATGCTGTAGAAGCAACACCTTCAGAAGCAATAGGCTCACTCTGTCAATGTTTTAGACCAGAAATTGGCAAACTACAGCCTGGCAAACAAATCCTGTCCCTATGACCCACAAATTTAGAATGGCTTTTACTCTTTTCTTTTTTTGTTTGTTTGAGATGGAGTTTCACTCTTGTTGCCCAGGCTGGAGCACAATGGCACAATTTCGGCTCACTGCACCCTCCATCTCCAGGGTTCAAATGATTCTCCTGCATCAGCCTCCCGAGTAGCTGTGATTACAGACATGCGCCACCATGCCCAGCATAATTTTGTATTTTCAGTAGATATGGGTTTTCACCATGTTGGCCAGTCTGGTTTTGAAATCCTGAGCTCAGGTGATCCACCTGCCTCTGTCTTCCAAAGTGCTGGGATTACATGCATGAACCACTGTGCCTGGCCAGCCTTTACATTTTTAAAATGAGTTTTTAAAATATAAATAACAGTTTATGACATAAGAAAATTCAATGAAATTCGATTTTCAGTGTCCTTAGCTGGAGTTTGATTGGAACCCAGCCATGCCCATTCATTTCATATTGTTCATGGCTGGGTTCACATTGCAATGGAGATATTCAGTAATTGTACCAGAGTATGTTGGGTCCAAAAAGCTTACAGTGTATACAATCTGACCTCTTACTGAGAAACCTCTATTTTAGACCACAAAATTACTGATAAGAGAACGTATTTTCAGCATCTCTAGAGCCAGACACTATAGGGTCCAGCCCTACAGGGTTCTGTGAGCTGCTTCCGGCTGGTGCAGAGACCAGAAATTGTAGAAATCAAAGACACAAGACACAGAGATAGAGAAAAGAGAGCTTGGGCCTAGGGGTCCATTGCTACCCAAATCGTGGAGACCAGCAGTGATTCCGAATGCCTGGACTCTCTCACTTTTATTGAGATACAAATCTGGGGGCAGGGTAGGTAGGGCATGGCCTTGGTGGTGGGAGACTGGGGGCAAGGTAGTTAGGGCATGGCAGTGATAGGGTCAAGTACATCACATGTCATTCTGGTAGGGGCTCAGGAATTTCTTGCACTGGAAGTGAGGTAAGGAGCATAATGCATCAGCACTTTTTCCATAAGTATCAAAAAAACAAAAACATTAAGATTTAGATTACTATTACTGATTATCTTTTCTAAGAAAAAAGAAACCAGGTGCAGATGCAGAGCATGAGAGTAGACATGGAACGTGACCATGGAAACACAGCATCACACAGAGACAGTTAAGCCCCAGATGCCTGTGGGCCTACCTGACAGCCATCAGGCCTACCGCAAGAGCTTGGAAAAGTGGAGTTTTCTCCTAACTCTTCCAGGGAAGGAGACGTCTCACCTTTTTTGGGTACTTTCCCAGTGCTGGCGCTGCGGCACAACCAAAGCACCCTCCAGCAGCCCTTATGCCGGCGTAACAGAGGGCTTAGAACATCTTACCTTAGTGTCATTCATTTCACAATGTCACCTCAGATTCACACTTCCTACTTGAGAGGCATTAGTAAAAGAATTAAGATCACTTATGAATGACTAAGATCACATATGAAAAAACTAATAACTACTATGGTTACATTTCTAGTTACTTTTTTCTTCATTATTCATATGGAAATAGGCTGAGGCTTTTTGCTCCTGCCTCAGCACTTATGGGATCTCCCCGCTACAAGACACACCTCAGAAATTAACTCAGTTGACATCGAAGCAGAGAAGCGACATCATGGATTAACAGATGAGGAGAGAGGAGAGCTTTTTCTATGTCCACAAATAAACTGAAGGAGATCAAGAAAAAGTTTAGCACAATTATTTATGCCAGTGGTTGCTTTCAATGTACGGGAAAGAAGATGATGGAATAAAAATAGTGATTACTTAAGAATGGAGGGTCTTTAAAAGAAAAGGCCAGAAACTGGGCAAAAGAGGCTTTATTTTTCTCAGAAAGGAATTGTTCCTCTATCTTCACTGTATTCCGCAGCTTAGGCTATTCGAGATCTTCTAACCCTAGAGGCTGGACTACCCTTAAAAACAGTCTAGTCACAGCCAGTGCCAAATTGCCCCATGGGCCTCAGATGAAAATAGGCCATTTTAGGAAAGCCTGCCTGAGGATCTGGCATTATGAGATTTAAAATGTCTATGTGAGTGCTTGGTTGCACTGAACAAAGACATGCACATGAATTGGAGACAAAACAGCATAAAGCTGCAATTGACCATGCATCACTCTTTTCCATAGACACTTTTGTATAGAAGCTCCTTAAATGCAATTTGAACTTTTCCTTTTCAATACAATTGCCCCAGCTGTTACCTCAGTTAGAATTTTCATTCGCTGCTTCAGAATTCTTTTTTTTTAGACTTCAAAACCCTATTAATTTCATCCTTTTGAGAAAATCTCCCTGTACTGCTGATGAGAATTGTTTCCTCCTTCTTCTGTTTTCTCATAATTCTTTTTATAAAGTTTTTTTTTTTTTTTTTTTTTTTTGGAGAGATGGGAGTCTCACTCTGCTACCTAGTCTGATCTCCAACTCCTGGACTAAGTGATTCTCCTGCCTCGGCCACCCAAAGTGCTGGGATTACAAGTGTGGGCCACCGTGCCTGGTTGGTGTTTCTACAGTTCTTCAGATCCTCCTCTATGCTACCCTTTATTCTATTCTTCCTGGACCAACTGTTTATGTGCATGGCTGTGACCATTACTGCACCATCAATTCCATATGGTAGAGCCATGGTCTACTGTTCACTGCCTTCCATTATTAAACTCTATATTTGGAACATGGTGGAAGCTCACTGAATAGCTGTTGAGTTGAATTGCTAAAGGCATTTCTCCCACTTTCTCTTTTTATCTTTCTCCAAGATGGAGATGTCTTCAAAAGAAGTATCAGGGAGAGTAGTGAGTGCTATTACAAATCAAGCAAGAGGAATTGGGTCAGAGATCAACACAATCACAAATTTCCGCTTATTAAAATATTGTACCCTTAACCCAAAATGATCGTTAGCATGCAGAATCATTAACACACATTGAACAAATTGTTAAACATGAATACAGAACAGTTTCTTGATAGATCAGTTTCTTAGAGCAGTAAACTTGGAGGTTTTTTTTTTTGTTACTATTTCTGAGGTATATTAGGTGGTTATAGCATTTTTAGTGGTAGGACACCTGATTAGGTAGAGCAGGTGATTAACATAAGGACAGTAACAAGTTGATCCTGTGAGCCTAACCAAAGCTTGCACAGATTCTATCTAGCATTTCAGGTCTTTAGTTGGATTCTGAAGTAGAAGAACAAGAATACTACTGGCTATAAAAAGCAAGAACATTGTATTTGGCATTGTCAATAGTACCTTAAACTCAGAAATGTTAGAGAGCTTCCAAATTGCCTTATACATTTAAATGAAGGTCACATTTGAGAGCCTATTTCTGAAGCTAGTAGACCTTTATGACTAAACTTTAAGCAGTTGCTCAAATAGAAATCACTCAGGAGAAATCAGAAAGTGACTGAAGTTATAAAAACGGGATGTGTGAAATGAAGTAGGCAGCCACCACATACTGTCTGTTTGAGTCTGAGGAATGCCCATCAGTTTTATGAGTCATATGGAGAATAGTGCCTGTTGGGGTAATATATTTATATAACCCAAACTTTTAAGGGCATGCTTTGGGTTTTGTATAAGAAAGCAGAACCAACAGAAAATGGTTTGCTCAATGAACCCAAGCCCAAAATACAGGAGGACTCAGTTATCTGGGAGAGAGCAACGCAAACCCGTGAGAGTAGCACCCAATCTTGTTCTGTAAATGAGAGAGCGCAGTCAGACACACTTGTATTTTCACATCCTTAGAATAACAAATATTTATTGCCATGACCATTTTGTGTTGCCTCACAGATTTTTTTCCTGTGGTACCAGAGAGAGAGAGAGATCATATTTTCTTTCCTCGAAGAGAAGCATGTAATTTACAAGACTTAAAGAAAAGTCTTCCAATTGGAAAGGAATTAAAGTTGGCTATGTCCCATAGTCTTTCTTCACTTCACATTTTATAAATGTCCTTGTGTTCTTTTGTTAATTACTTGATTATAAAGTCTTTTCAAAAATCAAATACTTTACATGGCTAAGTAGTGAAAGTTTAATTTAAAAGCATCTGACCATGACATATTTTTAGCCTAAAATGAGCCTTTTGGGCTAAGCAAATTATACTTTTTTGTTCTGGGTCACATACTATCACATATACTTTTTTATTTAAAACCATTACTTCAGGCAACATCTAAAATTCTTCCACATTTTTCCCCTTTCTTTTTGCTAACGTTAGAGTTTAAACTTCAACTGCTATTAAGGAATCCAATTTGAGGTTGCTCTACTTTCTAGATGTACATACCTCAAGGATTCAGAAATGATACAAAGCATCAAATACTGAGACATGAAAAAGTTGGAGAAAGGTTTCTTTAGGGCATAATGATTCCTTATTCACATTTTTCTCTATCCAGTAGTGAGCCCAGTGCCTTGTATATAGTGAAAACCCAGTAAATATTTGTTGAATAGAAATGTAGAAATTGGAGCATATGCCATTTATTAGCCATGTGACCTTGGGCCATGCATTTAATTTCCTTGGATTTAGTTCTGTTTTTTTATTTTTTAGTTTGTGAAATGATAAGGTTTTAATTACATGGTCTATTAAATTATTCCAGTGAAATCATGCCTGATTGTGGGGCACAGAGAAGGTACCCAGACTTGTGCCAGCCTGTACTGTGCTCCCAAGCCAATACCATTTCCAGTGCCACCATGCACACATTCTCCAGCAGGGTCCCCCTGCCTCCTGCAGCTGCATTGCCTCCACCACCGTGGTGAGTGGCCACAGAGAGGCAGGCACCCCAGCACCCACTAGCATGCTGCTGCAATTGCTGCACGTTGGCCCCCACAGTGCAGTGGATTCCAAACCTTGAGGAGCCAGGGAACAAAGTTGGGGCCCAATACAAGTTCCCCAGAGTTAGAGTTTTTTTTTCCTAAAAAACTGCAAAAAGTGCAATCCAGGAGTTGGGAGCTGAGAATTGGCCCCCCAAAATCTCCCAGAAATGAAGCCAGTTGGGGATGAATTCACCTTATACTGCAATCAAACCCTCAAGATGATCATCATAGGACAAAAGAAAAAAATAATCTAAAGATTAGCAATCTCAAAGATTGAAGGTAGATAAGCCCACAGAGATGAGAAAGAATCAGTGAAAGAATGCTGAAAAGTTAAAAGCCAGAGTTTTGTCTTTCCTCCAAATGACCGCATCACGTCTCCAGCAAGAGTTCTGAATTGGCTGAGATGGCTGAAATGGTAGAAGTAGAATTCAGAATATAGATAGGAACGAAGATTACTGAGCCACAGGGGTGTGTTGAAACCCAATGCAAGGAAGCTAAAAGTCATGATAAAACAATGCAGGAGATAATAGAAAAGATAGGCAATACAGAAAAGCAGGTAAACTGACATGATAGAGCTGAAAAACATACTACACAAATTTTATAATGCATTCAGGAGTATTAATAGCAGAATACACCAAGCAGAGGCAGAGCTTGAAGACTGGTTGTCTGAAACAAGAAAGTCAGACAAGAACAGAAAGAAGAAAAAATGTAAAGGAATGAACAAAACCTCCAAGAAATATAGGATTATGTAAAGCAATCAAATCTATGACTTGTTGGTGTCCTTGAAAGGGCTGGGGAGAATGGAACACACTTGGAAACTCTATTTCAGGATATCATCTAGGAGAACCTCCCCAAACTAGCAAGAGAGGCCAATATTCAAATTTCAGAAATGCAGAGGACCCCAGTAAGATATGTCAAAAGAAAATCATCCTCAAGACACATAATCATCAGATTCATCCCAGTCAAAATGAAAGATAAAGTGATAAAGGAAGCTAGAGAGAAAGATCAGGTCACTTGCAAAGGAAAGCTCATCAGATTAATGGTAGAACTCTCAGATGAAATCCTACAATACAGAAGAGATCGAGGGTCAATATTTTACATTCTTAAGAAAAAGAAATTCCAACCCAGAATTTCATGTCCAGTCAATCTAAGCTTCATAAGCAAAGGAGAAATAGATCTTTTTTATACAGGCAAATAATGAGGGACATTTTCACCACAAGACCTACCTTATGAGAAGTACTGAAGGGGGCACTAAATATGGAAAGAAAAGATTATCACCAGCCACTACAAAAACACACCAAAGTACTCAGACCACTGACACTATAATGTAATCACATAAACAAGTCTGCAAAATAACCAGCTATCATGATGACAGGATCAAATATAAACATATCAATACTAACCTTGAATGTAAATGGGCTAAATGCCTCCAATTAAAAGATATAGAGTGGCAAGCTGAAGAACCAAGACCCGTTGGTATGCTGTCTTCAAGAGACCCACATCACCTGCAATGATGCACATAGGCTCAAAATAAAGTGACGGAGAAAAATCTACCAAGTGAATGAGAAATGAAAAAAGCATGGGTTGCATTCATAGTTTCTGACAAAACAAACTTTAAACAAACAACAACAAAAAAAATCAAAGAAGACAAAGAGGGGCATTACATAATAAAGGGCTCAATTCAACAAGAAGATCTAATTATTCTAAATATATATGCATCTAATAGAGGAGCACCCGCAGTTATAAAGCAGGTTCTTAGAGACCTTCAAAAAGAGTTAGACTCCCATAGAGTAATAGTTGGAGATTTTAACCCCCCATTGACAATATTAGACAGATCAAGACAGAAAGTTAACAAATATATTTAGGAATTGAACTCAGCACCAGAACAAATGGACATGACAGATAGCTACAGAACTCTTCACCCCTCAAAAACAGAATATATATTCTTCTAATCACCATATGATACATGCTCTAAAATTGATCACATAATTGGAAGTAAAACACTCCTCAGCAAATGCAAAAGAACTGAATTCATAACAAACAGTCTCTCAGACCACAGCACAATCAAATTAGAAATTGAGACCAAGAAATTCCCTCAAAACCATAAAATTACATGGAAATTGAATAGCCTACAAGATGTTCTTTGAAACTAATGAGAACTAAGATGCAATACACCAGAATCTCTGGGACACAGGTAAGGCAATGTTAATAGGGAAGTTTAAAGCACTAAATATCGACATCAGAGTGTTAGACAGACCCACAGTTAACAGCATGAGATAATGAGTACAAGAACTAGACAATCAAGAGCAAACAAATCCCAATACACAACAAAAAATGACGAAAATCAGAGCTGAACTGAAGGAAATTGGGACACAAAAAATCATTCAAATTATCAACAAATCCAGAAGCTTTTTTTTTTTTTAAGTTAACAAAATAAATAGACCACTAGTGAGATAATAAAGAAAAAAATAGAGTAGATACAAATAAACAGAATTAGAAATGCTGACAGGGATATTACCAATGATCCCACAGAAATACAAACAACCATCAGATAATATGATATTCTCCATCATGCACCTCTGATATTCTCTATGTACACCTCTATGCACACATAGAGAATATCCATGCATAACTAGAAAATCTAGAAGAAATGAATAAATGCCTGGACAAATACACCCTCCCAAGGCTGAACAAGGAAGAAATTAAATCCCTGACCAGACCAATAATAAGTTCTAAAATTGTGTCAGTAATAAACAACATATCAATGCAAAAAAAAAAAAAAAAAACAACAACCCAGGAACAGATGGCTTTACAGTTGAATTCCACCAAATGTACAAGGAAGAGCTGGTACCATTTCTACTGAAACTATTCCAAAAAATTGAGGAGGAAGAACTTCTCTCTAGCTCATTCTACGAGGCCAGCATCATCCTGATACCAAAACCTGGCCAAGATAAAACACAAAAAAATGAAAATTTCAGGCCAGTATTTTTGATGAACATCAATGCAAAAATACTCAACAAAATCCTGGCAAACTGAATCCAGCCTCACACCAAGAAGCATAGGTACCATGATCAAGTAGCCTTTATCTCTGGTTGCAAGGTTGTTTCAGCACATGTAAATCAATAAATGTGACTCATCACATAAACAAAAACCACATGATTATCTCAATACCAGCAGAAAAGTCTTTTGATAAATTCCAACACCCTTTATGTTAAAAACACAATAAAGTTGTTATTGGTTGAGTGTGCTGTCTCACTCCTGAAATCACAGTACTTTGAGAGTCTGAGGCGGGTGGATCATCTGAGGTCCAGAGTTCAAGATCTGCCTGGCCAACATGGTAAAACCCCATCTCTACTAAAAATATAAAAATTAGCCAGTCTTGGTGGTACGCATTTGTAATCCCAGCTACTCAGGAGGCTGAGGCATGAGAATCATGTGAACCTGGGATGCAGAGGTTGCAGTGAGCTGAGTTTGCACCACTGCACTCCAGCCTGGGCAACAGAGTGATATTCTGTCTAAAAAAAAAGACAAACCAAAAAACAAACACAGAAACAAATAAAAAAAACAAGAAAAAAAATCCCTAGGTGTTGAAGGAACATAATTCAAAACTATTAAGAGCCATATATGACACATCCACTGCCAACATTATACTGAATGGGCAAAAGCTGGAAGCAGTCCCCTTGAAAATCAGTACAAGACAATGATGTCCACTGTCACCACTCTTATTCAACATAGTGTTGGAAGTCCTGGCCTGGGAAATCAGAAGAAAGAAATAAATGCATTCAAATAGGAAGAGAGGAAGTCAAATTATGCCTGTTTGCAGATGATATGATCCTGTATATAGGAAACCCATAGTCTCAGCCAAAAAGCCCCTTAAGCTGATAAACAACTTAAGCAAATTCTCAGGATACAAAATCAATATGCAAAAATTGGCATTCCTACACACCAAAAACAGTCAAGCCAAGAGCCAAATCACAAATGCAATCTCATTCACAATTGCCACAAACCGACCCACACCCACATACACACAGGCACGCAGCAAATACCTAGGAGTACAGCTAACTAGGGAGGTGAAACATCTTTACAAGGAGAACTACAAAACACCATTCAAAGAAATCAGAGATGACACAAACAAATGGAGAAACTTTCCAGCTCACAGATAAAAAGAATCAATATCATAAAAATGGCCATACTGCCTAAAGCAGTTTATAGATTCAATATTATTCCTATTAAACCACCAATGACATGTTTCACAGAACTAGAAAAAAACTATTTTGAAATTCATATGGAACCAAAAATAGCCTGAATAGCTAAAGTAATCCTAATCAAAAATAGTAAAGCCAAGACAACCCTAAGCAAAAAGAACGACACTGGAGGCATCACGCTACCTGACTTCAAACTATACTACAGGGCTTCAGTAACCAAAACCACATGACATTGGTACAAAAACAGACACAGAGACCAATGGAACAGAATAGAACCCAGAAATGGGGCCACACACCTACATCTGTATGATCTTCAACAAACCTGACAAAAACAAGCAATAAGGAAAGGATCCCCTGTTCAATAAATGGAGCTGGGATAACTGTGTAGCCATATACAGAAGATTGAAACTGGACCCTTTCCTTACACCAGATACAAAAATTAACTCAAGATGGTTTTAATTTAACTTAAATTAAAACCTAAAGCTATAAAAAACCTGGAAAACAATGTAGGCAATATCATTCTGGGCATAGGAATAAGGCAAAGATTTTATAATGAAGATACCAAAAGCAATTGCAACAAAAGCAAAAATTGACAAATGGGATCTAATTAAACTAAAGTGATTTTGCACAACAAAATGAACTATCAACAGAGTGAACAGAAAACCTATGGAATGGAGAAAATTTTTGCAAAATTATGCGTCTGACAAATGTCTAATATCCAGCATCTATAAGGAACTTAAACACATTTACAGGAAATGTAAATTCGAATTTACAGGAAAAAAAAATCATGACACCATAAAAAGAGTGGACAAAGAACATGGACAGACACTTTTCAAAAGACATACATGCAGCCAACATGCATGCATGTGAAAGAAAGCTCAATATTACTGATCATTAGAGAAATGCAAAACAAAACCAAAATTAGATATCATCGCACACCAATCAGAAAGGCTACTCTTAAAAAGTCAAAAAATAACATGTTGGTGAGGCTACAGAGAAAAACTAATATACTGTTGGTGGGAGTGTAAATAGTTCAATTATTGTAGAAGACAATGTGGCAATTCCTTAAAGACCCAATATGAAGAAATGACATTTGATCCAGCAATCTCATTACTGGAATATAAATGGTCTGTTATAAAGACATATGAATGCATATATTCATTTCAGCAGTATTCACAATAGAAAGGACATGGAATCAATCTAAATGCCCATTAATAATAAACTGCGTAAAGAAAATGTAGTACATATACACCATGGAATACTCTGCAGCCATACAAAAGAATGTGTTTTTTGGAGGGACATGGATAGAGCTAGAGGGCATTATCCTTAGATGAAAACTAATATAGGAACAGAAAACCAAATACCACATGTTCTCACATATGGGAGCTAAATGATGAGAATACATGGTAACATAGAGGAGAATAACACAGAATGGGGCTTATTGGAGGGTGTAGCATGGGAGGATGAAAAGGAGCAGAAAGAATAACTAATGGGTTATTTAACCAATGAGTGATGAAATAATCTGTATACCAACCCCCGTGACACAAGTTTACCTATATAACAAACCTGCAATGTACCCATGAACTTAAAATAAAAGTTAAAAAACAGAAAAAAAGAAAAACCAAAAATGAGCAGAGGACTTGAGTAGACATTTATTAAAAGAGCACTTACCAAAAAATTGCAAAATTTTCTAATTCCATAACAACTTAACTTGGCCATAACAAAAAGCCATGAATGCTAAAGTGGCAAAATCAAACAAAAGCTTCAACTGGCAATTTTTTTCTTCAGGTATTAAATCTATCCTTCCTTAGCATCAACATCTACTGTTGTGGTCATCGGAGGGCCAACCAACTCTAGCGAGCCCTCTTCCTTTACTTAGAGGATGCATGTGTAAATATATTTTGAGGTAGATTATTTTTGGCAATCCTCGAATGTCTTGGTTAAGTGTGGGACAGTACTATCTCAGTTAATAGTACTTTCAGCCACATTGTGAGATAACAGAGGTTAAATAAAATAGAAGAGGAAAATCAGTGGTCACCATTTTAAAATCTTGATCTCATTAAACACAACTATCACATACAATGTATCCATAGCTGGGTGCTACTGGTGTTAAGTGAGTAACAGATAATCCAATACCCCAAATAATGGATTTTGAAGTCAATACCTCAAACCATTTGAATGTTCCAACATCTACATACAGAACGGAATGTATACAATAAAACTGGTTTTTTCCATAAAGTGTTCTTGAGTTTAATGCTGACACTTCCCAGATTCTAGAGTTTTCAAGTTCAGTACTTCAGCCCTCTGTTGGCTGAACTTCAACCTTCCCAGCTGCCCTGACCTTAATCGATATGGTGTTTTTCAGCTCAGAATCTCTTGTCTTAGAAACACAGCTGCTGTACTTCTCTCTTCTTATTTTACTTCTCTTTGGACCATGCCAATAACCCTTTGAAGTGGGCCGTCCACAAGGAAGAATATAACCTTCAAGTAGGAGCTTTTTTCTGTTATTTTCAATGGGAAGTTATGCTAATATCAAAAGAGAGAAGAGGCTTTTATGGCTGAGAGAGGCCAATAGATTGTGAAGTTAATTTGAAGTAGTGCTGCTGATTAGGGATAAAATAAGCCAAGCAGGAGAGAAATGGTCTCTGCTCATTAGGCCCCACAGCTCTGCTGGAGAGTGAGGGTACCCAACATCTCCTTATAATAATTATGAAAGGACTGTGATTTTGCTCTCAGCTTTTAAATTAAACCTCTTCATGGCCTAAATTCACATTTGCTGTTTGATCTTTCTCTTTATAAGACTCCCGGTTATGACACTCCCAAATTATGTGGCTTCTCTCTTCAGCGTTCTCAAAAATGATTTGAGACTTCAGTGTTGTGAGTCTTTCTCATTAGAGGGTTAGCTAAACATGTAAGATTTACATAACCTTTGACATTTTAAATTTAGCTCTTGGATATTTGCGAGCTGTCATATTCAATTCATTTTTTTTAAAATAGAATTCATTCAATTCCATTTCATTCAAATTCCTACTAGAGTCTATTAGCACTGTGGAACTCACCAATGGCAATAATACTCAAGAGAAATACATTTTTTCTCATATCTTTTTTTATGGTTTCTAGACAGTGAATTGAACTCACAAATGTACCTTCTCAAACTCTCCAAATTCCATTTTATTGACCAAAGACACATTAGAACAAAATAATCTTTGAGTCCTGAGGGAGAGAGAAGGCTGTCAAAAATAGATACCAGACTTTGAGGCGTTTCTGTTTGAAATGAAGTCATTGTGATTTTTATGCAGAAGGGAAAGCTGAGTGGTTCATCACCAGCAAAGCAGGGGTTTCCTGAAAAGTAAGGGAAGTGTTTTCCATGTAAAATCCTCCAAGTGATAAGTAGGAGTGAGAGTAAGGATGTACCGCGGGCACTTGGAAAATTACTTCAAAATAAGGACTTGCAGATTTTTCCTAATCATTTGCATAGTGCAGCTGCACGAGGCAGAATTCAAAAGATGGCCCGCAAAATTCTTGCTCCCTGTTGATTTAATCAAATGCAAATCGAAGAACTGCTGTGAAGGGACTTTGCGGGTTTTGACGCAGGAGGAAGGTGCCACCCCAAAAAGAATGTGGGCAACCTCTAAAAACTGAGAGCAACCCACCCTGGGCTGATCACTGGCAGGGACACGGGGCCTGAGTCCTATAATCTCATGGAATTCAATTCTGCCAACAACCCGAATGAGCCTGGAAGTTAATTCATCCCCAGACGCTCTGGAAAAGAATGCAGTCTTCCCGTCACCTCGTGAAACCCAGAGGAGAGAACTGGCCTGCAAAATGGGTGTTGCTTTAACTGTTAACTTTGTGATTATGACATAGCAGTAGAAAACCAACATGGCAGCTGACACATGTTTTACCACAGTGTTTCCTTTGGCTCTATTTACTTAATGTAGGGGAAGATTTGGTGCAGGGAGCTCCTAACACAACTCATGAAGCCAGCAGAATGGAAAATGGTGCAGTAGTTTAGTGAATAGCTCTAACTCTAACGAAACACAGATTTCTCTAGGAGTCTCTCCACTACCCCACATGAGGTGACTGAGGAAGGACGATGTGGGTATGACAAGGAAAGCCTATAAAGCAGTGATTAGAGGATTTGAGGGCACAGTTTGAACTTCACATTTGCAACAAGTGGACTTATCATCCTCATAGGCTAGACGTGGTGGGAATAGCTTTGGAAATGAACGGAGGTGGCGCTAGAATCTCCAGCAGGTGCCTGCTTTTCTCTGAATCATCCATGATGATTCACCCTGCTCAGAATCTGCCTACCGGCGTACAGTGATGTTTCATTGGAAGGCAATAGTTAGAAAATTCTTGCTGGAGTCCACAAGAGTGGAAAATACAGCCTAGACTAATGCTTCTCAAACTTTGGAGTGCAAGTGGACTATGACTCCCATCATCCTAAATAACAAACAGAGAGGGAGACACTTTGAAAGGAAATGATGTTTGTTTGGGAATAGACATTGCAATAGGCATATGTGTGCTACAGTAAACTATGTTCTCATTCAGGGTGGTAAAGAAAAACAAAGACTTTTTAAAGAAAAATGAGGAGAATTACATAATTGTTTTGAGATAATAATCCTTCACTACAGGGGTCAATAACAAGAGTGGAATTCATCCAGTGTTGAACAAACAGTTACTGGGCAGGTATCCTCATAGAAGTTTTTTTTGTGTGTATGTAAGGTTGCACAGTGGGTTTTGCAATCTTTTGGGATAGTTATTTTGTGCATGAGAAGCTTCCCTTCATGGCCTTTTCTATCTTCCCCAGTTTTTAACACAATTGACTCCATTTTGATTCTGACAACTTTCATGCTTCATTTCAAGATCCAAACAAACCATCATTCATGTGAATGCAAAGGAAAGTTATATTTGGACATGTAAAGATTCAGAAATACCATTCACCATGTAGTAGTTCCGAAAATTTTTTTTTTTGAAGTATTGTAGTCAAACAATGAATGAATCAAAATAAAGAGCTCAAGAAAATTGGAGGAAACATTGACAGACAGTAAGGGCATACAACTTACAGGTACATCTAAGTATGGCTGACTTTGTCCATGCAAATTAAAAATAATATTAAGGATGATTTCTAAAAATGGAAGGATCACAATGTGAAATAAAGTTAGTATAAATCTACATTTAAAATTCCAAATTAGCAAAATAAAAATAAAAAAAGCAGAGTATGTAAGAAGGGGACAGAGATTAAGAACAAATTTTGTTTAAATACTTAGCATAGTCTAGGAGGTGAAGGGGTATGGGCACTATTCAATTTTCATTCTTTATGGTGATGGGAATAAAAGGTTCAAATATTTGTAAAACATATAAGAAAAATCATTAATAGGATAATGATAGAAACTATTAAATAACATAAAAATAATGACAGTTTATTCATTCATTAATATAATAGTTGAGTTCATTTCATTCCTTGTGCTATATCTTATGATAGGCAAAATAGTCATGGTCCCTGCTGTCTAAGTATGAATGCAGATAATGATTATGACGTAAAAGGTAATGTTAGGGGAATGTAATATTTAGGCATATGCATGCAACAAAGTGAAAAGATGTTTCCAAGCCCTAGTAGAAGTTCTTTTTGTGGAATGGGACTGCAGGTGTGATAGCTATTAGCAACCATCATCAATTCTTTTTTGTTTACTATCTCTTCCGGGGGGAGAAAACCATGGCTACCTTGAAGTAAACCACTACACCTTGAAGTTACCATGGCCATGTGCATTACTTTCTCAAATAAACTGTGTCATTTTTCAGGCAGAAGATTTGAGGCAGTTCACAATTTGCCAAGTTTGTTTTTTTTTTGTTATGATGCTCGTGGAAGCTTGCAGTGGCATGAAATCTCCATCAGTGTGGTTCCAGAAAGATTGATAAGCAGAGGCCTGCAGCATGACCTAGCCTAATCTGATGAATACAGCTGTTGTTACCAAGAAATGGAGGTGTTGCCTTAAAACAACCTAAAATGTGTGGCTTTGACTTCATGATTGGTAGGTGGCAGGGGAAGTTTGGAAGTTAGAAGGAGGGTAGCTCATGTTATGCAGGGATGAGACATTAGATAAGATGGTAGCTTCATGTGGGAGGCAAGTATTTGTACTTATAGGGCAGGACTTGGCAAATATTTTCTGTAAAGAGACAGACAGTAAGTATTTTAGGCTTTTCAAAGTGTGTGAGTCCCTGTTGCACATTCTTCACTGCTTGTTTTTACAATCTGTAGTTCCTCTTTTACAAAATCAGGCTGCTTCCTGGGTTTGGACTACAGGATTACCAAACCCTGTTCTAGGGAAGTGCTTAGTTTGTGAAGTACATTTGAAGTTAATTTTGGTTATTGTTGACTGCATTTGTCAGGGGGCTAATAAAACAATAATGAGCTCATCAACATAATGAAGAATTTACATCAACTAATGGGCAAAATGGCCAGCTAACGTCAAATGGCAGTAATCCTAAATTTAAATTGACTAAATCCCCCAATCAAAAGATACAGCCAAAACCCATTGGTATGCTGCATCCAGACCCATCTCACATGCAAGGATACACAAAGACCCAAAACAAAGGGATGGAGAAAGATTTACCAACCAAATAGAGAGCAAAAATAAATAAATAAAAAGCAGGAGTTGCAATTCTCGCCTCGGATAAAATAGATTTTAAAGCAACAAAGATATAATGGTAAAAGGATCAATGCAACAAGAAGAGCTAATGATCCTAAATATATGTGCACCCAATACAGGAACACCCAGATACATAAGACCTATAAAGAGACTTAGACTCCCACACAATAATAGTGGGAGACTTCAACATCAATATTAGATAGATCAACGAGACAGAAAATTATCCAGGACTTGAACTCAGAACCGGAAAAAGTAAACTTAATATAGAACTCTTCACTTTAAATACACAGAATATACACTCTTATCAGTACCACATCACACCTACTCACAGGTTTAAATGAAATATTGATTGGCCATTATTAAGCACAATTATTGGCATAAAAGAGGTTTTCAATACCCATTTTTAGAATAAAGCAACACTCGCGTTCTCTCTTTCTCTTCCTCTTCCTTTCTTCCTCTCCTTCATTTCTTTTTTTTCTTTCTCTTTTTCTTTTTATTTTTTTTCCAAAAAAAAAAAAAGACATAAAAAAAAGCTAAAGTAGCAAATAGGAGTATGTCTGAAAAAAATATATAGGCATTGAAGAAACTGAGTAAGGTCTTCAGAGAATTATACTGTCAAATGAATCAGCAGCTGGAACTGAAAGGGAAAGTGACTATTTGAAACTTTAAAATAAAGAATCGTGGATGGGTAGACATTGAAGTGCATGATCCTTCAATAAACATTCCAGATTGAAGGCAAGGAGAATCTCAAAGGAAGAACATCTTAGAGGATGGAGTCAAGAATTTTGGAAAACTGGACAAGAAAACCCTTTCAAGACATAAGAACTGCAGAAACATTCTCTGCAGTTCTTGTTTAATACAGAAACATTCTCTGTGCCTAAGGTAGTAAACCTTCACAATCACTGCCTAGTGGGATTCCAGAATTGCTATCAAGTGCCTGCCATGTATCTGATATTCTTCCCTTTTCTGAATGCGAATATCTTTAGAATTATTATTTATTTATTCTGGAGTTGCATATTGGGTGTGGGTGTGTGTTGGGGTGGGAGTTGGGCACGTAAGTCATCTTTCTTTTCTTTTTTTGAGACAGAGTCTCATTTTCTCATCCAGGCTGGAGTGCAGTAACATGATCTTGGCCGGCTTACTGCGGCCTCTGCCTCCCAGGTTCAAGCGATTTTCCTGCCTCAGCCTCCTGAGTAGCTGGGACTACAGGCGTGCGCCACCACACCTGTCTAATTTTTTATATTTTTAGTAGAAATGGGGTTTCACCATGTTGGCCAGGCTGGTCCTGAACTCCTGACCTTAAGTGATCTGCCAACCTCAGCCTCCTAAAGTGCTGGGATTACAGGCATGAGCCATCATACCTGGCCAAGTCATCTTTTTAGTTCATAGATTTCTGGATGAAGTGAAATCACATCTAAACTTGATACAAACCACCACATTATTCTCTGATACAGAAACTAGGATGCATCACCAGGAGATCTTGAACTCAGAGGTGATACTCCGACTGCTGGGACCTTGGGGTTGTCCCCTTTAGGGAAGGGTAGACTATATAGTACATGGGGAAAGAAGAAGAAATCAAGTATTTGGTGAACAGAGGGTGACGCTAGTCATTAATGCTATACACTTAATATTTCCTGTTATCTATGCTTCTAGACTGCTAGTTGGATTGCATTTCTCTGCCCTTTTAAGTTACTCACATTAGGTTAGCCTTCTTTTAGTTCTCCTACTGTGCTCGCTCTCTCCTCATTACAAGTCTTCTGCTTCTGCTGAATATAGTACCCAGAGTGATACTATTTCAGATCACATATTCCCATTGCACTTAGAATAAAGCACAAACCTCTGAACAGACCTGAAAGCTCTGGGATCTGATTTCCAGCTGCCTCTCCAGCCCCATCTTAAACTATTCTCCACCCTCTGCATGTTTACGGCTGGGCTTCACAGCGACTATGCTTCCATTACTTTCTCATGCTAAACTTTTTCTTGTCTCAGGGCCATTGCAATTCCTCTCCCCTGCCCAGCAGGCTCTTTCTCCAGATGCTCAAATGGCTGAGTTTTTCTCCTTATCCAGGTACCAGGTCACATATCAGCTCCTTAGAGAAGGGAGGGTGTCCCTGACCTGACCACCTCCTTTGAAAGAGCCCAGGGCTGGGCAAGGTGGCTCATGCCTGTAATCCCAGCACTTTGGGTGGCTGACACAGGCAGATCACGAGGTCAGGAGTTCAAGACCAGCCTGGCCAACATGGTGAAATCCCATCTCTACTAAAAATACAAAAATTAGCTGGGCATGGTGGTGCGTGCCTGTAATCCCAGCTACCCAGGAGGCTGAGGCAGGAGAATGCTTGAACCAGGACCTGGGAAGTGGAGGTTGCAGTGAACCAAGATTGCACCACTACATTCCAGTCCAGCCAGGGATGCAGAGTGAGACTCTGTCTCCAAAAAAAAAAAAAAAAGGATATAAGAAAAGAGCGAGCCTCATCATCCCCTGTCTAGTCTCTTCACTGTTTCACTTTCTTCTTACTTTTTACCGCCATTTGAAATTATTTTTCTAGTTGTTTATTTGCCCATCTTTCGCTAGACAAAGAGAAGACTCAGCAGGGTCTTGTCTGGCTAATTTCATCACAGAATCCCCAGAGCCTGGATTTGCTGGACACTTTATAAGCACTCAGTGGGTACCAGCTGAATGAATCCATTGATGATACAGTATTCCAGTTAGGCAGGAGCAGATCACCACCCTACCTCAGGGGCTTAGTACGATGAAATTTAATGCTCTTTCAAGCCCCATGTTCAGTCTAGGTGAATTGACATTTCTGCTCCAGGTTTCCGTTGACTGAGCTGTTACTAATTATACACTGCTGATTATCATGGCAGAACGGAGAGAGCAGACAGACTACACAACAGTTCTTAAAAATCCCACCAGAAGTGACATAGGTCCATCCTGATCATATTTCCCTAACCAGAACCAGTCACTAGGTCAGATCCAGCTTCATGGGGTTAGCGAAGGGCAGTCCTACAAGACGCCTGGGAAGAGAATTGGAAATATTTGGCGATTAGCAATAATGACTGCCTCAAAGAAATGATCACTGCTTCCTCTGCTTTGTGTACTCTCTCTCTTCTTTTCAGATCTCAACCCGAATGTACTATCCACCGTAAATCATTTTTCTTTATCCCTTAAACCAGCTGCTTCTCAAATGTAAACACCAGTTATCTGGGGATCTTATTAAAGTGCAGGTCTAGACAGGGGCCTGCGATCCTGTGTTCTAAGTAGCTCCCAAGTGACATTAATGCTGCTGGCTTGTAGACCATGCTCTGTGTAGCGGCATTTCACATTAGTCCGGGTGCCTCTGATGGCTTCTCTTAAGTAACCGGGCATCCTTCTTAATAGCACCAGTCTTCATTTACACATTTGTGTGATGCACTTCTTCCTCAGATTCTGAGCTCCATGACATCAGGGACTGTTTTGCTGTCACTCACCATTGTTGCCTCCCCGTGATAATGGTGTTCAATAAATATTAGCTAGATTCATGAGTTGTTGATTTCCTGGATTTCTAGGATTTGTGGCCTATTTCTGGATATGTGCCAAAAGTCCTGAAACTGTACTGCAGTTTGGCATTTAGTAGACCTGAAATTGGCATGTGCTCTTTGAAAGAGACATTTTTGGCCATGAGCAATCCATTATTTGTTGCATATATATTAGCATATACTAGAAAAACTGCTTCTTTTGGATTTGGGCACTAAAGTCTCACAATGCTAGCAAAGAATATTATAATTAAAATGAATAATAATGACTCCATTAATGCAACTGGGTTCTCGCTGTCTACATTCCTAAAGTTCATCTTGTTATTTCCAGTGTAGTCAGTTCACTCACTGTATTAGCCACTATTCTCCAGAGAAACAGAACAAACAGTATATGGCTATATATAAGAGAGCTTTATTTTAATGAATCAGCTCATGCAATGATAAATGCTTGGTGAGTCCAAAATCTGATGCAGTTGGCCAGAAGGCTGGGGACCCAGGAAGGAGTTGCCGTTTGAGTCCAAAAGCTCTCTGTTGGCAGAATTCCTTCTTGTTGTGGGGTAGGGGGTGGAGGTCAGCTGTCTTTTATTGAGGCCTTCAACTGATTGTATGAGGCCCACCCACATTATGAAGGTTAATTTGCTTTACTCAAAGTCCAGTAATTAAATGCTAATTTCATGTAAAAAACACCATCACAGAAACATCCAGAATAATGTCTGAACAAATATCTGGGCACTGTGGCCCAACCCAGTTGACATAAAATTAACCATCACACTCACCTTTCACATTCTTAAGAATGACTCAAATCTGCTTGGTAACGATAATGCCTTTAATAAGCCAGTTATAAAATCTCTGCAGTAGGTCAGTTTAATATTCATTTATGCTTTGAGTTCATTTAGCACTGTTATTAGGACTTATTTTAAACAACCAGAGCTGGCTCAGAGGGAAGAGGTAACTAAATTACCTTCTCATTTTAGTAATATTCATATTTCTTCCTTCCTCTATAGCTGCCTTTAATTCTCTGCTGTAATTTATAGCATTATAATTAGGAGTTCTGATGATATACTTGAGCAAAATGTGTGCTTATGGATAAGTGGGACCATTAATAAACTAGAAACTTTGAGTCCTGTCTGTTTCCTTCACATGACTTTGAAAGACCCAGATGCTTAGCTTTTAATACATGAATGACAAGCAGCTGCTTTAACTGGCTCACTGTTAGCCAGTACTAAAAAGGCCAGGCAGCTGGAGCAAAGCATTTGAAAATGAAGACAAGGGCAATCTGAACTTCCTCAGCGAGGACAGAATTTTCCCTCTGGCTCGACATTCCACTTCCTTAAGGTATGCTCCTCAGGTGACAGCTGTGAAGGGAAATGCTAATGATCGTGTATGGCTGTAAAGTTGATGCCTTTTGCCCCTTGAGGGAAATGAAACAGATGCCTGTATCTTCTTAGGCTTCAGTTCTGTGATCTAATTGAGGCTATTGTCCAGCATTAAATCTGGACTATGCTCTAGTGGGTGTTTCTATGATGCCAAGGGTGAGAGAGTTGTGCCAGTGCTGCAGAAGACGGGCCACACTAGATAGAAATAGTTGTTTTTATAATTCTTGAGAGTTACAGATGATTGATTTTGTTTAGACTTACACTACCTTTGTGATCTCAGCTGAGCCAATTAATCACGGTTGTCTTCCCCCTTTCTAAAAAGCAATGTATTTCTGATCATTTTTAAAAACATTGAAGGGGAAGAAGGAAAGGTTGAGGCTGAAGTGATGGAAGGCAGAATGGCCCAGTGGTGAAGTATGCAGGTCTCCTGTCTGAATCAGTCAGGGTACCACCAGAGAAGCAGAGGCAGCAGGAGACACAAAGTAAGAGATGTGTTGTAAGAAACTGCATTACGCAGTCATGGGGGTTGGTCTTCAGGAAGGGCATGCTGGAACTCCTGGGAAAGAGTTGAAGTGCTGTCCTCAGGCAGAATTTCTTCTCCAGGGAAGCCTCAGCTCTGCTACTAAGGCGTTTCAACTGGTTGAAGCAGGCCCACCAGGTTATCGAGGATAATTACATGACTTAAAGTCAACGCTTATAGAATTGAATCCCATCTATGGAAAACCTTCACAATAACATCTTAGATTAGAGATGGAATGAATAACTGCAGACTGTGGTCTATCCAATTAGGCACATCAAAAGACATCACAGTGCACTAAGCTCAACCCTTCACGCTTATGGAGGCAGAGAATAAATAGTGGTTCTTAGAGGCTGGGAAGGGGAGAGGAGATGGAGAAATAAAGAGGGGCTGCTTAAAGAAGGAACAAAAATATAGTCAGATGGAATAAGATCTAGTGTTCACTAGCACCGCAGGACGACCGCAGTTAGCAACAATTTACTGTATACTTGAAAATAACTAGAAGAAAAGGTTTGGAATGTTCCAAACACAAATAAAAGATAAATGTTTGAGGTGATGGATTTCCCAATTAACCTTGATTTGATCATTACACAGTGTATGACTGTATCAAAATATCACATGTAACCCGTAAATATGTTCAATTGAGTATACATAAAAATTTAATAAAAGAAAAAAATTAAAGCTATTATGATTATTGAATAAAGGAAGACATCACAGTGCCCCAAAAGCTTAATCCTTCACTCTCCATGAAAATTATGCCTTAGTACTCATTCATTCATTTATAAATCAAAAAGTTATAGTATTTACCTCATAGGATGCTTGTGTGGATGATGTAGGATTAAATGATCGAATACATTCGTGCTGCTTACAATGGGATGTGGCACAAAGTAGCAGCCAATAAGCAGTTCATGCTTTCTCAGGCATTCTTACATTAAATATTAAATTTCATGGTGTCCCCAAGTTTTTAAGCATGATTTGTTTTAAGGTGAAAAAACTGAAGTAGAAAGAATTGAAATGACTTGTCACCAACCTGTCCAGTTTAGTTAACGCAACCAGGGCTAGAAACCATGTTTATTCTGATGCTTTTTATAGCTGAGATGACTGTCACCATCAGTGTCTGTCATTACCAACATCAGTTTCAGAACTTTAAATCATTTGTACGTAAAATAAAAATAACCTCGAGGTGTAGCTGGGGACACCCCCATTTTTTAGACTTCAATGCATTTTGACTCAAACACCCACAAGCTGTGGTGGATAATTAGATGTGCTTCCTAATATCATTGGGGATTCTTGGGAAGACATTTCACTCCTGGCTTTGACATCCCTGTCCCTGTTTTCCCCTTTTGTGCCCAAATTTGAAATGCAGCCCTCTTTCCTTGTACCAACGAAGGTATTTCTGTGCGTGCTGACTGCTGAATGGTGAGAGAGTGGGTTTATACACAGCCCTATCTTCCCTTAACTCCACCTGCTACAGAAATTCATCAGGCACTTTTTCCTCACACTCTCTCCTTTCACACCCTAGTACACACCCAAAAATTTTAGTGACTACTCTTGTAGGTTATGACCATGTCTTTGAGTGAGGTAAGCATTGGGTGCTACTGTGAGTTCACACGCTTCCCCTTCATATACATGCCAAATGGCCGAATGATGTATTTTCTAAGCAAAATCAGCTCTTTTCCTAAAACACTGAAAAAAAATCTATTCTAATTCTAAGGAAACAAAAGGAGGAGTTTTCAGACAATGCCTTACTAAGGTATGAACATTTTCACTATGTCTTCCAAAAGAAAAAAACAAAAACAAAGATTGATTGGTTAAAAAATAGCTAACAGCTAGGGGCTTATTTTATCTCATGCTTCAACTCTTCGCTGACCTTTAGAAGATGAATTTTTTCTGTTGTGTAACTGCTGTTCTGTGGAATCATCATTAATTATCGCGAACCACAAACAAAACCCACCATGATGGATTATCCCACGGCATAAGTACTGACTCTAATCATAGACAGCTCAGGCTCAGAGGTGCTAGGTATCAATCAGGTCAGTAAGTTTTGTGTGCATACTTTAAGGAAGTATCATGAAGCTCGAAGAAGAGAAAAGAGAAAGACTATTGGTACTAGCAGAGCTCAGTGGCCTGTCAGCACGTATTTTTGACTAATGATTAACAAGTCTACAGTGAAACCAACAATAGTTACAATCTTTTCTCCTCTTTCTCCTCCTCCTTTTCCTTTTTCTCTTGCTAATAAAAGGAGGTTATTGCAATTTTGCCACATAATAAGCCTTTAAACTAAATTCTCTACCCTGTGCTCAGAGCGGAAAGAAAAAAAACAATGCCCTTGTCATTGAACTCAATAGTATTGCATTATAGCTATATCTGCTCCTACCAGCAATTCATGTTAAGCAAGCACATTTTTCTTTCCCCAGTAGACTATGCAAAGCACATCTGCTCTAGTTTTCAAAAGACAAAATATCTGTGTGCCTCACATACAAGTTATTTGTTAGAATTAAAGGGAAACTTTAAGGAGTGCTTAGACCCTTGGGCCTGACCTTCAGCCATCTCTTATTTAAGAAAATGAATAGTTAATTCATCGCTTTAGCGGCCCATCTGAACTAAGCAGCCTAATAAAGTGGTAAAATATGTGTGGTTCCCTTGAGAAACAGAACACCCTGTCATTGCATACATGGGTGAAGAATGATGCTTAGGAGATTGGAAGGCCCGGTCTAGAAAACGGGTGCTCATGAATCTTGCCTGCCGTCTAAAGTCCTCATTTGTCTCACCAGCACCACTGTGTTCATATTGTTTACTCAGTTTCCATGTAGTAAACTGTAGCCACATCAGACCCATCTGGTTCAACTTTTATATAACAAAACTCTGAGTTGTTTATCAGTTGACATGGATTCCAAGGTTAAAGGTCACATAATCTGAGCATGCCCAGATGAGCCTAAGTGTGCTACCACAAGGGGAACCTGAGTGCTTAGACCTAGCAGTTTGGACTGAATTAAGAAGCAGACACTGCATGGCAGTACACAGGATCCAATCAGATTTAGATCTGGCATCACCCCATGGCCAGACCCAACACTAGCTCAGGGAGACAGATTTGAGCATTTCCTCCTATCTCCTTGCCATGTGACTTTCAATAAAGCTTTTCTTTTCTCAAAGCTCGTGCCCTGGTATTGGCCTCTGTGTACCTTGGGCAGTGAGCCCGTTGATGCTAGGTAGCAAAATGGCAATGAAATAGCATTAATTTTATGGTGCCTTTTTAATAATATGTGGCCTATTACATGTGTTTTTGACTAATGTTTATCAAATCCACAGTAAAATCAGCAATGGTTACATTTGTTCTTTCCCTTTCTTCTTTATTTTTCCATTTCCTTAATGAAAGGAGGTACATGCATTATTTCACCAATAAAATTTGAAAACAAATTCTCTATGTTAGAAAAATATGGAAGATAATATATTTAACTTTTTTGGTAAAAAAACAAAATGCTCAGAAAGTATATTTTGAAAAGCCAAATTGCCAAATATGTTTTGGGAATCAAATATTTCTCCAAGGAAATATTACTTTAAAATTTTAATGTAGAATATTTGACATATTTATTTAGGATACTATTCTTGAAGTCATGTTTTATTATAGGGAGGAAATAAGATGTGCTTTGTGGGCAGAAGACAGCTAGATTTTGTAGCATCAGCTGTGCCCTTTATGAGCTGTGTATATTTGGACAAGTTACTTACCCAGTCTAAGCCTCATCTGTTAAATGAAGAAAATAAAATTGCTTAATCAAATGATGGACTTGGGGCTTAAGGATCAGGTACAGCACTTATAACAGTGTCCGGTAAATAGTAGGCCCTAAATTAGTGCTCACTCTTACATTCGAATGAAACTAGCTCAAGGGAGGAAGAGCCTTTAGTTTTGATGGTGGTGAGTGTAAATGATAAAAATTAATAAGTATAAGTTAGACATATGGCTTTAAAATGATTGTCTTAAAGGAACACACACATCAACAACAACCATCACAAACCTGAAACCTATCAGAATGGCTAAAATAAGCAAAGGGTTTTGAAGCTAATAGAAAGTAATTTATTTCTGGTAGTATTAAAAGAAATCAAGACTTTTCTTCAAAGTTATAATTTTAAATGGAATTAAATACTATAAAACTCTATGACCTAAAACACACCCATTTATAGAATTGTGTTGATCCTCATAGCATTATGAACTTAGACTGCTTGAATTCAAGCCCTGACCCTTACTAGCTGTTTTACTTGGGCAAATTGTGTAACCTTTCAATGTCTCATTTTCTTCATCTGTGAAATGGATAACATTACGATATCTATTAGAATGTCATGAGGATTAAATGGGTAATACTACAAAAGTAAAATAGCAAATGTCGTTATTATTGCTATAATTTTAAGCTAATTTTGCTTCACCATCCTAGGCCAAAGAAGAAAAAAGAAAATGTTGTATTTTTTCTTCTCTGTTTTCCTTTAGAAACAACATGATTGAAGGGTTTGCTTGTCTCCCTTAAGTAAATGACAGCACTCTTGACATGGCTGGCTGATCAGCAGAGTGAGACAGCAGTGACAGCTTGGATTTATGGGAAGTTCGGCATGCAGTCCAGAATATTTTACTTCCAGATTGCCCAAGGAATGTCTAACATTCAAAATGGATGACACTAGAGATTCACCAAGGGAAATTTATCACAGAATTCAATATTCATAGAACATTTGTTATTACAATGATTTTTGACCTAACTATGAAAAAAATACTCTAGTAAGATAGCATTTGAAAGAAAAATTAAGTAGATCAACTGGGGCCCTTGGAAAGGATTAGTGAACTAAAGTTAAGGTTGATTTTGACACAAGGAATAGAACTCTAGGAAGTTTTTCTTTGTTTTCTGCATGAAAATAATGGTTCAGTTGAGATCAAGTGCTTATGCCTGGAAATTAATCATAATTCTATCTACAGTGTATAGCCATGGAGCTACACTGCAAACCAGAATAAAGGAGACATTAAGCAATCTGAGCTTCTGATTTTAAAAATGTGTGTTTATATTTGAATCATATTGTTTTCACTTTTACCATTTGTATGGAGTCAAGTCCACTAATCTGAAGGTTAATTTTCCTTGGTTAATTATGAAAATATTTCCAGTGAAAATGGCTTAATGATGATTAGAACTGTTCTCTATCTCTGTGTGTGTTTGTGTGTGTGTGTGTATGTTTGAGAGAGAGAAAGAAAAGAGTATGTGTGTGTTTTATTAACACATAAATTATGCTATCACACAACACATGTCCAACAGATTTATGATAATAACCAGGACAATTACGCACGTTAAAATATACACTGTCTACTCCATAGTGGAAAACAAGGTGTCGAATTTTGTAGATACAATTATGAATAATGGACAGTGTTGATCCTCCAAAAGCACATTAGTATAGTGAGAAAACAAGGATTCAGAAATTATAATTTTTACAACCTCTCTTGTCAGTCACAAATGCAGATTCTATTCCAGATCATGACATTATCTATATGTTTTATTCAAGATCTCTGAAATGAAGTCCTAAATGATGGAAGAGGATAAGAGAAGAGCACAACCTCTTTTAGTAAAGTTTGTATATTGGGGGGAAGATAGCAATGTAATTTTTTTTCCTCTTTCTTAGGATATAGAAAAGCAGAATGTTGCATTAAGACCATAAAAAAGAAGAAAGGTGATATAAAAATCGAGAGGGCCGGAGTGGGTGACTCATCTCATGCCTGTAATCCCATCACTTTGGGAGGATGTGGTGGGCGGATCACCTGAGACCAGCCTGACCAACATAGCAAAACCCTGACTCTACTAAAAATACTAAAATTAGCTGGGCATGGTGGTGGCTTGAACCCAGAAGGGAGAAGTTGCAGTGAGCAGAGATCGCACCGTTGCACTCCAGCCTGGGCAACAGAGTGAGACTTCATCTCAACAACAACAAAAAAGGAAGACGAGAGATAACAATGAAGTGCAGTAGCTTAGCAAACAAAGAACAAAATTAGTTGAAAAAAGTTGTAGGAGATGACAGATGAGAGAAAGCCACTGGATTTGGTGGAAAAGCACATTTTGATCTTTGATGAGCAGGTAGTTTCAGAAGATTTAAAGTCAGATGAAAGCTGGCAGAAACTAAGATGAGATTGAATCAGGATAGAAATCGGAAGTGTAAGTACAGACCAAATATTTGAAAATTTTAGCAACTTAAAAAGAAAGAATTTATGGGTGTTAAAAGGAATGGAAGCTGAATCAAGAAAAAAAACTCAGGCAACAGAAAACCTTCTCATATTTGAAAAAGGAAGGAATCCTATCTATTGAATCAAGCTGAGAAGCATTGGCTAATTGTGGAGTGAAATTCTGGGGTTAAAGGAGAGAAAGGTGAGTTAAAATTTAGTTCAAATACCCATCTCAGAAAGTAGGAGACAATATTTACCTAGATTATAAGGAAAGATTAGAGGACCTGTTGAAAATAATGGAAATCTTATTTTTTCTTTTCTCTCATTAAAATTCATGCCCTGGAGATAGAGTCTGCTCTTAAACAAATATAAAGAATTCTTGCATGATCTAGGGCCTGCCTGTGTCCACAAACTTCTCTTCCAGTGCTCTTTTGGCTGCATTTTATTCTAAAGGCACAATATCTCTCTTTCAACAACTCGATCAGGCCATGATTTTCCCAACTCAGGACACTAGCACATGATCTTACCTTTCTTGGAACTAGTTCTGCTCTTTTGGCTTGACTAATGCAACATATAATCCAAATCTCAGTAAAACATCCCATCCTAAGAGACTTCTTCCTTAAACCATCAATTCAGCTTAGGTTTGTCTATTTTATTTTGAAAGCACCCTATTCTTTTTTGAGGAAAAGATTTGGAACTATGAATGACCTCGACACGCCTGAATTTGGAGATTGCAACTTACTGTTGTAAAATGCACGTGACTGGCTGCAGATGGACTTTGCTGACAAAAGGAAAATTAATCCCTATTATTAGCTCCTTAAACATAAACTAGACGACTTTTCCAATTGTCCAGTGGAATACAGGAGTGTTCTAAACACTACATTTTGTGGATTCTAAGACTCATATTAGCAGCTCTGTTTTACAGTGTTTCGGGTGTCAACTGAAGCTGAGTTCTTCCAGATAGGATTTGCCATTTATTTCTTCCATTAGCCAACCTGGGACCTTTTTACGTGTCTGGTCTTTGGGACCTAAGGGGGTATGAATTCGGAGTTGCAAATCTATGTGAGCACTCCTCATGGTTCAAATTCTCAGGAATTCAAAGGACATTTGTTTTCCCTACCTCTGTCTAGTAACAAGATCAAGACATGCAAATTTAATTTTGCTTTCTGTGTTGTAGCTTTTATTTATCATTAATTTTACACTTTGATTTTCAGCCTTGTCTGGGGAAGAGGGTATTTTCTATCAGCTTCTCCAAACTTGATTTACCTTTTGTATGTCAAATAGTAATGTGTCATAATCAATGACAATTTATAATGTATGGTTTGTTATATGTGATGAAGTAAGGCAGTATTTTTCTCCTGGTTCACAGAGCCTACTTGTAGGAGTTTAGCTAACCAATTAGTCAGCTAGAAGAGTTCCTTTTATTTATTTACTGGTTGAGTAACAACTATTTTTTTGGCCTACTATATGCCAGGGAATGTTGTAGTCCCTGGGGATTGAAAGGGAAAAATATCACATCCAAATCCCTGCCCTCATGAAGCTTAAGTCTAGCTCCTATGTAATATTGTGAACCTGCAATAAAATTGCATTTACAGCACTAATCACCAGTGTGACCTGAGTTATTCCTGTTGCAATATAATACCTTTTATAGAACTCATTACAAGTGTAATTAAGTCAAAGTGCAATAGTTTGGCCTGGGTCTTTCCTCATTGTAAACTCCACGGGTTCGGGTACTGCTGTTTTTGTTTGGGCCAGAAGTCCCTGCACCTAAAGCAGGTTTGGGATCAGGTGGATGGATGATAAACAGGAACTAATAAGGGATTGTGGTGTACAACATTTAACTAAAAATTGACTAAGTTCTAATCCTCAAGTAATGGTCTTTCATCAGTCTTTATCTTAAAGGTGAATACAGTAAATTTGACTATATTAAATATGATTATAAATTTCATTATAGTTGAACTTTTTCAAGAAGTGGAAAAAGAGGATTTCAAACTGTAAATTTTCAAATTTCCCACTCCTTGAAAAAATACTGAATTACTCACATTACAGTTCACACTAAGAATTATGATTATCACACTTTCCTACATGCTGTAGTCTCTAGGAAAACTTTTCAGTCTCATATATTTAATTCTTTAGACATTATCAACACTTACTTGCTTAGCTCCTTTTATTTTATTTTACATTTTGATTCTCAGTTCTCATTATTGTGCTTTATTTTCTTTTTTGGAAATACTTTTATTCAAAGTAACTTCTTTACATTCTTTCCCAAAGTCCATTGTCATCAGTGACATTAAGAGACATCTCTATCCATTTCTTCCACGTTATAGCTATGTATTCATATTTATTTTCTGTAGCACTCTGGCAGTGTTAGGCCAGATTTTTAAGGCTTATAACTATTTAATTGCTATTAATTCTACTGACTTTTGGTTCTTTGAATTCTCTGTTTATTCTGACCTATTATTGTTTGATAGATGTAATGGCCTTTCGATCTCATTAATGTTAAGTAGCAATTCTCTATTTTTTTTCTGACTCATTAAGAAAATATTTTCTGAGGAATAAGATTATTTTTTTCCTAGGCCCTTAGATATCTCTTGTCTTTTGTTAAACTTTTTTATTTTAAATAGTGACATTGTGAATTTTATCTATTTATTTATATATGAATTTACTTTGGTTGCTATTTCTTCCCATATAAAACTCAAGATACTGCTGAATAATGTAGACCTGGTAGGTGTTCTTTTTAAAAACACAGCACCTTCCTGACTCTGGCTTCCAGTGAAGGGCAGTCTAGAGAGTGATCCATCCCTGACACTGCGGTCCTTAATCTGCTCACCAATTGAGACATCCCAAACAGATCTAGAGATGAAGACCAAGAGGATTGGACCTCTTTCTATACCATGAAAATTGCTTGTTTGCAGGAAACTCTGAGATATAATCATGGGAATTTGGGGAAGATTTCTGCCATAAGCTTTCTTTTGCTGAATACCTCTGTACCTAGGACACTTAATAAAACACAAATTTTCTAGAATCACTATGACCTCCTTGGCTACATCTGAGGTCATAAACACCAAATATGTCTGAGTGCTTTGTATTGAATGAGATTTGTGCCTAGTGTAGCAATTTAACAAAACTCCCTCGATTTGTAAGAAAAAGTAATGTATATAATATGTACAAGTATAAGGTCATTGTGATAATAAGACAATATTATGTTTTGTAAAATATATATTTCATTTTATTAACTTGAAAGTAAACATTTTTAACAATAAATGTGAAATAATCACACATCTACATTTAGTACTTAACTTATTATACATACATGTATAAACCATTTTTTATATAAAATGGTTTCTATAATAAATCATTTTAAACAATAATAATCAAAATAATGGTTTATAAAATAAACCATTTATTATTTAGAATAATTGCTCTGCTTCTGATTATTCAGGAGATAATTTTATAAAAATTCTTCATACACACATTTGACTTCAGTTCTTTGTTATCGGTTAAAAAAAGAGCCACTTTGTGATTATTCAAACACAAAAGAGAGCACATGGTCATGGGATAACTAAGCCAATATTAGAAATTAAGGCAGTTTTCTTTTAAAAATTCATTTTGTGTCTATTTGTTATTTCTTCACCATAATTGGTTACTGTAACACTTGGAAAGTTGTCTTTAAAGACTTTACTTACAGTAACATTCAATACTTGGAGCTGAGAAGCTACACACTCAGCAGTAATGACTACAATCTATGCAGTTTCTCTGCCCCTCCCTGTTGTTTAGATAAATGTTCTGGGTGACATCTGAGCATCCTAAGCAGCCAGTGGTTGAGGTTGCTTCAGGCTAATGTATTTCTCTTGTTTGTTCACAATAAACTGAGAATGTGATTGGAATATAAAAAAAAAAGTTGTATGGATTTGAATATAAGGCAACTACTTCTGCTTTGCTTTTTGAGAAAAATTGCACCTTACATTGAAGTATGTGGTAAAAATAAACTTAGTTTGGATCCCTCAAAAATGGGTACTAAATTACTCTAATAAAATCATCAATTATTATATAAGAACTTGAAGCTATGATTTTAATCTTCAGCCATCTGAACTAAGTGTAGTTGTCAAATGCAAATCTGACTTTTCAGAGGTAAGGTAAAAAGTAGGGGATAGCCCCATTCACAGGTAAAAAGTTAATGATTTGGGTAAAGTATTGGGCAAAGGACTTATACAAAAATGACCTAATCCAGGGAGAATGATTTAGCAGGTGACATCTTGAAGTTGGCAGGAAAAAGGCTTAGAATGCAAATATCAGCAAAAGATAGCAAAGGTGCTAGTTGGAGGAAGACAGAGATTTTGTGTGTTTTGCGTAAATTGGTATTCTCAATGCTTACAGCTACACCTGGCTTCCTGATGACTCAGCATGTATTTTACTCTTCATTAAATGAATGTAGACTCAGGCTTTGGATACGTCCTGATTATTTTTTTGGAGTTAAAATCATTTTTAATCCTGTTTCTGCCAATTGTGAGTCATGTGACTTTGGGCAAGATAAGCCTTAGCTTTCTTATGAAAAAAAAAAAAAAATGGAAATTTTAATAATTCATATGCTTAAAGGATTTTCTGAAAAGTAAATTGTGTAATATTTATAGACTGACTACTAACTAATATTAACATTTACTATCAAAAGAGTAAAAGATTCTTGTGTTCCCAGGAAAAGACTGTGTTTTGGGCATCCTAACAAGCAATCGCCAGAACCAGCTTTAAATCCTTCTCAATGATAAGTGACAACTTACTTTAGAAGCTTTAGGAGCTGCATTTCTGAAGCCCAGAGAGTGACTTAAGCCTTTGGCTTCCAAACATCAGTCAACGAGCAACAATCTCACTTCAGTAGCCCGGCCCATGGAAGTCAGCAAACAGCCAATCTGGTTCCAGTAATCCTATTACACAGCTAAATGTCAACCAATCGCTAGTCCTGCCCAATGCTAAAAACCTACCTTCCCAGAGCCCACACCTCCATAAACCCAGTAAGACAAGTTCTCTGCTATTCTCAGAGAGACTGTTTTACAAGCACATTTCTCCCTCAGCCTTGTTAGTTTGTTTCATATATTGAATAGTGGGCGGTTTCCTTGACAAGTGTCTGACATACAAGAAACAGTTAATAAATTTAATAATAGTATTGTGGCTCTTTCCATTGCTGTTAGTCTTAATCATCACATTACCAATGTAGGGTACACTGGGAGATTGCCTTGCCTCCTTCAGCAATCATAAAAAAAATTATAAAAATAATTAGGGAGAAACGATGGAAAATTTTTCATCAGTCCTTTCGGGATGACTGTTACGTAAGGCAGAGCTGTGGTGGGAGGAAGGGTGCTCTGTATTATTACTTCTCAGGAAATCCATGCAAAGTTAAATAGCAGAACTATGAAGCTGTAAACAGATCAGATGGAGGTTCTTGAAAAACTAATCTGTAAAATATGAGGAATGCTAAATTTTCAACATAGTGGTAGAAGAGTATGCCTCAGCCTGGGCACTGGAATAGAAGAAACCGCCACTTTTACTCTGGGGTGGAGGAAAGTTTATGTACTTTCACCTTACCCTGCTCTCAACCACTCCAACCTTTCAGCAATACACTGAAGAGTATTAGAAATTCCAATGACCTTTGCTTTGCACTTTTATTCTAGGTGATATAATACATGAAGACTGATGAGTCACGTCCTGAGCTGCGTCCTCCATATTACCTTTTGGGGCACATACTGAAAAGCCAGATACAATTTCTAAAGTTTGCTTTACGGTGTGAAGCTCCACACCAAACCTATTCTCCTAAAGCCCACCTGGAATTTTCTATCTGGGTGAAAGGGAGTGAGGATGGGCTTAACTGACAGTAATTAACTGACCTTGAAGGCCTAGAGTTTTTCCTAAGGATACCTTGCGTTGTGAATTACAAAAGTTAGGACCTAATTTTGCCCTACCTAGGAAACCTCTGCAGGGTGGGTAAAGATGGGTACTTCATCTTTACATAGAATTATGTTATTAAGAAATCACTCCAAGTCTTGATTTTCATTGTCATCCTTACTTCCAAAGGGACAAATTAACTTGAATTAATTTGAGTAAATACTGATGAAGAATAATTCTTCCTTGTAATTTTCTAATGTCATGATTTGTATTGACTAGAAAAAATTCTTTTCCAGGAGTCTGAAAATGGTAATTTGAGCTCCTAAATATTAACGTCATGTTGTTAAACAACATGATTGATTGAAGCTATCAACATACTATTTCACAGTTTTACTTGAAGAGCAAGTTTAAGAATTTCTTTCTATTCCAAAAGAAGTTGTTCTGATATTTGAAAGTCTTTATAAAGAAAATTTGCAAAACAAAGATGACTTTATTACAAGGAATTAGTATAAATGTAGTAAAATCAGCTATAGTATCAAATACTGTATTCTATAAAAGTAAATATAAAGAATATGTTGTACTAGGCATTATAAAAAACAAGGGCTGGATACAAGGTCCATGTATAGAAATTAATTGTATTTCTATATATTAGCAATGAACAAATAGAAAATAAAAACACCATTCACAATATTTTTAAAAAAATATTAATACCTAGAAATAAGTGTACAATAATTATGAAGTTGTCTACATTTATAAAACTGCTGAGAAAAAGTAAAGAAGGCATAAATAGAGAAACATACTATGTTCATAGATTGGATAACTTGGTATTGTTAAAACGATGATTATCCCCAAAGCTATCTATAGATTTAATACAATGACAGTCAAAACCCCAATCTTTTCTGGGAGGTGGGAACTCAAAAGCTGATTCTAAAACTTACATGGTAATACAAAATGCCTATAATAGACCTGACAATCTTTTAGAAAAAGAACAAAGTTGGATAGCATATAGTACAAAATAGAAATATTTTCTATACAGCAATGGTAATTAAGACAGTGTATTGGAGTGATGGGGTTTAGGAAATGCTACCCCAAAATATGACACCTTGCCATGTGAGCAAACAGCAGAAGTAGAAAAGCCATCTCATTTCCCCCTTGATTTTTCCCTTGAAATGGGTCATAAGACCTTCATGGAAGAGGTGTTTTTCCTATATCCTGAAAAAGGAATATCCTTGTCTTTAAAGACACAGAGACTTAGGGAATAATCTAAACAAATGGGCCTTGATAAGTCCTGTTTATTAACTCTCTCTGCCCCCACCCTGGTCAGATTGTTACCATTGGATCATACCCTTAGTTTAATCATACATCTCCATGATTATCCATCTCTTAAGCAAACTTAAGCATAAAAATACACATTTACCCATTTTAAAGGGGCCTTCATTTCCTTATTAAGAATCCCATGTCATGTAAAACACATATTAAATGTGTATGCTTTTCTTCTATTAATCTGTGTTTTGTTATGGAGGACTTAATCACAAACCTAGTGAAGAGAGAGAAAAATATTTCTTTGCTCCCATAGGGAACAAAGAAAAATCTTTCCAGTGGATAGCAATGGAACTGATTGGTGTCCAAAAGTATTTTCACACATATATATTCATTTTCTAAAACAAGTGCCACTGCAACTTGGTGGGGAATGGAAAGTCTTCCCTATACATGTTCCTGGATCAATTAGATATCTTTATGAAAAGCAAGGAACCTTGATTTCTACTTTATACCCCATACAAAAGTCATTTATGGATCATAGTTTTAAGTGTTAAATGCAGAAAAAATAAAACTTCTTGATGAAATTGTAAGACAATATCTTCATAATCTTTTGGTGATTTTTTCTTAAAAACAGACATTAAAAAACATTAATAAAGAAAGAATTAAAAGATTAATGAATTCACCTTTATTAAATTCAATACCTTCTATTTACAAAAAGACACTATTATAATAATGAAAAGTCTAAGACTGGGAGAAAATATTTGTAGTAGACAAACCCAGCAAAGGATAGGACTTCTGTCTAGAAATTATAGAGTACTTCTAAAATCAGTGGGATAAAAACAGGTAATCCAATTTAAAATGGTCAAAAGGGTTGAACAGACACATGACAACAGGATACTTATTCACTATGCATATGAAAAGTTCAATATCATTAGTCATTATGAAATGCAAATAAAAATTTGATGCTACCATCCCCCCACCACAATGGCAGTTGTGATGCTGGTGACTGTGGATTAACTGGAACCCTCATACATTGCTGCTGGTAGTATAAATTTACAAAGATCCTTTGGAAACTAACAATATATTGTAAGGCTAAACAAATGCCTACCATAGGTCCTGGCAATATCACCCAGCCCCTTTTTTGCCTTTCACTCCATATACAGACACATATATCCAGAAGAAATAATTACAACAAATATCGCATACAAAAATATTCATTACAGCTTTACTCAACTCGAACATTGATCAATGGAATGGATAAGTACATTGTGGTATATTTATATATTTAATATTACAAAGAAATAAAAGTGTGGTATATTTATATATTTAATATTACAAAGAAAAAAAAAATGACCCTCCATATACTGGAGAGTCTATATGTCTGTGCATACTCAAAGACACAAGAGAGCAAGATTCTATTTATTCGAATGTCAAGAAAAATGAAAATTAATTTCCAATGGGAAAAGTCAAAATAATTGCAACCTCTTAGAAAATGTTGTCTAAGAAAGTGGAATGGAGATACTTCTGGGGTGCTGAGTATGTTTTATATCTTGTTCTAGCTGGTGGTTACCATAGGTGTGTGTATACGTTTATGTGTATAAATGTATATGTATATGTATATGTATATGTATATGTATATGTATATGTATATGTATATGTGTGTGTACTAGCATTGCTTATTGATTTATATGAACACATGCATATACATATATACACACACACAGTGTATATATGTACAATGTATGTGTGTGTGTATGCACATATACCTATACATAGAAATTTATCAAGTTCAATAAAAGATGTGCATTTTACTGTACATATGCAATTTCAAAATCACACAAATGCATAGAAATCAAACCAATATAATACCATTAAATATACACCAAAATAAGTAAAATGAAGATAGAAGATACTAAATTTTGAAGAAGGCAAGAAACAACTGAAACAGTCCCGTATTGAAGGTAGGAGTATAATTGGAAAAACCAGTTTGGGAAACCATTTGGTAATATTTTTTTTTTTCTGGGCCCAAACAACTGTACACTGTTTATTAAGAACACCCGTAGATGGAAAGGAGGGATGCCCTGTACCGCATTGTGGCCACCGCTGACTGGGAGCCAGGCCCAGAGAGCACTGGCAGAACTGGGGGTGGGCTTCCCATGACACACTGACCATCTCAATGAGGAATGACAGGACCAGGCCTAAGAGCCTGGTACCAAGCTACAAATGGGGACTGACTGGCCTTGGCCTTTAATAACAGAGGGTCTGGGTATGGGGACTACCAGAAAAAAATAGAAAATCTAAGATTTTTTTAAAAGGTCCTCCTGTACATAACAAGACAACATCTGCTCTCTGGGGCCCGAGATTGAATAAGATTGAACATAAGCATATCTCATGACCAGCAGTAATACTTCAAAATACATACTCAAGAGAAATATTCATCAAATAATATATACAAAAAGCAGTAATACTATTATAGTTATAAACTGGAAACAACCTAAAATATTCATCAGCAGTATAAAAATAAACTGTGGTGTAACAATACACTAATAGATTATAGATTAAGAAGAATGAATGTATTCCAACTGTGCATAATGATATAAATAAATATTACAAAAAATGCTTAACAAAAAATGCCAGACACTAGGATTACTCACTGTGTGATTATATTTATAGAACATTGAAACTCAGACAAAACTAATCTATGAGGTTAGAAGTGAGGATAGTGGGAACTATTGGAAGTGGGCTAGTCAGTGACTAGTTGGGGACTTCAGGAGACATGTGGTGTGCTGTTAATATTCTAGCAATTTTCTGATTCTTGACCTGAGTGATTACATGAATACATTCACTTTGTGATAATTCATCAAACAAAGAATGCATGATTTGTACACTTTTGTGTCTGTATTTATTTCTTAATCAAAAGTTTACTTTTAAAATAGTAAGGTCTCTTAAGGTACCACATTCTATTTAAATTCTGTTACAGATTTTAGCTTAATTAATGCAACAGATGTGCCCTTATAATTAATTAAATCATAGTTGCAACCAAGTCATTTGCTTATTGATTTATGTGATCATTTTGAAGGTATTTTATCTTCATTTGCCTTGACATACAATTGACAGAGACTTCAAATACTTCAGGTTAGTTGACGATTCCTCCCCATTTCTGTGTCAAAGACTCCCAATGACTGTATAATGCATTCGCAGTATTTTTTTGTTTGTTTGCTTTTTGCAAAAGAATCTTTAAAATAACCAAATTTACCTGTTGGGTAAAGTTGAGTTTCTATATATCTATTTTTTTCTAAGTAAGATCTATAGTATCATAAAATAAAATGCTGGTGGTTAGAATAGACAACAGAAAGTATATAATTTAACCTTTGTAATTATGAACATAAAAAATCTGAGGCTCAATAAGAAAGTGACATGCATGAGGTTTGTCATTCATTCACTCATACATTCAAATTTTTATTTATTTAATTCACAAATGAAAATGAAATATACTTGTGTATATAATGATGTTTTGAAATGTTTATACATAGTAAAATAGGTAAATCTAGCTAATTAACATATGTATTACCTCAAATGTAGGTTATTTTCTTTTTGGTGAGAACACTTAAAAGCTACTCTCAGCTATTTTCAAATATATAATACATTTTTATTTTCTTTAGTGACCGTGTTTTAAAGTAAATCTCTTGAACTTATTTCTCCTAACTGAAATTTTATATTCAATGATCACATCTGTCCAATCCTCCCTGCCTCTCACTTCCATTTTATTTTCTGCTTCTATAAATTTGACTTTTTAAGATTCCACATGAGTGAGATCATGTGGTATTTGTCTTTCTGCACCTGGCTTATTTCACATAACATAATGTCCTCCAGGCTTATCTATGTCATTGAAAATGACAGGATTTCTTTCTTTTTTAAGGCTGAGTCATGCTCAATTGCATATATATGTAATAATCACCATTTTATTTATCCATTTATTTTTTGATAGACACTTAGCTTCATTCCATATCTTGGTTATTGTGAATAATGCTGCAGTGAATATGGAAGTACAAATATCTCTTTGGTGCATAAATTTCTTTTCCTTTGAATATATACCCAGTGCTGCAATTGCTAGATCATATGATAGTCCTTTTTTTAAATTTATTGAGGAACCTGCATACTGTTTTCCATAATGGTTATACTAATTTACATTCCTGCCAACAGTATTCAAGGGTTCGCTCTTCTTCACATCCTTGCCAACACTTGCTACTTTTTGTCTTTTTGATAATAACCATTCTAATAGATGTAGGATGAGATTTCACTGTAGTTTTAATTTTCATTTCCCTGATGATTAGTGATGTTGACCACTCTTTCATATACCTGTTGGCTGTTTGTATATCTTCTTTTGCAAAATGTTTATTCAGGTCCTCTGCCCATTTTTAAAAGCAGGTTATTTGTTTTCTTGCTATTTATAGAGTACCTGGACATTTTCTTAGGAATTTGGATATATCACAGAAGAAAATAGATAAAGATTCCTGCACTAGAACACTTATATTGGAAGACAGATAATAAAACAATAAAAATAAATATAATGAATAAGTAAATTTGATAATATTGTAAGTAAATGTAAGTAATGTTATGAATAAAGAAAATGGATGTTAATAGGGTATCTTTATTCTATGTTTGAATTCGTCTTTTGATCACCTTTATTCATTTTTCCTCTCTGTCTTTTCCCTAACTGAGAATACTATAAATATTTATGTTGTTTGTTTTTATGAAAGAAAAAATATTGTCATATTTGACTAGAAATTTAATAAAAAATTAATGGTTGTTGTTAAAAAAAAAAAAAAAAAATAGATCCAAGATGGCTGATTGCTAACAGCTCGGGATTGTAGCTCCCAGTGAAAGCCCAGAAAATTAGAGGATGCCACACTTTCAGATGAATTTTCGTTGCTCATGGACCAGAAGATTTCCAGTGGAGGAGCCCCATGGGTCACCAGTGCGACTCTTGTGGCCGGTGCAGCAGCTCTTCGTGCAGAGTAAACGAGACTGGTTCCCCTTCTGACCAACATTTGGAACTCTGAGAAGGCAGAGCCGCTTGTTACGGACTCAAAAGGGAAGCCAGACCGGAGATTCCCAGGCAGAAGAGCACTATCAGTCTTATCGCTGCTGTTTTGGCCGGCGCAGTGGGTTGCTCGAATTCCAGCACTGGGAATCAATAAATTGGACGTCCACTCAGAAACCTAATTAGAAAGGCAGTAATTGTAAAGACAACATATGGATAAATTCATAATAAAGGGGAAAAAACCAGCCTAAAAAGGCCGAGAATACCCCAAATCAGAATCCCTCTCCCTCTACAGGGGATAGCAATTCCTCATCAGCAACGGAACAAGCCCTGATGGAAAAGGACTGTGTTCCATTATTTGAAGTAGGCTTCAGAAGGTGGATGATAAGAAACTTTTGGGAGTTGAAATAACTTGTTCTAACCCAATGTAAAGAAACTAAGAACTTTGAAAAAAGGTTTGACAAAATGCTAAAAAGAATGGACAATATAGAGAGGAATATAAATGAAATAACAGAGTTGAAAAATACAACACGAGAACTTAGGGAAATGTGCACAAGTTTGAATAGCCAAATTGATCAAGCAGAAGAAAGGATATCAGAGGTCGAAGACCAACTTAATGAAATAAAAGGAGAAGACAAGAATAGAGATAGAAGGATAAAAAGGAATGAGCAAAGTCTCCAAGAAATATGGGACTGTGTGAAAAGACCTAATCTTCATTTGATAGGTGTACCTGAATGTGATGGAGAGAATGAATCCAACCTGGAAAATACTCTTCAGGATATTATCCAGGAGAATTTTCCCAATCTAGCAAAACAGGACACTATTCAACCCCAGGTAGTACAGAGAACACCACAAAGACATTCCTCAAGAAGAGCAACCCCAAGGCACATAATCGTTAGATTCACCAGGGTTGAAACGAAGGAGAAAATACTAAGGGCAGCCAGAGAGAAAGGTCAGGTTACCCACAAAGGGAAGCCTATTAGACTTACAGCAGATCTCTCAGCAGAAACCCTACAAGCCAGAAGAGAGTGGGGGCCGATATTTCACATCCTTAAAGAACAGAATTTTCAGCCCAGAATTTCATATCCTGCCAAACTAAGCTTCACAATTGAAGGAAAAATAAAATCTTTTATGAATAAGCAAGTACTCAGATTTTATTACCACCAGGCCTGCTTTACAAAAACTTCTGAAAGAAGCATTACACACAGAAAGGAACAACCAGTATTAGCCTTTCTAAAAATATACCAAAAAGTAAAGAGCATCAACATAAAGAAGAATTTACATCAACGAATGGATACAATAGCCAGTTAATATCAAATGGCAGTAACCCTAAATTTAAATCGACTAAATCCCCCAATCAAAAGATACAGCCAAAACCTAATGGTATACTATATCCAGACCCATTTTATATCCAAAGATACACAAAGACTCAAAACAAATGGTTGGAGGAAGATTTACCAACCAAATGGAGAGCAAAAATAAATAAATAAACAAAAAGCAGGAGTTGCAATTCTCGCATTTGATAAAACAGATTTCAAAGCAAGAACAATACAGTGGTAAAAGGATCAATGCAATAATAAGAGCTAAGGATCCTAACACCTAGATACATAAGACCCATAAAGAGATTTAGACTCAACGAGACAGAAAATTAATAAGGATATCCAGGACTTGAACTCAGATCTGGAACAAGTACACTTAATAAGTATTTATAGAGCTCTCCCCTTTAAATATACAAAATATACATTCTCCACTTTAAATACACAAAATATTGATTGGCCATCATTAATACCCATTTTTAGAATAAAGCAATATTCCTGTTCTCTCTCCCCGTTTTTCTTCCTCTTTCTTCCTCTCCTTCTCTCCTAAAAAAAAAAAAGAAAATGGTCCAGGTTAAGGATGGTGAGATAGGGTAGGCAGGGCTTAGGAGCAGTAGCCAATTGTCAGTGAAGGTATATTGGTAAGGCTCAGATTTAAACCAAGTCTTGAAGAAGGTGAAGGAGCTAGCCATGCAGGTAGAAGTTTGGCTGGAAGTAAAAAGGAGTAGTAGCCAGAACAAAGGCTCTAAAGCAGGAGTGTGACTTGTGTGTTTTAGGATAGGAGGAGGTCAGTTTGGCTGAAGTGTACTAAGCTAATGTGAGAAGCATAGGAGTAGGTCAAAGAGTTATCAGAATAGGGAGTTGGGCACAGAGCAGGCAGGACCTTGTAATTACTGGTAAGGACTTTTTATTTTACTCCAAGTGAAATGTCAAGCTATTGAAGGGTTTTGGACAGAGGAGTAATATAGTCTGAATTATATCTTAAAAGGATCACTTATGGCTTCTATTTTGAGAAAAGACTACAAAGAAGCAAGAGGAAGACCTGGGAAACTATTGCAGCAATCCAGGCAAAAGATGATGTTGACTTAGTTTATTGTGACAGCAGTAAAGAGAATGATAAAGGGTCAGATTTTAAGCATATTTTGCAGGTAGAGTGACATGACTCAGTGGATTGTATGTGGACAGTTAGAGGGGGTCAAGGAGGATTCCAAGGTTTTTGATCAGAATCATAAAAGGATGGTAAAATGGAGTTATGGAGACACAAGACAGAGATGTCTGTGGGAGAGCAGCTTTGCAGGATAAAATTCAGGAGAGACATTAAAGCTATCATATATATGAATCTGAATTTGTGGAGGAAGGTCTGAGTTGGTGGCAAAAATTGCAATTGCCATATATTATTGCCTGAATTGTGTTTTCTTCAAATGCATATATTGAAGTGGAGAAACTCCTGGTTCCTCAGAATGTGACTATCTTTGGAGACAGGGCTTTAACAAAAGGTGTTTAGATTAAAATGAGGTATTTAGGGTAGACCTTAAACTTTCTGATGTGTTCCTTGAAGAAGAGGAAATTTAGATACATAGAGAGACATCAAGGGTGCACACACATGGAGAAAAGACCATTTGAGGTCACCATGAGAAGCTGATCTCTGCAAGCTGTGGAGAGGGGCCTTAGGAGAAATCAGCTCTGTTGACCCCTTGATCTGGGACTTCCAGTCTTCAGAATATTGAGACATAAATTTCTCTTTTTAAAGACATCTTGTCTATGGTATTTTGTTGTGGCAGCCCAAGCAGACTAATACACCACATAAATGGCATTTAAAGGCATGAGAGTAAATGAGATCAAGAGAATGGGTAATACCTGGGACACTTCAACATCCAAAGGGTTGAATGAGAAAAAGGTATGGAGGGAGAACAACTAATCAAATAGAAGAAACACACAGAAGAAAGTTTCCTTTGGCAGTAAGTGAACACACTGTGACATGTGGGGAGGAATGTTCAACTGTTATGAATGTGAAGCAAAAAGAGTACTGAGAACCAACTGTGAATTTGTAATGTAATTGTTTTTGATGAATTTTATAAGATCAGTTTCAGTGAACAATAGAGGCAAATATCTGAGTGAAGTAGATTTGAGAGAATAGAAGGAGAGGAATTGGGAACAGTAACCATAGAAAACAATTTTTGAAGAGTTTTGCTATAAAGAGGAGCAAAGTAATGGGTTGGTAATGGGTGGGAAAAGTAGAACTATTTTTTTAAAAAGATAGGAGTAATAAAACATAAGCTGATGACATGATCCAATATAGACAAAACTGATAGACAAAAGTGAGAGAAACTGCTGGAGCAACGTACTTGAGTAGATGAAAAAGCATAAGCTTTTATACATGGTATTAAACCATAGAAACTTCATTTATGGTAAGTGTGGGAGCCAACGTGATTGCAGATGCCAGCAAGTAGATATTATGGTGGGAGATGGCTGAAGGTCTGATCAGATTGCTTCATATTTTTTTCAGAAAATATGAAGAAGGGTTATCAGGTGAGAGGGGAAATGGAGAAGGAAGTGCTGGGAGCCGAAGGAAAGAGACGTGTGACAAGTTGTAAAGTAATAATGAACTAGAAAGACATAGTATAATCACCTGACAATGTTGGGGATTCTCTTGGGGTAATAAACATTATTTTAAAAGAGACTGATTAATTTGCTTATGTGTTTTTTATCAGCAAATCTCAAGTCCATAGTTCCAGGCAAAGAGTAGGTGAAGAGCTGTGGTTTTAATAGGAAATACAGTGATACAAGTAAAGGGAAAATAAGTTGAGGATACAGGAAAGGAGGTGATTATAATGATGGAGAATTGAATTTAAGCTACACATAAAGGGAAGTGAGGAAAACAAAATGCTGAGGATAGGGTAGCGTTGCAAAGATCAGTGAAATGGAGGTCCCAGTTGGACTGAGAGTTTTGGATCACCATTTGGCAAATGTTACAATAGTAATTGTTACAAGCAAGAGTCATTGATGGATGCTAAACTTAGTTGACAAACTATGATGAGAAATGGAATATTTATAGTCTCCCTCCCTACAAGATACATGTTAGTTACACAGAGAAAATATTAACATGGCAGTGGAGAAATCTGCATCTAATGCTTTCACTAAATGATCAAAGTAAATAGCAGCAATAATGGGATAAACCAACATCCTGTAGCACCTGATATGATGCATTGAGAAGGGTGCGCCACTTCTGTAACATTAGTTTGAAAAATGCTCAAGTTGATTTTAATCATGAGGAAATGCTGACAAAGCCAATTGCAGGACATTTGAGAAATTAAATGGCCAATACTCTTCAAAAGGGTTAAGTTGATAAAAGTCCAAGAAAAAACAAACTGTCTGAAATTAGAGGCAACATGACAATCAAATGCATTATAGGATTCTGGATTAAATTCCATACTAAAAAATAAAAATATCAGTGAGACAACTCATGAAATTTCAGTAAGGTTTATGGTTGTCAATAGTATTGCATCACTCTTAATTTCCTGGCTTTCATAACTATACTTCGATAATTATACTGGCTTTGTAGAATATTAACATTTAAGGAGGCTGCATGAAGAAGACATGGGAACTGTTTTTACGATTTCTGCAACTTTTTATGAGTCGGAACTTGTTTTAAAGTAAGAAGCTAAAACTAGACTGTGCCGTTGAGGTACCAGAGGGCATGGGGAGGAAATGTGGGAGGTGTTGGTCAGAGAGTGGGATGCATGTAATTGTAGGGTCTTCATGGAACTGATGAGGCTTGAATTCCAAGTCCCCCACCCTCACCTTACAGGAGCTTATATCCTGGGAGGGGCCTTAGCAATATGTTCATAGGGATATGTGCTTTTGCCATATTTACAGAAGTAAACTATTTTGACCACAGCCAGTTAAGACCACTCTCTGCCAATCTAACTTCTTGTCTGTAATACTTGCTCGTTTGTTGGATGGCAATGGAGAGAGGCCATAGGCATTTTTTGAGATCTTACAAAGTCATGTCAAGGATACACTGAGTTTCCTTTTTGCGATGTGATTTGTGTGCATATGTGTGTGTGGTTTCAAGTTACTTCTGTGGATAGAGAAGTTCTTGTGACAATGGTTATGGGAGACACAAGAGCCACTACTTGGAAAATGAAAGAAAGCCAGTTATGTTAAAGGAAGAAAGTGAAGAGAATATTTGTAGACTAATTTTAGGATACAAGGCATTTTTCTGATGACGGTTTCTGAGGGACACAATAGAAAAAATTTAAGAATCGGGGTGGGTAATAAGAGAGGAGAAAAATCAAGTATGCCTAGGGTCCAATAGGAGATTAAAGCTTTGGAAATTAAGGCAACTTAGAGTCCTTGTGGTAACCAATGAAAACAGAGACAAGGTTACAAGTAGATTATTTCTGGTAGTTTTAACAACTAGTTTTGTTAGTGACAGAGACAGATGTAGAATTTAATAACTTTACTCACTGAACTATTTGCTTCTTGATTCATCATTGAGATTAATGTTTATACAATTCATGAGAATATTCAATTATGTTAAATGATTTCATTGTTTCACCACACTTTGTAGAATTTATTGTGTTGTTTGCAATTTGACAGGCAGTCTTATTGAATACTTGAGAAAATGAATACTTATGCTTTCAGTAATAAACTAGAAATTGCTTAAGGATAATCAATGTGATTAATATTTTTGACTAGAGGCACAGTTACATTCATGTTAATGAAAGGTAAATACAGCAATTCTGATTTCACAAATCAATTTAATTTCATAAATCTTAAAATGTTTCATGACAGGAATGGTTGAAACCTCCAGCTTATTGCTTTTCTATTCCTGTCTAAAGCATTGTACAATCATTTAGAAATGTATTAGCTTTATAGATAATACACTAAATAAATTTTAGTACAACTTTTACAGTTTTCAGACATTGGAATTGTGTAATTCTGATTCTGATTTGGTATTATTTTATTATTCTAAACAAAGTTTTATTTTTTTTATTCTTACCAAAATTTACCTTTATATCTACAAGTTATCACTTAGCAATATCTAATAATATATGTATTACAGAATTAGTAATTAATGAGTTAGTAATTAATATAAAGAATGATGATTCTTTTAAATACCATTTTAGTTTGATTATTTACCCAGTTTTTCGTGTTATAAACTAAGGATTATTTGGAAATATGTTTTACTGGTTCAAGTACCCTTGACAAATATGTAGAAAATTAGACTCATTGTACCAATTTCTTTCTATATAATACAGGTAAAGTGTAGCAGAGTTGAAAAAAAAAAGCAAAATATTGAAGCTACTATTAGGAAGAAGAAAAAAGACATATGTTCTTTAATATCTATCAGGATAAATAGAAGTTGTGTTTTATTCCACCCCCAGGAAAGTCTAATTAGATTAGCACTTTTTTTTTTTTTTACCAGAAACGTTTGATTAAGGAGCATATTAGTTTCCTATTGCTGCTGTTACAAATTACCATACTTAGTGACTTAAAGCAACACACATTTATTCTGGAGGTCAGAAATTCAAAATGGGAAATCAGGGCTGCATTCCTTTTGACAACTGTGGGTAATAATCCATTTTCTTGCTTTTTCCAGCTCTAGAGGCTGCCTGTATTCCTTGTCTTTTGGCCCATTTCACTCTGACCTCTGCTTCCATTGTCACATGGCCTTCTCTGCCCTGATGCTCCTTCTTCCACTTACAAGGACTCTTGTGAGTACACTGGGCTTGCCCAAGTAGTGAGAGTAATCCTCTCATCTGAAGACCTTTAACCAAATCATACCTGTAAGGTTTCTTTTGCCACTAAGGTAACATTTAAAGGTCCAGGGATTAGGACATGGACATCTTTGGGAGACCAGTATTCAGTCTACTACAAGCTTTAACAAATGTTTATTTTCAGTTATTTACAGTATAAAATTGTATGCAGTTATCACTAAAATAAACAACGACATGTCATTATTTGGATTTTCCTCTTTAACACCAGGCTCTTGACTATTATCTTAGTCACATCCAACAATCGGGTAATTTCTATAATAGTGAATCTGATTTTTGGTTAAAATAATATCGTGAAGTTCTATCATAGGGCAAATCATTGGGTGATGAGATTATATACGATTCTAGGACTCCTTGGTACTCAGAGACTCTATACCATGAAAAGTATCCTGTACTGAGTGAGTGTTATACTCAATGAAGACAGTGCTTGCAAAGTGGACTGAATATTTATTTCAAGAAACCTGAAATCCACAGCTTTTATACAAATGCTGCCATTAGAACTATAGGTTTATCATATATGCCAAATAATTATCTAATCATATGGTTTAGTGGACGAAGACAAATATTGTACTAAGAATAAACAGATGGATAACTTGAGTTCATTGTGCACCTGAAGTATGATATGCTACCAAAAATAGTTATTAGATATAAAGCTTGCTCAAAAATAATATTGTCTATATCAAGAAAAATAATTCTGCCAAACTTGGAAATGATCATCCACAATCTAGAATACTTCACTTTTTTCTAAGCACCATATTTTACAAGGAATGTTTAAAAGATACAGGAACATTTGAGAAGAAAGTTCACAGAAAAATAATCAAGCCATATGCATGATCTAAAGACATTTTTACTTATAGGAAATTATGGGATAAGTGTATTTTTGAGAAAGGTATGATAACTCTTTTCAAATATGTAAAATTTGAAAGGGTGTGGTTAAGGGGGAAAGACAGATTAATGGGTCAGGGGGAGATTTATCTTGCCTTGATGAAAAACCCAAAACTAAAGGTCAGAATTGTCTTTAGAGTGACATGAGTTTGAAGTGCAATAATTCCTACCTTCAAATTCCTTCAAGTTATCTTCAAGTTCCACAAATTTAACCTGAGATGGTTCAAAATCCATCTTATTTGAATTAAATTTGAAATAAATAGGTTTCACTATTTTTGAAAAATTTTCCAAAACACTGATGCCTGTAGCAAAATATTTATATAACATTTATTAAATAGATACTTAACCCAAATATCCAAGATGTTTCTTTAAGACAGGCAGGTAAATAACAGATTAGAAATAAAAAAGTTTAGTTATATTCTAAAGTATGATACTTATTTCTTAGTGCTTCATGATTATTGAGGCAAACATTTTATGTCATGCAAAAATATAATTATGACTTTGAGTAGTTCGTAGTCCTCAATGATGACATAGGTGTTTATAATACTCTTGTAAAAACTAAATTGATAAAAACCATCAAATCTGTCATCTATTCTTTAGTAACATATATGGATAAGTTGGCTCTATGAATATAAAAGAGATTTTCTTTTAGTGAGTTTTGTATATATCTCTGTTATTGCATTGTATTAAAATACCTTCTTTAGATTTCTGTTATATAGACTACATGATTAATTATGAGAAGGCAGAAATATACCTTACTCTTCTCTTTGTCCACATTTCCTTATCTGATGCTTGGTATAAAATGGGATTCAGTCAATGTTGATAAAGTTGTAGTAATAAGGTTAATTAAATATAGAAAAATTTGTGGTTTACTTTATTTAGATTAGGTACTGTTATAACAGACAATGTTGAAACTTTCTTTTATGAATAAGTCTTCAAAGATTTTCCACTCCTTGCTGCTAGAATTTCATTCTTTTATATCAGAGATCAAAAGTTGAAGTGCCTATAGGGACCCAGGCTAAGAAATAAGAAGACATGAAAACTGGGCTAGACCAAGTAGCACATACCCTGCCTCACCAAGAAGCTTCCAGAGCTGCTTAGCTCCAGCAAACTATTTCCACAAGGGACAGTGCAACCACATATTTCAGGTTTTCAGTTGAAGATGCAAATCTGGATTTTTATATAAAAATGTTCAGTTTTTAAGTTATTGGTCACTGTGTGGATCATAAAAAAATATCTTTGAGCCCTGTTTTACTTGCAGGCAGCCTGTTTGTCTCCTCTGCTTTTAGACCTTGAATGCTTCTATGAGCTGGAAAGAAAACACTCCAGATGAGAAGCCTAACATGAATAATTTATGCCTCATAAATGATGTCCTCAATACAGAGAATAGACACTGCTTTTTGAGAAGGATGGGACATGTTGGAAACAGATGGAGGTGAATACAGAGTGTGGTGGTTAGTCATACTGGGGAGAGCTACATTAGACAAGTTATCAGGTTTAGGACTATGTTCCCAGAGACTGAGTAATTTATAAAGGAAACAGATTTCATTTACTCACAGTTCCACATGTTTGCAGAGGCCTCACAATCATGCCAAAAGGTGAATGAGGAGTAAATCACATCTTATATGGCAGCAGGCAAGAGAGCTTATGCAAGGGAACTCCCATTTATAAAATCATCAGATCTCATGAAACTTATTCACTACAAGAACAGTATGGAGGAAACTGCCTCCATGATTCAATTATCTCCACCTGGCCCCACCCTTTACACGTGGGGATTATTACAATTCAAGATGAGATTTGGGCGGGGACACAGGCAAACTGTATCATTCCACCCTTCACCCCTCCCAAATCTCATGTCCTGATATTTCAAAACCAATCTTGCCCTTCCAACAGATCCCCAAAGTCTTAATGCATTTCAGCATCAACTCATAGGTCCACAGTTTAAAGTCTCATCTGAGACAAAGCAAGTGCCTTCTGCCTATGAGCTTGTAAAATCACAAGCAAGTTAGCCACTTCCTAGATACAATGGGGGTACAGGCATTGGGTAAATACAGCCAAAATGAAGGGGCTACCAGCTCCTTGCAAGTCTGAAATCCAGTGGAGCAGTCAAATCATAAAGCTCCAAAATGATCATCTTTGATTCCATGTCTTAGATCCAGGCCACTCTGATGCAAAAAGCGGGTTCCCATGGTCTTGGGCAGCTCTGCCCCGTGGTTTTGCAGGGTACAGCCTCCCTCTCAGCTGCTGGTGTTGAGTGTCTGTGGCTTTACCAGGTGCACTGTGCAAGCTATTGGTGGATCTATCATTCTGGGGTCATGAGGATGGTGGCTCTCTTTTCACAGTTCCAGTAGGCAGTTCTTCAGCGGGGACTCCTTGTGGGGCCCTCAACCCCACATTTCTCTTCGACACTGCCCTAACAGAAGTTCTCCATGAGTGCCCTACCCCTGCAGCAAACATCTGCCTGGACAACCAGGCATTTCCATACATCGTCTGAAATCTAGGCACAGGTTCCCAAACCTCAATTCTTGACTTCTGTGTACCAGCAGGCCCATCAACACATGGGAGCAACGAAGGCTTGGGGCTTGCACCCTCTGAAGCAATGGCCTGAGCTGTATGTTGACCCCTTTTACCCATGGCTGGAGCTGAAGCAATTGGGATGCAGGACACCATGCCCTGAGGCTGCATGGAGCAGAGGTCCCTGGGCTCAGCCCATGAAGCCATTTCTTTCCTACTAGACTTTCAGGCATGTGATGGGAGGGGCTGCCATAAAGATCTCAAACCTCCCAATGGGGAGACATTTTCCCCATTGTCTAGGTGATTAACATTCCATTCAGCTCCTTGTTACTTATGCAGATTTCTGCAGCTTGCTTGAATTTCTCCTCAGAAAATGGAGTTTCTTTTCTATTGCTTGGTCAGACTTTTATGCTCTGCTTCCTCTTGAACGTTTTGCCGCTTAGAACTTTCTTCTGCCAGATACCCTAAATCATTTCTTTCAAGTTCAAAGTTCCATAAGCTTCTAGGGCAGGGGCAAAATGCCACCACTCTTTCTGCATAGCAAGAGTGACCTTTACTGCAGTTCCCAACAAGTTCCTCATCTCCTTCCTAGACCAGCTCAACCTGGATTTCATTGTCCATATTGCAGCAGGAGAGGCCGCGGGAAAGGATTTCTCAGACACTGAATACAGGAGGAAGGAATTCATTTCAGCTGGGAGCAAGGTGGCATAGGTGCCTAACAGCCAAGCTCGGGTCTAACAAAGGAAGGTTCAGACTTTATATAGGCTTATACTTTAGACGTTACACGTGGAAGAATTAGGTTCATAGTTTTAGGACTCACATGTGAAAAGGTTTTAGTTTATAGTTTCAGGAATTACATATGAAAGGGTTCCGGTTTACAGTTTTAGGACTCACATGTGAAAAGGTTTTAGTTTACAGTTTCAAGAATCACATATGAAAGGGTTCCGGTTTACAGTTTTAGGACTCACATGTGAAAATGTTTCTGGGTTGATCTTGTTTTAAGTAAAAGTAGTGCCTTCTGGAGAGTTTCCCCAAGGCCTAGCCTGTTGTTTTCAGGAAAGAGCGGAGTGAGGAGGCGCCAGCTGGCCTACTCTCTCTTCTATTGAGATGCACAGTGAATGACAGAGGGGGAGGGAATCCCAAATGCCTGGGTCTCCCTCCTCAATATCACTCTCAGCATTTTGGTCAAAGCCATTCAATAAGCCTCTAGGATGTTTCAAACTTTCCACATCTTCCTGTCTTCTTCTGGGCCCTCCAAAACGTTCCAACCTCTGCCTGTTACCCAGCTATAAAGTAGCTTCCCCAATTTTGGGTATCATTACTGCAGCAATAATTTACTGTATTAGTCTGTTCTCACACTGCTCATAAAGACATACCTAAGACTAGGTAATTTATAAAGGAAAGAGGTTTAATTGACTCACAGTTCTACATGGCTGTGGACGCCTCACAATCATGCCAGAAGGCAAATGAGGAACAAAGTCACATCTTATATGACAGCAGATAAGAGAGCTTATGCAGGGGAACTCCCATTTATAAAACGATCAGGTCTCATAAGACTTATTCACTTCCACTTATTCACCATATATTTCTGGGTACTGAAAATATTTAACACTGTAGACTTACAGTGTTAAGTCAGTTATGAATTATGGCTTCAGATATGTTTGGTTTTATCAGTATGTTTTTCTCAAAACTTTTCAGTATTTTGTAAAAGATGTACTTCCTTCTCAAATTACCTATCCCACATTCAGACACATTCATTACTTGTGTGGCAAAATAACAAAATCAGATCCCATTGGAGGGAAACTTGAAAGCAAATAACACTGTTTTATCTTCACAAAATCATCATTATCCATACATGAGTTTTACAAGAGTAACCTTCCTGAAATTTTACTTTGATGATTAAAATGGTTGAATCAATGCTGTTTGTTCTTAGCAGATTGGATAGGACTAAAAGATTGAGTGAAGAAAAGAAAGTAGTTAAACAATAATATTGATAGTCAGAAAAACACTAACAACTGATATTATTATAATAAAAATTTGGTCTTTTCTCAGAACTTCAAACATCAAAAAATTACTCCACATTCAAAAAAGTAAAAAAAAAATGCTGTGTTTTGTTGAAAGTTATTTAGACTTGTTTAAATGTCTAAATTTTATTTGTTTCATTCAATATATATATTACATCTCTACACATTATTGTAACCAGCACTTCTTAGTTTTCTAAAGAATTTTGTCTTCTCTTGGTCAATTTTCTTTTACATAATGACTCTACTCAAAAATTAGTTATATTTTCTATGCAGTATATATATGTATATAACGTATATGCATTTCCACAAAGCTATCTCGTTTTTATATAATTAGAGGGAATCTATCTTTCTAGTTTCCTCTAATTATATAAAAAGGAGATAGCTTTGTGGAAATGCATATAGATAATTGGAGGAATAAAGGAAAAGTAATTAAAGAAAATATTTTAAAACGGAGCTATATGAAAGCATAAAATTAAACTGAAAAAAAAAAAAGAAAAGATGAGGATTGGATAGCTGTCTAAAATACAGATTGCCATGGAGATAATGGCTATTTCCCAGACTCAGAGACAGAACTGTGGAGCAGCAGATATCTCCCCTCCAGTTTCTGTGGCAGTGTGATTGGCAGAGATGCAGGTGCATTATCAGCTTGATGATATTGCCCTGAAGCAATTGATGGAGATAATTATGATTTCTAGTAGGAAAATTGCCCTAGAGATGATTTGTTATGTAAAGATAAAATGTATATTTATTTCCTTCCACACCATGACCTTGAGTTTGAATTTTAGATTTCTTAGGTATTTCACCGGAAAATTCCAGTCTTACTTGGGTTTGATTCTTTGACCATAGGTCTCAAGCTTTTATTTTGTATTTTGGTTTATTGAGTCTTTTTAGGTATAAATAGGTTTTCTCTTTTTATATGTGCTGAAAACCTGCAGAAGACTGACAGTAAGGAAAGTAGCTTGAGAAAAAGTGAGGATATTTGCAGATTAAAAAAAAGAAAAACAACTTCCTATTTAGAGGAAAATCTCAGTGATGAAAGAAATTGTCTCAGGAGGATTTCTCAACATCATAATCTTCCTAAACACTGAATTATCTAGTTAACTATGAAAATCACGTGTCATGTAAAGATAAGATGGTCAGAGTAGGAAAAGTTCTTATAATATATTGCTAATGATAATCCCTGAGGGAGTAGTTTTAAATGATTTTCTAATGTGACAAGCAGATTTTTAATGATTTTCTCATCTTGAATCCATAAAACACAAGTCCTAGGGTGTCATAATAAATACAACCTGAGCTAAAATTTGATTTCCCAGGTGCACAGGATTTTATTTAATATGAAATGTTCTACATCAGCATTGGAATTCCCATTGGTCGAGCTTTATTTCTATCTATACCTATGGGGATCATAAACAAACTTTTAATTGAAATGATAATCCATATCAGCATCAATGGTTGGTGTATGAGCAGCAGAAACCTTAACATGAAAATGCTTCAAGTTTAATAGTGGTAACTGTTGAATTTTAAATTTTCTGCTTTTTATCATAGACAAAAATGTAATTAGAAATTTTAATTAAATGGAAAGGCAATAACAGTTGCTTGTCACATAGAGGGTAAAGTCTCAAAATACATTTTAATATTCCTTTCCACCAAAAGAGTATTAATAATTAATACTTTCATAATCTCCTACCTAAATTCAATTCAGATACTCACCTTAGAAAGTCTGCATTTTTAAAGAATTATAAGACTAACAAAATCTGTTCTCATTTAATAATGTAAAAATGCTTTTCCACAAATGATGTTTATTATTTTAGGAACCTTCAAAAATCCTTCAAATTTGACTGTTGTAAAAAAGTAAATGAGTTATTTTTTTCCATGTACTAAACAATTTGTTTCTCTCGAAAATTAAGACAGAACAAAACAAAATACACACATAGACACACACCACAAACAGAAACATACACAAAGGCACACACAAGATACAGATACACAAATACAGTTTTACTAACAGAATTGTACATGAAAGTGATTTTTTAGAAAGAGGGATGTCTTTGTGTATTTAGATAAGGATTTGATAAATCAACAAGTCTGTGACTCCCAAAGTGTAAATGAGAATCTTTGTGGCATAAACAAGGTCAAGGAAAATGAAGTTAAAACATAATGCAAAGTTAAACATAGCATACTTAAATACTGCAGAAAATTATTGCTAGCAATGGCAGGAAAGTGGATTACAAAGTAGGTTTTTTCTTTAAAAAGAAGGATCTTAAAAATCTTTTAATATTCATCAAAATTACTGAGAAAGCTTTACATTTTCTGCTTAGGAAAATACACAAAAGTTTACTTTGCTATGGAATCTTTGTTTTAAGAAAGCCTTCTAGCACTAACATTCCAAAAACTTAACATGGAAATCACTATCTGCAACAAGAACAACAGTAATGCTGAGCCTTGAATAATGGCATTCACAGAGAGACTGTGACACTGACGATACACATATTCAGAGATACACAGTCTCTGCTTTGCCAGCACCTATGGGCACAAAGAAGCTTAAATTTGGTTCAAGAAACGGCCAGGGCAAGGAGTCGAGTTTTTGTAAGGATGGTTTCCAAGAGAAGAGATGGTTTGCATATACTTAAAGAAGAAGCACCTAAGTTGAATGATTTTAAATCATTTCCCTAAAAAGGTTTAGAGCAGTTTAAAATTTTTCATTAAGTGGTCAGTTCCCTGAAGACAGACTCTGGGTCTTGCTTACCATGTAGTGTTTGCAGGATGGTTAGGGTAGTTTCTGACTCATAGTAGGTGCTTTAACATCATTTTTGAATGGATAAATGTACAGTTGAGAGCAATCTTAAAATTCATGTGGAAAATGAGGACATTAGACCTTCACGTTAGAAACTGCTGACTTTTGTAACAAGTCAGTATAAATTTAGATGAGATTCGCTATCACATACATGAAATCCAAATGTATTTCACTAAGTTTGTGTCTGTGTTAGAAAACACATATATATGCACACACAACAACTACTAAACATCTCCCCAATATTGTTTTTATCACCAAATCCATTTATATGTATCTACAAAGTAAGGTCAGCATTTTAAGCATGCTAAGTTTAACCTTGCCACTCCATGTCCTAAAATACTCCTTTGGCTTTACTTTCATTAGAATACACTCCAGATCCTCATTCTTGCGTACAGAAATCTGACCCACCCTACCCACTTCTTCATCCTCATCTCTCCACCTCTCCACCAAACTGCAGCTACATAATCCTTTATAGGTTCCAGCAACATGTGAACTTTTACCATAGGGGCTTTGCTCGGACTTTGCCTGGCCTTTATTTTCTGCATTTAATGCTCTTCGCTTTGATCTCAGTGTGGTTAGTCCATTTTTGCCATTCAGATGTCAGATTATTCAGAAGTGATAGTCAATTACTGTAAATGTGACACTATTATAGCATAAAAATACAGTTTTTAATTCACCATAGAATTGAACCCTATTCTATAAAACAGATGACTTTGTCTCTCAATATGATGCCTCACATATATTACTTAGAAAGATTTTTTTAAAAAATAAATCAAAGTATGAACTAGATAAAAGATTTGTAAGGGGCAGAATAAAAATGGAGGAATGTGTCAGGAGGTGTTAATTTGAAAAATATCCCTCAATGTATCAGAATAAATAAAAACATTATTAATAGACTATTTTGTGGCAGAGTTATGTGAATACTTCTTCTGCACTGTAGAATTTTAATGATTCTTTTCTACATGTTTACTTGTAGCAGGTTTCTAAAAATTATTTATTTATTCATTTATTTATTTAGAGACAGGGTCTTACTCTGTCACACACAAGCTGGAGTGCAGTGACATGATCCTGGTTGACTGCAGCCACTACCTCTTGGGCTCAAGTCATTCTGTCACTTCAGCCACCTGTATAGCTGGGACTATAGGCACACACCACCACACTAGCTGATTTTGTATTTTTTGTTGAGATGGGGTTTTGCCATCTTGCTCAGGCTGGTCTTCAATGCCTGATCTGCCCATCTTGGCTTCCCAAAGTGCTGGGATTATAGGCATGAGCCACTATGCTCAGACTACCTGCAGCAGAGTTTTAATACTCAATAAAAGTTTAACCCAAGGTTAAATATTTTGAAAAAAGAGACATCAGTGAGACTTAAAAAATATATTAGTAAGATTGTGACTGATTTATTTACAGTCAGATGTATGCTTTCTCTTTCCAAAAAAGATTTGAAGCAGTTGTTACAATATACACTAATATACAAAATGTTAGCAGTAAAAGTGAAAGGAAAATGTACATATAAAAGAATACTCATGTTGATTTGATTCTAATGATAAACCAACTAAGTAATCACAAGAAAGTGATTAAGAGGTCAAGGGTAGTAAAAGAGTCAAACAATATAAGAAATATAGAGCGTGACAGGGGTGCATAAAAGTTTTTTTAGTTGCCCCTATAATGTAGCAGCATGTAGTGTGTGTGTGTGTGTGTGTGTGTGTGTGTGTGTGTGTGTGTGTGTGTGTGTATGTATATACATATACATATATATATATATATATTGTATTTCATAGAGCACTGCACAATTCTAAAAACTCACAGAGCAGAACTGAGAGAAATTGAGATCCCAAAATCCATACAAAGAATCCATGAAACCAAAAGTATTTTTTAAATGATAAACGAGATCAATAGACTGCTAGCTAGATTAACAAAGAAAAAAGAATATCCAAATAAGTACAGTCAGGAATGGCAAAGATGACATTACAATCCATCTTACAGAAATACAAAAGATTCCCAGAGACTGTTACAGAACACCTCTTTCACACAAAGTAGAAAATCTAGGAAAAATAGATAAATTCCTGGAACACACAACCTCCCAAGACTGAAACAGGAAGAAACTGAAACCCTAAACAGATCAATATCAAGTTCCAAAATTGAATAAATAAATTAGTAATAAAAATGTTACCAACCCTAAAAGCTCCTGACCAGATGGATTCACAGCTGAATTCTACCAGACATACAAAGAAGAGCTGATATAAATTCTACTGAAACTATTCCCAAAAAAATCATGGAAGAGGGAATTCTCCTTAATTCATTTTATAAAGCCATCACTTTCATACCAAAACCTGGCAAAGACACGATGAAAAAAGAAAATACAGGCCAACATTCCTGATGAACATAAATGAAAAATTCCTCAACAAACACCTGCAAGTTGAATCCAGCAGCACATCAAAAAGATAATTCACTAAGATCAAGAATGCTTGCATGATACCTGGGATGCCAGGTTGGTTCAACATATGCAAATCAATGAATGGGATTCACCACATAAAGAGAATTAAAAACAAAAGCCATATTATCATCTGAATAGATGCAGAAAAAGCCTTCGATAAAACTCAACATCCTTGTGGTAAAAAACATTCACCAAACTAGGCATTGGAGAAACATACTTCAGAATAATGAGTCATCTCTGACAAACTCACAGCCAACATCATACTGAATGGACAAAAGCTGGAATCATTCCCTTTGAGAACTGGAACAAGACAAGGATGCCCACTCTCACCACTCCTATTCAACATACTATTGAAAGTCCTAGCCAAAGCAATCAGCAAGAGAAAGAAAGAAAAGGCATCTGAATAGGAAAAGAAGAAGTCAAACTATCTCTCTTTACTGACAATATGATTTTACATATAGAAAGCTCTAATGATTCTGCTAAGAGGCTCTTGAAACTGATAAGATGATTTCAGTAAAGTTTCAAGATACAAAATCAATTTATAAAAATCAGTCCCATATCTATGCATCAATAATGTTCAAGCTGAGGGCCAAATAAAGAATGCAATGCCATTTACAATAGCCACACAAAAATTACCTAGGAATACTCTTCACCAAGGAGGTAAAAGATATCTACAAGGAGAACTACAAAACACTGCTGAAAGAAATCAGAGGTGACACAAATAAATGGAAAAACATTTTATACTAATCGCTATTGTTAAAGCTGTAATACTGCCCAAAGCAACCTACATATTCAACACTACTCCTATCAAACTACTAATTTAATTTTTCACAGAATTAGAAAAAACTATTCTAAAATTTCATATGGCACCAAAAAGGACCTGAATAGCCAAAGCAATCCTAAACAGAAAGAATAAGCTGGAGACATCATGTTATCAGACATCAAACTATACTATAAGGCTACAGTAACAAAATAGTGTGGTTAAAAACAACACATAGACCAATGAGACAGAATAGAGAACCCAGAAATGAAGTCCCACACCTGCAGTCATCTGATCTTCAACTAAGTCTACAAAAATATGCAATGCAGAAAGGACTTTCTATTCAATAAATGTTGCTGGAATAGCTGGCTAGCTAAATACAGTAGAATGAAACTGAACCTTATCTTTCATCATACATAAAATTGAACTCAAGATTAATTAAATATTTTAATGTAAGACCTCAAACTATGAGGATCCTAGAAAAAAACCTAGGAAACACCATTCTGGACATGAGCTTTGGCAAATAATTTATGATTACTCAAAAGCAATTGCAACAAAATCAAAAATTGACAAGTGGGATCTAATTAAACTAAAGAGCTTCTGCACAGCAAAAGAAACTATCAACAGAGTAAACAGACAACCTACAGAGTAGGAGAAAATATTTGCAAACTATGCATTCAACAAAAGTCTAAATCTAGAATGTACAAGGAACTTAAATAATTTATCAAAAAAAAGTCCCATTAAAAGGTAGTCAAAAGACAGAGACTTCTCTAAAGAAGACATACACACAACCAACAAACATCAAAAAACATTCAACATCACTAATCATAATTGCAAATCAAAGCCACAGTAAGATACTATCTCACGCCAGTCAGAATAGCTATTATTAAAAAGTCAAAACACAACAAACCTTGGTGAGGCTGAGGAGATAAGGAAATGCTTATACATTTGGTGGGAATGTAAGTTAGTTTAGCCACTGTGGAAAGCAGTTTGGAGACTTCTCAAAGAACTTAAGATAGAACTATCATTAACCCAGTAATCCTATTACTGGGTATATATCCAAAAGAAAATAAATCATTCTACTGAAAAGACACAAGTACTCCTTTGTTCATTGTGATGCTATTCACAATAGCAAAGACATGGAATCAATGGCAGACTGTATAAAGAAAATGTGGTACATACCATGGAATTCTACACAGCCATAAAAATAATGAGATCATGTCCTCCGTAGTAACCTGGATGCAGTTCAAGACCATTATACTAGGCAAATTAATGCTGGAAATACTGCATTTTCTCACTTATAAGTAGGAGCTAAACATTGGGTACTTATGGACATAAAGATGGGAACAGTAGATAATGAGAACTACTGGAGGAGAGAGGATGGTGAAAAGGGTTGAAAAACTTACTACTGTGTACTATGCTCTCTACTTGGGTGACAGGATCAATGATACTCCACACTTCAGCTGATCAGACAATAAACCCAGGTTACGAACTGGCACATGTGCCCTCTGAATATAAAATAAAAGTTAAAAAAAAAAAAAAAAGACTTCCGGGCCAGGCGCGGTGACTCAAGCCTGTAATCCCAGCACTTTGGGAGGCCAAAGCGGGTGGATCACAAGGTCAAGAGATCGAGACCATCCTGGTCAACATGGTGAAACCTCGTCTCTACTAAAATACAAAAATTAGCTGGGCATGGTGGCACGTGACTGTAATCCCAGCTATTCAGGAGGCTGAGGCAGGAGAATTGCCTGGACCCAGGAGGCGGAGGTTGCGGTGAGCCGAGATCACGCCATTGCACTCCAGCCTGGGTATCAAGAGCGAAACTCCGTCTCAAAAAAAAAAAAAAAAAAAAAAAAAAAGACTTCCTAAGACAACCAAAAAATAAACAAAAACTCCCAAGGAAAACAAGGTGATGGACAAAGGCCAACATTGTCAATAATGAATTAGAAAGTACTAAAAATACACTGTATGATCTAATTGCATTTATTTACTTCAGAGCAGTAGATATTTATTGGTGTCCTTAATATTTGCCTACCCTCCCTAAGAAATGCCTTTTCATACCCAAGGAATAAACTTCTGAGGTCAATGTTTAGACTCCATGGATTTTGGACTCAATTGGCTTCAGATTCTTTCTTCTAGAAGATTGAAATTGGGGTTTGGAGAAGTAATGAGTCTCTTCAGACTACCTGTACCCTGGTTGCTCAAAAGCTGTAGGAGAGCTTTTTTTATTTTTATTTTTATTTATTTATTTATTTTTGTTCCTAGATGGTTGGATGGAAAAGTAGAGAAAGATGGATCTATCCAATAACAAAAACCAGTCAATTGTACCCTGAGAGGTAGGAATAATGAATTGTGAGATCCTAGAGAAAAATAAAGCAGCTTTAAAACAAACAAAACCAAAAAACAGCACTCCTATTAAATGCTACATTTGATCATACGTCTCAATTTTGGTTCCAAAGAGAAAAGAACCTAAATTAATTTTGCTTAATCTAAAAGAGTTTATGTTCTTGTAAGAAAAAGCATGCTGATCAACACAGTGATATATGCAAATTCTTAAGATGATCATCACATTTTAAATTATATTGGATGATTCCTGTAGTTGTCAAGTACAGCTCCTCTGTTAATCTAGAAATTTTAAAAACATTATCCTAAATTCCATAGATTCCATGGTTAATTATAAATGGACATAATTTACTGTAGGTGGATTAAAGTAAAATACATGCAAAATATAATTGATGTATAAAGCACCTCATGAATAAAATTTGAGAAATAATGGTAAAGCAAGAATTGACAGAATGAAAATGCTGGAACCAAGGCCCAATCTGAAATAGTGAAAAGTGGCCTTCCAGACCAAAATCTAATTCACACACAATATTAGAACCATAAAAAGATTATCTGAATAGACAAGACTGGAAGATACTGTCTTTCATTCTGGCCATGATAGAATGTCAGCCAATTATTACATTTATTGAAAGAAATCTGGAAAATTAGTTGGGTTTTCCCATAGAAAAGAAATCAAGGAGCTCAATGGAAGGATATTGATTGGTTAGGTTATAAAATACAACTTTAACTTGGTTCTTTTTGTAGGTAGATCATGTCACTTGGTGTTCTGATTGATGCCTTTAACATTAAAATTCCAATTGAATAAAAACATGGTCCTTCTGGCTTTTGGATAGTCTAATCTCATTATCCACCTTTTTCTTCTTCTCTTCCTCCATTCTACTTTCCTTCCTTCTTCCATCTTTCTTCTATGTTTTTATTTTTTTTTAAATTATATACATGTGGTCACAGAATATACATGTAGTTTAAAGAGCACATAGTTCCATAAGAGTTGTTAAAAAAAATACATCAATTCAGAGCATTCACATTTCTTTCTCCCTAAAGCAATCCTTTTCAATTGTTTTAGTTGTTTCTATGGGTATTTATCTTCATAGCTCAATATAACCTGCTTGCATTGTTACTTCCCAGTTTTTCAGTTTCGTGCACTGATTTTTGACTGCCAAAGAAAAGGATTTAGCCTTTATCCTTCTTGCCTCTCCTCTACCACCCCACACGCTTGCTTCTTATTATCTTCTCATTGTATCTTTTTTAAAAATTACGTTTTGCAGCCTAGTTTTAGTTGGAGACCCTAATGTTTACATCATGGTCATGCTCTAAATTAGAATCTCTTAGTGAACTAGGATTATTACACTTTTCCATTAAAGAATACAATTTTTTTTGTATGGACTGAATTTTTGTTCATTTAGCTTTCTGCATACATATTACTGTTCAACCTTAAACCCTTTGTCAATTATCTACATCTCCTCACCATCAAATTAATATTGAAAAATCCTTTTCTAGATCCTCAGACCTACATCACTCTGGGCTGGGTTTCTACTGTACCTGGAATACAACTGTCCTCTGGATACTTTTTTCATGCTCATTCTGGGAATCTCTTTGGACTGTTTCCTTAGTGACCTCTCCTATTCCTGTTAGCCTCTCATCCATTCCTTTGCTTTTTTCTTCCTAGTTTCAGAGGAGCACATTATCCAGTAGATTTCTGGAGAAGTGTTTGTGGAAGGTGAAATTGCTGAGAACTTGGAGGTCTGGAAATGTCTTCACCTTCCCATTGGACAGATAATTGATACAGATTTTAAGTGGGAGATAATTTTTCTTTAGTGTAAATAATTTTCTAGCTTCTAATGCTGTTGAGAAATCTAAAAATACCTCTGTCTTTTTTATATGATCCATTGTTTTGCTTCTATAACATGTAATTTTTTTCTGTTCCTTGTTTCTGAAATTTTAAGATTATGTGTCTTCGAGTAGGTCTACTTCTATCCATCATGTTGGGCATCAAATGGTATCTTTTGAATTGGAAACTTCAGTTGTGACAAATTCTCTTGAATCATTTTATTCGTGATTTGCTTTTCTCTCTATTTTCTGTTTCTCGAATTCCTACTGTTAGGATATTGGGAAAACTGGACTATTTTTATAATTATCTTTCTGTTTCTCATTTTCCTGTTTTTACTTGCTCCAATTTCGTAGGAGGTTTTATCTTTAAAAAACGAAAGTCTTTCCATTGAGTTTGGTAGGTGGGGAAGACCATGACCCAAGTGTGAGGACCAGGGGTGGCAAATCAAGGAAGAGCTGGACACTGGGCAGTATGTGGGGGAGTGGGACCTTGGATAACATAGAAACCCTTGTCCCATAAATGACCAATTAGATTGATAAGAACATACACACATCAAAGCAAATGTTGGTATTATTCTTAAACTCTTAAGATCAAAGAGAGATATTTGAAGCTTCTAGGAAGAAAAAATGTATTGGCTACAAAGAAAAAATAATATCGGCATAATATTGGACTTCTTTACACAGCACTGGAATTGCATATCAAGGCTATGGTGAGGAGAAAGAAAACAAACTAAAACCTAAGATTCTTATATTAATCTCAGATTAAAGTCATTTGTCAGAGAAAAGGAAAATTAGTTTAGAATATCCAGAATATCAGAAGGTATATCATCTTTCACATACCTCTTCTAAGAAAAATACTTTAAAACTGTATTATAAACAAAAGCAAGTAAACCAGAAAAATCTCTTCTTAGAGGAATAAACAAAATCATATTTTAGCTGTAAACTGACAAGTTTATATAGAAAACAAATGGCAGTTGGAGGTAGATTAATTATTGATAACAGAATTAGGGGACCCTGAAAAGTAAATTCCCAATCCACAACGAGCAATTGTGAAAGAGAAGAACTAGCCCACAGAATCTTTAAAAGTCTCAGAAAATAAGACTTTTAAAACAGGGTGGTAAAACAAGGTGGGCACATTGGCTTATGCTGGTAATCCCAGTGCTTTAGGAGACTGAGGGGATTATCGCTTGAGGCCAGGAGCTTGAGACTAGCCTGGGCAAGATAGCAAGGTCCCATGTCTACAAAATAAAAATTTCAAAATTAGCTGGGCATGCTACCTACTTAGGTGGCTGAGGCAGAAGTATCAATTATTTTTCAGAAATAAACCAAAATGAAATTCTGCATTTCTCCTATCCCAAGTCTTCTTAATGTATGCCTTCATAATGATATTTTATTCCTTAAGAGCTTTAATCAACAAAAAGAAAGCTGAGCTTCTCAGTTCACAAGAGCTTCCCCTGACAGAGGGCATCTTAATAATACTAGGTCAGGAAAAGGAGTTTTCCACCTGAAGAAGCATCTCTTCAGGGTCAGTCATAAAGCTGAACAGACAGACAGAAAGCATTATGAAAACTCTAAATGGGGCCAGAGTTTGATTCAGGAACATGAAATAGAGGACCAAGACTTTAGATAAAGGGAATAAGGATTATGGGCAATACCCTGGAATAGTCATGGATATTTGCAGCTAACTTCAATTTGCTAACAACTCAGGTAACTCCCTGGGTAAAGAATTCTCAATTAAAGAAGCAGAAATGGGATAGACCCTCACTGCAGCATTCAAAGTCTTTAATTTGGTCCTATTAGGTAAAAAATGAAGTTAGGTGGAAAATTCAGAAATGTTTATAGTTTCTGTAACAACCTTTAAAGTAACATTAAATTTTGCTTGATGGATAAATTCATTGGTATAATTCTGTCTTCAGTGCTTGCAAGATGGTGTTTGTACATAGGGGTATATTTGTGTTTTGTGTTAGAATAACTGATATTTCTAGATTTATTACTAAATAAAGAACTATAACAATAATATTTATAATCGGGAGCAAAACAGAATGAAATAATAGAAACATTTACAAATTTTTCTATTAGTGCTATACATGGCTATTCACTCAATATAATCTTCATCCTTTTCAAATATACATGGGGACATCCATGTTTGACCTGTTTAAATACATTCTTATCTAAATATTGAACAGAAATGAGAACAAGTCATGTTCAGGAATAACTCTGCATGGTAAAAAATAACAAACCAGACTACACCCTTTTGATACTGATGATTTCTCTTTTCCTCTCCCTTTCTTTAAACCCCCGTGTTGTGCATACATTACTATATCATGTGGTTAATTTTAGCAAAGTTTGCATAAGCCATGAACCATCCTGGCAGCTTTTCTGTGGTAAATTCAGACTGAAAACATGAAAACTGTGACAGTGCCTTTGGGAAAAAAATACGCCCCAAGTAGTGCATGTCATTATGAAAGGAAAGGTAGCTTTGAAGAGGCATGTGGCATGTTTGCAGCTACAGCTCAGATATGCCATACACAGGAGAAAGGTTTCTTCCTGTTTCAGTGACATAGGCCTTTGAAGAAAAGGTTTCTTTTGACTTATGCATTTCATAGTACTTACGAATAAAAAGAAAGGTGAAACTCATGTGGCTATTCCTATCCAAGGTATATATACACACTCCAGGATATTGTTATGTTATCTGGCAGTCATTAAATCTCAAAACTTCACTTCAGGGATCAAATAACCAGACACTTAAAAAACAAAGCTGACAGAAGAAACCACAAAGTAACCTCAAAAAGGTCATGCCTCAATAACTAGGTTAAGTTTTTTAGATATTGTACTGTTGCGTTAAACTGAGATCTGAATCTTCGATAGTTTGAAAGCATATGACAAAGTTCCAAATCAGTGATTCTTGTCAAAGCTATGAAGGAATATTGCAAAAATGTAAAATTAGTCTGTTGTTCTGAAAAAGTAACTAAGAGAGAGGGGATTAATATTAACACAAGAGTCATACTGTTGGAGTAAAAGGCCTCATTTTATTATTTGAGAAAGAATGAACGAATCAGCAGAATGAAAATACATTTATTTATACAGGATAAAGAGTAAAGGTTTGCTAGTATAGTATTGCATGTGCACTCATGCATATTTTCATACATGGTTCAGAAGAGGAGAGATGTGACTGCCTGTTCACCTGGCATCAAGGTTAGAGGACATAGGACATATGGAAATCTTTTCCTATTGACCAGATTATTGAAGGAAAAAAAACTGCTGTTATAGTTTGGCCCCAATTCGTGTCTACCTCAAAATCTTTTTCAAACCTCTAATAGTTTTTTAAAAATGACTCTCATTCTAGGCTTGCTTTTCCTGGCCTCATATTTAAGCCATGAAGAGAGAGGGCGACACTGGGCCATTAAAAAAATTAGAATTAGTGATATTGATATTATTAAGTGATAAATCATGAGAGAGAATAAACATACCTTCTCTGGATAGAGAATTTTTTAAAAAAACAATAGAATGTATATAATACTTCTAACAGAAGTAATAACAGTTCTAAGAATCTTATATCTAATTGTGTTAAGTGATGTCCAGGTGTTTGGGAAGGTCCACTTGCCATGATTTTCACTTTCCCTTGGATAAAGTACAGAAGAATTTCTGTCTTTACTAAATTTATTATCGAGGAAGACAGATGAGTTGGGTCTGGGGCATTCACTGTGCTGTGTTACTAAGAAGTAGAATGTTAGTTAGAGGAGTGTACATGATGTTTTATGGAAGCATTCTACACCTTGATTCTTGGAGTGTTTTCTGTGGATTTGCCTTTTGCCAAAAGCATCCTCAAAGCTTTACCTAATATATTATGGCAGAAAATGATACAATTTTCTGGGCACTCAGTGTTAATGAAGGAGATTGCTGTCAGCTCCCTGTGACCAGTCAAGGGGCACAAGCTGTCCCAAACCAAGCCCTTTTTCTTCCAGGGCTAAAGGAATCACCATATCCTTATATTACTCTTTCCAACCACACCAGTGTGAACGCTGCCTAACTCACTGAGAGAATATATTAAAATTTGGTGCAAAATAACAATAAAGAATTTGTATCTTTGGCTGTATTCCTTTCTGCATTTATGCCATATTTGAGGATCTTTTGGAGAAGGAGAGACAGAGGCAAGACAGGGTTCCAGATGGAACCTGGTCCTAGAGGTGGATGTGGAAGCAACTGATTTAGGCAGAGTACATTGTCGCATCATTAATAGCAGTAAACGGGTGGTTATGCAAAGATAAAATCATTCACTCAATTGTGTATTTTGTATTTATCTTTTGAAGGTTACACCACTTTGGAGGTTTTATTTAAATAAAGTTAACATGCATTTTCCTTTTTTTTTCTGAGTGTCTTTCATATTCTGGGTCCCAAGATAGTGTCCGTAGGAAATTAAAGATAAATAATAAGGCAGTCAGCCTGACTTTGAAGCTCACATGATAGTATCCTCAATAGCTAGTTTCTCTCATTCTTGAGATACTGTTATTACAAAATAACTTTTCATTTTTAAAGATAGGTACCATATTTTTCTGTTTTTTTACATCAAGGACAGAATGTACAAACATATATAACCTACACCCAAAGTACCTTATAATTACACACACACACACACACACACACACACACACACACACACACTACATATCTTTCTACCTACATATGCAGGAGAAGATCATCCAGAAAATGTGTCTATTTTTGGCTGTAGGATTACCACACACCAAAAAATGTGCAACATTTTACTTTTTCCTCTGCTAAAAAGCCAGAGCTTTGAGACCTCCTGGAGACCCAGATTACTCTTCATCTGGGAATAAATGTAAGAGGTCCCTCCACTAAAATTCTAGATTCATGGAAAAAACAATAGCTCTTCTTGAGATAAAAGTGATTTTATGGCAGGGTGGGTGGGTTCCTTGAAAAGTACAGACCTGTGTGTTTCTTCATGAAAAGAAACTCATGAAGATTGAGGCCACTGAGGGATACGGTGCTTGGTCTTCAAGAGAACTGGACTCCAAGAACCTCAGGATGGGTTATTCACAGAAGCTTTCTTGGAGATCATGTTTGATTTAGAACACATGGATATCATAATTTTAGAGCTTGTCACCTGCACATGGATCATTGCCAACTTTGCTAATTGAGAGTAGAGTCAAATAGAATTTGATTGAAAAAATAAATTTTGGCCAAGTGCGGTGGCTCACACCTGTAATCCCAGCACTTTGGGATGCTGAGGCAGGCAGATTATGAGGTCAAGAGATCAAGACCAGCTTGGCCAACATGGTGAAACCGTCTCTACTAAAAATACAAAAATTAGCTGGGCGTGGTGCACATGCCTGTAATCCCAGCTACTTGGGAAGCTGAGGCAGGAGAATCGCTTGAACCCAGGAGGCGAAGGTTGCAGTGAGCTGAGATTGTGCCACTGCGCTACAGGCTGGTGACAGAGCAAGGCTCCATCTCAATAAATAAAATAATAATAATAATAAATAAATATGTTTTGTCTTTCTCATACGAAAGTATCATGAAACAATTGTGTACCAATTAGTGAAACATAAATACATATGTTATAGAAATCTCTCCCTCTGCAGATGTTCAGCAACATTCTAAGAAACTCTGTTAGGACTAAGGAAAGAAACTGGGGTGTTATAAAAACAAAAGCAAACAGCTGCTATTTGGTTACAACAGAGGACTGAGCGTTGGGATTAAATAAAGAACATTATCTCAACTGCCTGTGGATCACAGTAGATTTCATTTTTAAAATGCTAACGTTTTAAAATGAGATCTATTGTGCTCTCTCTTAAGCAGGTGTGGAGGTGGGGATTTTCACGCTTTCAGATCTTCATAAAGGGCCAGAAGTACATGTTATCCGTTATGGGCAGAGGACAGTAGCAGAGATCTCTTGTTACATTTAAAGTTTGACCCATATTCAGCCGGAAATTTAGGCATTTCATGATTTTAGGCTGTTTCTGATGTACTCTTTTTACATTATTACATCTTTTTAATACTTTATTTACCTAAAGAAAAGAAACGAAGGCAAGAGTGTCAGGTGTTAGCAGGTGGTATTGTGTGTTTGTATTAAAACATCAGAAATTGTCTGATTTTACTAAATTGATCGTCTTACTTTTGGGAACTCTGATTATTTTAGATCATTGTATCTAATTAAAAGGCCTACAAAAATGGATTTGAATGTAAGGGGTTAAATAGCTTTGCAATTTAGATTATAAATCAAACTGAGTTGTTATATACTATATTTTCAATTCTACTCAATGAATTCATAACTATCGCTAGACATGTAAGAGTTATAGACTCGATTTATAATATATATATATATTCTTGCCATACATCATAAAACTAATTGTGAAGAGCAGTGTGATAAATAGAATGAAGTCCATTGCTTTCACTTTGAGAAGAACTTAATAGAAAGGGCATCTTCAGTTTATAAAATCAGCCTAACTTGTGCAGGCTGATAAACTCCAGGGAGTAAGAAGGCCAACAGTTAAGGAAAAAAACAAACTATGGTCTCCTTTTGGCACGTAAAGCAAAACGTTTTCCTTGGTGTGTTATCCCAGCCTGTCTTCAAGGAATTATTGAGACAAGAGCTTTTATAGTGGAGAAGCAAAACTGCACTGCTGAAAACAGCAAAAGAGATTAATTTTCAATAAAAGGTACCTAGTGTCAAAAGAGCAGGAGTCTGTTTCACCTTCTCTAATGACAGAATTTTTCCTCACTGTGAGATATTAGCCTAGTCTTTCTTTCTTTCTTTTTCTTTTTCTTTTTTTTTTAAATCGGCCTTATTAACAGCATGTGTTTGGGGACTTTGCATTACCTAGATTAGCACAGTTTCAGCAGGTGTGCTAACACCCTAGCCTCAGAAGTCACGTGCCTGTAGTTGAAAGGTGAATAAGCGGATGGCTAAAAGTCTGCGCTGAGGTCGTCTCAGTGAGAGCACATGGTTGCATTGATTAGAACATGCCTAAGGAATGAACTTCTCATTTGCAATTTGGGAAGCATACATTTCTTCTGGAATACATTTTTTTTTTAAACTTTCTGCTCAAGGTTGACCTCACCTTTTTTGTTTAACCAAACCCATTAATCAAACATATCCCAGAGGTGGCTAATGATCTTTTAGAATTTTAATATAAAAGTCAAGGATAGTACAAATTGATTCACAATACCCAACATATTAGGTTTACAATGCTGTAAGTGCTTCCCTCATCTTTTAAAAATAATAGCCAATCTGGTTAGCAGAGGGCTGCGGTTACAACAGTAAGGATTTTATGCACCTGTCTACAAATTCAACAATCAAAAATGGCTCTGCAGTTCTTACAAAGCAGTTTGATGCAAATCTCTTTGTAATAAGTTATCATCACATTTTCCTTTGTAATATCTGAAGATACTTACACACACTACCCAACACAAGATATTTATATCGTTATGAAAAATATTTTTCTTCTGCAATACTTCAATTTTAAAAATTCATGTCCCTTTTCTGTATTAAACTTCTATAGGGCAATTATTAAATACATAACAAAGAATGAAAATAGAAATTGTTTGAACTGACTGGTGAATATCTAAACTGCTCTGATGAACTACTGGCCTTAGATCAGCTTTGCAGTTGCAGGTTTGGATCCTCAATATCTGTTTTTTTAATAAATCGAAAAAATATTAGACTTTCGTAATATAGAGAGACAATATTTTTCTACAGACCACTTTATTGACAGCCTCTGTTATCTATATACTACTCTATTACATAAACAGAACATAAGAGACATTGAGAGAGAGGGATAGAGAAGAGAGATGATAGATAGATAGATACAATGATAGATAGATGATAGATCCGTGGAATGATAGATATATGATAGATAGATACAGAGACAGGGAAAGAGAGAGACAGAGACAGCTGTGGGAGGAGAGAAAGATTCAGTGGAGTTAGTGATCTTACAAGAGATAGGCCATCTAGGTTTCCCCAATATGGGACATTCGTTTTTAGTTCAAGTCTAATCAAAGGGTAATACTTTAGAAAGAAGCCGGCTTAGTTGAGAATAAACACTGATAAACTTGTTGCAGAGACAAAGGGGTTTCAGGCTTGATCCCAATTTTTCAGTAAGAGAGAAAAGTTGCTATTCGAAGTAAATAGCAGAGGAAGGAAAAATGGAGCGAAGATGGTTTCTATCTAGGGCTACATTATGCTATTTTTAGCACAACATTTAAGTATTTGAAAAATAGGATTTTTTGATTTTAAAGATGTTTTTCAACTATAAAGATGTGGCATAATATTTACAAATTCCAAAAACACATTTTGCCAAAGTATTAATCATAGGCTTTTCCTTTTTTCTATATTTCTATGACCTTATTTAAATGTAAATTACATAATATCTTATGCTCCCCTTCAAAATTATCTTCTGAGGCTTTATGTGACATCTCAAATAAAATCCCAGTCTCTGCCTATGGTTTTCAAGGCTTTGTAGGTCCTAGCGCTTGCCTCTCAAACACATCTAGCTGCCCCTGCTTCCTAATATTTAAACTTGCGATTCTTTCTGATTAGACCTCCCTCTCCCTTACTCTTTATGGAGCTAGGTCCTTCGTCTCCAAGTCTCTGCCTTAGAAAGCCATTCTGTGATCACCATGTCCAAAGCTAGCAGCCTTCCTGTTATGCTTTATCTGTGCTCTTTAGTTCTTTTTCTTACAGAAATTATCCACCTTGGACATTTTAAAGTTCAACTTTCATTTTACTTATCCTCCCTTCCTGCAGCATCTATATATCTATCTCTTAACCTGGGAAATAAGTTCAATAAAGGCTGAGGCCTTATCGACCTTTTAAGTTGATTCTAGGGCCTAATACAGTGCCTGGTTCAAGTGGAAGATGAATGAATGCTGACTTTCATAGGGACTGTATCCAACCCACTGGGGTAGGGTTGGAGTCACATTTACTGACTGTGGAAAGAGGGACAATGTTAGACAGTGGGAGACCAAATATTAATAGAATAAATAGGCCAGGGCTCTGGAGCCCCCAAACCTTCTTCTAGAGAGGCCCTGCTCTTTTTATTTTACATATTGGGCTTCATTGCAATATTTAAACAAAACAAAATATGCTGAAGCTTATCAACATTTGAAAGCACTGAAATAGATCAGGAATTCCCTTTTGCATTTGTTTAGACCTTAGTAACAACCAACACTTTAGGATAAGTATATCCTTAACTAAGGGGAAAACAAAAAAAAAAAGGAAATTAAATTTTAGAAGAATTGTTATATTACATGTCTCCTTATAGTTGTGCAAGACTCTTCCAGTTGGCTACCCAATAGCCATTCCAAGTTATCTCTCATAGAGCTGAGAAAATGAGAAGACCCATTTCCCTGGAAGTTCCTTTCCAGGGAAAGATAACCATGTGACTTATTTCTGCCCAATGTGACTTGAGAGTAGGTTTGTGAGGAAACTTCTGAAGAACTTTTGCTCTGCTGCTGTGACTAGTGACAATGTCTTCTCATGCCTTTCATGTTATTCTGTTGCCCAGTGTCCTGGCTTTATTGTGCTACAAGATTATGCCTGTACCTCTTCTTTTCTTCATGTATGTGACATAAATCCATCTTTTCCTAGGTCCTTCTTTATCAGATCATATGCATCATAATACAGATTCATATTTGACATAATCTGTATTTTGGAGCACTACATTTGATTTTTTTTCAACTTACTTGTCAAGAAACTGAAGCCCAAAGAAGTTAAACATTTTGGATATCCCACCCCCAACTATAAAAATTCTTCTTGCTATCTTCCCATAACATCATCATCATTCATGGGAGACTATTGTTGGCCAGGCATTTTACATACATTGTGGATCATTTTCTTTCATATCTTATCCTATACCTTTATGCTTTATCTTCCTGTCTACTTTTTCAAAAAATAGATGATGAGACTGAGATAATGAGATTATACAATTTTACCAAAATAACTCTGTCAGTAAATAGAAGTCAGTGTTTAAAATCCTGTTGGTCTGAGACTTGAACACATGTACTTTACATTTAATTATATATATACACACATATATATATATATGTATATATATATGTATATATATTTAATTTTATTGAGCTTTAGGTTCTGGGGTACATGTGCAGAACCTGCAGGACTGTTGCATAGGTACATACATGGGAATGTGGTTTGCTGCCTCCATTCCCCCATCACCTATATCTGGCATTTCTCCCCATGTTATTCCTCCCCAACCTCCCAACTCCCCACTGTCCCTTTCCTAGTCCCCCTCAACAGACCCCAGTGTGTGATGCTTCCCTCCCTGTGTCCTGTGCCTCATAAATCATAAGACACTAATATGAACTATAATTATCTGTATTGTGTATAAACAACCAGGAGCTCCATTTTCTTGATACACACCCTTGAAAACCTCACAGGGAAAAAAAGATGGCAAAACACTGTCATGAGACAGGGTAGACTGATTACATGAAAATTTCCCCAAACTCACTAGAGAGGCCAACATTCAAATTCAGGAAATGCAGAGAACCCTGTGAGACACTGTACAAGATGACCAGCCTCAGGATACATAGTCATCAGATTCTCCAAGGTCAACATGAAGGAAAAAATATTAAAGATAACTGGACAGAAGAGGCAGATTGCCTACAAAGAGAACCCCAACAGGCAAACAATGGACCTTTCAGGAGAAACCCTACAAGCCAGAAGAAATTGAGAGCCTATATTCAGCATTCTTAAAGAGAAGAAACTCAAACCAATAATTTCATATCCAGCCAAACTAAGCTTCCTAAGCGAAGGAGAAAAATGATCCTTTTCAAATAAGCAAATGCTAAGAGTATTCATTACCATCAGACCTGCCTTATGAGAGTTCCTTAAGGTAATGCTAACTATGGAAATGAAAAACCATTACGGGCCACCACAAAAACACACTTAAGTACATAGACCACTGACAGCATAAAGAGTGTACACAATCAAGTCTGCTTTATAACTAGCTAAGATCATAATGACAAGATCAAATCTGAACATATCAATATTAATCTTGAATGTAAGTGTGCTAACTGCCCCACTTAAAATGGATAGAGTGGCAAGGTGGATAAAGAAACAAGATGTAATGGTATGCTGCTTTCAAGAGTCCTATCTCATGCAATGACATCTATAGGCTCAAACTAAAGGGATGGAGGAAAACCTACCAAACAAGTAAAAAGCAGAAAGAAGCAGGGACTGCTATTTTAATTTCAGACAAAACAGACTTTAAATGAACAATGATCAAAAAAGACAAGGCCATTACATAATGGTAAAGGGTTTAATCAATAATAATACCCAATTATCCTACATATACATGTACCCAATACAGGAATATCCAGACTCATAAAGCAAGTTCTTAGAGACTTACAAAGAATCTTAGACTCCCATATAATAATAGTGGAGATTTCTACACTCCATTGACAGTATTAGACGTATCATCAATGCAGAATATTAACAAAGTTATTCAGGACCTAAACTCAACACTTGACCAAATCGACCTAACAGACATCTAAACAACATTCCACCCAACAACAACAGAATATACAGTCTAATCGCCTGCATATACATAATCTAAAATTGACCATACACTCAGCCATAAAGCAATTCTTATCAATTCAATAAAATCAAAATCATACCAAGCACACTCTCAGACCACAGCACAATAAAAATAGAAATACTAAGAAGGTCACTCAATATCATACAACTACATGGAAATTAAGTAACCCGCTCCTAATGACTTTTGGGTAAATAATGCAATTAAGCCAGAAATTATTTGAAATGAATTAAAACTAAGATACAACATTCCAGAATCTCTGGGTCACAGATAAGCAGTGTCAAGAGAAAATTTTATAGCACTGAGTGCCCATAGCAAAAAGTTAGAAAGATCCCAATTTAACAACCTAACATCACACTCTAGATGTTCCTAGAGGACCTAGAAAAACAAGAGCAAGCCAACTTCAAAGCTAGCAGAAGATAAATAAAATTGGAGCTGAACTGGAGATTAACACATGAAAAACCACTCAAAAAAATCAATGAAATCAGAAGTTGTCTTTTTTTGAAAAAATTAACAGAATAGAATGCTAGATAGACTAATGAAGAAGCAAAGAGAAAAGATCCAAATAAACACATTTAGAAATGACAAAGGGCACATTACCACTGACCCCCAAGAAATACAACTAACCATATGAGAATATTATGAATACCTCTATGAACACTAACCAGAAAATTTAGAATAAATGGATAAATTAGACATATTCACCGCCCCAAGCCTAAGCCAGGAAAAAAATTGAATCCCTGAACAGACCAATGACAAGTTCCAAAACTGAATCAGTAATAAATAGTCTATCAAACCAAACTAAACCAACCAACCAAACAAACAAACAAAAAACAACGAAAGCCAGGACCAGATGGATTCATAAACAAATTCTATCAGGTGTAGAAAGAAGAGCTGGTATCATTCCTACTGAACCTATTCCCAAAAATTGAAGAGGAGGAATACCTCCCTAACTCATCCCATGAGTGATGAGGATCATATCCTGATACCAAAACCTGGCAGACACACACACACACACACACACACACACACACACACACACACACACACAGAGAGAGAGAGAGAGAGAGAGAGAGAGAGAGAGAGAGAGAGAGAGAGAGAGAGAGAACTTCAAGCCAAGCCAATATCTTTGATGAACATCCAGGCAAAAATCCTCAACAAAATACTGGCAAACTGAATCCAGCAGTACATCGAAAAGCTTATCCACCACGATCAAGTGAGTTTTATCCCTGGGATGCAAGTTCAGTTCAACACATGCAAATCAAATGTGCTTCATCACATAAACAGAACTAAAACCAAAATCACATGATTATTTCAATAGATACAGAAAAGGCTTTTGATAAAATTCAATATGCTACATGTATAAATTCTCAACAAACCAGGCATTGAAGAAATTTACTTCAGAATAATAAGAGCCATCTATGACTAATCTACAGCTAACTTCATAATGAATGGGCAAAATCTAGAAACATTCCCCATGAGAACTGGAACAAGATAAGGATGCCCACTCTCACCACTCCTATTCAACATATTAATAATAGTATTTGAAGTTCTAGCCAGAGCAGTCAGATAAGAGAAAGAAATAAAAAGGCATCCAAATAGGAAGAGAGCAAGTCAAACCATTTGTTTGCAGATGATATAATTTCATACCTAGGAAACTCCATAGTCTCTACCCAAAAGCTCCTTGATCTGATAAACAACTTTGGCAAAGTTTCAGTATACAAAATTAATGTACAAAAATTAGTAGCATTTCTATACACCAACAACATCCAAGCCGAGAGCCAAATTAAGAATGCAATCAATGGTGAAAAGATTCTCTATTCAATACGTGGTGCAGAGATAACTGGCTGATCATAGGCCAAAGATTGAAACTTGACCCTTTTCTTTTACCATATAGAAAAATCAACTCAATTTGCATAGTGACTTAAATGTAAAACCTAAAACCATAAAAAATCCAAGAAGATGCTATAACAGGATGTTTTATTAAAAAAAAATCCAAGAAGAAAACCTAGGAAATACTATTTTGGACATAAGCCTTGGAAAACAGCTCATGATGAAGATTGCAAAAGCAATTGCAACACAAATGAAAATTTAGAAATGGGACTTAATTAAGCTAGAGAGTTTCTGCACAGCAAAAGAAACTGTCAACAGAGTAAGCAGAACAGAATGAGAGAAATTATTTGCAAACTGTGTATTCAACAAAGGTTTAATCTAGGACCCAGAAGGAACTTAAACAAATTCATGTACAAAGAACAAATGACCCCATTATAAAGTGGGGAAAGACATAGACACTCACTTTTCAAAAGAAGACACACATTTGGCCAACAAGCATATGAAACAAAGGCTCAGCATCACCCATCATTGGGGAAATGCAAATCAAAATCACAATGAGATGCCATCTCACACCAGTTAGAATGGCTATTTTTAAAAAGTCAGAAAATAACAGAGGCTGGTGAGGTTATAAAGAAAAGGGAACATTTACACACTGCTGGTGGGAATGTAAAATAATTCAACCACTGTGGAAAGTAGTTTGGCAATTTCTGAAAGAACTTAGGACTACCATTCAGGCCAACAACCCCATTATTGGGTATAAACCCTAAGGAATAGAAATCATTCTATCATAAAGACATGCACAGGTATGTTCAGTGCACCACCATTCACAATAGTAAAGACATGGAATCAACCTAGATGCCCTTAGGAATACTGCACAGCCATAAAAAAGAATGAAATCCTGTTGTTGCAGCAACCTAGTTACAGCTGGAGACCATTATCCTAAGTGAACTAACACAGGAATAGAAAACCAAATACTGTGTTTTCACTTATGTGGGAACTAAACATTGAGTACACATGGACACAAAGGAGGGATAAATAAACACCAGGGCCTACTTGAGGGTGGAGGTTGGAGGAAGGTCAGGATTGGAAAAACTACCTATCAGATACTATTCTTATTACCCGGGTAATAAAATAATCTGTACACCAAGCGCCATGAGAGTAGAGGGTTAAAGTACAGGTCCACAAATGGGTTGTTCATATTTTGGCAAATTGTTTACTTTTTTCTCTTTTTTTTGGGGGGGGGGGGGCGGGCACGGGGATGACCAGAAATGCTTCCAAGACTGCAAATACCATTTATCCACCAATATTTCACATTCCCAGTAACTACTAGATACCTGCACCAGAGTGACCACAGCTTCCTCATCTCGATGTAGACAAAATGGCACTCTATTTACATCTACCCTCCACTCATGTTTCCTAAAGGAATTAATAGCATCATAATCATGCTTCCACCCAGGATAAATTCCTCATCTAACTTCTAAGACCGATCAATGCAGCTATCTTCTGAAGCTGGATATTCCTCTCCCATCAACAAGATTGCCAGTTAGTTCAGTTCCTTGCCATTATTCACCATTCTTGACTACTACAATAGCCCTTCCTTCTTATATCCATGTTCTGCTCACTCAGTTTTCTTTCTTTACTCTAAGTTATTAAATAAGTTGCTAAAATTATTATTTTTACAGTAAAATTGTATTGATTTCTTATACTTTATAGTACTACTATATGTTCAAACATTTATTATGGCTCATAACGCTCTTCACGATCTGGTCTTTCTCAGTCTCATTGCCTGAATTCTCATTTCCCTTTATGATAGATGCAGGAAGCAGATAAGGGAACATGCACAGGGCCTTGGCTGGGCCTGTGCATGATGGACTGAGGGCCCACATACACACTGGGAGAATGGGGAGGAGCCACCAAAATTTCACACCTTGTGCAGGAGGTAGAGCCTGGCCTTTTCTCTCCTGTGTGGTAAGGTATTCAATCTGTGAGGTGGGATCCTATTGACAGCACCCCGTTTCTTTGCTGAGAGCTTTTTTTCACTTAATAAATCTATACCTTCTCATTTTTTTTGCTTAATAAATCCAGCCTCCTCACTCTTCAATGAGTCCATGTGCCTAATGCTTTCTGGTTGTGAGGCAAGAACCCAGATTTTATCTGAACTATGGAGCAAGAAATTCTGCATCATTTATGCCTTATATTCTAACCATACCAAAACACATGCTTTTTCCTGAACCCTGTCTCCCTGTTCATATCCTGTGGCTTTGTAAATGTTATTTCCTCTGCCTGGAATGTCCTGCATTCTCTCTTATATCTAGTGACTTCCTAGAAGTTCTTAATATGTTTAAATTATTTCTCCCCAAACTGTTCAGACTTGCCATATCATTTCATCCTTATCTTTTGTTATGGCACCATTTCATTCTATTAAAAATATATGTATGTCCATTTATCTCCCATGTCTATCTTCCCCATTAATCTGATGCCTCATTAAGATGGTGACTTTTTCTTCTTCATTATGCACCCAAAATGATTATCACCATGTATAGTACCAGTCAGACAGACAATAAAGTTTTTAGGGTATTGATGTGGGTTTAGGGAGATATGAGAATAGAAAATTGTAGAGGGATGAAACCCTCATACTTTTCCTATATTTTAGCCATACACTTTACAGACTTATGTTTAAGTTCACCAGGCATAGAAACAAGAAAGGCAACTGCTGAAGCCTAACTCACAGATACTGAGGTTACTGTCAGTGGCTTTGATATAATTCATTTGGTCTATAAAATGCTTTTAGCCAATTTTCTCAGATTCGTTCATGGGATCTTCTATTTTTGTTTCAAATGCTAATACCTGTGCTTTTACAGTTACAAAAGTGTCTGAGGTGCTCCTTCAATGTCATTGAGTTTCCTGAGGATAATTATTTGGAAACAAAGGGATAAAAGTGCTGCTGCTCTGTGGTCACACTGGGAGCCCTTCAGAAAGAGCAAAATCTGTTTGCTTCTCAGAAATCACTAGTGAAGACTGATGTATAAAGTCCACGGTGGAAATGCTATTTCAACTTTCAAAGATCTTAACAACTACAGCTATTCATTCACATGATCACTGAAGCTTCCAAGGACTCACAAATCCCAAAGATTTGAAAAAGGATACTAAATTGTTAAACTCAAGTGCAGAGAACATAAGGAAAATGTTACCTAGAAAATGGTTAAGAACTGTTTAGAAAATTGTTCTTATTTTCAAAGGTGATGATATATGCAGCTGATGTTCAATCATATTTTAATTTTGTTAATTTTAAATTTAAAATCTAGATGTTATCATGCAATAAACACTTTCAAGTTTCAAAGGCTTTGAGATCATCATTTTATACAGAACATAATTTTTCTTTATGCATTTTGAAAAATGTCTATCATACTTGTGCTTCAAGTCTTTTGAGATTATGAAGTTTGTTACATTAGCCTAACCAAGTCTATTTGTTTTCTGGGCTGCTCTCACTAGTATTTAATTTTTTAATACTAAGCCTAAATATTCCTCTTTTGTACTTCTGCATCTTTTTAAAAAAATTCATTTTGCATGTAGAAGCATATAATAGAGACACATAGATATATAATATATACTCATAAATACATATACTGAAGCAACTGAAAGCTAGTCTGTACTTTTTCTCTCTGCCTTTGGAATTTGACAGAAATGTATCCTATCTCCCACCAGTCTTCTCTTCTCCAGTTTACACACTTTTTATCACATAGCAGCATAAAGAATGATAAAAATCACATTATGAAAATCTTTCTTGACATAGCATGATGTTACCAATGCACCACTCAGCAGGGCAAGAGTTTTGCTTCCATTTATGGTGCTAATAACAGACTTATCCTGACCATCTACAGTATTTGCTTTTTCTTGCAAAGAATGATGTATATTTACAAGATTTTCAGTGAGTTTGGGATGCTTTTGGAGGCTGCAGAACATAGAAGAACTAGTTGGTGAAAAATATCTGAAGACTGCCTCTTAATTCATGTTCCTGGTTTGTTCTAATGGGCAATCTACGTCACCATAGTGTGTGCTAATTAGAGAGAGTTAATTAATGAGTAATGCCACTAAGATTAACCTGGCTGTGCCACAGAATAAAGCACTGACATATAGAAATAAGTTAAATGTTATAAATTATGCATTCACAGTAAAATGACAAAGAAGGAAAAATTTAAAGGCTTTTGTCTTCCAGTGCACAGGAAGACAAAATCCTATAGACACCATTCAGTTTTATTTATTTATGTATTTTTTAATCTATGGTTTCATTAAGATTTTTTTGGTTCCTCAAGTAAAATTTCCTTCTAGTATTTTTATATTTGTTTTTATTATTATTTATTTATTTATGACATACAGAGATCTTAACAACTGCAGTATTGCTCAAAAGAAAGTGATTAGTTTTAACAAAGACTATTTCCATGGGCAAATGCACTCAGTCAATGGCCTTGGTCAAATGGCCTGACTGTGGGATAATATGGCCTTACAAATGACATGCTGCTTCTGTTAGCTGGTTTGCCATACAAAAATATTTGGACTTGTAAGAGCTGAAGAATTTTGTTTATACTTGTTAACAAGTGAAAGCTTAGGGGATATATATATACACACACACACACTTTTTTTTAAATCAACTCTATTGAATTATAACTTACATACAATGAATTGTTCCCCATTTTCAATGTAAACCTGTACAACTACTGTTAAACAAAGATGCTAAACATTTCCATCATTCTACAAAAATCCATGTGCCGTTTGCCATTAACACTGCTGCCTCTGATCCCTTGGTTCAACATCTTGAACCCTGACAACCACTGGTCTGCTTTCTGACACTGTATTAGTTTTGTCTATTTAGAATCTTATCTAAATGGAATGAAACATTATGAATAACTACTTTTGCTCAGCATAATGGCATAATCTTTTTGTTTGGTATTTACCCATATTGTTCTGTGTATCAGCAGTTTCTTTCTTTTCATTACTATGTAGTAGCCTACTGTATGAATATACTATAATTTGTTTTTCTCACATCTTGATAGGTGGTTGGATTATTTTCAGTTTGAGGCACTTATGAACAAAGCTGTGATAAACATTTACATACAAGCATATGTGTATATATATTTTCATATTTTGGGGGTAAATACCTGTAAGTTTAATTGGTATGTCACAGAGCAAGCATATATTTAAAGAAGCTGCCAATCTTTCCCCCAAAGTGGCTGAAAAATTTAATATTCGAATGGTCAGTGTATGAGAATTCTTTTTTTCTATCTTCTTTTGGAATAACTGAGCATTTTCTATTTCTAAATTTTTAAATTTTATTTAATTTTTATTATACTTTAAGTTCTGGGGCACATGTGTAGCTCATGCAGGATGGTTACATACGCATGCCATGGTGGTTTGCTGCATTCATCCCCCTGTCATCAACATTAGGTATTTTTCCTATTGTTATCCCTCCCCAATCCCCCGACCCTCCAACAGGCCCCAGTGTGTGATGTTCCCCTCCCTGGGTCCATGTGTTCTCATTGTTGCACATGGACCCAGGGAGGGGAATTATTCATAGTTCTGCCGGCTGGGAAGTTCAAGAGTATAGAGCTGCATCTGGATGGCTTAGAGAGGGCCATACACTGGGTCAAAACACCGTGAGATAGCAGAAAAGCCAGATGGCTCATAAAGTGATCCATGGTGAGAGAGGAAGCAAGAGAAGGTCTAGGAAGCCAAACTGCCTTTTATAACAATCTATTTTCAGTGATTTAGCCAGACATGTGAGAGCAAGCACTTACTCCAGCAGGAGGGCATTAATTTATTCATGAGTGATCTGCCCTGTTACCCAAACAGCTTCGACAAGGCCCTACCTCCCAACACTACCACATTTGTGTTCAAAGTTCAAGATGAGTTTCAAAGGAAACAAACTACCATAGCAATGGAGCTTACGTTCATTTTCTCTGAAATTCTGATTAGTTTTTATTGCTATGTTGGTAAGGTGACCTTTCCATCTGCAATGTCTAATCTGGTATTACATTCATCTAGTGAGTTTTTATTTCAAATATTTAATATTTCAACACTAGACTTCTCACTTAGTTTTTAAAAAATATATTTTCCCTCCTCATTATATTCATATTTTCTTTAAGTCCTTGAGCATATTTTTAATAGCTTCCTGAAAGTTCTTCTTTGCCAATTTCATCTTCCAATCATTTCTGGTTTTGTTCCTATTAACTGTTTGTTTTTTTTTTTGTTTTTGGGTTATGGTTCAGATTTTCCTACCTCTTCACACTTCTATTTTTTTTAATTGGATGCTAGGTATTATGTATTTTATGTTTTCAGGGTTCAGATTTTTGTTGTTTTCTATTATGGAGCAGCAATTTTTGTTTTGACCAGTATTTAGATTACTTTAAGATCATTTTGACTTTTCAAAGCTGGTTTGTAAGTTTTCTTAGTGTAGGTCTAGAATGGCCTTTACTCTCAAATTTGATACTTCTAGGGTTTAGTGACTGCTCAAAATTTTAATGAGGTCTATTCACTCCAGCTGAACAAGCTCGAATGTATCTATGCTCTTGGAAATTTTTCAGCCTACTATTCTCCAATAGTATATCTTTGCCTAGACTTATGTAGTTTTACTCCAGGCACATCAGCTTAATGCTTGGCAAAATATTTAAAGGGATCCTTGTGTTGATTTTGGAGATTTTTCTCTGTAAAGTTACTTCCTCTCCAATATTCTGCTACTCTAACACCAGTCACCATAATCTTCCTGAATTTGAATTTATCTCTTTTCAGTTCAGCAAGTCTTCTCTTCTGTGTTTGAGTCTTGCCTTTCCTGTACTGTGGTTCTAAACATATTTCTAGGCAGAGAGAAAGATGATAGGCCTTACTCCATTTTCCTTTTTCTCAGGGGTCATAGCTCTATGCTGCTTATTTTTCATTAGTTACAAGCATTTGCTAAAGATTTTTTTCTTTGAGTTTTCTAGCTTTTGGTCTCCAAAGGTAGAAAGGCAAATATGGTACTAGTTATTCTGTGATGGCTACAGAGCTGATGTATTTCAACATAAAAATTATAACCGTTTGACATTCCCCATTATATAACATTTTATAATGAGAAAAAGAGCCCCCAAAATCCTACATTGGTCAATTTTTTTAAACCTCTGCTATGACATTGGAACAAGGTCAGGATTTAGAAACTTATCTGTTAACATTTTTGTTGTTTCATTTTCAAAATTTGCCTTGAATTACACAATATTCTCATGAAAAATTTCTTCTTTCTTACAGTAAAAGAAGAGATGTATGTTTCTTAAAGCCATGTTATACACTTTCATCAGCTGGTAATCTAGATAAGAGTGAGGGAATCCATTATAAGTAATGTGACTAAATAGCGTTTTCTATGACTCTTTGGTGCAAAAGCCATTGACGGTTTTGCCATTATTTTTAATGTCAAAAACCACAATGACTTTTGCAGCAATCTATATCTTAGTGTTGTCATGGTTCAGATGTAGCATACCAGCACTTATATCATTAACTGAGAACAGCAGTTAATGATCTTCCTTGGTGCAATATATACCTGACAGGTGGTAGAGTTATAGTAAATTTTACATAAAAAGAAATAATAAAAATGGTAAGACATTTTTCACTTCTCAAAAAAAACCTTATCTTTAAATCTTTAAGGGCTATCATCTAATTGGGTTAATATTTAGATTATTAGAACAGGTGGCTGTTTGTTATTAGCAATTGGCAAGTAGGTCTCAGATTTTATTCTTAGCAATACGTTAAAAATTTTTTCGCAATTTAGACGAATCAAGTCATTTTTTTCTTTTTGCATATGAGAGTCTTTTTTGAATGACCCCTGTGATCACGGTTGTACATTTTTTTAACTGTTATACATAATGACCAAATGAGGTTTCTAACTATGTATTAATTACATAAAATCTACATGCCTTACATAATGACCAAATGAGGTTTCTAACTATGTATTAATTACATAAAATCTACATGCCTTTATAAAGGAGCAGGACATACTTGGTCTGATAACATATACAGAGTCACAGATTCATTGCTACTAGCAGACTGGCTTTCTAGACGTCGGTTTGCATTTATTTGATGTACACAGGATTAAGAAACCACATGAATAGTTTTAAGGGACTAATTCCTAGAACTTCAAATTCTATATGTACTTATTATCTACAGTCAATCTGCTTAGGAATGGACTGCAGCTGACAGGCTCTCCTTTCCAATCTCTCCTTCCCATACCTTTCTCCTACTTTATAAAAGAAAGAATTGCTTCCTCCCTGATCTTACTACGATACATTTTCCTGAATAGAAAACACTTCTGGTACAAACTTTATCCCCTCTGAACAAGAAAGAAATAAAGAACAATTTGAAATATTGATGATATAGTTGATACAGAAAGAGGCATTAATTACTGAGTAGCATTTCTGCTGCAAATGATAGCAGAATAAATGTCAAGTCTTATAAAAATATTTTATAAGGATAATGGAATCAAAATGTGAGTTCAAGGATAAGAAGAAATTTCATAACATTTCTGACTGCCTCAAAAAGAATTTATATGTTTGTTTTTTAAGTGGGTGATAGGTACCAAATTGTAGGATTTAAAACTTTTAAAATCTATCATCGAACTGTAGATGTAAACTTAGAAATGTTTGTAGAACAAAGGCATGAACTACCGCGAGGGGTGGGAGGGAGAGCGTTTATTTGTTAATTGCTCCTTTCTATTGGTCTTAAAATTGGAAATGTCAAACAGGCACCAGGCTCTGCAACTGGTCTTCTGGAAATTTATGGTTGTAATCAACAGACTGGCATGTACTGATACATTTCATGACATATTTCTAATGGCGGTTACCTTGAAGGTCCTCATTATAGTTTGCTGTTGTGAATGAGCCACTTGGCATTTAGGAAGCAAGAAATAATTATGAGAAGTATACAGAGGTCACTTGCTTTTTTCCTTGGTTCTCTTAGTTGATTTTCCAAGAAAAAAATCACTGTTGATGTTTGGATAGTATATTTTAGGATTTTGCTGTTTTCAGATATTGCACACAGCAAAGGAAGATGGCTTATGTATAATAAAAAGGCTTTTTAAGTTGTTGTTGATCAAATTATACATTGTGCAGCCAGAGATCATTTTGTCATGCAATTAGGCCAGGGTATTTGCCTTAGGTTCCTAAATACCAAAGGTTGTGATGTCATGACAGATCCAATTATTTGACAATGGAAGAAAATGCCATGGACAGAGCATATCTGAAGCCGCAGAATTCTCTTCAATATTATAATTGAAATCTGAAGCAAATATCTTACCTCAAAAAAAAAAAAAGAAAGAAAAATTAAAAGGCAGAAGCATTCAAACTAGGACACTGTCTGCCTGGGGCTTTTAAAAACTTTGTGGAGGAAGGACTCATAGAACAATAGTGGGTAAGCATATACTTTTTGTGTGAGTTAATGTCTCTGCACTCAAATAATCTGATTGATGTTGCCAGTATTTTCTGAATACATGCTGGGAGTCTCCAAAGTCCTCTCTAAATGCTATAATGTATTGACAAAAAGTTAAACTTGGCTGAATGTAGAGATTTTCTTATTATGAAGTCTCTAAGGTTATGGAATTTCAGTCACTGGTCTATTTAGATTATCAAATCATACCTGACTAGAATTTCACTTCTTAGAAACCTCAAACTCTAGCATTTACTGTAATTGTTACATACCTCTCCCCAAAGCAAAATAATGTAGACTCTTTTCTACATCTGGCAAAGCACAAATAATTATTATTTAATGACACAAAAGATGCTGAGCTAGAAGTGTTTCCTAACATATTTATCCAGTGGTTAGTAAAAAAAAACAAACAAACAAACAGGAAAAATAACTATCTATATTAACCCAAGTGTAGAAAAAACAAGAATTTTAATTAGTAAGGGTATCATATCACAGGCTCCACTATAGTAATTTGATATAATGCAATTTTTAGAATCAAATGAAAAGTAATCACATTATAATAAAGACAATAGAATGGGGTGTGCAAAGGACTGAGGCAGTGTCATACTCAATTGATGTCCCTGGGTAGCAAATCCATTAGTTTTGTGACTAGCTCCTGAGAATGCATGCTAATGGGGCAATATTTGAGGACATTAATTATATCTGGCAATATTTGGATAGCTAATATTCTATTACATTGCTAAATAATAGGATATATGTAACCAATTAATTTTTGGAGTTTTCACACAAGGTTAAATGAATATAATTTTGCTATTTATACATTTCCCTCAAATTACTGTATTTTTCTCTTATAAAAGAGCCATTTCAGTATTAATATGCTTGATTTTTAAATCTTTGATTCAGTGATAAATAGTAAATGTCTCTTGTCTAGAATTACTCAAGTGAATAAAAGTTCTATATAGTAAGTTTGAATAATGATATCCTATATAAATATTCACTTGCTTTTCCCAAAACTGATACATAGTGTGTATGTCTATAAAATCTATGTCTATGTGTGTATATACAATATTTTACAAACAAGAAAGTAAAATAATAATGTCTTTAGATTGAACCATTCCAATTTAACAATTGAAGTGTTTTTAGAAAATAAAATTTAATGTAATTAAAGAAAAACACTAGAGATTCTTGTTTTATCTTAACTACACAGGATCACAGAGCCTCAGATTTAGAAGAGTCTTCAAGAATTATTCATTGTAGGCTCTGAATAAACATTTGAATCTACACATCTGCCCACTATTCATGAATTTCAGGTGTAAACAAGTCCTAGGATAGAAAAATAAACCATTCTTTGGGGTAAAACCCCTTCTTGGTTTTGGTCATTTTTTTTTTTTCTGTGAGAGACCAGGGTCTCACACTGTTGGCCAGGCTGGAGTGTGGTGGTATGATCAAAGCACACTGCCACCTCTGCCTCCCTGGCTTAAGCAATCCTCCCACCTCCCAAGTAGCAGGGACTAAAGGCCACCATGCCCATATAAGTTTTTTTTTTGTATTTTATGTAGAAATGGGGTTTTGCTATGTTGTCTAGGCTGTTCTCAAACTCCTAAGCTCAAGCAATTCACCTATTTCAACCTCCAAAAGTGCTGGGATTATAGGCATGAGCCACCATGCCTGGCCAGTCACACTCTTAATACATTCTATTTACATATCTCTTAAAAAGCATCATCCAGATTTCAAGAAAATGTTAAGGAATAAATTAGCACAAAGAAGAGTCATATTTAAATATAATAGTGCTTATTTTATAAACTGCATAACATGGAAGTTTATTTTTTAAGTGTAGGTCCTAATTACTTGATCTGTAACTGTACTTACAAAGTTGGATACTTATGTATATTTGTCCCTCTTAAGAGTTCTCCCATTTGATTTGGACAATTGTTCCAATTTGTCAGATCTTTTTTTGGATTCCGTTTGTCATTCAGTGTTAACTGGCCCAGGGATAAATTATTTGTAATTTTGAGAAGCATGATATCTATGGATTCCTTTAAATCCAAGATAATGATGCTGATTAGAATAAGGTGATACTCTAATGAAACTGAAAAAAAATTTGCCATTGAAATTACTCATCACTAAAGACATTTGTGAATTTTACTTTGGCCTCTTCCCCTCATTTATTCTATTAACCCTGATATATACTTGAAATATAACAATATGTAAGATTTCTCTCATTAAGAATGTTAGAATGTTTCCCTCTATTGTTCTGGATTAGAGGAATATATGGGTGGAAAGTGCTTAGGTAAAATATTTTTATTGTGATCTCTCTTAACCATGGGTTCAATAACTTCTATTCATATGCCTGAGTATAAGTCATTATTGTGATGTTAGGTTATCCAGAGATTTGAGTGAGAAGAAGATAAGCCTCATTCTCAATGACTCACTTAAAAGATATTAATTCTCACTTAAAAGGTATCAAAATAGGCATTTCTAACACTATTCTATGATATTTTAAAAGTGATCTCCTGGTAATATTATTTAACTCAAACCCACAAATACTTCAATTGCAATGATCTAAATGCTTGTGTTCCCCCACAGATTCATATATTGAAATCCTAATCTTGAACATGATGATATTAGGAGGTAGAGCTTTTGGGAGATAATTAGATCATGCAGGTGGAACCTTCATGAGCAGAATTAGTGTACTTAGAAAAGAGACCCCAAAAAGTTCTCTACTCCTCTTTATGCCATGTAAGGATACAAGAAGATGATAGTCAGCAACCTGAAAGAGGGCCCTCATCAGAACTCAACCACGGTGCCACACTGACCTCTGATTTTTAACCTCTATAAATGTGAGAACTACATTTGCATTGTTTATAAGCAATTCAGCCTATCGTACTTTGTTACAGCAGCTGGAACAGACTAAGATACCCAAGAAGGATATTTCCCAAGAGGCATGTTTTGATTTGTACTATAAATACAATTTTGAAAAATTGGACAACACTAAATTAGATAGTATTAAAACATAATATAAAAACTTGTTTTTAAAAATAAGCATGTTTTCTGAGGGATCCAAGATGGCCAATTAGGAGCAGCTCGGGATTGCAGCTCCCAGTGAAAGTGCAGAGGGTGAGTGGACACTGTGTATCCAGACGGATTTTTATTGTCCACAGACCAGGAGATTCCCAGGCAGAGGAGCCCCACGGGTCACCAGTGTGGCTGTTTTGGCTGGTGTGGCGGTTCTCTGTACAAAATACATGGGTCTAGGCACTGTTTTAGCTAGTGAGTGGAGCTCTGGGAAGGCATAGTTGCCCATTCATCTGATTAAAAGAGGGACTGAAACAGGGAGCCAGGCCAGGAGATTCCTGGGCAAAAAAGCACCACAAATCTCAGTGCTGCTGTTTCAGCTGCTGCAGTGGGTCATCACATGGGAAATCACACAGATCCTGGCACCTTTTCAACAGGTGACTGGAACACCTGGGAGATAGTCTACCTTTCAACTAAAAAAAAGGCTCTGAGGTAGGGAGCCAGGGGATCAGGCTCTGCTGGTCTGAGCCCCACAAAAAAACAGCAACTGGAAACCCTCTGGTTGAGAGTTTCACAGCAAGCACAGCTGAACCAGGGAAGGCCCAGCTCTGTGGGGGAGGTGTGTCTGCCATTACCAAGGCACTCCACCACTATGGAGGTAGTCCACCATTGCTGAGGTAGCCTGCCATTGCCCAGGCAAGCCACCATTAGAGAGAGAGTCCACCATTACAGAGGTGGGTCACCATTGCTGAGGCAGTTCTAACTACACTCATATGAACAGACTTCAGGGAAGTTCACACAGCAGCTGGGCAGAGCCCACAGCAGCTCAGCAAAGCCTCTGCAGGCAGTCAGTGACTAGGCTGCCTCCTTGCTGGGCAGGGTATCCCTGAAAAAAAGGCAGCAGCACAACAGAAACTCATAAATAAAGCCCTAACTACCTGGGACAGAGCACCTGGGGAAAAAAAGGGGTTTATGAGTTCTGCTGCAGCAGACTTAAATGCACCTACCCACCAGCTCTGAATGAACAATGGAGCTCACAGCTAAGCACTTGAGCTCCTATAAAGGACAGACTGTCTCCTC